>CM029658.1:25158628-27558628 GCA_017311315.1 Dendrocalamus latiflorus | reverse complement strand
CTCCAGAGAGAGGTGTGTATTGCAATCCATATGTTGATATATGCATGCTATTCCTAAGGCACCATTGTTACAGAGGCATAAGTGTAATGTAGTCATGATAGCTTTTGCAGCATCAGACCAGTGAGATCCATTCTTATACTTTGCTTGAAATCCTCCTTTTCAGATCCAAGCTGCCTTTAGAACCGATGAGATCCGAAGAACTCAGCCCACTCCCCAAGATGAAATGCGTGCTGGTATGAGCTACTTCCATGAAACAATATGGAAGGGTGTTCCAAAGTTCTTGCGCCGTGTTGATACTGCATTGAAGAACATTGGGATCAATGAACGTCTTCCTTATAATGCTCCTTTTATCCAGTTCTCTTCTTGGATGGGAGGAGATCGTGATGGTAAGTGACATCTCTGTGTAGTTGTCTTGTGTCTCATGATTTTGAGCAGTGTATATCTATGATATTTACTGCAACAATGAGCTTGTTTACCTTCGTGTCTGTTAGATGGCTACATATTGCATATCCCTCTGTTCACACCACAGCCCCTATAGAGAACTATAGATGATGGCCTGTATTTATGCATTCTAAACTTCTAACGCCTTTACAAATCAAGGAAATCCAAGAGTGACACCGGAGGTTACCAGAGACGTCTGCTTGCTGGCCAGAATGATGGCAGCAAACTTATATTGCTCACAAATTGAGGATCTCATGTTTGAGGTAGAAATTGCTTACTACTTTTAACTCTTTAAGTATAGTATATGTACATCTGATCATTAGAATTTGATAAAACTTCAAATTGTTGCAGTTGTCTATGTGGCGATGTAATGATGAGCTACGCTTGCGAGCTGATGAGCTGCACTGCTCTTCTAAGAAGGATGCAAAGCACTACATAGGTATATATCATTGACAGCTTTTAGGCAAGCTTTATGATGATATGTTGTTATAAGACGCTTTTCCGTTTGAAGATTCTAATTATTTTGTTCATCTCTGTTGTAGAGTTCTGGAAGAAGGTTCCTCCAAATGAGCCATATCGGGTAATTCTGAGTGATGTGAGGGATAAACTATACTACACCCGTGAACGATCACGTGAGTTGTTATCGAGTGGACATTCCGACATTCCTGAGGAAGCTGCTCTGACAAATGTTGAGCAGGTTGAGTAAAGGCTATCACGAAATAATAATTAAACTCTGCCTTTTTTTCTGAATGGTCTTGTAACATATGTCAGTCTTCTCTGCAGCTATTGGAGCCCTTGGAGCTATGTTACAGGTCACTGTGTGCTTGTGGTGACCGTGTTATCGCTGATGGAAGCCTTCTTGATTTCTTGCGTCAAGTCTCTACCTTTGGACTCTCCCTTGTGAGGCTTGACATTAGGCAAGAATCTGACAGGCACACTGATGTCCTTGATGCCATCACCACATACCTGGGGATAGGATCTTATCGTGAATGGTCTGAGGAACGCCGTCAAGAATGGCTGCTGTCCGAACTCAACGGGAAGCGCCCATTGTTTGGCGCAGACCTTCCCAAGACAGAGGAAATCGCTGATGTTCTAGACACATTCCGTGTGATTGCTGAGCTCCCTGCTGACAACTTTGGAGCATACATCATTTCCATGGCGACAGCTCCTTCAGATGTCCTTGCTGTTGAGCTCCTCCAACGTGAGTGCCATGTCAAGACACCACTCAGAGTTGTCCCGTTGTTTGAGAAGTTGGCCGATCTTGAGGCTGCCCCCGCAGCATTGGCCAGACTCTTCTCAATTGATTGGTACAGAGGGAGGATCAACGGCAAACAAGAGGTCATGATTGGGTATTCAGATTCAGGCAAGGATGCTGGCCGTCTCTCAGCAGCTTGGCAGCTGTATAAGGCTCAGGAGGAGCTCATCAAGGTCGCTAAGCAATTTGGGGTCAAATTGACAATGTTCCATGGACGTGGTGGGACTGTTGGAAGGGGTGGTGGCCCCACTCACCTTGCCATCTTGTCTCAGCCACCGGACACAATCCACGGATCACTCCGGGTCACTGTTCAGGGAGAGGTCATTGAGCAGAGCTTTGGTGAGGAACACTTGTGCTTCAGGACACTGCAGCGTTTCACAGCTGCCACTCTTGAGCATGGCATGCACCCACCCATTGCACCGAAACCAGAGTGGCGAGCTCTTCTTGATGAGATGGCTGTGGTAGCAACTAAGGAATATCGGTCCATTGTCTTTCAAGAACCACGCTTCGTCGAGTATTTCCGCCTTGTAAGTCCTAGCACTCATTCGTCGTCAGTCTAACAAAAATGTTAACAGCTAAAGTAAATGATTGAAATAGACCAGAAACTTTGACCTGATAGTAACTATGAAGTTCATGTAATGAATTACCATGGCAGTCTTCAGTATGCAAATATTGTCACAATAGTGAATTACCATACCACTCAACTTTGTGCCATAATTTGTATGCCAAACTCAATAGCCAATGGTATATTATCATCTAAGAGAGGTAATTTCCACAAGGTGTAAACTAGAGCACTAGCCTAGAAATCATTCTTAGAGCCATTCAATTAGACCCTACATTTTGTCAAAAGATTTACTTTGTGCTGTTTGTGGTTGACAGGCTACACCTGAGACAGAGTATGGCAGGATGAACATAGGAAGCAGGCCATCCAAAAGAAAGCCAAGTGGTGGCATTGAATCACTCCGCGCAATCCCGTGGATCTTTGCATGGACGCAGACACGTTTCCACCTCCCGGTCTGGCTGGGCTTTGGTGCCGCATTCAAGCATGTCCTCCAGAAGGACATCAGGAATCTCCACATGCTCCAGGAGATGTACAACGAGTGGCCGTTTTTCAGGGTCACGATCGATCTGGTTGAGATGGTGTTCGCCAAGGGTAATCCTGGCATTGCCGCCTTGTATGACAAACTCCTTGTTTCAGAGGAGCTACGGCCACTGAGTGACAGGCTGAGGGCCAACTATGAAGACACCCAAAAGCTGCTTCTTCAGGTGTGTTCACTAAAATGCACACATTTCATGTACTGTGTTCAACACCATTCCAGCTTTGACATTACTGAATTTTAGATTGCTTGTTATCATACAATAACAAAATTGGCTATTTTGGACTTTCAGGTTGCTGGGCACAGGGATCTTCTTGAAGGCGATCCCTACCTAAAGCAGCGGCTCCGCCTCCGCGACGCGTACATAACCACCCTGAATGTCTGCCAAGCCTACACACTGAAGCGGATCCGCGACCCAGATTACCACGTCGCATTGCGCCCCCACCTGTCCAAGGAGGTCATGGACGGGAGCAAGCCGGCTGCAGAGCTTGTGAAGCTGAACCCGGGCAGTGAGTATGCCCCAGGGCTGGAGGACACCCTCATCTTGACCATGAAGGGCATCGCTGCCGGGCTGCAGAACACCGGTTAGGACAAGGAGAGATGCCTGAGTTCCATCTTTTCATGTCTTGATGAGATCTTTTCTTTGATCATTCGCTATGCGCCTTGTATTTCACGGATGTAGCTGCATCTTTGTCCCCCTACCCAGCGAGGAATAATGGCGTTTTTGCCTAAGTATAATTAATAAGAGGGAACAACGCTAATTTCTGATAAGTTACAAAATTGTGCTCATTTCTTATACGTAGCAGATATCGTCTTTTCTATGTTGAACAAAGCTTCTGATGTTGCATTTGACATTCTTTCGAAGTCTGGGGTGTGATCTGCTATTAGGCCCCTATTTGAAACACGGAAATTTTTTTCTAGAATCCTACATGAATTAAATGTAGGGAATTTTTTCCATATACAGGAAATAAATGTGCGAACTTTTCCATATGCATCAAGGAATTGAATTGTCTCCTGTCAAATTCCCACATTCCAAACAGGCTGTTAATGACTACAGAAAGGGGGCGTTCACCCTTGGCTCCCATTTGTGTTGGAAAATATGAACTTTAAAGATCTTTCATACAACCCTCTTTTCATAAAAGAAAAAAGACTGGCACACAGCCATTACATGTGTCCAGAACACCCACGTTTGAGACCAGCAGTGTAGCATTAAGGCATAAGCAGATGAGTACGTATACCGTCTCAAAAAAAAAAAAGAGAGATAAGTACATAGAGTATTTGTGAGCACAAAAGCACATCTAAATGCTGAAGCAGCTTGACAGCTCCAGGAATCATTTTCGGCCAATTTTCAGCATATTGCTCTCGCTAGCATGTTCCATCATTATTCCAGCTGAAAATTTTCAGCTGCTACTCTTCCAGCAGAGGCTCCCTGCTCTCTGGTTGCATGTATGAGACACAGGATCTTTAGGCCACCTGTGATCAAAAGAAGCAGCAAAAACCCACAACTAGTCAACTACCATGTTTCTTGCAGCAGAATCAAAACTACACAACGATGAACCCGAAAAATGAGTAAAATTGGTGAGAACAGCTGTAAGACCAAACACAATGCCAATATCACCTGTAGTTTATTTTTATGTACTAATAACAATATTTTTAATTTAAGCAGATGAGAAACATACTACGATAGATACTCCATGCAAGTCTCATGACTTGAGAACACAAGAGCAGTAACAGCTAACATCACCACAAGTGGCATTGTGGCAGTAAAAACATCACAATCTCAAGACCTAACTGAAGCACTGATCCATTGCTTGCGAGGTATAGCGCGCCAACTGAACACCAGATGCTTCATTCACCTTGAAATGATCTGCAGCCTCCGGTTCTACAGACGTAGGCTCTGGAAAATCCTACCATATTGATCATTCTCCCGCATAAAAGTTGCTTCCAGAACCACATATGATGCATATTTAAACTAAGTTTTCCTTCGAAAAACCAAAACAGAGTTAATGGCAACAATTTTATTAAAAATAATAAAATGGTAGCATCAAGTTTTAAGATTAGGCCATTTATTAAGTAACAAAAAAATTGAAGCTGAACTTACTTTTATATGTTGCAGATTCTCCTGTATAAAAATTGAAAATTTACCATATTTACCTCTACAACTTTCCATACCATGTATGACTTTTACAACATAAGAGCAACTCCAAGAGAAGAGCTAAATTATTTTCTAAAGGTAAATTTGACTATTATTGGAGAAAAAACGTCTCCAATAGACTCTGTAAACGACTCTCCAAATTTAGTAGCTCTCCATCCCTCCTCCTTCGCTCTCTATTTTTGGATAGCCTACCTCGCTCACCATCCAGCTTCTTGGCGCGGTCGGCGTTTCCTTCCCGCACGCTGCGCCCCATTCCCGCGCGTACGCGACCCACCGCGCGCCCTCTAGTTTAGATAGCCTGTTGGAGTAGTCTTATTTTTTTGGGTGAGATTCATTTTAGAGAATAGCTAAATCACTAAATTTAGATACTTCTTTTGGCTAATCTCTTGGAGTTGCTCTAAGTTTGAAGTGAGGTAGTAAAATTTCAATTTTTGAAGGACGAAAGGGAACATATGATATACACATTCCTCAAGAAAAACACCTTAAGCACTGAAGTCAGTACACAAGTTGTTGGACCGAAATGGCGACAGAGGGGGGTGAATGTCGCTTTCAAAAATTAAATTCGCCCCTCAAGTATCCACACTTATGCTTTTTCTCCAATAGCTATGGAAGCTATGAAGATAGAAGATATGCACTACTGGAAGTCACAGCAACAAGGATAAACCAGATCCAGAAAGAAACAATCAAGAAAAATAATTTCAGAGCAAGTCTGACTGCAAGCGGTAGTACCGCTGAGACGAGCGGTAGAACCGCTGAGCCGAGCGGTAGTACCTTTGAGCGGTAATACCTCTCGAGGAGCGGTAGTACCACACGAAGAAATCAGCAAACAGGAAACTGAAACCTAAAAAACTGAACTTCGGGTAGGACTGCAACTCTTCGAAAATCAAGGCAAATGGTGATTTGCTTTCATTCTTTTTGGCCCAAAGCATTACTACAACATATCAAATAGTAAGGGGGCTTTGGGAAATAAAGAAACCACATCAAGAAACAAGAATTTCAGATTTGGGTAAAAATCTGAAATCTTGCAAGAACCAAGCCAAAAATCAAATTACTCCTCAACCTTTGATCCTTTGGCCATGAGACTTTGAGGATAGCTAATTAATAGCCATAAGTCTCTGCATGCCAAGTTTCACCTTTTCTCATGAAGGGAAACACGAAAATCATCAAAACCCTAAAACAGGAAATGAAGAACAGAGGAGTCCCAAACATGAAATCTGAGATTAAACGAAGTTTGCTCTTGGGAAACTTGATCAAATGATCTTGAGGCATCATCCCAACATAGAGCAACCAATTTTGGGCCTTCCCAGCAAGAAAGAACTTCAAATCACAAAAAGAGGAAAATCACCCAAAAGGAGAAAACGAAGAACAGAGAGGCTGCACGAGATAAAAACTTCAGATTTTCATTTCAACCAAGCAAGGATTACACAGGAGTCCCGATACGCATGGACATTAGAAAAACAGGAATGATTACAAGGATCTCCACTCAATCCTCTCCTCTCCCTCTCAAGAACACCACCCACTACATGCTTGGGAAGGGAAGAACTCTCTCCAAGAACTCACACACAGAGACAACGAAGGGGACAAGCCACCAGAACCTCTGTCTACTCCAACAACAAAAGAGCTCAAAGAGAAACAACCTCCCAAAGCCTCTTTTGACTCAAGAAACCCTAACTCTCACCTGAATCCATGTTGAGGGCATGCAGCCCCTCCACCTATTTATAGCCTTGGCTAACGGGTCTCCAACCCGTTACGCCTGCTATACCCGAACGGAACCGTCTCCCACTTGTGCAGCCTCGCAAAATTCTCGATTCGCCCCTCCTGCACCTTCCGGGAAGCTTCCGCGCTCCTTGCCTCGCACGCCTCGCAACCACCTCGAGTCCACGTCGTCTTCGACACCTCCTGACTGTTCTAACATCAGCGCCACCTGCGCCTAGTCCAGTCCTCCGTGTCTCACCACGACTCTGTCTCGACGTCCTGCAGTCACACAGACAAGAAACACGTCAAATAGCACCGCTCAATACATGAAAGCGTAAATATCATAAACACATCATGCTTACCCATGATGAAGTCCAAACCTGTCGAATCTAAGGAATATCCATCCTAAACCCATACGACTAAGTTTGACCAAGTCCGACCGAGTCCATTGCATTACGCAACGACATGGTCCGAACCACCCAAACCAAACTCGACTTTTCTAAACCGATGTCAATTACTCATCATTCACACGGGATGACCTCCACATGGTCTCTCAATCTCCCCCTTGATGAGTATATTGACAAACCCAGAAAAAGCAAGAAGTTGAGTTTGATTTGAAAAATCCAACATGGTCCAAAAGAATAAGATGAAGCTAATGACCATGTCGACAGAAAGAACACTAGAGCTACCAAGAAAGAGCAAATTATTCTCCAAAGCTCTAAAATGTTCCCAAATGACTTTTTCGCCTCTATTCTCCCCCTTTTGGCAATAAACACATCAAGGAGCAAAAGAGAGAATAGTTATGCATATGGATGAAATGGCTGAAGTTTCATTATTCTAAGCATTTAGAGCCATGATAAGTATCCATAATGACCAGAATATATTACACCAAGCCATAACTCAATAAAAGGCTATCTAGATCATGACAAGATATGTATAAGCTAGCTGGAACACAGAGATGACAATCTGAAAATGTAGGGCATTTAGTGAGCATGTCAAGTCATCAATAAGCAAAGTCTAGCTAGAGATATCCAAGGACGATGCAGGCCATGTCAATAAGCTAAGCGGAAACAAGAAGCTAATGTTGAGTCAATTAGAGTGCTACAAGCTCAAGAGTTTATCATTTGGTTAAGCACTTTTCATCTTTAGGTGATTAAGCAAATCTTGCACACTTGACATATTTTCTTTTAAAGCTTATGGCTGTTTCCAACCAAAAATTTTGTCATGTGCTAGATCTCAAGCCTTATGCGACTACTCCAAGCGAGAAGCTTAAGAAGATAGTCTAGGTCATCCAAAACTCCCCCTGAGTTCATGCCTAGTGCAATGGCAAGCCGTCTCATGAGAAAGAATTGGTGAAATCAGTTTTTTCGCACATAAAAAGGGATCCTTTTGCTTTTTAACAGATTGTGCTAACTCATTCAATTAAGGGGCAGACGTTACAATGCACGCCCACACCTAGCCGCGTTGGCGCCGCACCTGTGAGCCTTCGGCATCTCCGGAGGCCTCGGCGCCACCCTCGTCGCGCCGCGGGACTTCGTCTAAAAATTGGCCGAGGCTCCCCTCCCCATGAAGGGACTTCCGAAGCTCGACCTGCGTGGCGGCTATCCCGATGTAGTCCCAGATCCGCTCGTAGAAGAATTTGACGGGGTGGCGAACGGCACGGATTTCACCGGACATCACTCCGGCCCCGCCAGGCATCTCCAGCTGAGGGTTCTCCAGCCCGGCGATGTGCGTGCAACCACGGTGCCGAAGGAGGGCGCACGTCAGGCACGCAGCCACATAGGCGCAATGGTCGCCAAAGTTCGTCGCAGCCCCGCGCGCAACGTCGGCGGCATCATGGATCCAGCGAAGGGCCCGCAGCAACTCCTCCGGGCCGAAGGCGTGATCCGGCACCGCACCCACAAGTCTTTGGAGGTGGACTTCCAGCATTTGCATGGCGTCCCACGCAAGGACCGAAGCCTCGCCAAGCGTCTGGTTGCGCTCTGCTAAAGTCGAGGCAAGCTCGCCCTTTTCCTTCTCCAGCAAGGCGACTTGCTGCAGAAGGCCGTCCCGCTCCGCCGCGAACTTTATCCGCGCCGCCTCGGTGGCCGACTCCCGCGCCGACGCGGCAGCCCCCTCGGCGTGTGCCTTCGCCTCGGCGCACTCCGCCTCAAGCTGGCGGACTCGGGCATCCTGGGCGGACCGAACCCCAGCGGCCTCGTGCAATTGCTCCTCGGCGGCCTGCAGCCTATCTTCCAGCGCCCTTTGCGCATGAACGTAAGCCATCTGCAGGGCCTGCCCCAGCACCAGGGTCTGTAGGGCAAAAAGCGATTCAGCAAGCGCAGCATGGTCAGGGTGTTATCATATAACTATGTACTTACCCGCACCCCCGACACCTCGAAGCCGTCCCTCAGACGGTCCACCCCGTACGTGGGTAGCGCCTGCTGCCTGACGCTGGCGGCCGCGTCATCCACAATGCCACGCCATGCCCTCAGTGTCTCCGGCGGGGGGACAAAGTCCGCGGGGCCGGAGCGCGGAACGCTCGTGCCAACAGCGCCGGAACCCTCGCGTTCCGGCAAAGGCTCCTCCTCCGGGATAAGCGACGCTGCAAGCAAAAGTGCGTGTGAGCACACCACAAGGAGCAACAAAAACATTCCAGGATAACCCATGCCAATTTACCCTCGGTGGCAGCCGGCGGAGTTTGGGAGCCTTCCCCCCTAGTCCCAGGAACGGGAACAGGGGCGCAAGCCCCTTCTGGAGGTACGGTTTCCCAAGAAACAGAGGCTTCCGCGTTTACCGTCGCCGCAGATCGCTCCGGCAAGGTGGACGGCGTGGTCCGAGGTGTAGGAGGAACACGCGCCGTAGGGACCTCGGCAGGGGTGTCGGAGTCTCACAAACTCCCTACGCCCGTCACCACAGTGAACCCCCTCGATGTTTGGTGGAGCCACGGCCGCAGGCATGGCCGTTTGGCCGGAATGGGGGGCAGCGCCCCCGTCTCAGCAACCACCGGGAGAACAGGTCCCAAAGAGGAGGCCGGAGGCTGCGCCTTCGGCGTCGTGGTGACCACGACTGAAGGTTGCCTCTCCGGCATCGTGGCGGCCACGACCGAAGATTGCCTTTCCGGCATCGCGGCGGCCATGGCCGAAGGCTGCGTCTTCGGCGTCGAGATGGCCGTCACCGAAGGTTGCGCCTCCGACGTCGTAGCCGCCACAACCGGGCGCCCCACTTCAACACTGTCGGCCGGCTCGGGTCCCATCTCGACGACCGCAAGGGGATGCGAGACTTCCTCCCTCTGGCGGGCCGTCGTGAGCCCGTCGTCCGGGACGCCCCCGGAGGACGCTTCGCCCCCGGCGTCCCCAGCCTCCAAGCCGGAGTCGGCATATCTCGCCGAATCCGACTCCGCGTCGGCCGCGCCGGGGGCAGCAGCAGGCGCGGCTGCATGCCAAGAACGACAGGCGCTCCGCCTCGGCCCCTTTTGCGAGACGGCGCCTTCGTCTTCGCAGCACCAGCGTCTTGAGGTTGCGAAGACGGACAAGGGCGGTCCGGCACGGCAAGGCCCAAGGCCTCGCACACACGATTTATCCGCCCCAGCCCCGCCGACGAAGTTGCGGACGAGCGTTGCTCGTGTTCCCTGCCGGTATACAGCCCGAGGAACACGCGCACGAGTCGCTCCGCGTCATCCAAGCTAATCTCTAAATTAAAGCAGAAGAAAACGGGGGTGAATACGTAACACGCTACGCGCGGACAACAGGAGCGAGGCGGTCGGCACTTACGAGAGTTGGGGGGCGCCGGCAGTACGCAGACCGACGGCTCAACATTGTCGTCTCGACGACTCTCAACGGCAAGGCGCCAGCCGCTCGCAAGCGGCGCCACGCCGTACATCACGAACTCTTCGGCGAGGTCGCGCATATTGAAGCGAACCGCCAAGCCCATGAGTCGTCGGGCCAGTCGCCTGTCTTCGTCGTCCAGTGTCCGGCCGGGCGAAGTCTTGAACGCGATCGGCCGCCCCGTACACTCAAGGCCGCTCCCGCTCTCTACATGGTGGTAGAACCACCGCTTCATCCACTGGGACTCCCACTTCCCGCGAGTCGAATTCACGGGGAAAAGCTTGGTGCAGGACGGCCGGAGAAGGAAGTTAACACTGCCAAAGTTCGACAGTGTCCCGCCCTTCCGGTCTTTGGGCTGGCACCGTGCCTCGTGCAGATAGGCAAACAAAGAAGAGCTGGGCCAGCACGCTCCCGAACGCAAAGCCCAACTGTATACGGCAAGCCGGGCCACGGCGTTTGGAGTCAGCTGCGCCAGTTCCAGTCCGAAGGTCCGTAGCACGTCGCCCACAATAGCCGCCGCCGGGACGCGGAGCCCTGCATCCAAGAAGGCGACAAAAACGATCGCCTCGGACGGCTCGGGGTGCGGCTCGATCTCGTCGGGGGCGGGCAGTCGTACCGCCTGGCGATCGGAAAGCTTCCCCTCGCGCAGCAGTCGCTGGATGGCCTTCTCGGTCACAAGCGAAGGGCCCAACTCACCGGAGAACGAGCCTTCCTTCTCCGTTGCCAGCCACCACTTGTCTGCCGCCGCCGGGTCGCGCTCGCTCAGCGAGTACTTCACCACCAGCGGTGACGGTCGACGGCGAATGCCAGAGCCACCAACCGCCTGGCCGCGCTTACCACCGGAGGCCATCGCTTCCCACAAAGAGATTGAAGCGGTGAAAATATCGCGAAAGTGTAGAGGGCTGAGCAGACAGGAAAGAAGGCGTAAAGGTGCGAGGACGCTGTTACGGGGGGGCTATTTCAAGCCACCTCGCCCAAGCCGCCGCTACCAAAGCGTCGCAACGATCCGCGTGCCAGATGCAATCGCAGCAGTGCAAAGCTCTGCCCCGCACGATTCCCCGTAACCAAAGACAAGGCGTCGTGGCAATACACGCCACACACGACCGCAGAACCAAGGACCGTCAGCGCAAGCGGTCACGATCACGCAATCCCTGACCCACTGCGGTGCTCCAGTTACAAGCCGCCGCGTGCCCTAACCACGTGAACGGACACGGCACAACGCAGCAACCCGCCTTTTGGCAGGCTAGGCGTCGGTACGGTCCCAGCCGCTATTAAAGGCGCTCTACCGAACTGAAAGGGACAAACTCCAATTTCGCCTCCGGCTCCAGCAAGCGCGCGCGTCTACCTCGACTAGGCGCCAGCCTCCGCCGCCATCCGTTCGAAGGGTAGGGGACGGAGCGCGCACGCGTCTACTTCGGCTAGGCGCCAGCTCCGCTGCCACCCGCTCGAAGGGTAGGGGACGGAGCGCGCGCGTCTACTTCGGCTAGGCGCCAGCTCCGCTGCCACCCGCTCGAAGGGTAGGGGACAGAGCGCGCGCGTCTACTTCGGCTAGGCGTCAGCTCCGCTGCCACCCGCTCGAAGGGTAGGAAACGGAGCGCGCGCGTCTGCTTCGGCTAGGCGCCAGCTCCGCTGCCACCCGCTCGAAGGGTAGGGGACGGAGCGCGCGCGTCTACTTTGGCTAGGCACCAGCTCCGCTGCCACCCGTTCGAAGGGTAGGGGAAGGAGCGCGTGCGCCTACTTCGGCGGGACGCCGCAAGGGCGGGGGTCTTGTCCCGCAAAGTCTGCCTCGTTCTCCTTAATAGGCCACCTACAGTGCATCAACATAAAAGGTAATGCGGGCGGGCTCCATCAGGAACACCGACTGTAGGTATGCCTGTTAAGAAGAACAGGGCAAACCTTGCTGTCGCCTGCGGAAGCGCGGTGCGAGGGCAGGAAGCGCGGCTGGCTGTCGATAACTGGCGCTGCCCAAGCTCCCAAGAAAAATGGACCTCCTTCTGTGCATCAACATTCCCCAAGCCGCTCAGCGTCACCCAGGAATGTTGATGCACGGCAGGGGGCCATATTAAGGGAGCAGACTCTATCACAATATATGCAGGAACAACGCCGCACCAGCGCCATATATATACCCCATCAGCAGGGGAGCCAACCGGCGGAAGTCCAATCGGCAGAAGTCCAACTGCCGGGAGTCCGCCGTCACATTAATGGTCACGACGCCTCAAGGCCCGCACCGCGCCAAGCACGCTTCACCATGTGGACGGCCGGAAGAGCGAGCGTTGCAGCACGTCCCTTATCACTTAAGGCTCACGCGGCGGCTCAGGGGCCCGCTGCGCTTACCTGTGCCAGTGCAACGCCCCCGGCGCGCGTCTACTTCGGCTAGACCACCTCCGCCGCCGCCCGTTTGAAGGGTGAGGGACGGAGCGCGCGCGTCTGCTTCGGCTACAGCGCAGCCCCGGCTCAAGTTTGGAAAAGTTCACAGGCCGCGGGGACGGAGGGGGCCAAAGGACTCGGCAACATGGCTTCGGCCCCGTGAAGCCCTTCACCATGAGAGGCTCCTGTCGTAGGGATGGCCCCCACCTAAACCCAGCAGGCCTGGTAGGAGGTTATAAGGCCCAGAATAGGCCATGTGTAATGACATAAGTGCCCCCAGTGGGGATAACCAGATGTAAGGATATAACTGTAAAAGCACTCCTCATGTGTATATATATGAATACATGCCATGGGGAGGGGGCAAGCCATTATACTCATCTCCATCACTCTCCACTACCATCTCTCTCTGTTTGGCTTGTAGCCACAACAGTGGGGATGGAAATTCTAGTGTTGTTGGTCGTTTAGATTTCATGGTTTGTTGGTCGTTTAGATTTCATGGGTTGACCTTGGGTTTGAGGAGTTCAGCAATTCTGTGAAAATTTTTGAAAATGAGAGCTACATGCTTTGGATAACAAGATGTTTTGGAGTACAGCAATGTACATGAGCGTTGTATGAATGAATGCAAGTATGTACTGTTATATAGAGTGTTGTAGCAACAATCATGTGAATAAATACATGTAGAACTATAGTTGTATGGATGAATGCGTGTAGTATATGTGTTGTAACGGTCATGTGAATATCAGTTAGCAAAAGACAGAAATTATTGTGTTGGCATTGAAGAACCTGCATATCCTAAACATTGGAGATGCCTGAAATTTTTGTACGGATAACCCATTTTTTATTCGAAAATACAGAAATATACCCGCGACAAAATTTTTTACACAAATAGGCTCGAGTCGCCAAACTATTGGGCGATTTACGCTTGTCGCCCCACCAAAACGCGACTTATAAAGAATCTGGTAACCGTTGGGCGATTAAATGCAATCGCCTCCCCGTTAAGCGATTCAATTGAATCGCCCCCCCCCCCCCCCCGTTTGGCGACATAAAGAAGAGTCGCCGAACGGGGAGGCGACTGCATGTGAATACAGCCCGACGGCCAAGCCCCTTTTCTTCCCCACGCCTGCTCGCCAATCTACCTCTAGGCGCATGGATCCTGTTAAGGGTTTTGTGAATTTTGTAATTTGAAACTCGTAAAAAATGTGGTATAGTCACATATACTGGTATATGTCACATTATTTTGTAATTTCGTAATTAAGTCACACAAGAACTGGTATTTAATATTTGTCACATTACTTGATATAGAAATAATTTTTTATACGAAAAGAAGAGATAATAGCATTGTTTGAATTTAAATGAACTTTATAATATAACGCAGTAACATGCCGCGTATTTATCCATTACATGCATGACATACACCCCTCACTCCCCACCCTAAGGTGCTCCGTCACTGCGCCCGCGCCCTCCCATACGGCCCCGCTTGGCCGTCCTCCGGTGCAACGGATTACGAGGCGGGTGACGAGGGTCCGAAAAAGTAAAACGGTCAGGTGGGTTTCGCACCCGCGGCTGCGCCAGTGGAGTCACCTGCACCTCCGGCTGTGTGTCCTCCGGTGCACCGGGGAGGCCACTGCCGGAGAGAACCTCCGGTGCTGCGTCGGAGGACGGCCCAGGCCAGTCCGCAAAAAACTGGTCCACCTCGATGTGGCCCGGGGAGAAGCGTCCCTGCTGCTGGTAAGGACCTGCAATAGTAATATCGTTAGTTCGTTGCATGTCGTCTTAGGTTAAAAACAAGCTCGGACGATGCGTACCCGTACATGGCGCCATGAAATCATCCGTGTGGAAGCCGGGGATGTACGTAGGAGGCCGTGACCAAGCAGAACTCCCTGGCTGGTCCGAGGGAGGTGGACGTGTCCACGTAGAACTCCCTGGCTGCTCCGGGGGAGGTGGGCGTGTCCACGTACTACCTCCGGAGTAGTGCCACGCTGGTCGGGGTGGCACTGGTGGTCGGGGTGCACTGGCCGTAGGTGTGGATACCACCGGTAGCCTCGTGCAGGACAGTAGGCTGACGATACGTCTACACCCTGCCTCCATCCGTCGCGCAAAGCTGACGGCCTCCTCACGGGTCAACTCCCCACCTGTGCCCCACCTCTGCACTAGTGCGGAGGACTCCGACCACATCGCGGCACCGACGTCAGCCTGGACAAAAAGACATAGAATGGTCCATCATCGAAACGATATTGCCATTTGAGAATTTTTGAAATTACAAGTTACGTACCGCGATGTGAGCGTCGCGTGCGAAGTGCGCAGGGTACGCGTCTGTCGGTGCGGCGACGTGTGGGGCAGGTGGGTCAACGACATGTACCAGCCTGGTACGAGTCCGCCCCTGGTACCAGATGAGGTACTCCGCGTAGTCGGCTATGTCGTATGGCCGGTCCTCCTCCACGCGGTCATCCAGCGCACCCTCCCACTGCGCCCTTCGTGTTGTGCCTGTTTATGGAACCATTACGTAATGTAAGTACTTGCGATCACAATAGTAAGTACGTACAAAAATATCAGAAGCGATCACTCACGCGTGCACGCGGGGCGGAATCGGCGGCCCGACTGGTACAGGAAGTGTCTGCCGCAGCCCAAACTGCCGCATGACTCGCTGCGGTGCGTAGTCCTCCACGTAGATGCCGTACACGAGCTTCCGGTGGGTCAGCCAGAAAGTCTGGTCACGCCAGCACAGTGCAGACAGCCCGTCCGGAGCACGGGCCTGCACTGCCTCCGCTGCGTAAGGCTCCCAGCGCACGTCGGAGTCTGCGAGGCGGTCCAACTGCTCCACGAAGGGGTGGTACGCCCGCGTGACCTGCAAGTGCGCGAACTGTACCTGCAAGAAAGGCAAATTATTTTAGTACGACGATCGTTAATAAGTTGACTACGATAAAATAAAACTCACTCGTCGACAACACCAAATAGAACCCATCGTCGGCCGGTCGATGTCTCCCCCCAGGTACATCTCGGCCCCGTAGGGACCCATGTCGTCTAGTATAGGTCGTCCGAGACTGAAGCGCTCGAACGACCACAACTACAGCAGCAGGGGACATCTCGTGAGGATCGAGTTCGCCTTAATCCTCGTGCACGCATCGCACAGGCCGCGCTACGTCGCGGCAAGTGCGGCCGATCCCCAGCTGATCTGGACGGCCTCGCCGTCCGCAATCACCCTTGCATAAGCGATAAGGCGCGCGTCAACGGTGTTGCCGTGGCTGGTGGTGAAGAGCACCCAACCAAACAGCCACAGCAAGTAAGCCTCCAGGTGGCGTGCGACCTGGTAATCGTCAGCATCTGCAACCATGCGCTCAACCTGAATGCGAACAAGTTTTTATTAGTATGTAATTGCACAAATAAGAGTTTCGAAGACGCGATCGACTTGAAACACCACGTACCCGGTACTGTGCCAGCCACCTCAGCGTCGGTCCATGCTTCTGCCTCTCGTCGAAGATGTGGTGTTGATCGGCCGGTGGAAGGACCCCCTGGAATCTGCCGAGCAGGTCCTCGCGCCACTCGGCGGGAGCCTCCGGTAGGAAGGCAGCGTCTCCCGCTACCGGAAGGCCAAGGAGTAAGGACACGTCCTGCAGGGTCGGCGCCATCTCCCCGACTGGTAGATGGAAAGTGTGTGTCTCGGGCCGCCAACGGTCCACCAAAGCCGTCAGCAGGGAACGGTCGAACGGGAAGCGTCGTGATCGCTCCACGCCCGCCTCGTCCCCCTCCCCGGCCAAGGCACCTCCATCCTCATCCGTGGCCTGCACCATCCGGGCAAGAGGGAGAAGTCCGGCATCCCGCAGCCTGCAAATAAAGTGAAGGTCAGCATTAAATATTTTTATGGTAATACTAAAACGTTGGCGTAGTGCAAACCTGGCACTCCAACGGGGGTCGAGTCCCCAGGCCACACGAGGTATGCATGTCCGGACCACTCCCAGCTCAGTCGACTCGTCCGTGCTCCCCGGTGGCGGCGCACGACGGGAAGCGCGATGCACGCGGTCCAAGTGCTCGTCCAACAGCGTGTACCGCCAGTCACCCGCCATAACTGTAAAATTATCTAAATGTAAATTTGTACACTACATTTTCTACAATAATACATGAAAAATAGTATACAAAATTTCGACACAACAATTTTCTACATTTAAATTTTCTTCATTTCATCTAAATTTCTACAATAAATTTCTAAATGATCTACAATAAATTTCTAAAGTAAATTGTACATCTAAATTTGTAAACTGCATCTAAATTTCTAAATTTAATGTTCTAAACTAGATTTTCTAAACTAAATATCTAAGCTAATTTTCTAAACTAAATATCTCTACTAAATATCTAAACTAAATTTGGAAACTAAATATCTACACTCTACACTACATTTTCTAAACTAAATTTATCTAAACAAATTTTCTAAAGTAAATTTTCCACAATAATGCATTACAAATCTTATACAAAAAACTATATTTTTCTACATTTAAATTTGTACATCTAAATTTGTAAACTGCATCTACATTTCTAAATTTAATGTTCTAAACTAGATTTTCTAAACTAAATATCTAAACTAAATATCTAAGCTAATTTTCTAAACTAAATATCTCTACTAAATATCTAAACTAAATTTGTAAACTAAATATCTACACTCTACACTACATTTTCTAAACTAAATTTATCTAAACAAATTTTCTAAAGTAAATTTTCCACAATAATGCATTACAAATCTTATACAAAAAACTATATTTTTCTACATTTAAATTTGTACATCTAAATTTGTAAACTGCATCTACATTTCTAAATTTAATGTTCTAAACTAGATTTTCTAAACTAAATATCTAAACTAAGTATCTAAGCTAATTTTCTAAACTAAATTTTCTAAACTAAATATCTAAACTAAATTTGTAAACTAAATATCTACACTAGATTTTCTAAACTAAATTTATCTAAACAAATTTTCTAAAATAAATTTTCTAAAATTAGGAAAATACTTGCAAATCCCGCGGCTTCTCCTCCTCCCCCTCTCCTTCTCTTCTTCCCTCTCCTCCCCCTCTCCTTCTCTTCTTCCCCTCTCCTCCTCCTCTTCCCTCCTCTCTTCTGCTCTGTCTTCTCGCGCGGTGGAGAGTGAATGGCGAGCAGGCGTGGGGAAGAAAAGGGGCTTGGCCGTCGGGCTGTATTCACATGCAGTCGCCTCCCCGTTCGGCGACTCTTCTTTATGTCGCCGAACGGGGAGGCGATTCAATTGAATCGCTTAACGGGGAGGCGATTGCATTTAATCGCCCAACGGTTACCAGATTCTTTATAAGTCGCGTTTTGGTGGGGCGACAAGCGTAAATCGCCCAATGGTTTGGCGACTCGAGCCTATTTGTGTAAAAAAAATTTGTCGCGGGTATATTTCTGTATTTTTGAATAAAAAATGGGTTATCCGTACAAAAATTTCTTTCACCTTGTATCGTTCTTCATTGGAAACGTGTAGCCTTAAGCATTAGATGTGATAGCAACCATTACATATGTTCGGTCACTGGTTAGTCAAACCCAAAAATTAGTCAAGACATACGGTCCACCAAAAAGAGAAAAGAAAAGAAATAACCAAACATATTTGTCACACGTGTAGCTTTACAGTCTCTTTAGTTAAGTTTCGCTCAGAGTCAAACATATTGGCCTGTTCTTTTTTGTTGAGACTTATGGCTTTAGTTGCGGTATGTGACTTTTAAGCTATTAGTATAAAAGATTACAGAGTAACAAAATTTCACGTACAATTTTTACCGATATAAATGAACTCGGTATAGTATATATTATAATTAACTAATAGACTCTATCTTAAAAAGACATCCTGTTTAAAAATTAGTTTCTATAGAAAAGTAAAAAACACAAACAAAAAGCTAAAAAAGAACAGCGCCATACAATCCCTATGAATTGTTGTGTGTTATACCTTGCCTTTATTCTCCTCATATGGCTCAAAAATCTTAACTAGTCTTACACAAAATATGAATTGGAACCAACTGGTTAGTTACACAGAATGTGATATTTCGTATAGTTTAACATACTACATAAATTCAACTCTGCAACAATAAATTTTTAAGCAAATCAAAACCAGCCTCCAGAAAATTTCACAGCCACAGCCTCCAGCTTCTACCCCTGTAAAAACCACGAACTCCAGGGGACAAAGTGCACAAAAAGAACAACGATCATTCTTCACCAACGCGGCCTTCTCCGTTCTTCCCCCGACGCTGCGATCCCAAGAACCGCCAAACCCTAGCCCTAAGCCCCCCGTCTCTCTCCTCCATGGCGAATAACAACCTACCCCGCCGCATCATCAAGGTAAGGAGTGCTCTCAACTCCTCAGTTTACGGTATTTTCGCTCTTTTTTTTATGCAAAATCTGGTGATTTTTGGTGGTTTGCTTCCTGCAGGAGACGCAGCGGCTGCTCAGCGAGCCAGGTGAGACGCTCTACAGCCTCTACTCATGAGAAGAAATTATTTTAGGAGTTCTTTTTTCTTCCCTCTGCTTTAGTTATAGTATGCTCCAATCAGCTTGAATAGGCCTCTGATTTTTTTTTTTTTTTGGTTTCTTGGTTAAGACAATACTAGAGCGCCTAATTAGTTATGCCTATGGCCTAATTGCGCAAAGATAGCTCCCTTTGTTGGCTGTTCTTTTTTGGGGGTTGTGTTGGATGGTGTGCTGAGGGGCTTTGTGCTTGTGGTGTTCTTGCAGCTCCAGGGATCAGTGCCTCACCGTCCGAGGAGAACATGCGCTACTTCAATGTCATGATCCTTGGCCCGACGCAGTCGCCTTACGAGGGTGAGGAATCTTTTCCTTCTGTTCTCTATTGTAATTGCCTTTGGCATTAAGTATAGTGATAGTAATACCATGCTCTAATTGGCTGTGGAAATTTTAGTTGTACTTTAGGCTAATAGGCTGTAATAAAATGACCATACTAAAAAAATTGATCCCTATATACGGATTCTTACAGAGCCTCATCATCAAGTGAATTGTAGTTGTTAGATCTGATTAACAAATCAAGCCATTAATAGCTGCTTAAGAGCAAACTGTCATAATTAAGAAACAGAACTGCCATATTTAGGATCTGATTAAGAACAAATTGAGCTGTCATTATCTGCTGAGGAGCAAAGTGCAGCCATATTAAGGAACAGAACAACCATATTTATTGTGTTCCACAACTTACAACTAGCGGAAATAATAATATACTTTGTGCACTATTATGTACCCTAGGAATTCCCGCCACCGGCATTAGTCTAGTTTACTTATTCAGTTTTCTGGCTTCTGCCAAATGCATGGAAGAGGTTTTAATTCCTGAACTATTTGGAAATGGAAAAGGTCATTTCTATTATTGTCACTTGCAAGTTGGAACCAAATCTTTGTGCATGGAGTTTACTCACAAAATTATCTCCAATGACTCCATGAGTTGTATCGCTTTCTTACTCCTGAGTCCTAAAGAAGCTGCAATTAAGTCACTATTTTTCCCAGTACACAAGTCTGCTTGAATGTCCTGGATGCTCTGTGACTCTGTTGTTTTAGTAATGCTAAAAATTCATAGCAGAAACTTCTGGTATGGGGTATGGTTTATTTTATCTCGTGATGATTTCTGCATGATCTTTACCTACACTAACGCATTCTTATGTACTAAACGATTAACAAATCTTATATTATCGACTAATTTGTATATTTTAAAATAGTATGTTCTCTGATAACTGTTCATTTGGCTACCTGTCAGGAGGAGTTTTCAAGATTGAATTGTTCTTGCCCGAAGAATATCCAATGGCTCCACCAAAGGTGTTCCATTGTTACTTTACTTCCACTAGCATCTCAGTACTATGAATTTGTCAGTTCATAATTTTGCTGATGTTTTGTCAAGCTTCATGTAGACTAAGTTCTTGTGTGCATCTGATTCAGAAGGGGCCCATATGTGCCCAACAATGGAATATTAATTGCAGCTTCACATTTACATGATGGAGATCATCGTATGATGCTTTCAATGATGTCAGCCATGTAAACATTACTTGTTATTTCCAATGAGTTTGGGAAATATGTATTACAGCATTTGTATTTTTGTTGTGCGGACTTAGATTTGCCCGTGGTTGTTTGGAATAAAAATTCACAAACTTATACATTTTTTGTTGCTGAAGTTTTGATTTGATTACTGAAAACAGGTTCGCTTTCTCACAAAGATTTACCATCCAAACATTGACAAGGTAAGTTGGTCATGTTTTGTTTCCCTCTATATGGTATAAGGAGTTATTATTTTGCTTAATAGTTAAATTTATGCAGCTTGGAAGGATATGCCTTGATATTTTAAAGGACAAGTGGAGTCCTGCCCTTCAGATCCGAACAGTTCTTTTGAGGTGAATGCTCTGCTTCAGTATTCATGTCAGTCTGGTGTATTTGGTGTGTTTTGTTTATAAAGAAGTCATACTTTTCTAGAAAGTATATGGCAGCTCCAATAGATTATATGATTCCTAAAATAGCTTCTTGAAATGGATAGTGGCAAATGCGCACCTTAAAAGCTTACATTGCACTTTGGAAGTCCTTGGCCATTAAAAAGCAGGCAGATCATATGAGATGCATAAATTTATTGTGCAAAGATCCTAGAAGAAATGAGAGATTGCCATAATGTGGATGGCACTAATTGTACATTATTATAGCGGAGCAGGCTGCAGTTGCCGCCACTGCTGCATCTTGTTTGCCACAACCACCAGTAGTCTACTGGTGGGAAAACTAATATGTGTTACCATCAGCCTCCGGTCTGTCATCCGCTGCATGCCTCCATTCCTATGCTGCCTATGCCCTTTATCTATTTCTCTCACTGTTAACACAACGCAAAAGTACACTGAACAGACAGAGTAGTACACTGCACATATGCGATATGCCTGCTTTAGTACCATCATAACTCTAGTGTTTACTTGAAACTTTTTGCGGAAACACAATCAGAAGGATCAAATGAGTTGACCTGAAGATTGATCAATCTTGGATGAACAGCTCATTTTCTGTCCACTTTGTGTCTGTCTTTTCAGCATTCAAGCACTGCTCAGTGCTCCAAATCCTGATGATCCGCTCGCTGACAATGTTGCAAAGCACTGGAAGGCCAACGAAACAGAAGCTGTAGAAACAGGTCAGGACGTGACCAATCTTGTTGCATTTCAGCTGCAAAACATAGCTGACTATTTTTTTTTCAACTGATGTCGGTCTTGATTGGTGCAGCCAAAGAGTGGACCCGTGTATATGCAAGTGAAGCATGAGCTTTGCACGATACAACTTCTTGTTTGGTAATAATCGTCGCGCCGTGGAGGTGAACTCAGACCGTTGATTGGCTAAATTTGAAATGGAAAAGGTCGAGGAGTAAACTTAGAAATTTTATCATCCTTTCATGGCGTGTGCTGAGTGTGATGTATATATTACCCTAGTTGGGCTTTGGTGGACGCTCATACATGTATATTACTCAGTCTTACATCGTAATAAACATCCTAAAGTTATGTGTGCTCCTGTTCTTTTTCGACATTGCCTTTTTTTTTTTTGCATTTTTGCAACTTTTTTGTTCCACAATTTCGTTGTCTACAAGCCCGGCAAAATTGCATTTCAAATGAACACCCTGGCCCAGGCAATTTTCAAAGTGCTTCTGTTTAGTTTTTATGTGAATGAATAGTAAATAGTTTGTTGCTTCTTATTTGATGTAGCAAATAATTTTTGCTTGGGTGAAGTTCCAGCATCCGGCAAATGGTCAAAAGCCATTCCATTTCAGCCAAAACGGCAGAGTTCCGAATCTCACATCCGGCCATCCGGCGTGATCTGAACCGGGCCGCCGCCTTGTTAGCCAGCGGCGCAGCCACCGCCTCACCGCTCCTCTTCCTCGCCTGCCATTGCCCTCGCCGTCCTGGACTACCCACCACCGGGCCACCGGCTGTCAAGGGCGAAATCAGACGTCAGAGCATTGGGGTCACTTTTATTGCACGATGATGTTCCTTTCACCGATAAATAGTAATAAATAGTAATTTTTTATAAGATTTGCTAAATTTCATTAGTATCACTGAACCTCAATGCTCATACGCTGGCTTCGCCCCTGCCGGCTGTCCAGTGAAGAGCCAACCAAGGTCAGAGCCCGGTTAACACCAAGTACAAGTACGTAGCTGCCGCTACTGAAACCATCACAGATTGCAGAAAGATGCTAGGAAACTGATTAATTAACTGACCAAGTTCGGTACACGACTGCAAGCTAGGTAGGTAGCCATGCATGTCTAGAGTCTTACGCAGGTTGGTGAGGTGCATGCCAACGAAGGCAGCAGCAACTCTTGAGCACACTACGACCAAGCACACACACAAACACGACCACGACAATAGCTGAAATTATAGTCTTGAGAGTCTCGATTCAACTCTCTGCAGCAGATACCAACTCTCAGCAGGTTCTCGGAGGAGAAACTGAACAACGGGGTCTACAAGCTAGAGCCATGCCACCACATGCATCGCAGATGAGCCGATCTCCAACCAGCGGGATCACTCTTCAACGGCGAAGGCGACGGGGATCGCCGCCGGTCAGTTCGCGTGGCAGGGCGGGGCGGCGGCGCGGGGCCTGATCGGCGTCTTTGAAGGGCTGACCCTGATGAATGGACAGGCAACAATTGATTCAGGATTGGTCATGGCATGCAATAAGAAGCTTAGTGAGGAGTGAGTGAGGGCTACTGAACCTGATGGGAATGCCTGCGGCGAATATGCCGGTGGAGTTCAGAGCAGCAATAGCACCATTAGCCTGCAATGGATATATTGTCTGCAATGTAAGTTCTATGGATATTTGAGATTTAAATCATGCAGAAATTCAGGTTTTTGCCATGCTGAAATGAAGATTTTTCAGATCGACAAAAGGTGGCAGCATTTTCTTTTATATATAGATTCATAAAAATCTGTTTAGTATATAGCTTGTAAATGATAAACCTGACAGTTAAAAACTAGTAAACATGTTGAGCAATCTTGTATCTATTGTTGATAATCAGAACTATACAATGATAAAGGAGCACGTATGTGCTAGCATATCTGCGCATGAAAACTGAGCACAAGGACGTGTGATCTAAACAAGGTAACAAACTACACACTGAATGCAGGAAGAGGCATTCTTTATTGAGATTATCACCTCTGCAAACTCAATGAAAGCTATGCGAGTGGCGTGACGGTCATCACCGAGAAGCTTGATGCGAGAAACCTATAATAAAAGAAGGAAAGGAAAAGAAAATTCGCATAAATTCTGTGCCCTTTCAATATAAACAAGAATATTAAACAAATTATTAGATGATTGTGTTCTGACCTCACCAAAGTAGAACTGGCAAAAAATTTTCAGATCCCACTGATTGACCTGTAACAAGCAAGAACACTCAGAAACAACTATGTACGAAAGAATCATTGTGAAGAAGGAAAATTAAGTTTTTGCATACACTCTTATGGATGTTAGTACAATAGACAGTCCTTGAACACATCTCCTTTTCAGCTTCCGTCTGCACAGGATTAGACATCATCATAAAATGAAAAAGGTATGGCTTCATCTTAAGAAAAACATAACATGAAAAAGGGTTTCAAGATTATGCTAACCTGAGGCAGAAATGAAGGGTTCACAGGCATAATTGCAGTCCTAGAAGGTGAGACCTTTAGGGGGCAAAGGCCAATAATGACTCCATCAAGATGCAGTGCAGCATATGCATCCTCTGAAAAGGTTTGCAACATTGTCTTCAGATTTTATTTCATGAACTTCACTTTGTATTGATCAAGACAAGATTTGAGTCAGTAATAAGAAACTTACCCTCATCTTGTAGCTCTATGAATGCGAAACGAAGACCAGTTGTGGGGTCTCCACAAATGCGACAGTCCACTACCTGTTGCAACAGATGCACAAGAACCATGAATTTTTAGGTGTTCGGGACATTGCAAAAGGTCGAATTTTTCGTACGAATAATCAATTTTTTATTCGAAATTACAGAAATACACTCGCGGTAAAATTTTTTACAAAAATAGACTCAAGTCGCCCAATGAAAGGGCGACTAGAGCTTATCGCCCAACCAGAAGCCGATTCTGTCCCTGTCGCTCTACCATCAGGCGACTGCATCCAGTCGCCCTCCCATTGGGCGACTTTAATGCAGTCGTCCAATGGTTGAGCGACAGGAATCAAACCTTCGCCAAAAATAGTGAAAATTGGTGGAGATATTCTTCATTGATCCAAAAGCCTTCAGAAAAATTTTTGAGCAATTTCGGCTACGGGATCAAAAGTTATAGCAATCGAGGAACACAAAGAGAGGAAACAGGGAGTGATTGAAACTGCTATAACTTTTGATCCCGTAGCCGAAATTGCTCAAATTTTTTCTAAAGACTTTTGGATCAATGAAGAATATCTCCACCAATTTTCACTATTTTTGACGAAGATTTGGTCCCTGTCGCTCAACCATTGGGCGATTGAATTAAAGTCGCCCAATGGGAGGGCGACTGGATGCAGCCGCCTGATGGTAGAGCGACAGGGACAGAATCGGCTTCTGGTTGGGCGATAGGCTCCAGTCGCCCTCCCATTGAGCGACTTGAGTCTATTTTTGTAAAAAAATTTCTCGCGAGTATATTTCTGTAATTTCGAATAAAAAATGGATTATCCGTACAAAAAATTCGCAAAAGGTCAATCATATTACACTATTTATGTAACGATAGCACTTCGGATTTGCAGTCCCAAAGGAACCATTACATTATTTATGTGATCACAGCATTGCCATCACACAAAGGAATCATAGACTTCCAAATTTGGTCAAAACATTATCTTCGCTACAACCGAATAAGAGGTTTGGTCAAAACATTATCTTCGCTACAACCGAATAAGAGGACCAATAATTTGTTCATAGCAAATATTTGCTTGACAAGATTTAAATAATTGGATGATTGCCTTAAACATGCTGAAAAATGAAGACCTATTTTTTCCAGTTTTTTTTTTACTTTATGTCCATAAAAGGGTGCATATTTTATTCATCTGTGGTTCTTTATATGGCACATAAATACTTCTAGTCGTTCTTTTTAATTCATCTGTATCTTTCAGATGATATTTGACAGAAAGGAAAGTGTGCTACAAACATATTAGGAAAATGAGGAAAACACAGGAAGGTACAAATATCAGTAATAATGTTGCATTGCTTGGCATGCACCCGAACATTTCGGCGTGCACATACTAATATGCCCTAGAGGTGATCATGTAGATGATTGTATCATTTCTTTTATAATCTTTTGACTAATATATTATTTTATCCCTTAAATAAATATTTTTCATATTGATCAACAAGTATATGACTTATCCGTGGAACTCTTTATTCATATTTTGATATTATTCTAAATTATCTCTGATCTTATAAAATTATGTAGGACAATTATAATTTATATATCAGAATATGTATTGATTGATAATCATGTTTCATGCATGGATTATAGATATAGATATATCAAATCAATAATGTGAACACATGTTAGAAAATATGGTGTTGGATTAATCTACCATGAGACACTTCTGAAATTATTATAATCTTAAGTGTCATCAGTTAGGCCTCATATATAGTGTATATAGAATCCTTAAACCTGAAATCATCATAATTTTCTACATATATATAGTTTACTTAGGTGTTGCCAAACATTACTCCGTAACTGGGTAGTCCTAAATGTAGCTTTCAAATTTACTATGAATATATTGAGGAATATGAGTGATCAAGATAGAATTTGTCCCTCTGATATAACAGGAGAGATATCTCTAGATTCCTTGATGTAGTTGGATTAATAAAGTATATGGCCATAGCAAATATGGTTGAGAAGTCAGTCACAAATTGAGTAATCCACTACAAATTCAAGTGAAGGATTGAGCTATCATAAGATGGCACATTTCTCATCTTGAGTTAGTCTGATATGATCTTTATACATATTTGGGGGTTGCTATATTTTGCTAGGGACCATTACCGACTTATGGACCGGAAGGGCGTTTTCGGGGCATAGCTGAATATACATGAATCTACAGGGTCACAACTTAGTGGGTTGGAATGATAAGGATCCGGATGATAGATTCCAAGTGAGATACAATCTTTCTTCGTATTGAATAAGGGTTTGATCGGAGGCTCTTTGAGTGGGATACGATCTTTACTCGTATTGGATAAGGATCTAGTCAGAGACTCTTCGAGTTAGATATGATATCTGATTATATCGGATAAGAATCCGATTGGAGGCTATATATAAAGAGAGGCGTGAAACTGAGGAGTGTGTCCTGAGACACACCCATCGAAACCCCATCTGCCAGCTCTTAAAACCCTTGCTATATGTGTTGGTGCTAACACACCGATACATGGCATTCCAACCCTAGATGTGTGGATTTCGTAGAGGCGCTGTTGTGATTACGATGCTGATCGATACTATCGCGAGGAGAGGACGATGACTAGAGGACGATCGACTACTTCTACAATACTGACACACACTACGTTGAACCGGCCAGTTTAATTCTACTTCGATTGTACTGCGCATCTAGTGGTAACAATTTATGATCTCTTACTCACTTGGCTTCCTGGTTTATGCGGTAGAAAATTTTAATCTGCGTTAGTGTAGCCTACCCGTATCCCAACACATACACTATAAAATCAAATCCTCCTTTACATATGTCCTCATGTACAGAAGTTTCTTCTGCAATAGCCAAAAGTATATTTCTAAATTACACCATTCATGTATAATAGCATCCATGTAATATGCACGCGATTTTGCAAACTATGTTTCGTACAAGATAATGCTTCCCAAAAATGAAAGACACTTTGGCTTAAAGACTTCTATTACCACCACTAGCTACTTAATTAGGTCTAACTCATCATCACAAATCACAGCACAAGCAGTACTGCGCTCCTGCTTATGCTATACCTCTAAGTTCTAGATGCTTCGAAACAATATAGTGCCATATATACAAATAGCAAAATTTAAACTAAACAAACAGCTTGCTAACTCGTTTTCTTTTCTAAGGTAAATGCATGACGCTACAAAAAATAATGTGCCTACACTTGCAAATCAAGTTAATACTAGTCAGCAATCTACGCATATTGACTGATGAGAACAGTATGTACATCTTGCAACAAGTTGATATAACATTCAAATATAGCAACTCGATTGGTGCAAAAGCATATAGTATATGAGTATAGAAAGACATACATTCCCACAGCTTCCAAACAGTAAAGCCAGACTCTCCTCAGTGACCTGAAATGAACAAATGTGGATGAACAATCACATCTGATAGTGACACATTACTTCATACATATTTATGCATGGACATGTAAGTCTTACAGTATGGTCGATATCTGTGACAAAAATGGTTCTTCTCACAAACTCTGGCTCCTGGTTCCTTCGAACCCTGTAAGAAAACCTAGCCCTTCCTTCTTGCGAGTAGTTGCGAGACCGACTCCTCTGTCGAGACCGACTCAGACAGTAGGGAATTAAGAGTGTAAAGATTGAACAAATCCCAATATAAAGATATACATATAATTGTAATGCAATGCTGGATTGCACAAGAAATTTCTTCCTTCTTGGAGCAAACATGCAAGATAGCAACTTTCCAGAGATCCAAAGAGCGCGAGAGCACTGGCTACATTCGCCATATCAAAATACAAACCAAAAAAAAAAGAAGAGAAATATTCGGATTTGGAACTGCCAGAAAAGGCAAGAGTAAGAGGAACCAACAGTGGAAACGAACTAAATGAGACAGATCTTTCTGGGACGAAATGAAAATTCTGAAAAGAAGGGAGAAAGATTAGTTTCCAGTCACCCTCCCTTGATAGATCTCCTCAGAAAAACCCTAGAAGATGTATGATCTCGTTTGTTTTGCTCCAGAAAGAATCAAATAGCTAGCCCAAACAAGGAAGATTAAGAAGCAACTCAGTCTCAAAACCTGCAACAACTCTTCCCCACTGCGTAGAGTAAATACTACCAGCCACCAGATGATCAGATTAGCAACCACTTCTGCGACCATGTCCATGCCAAAAACGAAAACCTCCCGAGTTGCACCATGATCTCCACGGCAACAACCGCACCGAAGAGAGCAAATCCAAGAACCACCGGATCGAGAAAAGAACGCACAAAACCCAAAGAAAACTCCCAACGGAATTTTTCCAAAGAACAAAGATAAAACGCAAAGAAGAAATCAAAAGCAAGAAAACCAAGGCAGATCAAGGAAAGAAGCAAGAGCACATGCTTGCACATATCCATGTAGGCTCTTGCTTACCCTCCAGTTGCCCGTGGGGACGGTACTGACGTCGACGAGGGCGGCGGGGGTGGGGGCGCGGGGGTAGATCCCTCCCGTCATGACGAACTCCGGCGCGTCCGCGGAGAGCTCCTTCCTTGAGCCGCCGACGCGCCACCACGGCACAAACTCCCCGGCGGAGGGGTTGAGCGCGGAGGCCAGGAGGCTCGGCACCTTCTCCACCTTCCTCATGTCCGCCGTCAACTCGCTCCGCAGCACGTCCATGGCCGGATCGCCGGTGGTGGTGGTGGTGGTGTGTCCTAATGATAAGCGAGAGAGGAGGGTTGGTAGATTTGGCACTACAATCCTGTGAAGTGACGACGCGGCCTGTGGCGTGCTATATATGCACCGCCGCCGCGTGCTCCTCCTGAGCGAGCGAGACAGATAATTTTATTATTATTGTTATTATTATTAAAATAAATTATATTGTACATTAAGTATTATGTCACTTGTTTTATTTTACACCAGGTTTAAATAATATTTTTACTTTATTCTACTTCTAAATTACCAATGTTATACTTTATACCAAATTTAAGCTGATAGCATGACTATGTTAAACTTGTTGCGCGCACATGCAGCCGACGGCACTCACGTATTGCTGATGCATGGATGAAGACGGTGCTCCTTATTGAGTTCCTCCCAGAGAAGGTGGTATGCTACTGACTTAAATCTAATGCAAAGTATAATATTGGTTAGTGTAAAGTGATACAAAGTAAAAGTATTACTTTAACCTGATATAAATTGAAATAAAAGATATAATGCGAGGTGCCAATTACAATTTACTTTTATTGTTAATTAATTAATTATTAACATGTGGGCCCACCGAATACTTGCTTCTTTTCACTCCCGTCCCTGCGAAGGCTGTGGCCAGTCGCACCGCGCACATCCAGAAAGTTTCCTCACTGACAGGTGGGGTAATAATACTGGTGAGGCCCGATGTCAGAGGGATGCGGGTTGATAGCGTGGTGTAGAGCGCGGAGGGCCACGCGGAACTGCCTCGCGGGGGGAGACGCCTGGTGGGTGTCGGGCCCACCGGTCAGTGAGATGAAAATCCCCGGGATTTACGGGACGCTTTTCGCCGGCAGTTTGCGGGGTACCCCAGGCTACCCCCACACTGACATGCGGGGCCCGAAGCAGCGTGGGGCACGGCGGCAGTGAGATCACAGGTGCATCGCGTGTGTCGGGCGGGCATCTCGAGGACGATCTCGCCATCGGCCCTCGCCTCTGTCCTGACAGCATGCCACGTACGCGAGCAGCGGTCAAGCACGGGCATTTAGGCTGGCTCTGTTTGGATCGTTGCCCTACCATGCCAAACTAAAATTTTGGTAATGCCTTAATTATTTAGCTAGCTTTAGATTGATGCTAAATTATTGGCGTGCCCCAAATAAATTGGCTACACCAATGCAAAGCAAGGGGCAGTTCTTGGGCGAGCAATTTGCTTCCAAAATTTTGGTGTGGCAGGATGCTAAGGTGCTAGCTATCAGCTGATTGGTTGCATTAATTACACATAATTTTTTATCAACAAACTTCAAATAATAGTACCTTCTAAACCATTTATTTGATTTGTGATCCGTTCGAATCGTTGTATTTCTTGCGATTTAATTAATAAAACAAGATATATATTTGTTATATTTTGGGTGAAAAATAGATGCCATATAGAATCCACGTACCATACTCACATCCAAAAGAAATTTTAGCAATCTTTATAGCTATTGAGATGATTACAATCCGAATATATCTACTATGCCAAAATTTTGGTTTGGCTGCTTGGGGCACAATCCAAACAAACCCTTAGCCGCGGACCCTCCATGGCACATGGGTCCCGCCGTACGATGGTCCCGCTTGTCAGTGAACGCGCGGCGTTTGGGCGCGCGTGACAAATGGAAAGCAGTAGCTGACGGGGAGGGCGCGTCATGCCGTGTAAATGCGTTGCCATTTACAGTTGATACTGCTAATTACGGACACAGGAGGATCGTGACAGTCTCGTCGGATCCATTGATTTGCTATTAGCTAGCATTAGCACTAAAAGGGTATGGGTTAGTATGGTGTGGTAGGTAAGGACAGGCACTCTGGTCTCACCGTTATAGTTGTGGTAATTGCAAATATGTGGTGGTTATTAAAACCGTTCTTTTCTTTTCGGTGTGAGTTAAAACCTTCTAATTTTTCTGTGAGAGGGTTCATCTGGAACTTCATGGTTTTGGTGCTATTCTAGCGGTATGCATGATAATTTGTTGCTATTTAGTTGAGGAAATGTACTTAATGTCATTGTGGATTCGCGAACTACAGTTTGCTGTTTTGTGGGAAAAGCTGCATGCAATGCGGGTTGCTGGTTTCTCTCTAACTGATTAACACTCTCTTCGTTTAAGTTTATAGAGCGTATTTTTGAATGATATTGACTATAAATATATAACGTATTTAATATTTTAATACAAAATTAGTGTGATATTTTCCTTTATATCCCTGATAAATATGTAGTTTTATTGGCTATTTTCTACATAGCATTGAATATACTGCTTAGAGATAATAATTAAGGGTAATCTAGTTATTTTTATTATCTTCTTAATCTATGCATTAATGAAAATACGTCATATAAACAGAGACAGAGGGAGAAGTACAATTATCTTTTCATTGTTATGTTTTGCGAGTTGGGAAAATAGGGTATTATTTGCAAAGTGCTCTAATCCTTCAAAAAAATGCTCAATTTTCTTAGAGTTTTTTTTTAGAATCATTTTGGTAGAAATTGGGAATGTTACCTTCTAGGAGAGAAAAAATAGAAATTAAAAATCGATGTTACATTGACTACTGATCGAACAAGTGGCTTTGAATCAGGCGCAATATTCATGAAAATCGAGGCATGGACGTCATAGTCTGTGTTGTTTAGCTGCATGGCTGGCTGTTTTGGCCGTTTTGTGTTTATTATGTGCTATAGATAGAGGATAGCTAGCTTCCTAGTGCAGTGCACGTCTTTTCCTCGAGTCAAATCCTTCAATTTGCAAGGCCCCCGCCTCCAATGGTTATAGCTAGTAACTAACTATAAGACTTCCACATCATTTATATAGTACACACTAAAGCTAGCATTCTAAAAACTATCTATAAGGATAGCTATTTGATGCTTACATGCACACACAGAAAAGAACTATCATTTATAGAGGTTATCTCGTTTTGCGTTATAGACTAGTGCTTAAGGAAGAGCTGGCTCGATTTTTTTGCATACTCTCTTTCCTCTACATAGGATATATGCTGATGTGTACATGCATATAGCTAGCTAACTCAGACCATTGGAGATGCCCTGCCCATCATAAAAATTGGTATATGTAACGAATTTAATGAAAGATTCCATAAAGCTCACACCACGTTAATTGGCACCGTTTATTAGTTGCTAAGGATTCCTCATCTACTAATTAAGTGACAGATCACATTGTATCCTTTGCTAAGAGCAATATGAAGCATGCATCTTCAATGACGGATCTAGAATAAAAGTTTAGATCGGATGGAGCGAACAATCCGAGTCCCACGTTGCGCGCGCCTGCCGGCCGCCGCTGTCCTTGGCCTGCGCTGCTGTCGCTGGACGCGCACGCAGGCTGCCAGACGTTGCACGCGCACGCAGCCTCCATTCGTCCTAGGGCCCTCTGTTGCCTACTTGCATGCTGCTTTTCACTTGGGAGTTGGGTCTTGCTTAATTGCCTTTTACTTCGGGCTTAGCCTTCAGCAGTTGGACCAAAAGTCACTGAGGCAGCGCGCGTTCGACACTTCGGCTGTGAGCTATCTCCTCTATCTGTAACTCATCTTCTTCCTCAAGCGTCTGAACTTTGAAAACCTCAACGGCCGTCAGGCAGCCATGGTTCATGTGACCATGTGGAGATGGAGGCGGGGTTGGGGGGTACCGGCGGCATGGTCTACCTCAGGTGATCGCCCATGCTTGTCCTATAGATAGATTCACCCCTATGCATCTTGTTTGATGGCTTGGACTGCATGCTTTGGTTTAGGGCCTGTTCTTTTCGGCTGCAGCTTATGGCTTTTGGCTGAAATTTTTGAATTTTGGCTGTTTACGGTACAGATTACGGAGAGACAGATACTCACTTGCGATTTTGGCTGGTACAGATGTTGGACTTTTAACGTGTAGATCGTTTAACTTGTAGACCCCGTCTTGAGAAAATACGGCAATCATGTCATGACCTAGAGTGACTCGCACCAAATTGGAGCCCAATTGTCCCCTCTATTTAAGTTTATAAGACGCATTTTTTTGAATGATTTTGTCTATAAATATAGAATGTATTTTATATTTTGATGTAAAATTAGTGTGATGTTCCCTTTATACCCCTAATAAATATACAATTTTACTTGATATTCTCTACATACATGTATTAAATATAGTGCTTAGAGATAATAATTATGGATAATTTAGTTATTTTTACTATTTTTTGATCTATATATTAAAAGAAAATACGTCCTATAAATTTGGATGGAGAGACTAAAACCAGTTTCAATCCGGCTAGGCTAGAGGCATCCGACCAACCAAAGTCCACGGACTTCTCGCAGATAGATGCATGCGTGCATGTATACCGTATAGGTTAGGAAGACAAATGGATGGCAAAGGAATACATCTTCCAGAATGCTCATTAAGTCTGTGTGGGCAGTGGAACACTGCTGGAAATTAAACCCTGCAATTTTGCGAGTGCCCTCCTATACATGTATATGTCGGTTTAAACAGAGCCCCAAGTACGTACAGATCATTAAGAAGAGCAGATGGAACTGTTAGATCTTGCTAGCGTCCCGGGAGAATAAATAAGGTCATTTAGTAAGTCCATAACAATTTCTGCATAGACACCTCCTCCTCCATGTCGTTCCAGGAGACAACTCTTCCTTTTTGTTCGTTTGCACTGCTTGTTCTTTGTGAGAACAGGCCTAGCAACGCTGCAATAGCATTGAAATCCATGAATCGTCCAACTAATATCTTACTTTTTGTCCATGTTTGATGCACAAGCTCCAAAGACGATCGAGTATAGCATAGCACCTCCACATGAAATTAGGTGACCCCTAAACAGATTTTACAAATTGCATGCGATCATTCCCTTGTATATACTCCCTCCGTGTACATATATCAACTGAAGCAGTTCAAGCTCGTGCCTAACGTACGTCGCTACCACCATTGATCCGACGGGTCGCCGCTCGCCTCACGACGTACGGATTTTGGGCACCACCGTCGCTACTTGGAACATCTTCCACCTCCGTGCGCCTGATCGATTTCGGCGCATATTTTCCCCCAAATGAGCTTTAGACTGGTACACTATCGACTCCTTTGTTGAGACTGCAGGGAGACTCAGTGTCATATCCAAATCCTATTAAGATTTGGAGAGAGTATGCTACAAAGATTCCTACTCTTATTTTGGAGGAGAATAATGGGGGACAGGGACTATATAAAAGCCATGAGCGGAGCCAAGGGGATGCCCGGTATGCGCAGGCACCCCTAAAATTTTTAAAAGCTATGTATATCTCTTTCTTGCTATATGTTATAGTTGAAGTTAGACTTCATTGCAATTTAATAATGCTTGAAGAAATTATATGCAATTTGTATTTTATACCATCTTTTAGGTTTTGTAGGCAGCTCAGACCTATTTTTTTCTCTGCTTATGTGGCATCATGTGAATAGTATAAAAGTGTTTTATTTTATTTTTTGATTACAAGAAAGACTCACACACGCACACACCACTACACACGCACAAGCTAGTGCACCATCTTAGCACAAGCCTAGAAAGACACAGGCCGGAATAAATTCGCGGCCTTATAAAATTCCTACTGAAGCGCTAAGATTTGAACTCTAATAGGTTTAAGTCTACCATGTCACTAAGAGGTGGTTTTCGTGCTTTATTTTATTTAGCTGTTAGGAATATTTTTAGTTTCTAACTCAAAAAAGAGTGTTTGATTCTCTAATTGTTTTAGCCATCTGGACCATTACTGAGTGCAATGATTCAAAACTAATATGGAGTGTCTTATACAAGATATTTTGCGTATAAATTTTGAAGCTATATGTGACATTAATATGCCACATCAATATTGTTGTACTATGTATAGATGTACTAAAAACGCTACATATTTTTTGAGTGGTAGAGTATACAAACTGTCATGCAGATTATATAGTGTACTAAAAATCCATAAAATTTATTTGTCAATGTTAGTATTTATTATCGTTATGATGCCATAAAATTAAATTATTTTCACAACTAAATATGTAAAGTTGACAATTAATTGGGATGAAAGCCCAATTAATTATATAGTAATGTTAAAGTACCATGTAAATACAATATTCATAATGTATGATTTACCCAACGCTAATATTTTATTGCTCCCTTCGTTCTTTTTTAAGTGATTTTTTAGTTTTCACGGTCTACGAGATGTGACTTTGACCATTACTATTTATAATTTTATTTTATTTATATGCTAATAAAATTATAATATTACAAAAGTATTTTTTAGCGATAAATCTAGATAGTTTTAAACATATTAGTAGTCAAATTTTAGAAAATTTGACAGCATAGATAGTAAGACATCAATTAAAGAATTGTGTGGGTAGCATGGCGAGTCGATGTTTGCAAAGGCATGGTGAGGGTGTGCATCCAAGGAAGTGTAGCACGGTGGTTGAGGACGTATCCAAGAAGGTACGACATGCGCATTGTGCACAGCCAATAAAATTTTTCTAGCTCCACCACTGATAAAAACCATGAGGTGTGACCATAGAGAACTCAATCCAAAAGTCAAGCAAAAGAAACTAATCCAAAGCAAAGGCACACAAAAGAATTAAATTCTAAATTATTTTTTAGCACTAGATTCTTATATAGAGTAAAAATCCGATGATCCTAAAAGATTCAAGATTGCGAGAGGATAATAATTTCTTATACACTTTTAAGGTTGTACGCTTAACGAATTTATGGTCGGCTTCACAAAATATCTTCTCTTTTGTCATGATTGTTTTGTCATCATTATTTCGGTTCACTCTATGAGATTTATCTACTTCGTCTTGATATCATACATGCTCGTACCGTATATAACAATACTTGATCGATTCGGAGTTGTTGCACATAAGAAAAGGTATCAGAGTATAACTTCCCGGCTGTCTGATTATCTCTACTACTCCAGCTGTCTTTTTACCCTTGACCTACTGCCACCAGCTCACTGGTCGTCTTAAAACTGTTTCTTACTTGAAGTTTTTGCTGAAACGACCTACCTGAACCATATGGTTAGTTTGAATATGAAACCAGCTCGAAGCTTGCTAAAACATGGTTGAAACATGCTGAAACCTAGTTGATACTTGAATCCCACGATGATCCAAAATTCGCTGAAACCTACCTAAAACCTGCTTCGTATCAGTGCTCCCATATAGTTATTGATGTTTAGGAATCCCTATATACTTAGCTCAGTGTAGCATTAGGATCTTTGGAATTAATTAAACATTTTCAACTTTGAGTCATTGATAAGTGGCGGAGCTAGGTATTAGCTATGTGGTCAACTCACTTTGTAGGCTTTGTTTTTTGCGAAGTATCCTTATTTGACTTTAAATTTACATATAAGTCTATAATTTTTGTAGAAATAACTCCACTCAAATATTGTATAGTGATAATTGACCCCATGCACATGGTAAAGTTTTCGAATCTGCAACAACTATCTTTGACCATTATATATATCTACATGGATCTCATAAAAATTTATGTTAGCAGGTTTTTATCACACTTCCATAAATAATGGATGCATTATTACGTGGAATGCCTTTCGCGTCTGCTCTTCTCCCATGCATTCTCTTCTCCACGCCAGCGGCCACTCAGCATGAGGGTTAGGGTTTCCCAAGTTAGGGTAATAGTTTCCAGGGAACTTGACTAGCAAGGGTGGGCAGCGAAGGCCCCACAGTGTGGCTGTCAGCCATGGGTTTGGAGAAGGGCAGTGGGTGGTATGATGATGACAAGACTAGCAAGTTAGATTAGGCGGGGCTACGGCGACAGTGGGCAAGGAGTGAAAGTGATGTGGCAAGGTGGCGGGAGCATGGAAGGCGGTGAAGACGTTGAAAGCCAATGGTGGATACAGGCCAGCAAGACGAGGCAGTGAGTGAGACGAAGATAGGCCCGCGATGATGGAGAAGTTGGAGGGCAGTGGGGCATGGGGGGCGACGGTAAATGATATAGCACATTCCCTACAATGCACTAGAGGTAGCGCGTTAAGGGCATCCACAACGGGATGAATGGTATTTACTTGAATCATCCTATACTTGCATGGTGATAGATGTCAATTCCCGACTCTTTTTAGCTTTGGGTTTCTTTGAAAGTCAAAAAGCTAAAGGTCAAAAAAATGGCAACATCTTACTCAGATTCTCCAAATGGCTTTGTGAACTTAAAATCATATGTGCTATTCGTGTCAATGTCTTTACCGTCTGCTGCCATACCGAAAAGCGCAAACAAAAGCTATGAGTTGTAGTCCGAAAGAACACCCATCCACAAGTGCCGCTCCCTGTGTACTGTGGTGCAGGCCGGGCCACCTAAACTGGGCCCGTTGGCCCTAAACCGCGGGCTATAGGCCCAGCCCGAAAGGTTACCATTTCTTATCGCCTCCCCAACGAGGCAACGACCTAACCCCACCTGCCACCATCATCACCACCTCCGCTCCTCGCCGGCGACCCCGCCGCCGCTCCGTTAGCGAGCGCACGGAGCCCGAGGCACCCGGCAGCGGCCCCAAGAGGTAAGCACCGCGATCTGCGGGTAAGCCCATCATCCGGGTTCTTGGTGAACTCCTCGTCGCTGCCTCGCTAAACTCTGCTCGCTTCCCTCTATTCCTACTAGCGCTTCTTGGGGTCCTCTTGGATGGTAGATCGTTAGAAATTTGCTGATTTTTAGTGTTTATCTGTCCAATTTTCTCACCAATAGTAGCTCGCAGTTGCTTCGCATGGGTAGGTAGCTAGAGGTGCTTCTTCGATTCTGGGATCTAGGGACAGAGCAGGGATGCGTTTAGTCCCCTCAGAACCCTAACCGGAAGCAAGGTTTTTTCCAAATCACGTGGTTTTAGCTTCAGGCTACCCCGTCGAATTGGCCGATTTGTGCCAAATCTTAATCAATTAAACTATCTTTGGGGTCTTGTTTGAATGCCCTAAGTTTGTGTATACGTTGAAATGTTGAATCTAGTTATTAGTGCGCTATGTTGTGTTCAATGTGGGTTGATGGGATGGCAGACTCCGAGGAGTACGGTTTCTTCAGGGAGGAGGAATTTGATTATTTTGGGAGGACGGTGATTAGCATCATTTTCCTGTGTGGGAAGTTTATCCAATTGTGCTAATATCTTGATATGGTAATTTGGCTACAGTGTTATTAAGTACTCTGTTCTAAGTAACATTTCTGAATTGTGCTGTGAACTAGATTGGTGGTCTGTCGCTCACCCACTTGTTTGAGTTGCCTCCTAGATACTTTCTCAAAGCGTCTCTTTTTGGCTAATTTCTGGTTAATGCCCTTTTTGTTTTGCAACTATCTTTTAGTGCCTTTGTATCTTATAAGCTCTTACTTTTCCTGGCTTTTATTTGTAGTTCATCTGAGAGCGGTCGTATAAATAGGTGAAATTGATACAAGGCTATTGGAAGCTTTAGAGTTTAGACTCATCATGGCTCATCTAAAGCGTGAAGCCAGCTCCACCGATGAAGATTGTGTATCAAAGCGCCCAAAAGGTGTTGACACTGCTACTGAAACGGAGTATAATGTAGAGGCTGGAACTAATGGTGAAAAGAGAGACAGCATGGCTCATCTAAAGCGTGAAGCCAGCTCCACCGATGAAGATTGTGTATCAAAGCGCCCAAAAGGTGTTGACACTGCTACTGAAACGGAGTATAATGTAGAGGCTGGAACTAATGGTGAAAAGAGAGACAGCTCCCAAAAGGAAAGCAAGGTGCTGACAGACCCGTGTGTTTCGGATGAGAAAGCCACAACCAACTCGAAGGTTTCAAGTGAGCAAAACATGATATTGACTACTGTTGAAGCTGATGCTGCAGAAGACAAGGGTTGCAGGCATACTATGGAAGATGCCTGGGTGGTGCTTCCTGATGCTAGCATGGAATCTACACGAAATCTGAGGTGCCCCTCTTTCTGTTCATGTTAACTGTTAAGCACTTGATGCAATGCATGTAGTTTAATGTGTAGCTTGATGCAGATGTGCACATTTTGCGATATACGATGGGCATGGTGGTCGCCTGGCTGCAGAATATGCACAGAAACATTTACATCAGAATGTCATCGCTGCAGGATTACCACGTGAGTTGGTCTGTTTACCTTGTCTGCTTCTTTTCAATGTTGTCATTAATCATTATGCTGTTTTCTTCTGCCTCTAGTTGCTCATACAGGTGGTTTTTTTTATCATTAACAAAGATTTCATTGCCTGCTATACTCAGATATTTTTTCTTTTGCATCCTCCACAGTTTTTTCTTCTGCTTCTATGCTTATTCAATTAATATTTTTATTCCCTTGGAGTCCTGTGTTATCAAGTTTTCTGGGAAATCAGCACAAAGCTTTTCACGCTTAGCTTCCTATTATGTTTGTTAAGGGTATTTAGGCATTTTCCCATTGTATAGGGTTTAGGGTTGTATGCGTTGAGTCTGTACTATATAACCATCTTTGGACTGTGCAAATGTGCAATACGCAAGCAAGCATTACAACTTACATGGTATCAGAGCCTAGGTTTTGAACCCAGCCTTCGCTCTGGCTGTCGGCGGTGACCGCCGACCGCCGTCGCCGCCACCACTCCCAAGGGCAGCCACCTCTTCCGGCCGCCACTCGATTCCACAGTGCCGCCATCTAGACGCCTGCGCCCGGAGTTCGTTGTGCCGGATCCGCACTGCCTCCCGGTCGTTGCGCTGAGCCCGTCCCGGATTCGGCCGTCTCTGCTGCCGGATCCAGCCTCCCCGCCGCCGGATTCGGCGCCCTCCTCGCCGTCGCCGCGTCTTCCTCGAGCGCCTGCCCACCTGCGCCTGCGCTGGCCTCTGCTCTTGGCTCCTCTTTGTCGCCTCGGTGGAGTGAGATGGGACGAAAGGATGCAGGGCAGGGGAGGAAATGTGGAAGGGGATGGCATGAGATGTTGGATGTTTGGTTGGGGTGGTGGTGGAGCTGAGAACATGTTGGAGCAAGCTCTTTGCTGTTGGTGTGGCTGTTGCTATAATCCGGCCTTTGAGTTTTTTTTGTTTTGAGTCTTTCGTTTGCGTCCGTCCAAGTCCGTAGCATCTCCTTTTCAGTTTGTCAATGCCATGCGAGTCCATAAATTCCTTGCTAATCAGCCGATTGCTTTGCTAGCCGTGATTCATCCTCTGAGATCGAATGTGGCCATCTCCTTCCTTTCGCATAATCGCAGCTGTCGCTCTTCTCTTTAAGCCACTGCAGATCAAAGAAGTCTTTATGATGCCGCCGTTTCTTTTTAAGCCGCCGTCCCGAGCCTCTAAGGCCACCGCGTTTCTTCTGCACCGCGCATTTGTTGCGCTTCTTTTGCACTGCGCTACCACTGTCTTAGGCTTCGATCTGCGCTGCTATGTTTCTATCTCTCTCTTCAGCTTGATTTAATAGTTATCTCTATTTGTGTCACCTTCCACATTCTCTTTATCGTGTTGCCGCGGTCAACTTTGCTCCTGCTTATCTCTACTTTCCTAGCCCTTGCACCTTGTGCTTTCCGAGCTGTTGCACGATTTCGGATGTTTGGTACTCGACACAATTTTCTAAGAGCCGCATGCTATGACGACAACTTCATGACTCGGATTTTGAATTTTCTCTATTTTAGTATCAACCCTTTTCGAATGTAAGGCTTATGCATACGATTTACATTTGAAAAAGATCGACACTAAAAAAGCATTACAACTTACAATGTTTACACACTTTTCGACTTTCCCTTCTGCCTGGTGATTCTACCAGATTACCTGAACCACTAATTGTTTCTTGATAAGTTGATATTGACTTCCTCGCTCAGAGTGCTACTTTAGTCTTTACAAAATTATGTACTGCCTACCTTCTTTTGGTTATTTGAGCATTCTATAATTATATTAATTATTTATCTTATCTTTCATGATTCAAGATATTTCAGTTGTGTTTTTAGATTCATCTGCCCTTGTATTTGAAAAAAAAAATCGAAAGATTCTGTTGCTGGCCAGTTACCTAATATTCATCAATTGTTTTGCAGATGGATGTTAAAGCTGCAAAAAAGGCCATCATTGAAGGTATCTAGTACATGAACTGTAACTGCTTGGTCATTGCTGGTCTAGACACTAGACTAGGATCAGGCTAGTCATAAATGGAAGATTCACCTTCTACTGTTTTCGTCGTCTTACTTTACAATTTTACATATGTATTATGTACAAACATACATATTTTCATGTCGCCTGATTCTATGTTTCTATTTCTTCAATACATTTGTGTTAACACAATCCATTATGAAAGGCAGACTTGACATTGAGCATGTTACATGCTGCTATGATGATGAACTTATGGTAGAATCTTTCAATTATTTCTCTAGCTGGCATTCTAGAATGAGTGTATTGTTTCTGGAAAATGGCAATGGGGATCACCATCTTGTATGTGGTGTTTGAGGGACATGATTTCAACTCAAAATCTTCTCTCTGTATACTTGTTTTCTTGTACATTAGCATTTAAACAGTTTGTAGCATATATGTTTCTCATGCATGTCTTTGGTGCTTTTTGCTCTTTGATTGTTCTTCTTATCCTTATCTAATGTCATGCAATTGGTAATTGGTATGTTATTTGTGTACCAACCAATTATGTTATTTATCTGTCTGTTTTGCAGGTTTTCGTAAAACTGATGACTCATTACTGCAGGAAAGCATTAAAGGTAAGAAATGCCCCATTTGTGCTTCTTGATTTCCAGTGGCTGTGAATTGTGACACCAATTGGCCTGGGCATTTAGTATATAGGGGCCAGTATATAGTTCTGCACTTCTGCTTTGCAGTGGCTTCTTGGACCCTGTATAGTGTTTATGGCCAGTATAGGGTTAACAACTTAGTACTCCCTCCAGTCACAAAAGGAAGTCATTTTAGGATATGTATAGTCAAACATTCTAAATTTTGGCTATTAATATCTTTACGAATATTTAGATTGGACACATGAAAATGGTACATGTAGATTAAGTCTTTCGTAATGTTATAGTTTTATTAGGTTTTATTATTATATTTCAATAAAAATGACTGGTCAAAGTTGTAACTTGGGGACTGTGTCAATGTTCAAAACAACTTCCTTTTGTGATTGGAGGGAGTATATGGCAAGGCTGGTTGGCTGATATATTTGGTATTGGTGGGAGTGGGAATAACTTTTTGTTGCAAGTTTGTGACATTTGCTTTTTTAGCTCATGCTACGAGTAAAAGTTAGATATTGACACAATGACATTATGGTGATCCTCAGTGCTAATTACAATGAGGATAAACCTCTTAGTTTTGGTAAAAATAACAATAGAAATTTTAGTGTGCCCAGCATGCAAGGCCTAGAAAAATGATAGTGCGCAGAAAACTCTGTTATGTAAATTTCATTAATTTCTTTTTGGTTCCTTTCCTGAGATTAACAGTACTCATTTTCTTGTCAAATCAATAGGAAACTGGCAAGATGGTGCAACAGCTGTATGTGTTTGGGTCTTGGGACAAACGGTCAGTTTTCACTACCAAGAAGCTTTTGGGTGCGTTTTTTGGGCTGTGGTTTTTGGCTTATGACTTTTGAATTCTAATTGTTCACGAAAGACAGTACATAGATGGAAACAGTTGCATGTGATTTTAGTCGGTACAGCTGAACTCGGTACAATGTCTACTACAATCGACTTATAGACTCTACCTTAAAAAGGCGCACCGTTTAAAAACTATTTACTGTAGTAGGAAGTGAAAAACCAAAGCCAAAGCACTTTCGAACCCAACCTTTGTTTATTCATAACCTATTCACATTAATATATTTTGGACCTTGGAATTGTGTTTGGATATTCACTTTTAGAATTTTTATGGAAACAGGCTTTGCAGGATTCTCTCTTTCTTTAGTAAATACATAGAATTTAATTTCCATTCTATGAGTGATTTACAAATATCATAATCCACACATTGGTTTCTCATGAGTACTGATATGGAGGAGATTGGGGAAGGGTAGCAATGGCAGGATCGCCCTTTGCCCTTGCGGTAGAGGCTTTGACCTAGCCAAATTAGGAAGGCTGAGTCCGATTCGGTTTAGAGATAAGTTATTGCTATCTTTAAGAGTTTTTTACCTGTTATATAGATGAATTGTTTAGGGAATAGATATGATATCTTAGCAAAGCTTTGTTAGGAAGGCGCCTCATATATAAAGGCTGCTGAATCCTCTTCTGAGAAGGCGATAAAGATTATAGTTCAAGTCTAATTTGGCTAAGTCAGAGCCTCTGCCGCAAGGGCAGAGGGCGATCCTGCCATTGCTACCCTTCCCCAATCTCCACCAGATCAAGTACGAAACTAGATTGCGTGGTTTGATCTTTTTAGTACTTGAATGCTGAGTGTTTTTATTTGAGTTGCATACCTTGTGTAGTTTGCAAAATTGAACTACCAAAACTCAAAGCTTAATTTAAATATTTTCATTACTGTTTTTTTCTTGTAACAACTTAAATAATTCAGGTTGTAGTTGCGAATGCTGGAGATGCTAAAGCAGTATTAGCTCGTTCCACTTTGACTGGTGCTGAAGGTGTGGTGGATCACACCAACAGTGAACTGAAGGCTATTGTTTTGACGAGAGAACATAAAGCCATCTTTCCACAAGAGCGCACTCGAATCCAAAAGGTAAATTGTTTTATACTTCCAACATTTATTTCAGTTTTCCTTTGCAACTTAAGTTTCATTATTGAAGTTCTAAATGCCAGCTGTCTTATTTAGTTGTTATGGACCTTATTTCATGCGGGATAAACACCACCAAGATGGCCGGATGGCGTCGGCGTAGAGAGGGAGAGAGAGACTCTAGAGGAGGAAGACTATAATATTTCTCTGCTTAATGACAATAGCATGCGGTAGCCTCTTTATATAGATGGCTCCCCCTAGCAGATAGAATCTAACTCCAATTATATCTCTAACTATATCTCTAATACAAGGAAACCAATCTTTAACTCAAATAGAAACCAATATCTAATTCCTAATAATAACCTAACTGGGCCCAAGGCCCACGCCTATAACACTACACCCCTCCCGGACATGCAGCTCGTCCTCGAGCTGCTAGACGGCAGCCAATGGAAGACCTTCGACGCCGATGCAAAAGACGAACGGTGGCGGGGTGCTGCAGCGGATGGAGATGGGCGGCCAGATCCACGCGGAACAAGGCTAGACGAAGTGTAACACCTTCGGGAATATAATGCCTGCAAAATAAGCTTTTTCTGAATTTTTCTGAATTTGTTTATTTTTTTCGATTTATTTTTTTTGGCCCGAACTAACCGGTCGGTTTAAAACCGACCGACACCCACGCATCGGTTGGAACGACGCCTGAAGGCGCAGTGGCGGCGGTTGCTCCGGGCGACCCACGGCGGCCGGTGGCGGCGAAGAGGCCGGCGAAGAGCGGGGCCGGTGCAGACCGACGACGGCGGCGGCTCTGGCGGAGCAGCGGCGGGCGAAGACGGCGAAACACGGCGGATCTGGCGGCGACCGGATCTGGCGGAGGCGGATCGGCGAGTGGAGCGGTGGCCTGCGGAGCGGGCGGCCGGGGGCTGACGGAGCGGCGGCGGCCGAGGCGGCCAGCGGAGCGGCCGACCGGCGTAGCGGCTGTGGCGGCGGCTCAGCTTCGGGCGCAGGAGTGGGTCTCGCGGCTTCGGGCGCTGGACCGGCGACAGGCGAAGCGGCCGCGACGGAGCGGGCTGCCGGCGGCCAACGGAGCGGCGGCTGGCGGATCTGGCAACCGCCGAGTCTGGCGGCGGTCTGCGCATGGCCGAGGCAACCCGAGCGATGGGGCGGCGGCCTGCACAGATCTGGCGGAGGCGGCTCGGGCGGAGGCGGATCGGGCGGCTGCGGCTCGGTCGGAGACGGCCGGTCTGGCGGCGGCTCCCAGGCGCAGGAGCTCGGGTGGCGGCCGGCGTCGGCGGTGGTGGATCCCCAGGTCCGGGACGCAACGCGACGCTGACGAAGAGGAGCCGGCGGCTGACACTACAGAGGGGACGCAGTGGAGGAGTTGCCACGAACGCCTGGTGCCGGCCTTCTTCTTGTGGTCGTGTCTCAGCCGCTTCTTGTTGGGGACCTTCGGAAGAAAACGACAGAGCCGGCAAAGAGGATGCTGCGGCGTTGAAATCCTCCTGGCTTGTAGCTGATGCGGCCGGTGGGGCGTAGCCGGCGGCTAAACTCCCCCTAGATTCAAGTGCTGCAATCCTGGCGTTGGTTGCGATGCTCTGCAGCGTCAAATCTGCAATCGTGGACTTCATCTCGGCCTGCTGCTGCACGATCTCAGCTATCTGTTCCTGGATTGCTTTAAACATTGCGCTCACGGAACTGGCCTCCTTGCCGGAAAACATAGTAGCAGAAGTCGTGGGAAGGGATCGACGGCTCTGATACCAAGTTGTTATGAACCTTATTTCATGCGGGATAAACACCACCAAGATGGCCGGATGGCGTCGGCGTAGAGAGGGAGAGAGAGACTCTAGAGGAGGAAGACTATAATATTTCTCTGCTTAATGACAATAGCATGCGGTAGCCTCTTTATATAGATGGCTCCCCCTAGCAGATAGAATCTAACTCCAATTATATCTCTAATACAATGAAACCAATCTTTAACTCAAATAGAAACCAATCTCTAATTCCTAATAATAACCTAACTGGGCCCAAGGCCCACGCCTATAACATTTACTGTTATATGAAATAATCAATTCCCTACTTGCTCTACAGTTACCAATATAATCATGTTGTGTCCATGTTGTGACACCATAATTATTCCAACTAAATCTGATTAAATATAGCGAATTGAAGACCTTACAGCGTCTAATCCATTTTCCTTATTGATTACTTGTTCAAAGGTTTTTCTTGAATATTAGAATATTGGCATTTATTCTTCCATCTTATGCCTACTTACCCTATTTTCTACCAATTGTTAGTGATGTGAATTAGTTGTTTGTAATAAGAACTAATGTGTTCTCTTGTAGTCACATAGGAAAGGGTTGCCCTTTCCTCCATTCATTTGTTCCGTCTTCAATGGCTTTGATGTTTGAATTCTTAGTGTTGGATATGAAATTTTGATTTGGATACATGTGCTGAGTGCTGACTGATGATAAATTTAATATTGTGTTCCTACAAAGGCTGGAGGGTCTGTTGGTCCTAATGGAAGACTTCAAGGACGCACTGAAGTATCTAGAGCTTTTGGTGATCGTCACTTTAAGAAGGTTTGCTGATGAAAAGTTATTTGCTCATAAAATTAAATCTGCTGTGCCATCTGTTTATTTGGAAAAATTATGCTATTAAAGTATCATTAGTGTTATTCGTTGAGATGATTTGCAGTATCTATGAGAAACTCAGGATCATTAATGAGTGGGTTCTCCTCATGGTTATGTATTTCTTGGAGTCGAATGCACATCAGTGACTACAAAGATGTATTTGCTTGCTAAGAAATAATAATGCTTGCAGTAGTATTTTTATTGTAGATCAATTATTGAAGTGTCAGATTTCTGAGTGCAAGTATACCTGGCCTTTGCTCTGTATGCTTGAAATGTAGTTTCAACTGACCATCGATGGTATTGATTGCTGAGAACAATGCTTGTTAAAGGGCTTCATCATGAAGGCCTTGAAATCCTTATAGGCTACAAACCTTCAAGACATAATATATTCTCCATATTTCGTTATTGGTGTTAATTCTAGTGCCCACAGAAATATGGGGACTAAAAAACTCATTCCCCATCTGGTTAAATTAACAAGTTTTTTTTTAATCTTCAAACCGCATGTAGTTACGTAAAATTTTCTGAATGTTAGAATTGTGAATAGGATTAATTGAGTTATTGGTGCCATAGTATTGCTCAGACATTACCTTTAGCTAATTTTACCACTTCTGTCAAAGGACTATCCAAATTCTGTTCAGACATAGCTGCCTTCTTTTTAGTCATGTAGCAGTGTCAGGCAAAATACCCAATAAATATAATCAATGCAATCACAAAACTTGTTGGACAAAGAAAAAAGAGTTGTCTACTGCATGCCTAATCTGAGCTCTTTTAACATGCTTTCTAAAAGCCCATACTGGACTGAGAAGAATGCTATCTATTCATATCTGCCTTCAATTATCATGCAGGTTGGGTTAATTGCAACACCAGATGTCCACTCTTTTGAACTTACAAAGAAAGATCGTTTCATCATTCTTGGGTGCGATGGCTTATGGGGAGTATGTCCATTTTCCCTTTCTTTTGCATATCAGTTTTTGCCTTATTGGACTGTTTCAGTCATATTTATGGCAAGTTTGACTTCTTCTGTATACCCAGGTATTTGGACCAAGTGATGCTGTTGAATTTGTTCAGAACCAATTGAAGGTGCCGTTTCTTTCAGTAATCTGTGGCTAAATATAAATGCATCTGTTTGTTGTCCGCTATTTGCAAATAGTTTTCTACCGGCCAAAGCCAATCAGATTATGATCAAGTGATGTTAATACTAGTTCTATAACCACATTTTTAGTGAAATCGATACGACCAATTGTTCACGTAGTACTACATCTTCAGTCACAGTTCATTTGGCACAAAATCTGGCTATACCTTTTTATTTTGTACTTCTGTTGATTTTATTCAAATGCTAACTATTCCAGGAGACGTCTTCAGCCTCACTTGCAGTGCGGCGCCTAGTGAAGGAAGCTGTTCGTGAGAGGCGGTGCAAGGATAACTGCACTGCTGTTTTGATCGTCTTCAAGCACTAGAAAAGAACTGATTGAGAACGAACAATGTTTAATTCAAGCTACCTGACAAATAACTTCTGAATGTGTTTCTGTTGATGATACCCTTATTAGTACACTATCCACATTTCATTTGCAATTTTGTCTGCTTTTCGAGCCATGATTCTTGTAACAAAAAACTTGTTCCAGTGTATTTCTTTGTTTTGGGCTGCTAGTCTCAGCCATGATTAGTATAACTTAATCCTCGATTTCTCTGTCCAGATTGCATTTGTACTTTTATGTTAAAAATGCTCGTTAGCTTCGATGCTACTAGATTGTTTAGTGAAGGAGGTACTATGATGCCATGTTCACATAATGTTTCCATGGGAAATGAGAGCATCTCAAGTCTTTTTCTTGGGATGACTCCAAATGGCGAAGTCATCGTGAGTCAATCTGATTACAAAATGTCCATGTGGCAAGAGTATAGTTTTTGTTTTTCAATTTGGCCACTAAAACGTATAAAAATATCTATATCTTCAGACGGTATGGAAGCATCCAATAGATTTGTATGGTACAAACACATTGTAGTTACAGGCTGAGGTACCACAAAGCTTGGACTATCGTTATCAAGAGAGAAACAAAAAACAAAGCTTGGACTAACATTTGTCATTAGTAAGGTACACTTGCAATCAACTCCTACATTCGTGATGCACTGACATCAATAATAAACAATCCATCGAAATTCAGACCCGTTCAAAATTCCTAGGAGAATTTGTGTTCAAAAAATTGAAACACCCGAGCCAAAAAAAAGAAAAATGACTTGGAATCAACAAATGAAGTTGAGAATCCTCAACCAGATAAGTGCAGTCAACATGCTCAAATAAAAAAAAGATGGCGGAATACATCCTGCTAGACAAGTATGAGTAGACTTCAGCGAAATTAGTATAAGGACTGGGTCCTGTGACCCAGCGGCCTTCAGCCTAAACCCTTGACGTACTTTTTTATATACGTAGGAGATGACCACAAGTGTCTAAGCGAAATTAGTATACGATCACGCAGTAGCTCATTTTGTACTCCCTCCAAATTTATAAGGTATATTTTTTAAATAATTGTATTCATAAATATTTTATAACGTATTTTATGTTTCATGTAAAATTAATATGATGTTCTCTTTATACCTCTAATAAATATGCAGTTTTATTTGCTATTCTCTATATGCATGCATTGAGTATATTGTTTAGAGATAATAATTAGAGGTAATATAGCCATTTCGCTATCTCTTTGTTTTATATGCTAAGAGAAAATATGCCTTCTAAACTTAGACGAAGAGAGTATTCCACAAGTTAACATGTGGCTAAAGAGAGCCAGAAAAATAGAAAATATCCAAAGACAAATTTGGGGGGAAATAATTCAGAAGAAACCAAATATAGATACTCCAAGTCGCTGTAGCAGTATTGTTTTCGTGCAATTAAAGCCCTATCTAACCGAGGGAGACCTCTGTGAGTAACTTATGGTTTGTTTGAATTTTTGACGTTCTCTTTATACCTTTAATAAATATGTAATTTTATTTGTTATTCTCTACATGTATACATTGAGTATATTATTTAGAGATAATAATTAGAGATAATTTAACCATTTCACTATCTCTTTGTTTTATATGCTAAGAGAAAATCCGCATTCTAAACTTAGACGAAGAGAGTATTCCACAAGTTGACATGTGGCTAAAGAGGGCTAGAAAAATAGAAAATATCCAAAGACAAATTTGGGGGAAAAATTTAGAAGAAACCAGGATACGGATACTCCAGGTCGCTGTAGCAGTATTGGGCATGTACTTTTCAGTTTTTAAAAGCAGCTTTTTGGCTTTTGTACATTAACTAACTTTTAAACAGAGTATTTTTTAAGATATGGTCTACTAGTTAATTGTAGTATATACTGTATCAACTTTATTTATATCGGCAAAAATCGTACGTGAGTTTTTGTTACTCTGTAATCTCTCGTACAAACAATCTAAAAGCCATAAGCTATAGCCAAAAGTAATAAGTCTCAACAAAAAGTAACAGACCCTTGTTTTCGTGTAATTAAAGCCCGCTAAAAGTGATAAGTCTCCGCAAAAAGCAACAAATCTTTATTTTCGTGTAATTAAAACCCTCTAAAAATGATAAGTCTCAGCAAAAAGTAACAAATCTTTATTTTCGTGTAATTAAAACCCGCTAAAAGTGATAAGTCTGACCCTTGTTTTCGGGTAATTAAAGCCCTGTCTAAACGAGAGAGACCTCTGTGTAACTTGATTGTTTGAATCTTTCTTCTTGCTCTTCGTAACTACTCAATCAACTCCTCTCCCAGCCACACACACACACACATCTCGCATTGCGTCGCAAGCTTGCAGAGCCCGGAGGCAAGAGGGAATGCTGCTGCACCTGCCTCTCTTCTTCTCCCGGTACGCCTCTCTCCCCCCCTTCTCTCTCTGCTCCGTTGTTTGGTCCGTTTCTTGGATCTCTGATCTGAAGGTGTTCTTTTTTCTGTTCTTGCTAACGCGCATCGAAGAAATCTACGGAAATCGGGGGGTAAAATCGGGGCCCAATTCTTTATCGGTGGATAGATTCTTGGCTGAACTGAAACGCCTACAGAAGATCTTGTTAGGTCGGTGCCCGTGTGATTTGGGCGCCATTCTCGTCCAATCAACTGCCGCTTCTTGAAATCTTTGGTCGGGTGTGGCGGCGGAGGTTGGTCGCTGATGGGCTCCTGTTTTTCTTTCTTTATTGTTGTGTGGTTGGTGGGAAGTGATAAAATGTTCATGAAAGTTTGTTTCCCCCCAAAAAAAAGACGCTTGTGTCCATCTTGGTGTTTGATTCTGTAAGTTAGGATATCTAATGTTAGGAGCTTCTTGAGTATGGTTTTTGCAGTAATTGATGTCTAGCCGATTTATTGGTAGACGCATGACTGTACATACATGTGAATGTAAACTCTACGCAAGAAATGCTTATGAGCTCATGCTACGGCAGCTTGGCCTCACCTCTGTGGCAGCTAAACAATATGACAAGTGCTGAAACTAATGTTCTCAACTGAAATCTTTTGCCGGTAACAGATTGGACTTTGGAGCGCAGCACTTCAACTTTGGTGCCTTTGTTTTAGTAGTTCTATTGTCACGATTCATAAGAGTGTGAAACACTCTGCATTAGTTTAACCTGGTGTCAATTGTAATCATACGCCCGAAGTAGCAGCTAAGATATTTTTTTATGGGCTATTGTGAACATTGTAAAAGTGTTGATAATATCATTGTCTAAAATCACGGTAAGTGTTTTAAATTTTGTGTGTGTTGATTATTCCAATTCTTCATGTTGATGTGACATCTTGATTATATTTAGTATCCAGGTAGTAATTCAACAAGTGCATACCTGTGTGCTTATCTGTTTTCAATATATGAATCATGTAAAAATATGGACCTTTCATAATTCTGTTGCTGGTCTTGTTTTATATTTTTTAGGAGCAAAATAAATTGGAGAATTCTTGGGACATCTAGCAATTCTTTAGAATATGCATCGGTTTTGTTTCTCATGTGTGTACGTATTGAACCAATTTCAGGTGAACAATCTGGTCTCATGGCAAAGCAATACTATGCCACAAGCAGTCTTGTGATAGGCTATGCTTTGTGCTCGAGCTTGCTGGCAATCATTAACAAGTATGCCGTCACAAAGTTCAGTTACCCTGGCCTCCTGACTGCGCTACAGTACTTGACATCTGCTGCTGGTGTTTGGATCCTTGGAAAGCTAGGTTTTCTTTGCCATGATCCCTTCAACCTGGAGACTGCCAAGAAATTTGCACCAGCTGCTGTTGTCTTCTACCTTGCCATATTCACCAACACAAACCTCCTCTGTCATGCCAATGTCGACACATTTATAGTTTTCAGATCCTTGACTCCGCTTTTGGTTGCTATTGCTGACACAACCTTCCGGAAGCAACCATGTCCTTCCAAACTCACATTCATGTCCCTTGTGATCATATTGGGAGGAGCAGTTGGCTATGTTATAACAGATTCAGCATTCACCCTCACAGCATACTCGTGGGCACTTGCTTATCTGGTGACCATAACAACTGAGATGGTGTACATCAAGCACATTGTGACAAATTTGGGGCTGAACACATGGGGTTTTGTGCTCTACAACAACCTCCTTTCGTTGATGATGGCCCCCATCTTTTGGTTTTTGACGGGGGAGCACAAGTCAGTCTTCGCAGCGATTGAATCAAGGGGCGAGAGCTGGTTTCAACTTGATGCCTTTGTAGCAGTGGCCTTGTCATGTGTGTTTGGATTGCTCATTAGCTTCTTTGGTTTCGCGGCAAGGAAAGCAATCTCAGCCACAGCATTCACAGTGACTGGGGTTGTCAATAAGTTCCTCACTGTGGCGATCAATGTAATGATCTGGGACAAGCATGCAAGCGCATTTGGTTTGATTTGCTTGCTCTTCACTCTTGCTGGTGGAGTACTCTATCAGCAATCAGTTACAACAAAAGGAAATACAGTGGCACAGCGTGAGCCAGCTCCAAAGCAACCTCAGGATGATGATGGTGACGGCAATGAGTTTGATGAGGAGAAACAAAGCCTGGTTTCTTCTTCTAAGCACTCCAGTGGATAAATTACATGCTTAGCTTTATATCATTATTGCCGACAAAAGTGGTTCTTATATTGTATGGACATCCCGTATTATTGCTGACAAAAGTGGTTCTTGATCATTATTGAACATGGATGCCGTTTCTCTTGAATAGATAATAGTTAGTAGTCAAAAAATTTTAGTGGTCATATGATTATCTGACACTACTTGATGCAGTGTTGGGATGACAGCAAATATTTCTGTCTTAACAGATAGCATGCATTGTATCAATTTTGATCGAAATGGTTCAGATAGCATGCATTATATCAATTTTGATCGAAATGGTTAAACTATGCCACGTTTATCCTTTAAATTGTGTGCGCGGCTCTTGGTTATGTGCTCTGTGCTTCTGACTTGCTATTTGAAGCAGCAGCAGCCAAAATGAGCCCATATTGGATGAAATTTACAGAGGCTATTATAAGCAACTCATGCTCATAATTCATATGGAGGAAACAGAAGAAAGGCCACTGATTTATTTCCAATAGGCAGTGAGTTAATTTTGGATTTTTGCCACTGTGGCGGAGCTAGAAAATTTCTAATAGAGGTGCACACTTCATGCGCAAGTGTATTATGCGCAAGTGTATCATTCCCACAGTTTTACCCTTGAAGAAATAACAGATAAAGCAAAATGCAACATCTTGTTACACAGTCCACATTATGTTCAATCCAAATATCAAATTGTACTTAGTAAACCAGTTAACGGAGAAGAAGGGGCAACTCATTCCTACTTCCTTGAGTCCGTCCTTTTGAGCCTTCTCATCTCGAAGATGATTTCTTTTGAGTCTTCCCATCTTAATCCCGAAAGAAAGAAAGAATGTCCTTGTTCCTCTTACTATTTAAGGAATCAAATTGATTTTCACTCACAAAATCACAAGAAATGTAACACCTCGTCCATCCTCTGAACCTAAAATACTATCATCATTGCATAATATTACCATTTGCAACCACTGCTGATAGGTTTAGGCAATATCCACTCTCTTTATATCTTAACAGCACGATAACCAACATGTACTATCTATATTAAAGCTCGAGGGTTTCCCAGCCGGTCACCGCGCCACATCAGACTTTGCAAAAAAATCCTCCGCTTTTCTAGAATTACGATAGGTCTTTTGTTTTTCCAAAAAAACCCCCTTTTCCCGTAATTACATATAAGTCCTTGCTTTCGGTTTTTCACATAGAGACCCCTGCGGCGCAGCGTAGCACATGCCCACGTGATAGCTAGCGCGGCGTGGCACCTCGTTTCTGCAACTAGTTATTTTAACACTAGGTACCTAGGTAAGACATTAGAGTCTAAATACATTAACTGAAGTGATGTGTGGATTATTACTTGCTCGTGGAAAATGCCTGTTCTACTCCTATCCACGTATGCCAACTTCAAAGCTCACCTAAAAACAACAAGGTAAGGATGAGTTCGGAGACTCAGCAAGTCCATAATAGGACGATAAATGCTACCAAACACATAAGCAATCATCTAACCATGTCATACCCCCACATGTTTCAACATAACTATAGACATAGACATGTCATTCTCCACATGCATCATCATGTTTATGTCACCATTGTCACGTCTCATCATTATCATTCTATTAGTGCCATGTAACTACTCTACATACTTATTTGCTCATCACATTGCATATACTGGTATAGCCTGAGCAAACACCTATCGATATTCACCCTATCATAGGCCCGTCCTCGTTAGCACAGAGATCTCTCCACTCCCGTGGAGGCCTACCGAAGTAGGTCTTACAGATCCACCCACGATGGATCTCTTTCTTATCTCATGAGTGCACATTATGTAAATGCATATATCCATTATCATAAATATACTTCATTATCATCATTAGTAGGTAAGCATCGTTGCTTACCTTGCTCTAGCATCATCGTTATAATCTACCATGCAGCATCGTATAACATAAACAACACATACAACAATTACCATCTACCGCTCTACCATGCACTTGCCTGTTTATCCTTCAGGATGATGCGTTGACAGCTCCACACCCGGACCTCCACCTGTATATAGGCATCAACCCGACTTAATACACTATAGTGATACACGCGTTTTTACAACACATCGAATCTACGCGCAAGACTCGATGCTGGCATAAAAACGTTCAGGTTTGAGGATCGGCGCGCACATCACAAAACCCCTATTTTCATTTCTTTTCTTTCTTTTTCTTTTCTTTTTCCTTACTGTCCTTTTTCCTCTTCTCTTTTTTCCCTCACTTGGCCGAACCATTGGCCTTATCCCTTCCTCTTTTCTTTCTTTCGGCCGACTGCCTCCTCCTCTCCTCTCATTTCTCCTCCTAACCCCATCCAACTCTCTCTCTCAAATCCGACCGACTGGCTCAGTCTCGGCCACCTCCCTCATCATCGACCAATCCCTTAGTCACCTCCCCCATGGATCTCAGCCTTATCCTCTCCTCTCCCCATTTCCCTTCACTCCTCTCTCATTCGATTGGATCTGAGGTGCGGCCAACCCCCAGGCCGCCGGCCACTAGCCGCCGGTCCTTTGTCATCTCCCCTACCTCTACGCTTGAGCTACACGCCTTCCCCTTCCTCTCTGGTCTACACGTTGTCGCCTTTGGGCTTAGGTGCACGGGTGAACCAGCCTAGTCCGTACCTCGGCCCTCCTCTCTGGTGTCATCAGCCCACACGCCTTCGACCACCCTACCTCGCCTACGTTGCCTTGGTCAGCCCCGGCCAATGCGTCGCTGTGGCTAGCCCCTCGCTCCGGCCTCCATGCTGTGGCCCTGGTCTCCGGCCCTAGCCGCCTTCTCACTGTCGGCTACCTCCCTGATGCCTCCCCATGCCACTCCCTCCGAGCTCGTCGGCTTGGCTTGGCCATGGAGTTTGACTACTGTGCCCCCGTTTGGCCTTAGTTGCGCCCCCTGGGCTTGGCTTGGTAGTGCCTCGAACCGCTGGTCAGCCACCTCCTGTGCACTCTAGCACCATGCGCGACCCCTGCCCATGGTTGCGGCACCGTCGCCTCCCGGGCATGGGGCCCTGCACCCTCACATCGCTGGTTCCCTGGACCTCTTAAGGCGTGCTACAACTTCGGCTAGGGTTTCTTGCCACAGGTTCACCGACCACCTGTAGGCTGTCAGTGGCTTCCCTACCTCTTACGCTCGACTCCTCTCCTTTTTCTGTCCCCTACTTGAAAGCATCTAAACCCCTAAAGATGGTTTTAGTAATTAATGAATTTATGTGAATATGGGATTAACATGTTTATGGAGTGTTTAAAGGTTTGTCCCTAAAATGATGATGAGACGCATGCTAAGGGTCAACATGACAACGTGGCTCAAGACAAAGGTATATGTAGATTAGGATCCCTTTTCGTTTTTACCTGTCAAAGGTGGAAGATCGGACTGTAGGATAAATGATGTACCATTAAGAGGGATTATGGTTAGTAACTTTATGGCATGTTCTCATGCTATTTGGATCAATTTAGGATCAAGCATTCCCTTAAAACTAAAATTGATAGCCAATATTTGTCTCTGCAGACAATCGGAAGTATTAGAGTGCAAACAACGGTACTTCCGCTTTCCAGAAGTTCCGTCAAAATGAGTGGAATATTTTTTCCAAAGAGCACCCTCGGAGTCACTTTGTTTCTGTGGAAAACAAAAGTACCGGAGTTTCAACGGCGGAACTACCGTAGAGAGGTAGTACTGCAACCTTAAATGGTACTTCTGGAGCACGGAAGCTCCGAAAATCCGGACGGAACGTTTTTTTAGAAAGCTCTAACTCTTGGCCTCGAAACAAATAGAAGTATCATGCCGAAATTTTAGAACTTCCTAATATCGGAACTACCGAGATTACAACGGCGGTAGTTCCACACTGACTTCCAACAGATAGTTTAAAAGCTCTGAAATAGCCGTTACTTCCAACACATAATGAAAATACTGATAATTAAATAATTAAAGAAATGTAGGTTCAACATGATCAAAGACATGTGACTTGCCTTGCAGATTAATGTATTCTACAATTTCGTATTCTTCTGATTCTTATGCTTGATCTTGAGCTTCTCCTTCTTGAATTGGCTGACCTTCGACGTCGTGTGCTAGTGCAAATCAAAGGAAAAATAATTTAATTCCATGCTCGAAGGGTTGATCTAGGATTAAATAAAGAAAAAAATCAAATAAAATAGGTTTAGGGTTTATAGGTGTCTAATACGGGAAAACGGAGCTGAGGGATGGATCGGCGGGTTCGAAACAGTTGAAATGGGTCTATATTTGCATTTTTGGGTTTAGGTGAATAGTAATGGGTTGGGTTCACTGTTCAAACCGGGTTTTTACTATTCATTACGGGTTCGGGTTCTGGTGCTATCGGGTTGAGTGAACAGCGACTACCCGTCATTGTTCTTCTTCCTGATCGAGCGGGCATGCGACAGTGAAACAGAGGAGGAAAGTGACGGTTATTGGCGGAGTTATGGTGATTTGAGACGGGATCGGAGGCTATGGTTGGGTTCCTGAGAGTGCCAAGATTCCATTTTTGGGGTCGACGGTAGTAGGGGAGGCGGCGTTCGTCGGCAGCGAGGCTAAAATCTTGGAATAGTTTTTGATAGCACAGGAGCTACAGGGGCGATCATCCTTGTAATTGGTGGCCATTTACCCACCTAGGGGTGGTCAGGGTGGCTTGAGTGGTGGTGGTTTGGGTAGTGGTGGTCGGAGTCAGGCTGTCCACGGTGAGGTGCTTCGGCCGAGCGGCGAGCTTCGGTGGCGGAGAAGAGGAGAGCTCGGGGAGTTAAGGCGACGGTTCAGGGTATTCCTGTGGTCATGAAGATGCTATTGGTGCGAGCAATTGAATTGAAATTGACTGAATGAGAAGAATTAGAAATGGGGCTTACTTGGAGAATTCCGGCAATCGTCGGTGATGCTACTGTCGAGGGTTCGATTGGGAGTGTTAGGTGGCTCACCGGGCACTGATGCATCTCTCAGAGGGAGCTCGGGGCTTTAAATAGAGCGGGGAGGCAGTTCGGCATAGGGAGTGAGTAACGGTGTGGTAGCGCTTGGCAGAGCCAAGAGGGCGCGGGAAGGTGCGGCACGGTGGCTAGGGGGGATGTACCAGGTTCTTCGGCGTGGCAATGCAGCGGTCACAGATTGTGGCTCAGGGAGGTCGCCCAAGAGAGGGTGGCGGTAAGAAATATCGGCGGCAGCGAATTGCGGCTTGTCGGCATTTTGCGGGCCAAGGAAAGCTGGCTAGGGTTGTCAGAGGAGGGGTATGGTGGCCTGCTAGGTTGCAACGGTGAGGAAGCACCGAGAAGGCGCGGGAGCGAGAGAGTTTGGGCGGCGACAAAACCAGAGGCGGCGGCGATTTTTCAGACGGAGCACAGTGCCAGCACAAAAACTCACTGTTGAAGCAATGCAGCATGGATTTTAGGGCTTGGATGGCTGAGATTGAGCTAGATTAGGTCAAGGTTCAAAGGAAATCAAATCCAAATAATAATTTAAATTTCCTTTAAAATTTCAGATTTGTTTCAATGTGTGCCCACACAAATAGTGATTATGCACTATTCACTAAATACTTGTTTTTTTATCTTGTACATGTAATTAAGCTTGACGTTGAAAGTTCCCTCTGGTAATTTTTTTAGAATTTTTTGAAAACTAGACCGATTTTTACAGCAATCGCTACGTTTAGGGCATTTTCGAAGGGGAGATTGGATTATATACCCTCCTTTTAGTTGGGAAATTGAGGATTTACCTTCCACATCTCAATGACACATGGGGTCATCATAAGTTACTGACACGTGGGCCAGGAGGGTAAATCCTCAATTTCTATCTAAATGGAGGGTATATGATCAATTTTTTCTTTTCGAAGTGATACGCTCCCTCATATACGCACCCCCTGCGCTTCACCTCCTCGCCGGACACCGGCGGCCGCCCACCAGTGGCGGATCCAGGATTGGAGCACGCCCCAGGCTAAATTTGAACCAAGTAATGGTCTAGTATACTACAAGTTTAGAACTATATTATGATATAAGAAAAATATGCCATGAGTGTATTTGACTGTGTTTCTTGTGTTGGAAAATACGATGACAATGTCTTGCTCCTCTTCATTTTGTAATTTGTATCCTTAAATCTTTTTAGTTAGTTCCTAAATAGCAAATGTAAAACATTAAATATATAACATTTGATCATTCATACATATTTTAAAATTTAAAACATAAAAAAAATTGCTTATTAGTTATTACCTCAGCGCTCGGCTCACTGCTCTCAGCATAAAAAACGAAACCCCAGCAGCCCAGCTTATTTCCTCAATTTCTCTGTCTCCTCGGCGCAGTCGGCGGCCCCTCGTTCGTGGCCTCGCCCCTCCACGCTCCTCCTCCCTGCTCGCTCCTCCTCCCTGCTCGGCTGCTCGCTCCTCCTCCCCGCTCGGCGCTCGCCGTGCTCTGCTCCCCGCGCAGCTGCGCAGCGCAGGAGAGGCCGAGAGGGGTCGCCGTCGCCCGTCGCCGACTCGGTGGAGGCACGCGCGGCGAAGGCAAGCGGCGGCCGACGGTGGAGGCGCGCGCGGCGGCCGACGGTGGAGGCGCGCGCGGCGAAGGCAAGCGGCGGCCGGCGGTGGAGCGCGCAGTCAGATCTGGATGCCGGGTTGGGGAAGGCCGAATGGGGATTAGGGTTTTGCATTTTGCTGGTGCCTGGTGGATGTCTGATGTCTCTACTGCTGACTTCTGTGGGCTGGGCTGCATTGTGAGCTGATTGTTGTGTGGGGGTGGGGCTGTGGGCTACCATGGGCCTCGGGCTGGGCTGTGGGGTACATATTTTTTTCAATATATAGTAATAGGGGTAGTATTAGTAGTTTTGCTGGGCCTTGAGCTATAACCTACCCAGCCCGAGGCCCAGTTCCGCCCCTGCCGCCCACTATCACCCTCACCACCGTCCCTACCAGCCCGCCGGTCTCTTCCTCATCCCCTTCGTCTCGGTGCATCGGTGGGATTACTTTCTGGGGGCGCCACCGCCTGACCACAACAGGTGCATAGGCCTGGAGGCTTAAGATCAAGAATTAAAGCAGGAGAGGAAGCGCCGACGGCGGCGGAGCTTGGTGAGATCGATAGCGCTCTCGCCGTCCGTGTACATGGCGGCAGCGGCAGTGGAGGAGCGTTCCGGTTAGCTCCATCCTGATCCTACCTTTGGGTCCATGCACCGCCGCCCCAATCGGCTTCACCCCCGTCTACATAGAGTCGAGCATCGCCGTACTCCGCCTCGGCTCCTTCTCAGGATCTGATTTCGCCATCTCCAGCGGGCCGATGGGGGCGGACCAATGCGGCGGTTGTGGCCTCCAGTCTTCACGCCTCCCCATGGTAGCCATTGTCCCCGCTGCCGATCTGGAGATGCCACCACGCCGGCGAATCCTTGATCTTGCTGGATCTACCTCGCCCCTGCTGCCTCGGAGATCATCGAACGGCTGCCCTCTCCTTGCTAGGTATGCTTACCTATGATGCACCAACACAGATACGTCCACACGACACCGACACAGAAATTCGCCGTTTTCCTAAAAATACCGATACGGCGACACGGCTACATATATTTAAATAATAAATAAATTATATATATATATATATATATATATATATATATATATATATATATAGAAAAGGCACCTTGGTGCCGAGGCACCCACATCAAGAACCGTCCGATACACGTGTATGATTGATAATTTTTTTGAGTTTGGGTATGAAAATGTTTTATACCCTTGATATATTTATGGTACGTAAGTTTTGAACTACTTTTGAGTTCAATGCTTCAATGCGACTACAGTGAGTATATACCATAAAAATAGTTCAAACTAATTAAACTGAAGTTGAATTTAATTTTTTTTAGAGTTTGACATCTCAAATATACTTTTTTATGGGTATATGAAGATACCCACATCAAACGTTGCGAATCTCAAAGCAAATCAACGGGTATTGATATTGGTGCCTAGGCACCAAGGTGCATGAAACACTCGTCCTATATATATATATATACATATATATATATATATATATATATATATATGTATGTATGTATGTATGTATGTATTATTTTCTGTGTTTCCACATGCTAATTAAACTGAAATAATGTAAATTGTAAACTTGTAATTTGTGAAGTGTAATTTCCTCTCTAGCACTAGAATTAGCAGTTTCCATTTTTCTAGAATATATATATATATATATAGGACGAGTGTTTCATGCACCATGGTGCCTAGGCACCAATATCAATACCCGTTGATTTGCTTCGAGATTCGCAACGTTTGATGTGGGTATCTTAATATACCCATAAAAAAGTATATTTGAGATGTCAAACTCCGAAAAAATTTAAATTCAACTTCAGTTTAATTAGTTTGAACTATTTTTATGGTATATACTCACTGTAGTTGCATTGAACTCAAAAGTAGTTCAAACTAATTTGAACTGAGTTCAAAACTTATTTACCATAAATATATCAAGAGTATAAAACATTTTCATACCCAAACTCAAAAAAATTATCAATCATACACGTGTATCGGATGTTGGTGCCTAGGCACCATGGTGCCTTATGTAATTTTCCTATATATATATATATATATATATATATATATATATATATATATATATATATATATATATATATGTATTATTTTCTGTGTTTCCACATGCTAATTAAACTGAAATAATGTAAATTGTAAACTTGTAATTTGTGAAGTGTAATTTCCTCTCTAGCACTAGAATTAGCAGTTTTCATTTTTCTAGAATGATGAAACAAGTAATCAAGCACAAGTTTGCTAAATGCCTAAATATATATTGCTGGCTTACTGCAATCTGTATCTCAACCCTAAATGCTAAAACAGAGAAGCGGGGAGATGATACCTCGGTGGAGCGGGGATGCCAGCGGCGCGCGGGGAGGAAGCCGGCGGCACGCGGGAGAAAGTTGGCGGTGCGCGGGAGAAAGCCAACGGGCGGCGGCGAGGTGTAGGAGTCGGCGGGTGGCGGCAAGGTGCGGGAGAGAGGGGTGGTGGATGCGGGAGACGGCGGGAGCGGGTGGTGGCGAGATGCGGGAGCCGGGGCGGCGCGAGTGGCCGATGCGGAGAAACGCGAGCGTGCGAGCGCGATGGGAATGAGGCGCTCGGTATCCGGGCGGGAGGTTAGGGTTAGGGCAACGCCTGTGCGTGCGTTATGGGCCGGCCTGGACCGGCCGTGTCCTGGGCCATTCCTGGGCCGGCTGTGTCCAGACCGTGCCCGACTCGTATATTTAGTGTGTCCGACACGTGTCGAGAATTTTAATAATTAAAATTAATTCTGAAATTGGCCGATACGTCGCCGACACGTGTCCAAGACGTGTCTGTGTCGTATCCGTGTCCGACACGTGTCGGACACGGATATGACGGTTTTGAGGCATGTCCGTGCTACATAGATGCTTACAGTAATATAAACGGGCTGTTCGAGTGACTAGTCATTTTTCTAGTTCCAAATTGTCAGTATCAACTCTAAGGGCTTGTTTGGAACAGAGGAATTTCACAGGAATTTTGCAGGAATTTTACAGGAAACAGTTCAATTCCCGCAGGAATCGGGAAAAATTCCCGCATTCCAAACAGGGCCTAAGACAATTCCTTGAATAAATATCATCAGTACATTTACTGCAATTTTGAACTGATGCTACAGCTATTTCTGACAGAAGCTACTCCCACCAATGATATATCCAACAATTTGTGACAAGTCAGAAGGATTAAACTATATGTTTAGAAAAAAAACAGAATAATCAAACCAACAGATTAGAAATACTGAATGGTGGAAGACTTCTTCAGGATCCTGTTCTATTGGACGCTAATACTATTAAACAACTCGGATATTGTGGATATAGATGTATCTGAAGCTTTAGATTTAAGAAAAGGACTGATACCATAACCAAAGGAAAATTGATTCTGACAAACATTGGTAATGTTGAGATGAATAGATTCTAGAGTGCTATTATATGCTGCTTGGCTCAATTACATTATCGGAAACTTGCCAACAGCAAAATGTACATCAAAAGGTGCAACAAAGCGATTAGCAGCGTTTCAACCTGCCAGAATTCCATCCAGTTATCCAGATCTAACAGCCCAGAGAACCAAGTACTGAGAAGCAATGAGGAAGATAGTGCAAAGTGTGTACCTCATCCATGTTTCCAAATTACCATGAATTCTCTGCGTAGCAACAGGCACGGTCATGGTAGTTGCACCAGACTGATTATAACGTTCATTGCATTGTTGGCTTCTAAGGAAAATGCCAGTACTTTTGGTGTAAGAGAAGTATATGGAACCATCATTCAGTTTTGCATAAACATGATCAGCTGCATCTTTGATGACATGCCCATAATGGGTGACAGCTGAGGAGCATCTGTCAAGTAGTTCCTCAGTGCCAACAATCTCCAATCTCCTGAGTGTGAATGGTTGTTTCTGCTGGAGCCATCTTGGAAGCTGGGCTGTTTGTTCAGTCAAATGCAAAGTGTGCAACAAAGGCACATTCTGCACAGTATTCAGACGTGAGCAGTTAACAATTTTCAAATCCTCGAGCCTGCGGAGGTTCGAGATCCTTTCTAGCATGTCACTATTGTGAACTTGGAGCTCCTTAAGTGCTAACAGGTTATCAATTTTTAGAAGCCCATTAGCATGTTGTATGTTCAAGCTTGTCAATGCCGTAGAGTATTGGAGCCACAAGGGGAGTGAAATCAGATTGGGACATCCATCAAGCTGGAAATTGTGAAGTAAAGGCATGTCTCTTTCTTCAAGGCCTGACCATGACACCATGTTTTCCATTTTGCCTACAAATAGCTGCCCCAACCGTGGAAATGCCACACCATTTGTTGGCATCCCGCGTAGCTCATAGTTGATCTCAGACAACACCCTGGAGCCTGTTATAGCCAGGAACTCGAGATGCTTCATCTCACCCAGAGATGGTAGACTCCTACAGTAGAAGCAGCCATCAAGGGTTAGCTGTTGCAGCTGCGTGAGATAAGAAGCCGACATCCAAGATGGAAATTCATTGCCATAATAACTAACTAGCTTGAGAGAGGCTAGGCGTTGACGAGGCTTGAGTGCGTCGAAGACACCTTTTATATTCTCGGCGTCGCTACCTGATGGTTGGTTGACAGAACTACAGAATAACTCGAGCTCTTTGAGATGGTTCAATTCCTGCAGTCCCGATTGGCTCGCATCTTCCCTGCTTAATTCCCTGCCTAGCTTGAGTATTTGGAGGCTTGTAAGGTTGGACAGTGCACGTAGTTCTTGAAATTTCCAGGCATGGTTAGTTGGGAAAAAGCCGTGCAAACAGTTGAGTTCTTTCAGTTTGAGTAGTCTGAAACGGACATCATTTAGCTCTGGAGTCCCTGAGATGTCCAGACTTCTCAATTTTTCCAAACGGCCAACATGGCTGGTTACACGCGTGAGGCAAGAACAGTTTTTGAGGATTAAGAACTGCAGCATCATCAGATTCCCAATAGTACAAGGAAGTGCTGTTATTCTAGTATTAGAAAGATTCAAATACCTAAGTTGCAACAGTCTTCCCAATTTTTTGGGAATGGTCTCAACTTGTGTATCTCTGAGGTCTAGAACTCTTAGGTTCGGAAACCTTTGAAAGATAACATCCAAGCGCCTTCTCCCCAGTGGGCCTGTAAACACAAAGAGTGTCCTCAGGCTTGTGGCTTCATCCGGGATGGCAGCTATTGTTGCTTCATCTGTCACGCACAGGCGCCATGGTTTAAAAACTCCACTACTATGACGAGAATCATCCACATAGTTCTCACCTTGTGACCTATAGAGTGCAAATGATCTGAATAGATTCGGCATCTTTGCTCCCACCACACCGTCAGCTTCATGCTCTGGCAGAAGAAGGCTCCTCTCTATTAATTCCTGGTAACATCTTCCAGCTTCCTCTTCTGGTGGTGGTTCTTCAGAATTTTCACTGGCCCCGAAGAACCCCTCTGCAATCCACTGCTGCATCATATACTGCTGCTCGATTACAAATCCCTCCGGGTATAAGGAGCAGTAGAGGAAACACCGCTTGAGCCGATACGTTAACTTCATGTAGCTCATATCAATGGTGTTCCGTATCTCTGGATAAATGCCAATGAAATCTTCTGAATGTATTCTCTTCCATTCGTCTTCCCGGGACATACGCCTTAGATGGCATCCGATTGTTCTTACTGCCATTGGAAGGCCACTGCACTTTTGCACAATACCTCTTCCAACATCCTGAATGTTCCCAGTGGCCTCAGTCTCTCGAAGATTAGCCATTTTCTGGAGCAACAACCAACCATCATCCTCATTCAACCACTTCACGCGGTGAAAATGGGTCAACCCCATCGTTCTTGCCACATTCTCGTGTCGTGTTGTTATGAGGACTTTGTTGCCACACCGGTGCAATTCCCGCTGTGCATCGATCCCCAGCAACTGGTTCCAGCCATTCCCTTCCCACACATTATCAATGACCAGGAGCAGATTCCTGGTAGTACCATTTAAATATCTGCGTAACTCCTCACGTTGTTCTGTCATTCCTGCTCGTCCCCTGAACGTCTCACCGGACCATATTGTGATGTATCTGGAGTCATTGGAGATGTGTGCCCATAACCTGATTCTAAACTTACTTCTCATCTCATGGTATATCTTCCGTGCAAGAGTAGTCTTGCCAACTCCAATAGTTCCAATTATAGCGAAACAGACATGATCAGCTTCATTACCATTTTGTAGCAGATTAGTGAGATCATTGCAGTCACTGCTGACACCTCTGCCTATAATATTGGACTCTGTGTGATGTGGAGCAACTTCACTCTCTATTCTGGCTTGATCCTCTGCAACTAGTTCTATCTGGAGTAGTGCTGGTTTAATTCTATCCAATTTCTTGTTTAGTTCTTGTATATCATTTGCAATCTGGCATCTGATATGAACTTCTCTGCAACACTTACATATAGACGTAACATCCCATTCCTGTAAAAAGACAAACGCAATTCAATTTGTGTCAATATCTGCAAAAAGTGTGCACCAATACCCATCACAAGCAAATTGAGTGTGCTAAGGGGTTGTTTGGATCTTAGGTTTTATTAAAAATCAGATTTTGTTAAATTAGATTTAGAGCCTAACAACCTAAATGTTGTTTGGTTAAGACAGATAAAACCAAGATAACAAAAATCGGTTTTTACTAAAACTCAAATTATGGATATCATGAAAAACCACTCCCATTTGTTCTAAAAAATGGGCTAGAATAACTGAAAGCTTGTTTGAGCCAAACAATCTTTTCATTAAATGCTATCCTAACCGAATAAAATCTAAAAATCTGTACTGCTAAAACTAAGGCTCAAACAATCTTTTCATTAAATGCTATCCTAACCGAATAAAAACTTAAAATCTGTACTGCTAAAACTAACATAAAAATGCATTGTAGCAAAACATATTAACGAAATCTGAGATCCAAACGTCCACTAAAAATTTAGAACATATAGGATATGCTTCATCTTATAGTGAAACAAGCTATTAAGTAAGAAATCCATAGCTGGAATGCTAAACACATGGATCAGCCATGTGATGGCGTTAGGACAGAGTTTGCATTGTTTTAGGCTTCTTTCTAGTTTAACATTTTTTGAATTTATTTCTAGTTCATAACTTCATATTGGAAAAAAACTGCTTCATACTACTGCAAGAAGTGGCAATATTCATAAAATACCATTGGCCGTGACCATAGTCGTCACGGCATCGCCTTGGCGTCCTGGCGGTCGCGCGGGGGGGGGGGGGGGGGGGGATATTATGGAGGCTCGCCTTGCCTTGGCCAACTAGGCGAGCACCTAGGATTTTGTGGCATCCACGGCGAGCGGCTGGGCGAGCGCCATGGCCAGCTGGCACCCATCTTTTGCTCTTTTCCCATCACTGCTCCACAAAGCTACTAGGGTAGGGAGTAGGGACAATGACTACAATGCTAGACACAAGCTGAAATATTTACCTCCTAAATTTTGACATACTTGGATAATTGGATTGCTGCTGCTGCTGCTGGGCATTAGGATGCTGCCCCATAGGCATATTCATAGCAGAATTGTTGGTCACAACAAGAGAATTTACTCCTGCTTGTTGGGCCATCCCTAGTGTTGGCATCATCACCATATCTCGCCTTGAGGATGCCATGGCGCCCGCCTGGACACCATGGCATCATGGCGCCTCTCAGACACCATGGTCGCAGAGTCCGCCTTGACAACCACGGCCATGACAATGACAACTGTGGCCTATCCCACATGTCAGACATCCTAAGTGGTATTTTGTTAATTTTGCACTTTTTGCAGTGCTTTGGATGACAAATTTCCTTTATATTAGGGAATAACATTGATCTTAGCCTTTAATTTCTACATGAGTTTGAAGACATTGGTTCTGTTTCCATTTGAGTCCATCTTTACCATTGTTACCCCATCTGGATTGATTCATATGTGGTAACAGTGGTAACAGAAGACAATATTCAAGAATGAGAACAGTTCAAGTGTCAACATGTGTTTCACGCCAGATTATGTTTACCTGATGGTGGATCCTGTTATGGCCTCTTATTGGGGGCCCTGTTATACTAGAAGACGGCAGCGGGAGGCAGTGGCTGCGCCAGGTTCTACCGGTGGCGACAATGTCGCGTGACAAGCTACAATCAGCATCCCGGCAATATGGCAACAGACTGAGCAGCCGTAGTACTTCTGTTTGGCAGGGAAGCTAGCAAATTAGGAATATGTCTTCCATATAAGGTCCATATTAGAGTCCGAGTTGGTCATGGCTAGAAAGTCAGTTCCTGAGTCTGATTCTACAGATCGGATAGATATGATACTTGTGTTAGTTACGAGTCCTATAAATATGTAAGCTGTGGCTATCTTTGGGATTAAGCTAGAAAGAAGAAACAATTTCCTCCTGAGTTCACGAGCAACAATCCTAGCTAGTGAAAATCCGGGGCTGGAGCCTGCTCCACATTATCCCTTGCGATCTAACCCAAATTCACAGCATCATCTACTTCTACCCTTCTCCAGAAACCAAAAGCCACCGCAAAATTCCACTCATAATGGTTTGGTGTAAGAGCTACTCACCATGGCTTCCGATGCTAAATTATCTCTCTTGGATATGTTGATGGCTAACAACTAGAAAATAGGATTCTTACTCGATAATATGATGACCAACTTGAAAAAGGCTATGGAATTGGTGAACTAGCTGAAGGAGTAGGAAGAGGCATGACGTACCATTGCAATGGCTGAGCTGCCACCACTTTCCTTTGCGCCGGCATTGGCAATGGCCACATCACTAACAACGACTACTTTTCAGGCTTCACCTTTGGTGCTTTTACTAAGGAGGAAGGTTGTCGCTGTCCAGCGGCAGTCATCGCCACGTGGCCAGCCGACATCGTACCTAGAGATGGCAACGGGTAAATACCCATCGGGTATTGCCATTTCATACCCGTACCCGCTAGGTGTAAATTTACCCGTCGGGTTACCCATATCCGCACGCGGGTAGGAAAATTTACCCATACCCGTACCCGCGCGGGTATTACTACCCGACGGGTAACCCGTACCCGCAAGCATACCCGGTTCAACACATAAAAATATCATCAATTTAGACATTCATTAATCATACATGCCAAGCACAAAAGCGTCTAATGATCAAAATTAGTACATCACATAAACATACTTGACATGACCATATCAACATATGACAAACAAATAAACAATCAACAACAAGTAGATAATAAAATTAACATTTGAGTGGAATGTCTAGTTGTCTAATGCGGGTATTCATTACCCACGGGTAGGCGGGTATGGGTAGTATATACCCACACCCGCACCCGCCTACCCGGCGGGTAGAGGATTTCGCCCAATAACGTACCCATGGGTACATAAAATTTTCCATACCCGTCTCTTTATCGGGTAAAACCCGTCGGGTATTCGGGTATCGGGTACCCATTGCCATCTCTAATTGTACCTCCGCAAGGGTGGAGCACAACGGTTGCCATGTGGGGCCAGCAACATCGTCGCCTCTTCCATAACCGTTGCATCTCATGGCAAGAAGGATGCCGTTGCTACCCTACGTCGAGTGCCCTTGCCACCGGTGACTCTTGCAACGTCAGCCAACGCTAGAGTATTGTCCTCACTATTGTGTATCGAGGCTTCGCTCATCATCTTCCGGGCCACATGATGTCGTTATTGTGCCCTTTCGTCAATATGGGAACGCAAAGGTCTTAGTTCATTACCGTCACCTGATAGCTCGAGGACGAGCTGTCTCACCGCGAGGGATGTAATGTTATGGTCTCTTATTGGGGGCACTGTTATATTAGAAGAAAGCAGCGGGAGGCAGTGCCTGCGCCAGGTTCTACTAGTGGCGACAATGTCGCATGACAAGCTACAGTCAGCATCCCGGCAATATGGCAACAGACTGAGCAGTCGTAGTACTTCTGTTTGGCAGGGAAGCTAGCAAATTAGGAATATGTCTTTAGTATAAGGTCCGTGTTGTGGTTACAGACTAAACAGAGAGAGAGAGAGGTATGGTAGTGGAGAGTTAGGTGAGCAAAACTTAGGGTTCCCCCATGGCCTGGATGATATATATATATATATATATATATATATATATATATACACTCACATGGGGGAGTGTTTTACAATTATGCCCTTACACTCAGGTATCCCTCTCAGGGGCATTTATGTCATTATACATGTCCCATTTTGAGCCTTACAACCTTCTAGCATGCCGGCTGGGCTTAGGTGGGGGCCACCCCTACAATAGGAGCCTCTCATGGTGAAGGGCTTCACGGGCCGAAGCCATGTTGCCGAGCCACTTGGCCCCCTCTGTCCCTGCGGCCTATGAGCTTCAATGATCTTGGACAGAACCGTTGCTTGCCGGTGTAGCCTATCTTCGCACAGAGGATATGGAATCGGACTGGTTATCGAAGCCGTCTTCAACCTTGGAGCCCTTTAGCCATGGAGTCGAAGATGCCAGCGGAGTCGCCTGAGTGAGTCGAAAGTGGGGCAAAGTCGGGCTCCTCCAGCGGACGCATCGTTGACGCACGGGGAGGCCCGCCCCATGCGCGTAATGTCAGAGCCAAGGGCTAGATGGCCCCCACGGGGGCGAGTTCGCAGGGGCCACACCGCGGAGGCAATTTGCGGGGTTATGCTGCAAATGGGAAGTTGACGTACAACCCGATGGCCCATGTTCCGACGACAGTGTCCCAATGGCGCCAAGGGTTAGGCGCGTCCCCAGGGCCTTTTCGACCCGCGTTTCTCAAGGCGTCAGAACACATGTCGAAGCTTGCTTGGGGCGTCATGCGCTATCAGGGGCCGCCTTGGGGGAGGCGTGCACGTGCGCGCGCGACCAGGCGATGGGTGCCGTACGCGTCTTCCCGAGGGTGCGGGACACGTGGCCTGGCGAGATAGGTGTGCCGTGCGCATACTTGACCGCGACGCCCCGCCTTTCGCCGGCTGATCTTCCACTGGTTGAACTTCCGTTGGTTTGGTCGTTCCCAGCCGGGGGGAGGCGGGTATATAAGTGCCGTTGCCGCAGCATCGCCCTTCCGTGTCCCTGGCTATTCGCTCTGTTACTCCCTGCTCGGGCGGGCCGCGTTCCTGCATGTAATGGCAAGGTTTGACCTGTTCTCACAAGTAGGCCTTCTTGGGTTCATCCACATTCTTTGATTGCGTCAATTGGCACTACTATCAAAGAATGTTGATGGACTAAAGGTGGTCTATTTATGAGAACAAGTCAAAACTTGTCGTAAATCAGCATTCGCGCTCCCCGAATGTGGGGCGCGCGGACGGTTGGATCCCTACCGGTTGGGGCTGTGAGGTCGTTGCGCGGACCTCGAAGCCAAGTGGGCCGTAGGCGCTGCTCCACGGGTTCAATCAGAGCCGACTCTGGAGTCTTCACGCGGTCTGGAGATCGGGGGACCACATTGTATAACGTGGCCCGAGGACGATGTTGTGTTGGCGTTGTGTGTTAGACCGGCGTCTGCACGTCTCCAGAATCCGCCCACCAAGGGCGGCCTACGAAGACGAAGCCAAATATGCACCTGACCGAATTCTGCGGTTGTAGTGCGGGAAGGTTTTCCCTGCCAACTCGACCCGATTGAAGTGGGAGCCGAACTGGATGAAGTGGTGGTTTTAACACCGCGTGGCGAGTGGCAGCGGCCTCGAGTGCACGGGCCGGCCGGTGTCGTTCAATACCTCGCCTGGCACGCAATCGATGATGAGGATAGGCGGAGGGCGTGGAGGCTTGTGGGGATCACTGCTCGCTTGAACATGCGCGACCTCGCCGAAGAGTTCGTCATGTACGGTGTCGCACCGCTTGCCGATGGGTGGTGTATCACACCTGGGGGCCTTCGGCGCGACAACGTGCGCCCGTCCGTATCGTCGCTACCGAGGCCCTCCAACTCTTGTAAGTCTTGGTGGGGCGCTGCTTTTCCTTTTCTGTTGCTTTTCCTTTTTGACTCCGCTTCTTCCCACCGATAGGGCTTCTCCTGGGAGACGCAGAGCGTGCGGTGGTCTTGTTCTTCAGACCGTACGCGGCCAAGGAGCACAGCCTGTGTGCTGCTGCGACTGCCGAGGCGAAGTTAGGGCGGATAAACCGGGATGTGCGAAGCCCTAGGCATTTGCGTGCCAGAGTGCGCCACTCCGGCCCCGAGCCAGCCTCGCTGCCAGGACGACAACGGTAAGGGAAAAGGACTACTGCCTCAACGGAGGGCCCGGTCCTCCGCGGCCGTGCCTAGTGCATCAGCTGCCGCCCCTGTCAGCTCTGCCGGGGATGACATCTCGATGAACGCCGACTCCGACTCGGTAAAGTATGCTAATTCGGAGCTTGAGGCAGGCGCAGAGGACGAAGACGAGGGGTCCTCCGGCGCCAAGGACCAAGGGTGCAGTACAAACAATCGGAAGGGGGAAGCTTCCTCGCCTGCAGCGATCACCGAGGCGGAGCTGTCGCCTGTGGTGGTTGCCGGAGTGGAGTCCTCACCTGCGGCGGCTACCGAGGTGGAGTCCTCGCCCTGCTCTCCGAAGACGAAGCGGCCATGCACGCGGTCACCCCTCGTCCGAAGAGGGGGTTTGCTGTGGCGACCAGGGTTAGGGGCCTGTGGGAGTTCGACTCCGACACAGAGGCCCCCTTGTCTGACATCCCCGCGGTCCCCTCTGAAGCCGCGGCGACCGGGGTCAGGGGCCTGTTGGAGCCAGACTTACACATGAAGGCCCCCCGGCCCGGGGAGCCGGCTTCCTCGGGGGGCGTTGGTACTCCTGCGATTCCGTCTGAGGCTGAAGCAACGCCCCAGCGGAGCCCGCCAGTTGGTGCCGAAGGTAAGCTCACGTGCCTTCGCACAATCCTGCGGCGCGTCCGTAGGGTTCTAACCACTACGTCCCTTCGCAGTGGCACGGTCTCCCGAGCACGAACAATCTTCAGGGGGCGAGGGCGTTCCTTTGGGATCGACGTTCGGCACCTTCGAGACTATCGTCCCGGAGGCCATGCGCCCGGGCTTAGCAGACTTCATCCCTCGGCTGGAGGTGCTGGGGGCGTGGCGGGGGGCCGCGGACACAAACCTTAATCGCCAGGCGTTGCTAACATGCGGGTCGGAGCTACTGGGGGCGCGCTAGAGGCCTCGGAGATAAGGGTGAGTGCTCGACGTTGAGCGATGCGTGGTCATTTAGAAGTTTGCTGACCGCTGCACTGTGCAGATCCTCGCCCTTGGCCGGGCGTTGCAGGCGGCTCACGCCTGTGAGCAGGGGGCGTTAGAGGACCGGCTGCACTGCCGAAGAGGCCCTGCGCGCGGCCGAGGAGGCACACTCCGCCAAGGATGACCGCATCTGATGTTTGGAGGTGGAGCGTGCGAAGGCGACTTCAGATGCCAAGGCGCTTGTGGTGGCGGCGCAGCGAGCGGCCGCCGAGGCGGCACAGCGGGCAGCAGTGGAGGAGCGAGACGGCCTGCTCCAACAAATCGCTGCGCTGGAAGAGGAGAAAGGCTGCCTTACTGCGTCTCTTAGGGAACGGGACCGAACCTTGGGCAACGCCTCGGTGGCGGCGTGGGATGCCATGCTGGCTCTGGAGGGTGCCCTCGAAGACCTTGTCGCCGAAGTGCCCCCTCGTTCTTTAGGCCCCGAAGAGCTGTCCCGGACGCTTCGTCGAATTGCGGAGGCTTCCAACCTCGCTCTCAGCGCCGCCAAATCCTTCGGCAATCACTGCTCTTTCGCGGCCTCGCGCCTGGCCTTCGCGCTGCTTCATCACCGAGGCTGCCCGCATGTCGACAGGCTGGCTGACCCCGTCAGTTTCCGTATTAGAATTCGAGTTGGTCATGGCTAGAAAGTCAGTTTCCGAGTATAATTCTATAGACCGGATAGATATGATACTTGTGTTAGTTACAAGTTCTATAAATATGTAAGCTGCCGCTATCTTTGGGATTAAGCAAGAAGAAACAATTTCCTCCTGAGTTCACGAGCAGCATCCTGGCCGGTGAAAATCCCGGGCTGGAGCTGCTCCACGTTATCCCTTGCGATCTAACCCAAATTCACAGCATAATCTACTTCCACCCCTCTCCAGAAACCGAAAACCACCACAAAGTTCTGCCCATAACAGATCCAGGTTAATTCCTTCTAGGTCTCATGCTGCATGACATAATTTACTAGGCACTTTTTAGCCCTTATATGTGCACAAGCACTTCCGAATCTTAAATGGGCTACTCCAACCCATCAGAAACCAAATAATTTTTCATACACAATGTCAAGAGTTCTAAAACTTGGATAAATTTGCAGACTGCACACGCACATAGGAGGTAGTGATTGTGCATAGTACTGTAAACAAAACAATCTTTGCACTAGGTATTCAATGTCTTAAGTGGTTGATGGTATTTTGCATAACATCACCCCATAAGAGTGCTTGCAGCCTTGCACTAGACAGCAACCCAGAGTTGTATTGTGTACATGCTTTAGCACAAGTTCAGCAGTACCTTGTAATGAAGGAGAGTTAATCCCCATTTGTACATAAAAATTAGAGAGAGAGAGGGGGGGGGGGGGGGGGGTATCTCCTACTAACCTGCGGTCGTGATTTTTCTAGTCTCCCCACTTCAATCCTGAAGAGGTCAATGATGTTTTCTGCCTCATAAGCAACTTCTCTCAATTCCATCAGCCGGTGGTTGGTTGCTTCAGATTGAGCAAGAATCTGGTGTTGGTGTGCATCTCTGATTTGGGTCATGATATCCTCGAGTCCCTTGGTGAGAATGACAACCTCCTTTTTGACACACATTACTTTTAAAATATTATCAAAGCTTCTATCCGCCAATGACTTGAGAACATCTCTGATGAGCCCAGTTAAAATTAAAGTTTCCATAATATCTCAAGGAGATGTACTCAAAGATAGTCCTCTTCGTTCTGCAAAGAACAGTTATCATACACTTAGAAAATAGATGGATAGACAGAAGCAGCCATGTTCTTTTTGTGCATTAATCGCTAACAACATATATGCAGATGAATTATCAATGGTATGACATTTCTTAGGATGTCCTTACCTGACTAATTAGAGTTCTAGTCGAAGTCCTGCTTTGGACAGTTGAATCCTGGTTCAAGTTTATGTTGTTTCCTATTAGGTTATGAGTTCTCGTGCTAGGACAAGTCCTCTCCACGGACCGTTGCAACGTATGTTATTTGCTGTGTGGGTTGATCATAGGCATTTCACATCTTAAGATCATTTTTTCGAAATATATTTTAGGTTTTTGTTTTTTCGGAAGATACATCTTGAGTTCAATGGAATAATAATGGTCTGCCGTGCACTTTGCCCAGTTGCATTATAGAGCATGCTGTTCATCTAGGAGAGATTTTTCTACAAGGACTAGTGTTGGCAACATCGGTAGCTGATGGCCTGGTGAAGGCAGCATAAAGCATGGAACCGAAAATGTTGCAGACCTCTAGGTGACTGAAGTCTGGAACTAGTTGATGTTGGTGATCACCCATTGAGTTGAGAGACTATTCAGATCGCAGTTGGATGCAAATCAACGAAACCTTAGGAACAAAGTGATTGCTCATTTGCAGTTTCCTTGTTAACATGTAGCCTACATTCACCACCAAGAAGATGGCCGAATGGCGTCGGCGTAGAACGAGAGGAAGAGAGACTAGAGATTTAGACGAAGAAGACTTTGATATTACTCTGGTTGATCTCAATAGCATGCGGTAGCCCTCTTATATAGATGGGCTCCCCATAACAGATCGAATCTAATTCCAATCCTATCTATAATAATACGGAACCTCACATCATATCTCTAACTATATCTCTAACAAGGGAAACTAATCTCTAACTCAAATAGAAACCAATTTCTAATTCCTAATAATAAACCGATTAGGCCATGGGCCCAAGGCCCACACCCCTGACACTACACCCCTCTCGGACATGCAGCTCGTCCTTGAGCTGCTAGACGGCGGTGTAGAAGACGAACGATGGTGGGGTTCTGCAGCGGATGGAGACGGCCGACCCGATCCAAGCAGAACAGGGTTAAACGATGCATGCAAAATATTTTTTTTGATTTTTTTGTTGCTTTCCTTCACCGACTCCTTGTCCTATTAAAGACCTGGTGCAGCCAGCTCGGTTCTACGATGAAAACAGAGGCGGGGATCCCCGGGCACCCAGGGCGGGTGGGCGGCGGCCAAGAACGGCGGTCGGTGCGGGGCGGCCGACGGAGCGGCCGGCGGCGCGGGCAGCTGGAGGAGCAGCTGCGGCGGTGGCTCGGGCGACGGCGGACCCGGCGGCGACGGCGGTTGCGACGCGGCTGAGGCGGCCCGGACGGAGGCGGACCAGGTGGTGGCATGGCGGAGACGGCCCGGCAGCGGATGCCGTTTGGCAACCGAGGGCGGCGATGCCACCGAAAGCAGAGGGCGACCAGCGGAGCTGGCGACTGCGGTGGCGGCTCTTGCAGAGGCCCTCCGGGTGATGGCGGCGGTGCGAGAGGATACCCTCCGGCCGACGGCGACGGTGCGGGAGGAGACCCTCCGGGCGACGGCGGTGGTGCTGGAGGAGACGGCCACGGGCGGAGATAGCGGCGCAGCTTTGGGCGCCAGGGAAGGCGGTTTGGGCGACGGCGGCCCGGGTAGCTGCGGCGGCGCAGTGGTCGGCAGTCCCCAGTCTAACCGGTGTCCACCTCCCGGTCTGACCGGCGTCCTTCTCCCTGGTCTGACCGGCGTCCTTCTCCCCGGTCTGACCGCCTTCATCCGGTCTGACCGTCGGGTCTTTCCCGGTGCAATCTTCCCGACGACGGCGACGACGACCTTGGGCCGCATGGCGTCGAGGCTGCCAAGAATAGGGCTGTCGCCGACGGACACCAAGAAAGATTTCGGCGAGGCCTTTTGGCGGCCGACGCTAGGCGACGACGGGTGCGGCGCTGAACGGAGACACCGGAGAAGACGCTGCAGCGATGTGTTCGTCAGGATCTGGCGGTCTGCAGAGGGGTAGAGGAAGCTCTGGTGATGGCTGTGGTTCTTGATTTTGTTGTTGTTGGGGATCTGGTGTTGGATGATGATGTGCCTTCTTTATCTCTTGTAGCTTTTTCATCATATTCTCAGAAGATTCCTTGAGTTCTTTCACCTGCTTGCTGATATCGTCCAGCGAGGTTGCCATCCGATTGAAGTGCACTTGGTCATCCATGCGCTCTGCAGAAATCATGGTAGCAGAGGTCGTGGGAAGGGATCGACTGCTCTGATACCAATTTGTCATGAACCGGGGTAAACACCACCAAGAAGATGGCCGGATGGTGTCGGCGTAGAACGAGAGGGAGAGAGACTAGAGATTTAGACGAAGAAGACTTTGATATTACTCTGGTTGATCTCAATAGCATGCGGTAGCCCTCTTATATAGATGGGCTCCCCTTAGAGCATCTCCAAGAGACTCTTTATCTTGCACTTTTTCTCCAAATTAGATGACCCAAGGAAAAAAAACACCCTCCAACAGCTCTTTTATCCTGTTATCTATTTTGCAGTGGAGCCGAATTCCACCATCTCGCTCGCGAAACCTGGCGAGGCATCGCGGCTCGCTAGCTGCTTTCCTCCCGCTCATTTTTCCATTTTCCCGCGCTAGTCGGTCGTCTTCCCACGCGGAATCCCTCCCTCTCGCGCCCTCTCCCGCGCGGACCTCCCCCGCGTCGAAGCCTCCCGCGGCGCCCTTTCCCCCTCCCCCCTGCGGGCGCAGGATTGGAGGCGCCCACACGCCTCTGCGTGGTCCCGGCGGCGCCCGGCCCTCCCCGCGCGCCCGGTGGTGCCCGGCCGGCCCTGCAAGCTCCCGGCGGGTCGCATCCCATTCTTCGTTTGCTCCACTGACATTCGTTTGCTCCGCAAGCTTGTGATGTGTAAAACACTACAGTACAGACCAATATAAACGGCACATATATTTTGCCCTTTATCTAAGTAAGTGCCTTGGAATGCTTTTCGAGGGCACATAGATAACCACGACATTTATATGTGCCTTTATTTCCTAATGAAAGTCGATTCACGGCACATATATGTGCCCCTGTATTCAAAGATAGCTAAAATAGAGAGTCTGCTAGAGTTGGAGGAACAAAATATAAAAAAAGGGTTGGGATGACTTTTCAAAATACATTATGGGTGTCTCTATTTTAACAAGACTCTTGGAGTTGCTCTTAACAGATCGAATCTAACTCTAATCCTATCTCTAATAATATGGAAACTCATATCATATCTCTAACTATATCTCTAACAAGGGAAACTAATCTCTAACTCAAATAGAAACCAATTTCTAATTTCTAATAATAAACCGACTAGGCCTTGGGCCCAAGGCCCACACCCCTGACATTGGTCCTGAAAGAGATGAGAAGTAGAGAACTCCCAGTATCTCTTTCCTGTTCAGTCAGCATTTTTTTACATGCATTTCAACTTGTACGATTTTTTTGGTAACGAAGGATACTAGAATTGTTTTTGGCAAGGAGAGTAAATTCGATATTTCTGCCACACAGTTGTATAACAGCAAGAACAAGGAATGGATGAGATTTGGTACCTTTTCCGCGACGGCGCCTGCACTTTTGAAGCAACGATGTTCCAGAAACTCTGGAGGATGCATCGGATATGAGATGAACATATACTAGGAAAACACGGCGATGCGAGATCACAACTTAAAAGGGTAATACCTTGGATTAAGGTTGTGTGGTTCGTATCAGATTGCAAGGAGGACTGCAGATCTTGAAGCAGTGCCGTAAGCCCAACGCGGCAGATCGATCTTGAAGCAGTGCCGTAAGCCCAACGCGGTGGTGCATAAGTTGCGATTCTTCCCAGTCAACTCTTAGTTGTGAGAAGATTCCTCTTGCGAACCACGTGAGAAAAATTTTATATAACAATTTGACTCGTCACAAATGATTATTAATGCTCAACTATTGGCTTTCTGCCGGCTAGTTCTTTGTTTCATCTCATTCATGCAATCTTCCTATGTCAACTCCTCGATTTTCATGGTGAACACTTGTAAACCGTTAAAATGAAGGCGAGTGTTACCTCGGTAGTCGATTCTCATATTTAATTTCCTGTCGTGTTAGATGGTCCATGGGGGTGTCACTATGGCGGGCGGGCGAAGTCTTTCAAAACAGCGTATTGTTTTATTTCTTTTTGATACCATATGTACTTAAAATCTTCTTTCTTTTGGCCGTAACATGAAGAAAATTCTTTGGTAACTAATAACTCGATCCGGTTCTACATATATATATCACTTGCAGGGTTGAATCTTTCGGCCGAAATTTCACAGAAACAACAAAATTTCGTTGCCCTCCGAAAGCACAGTAATTCGGTCAAATTTTGGCTGAAATTTCCATATTTAAATTTTGTCTAAATTTTATCTAAATTTTGATTAAATCTCATCAAAAAATTGAAATTTTCGTCCGAATTTTTGAACGAAATGGACGAAATTTCGTTTTTCGTTGCTTTCGTTCACTGGCGAATTTTTTTAGCACGCAAGATTAAACCCTGATCACTTGTACATGTTGGGATACGGGTAGACTATACTAGCGCAGATTAAAATTTTCTACCGCGTAAACCAGAAAGTCATGCGAGTAAGAGATCATGGATCGTTACTACTAAACATGCAGTAAAGAGGAACTAGGGTTGAAGCAGCGATTTAATGAAGAGCGCGTCGATATAGTAGCCATAGTTGATCATCCTCTGTCCAACCGTCTCCTCGCGATCGTCCCGATCAGCGCCGCAATCGTAGCAGCGCCTCTACCAAGATCTACATGTCCAGGGATGGAGCACTATGTGTTGGTGTGCTAGCACCAGTGCGCACGGCAGGAGATGTGAGAGGTGGTGGCTAGGGTTGCTACTCTCAGCCCCTGTACCTCTCCTTATATAACCTCCAATCAAATCTATATCCGATATGAGCAGAGATCGAATCCCACTCAAAAACTATCATCTGACCTTTTATCGTTCCAGCCCATTAAGTGTATGACCCTGTAGGTTCATGTGTATTTGGCCATGGGCCAAAAAAACTCTTTTCTGGCCCATAAGTCGGTAGCGGTCCCTAGCAGGATATAATGACTCCAAACATACATAAAAATCATATCAGACGAACCTATATAGTGCTTATGTACCGATTCTTTTACCTCATGATACCAGATTGAACTCAAGGCAAGAAGCGTGCCATCGTATGATGGCTCGATCCTTCACTCAAACCTGTAGTGGATTACTCAGTTGTGATTGACTCTTCAACCACATTCGACATGGTCATGCACTTTCTTAGTCTAACCACATCGAGGAGCCCAGAGATATCTCTCCTGTTATATAGGAGAGGCAAATTTCATCGTGATTGCTCACATTCCTCCGCATGTTTCATAGTAAACCCAAAAGCTACCTTTATAACCACCTAGTCATGGAGTAGTGTTTGGTAACCTCTAAACAAACTATTATACATGTAGGAAACAATGACGATCTCAGGCTAAGGATCCTACATATACTATATATGATATCAATTGATGACACTTAAAAATATAACAATTCCCGTAGTGTCTCATGGTAAGTCAATCCAACATCATGTTCTCTAACATGTGTCCACATTATTGATTTGACTAGTTACATGTCCGTGCGTTGCAACGGAATTCATTGGATGTATAGAGAATCATGCTATGGAAGAAGGTTGCTTTGATCGGTTGGGAAATGGAGAGTGATAAGTCGAAGAAATAGAGCGGTTGGAGGAGAATGGGCGTACGGCCACCAACTCGTTCTTTTATAATAGCAATGATATCTCATATCCATGATCCATGAAATATGATCATCACAATACATGTGCTGATCTATAAATCATAATTGTCCCACATAATGATATAAAATCAGAGATAATTTAGAATAACATCAAAACATGAATAAAGAGTTTCATGAATAAGTCACATACTTGTTGATCAATATGAAAGATATTTATTCAAGTGACAAAATAACATATTGTGTAAAAGATTATAAACATAGAAGTGACACAATCATCTCCATGATTGCCTCTAGAACATATCACTAACAATCTCCCACTTGCACTAGAGTCAATCATGCAAGTATCTAATACCCATAGCACCTGTGTGCGCCTCACGCTTTAGTTGTGGAAGAGGTTTTGTCAATAGATCAGCAATATTTAAATCCATGTGCACCTTGCATATCTTAACATCATCTCTATCAACAATCTCGCGAATGAGGTAAAAACGCCAAAGTATGTGCTTAGATTTTTGATGCGATCTAGGCTCCTTGGCTTGCACAATGACTCGACTATTATCACAATAGAGATTCATTGGACTATAAGCACTATAGACCACACCCAGCTTAGAGATAAACTTCATTATCCAAACAACCTCCTTTGCAGCTTCGGAAGCTGCAATATACTTAGCCTCCGTTGTAAAATCGGCAACCGTCTCTTACTTGGAACTTTTCCAGCTCACTACTCCTCCATAAGACAAAACACAAACCCAGACTGCAATCGAAAATCATCTTTATCGGTTTGAAAGCTAGCATCAATGTAACCATTTACGACTAACTCTTTCTCGCCTCCATAAACAAGGAACACATCTCTGGTCCTTCTCAAGTATTTCAGGATATTCTTTACAGCTATTCAGTGACTTTGACTTAGATTTGACTAACATCTTAGCGTATATGACACATCTGGGCGTGTACAAAATATGGCATATATGATAGATCCAATGGCGGAAGCATATGGAATCTTACTCATCCGGTCTCACTCATCTGGTATCAAAGGACACTGAGTCTTGCTAATACTAATACCATGTGACATAGGTAAGAAACTTTTCTTGGAATCTGGCATGTTGAACCATTTCAACACTTTGTTAATGTACGTATCTTGGCTTAATCTAATTAGCCTTTTAGTTCTATCTCCATATATCTTTACGTCCAAAATATATGTTGTCTCTCCTAAATCTTTCATAGATAAACTATTTCTTAATGAAGACTTAACAGATTCAAGCATACAAATATCATTTTCGATCAATAATATATCATCAACATATAGGACTAGAAAAACAAGTGTGCCCCCACTAGCCTTTTTGTAAACACAAGGCTCTTCTTCATTCTTGATAAAGCCAAACCCTCTGACTATCTCATCAAAACAAATGTTCCAACTTTGAGAAGCTTACTTCAGTCCATAGATAGATATATTTCTATCATTTTGGGAATCGACAAAACCCTTAGGTTGTGTCATGTACACATCCTCACTTAGGTTTCCATGTAGGAAATCCGTTTTGACATCCATCTGCCATATCTCATAATCAAAATATGCAACAATAGCTAGAATGATCTGGACAGACTTAAGCAGATTTAGGTTTTTACTATGGAGCAAACACCTATTTTAAACAATTTTTGTGTGTTTTATAAAGTCCAAAACTAGTATTAATGTGTCTTTGATTGCGGCAATATTCTATTAGGCATGCCATTGAAGATTCGTCGATGTCTGTAAAAGGCATCTGTTCTAAAATGGAATCTCGCTTGAAAATGGAGAGAGTAAATTCCTTTGCACAGCACAAACAACAACCACGTTCAAGCCACGATACCATAAACTTCCATAAAAAAAGTCGCACTCCCTGTTTAAAACGAAAATTAATTATGCACCATTATTAATAAGATTGTGACGCGTGAGATCTAGATCTACTTGTGTAGGTTGTGAGATCTAGATCTACTTGAGTTGGTGGTTGGCCTGCCTGGCTGCTAGACAAAATCAATAGATTAATTAGTTGAAAATTAATTCATTGCTGTCGTGTATTGGGAGTAGAATTTTTTAAAATAATCTATTTTTATTTCAAACTATGGTAATATATCTCTGTTTTTTATTTTACACTAATGATTCTCTGTCGCTTCATCATTGAGCGATTTCGGCTAATCGCCCAACGGTTGCACGCCAACTGTCCAAGTTGTCCACCGGTTGAGCGACTTGGACTAGTCGCCCAACGGTTGTGTGACTTGTCTCAACCATTGGGCGACTAGTCCAAGTCGCTCAGCCGGTGGGCAACTACTTGCTATCAGTCATCCACTTCTCTTTGATCTGATCCATTCATGGTCTGTTTCACTATTTCTCTCAAGAGAGAACGATAGGAGTAGCTTAGGAGAGGAGAAAAAAAGAGAGAGAAGGACAGAGAAAGTGAAGAGGGGAGAAGCAGAGGAGCTCGGGAGATGGAGAGGAGAAGAGCTCGGGAGAGGGAGAGAAGGAGAGGAGAGGAGCTCGGGAGGTAAAAGAGAAAGACAAAGGAAACTTGTTGATAAGGAGAGAATGTCTTCGTGTGAAGGTAATAGTCTCATCCATTCTTATTCTCATCCGAATGTAGGCAATGTGTCGCTACTTATTGGTTTAGCACGTATTTAGTGAATGTATGTTGATAAATGGTAATATTTATAGTGAGAAATCAGTCATGTCCAAGCCCACAAGATTAAAAGTGCATTACGTTGTTAGTATGATTCGTGAAGGTCTATATGGTGTTGACTTGAACGATTTCTCACAAGTCAGTTTGGTATACCCGGATGCGGAGAATGCTCTGATAGGAGATATCCTACACTGGCTCACATGCAGCTTCTCCTTAGACCCCGATGTGTGCAGTGTCATCCTACATGGGCTTTAGAGTAGGTCTACCACGTAAATTCGGCGGGAGTTGAGGAGACTGATGCGCACGAGTGCATGAAAAGGGTTTTGTGGAAGGCTGTCAGCGACGTGGATAGGAGTGTATGGTACTCGTGCAAGTATGTCCAAAGGGAGTCGTAGGACGATTATCGTCCGGTTGGTGGGAGCAGTTGGGCATGCAGCATGTGGTTCATGAAGAAGACGCGGTGGCTGATATTGTGGAGGCAGAACCGGAATATCATACACCACACATTGAGCCCACTAGATAGGCAGATGTAGATGTTGCTGAGGCAGAACAAGAAGATCGTACAACACACGCTGAGTCCACTAGGCAGGCAGACGTAGGGGAGTATGTCAACACATAGTGCGTCAGATGGAGATCGATGACTAGATGGCCTGGACCAAGGAGGAAGCTTTAGAAGAGGATGGCGTGGATGTTGAGGGTCTTTTTGTGCATGATGAGCATGAATCACCGTGGGAGTACCATGGTATGGAGATTTGACTTCATGCAATGTTTATTGACAAGGGATCACTACAGAATACCATTAAGTTGTGGGCTTTGTCCATATAGCGGACATTTCGGATCCTAAAATCCAGCCAGGAGCAATACACTGTGGTCTGTGAGCAGGTTGATTGTCCTTGGCATGTGCACGCACACAGACCCAAATACAAGACTCACTGTATTGTCTCTAAGGTGGAGGCACTCATGGGTGCTCCGTAGTGTTTTGCCGGAGCATTGCAACCTAACGTCCACCTTCTAGAGGTCAAGCACATCATGATAGCTATCGAGTAGAAATTCAAGTATAAGATTAGCTACACGAAGGCATGGCATGCGAAGTAGAAGGTTTTGGAAAGGAGGTTTGGTTCTTTCGATGCGGCTTACAACAACCTTCCTCATATACTCTAGGTGCTGCAGGATAGGAACCCAAGCACATACATTGCTATGAAAGACAAGCCATCCAGAACACTGTCAGGTTTCATGGTTTTGTAGAGGGCCTTCTGAGCCTTCAATGCCTGCATCGACGCTTTTAGACACATGTTGCCCATAATCTCAGTCGATGAGATGTTTCTAACTGGGAAACACAAGGGGTAGATCCTGACAACAATTGGCATAGATGGCAACAATTACATTCTACCCTTGGCAATTGCATTCATCGAAAGTGAGAATTTTGATAGTTGGTTGTGGTTCCTTCGACATCTGAAGGAGGGAGTAGTTGGGGCACATCCTGATGTCTGAATAATCCATGATCGCCACCCCAGAATAATGAAGGCCATAAGAAAATCTCAGCATGACCCCGATGTGTCGTTCTCTTGGCCAAACATGAGGAACTGTTGATAAAACTATTCAAGAGACTGGCTATACAGAACTAGCAGCGTAATTCGATGAGTTGTGGAAGTACGTTGTCCAGAGGAGCAAGCGTCCGCCCATTCCTAGGGTGGTGCAACCCAAATGTCTCACACATTGCCGAAGCTTGACCCTCCCGGTGTGATATGGAGGATCTCGAGAAACATCAAGTGCTTCTCCTATTGGATTGAAGCCAAGCCATTGGAGAAGTAGTCCTTGTTTCACAACACGAACAGTGCGAGGTACGACATGATGACCACTAACTTTGTGGAGGCGTACAACTGCGTTCTTAGGGGTGTCCATTATCAGCCCCTCATTGTCGTCGTGGAAGGCAATCTGCAAGTACAATTGGGTATTTGAGGGAAAGGCATGCAAATACAGAACTTCATGCAACCAACCCACATACATCATACTGCTTGAAGATTACAGCGTACATGCAGGCCAAGACTAAGAAAGGTCAGTTACACATAGTCTTCGTGATGGTCAATATGGAGCATCGTTTTGATGTGCTCCTTTGGGACAAAGCTAGATGGGATGGTTCGCTCTCTTGTTACCCATGAGGTGTGCCTTAGAGATCATGTGAATGAACCTAACTATACAGCAACAAGTCAAAACTCCTTCACAAACTGTGCTCTCATGTCCTCGCTGCATGCTAGACTATCAACATAAACCCATCGAACTTCATATTGAAGTACTTCATGAAGGACAGAGTTTTGTAGGTGTGGTGCAACGAGCTAAGAGGCTATAGGGTTGTGGGCAACTTTGCTATGTCGGATATTACACAAAGAATTTGGATTCTAGATCTTGACCTATTGAAGGGTGAGAAGAGCCATCAGCAGAGGCATCGTATTATGAATGATATGGAGGAAGGGGAAGCTGAGACAGTGGGTAGACATTGTGGCCGCTATAGGAAGGCCACACTGCAAGAAGTTGCAAGGTGCCTGTCGACGAGTAGGAACACTGGCATGAAGTGTGTGTGTAGTGGTACTAAAATTAGAAATGTTATTATATTGTAACTTGTACTTTAGTTAGTACTTTGCTTGTTGTACGCAGTGTGAAACTAATTGCATCATAATTGCAAACTTTAACTTCATTTACAGTGTCAATCCATCGTCGTTACCTATTTGTGCAAAGCAGGATGTGACCTCGCTCTGCAAAGTGGGACGTGACCTCACTTTGCAAAGCAGGACGTGACCACTCTCTACAAAACAGGACATGACCACTCTCTGCAAAGCAGGACGTGACCACTCTCTGCATAGCAGGACATGATTTCTCTTTACAAAGCAAAACATGACCACTCTCTACAAAGCAGAACATGACCTTACTCTGCAAAGCACGAAGAGACTACTCGACTGTTGCAAGCTTCCTTCTCGAAGGGCGCGGCGTATGGATGTGAAACACATCCGTGCCTCACCGCAATGGAGCCACTACAGCTATGTCCGCTCCTACTATAAATACATTGATATTTGGCTAGGAATTCCTCACCAACAACACTATGTAGATAACATGGACAAGGAGAATGAATGGAAACACATCCACGAGCTCTTGAAGGATGGGAGGCTCCCTAGCAGACCGTCGCTCGCTATAGGGCATTTAGTCAACAGCCTTACACAACCTTCAGATCTCATTGATCTAAGGATGCTGCCTCGCAGTACTCCCAATGATTCTGGGTCGAGCCACACCCCCTCCTATGCCTGCTAAACACCCTCTGGAAGGGCCCCCGATGGGGGTAGCGCCACCCCCTTTGCTAGTGTCGGGACACCTACAAGTACGTCAAATCAACTGACAAGTGCTGCCCAAACTATTGTGCGGACTACCCCGATCGCAGGTTCGACACGCCGAGCCACAGGCAGCCGGTAATGAAATCGCATTTTAGTGCACACCACTATTTTGCTTCCCATTATGCCGTAACCACGTCTCTATGTATTTCTAATTCTCTAAGGGCATGCATAATACATTTTGCTTCATCCATATGTCCTATGTATTTCTAATTCTCTAAGGGCATGCGTGTACTGTTCTTGATTCGTTAGCCTACATGCTATATAACCCCTTTGTCGAATCAACTATCGTGTTGTTATCGTTACGCTATTTATCCAAAGTTCTCCTCCATGTATGAATTCCCCGTTGCAATATCACTTATCTTCCTACTTACGAATGATTGTTACCTCAGTCGTCTTTACAAAATTCTTCAGAAATTTATTGCACTACAACAACATACGACAATCACAAAATGTCATTGCGAGTCTAACAGATTTCATATCCTTGAGAATCTACGAAAATCACAAATGGATCAACCTATCTTGTCTGCTTTTTATCTCTAAAAAATAACAACCTACAAACAAGATTTGCTAAATGTATTACCTATAAAAATTGCTCTTTATTTCTTCACAATTATTTCCATCGGATCCATAAAATAATAATATTATTATTTTAAATCGCCTAACCGATACGCGACTTGTCGAAGTGCCGCCCATCGGTTGAGCGACTAAGACAAGTCGCCTAATGATTGGGCGATTAGCCTTAGTCGCTCAACTGGTGGACGACTTGGATAGTTGACGTGTAACCGTTGGGTGACTAACCTAAGTCACTCATTGGTGGAGTGATATAGAAACATTAGTGTAAAATAAAAAAATGGAAGGTATATTACTATAATTTGAAATAAAAATAGATCATTTTTTTTTTAAAAAAATATGAAAGTTCGTGCGGCCACGTTGTTCCGTTTGGAACAACAGATTTTTGGTTGATTTGGACCCTATAAAAAAAATTCTACGACCCGTTTGGAACAAATGAAAGTCCCTTCACAATTCATTGGAAATTCCTATGGAATAGACTATTCCATAAGAATTTTGGAGGAAAATAAACATGAGGTCTTACCTCATATTAGACCTCGTGTTTTTTCTGCTCCTTGTATTTTGAATTCCTGTATTTTTCCTGTATGACATCTAAACGACACTTTTGAAGTTTTCATGTGCTTTCAGTTCTTGTAGAAAAAGTTATCACAATCGAGATCTTAAATCGAATCGAATACGCTCCGATAGAATCATATTGTAAGATTGAATCGTACAATCTAATATCCTACCTAATTTTACAAAAGATAGATTATCTTAAATATGCCATGTATTTCGACAAAGATACATATTTTGTGTTGGACTTTAGAAGCTTTTACTTAAAAAAAACTGCAGTCTAAATGAATAATCCATAGTTCTCTATACAAATAATAGCATATATAGATAGGTAAAGGGTGAAACTTAATGAAAGGATATATGTAAGTAATTATTTATAATTAATTAATAGGATAGGTAGAATCTTGTAGGATCGCATGTAAATTGTGGTCACAATCCTACCAAAATTTTGCTAGAATGGTAAGATTTTTAGGTGGTGATCATTTGGGCTTATTTTTGGTGGCTTATGGCTGAAAAGCACTGTAGCTGACACTGTAGCTGACAGAGGCATATTTATCATAATTAAATTTAAAAAATTAAAAAATATAAAAAATATAAAAAATATGTTAGCCTATTACATATAATACAAACAAATACGGGGAAAAAAGAACTGGCAAAAAAGCTCAACAAAAAATCAAAAGTTCTGAAAAAGACGAAATTTATGAATAGTAAAAAATAAGTCGGAAGCTAAAAGCTGAAGCCCAACGAAAATCATACCAAATTAAGATACTACCTAGCATCGAATGGGGTCAATAGATTTAGGTAGTAGAACCGGAAGACTTTAGACTCAAATTGAGATTTTAGGTAACTAGAATGGTGCTAAACTCACTAGGAGCGTTTAGTAAATTTTTAGGTAACTAGAGATATGCTTTTAGTAAATATTTAGATTACTAGAGATATGTTTCTATGCTTCTCTTTAACGAGAGCAGTGCTAATATTGTAACATCTAATCAGTTGACCTACGAGAGACGTAGGGATCCACGTCAAGATTTGTTGGGAGTTCATGGACGCAACGCAAACTCACAATCAGAACATAACAATCACAAAGTTCCGCCCCGGCGGACAAGCCAGCTGAATACCGGTGCAATCAACCATACCGGTGATGGCCGACAACGCTGTCCTGAGCGCCACCGCGGCTACTTCGGGGGCGGGGAGGCGACGGCCGACGGCTGAAGCGACGAACGCGTCCAGGCTCGCCGACGAGCTCCAGCCACTGGTGAAGACGGCCAACGAGGCGGCCAAGTTGGTCAACGACGCGGAGGTCAGGGCAATGAGCCATCCGGCCGTCAGGCCGTGGTTGGTGGCGTTCCAGGAGGCCATGTACGATCTGGACGATGCGGTTGATGACTACGAATGTCACGTGGAGAAGCAGCCGCCGCCGGAGGAGGAGGCTAGGACATTAGTAAGCGCTTCTGGATTGGATTCTGTGTTAAATATCATCGATGCACTCGTTGAGTATGGCACCTTTAAATTGATCGGTTCTTTTGCCTTTTCTTGTCATCTTCGTATGTTTTGGATGATTTTTTTAGGATGGCTGCTTATATGATCATCACAAGCTATTTTTAATCCTGAACCAAATCTTGGTGTTTTATTATCATGGTGGCGCAGACATGATTCTGCAATCAGATCAATGGATTGTTGGAACTCCAACATTGCTCTGATAGTCTGATCCCATGTTAGTCCATAGGCATGCATGTGATTATGTGAATTCGTTCCTTTGATGGCGAGCATTTATCAGATTCAGATTAGTTGATTTTGTACCTGGATACCCAACTTCAATAGTTTCAGACAATCATCAGAGAGATCTAAACCCACTTTTCAACTGTTTCCTAACAATGCAATTTAAGGGGTACTTTGGTTAATGCAATTTAAGGTGTACATTGGTTTCATATTTCAACTGTCTATTGTAGTGCAAATATTTTGATAGTATTTCCTGTTCTTGTATGTGTCATCTATTTATAAACAATTGGTGAGATTAAAGGAACCCCCTATGTTCACTAGAAACTCCCACAATATTCCCTAAATTAGAAAAATAAAAAAGAGAGAAACTCTGATGGGTTCACAATGATCACCACACCACAGCTTAACTGCTACTTAGTGCAAGCCATGCCCATGCAGTGCAGTCCAGCCAGTTAGGTGATTGTTTGCAACCACAAACACTAACAGGAAACTAGTAAAAAAAAAGATAAATGTCCAAGTCGGAATTGCAATTACAATACTGAAATGGTTCCTTTAATACAACTGTCCGGTAGTTATGCTTGGAAAATTTAAGCATATACCTGAAGTGCTGATAAAGTCCTTAAGTCTTGCTGAAACATACAGGAGGACGGAATGAGCAAAGGCTTATTTTACCATTTATAATAACATTTATTTTATCTTTCATTTGAACTGACTCGTTTTGGAAGTGATGTACAGCTGACAACTCTTGGTATGTGCAAGTCAGTTGACAAGCCTTTTCGATCAAAAAAGTTGACAAGCCTTATGTGTAGTATCTGCATTTTGTTTGGATTTTATAAGCAATGTACAAATATTGAAAAATATTTTCATTCAGCATTCTTTTGTATTTTTTTAGCCGATCAGTAACAACAAAAACAATCCTAATGTGAACAGATTCGCCGTTGGCTCTGGCCATTATCAACTGTCCATAGCAAGACTGAATACAAGAAAATGAAAACCAATATTGAAAAGCTGAACAAGAAAATGCATGGGATTTTACAACAGGGACGTCAACTGGTTCTTAAACAAATCAACAGGCAGAGACAGAATTGGATGTCTAAATTATCTGGGGATCTAGCAACTCACTGTGATATCCTTGGAGATGTAGAGCAAGAAAAGATGAAGTTGATTGATATATTGACTGACAGCCAAAGCTCCAGCGTTGTTGTTGCCATTGTTGGGTGCTGTGGAATTGGCAAGACTACATTGGCACGAAAAGTATATGATGATTGCTACACAAGAAATGCTTTCAATACTACTATATGGGTATGTGGCTCGGAAGACTTCAATGATGTGAAATTACTATCCGCAATTGTAAGTGCCGCTGGTGGGAAGCCAAGTGCAGAACAAAGTAGGGAGAAAATTAAGGGCATTCTGTCTGCCATGCTTGAAGGGAAGAGATTCTTACTGGTTCTTGATGATGTATGGAGTCATCAAATTCATGAAAATTTCCTAGAATCTCGCTTGCTTGTAAAGCATGGGAGCCGAATTCTGATAACAACCCGAGACCAGAGTGTTGCAAAACGAATGAATTCTGGTTACATCCATACTGTGCAGGAATTGCCTTTCCATGATTGTTGGTCTCTGCTTCGCAGTAGCGCTGGTCTGGACAAGAAACATGATTCGGAGAACTTAAGGGAAATTGGGATAATGGTTATCCAGAGGTGTAACAAGGTTCCATTGTCTATCAAGATTATAGGTGGTGTCCTAGGAACGATGGATCCAACACGGGAGCAGTGGCAGCAAGTGAATGAAAGTGAAGGATGGTCATGGTCTCTTGAGGACATTCGTCGTCGTCGTGGCATGGAAAAAATTATTGGGCCTGTCTACATGGCCTACACTAATTTGCCATATCGTTTGAAACTATGTTTTCTCTACTGCTTACAATTCCCAGAAGGCTTTGTGATTAGGCAGCATGCTGTTACTCAGCTATGGATATCAGAGGGCTTTATCAATGAAGAAAATAACGGCAATCCCCAAGATATTGCGGAGGGCTATTACAGGGAGTTGGTACTTAGAAACCTTCTGGAACCTGAGATTGGCTCTGTTGACATGACAAGATGCACAGTGCATGGTTGTGTCAGGTCCCTTTTGCAACTGTTAACTAAAGACTTGTGGTTTGGAAAGAACAGACGGACATCTAGTATTGAATTAAAAGCAACTCTGAAAAGCTTCAGGACAATTGTCTACAACAATCCATTGGGTGATCGTGTCGTAGACAAAGTGTTTATGGGGCTCAGATATTTGAGAGTGCTGGACCTTACTGGCACTGGCATTAGGCACATTTCAGAGTCATTAGTACTTCTTGTTCACCTTAGGTACTTAAATCTTTCCCTAACCCAAATCACAGAGCTTCCAGAGACCATTGAGAGCCTAAGAAACCTACAATTCTTGGTCCTCCGGTATTGCTATGGGCTCCATGCTCTGCCAGAGGGGATCAGTAAGCTGCACAACTTACGGAATCTTGATCTCGAAGGGACAGCGCCACAGCTAGTTCTGCCAAGATTGGTAGACCTGTGGCAGCTAACTACTCTGCATGGTTTCATAGTAAACCATAAGGCAGTAAATGAAAAAGATCTTAGTGGGTGGCCTTTGGAAGATCTAAAATATCTAAATTCGCTGAGAAGCCTGCAGATAGTGAAGATAGATAGAGTTTTGCAAAACTCTAGGGCGCAAGAAGCTGAACTGGCATTGAAGTCTCACCTCACGCAGCTTGAGCTATGTGGTAGCACCAGTGATATGCATGTCTACGTACCAGACAAAGAAGCTAGAAGGCTCAATGACGTGCTCAATAGTCTCTGCCCACCACGATGCTTGGAATCTCTGAAAATAGCAAGTTACTATGGGCAACTATTTCCCGACTGGATACTGCATCTCCCGAATCTCCAACGGCTTGTCCTCGCCGATTGCAAATTCTGCGAGAGCCTCCCTTCCCTGGGACAGCTACCTCAACTAAAGTTCCTCAGCATAACCAGCTGTTCCAAGTTGCGCATCATTCAGCGAGGGCAAACATCATCAACTCAGGCATTTCCAAAGCTAGAGCATCTGCATCTAGATGACATGGAGAATTTAGAATCGTTGAAAGGGTTCAAAGCCGGTGACTTGCCTTCCCTGGTGAAACTTCATCTAGATAACTGCCCCAACTTAAGATCACTCCCATCTTGCATTGAGTACTCCAAAGAACTCACAGGCATGCAGATTGTTGCTGCTAGTAGCCTCAAAGTAATTGACAACCTACCCGTGCTCAAAGAGTTGGTTGTGCAAGACAGCAAAAGTCTTACGATTGTCTCCAATCTTCCATCACTTGAAGTGCTGATGGTCGCTGGCTGCTCCAGACTGCAAGATGTAAAGGGAATCAAATGTCTAAGGCACCTCCGCATTGTAGACAGAGAGCTCACAAGGCTTCCCGATTGGTTGACAAGGCACACTTCAGTGCTACAAACGTTGACCGTATTTGGCACAGAGGAACTGCTCAGCATGTTAGTTCCCAATGGCGAAGATTGGTCAGCCATTCGCGACATCGACAAAGTTTACGGTAACTTGACTGATGGATCTCCATTCTTCACTTACACAAAGAACACCGGTGATTTTCAAGCGTTCGGAGAGCAACGAGATCTTGTTGTCAGGTCAGTAGTTGCCCATCAATTGGAAGGTTGGTCTTCACACATTATGCTCAGAAATTTTGCCGTGAGGATCTCTCGCATTGGCATGACCAACACCATAAAACGGTATTTCATTCCTCCGCTTGCCGCTGCTCTGGTGCTTTTACTGCTGACGGGTGGAGAGATTAAACACATGGGGATCTTCCTCATCTTCTTCGCTACTATAGCATGCTTTTGGCCTCTTTATTTTTATATTGTTCATAGAACTTCAAATTGAAACCGGAGGGGAAAAAACCCCTGCGGGAAGACGAAGATCGAAAACGATGGAATTCTATGGTTGGGGGCACGGAGCAGCATGTGAGCTGAAAGCTTTCATTTGCAATGGTACATATGTTCTGAGGCTGCTGGAGACGCTTTTAATTAGCCTGTGTTGTCTGCTACTCCTACCGCCCTGCGAGTATTGCTTGTGTGCTGACGGCATACTATGTAGAGAAAAATATAGAATTGTGAAGTGATTGTTAGGAACTAGTGAGCTCAGCTTGCTTGCTTGGAGCTGTGGGTGTACTGGCGGACCTAGAATTTCTTCGATGGGTGTTCTATGGTGTGCTAACGTTAAATTGTTAAGCCATTTCGATGCGTATGTGTATCAAACACTACAAAAAATGTTGTTCTATGGTGTACTACGGATGTACTTAATCGCTGATTTTTTTTTATATATATATACTTGTGCAAGGAAATATCAATTTCCACCCAACTGAAGCCGTGAAATTGGCGAAAAATATACAGAGAAACAACAAATTTAACGTGCGCCAACAAAGCATGAACCTACCTGGTCAACGTCTCGAATCACGCCGGACGTGCTTTGGACGGTAAAAAGTGAGACGGAAGTGGTAAATCCAATTTCAAAACCTAAGCATTATGCAGTAGTATATCTATATCTATCTAAATATACATTTTAGCTGGAATTGTCCTATGAAGCTATGTCATCAACACAATATGGGTCGTTAGATCTGTTGAGGTGATGCTGTCCACCAGATCTGTCTTATTCAACCCTCACCAAAATATTAAGATGCCCCTTTCCAATCCTCCTCCATTCCATGTGCACCTCTTCCCTCCCACTCAACTCAAGTTTTCACGGCCCCTCCTTCCCATGTATAGCCACCTCCCTCTTCCCCAAACGGTAAGAAGATGATGTTGGAGCTTCAAAAGTGGGCAAAATGGAACACTTGCTACGAGCTGAAACTGATGGTTGGGGTTATTCAAAAAGCAGAGATGCATCAATGGTGACAGGCAACGGTGGAGCAACAGGTGGTGGCGACCACAGTGATATAGGGAACTGAGCAACAACGAGGGCATGCTTGTATGTGAGCCAATCGGACCGAGGTTCAGTGGAGACGATGAACGGCAACGGGGAAGCTGACCGGATGCGAAACACGAAAACGGCCTATTCCTCATGTTGCATAAACGGAAATGAAATTACTTTGGGGTATGAGTTTACCAAGGGCAAGAACACGATATGACGTGAACGGATTTCAGGATAACTAACCAGTGACGGATATCAAACTTGATAGTTGGTGGTGCGCATGCTCGTGTATGTGCGTGTGCATAAGAGAGGGAGAAGAGGAGAGGGAGAGCAGGAGAGAAGGGGGGAGGTGGTGAAGCAGCAATATAGGGGGGAGGAGGGGTGGAGTAGGAGAGAGGGGGAAGGAAAGGAGCAGCCATGGAAGAAAGCACCGCACGGGAAAGAGGAAGAAGAAAGGAAGGAGAGAAAAGGAAATGGCCGAAGGAAAGAGAAAAGAAAGGGGAAATATAAGAGAGAAGGAAATGGGGAGGCTATGAAAAATAGTACATTTTAGTTAGTTTAGACCATAATCGAGTTTGTGAGATATTTAAAAATTTATAATCTCAATTAGACTCACCCATTTGTTTTTCTTTCCTTTTTTTCCCTTTTCTTTTTATCAATTGTGTTCGCTACCAATTGAACATAATATTTAAATACTTTCTAATTTTTATTTCTTTTCAAGAAAATAAAGGGGGACATGAGGCGATGTCACACGACATCACACTATCATGCAATATACTTAGTATTTATCTATGCCTATGGATATTGCAAAATATAAAACAATTTATAGATTACACATACTTTCCAATCCTCTCATATTTACCAATTTATTTTTAAAACATATCTATTAACCATTGTAGGGACCCAGATTTTATAATCTGGATTCCTTTGTGATTCCACCTCACTATTCCCTGGATCAGTAGATAGTGCTCACAGATTACAATTCTGATTATCAAAGTACATATCATGTGAAAGCGTAAATATATTAGTAGACTTACTCATGGGCCGATTAGGCCGAAATCATTAAATTACAGCAGCGGAAGAACGAGCACACAGGTGGGACCTTTAGGACATGCCCACAGGCAGCCAACTGGAGGTTCGCGACCTAGCCCTTGATTTATTCATCTTCTCTGCCATCATGTCCAATCGTGTTGATGAGGCGAAGTGATCTGATTCCTGATTCTGGATTTGTTGTGAAAGCGAGTGTGAGCACAAATTACCGTGCTCCGCGAGCCAATACACAGGATGCAAATAAATAGTATGTATGGCTTATCAAAGGAGATGCTTGGGTTATTTTATTTGCTAAAAATCGCTTTTAGTAGCATTTTTATTATTTAATCATAGTGTTATTGTTGCTACCTAAACTCCACACAACAATTGCCATAATTGACTTAATCCACCGAAAATGCACTTTCTTTATTGACTGCTGTCTAAGATTCTAAACAGTGAGCAACATCATTTAATTGATCCACCGAACACACACTTTCTATATTCAGCGCTGTCAAAAACTCCAAATAGCGAATATCATCAATTATACAATCCACCAATCAATTACTGCCTAAATCCCCAAACAGAGAGTATCATAATTTATATAACCCACTGATCAATTGCTGCCTAAAACTCCAAACAGCTAGTGACATCATTTATCTAATATCATTTAATTAATCCACCAATATCCTTTGTATTCTAAATTCCTAACAATCCAATCCTTTTGTTATTGATCCACAACCATAATTTGCTCTTCCAATAATCAACCTTATTTTCCATTATCTATCTCTAACTACTTCACTAGTATACCTCCACAAAAATATCAATGATCAAGTCTATAACTCACTAGTATACATCCACCGAGAATACACTTTATCAAGATTATAACCCAATAATTGTTATTATTCCCCTAATATTCTCGGAAATTCAATTCATCCATCTAGTATTTGATCCAATCCTATTAATCCCATTATTACCAACATCTTCCAAGGATTTATATTAGCTATCAGTGTTGTAATCCAGCAATTCCTTTGCACTCCCTAATTCTCCATAAATCATTAAAATCATCTATCTAGCCTATATATTCATTTAAGCTCCACCAATTTAATTCTCCTAGAATCCACACTATTGTTTACCCTTTTTATGATTGACAGGAATCCACCTACTTCTTTATGTGTTTACCATAAACAACCATCTTCTTTTCTTACGACTCTATTTATTCTTTCTGACATTTTATTTTGTAAGAAGTATCATCATTATTTAAATATATAATACATAGAAATTTTCTGAGACCTAGCAATTTTGAACAAAACATAATATGTAAGAGAATGCAATAATAATAGCGATCCAGATTCCATCCACCGTTACATGGCATCCGCACCATATAGCATCTTTTAGCGTTATAGCTGCTTAACTTACCACTGGGACGACACCCGGGACAATTCAAATCAGGGCTTTCCACTGCCCTCCACTTTTTCATTTCCATCCACAAGGTTGTTTTTGAAACAGAACTATATCTGGTTAAGTTCCCATGTCCGCCCTTGACCGTGGGCACGGCTATTCGAATAGTTTTGACTCTGCAGAGTTTGTACACTTTCACCACAAGAGACAATCAACTTGTTGCCCCACACGATTCCTTAGTCATGTGGTTGAGCAGACCATCACAGTGACTTTTCAAAATATCTAGTCCCTTTTGTCATCTCACCTTATGGGCTGCTCCTACTTGCGGTGGGTCCCATCTATGCACGGGATGTTCCTCACGGTTACTAGCATTATTCGGGCTCCACTCCCCACAGCGCTAGTACGACTGGGAAACTTCACCCTCCACTCGGTGTCCCTTTAGGCCTTCTCTTGCCCTTGCGTATCCACTCCTATCCACTACCAGTGAGATGAGTCCAGGGGTTTCGATAAATTTACTTAGCCAAGTTGTACTTTACAAACTTGTGGTTGTACTGTTTTACACAGGAGGTCGTGACAAGATTCAGTCCTTAGGGGTATCTGAGCGGTTCTATCACACTCCATAATTTGTGCTTCCACTGCACCACATACCAGCCCCCCAAACCATCCGCTTAGATGTTTAAGCAAATTGGGATTTTTTGGGAGCATAAAATAATCATATCAAAATATACCAGTCATTCCCACCATGACTGTCCAAACCAGTTTCTCATGATTAAAGATGATAATGATGCTTGGGGTATTTCAGCGCCCACGAATATCTAAGCAGTACTAAGCATGGCGTATAATTACGGACTTACTTTTGAAAAGTTACCATTATAATTTTGCTAGGGCGACAAGGTTCACATATTCAAGTATTCCAAAGGAGGTGTAATATTATTCAAGGCAAACAATTGGCACATAACTAGAATATTAAATTAAACATGTATTTGCATATAAAATAACAGCATGCAATTTGATAATTTAAACCAAAGTAATTTGCAGAAAAATGTAGGTTCAACATGATCAAAGTATTGACTCGCCTGGCGCGGTTTACCGCGGTCTTGAGCTCACACAAGGTTGTCTCACGTGATGATCTTTAATTCCTGGTCTCCATCGATCTCGGTCTCGCTTGATCCATAGAATCTTCAGGACTCCAATTTCTAATTACGCGACAAACGACTGAATCCTAATAAAAGCAAATAACTCAAAAGATCCAAATAAATCCGAAGAAACTCAATTTAGTTTTATTATAAGTTAATGGTTGATTCAAGTGACCTAGGATTAATGGTGCCTTTGGTTGAGCTTTTGGGAGCTGCTTTTGCTTCCAAAAAGCCAAAAGCCAACCAAAGGGGTGGAAACCAGAAGCTGCTTTTTCAGAAGCAGCTACTTTTGGGTAGTACAGTTTTGAAAGCACCTTGGACCCTGCTTTTGGCTTTTGGCTTTCTGTTTTTTGAAATGGTGAAAATAGAGAGCTGTTTCACAGTTGTTTCAAGGAAAATAGAGATAGGAGGTAAGTGTTATACTTGTTTGAACCAAACAGCTTACAGCTTTTCCATAGCCCACAACCTACAGCAGCTTTTCCACATCCCATAGCTCACAGCAGCTTTTTCAGAAGCCACAACTCAACCAAACACACCCTAAGTGTACAAGATTAGAGGAGCTTTATTTTGTCGAACGCCCATATTCAGGATTTATGCTATATGCGATGTATACAATTCTTAGCTTATCGAATTAATTCATATTACTAGTATTTTGATATGTGGCATTTTATGTGACCCTAATTACTTGTGTTATTGGTTACACGTTCAATTTAAAGTATTTATATGTCTGTGAGATTATTTTGAATCTTGATAACCTAGGGCCATTATATTAAAATATGTCACTGAGGTTTGTTTATTGGTGGCATGATAGATACTGGGCATATATGTTTACATGTTAATTAAGGGCCATCTTTATTAAATATAAACATTTATCCAAAGCCACTTCTCCTCGTTAATGCCTTTGATAAATAATTAGATTTACTATTTAAATATTTGAACTATATTAGTTGTTCATACAGTAAATATTCAGATATTAAAATGTTAGGTAACCTTATCTTACATCCTAATTAAATTTACTACCTTCCCTACATTACTTCCAAATTTTCTCTAAATTTTCCTAGTTAAATGGATTGAGGAAAACCAAAATATGAAAGGGAGGAAAATGTGTGCACTGCGGGATCGAACCCGAGACCGGAGGGCAGAGGAGTTAACGCGCAGCCGAGCTAGCCAGTGGACCGATCGGTGTTTCTTTACTCTCTAGGGAAAAAGCAACCTGAATAAGCGATTGGGTGGGCACTTGTCAGAGGAGCTACGCCGGCACTCGGGATTGGCGTCGCCGGCGGCGGACGGTGGTCGGGGAGAGGGTGGCGTCTCGCAAAATGGGTGGCGCAGGGTCTGTGGAGCCTATGACCGGCAGCGTGTGGGCCGGAGCGGCGGCGAGGCGAGCGTGCGGCGGCTCAAAACGAACGGTGGCGAGATGGGAAGAGGATGGCGGCGCTAGAGAAGGAGAAGAAAGAAACTCGGGCGGCGCGAGCTGAAGATGGTTAGATGGGTGCTTACTGCGCAGTTTATTGAGCCGGGGAAGGTCCCAGGCCGGCCGGCGACGGGAGCCATGGCGGCGTGGAGGAGCCTAATGGTGTCGGCGAGTTCGGGTGTAGGGGAGGTGCCGGCGGCAGCTGGAGGAAGTCCGGGGCGGCGAGGGTGTGCTCCACTACCAGGGAATCGGACCGGCGTCGACTGTGGGGGAGGCGGCGGTGAGATTGGCGGCGGCAAATTTTTGAGGGAATTGCCATGCAACGAGCGGGGAAAAGAGAGGAGGCGTGGAGAGCAATGGGGGAAAAAGGCCGGCAGCTTTAATAGCGGCAGAGGGCAGGGAATGCGCAGCTGGCGGAGGACCAGGCGGCGGGGGTGGACTGCGGGGCAAGGACCGGCGCGGGGCTCGGTGGCGATGTGACCGGGCAAGCGGCGCGTGGCAGGGAGGGCGGCGACGGGACAAGGCACGCGCGAAGAAGATCACGGGGTGGCAAGGGGGATCAGAGAAAGGACTGCACGGGCAGAGAGTTGCAGGCACGCGCAGAGAGAAGAAAGGAAAGGAGGAGAAAGAAGGAGGCGCAGGTGCAGGCGGGGATAGATGAAAGAGTGCGGGCGGAGGCACTCGGGCCCTTTGGCAGAGAAGAGATGCGCGGGGTGGAGCCCACTGGCCAGAGAGAAGAAAATGGGGAGAGGGCGGGGCCCGCGTGGCGGTGAGAAGAGCTGGCGCGGGTGGGCCGGCTGGGCGGGGAAAGGAGGTGGGGAAGTTGGGCCAGGCCGGGCCTTCGGTCGGCCTGACTTCCTCTCTCTCTCTCTTTTCTTTTTTTTTATTGCTTATTCTTTGTTTACATATATATACAGGTATATTCACATATATATTTTCTTTATTTCTATTTTTGTATATATTCATTTTTTTATGTTTTTGGCTCATCATGATAGGTCTTTTATATATATTTGTATATGTTCTATTTATTTATTTTTGCTGCCCTTTTATAATACTATTCCAAAATGAAATTCTTATATTTTAATTCAAGTTTCTCCCTCCTTTTTATGGACCATCTTTTCAGATTTTAATTTAGAATTTTTGGATTTCCATTATTTGCATATTTCCCTTTATGGCATTATTAATAGTAGTTTTATTTTTTTTCAAAGCTTTTCTTAAATTTTTGGATCCTCCACCAAAATTCAGAAAATCGCCATAAAATCCAAGTTTCAACAGAACATATTGCAAAATAATTTAAGAACTTTATATTTTTTAAATTCGAATTTTTCAGGATGTTACAACCATGAGACAAGTTACGTTGTGTCATGCTATCACACGGGTCATTGACTAGAAGTATAGACATAGATAGCATAGATATGTTTTATTTGTGATGTTGGTTAACAAAAACAAATTGGAAACAACACTTGATGACTCTAATTCAAAGAATGCAAACCAAATAGCACAGCGCATCTTGCAGGATCTTGCCCTGACAGAGGAGACGCAAGACCGGACGACGTACGAAACTTCCCTTGCATTGGTTGGTTGGTACCTATGTTCCTTTTGCACCAAGCCAAAACCTATAGAGTATTTACAATATATAGACAACTGTTCTCTATAGTATCAGTTTATGTTATCTATAGACAACACTAAAGACAGCTACTACAATAGATTGTCTTTTCGTATGTCTCTATAGACAGCTTCTCTATAACACAATGTGTCTTGTTTCTCGTGTTACAGTCGACTGTTGTATAAGAGACGGCTCAATTCTATATGTTCCCCTTTCTCTTTCACATTATCTTATGTCTTACATGGCAATACTTACAACTAACATTATCCCATTGTACATGGTTTTATTCCTCCACCTTGGGAAGAAACGTGGGTGGGACTATCGACCCCCACCTCCTATCATGCATGAATTATAAAATTATTTTATAATTTGATGTGTCATATGTAAATTAAAAAATTAATTATTATACTAAAAGATCTTAGTGGAATGGCCGCAATAAAATAATATAAGCTGAGTGTGCGCGCGCTAATTAACATTACCGTGTTATTCAGATTCTCATCCACCATTTGTATGTATTGCGATTCAAGCATGAATAAATAGTGTTTTAATTCATGTATGTATTTGGCTCTATGTTAATGCTTTAAAGCTGGCAGCTCTTGCACTCACCGTATGCAGCTATTAGTGCCATGGAAAAGATGTTTCTGTTGATGCATAATGACTCCATGCATCAGTTAGCATTGAAGCCGAAAAGCGGACGTTTTGCTTGTTTAGCTATGTATATGTGAGACTATATGGTGGTCGCTTTATGTTTGTGGTAAGTATTTAAGTTTATTTATGTCTTGCTATTTATTGTTTGAGTTTGATTTTAAGTAATTGTATCTTTACCTATTGCTTTCTGATGCTAGCAGTCCAACCGGTCCTTGAGTGGTGATCTGACCAGTGTGCGGTAGCATTAGTCCGTAGTTGGATATAGCTTTTTTTTTTACAGAAAGTCTTTTGAAGGTTTTAGGTTGTGACCTGGTGTGGTAATGCCGGTATTGGAATTACGGTACAACTAAAGGAGAGTGGTCTGATCGGTGGGTTTGGGTAGTCTGACCGGCATGGTTGCCACGGTCAGACTGGCCCCTGTGCTAAGTTGAGTTGATTTTGATTATTAGTCATGGAGGAGTCCATGCAAGTGTGAGTCATGGGTATGTCCATCCATGAGATTTGTTAATGACAGTCAAGTGCATGTCATTTGAACTTAGATCAATTGCTTGTTCTTTGATGTGCAGGTACTTGATAATTTATGCGGCCAGTGGTAAGATCAAGATTACAGAAGGGATCCTGAATCCATAGTGTGTCACATAAGTCCGGATGGAGCATCATTTCAAGTTGAGTGGCATGGGAGAAAGACAATAATCATGAGGAGGCAAGTGCATGCATGTGGTGTGCCAATTAAACTTATGTGTTTTAAGTGATGACGATTCTTGAAGCAACATATGATCTTGATGGCAAGTAATTGGGCATCACAGACTATAGTGTCACCTCATGTGCCATAGGACTCGGGTTTTTCAAGTGGTGACAGCCTCAGAGAAGGCATACGATCTTGGTGACGAGGTATTGGGCATCGCATCTTCGTAAAGGTCGGTGAGTGGTAATTGAGGAAATTATTGAATACCGGGTGGATTGGCAGTTTGCAAAATTGTGGCATTAGCATAAGTGGTTTAGTTCATGTCATGGAGGACAAGGTGTCTTATCGGGCTATTGAAGCCTAGTAAAAGTCGCGCTTTGAAAAATGTGTAAGTTAATGAAATGTAAAATCCGTTTGTGTGTAGGTTATGGGGTTTTTCCAATTATAAGTAGTGTGATCCAGTAAGAGTTGTCGGTGTTAGGGTTTGTGTGAGGTGAAAGTCTTCACTATATAAGGCCTTATGTGTGAAGAGAGAGATAGGACTCTAAGAAAGAGATTAGGGTTTCTTTTGTACGGAGCCATATGTGTGTTCTAAGCTTTGTAACTCTACAATTCTGAGGAAGTAGCCATATAACATTCTTCTCTAAGTAAAATAAACATCCAAAGTTTGCCGAAGTGAGTTGTGCCATGGATCCTTTTGCGTACTTTTGATTTGATTGGCTTCTTGTTTAAATTTTCCTCTTCTTGATCTTTTCTGGTACTAAGAATGTATAAGAGTTGGAGATATATCTTGGAGATCAGATCTTATCCATCCAGGCATCTTTTAGGGAGAGTTCTTGAGTTTGACCGGCTTTCCTCAAGAGAGAAGTGATTTTTGGATTTTGCTCTTGTGAGTGATTTGGCTTGAGTTCATGCTATGATCTAGCTTGTTATGATATATGAGAATCCATCTAAGATCATCTAGGACTCGTAAGCAATAGTAGATCAATGTTTCTCTCTTTTACCCGGTTTTGATGCAACTTTTCTTGTTTTAGATAAAGGTCATAACTTTAATATTGATCTTTATGATCCATGATTAGAATACGTTCCTGATATCCTAGGGAGGGCTTGTGCTAAGTTTCACTGTATTTGGATAAGTGGTTTAAAAGTTAACTCATTTCTTGGATCATGTATAGTGTTGTCTGCACTGTTTCTCGGCGATCAGCCGAACTACAAAGAATTGAGCAGTTAGATTGGCCATTGGTCAGACCATTTCTAGGCCGGTGGCTAGACCGGTTAAGACAGATGTCTAGGCTATTTTGTGATCATTCGCTCTTGGCTTTGATGAGTTTATGAGTTTGTGTTTTCGTTGTGTGTTGTTGTTAATACATGGGGAAAAGGTTTTGAAGAGTTATTCACTCCCTCTCTGACTTGCCATATAAATCCTACAGTATGGTTCTATATATATGTTGCAAAGAAAAGCATTGTAGTGTATGCATCGCGTGCTTCCATTCTCTCCATCGAAGGAATATTAGAGAATGAATTAGACAGCATGAGGAAGTGCGTATACAACAAGCATAACAGAAATTCTCTGATCATCGAGGGAAAACTAAAACCAAAAGAAAGAGAGGACATAAAACACTCTATAATACTAGCCTACATCCCATAAACCATTTGATCCACTTGATCTTTTCAACATTTCCTTAATCTAAATCGCTTTTCAAAACTGCTCAAGTGCAACGGTTTTTATCCAACGTAGTTTTCGGTATTTAGCAAACTTACCAAAATGCCCTCACCTTGACCTGGTCTTTATCTTTCATTGCAAGCAATCACCATACCTGCCACGTGTAGATGCAATAATGGTTCACCATGCATCAGTAAGTCTCTTCTATTTTGATTTCATCGGACCATGTCTTACTTGAACCGACCAAATCACTTGGTACAACCCATCACTCGAACCTTTCCTTCAATATTTCTCACCTTTCTCATACCATGCTTGAGTTCAACCATCTCGCCTGACATCCTTGACGATTCTGGGCCTCGACTACTCAATGTACATAGCTCCAATCCTCCTTTCTACACATCCAAAGACAAACAAATTGTTTCTGGGCATAAGTTCTTCACAAGTTGACCCACGTTAGCTAAAGTGTGCATCATGCAATATTAATGCACTGCCCAAACATAATTCAAATCATCCCATGACCAAAATCACAAAATCAAATTTCTAGGATTGGTATGACGGGCCTCTGGTTGGCAGTCAGACCAGTCACACACAGTGCAAAACACTCCGCTCTGGAAAATTACAATTGGCAACTAAACAATAGTAATACCGGCTAGTAGTCTAACCGTTGTGGTCATACCATCCAGCGCGGTCTAAACGGCAGAATGCCAACAGTTTGACTAGCAACAAGCCAGTAAGACAAAAGGCCTGACCAAAAAACAAACTTTGCAAAATTCAAATTTCACTCCACAAACTTGGCAATAGTTCATCATAACCATGAGGGTTTGTGTTGCATTGTATCATTCATGGTTTTCACTAATGTGAGTCAAGTGCATGGAACTTATGCTCGATATGCTTGCTTGGTCCTTGGATGTTCAGGTGGCTTGGAGGACGTGGTGGTGATGGTGATGGATAGGGACTAGGCGGAGAAGCTGATATCCGAATGGTTATGTAAGTCTGAGGAAGGCTACGTGATTCAAATAGGAAGCATAAAGAAGATAATGATTGTGGAGATGTGAATTGGTGCATGTTCAAGTGATGAGGTGGATGCATATAGAGATGGTTTGTGGGAGTCCAAATGCGTGAAGACGTGACGGCTAGTCATTCGGTACTACGGACTACGTGTCAAAATATGTGGAGAAGTTTTGAGGTGAAGATGAAGACGTAGTCAAGGAAAGGTGCTTGGAAGTTTCGTCAAGGGTATTTTGTTAGTTGGTCAATACCGGGTTGGTGCATTGATCAAAATCGTAGTGCGGAGAGGCCTAAAGGAGAAATAGTTAAGGTCAAGAACAGCTGGGTTTGACAAGTGGATCAATTGCTAAAGAGTTAGCGGGTTGAGTCATGTAAACGCTTTGAAAAGTATGTATGTGTGTAAAACTCGTGATTGTGGGGTTGACAGATTTCCGCAGTAAGCTTAATGGGTTGGACTCATTAAAGGTATGCTGATTATTTAGAGGAGAGAAGAGGAGGTTGTAGAACAAGAATTCTAGGGTTTAGTTTTTCTCTACTAACTTGTCCCCTTTCATTGTTTTGAGTGAGTAATCTTGGGAGAGGTAAAGGTGGTGCTTTGGCTGCACTTTATAATCATCCATGAGCGTGTGAACTTCATCCTCCTCTGAAATAGATTAAAGATTTATCTCAATCATGTTCTTGCTTATGTCATTGTTGTGCTTCTCTTATTCTTGAGCTAAATTTGTGATTTCGGGTTTATAGGAGTTCTAGCCCAATCTTTTGCTTAGATTATCTTGCTAGGATATGTGAGAACAGATCTCAAAGACCTCGCGTCTTAGATCCTCATGAGTAAGAAGTAATTTGAGAATTATGATTTTTTTGTGTTCTTGTAAACTAGATCTGATTCTCTTCAATCTGGTGAACTCGAGCCTAAGTTTTTTGTGTTTATTGATTGGTTTAGGTTTGTATTGTGTTGAACAAGTCTCATGCAAAATTTAAAGGTGTTTAAATGAGATTTAAATAAGTTCTTGATATTTGAGTTTCTGTGCCGAAAGGTATTCAAGTTTGGGAACAGGGGATCGGTTGAATCGGCTTCAAACCTACAGTCCGACAGGCCAATCAGTGTGACCAGTCAAAGGCCAGCAGTTGAATCGGCCTATCAACAATAGTCTGACCGAACTTATGAAAGAAGTTGATTTTTGATAGCTCTTGTTTATAGGTTTGACTTGCATAGTAATGTTGGTGTGATATAAATTTGGTAATTATCATAGTCATTTGAGTAAAAATCTTGAATACTTTAGAGAAAAAAGTTTTATGAATCCCCTCTAATTGTCGGCATCGATCCTACGAAACGAAAACAGGCTCTAATCGAATTCGTATCTTCGGAGAATAAACTGAATAGTATTTAAGTGGGACAATGAAAGGGGTTTTACAGTTTACATGTCATGTGAGGCGTCTTTCTGATCCATTGCAGAAGTGTACCGAGTTGGTAGTTCAGAGCGATCTTGATAGTGCAGCTCAAATGCGTGCTATTCAGCGCGTTGCCTTCGTAAAGGCAGAGGATACGTGTCCCCATGACCCATACAAGAAACTTACAATAAAATGACCACGGTATCATCGGACTGTCATCTAACTCGTGAATCACAAGCTACATGCTCTCTCTTAAAGTGAAGTTCATTCGATGCAGTAAACACAGTCTCAGTACTTCAGATGTCATCATTAGACCCGTCTCTTCACATATATATGCACAAAGGAACAGCTCACCTGTAGATTCTGACTCCAGCAACTGAATTCGGAGAAGAGGGAGGAAAAAGAAAATGAAAGAATGCAACTATGCAAGCAACCGAAAGGCCGGAACATCATCTTCTCCAAACAAAACACTCAAAAGGTAATTTGGTCTCTTTGTGATTCCTTGGAAGGAATTATTGGCATGCAAATGACCTCTTGACAGTTTCATTACAGATATGTTTAAATCTGGTCAGTACAAAACACGATAGAAACAGAATATGCATCCTGGCCAGGATCAATACTTAAAACCATTGAAGGCTGCAAGCCTGCAACTCAATGACCCCGTATGGGTAATAATAATATTACGGAGCATCTAAACCATTAGCTACATATGATTCCATGAGGTACTCAACCTCTTGTTTTTTTAAACATAGATACAGAACAGTTCAAGTAAAGGGAGGAAATGATAGGACCAACAAACACGTCGAATTCTCAAGGGCAGCTGATTAATGTCCTTGAACTACTCTTGTTTATCAATTAATGGTAAACAAAGGAATGAAAACGGTAATTCCTGTCTTATCAAATTAATCATGGCAGTAAGCAGTGGTGCAACAATTGAGTTCAGAATTCGACCTTTAATTCCAGCATAGTCGACAACAATACAACAGGAGAGGAATTATATACACTACCTATACATGCGTAAGTGGGTGCGTGTAAAGTGGGGAAGGGGAGGAGCCTTAACCAGCGGCGGAACCAGGCTTCAGGCTACCTAGCAACAAAAGTCTATATAAAATTCATGAAAAATCACAAAAAAAAAGAATTAGTCCAAGAATCGGCTCAAAAGCAGTTGGCGTAGCCCGGGGCTTGAGCTTGCCCTGATTCCGCCCGTGGCCGGCACCGAACAAAAATCCATATCCGCGCGAGGTGCCTTGCCAGAATCTACCCGTGGAGTGTCGCCAACATCAGCGCTGACGGTTGCGGAGGCACTGGAGCTTTGTTCCCAGTAGAAGCTGATGTCCTTCCGCTGGCGGAGCAGAGATATCAGAGATTCCTCCAGCGATTGGCAAGCGGTGACCTTCACACGTCCTAGTGAGGGGAGAACGTTACTCCGATCTTGCATTGCATTCCTTCCAGGAGCCACTTCACAGCGCTCCTTGAGCCCATCTATCGTCGCCAACTTGCTGCAGGAAGACACGCTGATCGCTGCAAGTGTGCAAAGGTTTGAAATTGGTAGACACATGAGTTTGTGAGAACCCCTGATTTCCATTGTGCGAAGGCGAGGGAAGACGCTCTGAGCTCGGCATCCGGGCAGCCACCATTCCTCCCATGCTACCAGGTTCTGCAGTGCCAAAGCCTCGAGGGACGGAAAAGGGACCTCGAGATCACCATAGAACTCCTGCCCGATGCTTCTCAGCTTCCACAGGCTCGTCAGCTTGAGTTGCTTCAGGTTTGGCAACTGTCCAAGTGGCGGAAGATGGTCAGAGTAGTAGGACTTGCACAACTCCAGGTCTTGTAACCTCAAGAAGGACTGGTCTCCTACCCAGGCAGGAAAGTGCACTCCTCTATAACCATGTATTGCAAGGTGCTGGATGCACTTGTGAGGTTGCAGGGATTCCAGTGTCACCTCATCATGAGGTACACCTTTGTGGGAAGGTAGAGGACTCCACACCAACTTCAAACGAGTAAACTTCTTCTTGCTCAAATTTGCGTCCTTCGATTCCAAAATTCTGTCGTGTGTGATGTTCTGGAGATCTAGGATGCTGAGCTCCCCCTGCAGTGTGTTGATGTCCTTGATTTCATCCAGTGTAGCGGATCCGCTCCCTGCATTGCCGACTGCAAATGTTGACAGTGACTGAAGATTGGTCAACTGGTGCATTCCTGATGGTATTGCGCAAGGGAGCTCACTTGGAAGAACAAGATGGCGAAGGTTGGATAACGCTATCACATTTCTTGGAATATGTATCATGTCAAAAGGGTAAGTGTTCAGTAGAGTCTGCAACTTGTAGAGTGTACAAATAGCCTCAGGGATCTCTCTTTGACACATTCCGAGGTACCGAAGATGATGAAGAACCTCCACTGATTTGTCCAGCTTGATCTGATCACTCGATGATACATCCAGGATGCGCAAATACTTCAGGTGTGGTGACTGCAGCAGATTAGCTTCGAGATGAAACCACCACAGGCTCTGAACACGACTCTGAAAGAACGTCCTCATGTTATTTCCGGCACAACTTCTTAGATAAGTTCTCCAGCTACTCTGAAACGAAAGTGATCTCAGGGCAAAGCGCCCAGCAACCGGAAGTGAGCAAGGCACCAATGAATTGTTTGAGTGAAAAGGCACTGTTCCAATGAGAACGGCTAAATATTGAAGATGACTATTGCAACCACCAACGGATGATCCACACTGCTCCTTGACAAGGACTTCTTCACCTCCAATTGATTTAGCGAGGTCATGAATGAGGCCATGCATTATGACCTTCTCCCGCAAACCAACCACCTGCAGGCTTTGAAGAAATGATCTCCAAACCAACTCACGAACATAAGAGCGCCCAATTTCTTCCATCTGTTTTGCACCATCCTCCTGAATGAAACCCAATGCGCACCACATTTGGGCCAACTCCTCTATGTCAAACTTGTGGCCTCTAGGAAAAGCAGCAAGAAATGTGAAGCATCGCTTTAGAACCGAAGGCAGGCAGTAATAGCTCAATTTTAATATTGGCAAAATATAGTCCCTTCCCAGGTCCAGCTCCCAGAGATCACTTCTCAGTATATGATTCCAGAATTCCAAGCTTTTGTCTGAGTATAACAGTGCACCTAGTGTCCTCAGGACTAGTGGCACACCATTACTCTTCTTGACTATTTTTCGCCCAATCAGTTCCAACTCTGTCTCTCTTGAAGCACTGTCAGGGAACGAGAGTTGACAGAACAGTGCCCAGCTATCATCTCTTGGCAATCCACCTAAATGAATGACCTTCTTTACCAGAGAGATTGACGAGACCTTCTCACTGCGAGTAGTGATGATCATATGACTCCCACTGGCAACAGCAGAAAATGGCCGTCTTATTGACTCCCATTTGATGGGGTCCTCATTCCAAACATCATCAAACACAATCAATATTTTCTTATCCTTGACTTCCTTGCGCAATCTCCTTTGGAATGGCTCTAGCTCAGTCAGATCACAAGTTTCAGTGGTGACTGACTCAATTACTGCTTTGGTCAGTCTGATTTCATCAAAGACTTCAGAAACCCAAACCCATGCCTGTATATCAAAGTGATTCTGAACCTTCGCATCGTTGTAGACAAGCCTAGCCAATGTTGTTTTCCCCATGCCACCCATGGCAACTATGGACATAATCCTGAGACCACTAGAGTTACAATTTTCACCATCACGATTCTCAAATCTTCTCTTCTTAAATGTCAGGCACCCTACATCTTCAAACAAATAAGATATTATTTGGTTTTTCTCATCCTCCCGGCCATAGACCTCCAAAGGATCAAGCAAAGAACTAGTACACCTTGTAGTGCTAGTTTCTTTTCTACGCAACCCATCCTGATCAGTTAGACCAAGATCTGCACGATCACGACAGATCTCATCAACAAATTTCTTAACCTTGATTATTCTGTCGAGCATACTCTGTTGAAAAGAGGGATTCTTTAGTTGAAACACACTGGATTCATTTACCTTCTCTTCCTGAACAGCAGTGTTGCGAAGCAACTCATAGCTGTAGTCTTCAAGAATGCCCTCAGTTTCCCATGCCGCTTGCTTGAGCTCAGAGATCTGAAGCTTCACAGCCTCATCAGCTATGTCTCTCTCTTCTGCATCAACCAGCACCGCGGTGATTCTACGCACAGTCCTGTCCAGCTTGGCCACCTCCTCAACGACATGGTCAGACAGAGATGGTATTTTAGCTGATGACAGATATGATTCTAAAGGAAGTGAGGGTGGTAGTATCCTGGAGATCCCCCTTAAAATCAAGGATAAGAGTGAGGATGCCATTCTTGACCAAAGGTTCACATGAACTGCCAAACTCCACTCTAAAAAGATGATAAAATCAAGTTTCCAAAGAGCAAGTAAAACATCAACATCACAGCAAGGCACTAACACAAAGCAAATGTCACTTGGGTCAAGTCAATGTCTAGCCACTCGGAATAAAATGCACTTTGCACTATTGTCCCCAATTGTGCAGCCAATAAATGTTTTCAATAATTCAACTAGATCCTAGAAGTCCAGAGAGGTTTTGTTTGGTTCTAACTAGTGCAAAAGTGGTGTGCAAAAGTGAATTGAATGATTCTGACTAGTCATTGTGGGGCATGCTATTGGATAAGCCCAATGTAGTGTTCATGAAAAGCTGTCTACAGAAAGCAAGAAATGTTACTTCTAATTCAAAAAAGGAAAGAAAATCAGCAGAAAGAAAATAACGAAAGTGTTTTGTGAGGAATGAATACCAGCAGAAAATCAGCAATCAAAAGTTGCTTTGTTTTTTCACATACTACTACTAGAAAAGCACAAGGAACTACTAGTATAAGTTGAACAAAAGTTTCTTTGAAACAATTATCTTTGTATTAGCTCTTTGAAAATTTTATCGGAAAATAGGTGATATTGGGAATGTGACCCAAATTTCCCAGTACTTATTGTACCCGGTAAAGGTTTTCAGTTTTCACTGTTGCCTAGGGAATTCAGACATTCATAACATGCTGGGAAATAGGAGAGATGCTATGTGAGAACATATAGAGCTCACCTCATATTGTGTGATGAGTATTTGATTTTACTTATGCTTCGTTGTTGAAGTTTGAGTTTGATTTTTTGTTACTTGTATTCTCTAGTTTTGCTATTAGGTGATCAACGGTCTGACTGGCCATGGGCGACGATCTGATCGGGAGCGGTTGTGCTGGCCCATAGTTGATGGTTATTTCAGAGATATCTTCGTTTTGTTGCACAAAGGTTTTGAGAGCGGTGCGACTAACCGTTTGATGGTGGTCCGACCGGATCAGCTAGACCAAGATCTGCATGATCACTGCAGATCTCATCAAGAAATATCCTAACATTGTTTATCCTGTCCAGTATATTCTGTTGAAATGATGGATTGTTCATTTGAAACACTGTAAAGTCCATTACCTTCTCATCCTGGGCAGCGGTGCTGCGCAACTCATAGCTGTAGTCTTCAAGAATGCCCTCAGCTTCCCATGTCGCTTGCTTGAGCTCAGAGACCCAAAGCTTCACGGCCTCATCAGCGATGCCTCTCTCATCTGCATCAACCAACACCGCGGCGCCGTAGCGGGGCCCTGGACTGGCGAAACGGCGGCCCGGCACGAGTCCGATTAAATACGGCCTGCTTAGCCCGATAAATTAAATGGGCCGTGGCATGCAAGCCCGTAGGCTCAGGCGTAGGCTCTCCCACGGCGCACGCGTTGGCGTTGGCAACTGAGGTGCACACGGCGGCGAGCGAGCTGGCCGATGATGGGAGAGGAGAGGGGGTAGGAGCATGTACCAGATCTTGAGCAAGTTGTTGGATCTCCTCGGATCTGAGCTCGGTGCCGCCGGATCTACGGGATGCCATCGCCAGTGAAGAAGACGATAGCCGGTTCCGGCGACCCCCGGTGTCTCCCTCGCCTCCGGCCTTCCCGCCGCCGATTCGAGCTCGTCAGTGCTCGCCAACCTCCGTGCCGCTACCTCCTTGGTCGACGGCACACGACGCCACCGCCGCCTCGCTCGCTCGCTCGCCGCTGCGCGCCTCCCGTCGGAAGTGAGAGAGAGAGAGGAGAGACAGCGGAGGCTAGGGGATGAGTGAGGGTAATGCCATTTGTGATAAGTGGAGGCTAGGGGATGAGCGCAGGCTGCACCAGGGGACGGGCGGCTGAATTGTGCAACAGCAAGTTAGGAATGAACCGTATCCTCTATCTTCTAATGTCAAAATAAAAAAAAAACTCGACCTGCGGGGGAGGAAACCCCCCGGGCATCATGCTTAAGAAGAAGATCTTTTCACGCAGACCGAGAAAACCCCCGAACCCCTACTCCACCCTTACACAGCGGCACCACGCCCGACCTTTGTGAGACGACCGGCGGATCCTTTGGATCAACGCCCTGGCGGGTCCTTAGACCTATGCTTTGGTGTGGTAGCAGGCGAGGGGATTTTTTCCCCCAAGCCTGAAATTCGCTCCCACGGGGAAGTCGAACCCAGGACCTAGGGGGTGCTACTGAGGCGCTTTAACCACTCGGCTAGAGGCTCTTTCGCTTCTAATGTCAAAATTACATGGATAGAAGCGAAAGTCTGATCATATTCTAAATTTGATATAAAAGATATAAAAAAAATTTCTATGTTTTAAAAGTGAAAATACATAGAGATTGGAATAAAAGTTTTTTGGATTGTCCTAAAAGATATATCTTAGAAGTGTTTTAAACGATATTCTATGGAATACAGTAAACCTCTTAATACACCTATTGTGAAGAAAATTATACTCAGTAAGAAATTATGTCTGAATACTTCTGAGAAAAAGGAAACTATACTCAGTGAGAAATTATGTCCAAATACTCTTGAGGAAAAAGCTAGAATGAATAGATTTCTCATTCTTCAGTTTTGGAATGCCTTATGTATACTATATTATTCACACGATCTGATCTTAGCTATGCCGTTGAAATCCTTAGTGGATATGAAAGAAACGTGGGAAAGAGCATGGGAAGCTGTTAGACTATGTGGATAGGTATAGAATATTTTGGTAATAAATAATTGATAATTTAGATGATGAATAATTGACAACATTGGTTGTGTGGTGTGTTGTGTATGTAGACTAATATTGGTCAAATTGGAGAGAACTTGTGCCCAAAAAACATTCTTTGGTCTTTGCATGTGTAGGTTGGATATGAAGACGGTCATAGTCGGTGACAAGGAAGACCGGAACTAGGAGAGGGAAATCTAAAGTCCAGACGGTCGAGGATGTCGCGAGGTGGTCGGGCTCATGTTAGAGCACATGGAGATCAAAGGTGGATGATGCATGGAGAAGCTACGGGAGGTACGGTCCCGGAAGTTTCGACACGTGACGTGTTGAAAAAAATTGGAATTTTGAAAACCCGTGTTAGAAAGGGTTTCGGGTCCCTTGAATAGTAGTAAGCTAAAAGTCCCTTGAATAGTAGTAAGCTAAAAGTTTGGTTGAGATAAAAAAAGATTAGGTCTAGTTGAAAGAGTTGTATTAGGGTTTCAGTAGAGATTAAAAAAAAGGAGAGATATACGTGAAGTATAAGAACCAGAGGGGCCATCGTTTATGTACGGCTTTTGGGGACCGAACGTACTATTTTTGTTTGGAGAAAAAAAGATTGTGGCGATGCCTTTTTCTTCAGATCATCGACGGTGTCTCGATTCGAACCTCGTCCACACTTGCCACGTTCACGCAGAGGAAAGCGACGGCTGGCGTCAGTTCACACGTGAGCAACAGCAACATGTTTGCGTCGCGTTCACGTCTACGATTTCCTCAGTTGGCAAGCATAGCAAGTAGGGGTGAAAACGGATCGGATTAATCCCGATTGATCCAGCATCGAATCCGACTAGTACCGAATCCGGAGAAAAAATATGGGTTAGGATATGGTAACAGCAATATCCGTCCGAATCCGGATATCCGTCCGAATCACGTTAGTACTATTATTTGACGTTTCATTTTCTTTTACAATGGTAAAATAAAATCTTCCACATCAGCTATGTACGTCCTACTCCATGTACTGCATTGCATGCATTCCTTACAAATAAGTAGGGGTGCAAACGAATTGGGTTAATCCCGACCGATCCGGCACCGAATCCGATTGGTACCGAATCCGGAGAAAAAATATGGGTTAGGATATGGTAACAATAATATCCGACCGAATCCGACCCATTTTCACCAAGGCAGCGCCTCGTGTCTCCGATCCAGACGCACGTCGTTCCATCTCATCAGCATTGCGTCGCCGAATTCGGTCATGCATTATTTACTCACATCTACACAGTAGCATTAGAAGTTAACGTCTTTAGTGAGTAACAATCAAAGCCACCACACGAATCCTTAGTTGGAGAGAGAGAGATTTAAGTTTTGCAAAAATGGTGCAATTGATCAGACATAAGAATACATGCATACATGTTTTTTTATGTTTCTTTTGTGTGTTTTTTTGTGTCTTTGCTATGATTGCAGGTAAAGATATAAGTAAATCTTAAAAAGGGAAAAAAAACTTCAATTAGACGTTGCAATCATTTATCCTCCTCGACAATCCTACAAAAACAAATCAAATATGTACTGCATATATCAAAGAAATATATGGATTATTCATTATGTTTTAATAGCCATAATCTTCAACTGCAAGGTTATTTTGATGCTGATTGGCAAATAGCTTCTAATTATCTATTTACTTTAGTAGAAAGTGTTATTTCTTATTGCAATACGAAACATGATACAATTGCTCATTCTACTATGAAAGTTGAATACATTACTGCATCTAAATATCAAAGAAATATATGGATTATTCATTATGTTTTAATAGCCATAATCTTCAACTGCAAGGTTATTTTGATGCTGATTGGCAAATAGCTTCTAATTATCTATTTACTTTAGTAGAAAGTGTTATTTCTTATTGCAATACGAAACATGATACAATTGCTCATTCTACTATGAAAGTTGAATACATTACTGCATCTAAAGTAGCAAAGAAAATTGCATGACTAAGAGAATATCTTGCATCATTTAAGGTCATGAAAAATGCATCACAACCTATCACTTTTTTCAAAATAAAAGTAAACACATTGAAGGAAGATCCACTGACTAAGTTAGTTAGTCGGGAATTATTTTTTAAGAATGATTAAGTCATCAGACTTCAGTTTATTGATTAAAATATTTCAGCAAAGTGGGAGATGTTAGGAATTTTATGTGGCTTTCAATATTTATTATGATTATTGTTTACTTTACTCAGTGTGGACTTATTCATATTATTAACGCAAGTGATAGAGAATATTTGATGCGGAATTTAACTCGAGGAATTAATACTCAAAGTGCTGAGAACAACTGTGTTGGGATATGGTAGACATATTTATTGAGATCAAGTCTACTGGAATTTAATATACATGCATTTGCTTAACCCGGGCACAACACAGGGCAGAATAGCTAGGTTTGTTTTGCAGGATCGGCTCTGCATGCTGTTGACCTACATGTTCAGATTGGAATTGATCTCATAAACAACCTAATCATGGCTAGGGGTGAAAACGGGTTGGATTCGGACGGATATTGCTGTTACCATATTCTAACCCATATTTTTTTCTCCGGATTCGGTACCAATCGGATTCGGTGTCAGATCGGTCGGGATTAACCCATTTCGTTTGCACCCCTACTTGTTTGTAAGGAATGCATACAGTGCAGTAAATGGAGTAGGACGCACTGACTTGATGTTACTATTTAATATCTGATGTGGAAGATTTTATTTTACCATTGCAAAAGAAAATGAAACGTCAAATAGTAGCACTAACCTGAAATCAAACTTGAAGATGTATCGGATTCGGACGGATATTCGGATTCGGACGGATATTGCTGTTACCATATCCTAACCCATATTTTTTTTCTCCGGATTCGGTACCAATCGGATTCGGTGCCGGATCGGTCGGGATTAACCCGACCCGTTTTCACCCCTAATCATGGCCATGACTCACATATGTGTACTTGGGACTAACATATTTTAAACTCATAAAACTGGTCTATTTGATCGTGATCGGTGACATAGTTCAAGAGTCTCACGGGATACCAGAAATAGGTAGTTCACTTTATAACATCTAAAAGTGGAGTTTATAAATAGATTCCTACTGTCCAGCCTGATTATATATTGTGAGCGTCACCACGAATAAGATAGAGAAATACGGAGTAAGCTAAAAGTCATTATACGATTAATTTGAGGTTAAAAAAATCTAATATTGGCACCAGAGCTGAGTTCAGATCCTCTCTCGCACGGCGTATCCTGATTTGCTTCGCTTCTTCCCGGCGAGTCATCTTCACGCGTTGCAGTTCCTCTGTTTGACGTCGCGTCAATTTTTCCGTCGTATCAGTCGTCCTTGCTCGGTCTGCCCGCAGATCCGTGGGAAAATCTCGGACGGTTGAAGAAAAGGTGATTCGTGATCTCAGCACCAAGCGTCATCAATAGTTACAGCTGCATTCAAATTGACTTCAAACTTGCTCCTTGGTCTCCGCGCGCGATGTTGATTCGAGAGATTGAAGATAAGTTCCATGCACGCAATAAATAGGCTACAGGCTCTACAGCGGATTAACGTGTGCATCTTATCATGTTTTTGGTTATCATGTTTTGGTCAGTGTTGCTCATCATTCGATCTACGCGCGTCCTTCACGAGTTCGTCCAAGACTTCGGTGGTGATCGGTAAGGCTGAAAAGCTCATGGCTTATGACTGAAAACACTGTAGCTGGCTGAAAAAAGCACTGTAGATGACAGAGGTTTATTTAGCATAATTAAATTTAAAAATAAAAAAAATATGTTAGCCCATTACGTATAATACAAACAAATACGGAAAAAAAAAGAACCGGCAAAAAAGCTCAACAAAAACCAAAAGTTCAGAAAAAGACGAAACTTATGAATAGTGAAAAATAAGCCAGAAGCCGAAGCCGAGTTGATCAGGGCCGTCGCACCGCGCGGGATTTTTTTTGTGGTGCGGCGAAGGCAATTTTGTTATTTTCTCTATCTATTGGCCGCACCTGAGTCGTGAAGGAAAAATCAGTCCATGATTGATTCATGACCTCGGTTGAACAATCCCAGCGCCGCACGTGAAGAAGCAGCACGTCAGAGCCAAATCTACGCGCGGCCGAGCCGTGGACATCTTCCTGTGGCATCATGCATTGAGCTTAATTAAGGGAGCATTAATTAATTAATTATTCTTCAGTGCTTGCAATGTGTTTCGTGATTAACAAGGTGTTTCATGATTTCTTTTCTTCTGTGCAAGGTGTCTTTGTGACTGCTCTTTACCGTGCACAGAATTGAGGAGAGTGAACTCTTCTCGGCGCATGGAATTGAGCCGTGTAGGTTATGGTGCCGCTTTGTCCAATCGGTCAGCGGGATTACTTCTCAGCGCGCGTCAATTTTTCCAGCAACGCAACGCGCATGACATGCCATCAATCGAGACTTCACACATGACCGAGGGAACATCACGCGCGCTGATTAAACCTCGGGAAATCAGATTGATTGTGTGCGGGGATTCTTTGGTCCTCACTGCTGAGCATGACGACAACCAGAATACGACCGAAAATAATACGTAGTTTGAAATAAGATGTTGATGAATTAAAAAATATTAGCTATCTTTTTTTTTGAAGAAGTACAGGTTATAGATGTTCTAAATTCTTTACCAAATTTATAGAAATAATTTAAGATATTTTTTTATTATTTTGAAAGGATACTCAATATACGCACTATGAATCATCATTTGTTCATGGAAGAAGATAGAAAATTCTCTCAGGGAAAGGAAGAAAATACTTTTGAGTTACACCTTGGAGAGGAAAAGGCAATAATAAGAGAAATTGACAAAGAGGAAGTCTAATGGTGATTTGAGAGAAAATCTTAATAAGAAACATGATCGGGATGATCGTGGAAATTATAACTCAATTCAGAGGAATGAAATCTACAAGAATTTCAAGTGTCACAACTGTGATCAGTATGGGCATTTCAGGGCTGACTACAGGAAAAAGAAGAAGCAGCATGAGCAAAGGAATCAAAACAATCAACCAGCTGAGCGTAAATGCAATTCTTCGCCTAACGGTATGTCTAATATTTTTGTATACACTAAATCTTTACTTACTACTACTTTTCTAAATAGTTGTGGTGTTGATTCTAGTGCTACTTCTCATATTACTAGAGATAATAGAGCTTTCACTTCTATGCAAATAATTCCAAGGGGAATAGATATATCTTCTTAGGCACTAATACTAAAGCTAATGTACTTGGAATCGTAAATTATGTCCTAAAACTCCCCAATAGAGGAAAATTATTATTACAGGACACTTTATATTCACCTAGTATGAGAAGGAATTTAATCTTTGTTACTCAGTTAGAATCTATTGGTTATGACATACTATTTGGAAAAAAAAGAGTTAAAATATCACTCAATAGGAAATTAGTGCATATTGGAACTCGTCATGATGGTCTTTATTTTCTTAATGAATTATCAAATGATGACAATATTAATTGCTTCGTTGGTGAAAATAACTCCATACTGAGAAATTCAAATGATATGAACACATGCTCAAAGTCATATTTATGGCATTTATAACCTGATCATATATCTAAAAATAGAATTAGGAGGCTTATTAATTTTAGAATTCTGCACTTTAAGTGAGAGGATTTTGGTATTTGTGAGGCATGTATAATGGGTAAGTTGACCTGTGCTCCTTTTCTAAAGTCGGAAAGATATAATGAGCCTCTAATCATTATTCATTCTGATATTTGTGGTGAAATGTCTATTACCATTAGAGGTCAAAAGATTTATTTTATCACATTCATTGATGATTATTCTAGATTTAGACATGTGTATCTTTTTAAACAAAAGTTGGAAGGTTTTCATATGTTTAAGACATTTAAAACTGAAGTGGAAAATCAATTAAACAAAAAGATTAAAGTTTTGAGAATTGATCGTGGAGGAGAATACACTTCAAGAATATTAAATATTTTTTTAAAAGCATGGAATTATTCATCAGTATACCATACCTTACACTTCATAACAAAATAGTGTTATTTAAAGGAGGAATAAAATAGTTATGGATATGGTTAGGCCTATGATGGCTTATTCTTATCTTCCTTTATCTTTTTGGGGAAACTTTACATACTGCTATTTATTTATTAAATTATTTGTCATCTAAGGCTGTAACAGTCACTCCTAGTGAGTTGTAGACTGAAAAAAATTATAGCCTAAAAACACGCTAGGAATTTACTATTGGTTATTCTTTAGAATTTAAAAAGTACAAGTTTTATGATACAGGAAAAGAATAAACTGGTGGAAAGCAGGAATGTAACACTATTATATCTAAACACACCTCGCTGTGCTAAGTGGACAAGGGTGGAATTATTGGCAACTCCACAAAAACACAGATAGATACATCTAGTATTAATTCTCACATCAAAGGAGATTATGCTCCTGAAGGAAATATAAATCAAACTTTCAACAATAACATGGTTAGGAAAAGTGGGAGGAATTTAAGTACACCCCAATATCTAGATGATTATTATTTATCCTTGGAGGAAGTTCACTCTAAAATATCAGATTTAGAGGAAAAACCAAAACTATGGGTGGAAGCAGTGAGGGAAGAATTAAACTGGATGAAGAGGAATAAAGTTTGAGAACTTGTTGATTTACAAACAACTGCAAATCCATAGGTTGCAAATATTTTTTTAAAGAAAATTGAATGTAGTGGGTTTAGTGGAAAATTATAACGCTTGTTGTTAAAAGGCTTTACACAAAGAAAAGGTATTGACTTTGTGGAACTTTACACAAAGGGAAGGTATTGACTTTGTAAAAACTTTATTTCATGTTGCTAAAATTACTGTAATTTATATTATTAGTGCTTTGACGGCTTATTATGATCTTGAACTCCACCAAATGGATGTTGAAATTGCCTTTCTTAATGGTCTTTTAGAGGAGGAAATTTATATAAAATAGCCGAAAGGTTTTGGAAAAAAGGAAATGAAAATCAGGTTTGCAAATTGAATAGATCAATTTATGATCTTAAACAGGCTTCACGTTAGTGGTATATTCTATTTGATAATTCTATCACATCATATGGTTTTCAATGATGGAAGGTGATCATTGCATATATACAAAAGTTATGCGTAAGTGTTTTATCTTATTGCCTTTTTGTGTTGATATTCTCATTACTTCCAATGACAAAATTACATTGATAGAAGCGAAAGCTTGGTTATATTCTAAATTTGATATAAAAGATATGGAGGAAGTTTCATATATTTTAGGAGTGGAAATACATAGAGATCCGAATAAAACTTTTTTTGGGTTGTCCCAAAATGTATATCTTGGAAGTGTTTTAAACGATTTTCTATTAAATATAGTAAACTAGTCAATGCACCTATTGTGAAGGGAACTATACTCAGTTAGGAATTATGTCTGAATACTTCTAAGTAAAAAGAAAACTATACTCAGTGAGAAATTATATCCAAATACTCCTGAGGAAAAAGGAAACTATTACAACTGTGCTGGAATATGGTAGACATATTTATTGAGATCAAGTCTACTAGAATTTGATATGCATGCATTTGTTTAACCCGGATACAGCACAGGGCGGAATAACTGGGTTTATTTTGCAGGATTGGCTCTGTAGGCTGTTGACCCACGTGATCAGATTGGAATTGATCTCATTGTTGGACCGAATTGAGCGACAGAGAGGGGTGAATGTTGTCTCTTTAAAATCAACCCCAACAAGTACACACAAAAGACTACTCAATCTCTCCAATAGCTATAAGAAGCTATGAAGAAATAAGCCCAAGCAACCGGAAATTTCAGATTTAGTAAATAGCTAAGCAAAGAAATACCTCTCTTTTCCTGGCTGAAAAAGAAGACTAGACGAGAACAAAAAGATTAGACTCCCACTTGAAAGAAAAACTGAAAGCAAAAAGGGAGAAGTAAACCTGCTGCAATAGCTGTCCAAAAGGAAAAAATAAGCCAAAAAGAAAGCTGTACCCAATTGCTGAAATGAAGACCTAAAGCAGTCAAAAACAGCAGCACGAAGGTACTAAACGGAAGCTACCAAATGGTGATTTTCTGCTGAAATTACTGCAGCCAAAAAATGATCAAAGAAGAGACTGCCTGCATAAATCTAGTTGACGAACACAAAAGATTAACTGAGAAACAAGTGCTGGCTGAAAATGTGCACTAGCAGCAAGAAAAAGACATGCAGATTTTTTGAGAAAAGAAGCTCATGCAATGGCTGCAAAGAAGAGATAAAAGAAAGAGACTCCAGTTCCTTTGCCGCAAGCAATACACAGGGAATAGTAGCTCTCGGCAAAGCTCAAAGACATTGAGATATTTTAGAGATTGGGCTGCACACAGATTAAAAGCTAAAAATACTTGAACACAAGAAGAGACAAGGCCCAATTTCCTTGAGAAACTCAAATCAAAAGATCAGGAGATTTTTGAATAGAACAAGAGATCCACCTCTGATCAAGAATGCCCACGCATCACCAGCCAAGATATCAGGAAGTCAAAGCACAAAAACAAACGAGGATTTCACAAATGATACGGAGACATACATGCTTAATATAGAATTTTTACATGCTGTCCACTACTCTCAAGAACTCAAACTAAGTCCCCATACATGCTTGAGAAAACAAGAACTCAAGAAAGGAGAGAGCCAAATAAAACCCTAACTTTCACATACACTCTCTCAAATTCAGCACAACCTCTCCCTCTCCTTTTATAGCCTCCCACTAATGGGTTTGCACATGCTTTACCCATTAGGTCACCACCTACTCGATGCTTTATCCAAACCCACTTCCTTTAGTGCAGCTTTGCGTTTTTACCGAAACGCCCCTCGCGCACCTTCCAGGAAGCTTTCTCCTTTCTTACCTTGCAAGCCTTGCAGCCACCTCGAGCCCTCGCCGTCTTCGACACCTCCCGACCGTTCTGACCTCAGCGCCACCTACGTCTAGTCCGGTCCGCCGTGTCTTGCAACGACTCTGCCTCGATGTCCTGTAGCCAACATAGACAAGAAACATATCAAATAGCACCGTTCGATACATGTAATCAAAATGCATTAATGAAATAGCCCAAACCTGACACGTTGACATAATATGCATCCTAACCATTTTGACCAGGTTTGACCAAGTCCGACCGAGTCCTTTGCACCACGCAACGACATGGTCCGAACCAACCAAATCAAACTCGACTTCCTTAAACCGATGTCAATTACTCATCACACACACGGGATGACCTCCACATGGTCTCTCACTCATAAACAACTTGATCTTGGCGTATGACTCACACATGTGTGCTTGGGATTAATATATTTTAGACTCATAAAACTGGCCTATCTGATCGTGGTTGATGATATGGTTCAGGAGTCTCACGGGATACCGAAAACAGGTGGATCACTTTATAACATCTAGAAGTGGAGTCTATAAATAGGTCCCTACCCTTTAGCCTCATTTTACATTGTGAGTGGCACCACTGATAAGACAAAGGAATATAGAGTAGACCGAAAGCCTCCATGAAATTAATCTAGAGTTTGAAGAAAATCCAACTATGAGATGATATAAAAAAGAAACACAAAGTATAGATAATTGGACCGTTTCTCGTGCAGTAGTCGACTATAACACAAAAAGGATATATTGTACATGGAGTTGTCTACAGAGACATGTAAAAAGATAACTCATTGTAGGAGCCATCTTTAATACCGTCTATAGATGATATGGATTGTATTATAGATAACAATTGTCTATATCATTGCGTATGCCCTAGAGTAAAAGGCAGGCTCCGTAGCAAACCACTAATCAACCCTGCCTATCCCCTCATATAAACTCCATCCACATAGATGTGCCCAGCAGCATTCACCCACCGTTGTTGCGTACATCTTTGTGTTATGTTATGCTCTAATATCTTTTCATGCGCAGCAGCCCCTGGATCGGATCAGAGTTTATCAGACATGGTACAAATATATACAGTATCAAAAACAAAGAAGATGAATCTTGTAGAGAACTAAATTAATAACGTTGAAGCAACAACAATGAGAAATAAAATATTTGGCGAGGCTGACCGTAAATTCTTTAGGCACAACCTCAACATAGAACAACATATTGTCACTCACTCACAACCCTCTCGAATCTTTTAGGACTTTCAGTTCTTTACTCCATACAAGAATCTAGTAATATCTTTGCCTATAATCCTCTCGTGTGCCCTCTACCTTTAGATAAGTAGGCTTGGTTGCATGTCCATGGCCACCCCTCATAATTTATATAGTCTTGTCTAGCTTTTCTTCAATTTAGAGTAAGAATCATAATCCAAGTAGAAGTTGGAGTCCTAATACTAATAGGATTTTCACACCTTTCTAAATGCTAAGAAGTCACCCTACTCCAGACTTCTCAATCTAGAATTCTCTTTTGAAATAATTTTTAATTATGAATTACAGTAATATACTTGTATTTTTTATTTTACAGTAATAGCCATCATTGCTCTACCGTTGAGCGACTTAGACTAGTCTCCCAATGATCGAGCAACACATAGCCAAGTTGCTCGACTGTTGGGCGACTAACCCAAGTCGCTCAACAGTGGAGTAATTTTGACCTAGTCGTCCAACCATGGAACAACACATCGACAAGTAGCCTATCGGTTGGATGATTTAAAATAATAATATTATTATTTTATTAATTCAATGGAAATAATTATGGAGGAGTAAATGATAATTTTTGTAGGTAATACATTTAGCAAATCTTGTTCGTAGATTGTTACCTTTGGGGGAAGAACAGCAAGCAGAGGGGAACAGTAACAAATACTATTAAGAGTAAAAGGCAGGCTTTGTATCAAACAACCAATCAACCCTTTCGTTCCTTTCGTCATCTGCCCCCTCATATAAACTCCATCTACGTAGACGTGCCCAACAGCATTCACCTACCGTTGTTGTGTACGTTGTGTTCTGTTACGCTCTGATATCATTTTCATGCGCAGCAACTGAATCCAATTAGAATTTATGAGATATGATATGAGCATACATAGTATCAAGAACAAAGAAAATGAATTTCGTAGAGAACCAAAATAACAACGTTGAAACAACCATAACAAGAAAAAAATATTTAGCAAAGCCGACCGTAAATTCTTTAAGCATAACTTCAAAAGAGTACAACGGATTATCACTCACTCATAACCCATGACCTTCAGATCTTTATCTTATACAAGAATCTAGTAATATCTTTGCCTATAACCCTCTCGTACGCCCTTTACCTCTAGATAAATAGGCTTAACTGCTTATTTATGGTCATCCCTCGTGATTTATATAGTTTTCTCTAGTCTTTCTTCAATTTAAAGTAAAAAATTCTAATTTAAATAGGAGTTGGAGTCCTCATGCTAATAGGATTTTCACACCTTTATAAATCCTAAAAAGTCACCTTCACTCTAGACTTCTCGACCTGCATGCAGCTGTGCACTGCAGTTTAGGTATCAACAGGCAGCAGCAACGCCCTCTGCTTTCTGCATGCATCATCGGCATGCCTTCCTTGATTTGTTTAGCCCCTCTTCCGTTCCTTTCACCCATTCGTCGATCGATCAATTTTAACATCATTTATCATCTCCGTTTGATCGATTTTCACACTCCTTTCAGGAGACAGGGCCGGTCCTGGGATTTTAGAGGTCCGGGGCGAAACTAGAAATAGGGCCCTTACAAGACCGGCTCACGGAAAAAGGACGTGATTGTTCACCAACCAAATACGCCCCTACAAGACTTCCCGGTTGTTGCGTGCAATATATTTCAATTCTGCAGGGTGTTTCAATAATAAAAACTGATGATTTTGTTGGGTGCCCTCCATCCAAATTTCGCCACCGGGTCGGCACTAGGCAGCCTGACGACGAAAGACAGCCAAATGTTGTAGATAAGGAAAGGATGACAACGAAGCCAAATTCAGTACACTGAAAATGGCAAGAGCAAGGCTGCACAGGTGCACACATGAACACATGCAGCACAAAAGGCAGTGATTACATAAATCACAACAACTTCCCTGCAGGCCACTACCGTGTCAAATGGTCTGTACGTGCTGTTGAGATTTTCCCACACGGGCCACTTGATGCATATACAACACATAAACAGGTCTAGCAAACGCGTCACACGCAGTACTAGTAATCGACACAAACATAATAATTTTACCATGAGCAGCAACGATATACTATCATTTTACCATACACTTTAATTTGTTTTATTTGTGTGAAAGCAAAGGAGATAGGATGTGCTATTGCAATAATGTTAGATAGACAGTTTACTGAAGTACAAGGCCCGTTTGGATTGGATCAATGGAGGATTTGCATTACGTCCGGCATGCAATTTGGCGCGCGCACTGCGTGCATGGCCGGATCTCACCCGCGCGCGAGGGCGGCGGCGGCGGCGGCTTCTTGATCGATCTCGCACGCACGGACAGCAAATACCCTAGACACGAGCCGACGAGCGCTAGATCCTTCTAACATCTTGTCTAGCTACAGTCTACGGAGAGAGATGGGCGCGAGTGCGTGCGCATAAACGTACCTCCGGGTGAGGGTGAGCGGGGAGAGGTGGCCGGAGGCGTCGCGCGCCGCCAGCCCCACCGCCTTCCTCTGGTGCTGCTGCTCCGCCGTCGCCGCCGCCGCCGTGGGAGCTATCGATCGAATCGGCGGGGATCGATCCGGATGCTTCGCCGTGCGTCTGCTCCTACCGATTGCCATCCAAGTTGGGGGCCCCCTGGATTTTGGGGGCCCGGGGCGGCCGCCCCGCTCGCCCCCCCCCCCCCCACGGGCCGGCCCTGACGGTGACACGCCGCTGCACCTGGCGGCGAAGGTGGGGAGTCATATACATGTGGTGCTAAGGGCCTGTTTGGGACTGCTCCGCTCCAGCTTTTTCAACTCTGCTCCAAACTTGTCTAGCCAAACGGGTCCAACTCCAAGAACTCTGCTCCAAGAAAAAGTTGGAGTTGAAGGCGTACTCCATGTTTTTTCTGGAGCTCCTCAAGGGGTACTCTAGAAACTGAAGTTTTGTATCTCCTCATAGAGTTGGGAAAAAATTACCCACCACTGCCATTACTTTTCCCCGTACCGATTCGTTTCTTTTCCTCTCCTCCCCCACCCACCGCGCGGCTCCTCTCCTCCCCACCCACCCGCGCGCTCCTCTCCTCCCGCCCCCACCCGCGCCGGCCCCTTCCTCCGCCCCCCCAACCCGCGCCGGCCCTCCTCCTCTCCGCCCCCACCCGCGCCGGCCTCCTCCTCCGGCCCCCCACCCGCGCCGGCCTCTTCCTCCGCCCCCCACCCGCGCCGGCCTCTTCCTCCGCCCCCACCCGCGCCGGCCTCTTCCTCCGCCCCCACCCGCGTCGGCCCTCCTCCTCCGCCCCCCCACCCGCGCCGGCCCTCCTCCTCTCCGCCCCCCACCCGCGCTGGCCTCTTCCTCCGCCCCCCACCCGCGCCGCCCTCCTCCTCTCCGCCCCCCTACCCGCGCCGGCCTCTTCCTCCGCCCCCCCACCCGCGCTGGCCTCTTCCTCCCCCCCACTCGCGCCGCTCCTCTCCTCCGCCCCCCACCCGCGCCGCTCCTCTTCGCCCCCCCACCCGTGCCGCTCCTCTCCTCCGCCCCCACCCGCTCCTCGGCCTCGCTTTTGCAGATTTGCTTAGCTTTTTTCGTACTTGGGTGTGTGCGGAAGCAGCGGTGTTTTGACTTTGGCTTCTGTGGTGGTTGGTTAGATCGTGCAAGGGATCATCAACGAGCTGGAGCAGGGAGCAGCAGGGGGCGCTGCCGCGGAGCAACTCCAGGGTTTCGTCACTGGCCACTTGCTGCGGGCCGAGGTTAGTAGGCAGGGCTGCTTTTAGTTGGGTTGGTCAGGAATCTGCTACTGCTGTTGTGCTGCTTGCGGTAGAGTGCAATGTAGCTTAATTGGATTCATGGAAACGTACGAGGCATTTCTCCATTACTACTGAGTTGAAAAGTCTGCTGAAACTAGCTGCGACACAGATTGTCTCTATCCAAGTACAGGGTTTAGTACAGGGTTTCTTGCAAATGTTATGTCAACTGATTTGAAGATAAAGAGTGAATATTAATGCTTAACACTCCTTTTCAAAACAAAAAAAGAGAGAAATTGTTAGTACTTCATCGAATGGTTTAGAAAGGATTCTCATGTTACTACGCTAGAGACTAGTTGTTTGCAAGGTGGTTGACTTGGTAGCAAGCACAAAGTTGTCTGAGCAATGCAGTCAAATGAAAACTAGGCTAACTTCTGACTGGTAATATCTTTAAGGGTCTGTTAGTGTTTCTGTGCTCTGCTGTGTTGCAGAATCTAGTTAGTTAAGAGAATCCCCCACAAGGTAACATGGTTATCTACATATGGTCATCTAGTTTATTGTTTGTTTAATTGTTGACAAATTCTAACTTATGTCAGAATTATGTATGCAAATTCTAACCATCTGAATATAACAAACATATGCCATAAGCATATTAAGGTAGAAAAGATCAGATTAGTTGGTCATACCACACATGATCAACACGTCCAAAGCCAGAAAGGCTAAAGTGGTTAAAAATAAAATGGCTCTCTAGAAAGTTCACTTTGATATGAGAACTTCCTTTTGTGTCATTGATAATACATAAAAATTTCTAACGACAATGGTAATACAGGTTGGCATTGGTCACAATTTCCAGCTTAATGCAACTAGATGGAAGTGGAAGCTTTCTACTTGCTTGGGGGGAGATGGTGTCTCTCAGATAAGAAACAAATCAAAACTCAGCATGTTCCCAGGGTTTGATTTGAGGATTGGATGGAGAGCTGAATATGTGCTTCCTGAGATTCATGGGTAAGTCTTGGTCAACACTCAACACTGCTGAAAATACTTGAGTAGACATTGTTGCAAGTGCAGGATTCTAGTATTTATCGATAACCTACTAACCGGGGGCAATTTGAACTCACAATCACTACAACTCAACTATTGTTATCCTTGCTACACGCAGGGCTGTTGGCACAGGAGAACCTGCCTTCAGTATGAACTATGGGCGATTGCAAGCATCCATAGATCAGGTTGAGGCTATTGTAACCCAGTCAAATCGTTATTGATCTCCTAGGATGGAGGTATACTAGGATGGCGATGCTGATATGGTCCAAAAGGGGGTCTTCGACTGCAATTATCTCACCCGAATCCCATGTATTTTGAGGCTGTGTATCTGATGTACAGCAGTTAGCAAACTGTTATTTTAGGATCATCCGAGTATTTTTCGAGTTTCTCCAAACCCTTGTGCGGCATGTCTTGTTTTGGACAACGTAATGAATTATGTTATAGATGCTTGTGTTTGGCACATGGACCGTCTACTTTGGACTACTCGTGTTCATCGGCTTTCACATTAACGAGGCACTTAGTGACATCATTAACAGATAACCTGGGCTGGATTGGTGCATACTTTCATCGGATGGGAGGCTGGTATATGATTTCAAGCATTTAGGCAGTGCTGACACATTACCATCCCAATATACCTGCCTACAGCTTGCATAGTAGAAGAAATAAGTAAAATGATGACGTGACAAGAACAGAACAAATATAATATAAAATGATGACGTGTTTTTTGGTTTTCTCGAATAAATTAATTGCGATTATAATATTTTACATCATATTTCAATTGGCAACAAAAAAAAATTCAGTTACATATGCTCCGCAAACATCAAAATATACACCAAACATCATTCAGGGGCACATTGGACCTTTCTCAGGGAAATCTCACATTCCTGGAGCTGGAGCTAGCTGCGTGCCAAACAGGACCACCTGCTCCAGGAACTCCACAGTGGAGCTGCTCCATGGTGGAGTTGGTGAGGCAGAGCTGAAAAAACTGGAGCAGAGCAGTCCCAAACAGGCCCTAATTCAATATACCCTCTACGAATGAAAGTCGTTTTTGGCTTTTTATAGTCTCAATGTAAGACTTTTGACAAATTTTTTTGAATTCATAGTTACCCACTACGTTCTTTTTACTTAAGTTTTTAACTTTTTATATATAACTTTAACATTTATTTTTTATAACTTTACATTAAGATATGCTAGTAAAATTAAAATATCGTGAGAGTATTTTTAAAGATAAATTTAATGATATAATTTTTATAAAACTAATCTAATGTTATAATTTTTAATGGATTCTACGATGTAAAGTAAAAAAAGAACATGGTCGTACCATGATGGCAAAAATAATAATAAAATTACATATTAAGACACTATTTTTGTAAGACAAATGCAGTCACTTGCTTCATATAGTTAATCCATATAGTTTGACATATATATTAAGAATGCCATTTTGGTTATTGATATAGCTCCCAAAACGCAACGTTAACCACTAATTTCTAACATAATCAATATAAAATGTAATGAAATTATAATTTAATGAAAGTTTTTTGAGACAAATATATATATATATATATATATATATATATATATATATATATATATATATATATATATATATATATATATATATATATACACACTAGTGAAGCTGGTTTTTTTTGTTTCAGCTTCACGAGCAGCTTCACCGGTGAAGCTAAAGCTGTTTTGGAAAACTGTTTGGCAAAACAGCTTCACCAACAGCTTCATGCATGGCTGAGAGAGGGCAATTGTCCAAGATGTCCCTGTCTACCTGACTTGTTCTAACATTTGGAGTTGTATGTTTGTATATGGTCATATGAATTAAAAAACAATATATTTGAATGAGTATGAATTAAAAAATTAAAATAAAAAAATAAAAAAAATTAAAATCAGTGCAAACGGTAGAGAAGTGCGAACGGGAGGAGAGGAAACAGGCGTGGGGACCCAGTGGCAAAGTGCTGTAATTTCTGTCAACTACAAGGGCAGTGGGTTCCTAGAACTGCGAGCCTGAGGGAGAGAGCTGTAAAAAGCTACTATTTTCAGCTTCATCCCACCCCATTCCCTTGTGAGAGCATGATTTAAGGAGCTTCATCCATGAAGCTGTTTGCAAAAATGATGTTTGGCAAAAAACAGCTCACAACAGCTCATGAAGCTGTATCAAACAGGGCCTAAATGACTTTGCAGAACTGAAGCATCTCGATAGCTCAAACCTTTAATTATACTACACGTACGGATATGTATAGATACATAAATACGTAGAAAGTACGTACTTAGAGCAAGTCCAATAATAGAGCTAAGTGTTTGGCTATAAGCCAAGTTATAAGAGCTAAGTTATACAATAATCTGTCTTCTATTTGTCTACAAAAGATTTTTTTATTATTATGTGGTACCATGTCTCACATTCTCTTTTCTACTCCTCCTCACATACATTTATTATCTGGACCCACCACTGCATAGGCTCCCGTGTGCAGCTTGTTGCTTGCATGAGAGCCAAGCTCTCCTCTCTTCTCTCCTCCACATCAGCAAAAATGCTGACTAGCTTGACTATAAGACCATTGTTGTACTTGCTCTTAAGCAGCTCGGAGACGGGGAGCACGTGCAACGCGAGCGTGGCGATGTGCTGCCAGAGCCCGGCACCGGCGACACGCACGAGGTCCTTAGTGAGAGCAACGCCGATGGTGCCCTCATCTTCCATCTGCATGGTGGCATTGTAGGGAGCGGCGTCGACGCTGTGGTGCGTGCGCAGCGTGCACACCAGCTCGTACTTGGTGTCGGCGCTGGCACGTCGATGACAAGAGCCGCTGCACTACCGACCCAGAAGATGCAGTTGGTCACCAGCATGTGCTTGTTCTCCCCAAAGTACCAGTTGAGGTTCCTGTTCTACGCCACCACTACAAGTGCATACCCCCGCGGCCCCGCCAACGCTGCCCGCGCAGCGCGCGTGCCGCCATGTTGATGCCTACCATGCCCACGCTGCACTCCATCCCGGCGAAGCTATACGACTTGATCCTGAGGGCCATCTTGAACCAACGCACGATCATGGACGCCAGCGACGACGCCGGCGAGTACATGGAGCATGCGGCGACGAGGATGCTGACTTTGCGTTGGGAGATATCGGACTTGGCGAGCAGGTGGGACACGACGGTGAAGGCGAGCGTCTTCTCAAAGGCACCGAAGAAGATGGACGGTGGCGCGAAGGTCTCCTGGGCGATGCTAGACTTGAGGTAAATGAGCCACATGAAGTTGGCGGTCTCATCGGAGTAGCACGGGCACCAGAGGGCAAAGTACTCGCACACCTCAAGTTTGCACTGTCGCTCCGCGTGTAGGAGGTGGAACTGTAGTTGAGCAAGTACACTGGCCACTGCCTCTGCAGGTAGAGGGCACAAAACCATAGCATGGCAAAGGCGGGCGAAGAGTTTGAGGCCGCGACAAAAGAGGGGTAAAGCCATGAGAGGGATAACTATTGAGGGAGTGGAGGGGAGTCACCCTGGGCGTTCGGTACTACCGAACCGATCGGTTCGGTTCCTCGGTACCCATACAAATTCGGTTCCTGAGAATCTCGGTACCGTTCGGTTCCTGAAAAGACTCGGTACCGAAGAAATTCGGTATCGGTTCTTTCGGTTCGGTTCCGGTATTTACCGAAATTACCGAACAGGGTACAGCAGCATGTAACATCAAGTTCAATAGCCAAATTTGACAGAAATGTAACATGATTTCATATAGAATAAGTGCCAAATCATACAGAGAAAAAGACAGTAGTTCGGTATGACATTGTAGTTCGGTATTTTGGTAAACCGAGACACCGAACCGAATTTCCTCGGTAAATTCGGTTCCTGAGAACCTGGAACCGAACCTGGAACCGAAATTTTCGGTTTCGGTACTTTCGGTTCGGTTCTCGGTAAATTCGGTTCGGTACTCGGTTTTCGGTTTTTCGTGCCCAGGGTTAGAGGGGAGTGACGGTTCGAGGGAGAGAGAGAGGAGGGTTGTGGGAAATGCTACGTGTGATGTGGGGCTGTTACATATGTATTAAAGGATGGTCTAGATGCTTTCTGGTCAGATCCAATGGCTGTGGAGGGTTGAGAGAGAATGCACCGATGACCACCAACTCATGTTTTTAAGAAGTAAAGATATATATATATATATATATATATATATATATATATATATATACACTATTTTTTTGTTCAATCTAAATATTAAAAAAATTATCGATAACTAAAGTTTAGAAAATTTGTACTACCCAAAACACATTATTTTCTGATTAAACGGAGAAGTGAACAAAGTTGTAAAAAAAATTTGACCGTAGACGCTCGGGCGGTGGAGATGCCCTGGCATTGTTGGTTTGGAACGCGCTGTATATCCGCCATCAACTAATTCATTCTTCCTTTGAATATTTTTTACCTGGCAAATTAAAGCTCATTTGCAGGATCCGCTGATGGTTATCAGCAAGGAAGGGAACACCCCGTTGCGTGAGGCGGCGGAACATGGCAAGAGCGACGCCGCCCTGAGGCTGCCGGAAGCCGACCCACCCCAGCCGAGGCCACGCGCTGAACTCGAGAATGGAGTCGCCGCGAGGGCGGGCCTCGTCGGTGTCGTGGAGAAGATCGTGGGTTGGAGAGCAGTACGTGTCCGTCAGTGGCACACTTCTGCACCAGGCCGTTCTACTTCTTGGCGGTTACATCAGTAAGAATTAACTTTTGTCAAGCACCGTCAGAGGGGCTTTTAGCTGTGTTTTATGAGTCTTGACTTATGATTTTTTATTTCTAATTGTTTACAAGAGAGTACGAAGAGAGAGATAATCACATACAATTTTATCTATTATAATTAACTTATAGATTCTACCTTAAAAGACATACCGTTTAAAAGCTAGTTATTATAACAAAAGTAAAAAAAACCCCGCAACAAGCCCATCAACTATAAACCGATGAACCCATGACTAGGCAATCAACTTTGGGTAGAATGTGACCAGGATACTCTTCAATAATATCTCAAGCACGTATAACAAGGCACTGAATCAAGGGGATAGGTATACGTCATAGGGGTGATTAGGGAATTTTGCCTAGGAATTGAATTTTCAGTCAAAAGTGTCAAGTAAATAGAAACAGAGGTAGTACTGTTTCTTTGGGAAAATTGCTGACTGACAGCGCTGGGGAATTCTGCCACTTTGTAAACAAACCCCCCCAACCTGACAGGGGCCATCGAAATCCTGCTGGACAAGGGGCCATGGGCCCATGGCTGATTCAGCTCGCCGATTCGCTCGGGAACAACCCACGCGTGGTCTCCATGCTACTAAACGCGCACACCCGACTGGCCTATACGGACAATAGGGAGTGTCAGTTCTCTCTACGGGTCTTTTTCGGCTTTTATACATTAACCATCTTTTAAACAGAGTATCATTTTAGCCCCGCTCGATTGGGCTGAAAAGCTGTGATTTATAGCTGAAATTGCACTGTAATTGAAGGTGACTTATTTGGCATAATTAAATTTAAAAAAATTAAAAATAGAAAAAATATGATAACTCATCACAGACAACACAAACGAATACGGGAAAAAAGAACCAGCAAAAAATCTCAAAAAAATCAAAAGTTCAGAAAAAAAACAAACTTTATGAATAGTGAAAAATAAACCAGAAACTGAAGTCGAAACGACCAGCCATACTCGTGTGCAGTGCGTGTTGCTCTTGTTGGAGGACGGAAGGGTGAACCCGTGTGTGCTCAACAAGAGGGGTCAGGCTGCGCGGAGCGCCACTGAGGAGCAGGAGGACGTAGACTCTCTCCAGGAACGTATCTATTCGGGTGGGAAAGTTACACATCAGCACAAGCAGTTGTCGATCTGAAACTCAAACCCTATGGGGTCAATGCTTCTAAAATCTTTAGATTTTTACGAAATTATAGTGTGCAAATTTCAATACTATTTGGTCTTTTTCTGCAAAATCCTGTGGGGCCCACAACTATAAGCTGCCACAAAGAAACTGCTATCTCTACCCTTAAATAAACCACCAGTTAAAACTTTCCTAAACCCACACCGAATTACCGGCTCCCCAGAGATAACCTTCACAACGTCCACCCAAACTTATGCACCCAGAAATACAACATCCTAAAAACGTACGCACATGATTTTCTCTCAGCCATTCTTTCTCCTTACTCAACCAAATCCAACGGCCATCGTTCAATGGATCTCCATGCCAACGAGACCACGCGGCCGATCCGATCTCCTCCTTGCACGTCATGCAGCCATGCAGCCATTCTCTCTCCTTGCACGTCGCTTCGTCTCGCGGGTACGGCTCCGAGCTCCGATCTTCCCGCGGCGGACGTCGCTTCGTCTACGAGCTACGAGCTCCTCGCGGCGTAGCGGCGCGGCGCGGACGCGCCAGACGCGGTAAGGCGTGCCGTAGGCGGCGCGGACGAGACGGACTCGGCGGACCCGCCTCCGCGCGGTGCGGGGCGCGCACGGGGCGGACGCGGCGCACGCGGCGGGGGACCTCGACCGCGCGGGAGTGGCTGAGGCCATCAAGGTACAAGCAGCGGCGGCGTGAACTGGGACGCGATCCGCCTGGGCTTCGTCGGCGCGGGCAAGCGGGGTCCTCGTCAGCTGCTTACCTGCAAGTAAATACTATATGCACTATTGCCGTTCAGCATTAGGGTTCCTGGTATCTTTTGACTGCAGTAGATAATACTTTTAACTAAACTGAAATTCTCTTTTGTATGCACTATTGCCATTCAGCATTAGGGTTCCTGGTATCTCTTGACTGCAGTAGATAATACTTTTAACTAAACTGAAATTCTCTTTTGTTACTGTATAATATGTAGGCGTTGCCACTGCTTTTGCTGCTAGAGATGTCCTTGGTAAACTGTAATGTGGTTATGTTAATCATTTGTTTTGCATGTTGCTGGCTGCTTAAATAAAAAAAAGACATGGCAAATCAGAAAGCAAAGCGGACTGCTTTAGGCGAAATAACAAACAACAACACAGGTATGAGCGCTTCCTCAACTGTGATGGAATTGATGTCAATATTTTTGTAATTTTCTCAGTTCGGTAATCACTTGCAGCACCTGTCGATGAGGCCGAGCGAAAGAGGGAAGAGAGGAATAGAAAACAACGAGAATACCGAGCAAGGATAAGGGCTGAGGAATCCACCGAGCAAAGAGAAGAAAGGAATAAGAAGCGCCGGGAAAAACGAGTATTGAAGAGGACAGAATCATCAACATATAGTATAGGACCTCATCATGGTATTGCCTATAGTTAATAATGCTTCCGTTGTTATTTGCAATTTTACTCTTTAAGTGATATAATATGTGTCGGTATCTATCTCGCTGTTTACTTCATTTTTAAGAAACATACTGCTCCATGATAGGTCAACAAGCAACATATGAAGCGTGTTCAAGTATTCTCGAAACATTAAACACTGAGGACAAGGAAAATGTCTGTCCGGATGACAACATGGATTGGCTACGTAGAAATCATAATTATGTCCGGACAAGACAACCGACCTATGTCTGTCATGATGTTGCTGTTCAAATGAAGAATGCTGCCAACTCTGGTGGTGGTGGGCTGTAAGATGGGAGACAGGTTGTAATGAGCACGGTGCAGATACTACTTGGTCCTCATTCTGGGGTACATCGTTCTGCCTCCAACATAAGCGTTCCTCATAGTATCCTCCAAAACCATCAATCATGCGTTGTTGCCTTTGTTTGTGCAGGATTGTTAGCAGCAGATGGTTCATTTTATTGCTAAAATCACTCGAGAGAGACTTTGAGACCTTTTTGCTGCAGAGAAGAAAGATATGCATCATGGTTTAATACGGTTGAGTTAGTATGTACTATATAAAACTAGAATCGTTGACTAAATAAAAATAGGTCATGCTCATTATGGATTCATATTAGCACATGCAAAGTAAGTTTTTAGAACCAAAGGGCAAATACAAAGGAAGTATAAGTGGTAACTTTGTTTATCTAAAAAAATAATATGTATGATGGAATTTTATTTAAAAAAATAATATGTATGATGGACCTCCAACACCAACAAAGATATGAACGAGAAACCATCTTGATCCAGATTGATCGTAGTCGAAGATTCCTACTTAACAAACTCAAAGAATACAAGGGACAGGAGGACTGCGAGGTAATCCATGAGGCTGCTGCCTTTGCTGGTGAGAAAATTGAACATGATGAAGATGGCAGGGCTCACTGTGTTGTGAATGAAAGAGTTGAGATACCTTTTGACACCAACTTTGCCTCTCCAAATGCAAGCTATGGCTTAGGTTGAAGTTGAAATCGGCTTCTGTGAATGTTAGGATCGAGCTTGTCCGTGAGGTTCTGTAGGAACTATATATGACTAAGGAGTTTTTTTTGTAAAATGTGCTGCTTGAATCTTTCTTTCCGCACTTAGTCTTGATCATGCTCATTGAAATGTTCAAGCTTGTATATTATGCCACTGTTAAATTACTCCTTTCTTGTTCGTTATCGTTATGGTGAACTCCATGAGTGTGCTGCTCAACCAATACCACTACTGTGTCGATAGCTCCATTTCATATGTTGGTCACTTTTGGGTCTTGTACTCTGTCCATGCTCTCTCTTAAGGTCTTCAATTTGTTGACGATTGGTGAAGGCACAAATTAATGGGTTTATGTTCCAAGTATTGTATACTACTATATTACACCTGAAGGCATTAGTTTGTCATTCAGCAACAGCAAAGAGCCGGCCGGCTTGCAACTGTATAGCAAGAATCTCAATCCAGCGCATGCCGCCGGGCAGCTGATACGAGAGACAATGCACCAGATACAGCAGATACAATCTGCTGTTAGATTTGGCTATCGACAATCATGTCCAGAAATCCCTCTTTGAACTCACTCGCTCTCAGGTGGAAGTTTCAGGGATGAACAGTGTACTGATGGAAATCCGACAATACAGAGAACTGGCAAGTGCAGAGCGCAAGTGGTTTTGGCGAACCGCCCTCAACCTCCAATTGAATCTGGAGTTCACTACTAATTCTTATTAATAACTTAACTCAACAGTCTGTTACATAATAGAAATGGTCAATCGGAATTGCAGGATCACAGATCTCCCGCTGAACTTCCTACTGACTCGGACAAACAGAAAAACGGCAAAAACAGCTACTGCATTGCCTGACTAAGTCTGCTACTACATTTCGGTCATTCCGGAGTTATTGACTCAAAACTAAAATAGCAGAAACATGAAACCATGCTCAAGATTACAACATCCACCGCCGCCATTAATGGCCATGGACTCAGGGCCCAACGCCATCAACAATGCAGACGTGACGCCTCATCTCCCGAGCCGACGCCACATAAGTGCCCCCTCTGCTCCTCGCTTCATCTCCCTCTGCTCCTCACTTTATCTCCCTCTACTCCTCACTCGCACTGACAGCCTGCAATTCGGCGCAAGCACCAGATCACAGCGTCACGCGGCAAGGAGAAGCTCGACGTCGACGAGGTGATCGGGCAGTGGGAGACCACGGACGCCGCCGCCGCGAGGTTCTCCGGCGAGCTGGACCCAGAGACGGTTATGCATCTTGCCTATTTAGATTGTTTTTGCATTCTGGTGCATTAGGAACAAGCGTAATGACCTCTCGATTTTTTTAAGCCTTTTGTTGTGTTTATAATTTTTTTCTCCCGTGTGGGGTTGTATATTATGAAATTCTATGCGGTCATTTCTGAAGATCCTATGCTCGAAGTTGTGGCGGGCAGTGACTGCATTTCCAGTTCAGTTCAAGTGCCAGCCGAAGCTGATGTCACACAACAAAAGGGTAAGCACTTTTATCAATATTACAAACTACTGTTTGTGTCAAGAAAACTCATGTTTCAGTAAAATGCTTACAGATCAAGTTGCCATGGATATAGAAGGAGAGGAAGTGAAGGTCGGTGTTGGCAATGTTGGAGAACCTATGCTCGATGTTGTGGTAGGTAGCGGCTATGTTTCCAATTTAGTTCAAGTTCCAACCAAATTCGATGTTGCACAAGAGCTTGTTAACGTTTTTGTCAAGAAATTAATGTTGTTATCACTCTTTGCCTGCATACTGATGAAATCACACTAGATATTATAGAGGGGGGGATAATAAACTTATGTCTCCCTCTCATGCATACAAGTGTGACAGCGATGGACTATTTGGAGGTTCAGAATGAATCAACTCACATATGCTCCGATGAACAGATGTTGGAACAAATTGGTAACCCATCAAGCCCTAACCAAGAAAATGAGTTGCAGACAATGATTAGAATATCACAACATAACAAACCAAAGAAATCAAACATAGCTCAAGTTGTGCCCCAGGGTAATTAGTGCTTCTTCTCTTACTTTATTGCCTCTCTTTGTTTTGCACAGTTATTTAAGAAAACTATAATGTTATTTGTTGTAGATTACATGTGCACCATAGAAGATGTTGAGATTATTGAATACCTGAAATCAGCACCCGAAAAAAGAGTTCTGGTGAACATCGACAGTGCATGGCTAAACAGAAATGATATGGAATGTATGTTTCATGATAACATGCAATTGGATGGCGAAGTAAGTACAGGTGTATACTTTAAATTATTGATATTTAAACCTGCCTATATGATCTACTTACTGTATTCTTTTCTTATAACAGGTCTTAAGTGCATATATTCACTGTATCAGGGGTGAAGAGCATCTACTTCATAGAGAAGGTGGAAAGGTTTTTTTTGGAGAATACATTTATTTGCAGCCTGCTTAAGCGTGATGGTGACCCTGAGGTGACATTAAGTTATAAGACAGACACCATTGATCAAAGGGTGGACAAATATTTACAAGCTGACATGGTAAAACTTAAATCTGTCATTTATAATGTATTTGGACTGTTCCTTTATAATGGAGATATATTGATGGTCAATACTTAAAAAATGTCACTGTTTGGTGCAGGTTTTCATTCCAATTAACATAGAAAAATGCCACTGGTATCTGGCAGTTGTCAATGCTAAAAAATGTGAGGTACATGTACTCGATTCAATGGGACTACAACTATTGGACCGTAGAGACCTAAAAACTACAGTGAGTAATTATTTCCTTTTTAGAAATGTTTTCTTATTACATTATTATTAATCCTGAAATGATATATAATTATCACAACAGTTAAAAGGACTAGAAAGACAGATTAAACTACCTGCAATCTTGTGGGATTCGAGATTAAACATAAAGAACGGATATCAAGAACTTGAACAGCCAAATGATGACAAAGACAGTCCAAGTGATGTTGAAATTATCGATACTATGGCTGAAGCTCCTAAACCATCAAAAACTTCACATCAAACTGAACTGGATGTAACTCCATGTGTTCTTTCCACTGGAATAACATCAACAAACACACAAGAACTATTAGATGAACCATCTGCCAAAATATTCACGGACGGAAAGGAACTATTGCATCGGTTGAGCACATACATCTGGTCGATAGACGATGAAGAGTGTTTAGAGTAAGTATTTTTTTCTAATTAATTGCATATACTAATACTAAAAAAAAGATGTGGTCAACTAATTCGTTCATGGTCCTTGTTTTTTTTAGCAAAGAATGGGTCCGAAGCACCAGACCATATCCAATTTCTTTAAGTCTCAGAACAATTAGAGATATTTTAGATGAAAATAAACCCATTGATCGTGATTGCTTCAACGTGGCTGTTCAGACGGTTGCGTGCAACAAAGCCTGGTTGTGGATAGAAGACAAATACCACTTCATGGACCGACAGTTCTGTGTAAGTTGATATAATTGTTCCCTTGTTGTGTATATAATTGTATAATTACTCAAATCATAATTATGCAAAATCAACAGTCCATATCTTAGTTTGGACGAGATCCGCGGCGGTGTGACAAGGTAGACTACAAAGAACTGGCAAAATTGCTTGAATGCTGGCCTGACATGGACTACGATATTGAAAATTGCAGCACTGTAAGCTATGTATACAGTTTCATGTGGTCGTGGAATGGCGTAAGATTCCCAGTGATCAACACTGTGAGCATATAATATTCTCTATGTATATTTTGTAGACTACATAGCAAATTAATAAGTTAACTTATTATCTGCCATGCAGAGCGATCACATTCACTGAGGACGAATTTCTTGGTGGACATTTTGAAGAGCAGTGAAAATGAATGTAAAGACATTATCCCTGGAGAACTCCAAGACCTACTTAAGCAAATCAGAAATTAGATGGTTCAGGCGAGACATGACTTATTATTGCCTTGTTATGCATTATAATTGGCCTAGGCTTGTAATTTCATGACCTGAACTTGCTGGTGATATACATGAGTGTTTTCCAGATTATATACATGGTGATATACAATTGCGTGAAACTTAAACTATGAAAAAAAATATCGTCATTTGGTTGTTTTCATGTGCATCCCTGAAATGCCGCCGTGGCGTTAGCACGGGCACTATACTAGTGGTAGTAGTGCTTGAGAATATGCTGCTGATGTTGCCAACACATATCATTCACGATATACTTGCGGAAAGAGTTGAAGAAGCATGAATTCATCTGTGCCAGGAGGCGGCCACAACCATTACCGCCACCGATGATGTGGAAGACATTAAGGGGGTGTAGAGAGTAGAGACCTACACCCTAGTTGCCACCCTCATCGCCAGTCACCTTCGCTGCCACCTTCATCATGCCCAACAAGTACAACCAGGGTTTTCAAAATCAGATTTGAAATTTTACTAAGGTTTCGATATTTCTGATATTTAGAAAAAAAAATTTGGTGCTATGTGTTACCTTTGCCCTGAGTATCAAACATACGCGAGCATGCAGACGCAACTTACACACACAAATGAGAACAAACACAGAGACATAGAGAGAATTTTTACCAACGTGAACTCGACTTGCATCGCTTTTTTCTTATCTCTTTTTATTCGACTCACTCTATAAGTGCTACAATACTTTCTTACGACTGCTATAGAACTCCATTGCTAGAGTATTGGACTGCTATAGTACTCTGACTCCTTTTTAGTTGCTATTCCTCTGGACTACATTTTCGATTTCCCTAATTACATATGTTAATCAAAGAACTACCCACAAGCATTAAGATTAACTCTAACACTATACGTGCATCTGATCTAAAATGGTTACGAATTTCTTTTACATTTGACAAAAATAATGAGGAAACAATTTTTTGACGGCACGGCCATCCTCGGGCACCGTGGCGTTCCAGATGTACGTCATCTCCAGCATTCTCACAATGTGCTGCTCCATCGTCCTCGTCTTCGGCTCTACCAAGAATGATGGGGTGGCGGCGGTGGTGCTCGCCGTGTACCTCCCTATGGGTCGCCTGTGTGGTCAGTGGCGGATCCAGGAAAAAATTTTGGAGGGGCTGAAGTACCTTTAGCTCGACCTCAGCCCCTTCTACATTATACATCCATGGCTAAAAATTTAGGAAGGGCTCTAAGGGTCCGGTAGCGGTAGGGGGGCTCGAGCCCCCCCCCCCCCCCCCCCACCGCTGGATCCGCCGCTGTGTGTGGTGATTGCGATGGGCTGCAGCACTCCGACCGTCTTGCTCCTAATGCTAGGCAAGGCCATGCTCATCTTGCCATGGTAGCTTAGGTTCCAAATAATGGGGATAAATGTTTGTGTATGTACGAGCTTCTCGTAATAATGTTACAAGATGGCGTGCAAGGGAATTTTTAAGTTAATCTTTTTGCCTTAGGGCCTTGCTTGGAAGCTGGTCTTGGGCCTTAACCGGCGTAAACTTTCAGCCCAAAACTTTTCCACGCTGGCCTAGAAAATAGGAAACTGGGTGGGCCGGTGACCCAACAAAATTACATCTAGTTTAGGCTTTTGAAACTGGAAAAAAAAATAGAACAAGAGGAGGCAACAATTTTGTTAGGACGGCTATCGGGAGGCTTGCGACTCGATGATCTAAGGCTCTCTTTTTTTCAGCTTTTAAAAGCTATTTTTTTATTTTTTTTATAGTAACTAACTTTTAAACGGACTATTTTCTCAAGATAGGATCTACTAGTTAATTATAGTATATACTTTACTGACTTCATTTATATTGGCAAAAACCGCATATGAGTTTATGTTACTCTGTAATCTCTCGTACAAATAGCCCAAAAGTCACAAGCCGCAGGTAAAAGCCACAAACCGTAGCCAAAAAGAACATGCCCTAAGTCTAGGCCCCGTTGGCCAAGAGAACCCTAGCGACAGGCGCAGACCTAGGAATTTAAAATAGGTATTTAAAGTTATAAAAATATTGTTTAATAGAAAACATAAAGGATCACAATAGTAAAAATTAAAGTGTAATTGTTCATACTAAAGACAACGTTTCAAATAATATAAAGAAATTATAAAATAAAAAAAATTACAAATCAACTCTACGATTCTTCGTGCCATAGAATCGATTGAAATATTACAATTAGTTCTACTAATATGCAATTCCACTTAGCTTCCATTATCCCTTTTGTAATTATCTGTATTCACTATTCATATTCAGGATAGTGAAAATCCACTTGAAATCATTTGTTCACACTTGTGAAATACTTGATATTTGTTCACAGAATCACATGTAAGAGATGGAGAATATGTATTTCAATTCATAAGCAATAATTCATCTGCTGCTAAGGATCTTATTTCATAGATTCACAGCAAAGTGCTCAGATGAAGGCATGACATAAAGCTCAGTAGCTCACACTTCTGAAACACTTGGCATATAGATATAGCCTACTTAGACTTAAAATGTGGAGAATATGAATTTCAATTCATAAAGCATAACACTCAATTAAAGATAACTGAACCAAATCCAATAATCCACCACATCTAAATAAGATCTAAGCACCGAAAGTGAAACAAAGAAGAACATATGCAAAATCAAACACATCCATCCAATCGTCCATGAATCTATCATCCACCTAGCTCGAAAATACAAAACTACAAACTCTAGGGGTACACAAACAAAGCAAATCTACCGTCTATGCATCTAGATTCTACAGCCCCATTGCTGCAGGCCCGTAGTGCGACAGTGCCAGCTTGGCCGGCAGCCACTCCGGCCTCTAGTGCTCCTGCCGCCTGCGTAGCCTTTAGCCCACTTGCCGCCTATGCAGCCTCCAGCCCCACTCGGCTGGTAGCCGCTCTAGCCTCTAGCGCTCCTGCTACCTGCGCAGCCTCTAAAAGACTAGAACTAGGGGCACAGGCACCCACTGCCGCTAGGTGCTAGCTGAGTGCCGTGAGATGGAGAGACGATCAAACGTCAGATGAAGAGAGGAGAGACTGAGTGAGACATGGTCTCAGAACTGGGTATGAATAGGATGGCAGTGGGACTAGGCTAATGTCGATGGGAGGGGCAAATGAGCCAAAAGGATCTGACATCAATTTGGGCTAACTGAGGTATGAACAGAATGAATTTAGCCCAACTACTAATATACATAAGTATTATACATTGTATATAGTGGCTTTTTGCCAAAAATTATGGGTATTCAATTGAATACCCATGAATTGAGCTGGGTCCGCCCATTCCTAGCGACATCGGCGGCAAGCTCCCTGACATCTTCAATGACGAAGCCTCAACAGATTTGTGCACCCGCAGTTGCCTCACCTCGTCTCCCTCCAATCAGTTCCAGACCAAGCTACCGTCGCCGATGGTGAGGTAATATCTGTCTCCCTAGCTGTGATTGTCTAGTTGGCGGTTGGCGAGGAGGTTGACTACTCCAACGGCGGCGATGAGTATTGAATGAATCGTAGCGTGTGATCGAAGCCCCTCACCCTTCAATCCATAAGGGCATCTCCAATGGTTCTAGCTAGCAACTAACTAGAAGACTTCCACATCATTTATATAGTACACACTAAAAGCTAGCATTCTAAAGAACTATTTATAAGGATAGCTATTTGATGCTTACATGCACACACAGAAAAGGACTATCATTTATAGAGGCTGCCTCGTTTTGCGTTATAGACTAGTGCTTAAGGAAGAGCTGGCTCAGTTTTTTTATACTCTCTTTCCTCCATATAGGATATATGCTGATGTGTACATACATATAGCTAGCTGATTCAGACCATTGGAGATGCCCTAAGCTCTTAGTATTCCTCTGCTAATGGAGTTAATGCACATGGCTATTAAGGTCCTATTCTTTTATATGGTGGCTGATGGTTTTGAGATGGTAGTGGATAGCATATACGATTTTAGGCTCGAAAATCGTTTGAAGAATCCGTTTCGAAAAATTACTTGAAAAGGTTATCTAATTTGTTTTTAGCTTTGGAGAACTGGGCCATCGCAGCAGGAAAGGAAAGTGGCACGGTAATTGTTATCGGCTGTTTTTTACAACAAAAATCTGGATAGTACTTCAACGGCAGAGTTTTTTAAAAGAATCTAGATACCGTGACAACGTCTGGGACGAACTTTCACTGTATATAACCCGAATTTCCCCTTGGGGGTTAAAAATATCTGGTTCCTTGCGGGCCGAGTCAACGTGGATCCCGCAACCTTGGACTCCAAGAAACCCAGCGTCTCCCCCGCACGATCGCGTCCGTCCATCCGGGCTCGCGGCAGCGCGGATGGCCGTTGCGTGCGTGAGCAGCGGGCTCCCGTTCGGGCGTGGCGCTTCCAGGTGGGCCCCCCACCTCCGAGGACGAACCGCCCTTCGGCCACGCACCGATGCGGCCGGCGTCGCATCACACATACCTGCCTGCTTATTCTCTCGCGTACCCCGAAAATTGTGGTACCACTCTAAGCAGATCGTGAGTTATATCATCTTTTTCTAGCTGGTCGGTATAAATCTTTCTGACTTTAAATAGGTTAGTATTATCGAACAAACTAAATGCTCTGTAGAATATATTGGATAAAATATTTATCTAGAAAAAAATTGTTAGAACCTTTAGAAGCAGGATAGCTGCGCTCGGCAGCTTGGCTTTATTCTTCTTTGGAAGCCCTACATAGGTTTTTCATTACATCATTTGATAATACTAAACATAATGGATTTGTCCATTACATGTATTTCCTTTTCTATCCTAGTCAGGGGCGAAGCCAAATAGGAGCAACATCTTGAGCGGACAGTGCATCATGAATGATATTTACTACATATAAGATACTATTTTAAATTTTATAATAGAATTTTGATCTTAGGCCTAGGGCTGAAACCCAGGCAGCTCTGGGCTGGATCTGCCACTGACCCGAGTTGCTTTGCTTCCGTTAGAATAACAATCCATACGATTCTCTATTAAAGATGATGGAGTACCTATGTTTTTAGGATGTATATACACATGTTCATTACTGTTCTAATCAAGTTTTATGGGTTTATTGAGATGCGTGTACTGTCTGAAGATATACGTTACCGTTTACTAACTAATGTGTATGCAGAATTTTAGTATTTTCACATATAAAACATATTTTCTACTTGCTGCATCTTTAAATATAATTCACGTTGGGATCTATGCAGTCAACTTTTAAAACTTTAACCACTAATATATGTCACATTATATAGATTTGCTGCATGGCTTATGCCATTGGATTTGTCTTCCGAAATACTTTCATAATGTATATCTTTTATTATTTTGTGTAAGTCAAAGTCCTACATGGAGATGTAGAAATAAACAATAACTTATATTTATAGATAAAAGGGGTACTTTTTACCATGTCAGGGGTACTTTTTACCATGTCTCTCATCTATTTGTTATTAGGGCTGTAAACGAGTCGAGCTCGAGCGAGCCTGTTCTTCAAGGCTCAAGCTCAGCAGAAACTCGAGCTGAGCTCGAGTTGGAGTCCGAGCCTGGACCTGGGCTCGAGCTCGGCTCGGTCTAAGTTCAAGTAGGCTCGAGCTCGGCTTGTTGAAGCTCGATAACAATTAAAATAATTTATTATGCACTAATTTTTAACAATAAGAAAAGTTCGAGCTTGGCTTGAGTAAGCTAGATAACAGTCAAAATAATTCAAACATACACTAATTTTCAACAATAAGAAAAGCTCGAACTCGAGTTCTGCTCGGGTAAGTTCGGTAAAAGTTAATATGTATCACTATTTAAGCTCGAATCGAGGCTCACGAACTATTTGAACTCTGCTCGGTGACACTCGCGAACTCGAGATGAAGCTTGAGTTCGGCTCATTTAAAGTTTGAGTAGAGCTCGAATCGAGTCTAAAATGAGCTGAGCTCGAGTAGCTCATGAGGCTCGAGCTTTTTTATAGCCCTATTTGTTATTATTATTAGTGAAACAACATGTTTATTAAACAAATATTTTAATATTAAAAATGTGACATGTAAACCTAGATATGTACAATGTATCTTCATGCTTGGACTATACATACCTCACCGTACATCGACCTAGTAGTAAGCTTAGATTATAGTTAGGAAAATATGAGTAAGTTTGGTGAGTCATGTTTGAAAGAACATACAGACCTTTTTAAATTCTGGGCTCTTTGGGGTGGCCAACAGGGTGGAGCCACTAGGTGGGCTTTATTAGGCTTGAGTCCACCCTTCAGCTCGCCCTAAGCCCCCCTAGATGGGCCGGTTGAGTTCATCCAACCTTCAGCCCACAGGCACACACCAGACGAACCACGCACATAAGGGTTCTTTGAGAGAGGCAGAGGCCAGAGAGCATGCACCGGCAGCTAGCAGTGCCCGGTGGCCCAAGCACCTAGCGGTTGGCACATGCAAGGGAGGCACAGAGACACAGGGCGGTGGCGTAATGGTTGGCTACCTGTGTGGCGGCTAAGTAGATCTAGGTGGCGGTCGAGTAGACCAGGCGGTGCCCAAGGTGCTAAGCAAATCCGAGCGATGGCCAAGCTATGAAGGCACCCAGACCGGTGAGGAGCGGGCGTTGTCGGGAGCGACTGAGGCAAGGAGGCGAGCAAGAGGGGAGCCAAGCATGGGGCGCCTCGCGGGGGGAACTAGGGAGGCGAGCAAGAGGCCTCCTCCTCCAACTCTGCATACCGTGATGTCTCTCTCCTCCTCCGACTCTCCGCACAGAGCCATGTCCCTTGACTTTCTCAGAGCTCTGCCACTGGCATGAGGAGAAGGATGAGAAGAAGAATAAAAGAAGGTGCCAAGAAACTACCATTCGGAGTTGGGAAGTTTGCTAAATTAGTTACTGTGGTGAGAAGTGCTTGTTCTCATTTTTGATCTCTCTATTTATTGGCCCATCTAGCCATGTTCTTTCCTTAGTTCTTGATTTGTCATGTTGGAAAAGATTTTTCCTTTTTTGGGGCATCCCAACTCCAAGAGAAAAAAGTAACATGAATGTGAAAAACAAGGGAAACAATTCTGTGGATTGCCATGTATTGTTATGAATTGTGTGTGATTGATGTCATTTTTTCATTCAACCCAAGCAATGATATGTATGCTTGATTTTTAGTTATTTCCTACAAATATTAGAAGTTACATGTCAGATTTAGTTCTAAGGCATAATTTTGTTGTTAGCCCAAAGATTCATGTCATATCAACACTACTACAAAACAAATTATACTCGACGCCTCATCATAGATGGTTCATGTGAAACCATCTGTACTTTAATTATCACAAATGGTTCATGGTGAAAACCGTCTATGAAAGTATCACAGACAGTTATAATTAAAAGTCGTCTATGATATCTCCCATTATCACGGACGACTTTTAATTAGAATCGTCTATGAAATATCACAGACGCTTTTTATTTACAATTGTCTGTGTTTTGTCCATTATCACAGATGGCTTTTAGTTAGAACCGTCTATGAAATATCACAAACGGTTTTTATTTACAACCGTCTGTGTTTTGTCTTTTGTCATATAAACTACAAAAGCTACTGAGCTGGAACAGATAAGTGTGACCAATCACTTTTATAAAAAGATAAATTCAAGTCGAATTTATTACAAAAGTCAAAAAAGATATTCCCAGATCTTGGTCTTCCAGGCTTCATATGCTTCCTCTTCTACTTTTGGAGTTGGAGGATTAGCGGCTGCATTCTTGAATGCCGTGAAGATTGCCCTTGCCCTTTCCACTTTCTCCTCTAGCCTGGGCAAATCATTAGTATGGCTCATAATCTGAAAGAGGATGCCGTGATAAGTTTCTTCAGAATCGGCCATTTTTGCTTGATCAATAAGGTTATTTATGTTTCTCTCCATTGCCGCAAGAGATTCTTTCGCTTTGTGCGCATTGAAGAGAAGAACGAGGTTGAGGGCGGTTTCTCGTTCCTGAGCGACAACGAGACACCTCTATCGACAATAGATGATGAGGTCCAGTTGACGGATGAAAGTGACTCGAGGAATGAGAGCAGGGTGTGAGCGGAGGAGTTCTCCATACGTAAGTTGTTGGTTGCTCGTGTAAGGTTGCGGGCGAACAACTGATGATGAATAGGTGAGAGGAAGGAGATCAAAAAAATATTAGATGCCATTATTGAGAAATCTGGTGAAGAAGATGGGGGAGAGGACAGTGTCGAAGAGATTGAGTTTGTGGTATCAAGAAATTGTACATCGCGCTGCACATAAAGCCAGAACCGTATGAAAGTTTAAGGGTCACTTGCATCAAAATATTAATAGGCAGGAGTAGGGCCTGCATTTTTAAGCGTTATTACAGATGGTTCGTATAACAAGCCGTCTCTGATATTGCATTATCACAGATGGTTCATATAACAAACCGTCTCTGATATGTGCATTATCACAAACAGTTCGTATACCAAACCATCTCTGATATGTGATTATCACAGACGGTTCGTCTGTGATAATGCCATGTCACCAATCTGTGGCATCTCCCCTAGAATTTCATCGGTAGCATGAGTTCCACCAACTCCTAGTTCATCCACTCATAGCTAGCTTATTCTTGCATCCTCGCCCTTCGATGACGCCGACTACCACCGTGAGTTAGCTCCTCTGCCTCTGGTTGTGACACTATAGTTCACTGCACAAGACACTCCTGTCGTAAGTATCATAAGAGTGTCTTGGGCTGTGTCACCATCATGACACAAAGGTGACACTACCACTGCCTCTCCTTTATTGCCGGTGATATCCGGATGCCATCTTATTCCCTCTCCTCTCTTCCTTGATGCTTGGACCTGAAATTACAAAATTGAAGGATGGCTAGCTAGGGTTTCGGGTTCGTGTACATCTTATGGTTCCCTCCCCTCTCTTACGGTTCACTAGGTTGTTTAATCTTGTTCACTGAGATTCACTTGTCAATTGTCTCCAACTCCAACAGGTCGAGCTTAATTGTATATGTGTGTATTTGTTCATGGATGGTTAATTTATTTTATTTCAGTTAATTTATTTGTGAAATGAATGTTCTCATTTCTGAAATGAATGTGAAACGGATGCTGTGTTTCTGCTTATTTCAGAGGGCATAGCTAGCATTTCCTGAGGCTAGCCAACAAACAAAAATAGATTTAGGAAATAAAAGAATATCACACAGATGATTTGTAGTTGAAACTGTCTGTGATGCAGACTATTACAGATGATTTCAACTACAAAATGTCAGTGATAAACCATATATCATAGACAATTTTTACTAAAAACCGTCTGTGGTAGTCAACAATCGTATACGGTTTTTAGTAAAAACCGTCCGTGATAGTGGGCATCACAGACGTTCTAAAGCCGTTTGTGATGACATCATGTTATTATTGATCTATAAACTCAGACGACTGATCAAACCGTCTATGATAACGTTTTTGAACTGTCTGTGATGACCTTTTCTGCAGTAGTACAAGAACCTTCAGTTCTAGGCATAATCCTGCTGATCTAACTATCTGATGACAAATAAATTTGCTCTTAATCAGGTGAGAAGAGTGCTTCTAAGAATGAGTGCATTGCAACTGTTGGCTTTAAGTGGATGCTTAATCAGGTGAGTAGACATTGTGTTACTTCAAGCGGTTTCTTGACTGCATAATATTACTGAGATAGAAAGATGCTTTAATTACCCAAATTATACATCTTCAGATTACCTGGTTTGTTACTGTTTATATTTGCAGGGAGTAAGGTGGTGAATTCTTGGTACGGCAGTGTGGACATTGGGTTCCCTTCCCTTCCTAGGTGATGCTACTTATCCTTAATTTTTAGTGGATCCTGAAAGCTAAAGAAGATGGTAAATAATTGAACAAAATTTGTTTTTAGTAGATTCTGAAAGCTAAATAAGATTGCCACCCCAAAAATGATGTTTTATTGAGGACTAATGTCCTGTGTGCTAGAAACGCATGCGAAAACCTTTCCTGATAAATGAAAACGAAAAGGCATACTATAGCTCTGCTCACTGTAGATGCTACTTTTTTTGTTTAAGCTAAAAGGTCATAGGCGTTCCATAGGAAAAAAACTGGTGCTGAGCAGCTGAAAGAGCTTTGAATAAGGCATCACTCCTGCTTACCTTGTATCCAGATTAACCATGATATACCTAATGTCACTGCTATTGTTGACACTCACGGTTTAAGCTTAGCCCTTTAAGGTTTTGAGCTTGTCATCTATTTTGATCCTAGCTTCACCATTGATTGCCAAGTAGGCGAAGCTCCACCTAATTTCAATCTTCAGAATAGACCGGGCCACACTCAATCTTATTAAAACATTTTGATCATGCCAAGTGAACTATGGTAACATATGCTCTTGTGTATGAACCACGAGGCTCAACTTCATCACTACACATGCATGGCACAACATGTCATATCCTTTTTAATATAGAAAAATAGTCAAATTCGATGAAAAAATAACAGAGCCCAACTGATCGAAGCAATTATTCAACACCAGTAAGAGCAAGTTTAATAAGGCTGACTATGCTAGCTATAAGAGAATCCATGTCAGCATAGTCCTATGTGGAGGGGAGAGAAAAGGAGAGAGAGAGCCAAGCCGACTCCCATGCAAGAGTCAGGCTATAGCACAGGAAAAGAGGCATTATCCATGCATGTACCCATAGAACTAATTGCTATACCCATGCATGTATTAAATTATCAATACCCATGTATGTATTAAATGATTGAGAGCTCTTGTGGAGATAACTTATAGCCAGCTTATTGTATGTGTTGACTGCATCATTATCTTTTGATGACATGGAAATGTATTAGAGGTAGCAGCTATCTGTACTATTAAACTTGTTCTAATACTATAGCATGAATTTCTCCAAACTCACAGAACCCCGGTCACCATTTCTAGCGCTTGGAAAGGACCTGGGTGCACGAGCCGTGTACGCGCACCAGTTCATCCGCTACCTCACACGTTTCGTCTCCGCCCTCCGCTCGTCTCTCCTCTCCTCTCCGGAACCCTCCTCTCCTCTCCTTCGAAAGCGCGAAAACCATTAATAAACCCATCGCCTCCCCTCCCCTTCCCCTAACGAAGAAATCAAGAAATCAATCCAAGCTTTCCTCTCCTCTCCACTCCTCCGCACCGATCCGATCCATCCACCCAGAAAACCCCCCGATTCGGAGCTATTACCCCCGCAATTCCCCCTCCCATTCCCTCGCCTCCGCACTCCACTCCCCAGTCTGGGCTCCGGAGATCGCAGTGGCACCCGCGCAAGCTTCTGTAAGTAGTAGTGCTCGGATCGAACGGTTGCTCTCGCATGATTGAAATTGCTCGTGTTGATGTGTGGGATATGGATCGATCTTTTGCCCGCCCTGTTTCTTGCGGAAAGCTTTGATATTTTCTTGTTTGGATTTTTGATTTGGTGATTTCGTTTCGGTGTGTTGGGTCTTTCTTTTGTTTCCTTTTTTTATTCTTCTTGCCGGTACCAATCTAATCTGTTGCTTTCCATAAATTTCTGAGCAGAAAAGATGGAAGCTTTTCTTGTAGGTGTTGGATTCTTACTTCAATTCCCCTTCTCTCGCTGGTTGATTGATCCTAATATAATCTATCGTTCGTGATGTTGGTGTGATGATCAGAGAGGAGTAGCCATCGCGACCGCAAGCGCTTGCCTACTGATTTATGTCGCCTGCTCTGCTGCTCCATGGTTCTGAGCTCCCATCACCATCAGCTCCTTCCGCTTCTTACTCCCTTCTCCTCCAGCCTTGGCAGAGGGGCGCTAGAACCCAAGATCATCGCTTCAAGTTCTCCCGGTAAGCATGGCCGATCACTGCTGGTTCCAAGGTTCTGCGCATTTCCCTGTTTGGTTGCAACAACTGACGACAACAATGCCGTGTGCGGGGGGTGCCCTTGGAAGAAGAAGGGTTGATGTACTACCCGGTTGCTGCAAAGATTTCATGCTCTGTTTTCGTCTAATCCGTTTCCCCTGTTTTAGTTTCGCGTGAAACCAATTCTGTTGATGTCTCGTAAAAGCGACAAATTTTTGTTTCCTATTAGTAAAAGAGTCCTAGTTGCGTATATATGTATATTTTTTCAGAAAATGATTTATACTTGAAAGTTCAGAGATCAATCATCTCTTAATGCAAGGTTATTAAGTCGTAAAGTCGAGTTGAGTCGCCAAAGGGGCGACTTGGGCGACTAGTCGACCGACTAGTCTCGACTAATCTCTAGAGTCAGGTCTACAATTGTCACAGTCATAATAAAGAAGCAAATTGGGATTATTATACTAATACTACAACCAAAATAGCGCGTGTGGTGTGTAATGAGGATTTAGGGTTATTGAGTCACTGGTATTAAGTCTCGGTTGTGCCGAGCCTCTCTAGTGGGCCTCAAACTTACTGATCTAGTGGGCTGTCTCCTAGTCGTGAGGCTGGACATGGCCAGCTAGTCGTGACTAGTCGCTGCCTAGTCATCCGGCTGCTCGACTAGTCGCTCCAGTCGAGTCGGCCTACCTAGTTGTCCGTCATGTATCGACTGGACGATTAGTCGTGGATTAGTCGCCAATTAGTCGATGACTTAATAACACTGCTTTAATGTTAATAGTTTTGTACCAAAATAAAATAGCAATAGTTTGTTCATCTAAGCTGTAGCTGTTCCGTTCTTATTTTGCTCTGCATGTGTCAAATTTTTGTTTCCTACTAGTAAAAGAGTCCTAGTTGCGTATATATGTATATTTTTTTTCAGAAAATGATTTATACTTGAAAGTTCAGAGATCAATCATCTCTTTACTGTTAATATTTTTGTACCAAAATAAAATGGCAATAGCTTGTTCATCTAAGCTGTAGCTGTTCCGTTCTTATTTTGCTCTTTATGTGTCAAATTTTTGTTTCCTACTAGTAAAAGAGTCCTAGTTGCGTTTTTTTTCTTCAGAAAATGATTTATACTTGAAAGTTCAGAGTTTGATTCTCTCTTTAATGTTAACAGTTTGTACCAAAATAAAATGGCAACAGTTTGTTCATATAAGCTGTAGCTGTGTTTAGCTGCCATGGCTCCTTGTTTGTGTAATTAAAGCGCCAAAGATCTTTATTTTGTACTCAGGTAGAAATATTAGTCTTTTCAACTCCTAATTGCAAATAGGTGGCTGTAACACGACTGATCTGGTTTTCATTTAATTGCAATAGTTTCATTCTTGTTTTCATCTAGTCATCTTTAATCTTGCTCTTGTACCAAATTTGTATAACCCTTGTTTAGCTGTCCTGTACAATTTTGGACTAATTTCAAAGCTGAGCTGCAAAAAATTGATGTTCTTGTTTTATTTAATCATGAAAGTGCTGCTTCATTAGCTTTAGAAGATGTAAAGATGGAGCTGTCTACACATTGCTACTTGTCATATCTGTTGCTCGTTGATCACAACAATTTCACATTCTAGTATAGTGTTTGAATTGGATCATTCATATGGAGGTGCAAAATCTTCCTATTATAATGTCTAATGATGAGTTGTGCTTTCTTGCTTGCGGTTTCAGATTTGGATTTGGGGTGAAGTACTCTGGCTTTCTGCATTTAGGCCGGTGCTACCTACTGTGCCACCTGTGAAGTAATAAGAATTCAAGAATCCCCCAGATCACTATAAACTTGGTAAGCATTAACAGTCTATAAGGAAATGTATATTGAACAGAGAGAACAGCAAATATCTACTCTTTTCATATTATAACTTTCGTGTTACCTTAAAGGGCCTCATCTAACAACCTTGTTTTGGTTGCTAGCAGGTTTGGTTTGGGTGGATTAAGTATATAATTCCTGCTCCATTTCCATCCTGTCATTCTTGAAGTTCATAAACAGTCAGTTCTGATTTCTCTGAGGTGCCTTCGTAGGAAGAGATTCCTTTCTCCAGTTTTACTCAGAAGTTGGAGAGAACCCCTGCTTCTGATTTGTGAGATTCTGTGCTCAAGTTGCAGAGCAGATCAGGAGTGTTTCTCCCGATTTTGGCGAAACATTTCACTCGTATGTAGAGATCTTGTGTTACACATCTTTGCAATTTCAACCTTGTATGAGTGTATTTGACACATTCACTGGTCTTCTCTGCAGATTGCAATCAAGACAAATAATTCAATAATCTCCAGATATTACTTGGAACCTGGAGCTGGTTGCACGACGAGATGACGCCCTCTTTGCGGAAGCTCCGCATTTTCTGCTATGATCCTGATGCCACCGACTCCTCTGATGAAGATGTTCAGAATGCCAAGAAGGAAAAGAGAATGATAGGAGAAGTACTTGTTCCGATGAATAACTCCAAAAACCTCAAATCTCTAAAGACCCTTGTGCCATGTGGCACAGCGAATTTAAAGGGTCAAGAGAAGAAGGAACCTACGAGCAGGTACCGTGGTGTGCGCCGGCGGTCCTGGGGTCGGTGGGCAGCAGAGATACGTGATCCTGTGAGAAAGTCTCGGGTCTGGATTGGTACATTTCTCACTGAGGAGGAGGCTGCTGCAGCGTATGAGGCAACAGCAAGCCAGTTCCGCGCAGAGATGTTGGCCATCAAAGCTCAGCCGTCTGTATCGAACCGTGCGGCTTTGTCCAGCTCAGCTGTTGTATCTTGTGTGTCATCTGTGTCATGCGAGCAGAAGGCACAAGAAGAGGTACACAAGGTAGTGCCAATGGAGGTAGACCCTGAGCCTGTGGACGAAAGCTTATTGAACTTCTCATCCACACCTATAGCTAATGGAATTTCAGTGGATGCCTTTCTTGGCCAGATAAATGAGCTTCCTGTCAGTGATTTTGTTGGTGTAACAGACGAGCCTCTGGACAATGACTATATTGGGCTGGCAGACATCAGCCACCTGCCACTGCCAATCGCTGACTCGATGTTAGACCTGGATGCAGAACTTGATTGGGATGGATTCGACTTTGCTTCAATGGAACGTGAACTCAATATTCTTTGAGGTCTCGACAGTGCTGTACTGTGTATTCTGCGGCAGTTGTTCACTGAATTGTTGGAATGAAAGAACTGGGTTCAAGTTTCCATGTTTCGGATGGATGGCAGTGTGTGTGTGTGATCTGGGATATGGAGATATGTGTCATCTCCAATTTTGTTGGAAATTGTACAGTCCTGCCTCTAGAGTAACTTACTTGGTTGTGCTAATGTATACCAAGTAATATGTACATATCTTCTAATTTCAAATCTGTTATGAAATGATGGTGATAGATCATATTAGATCATTTGTAGCAGTTTTGTTCTTTTTTTACCGCTGTTATGCCTTAATTTTGTTATTTACATTTTAACAATTATATGGTTGATTTGTGGAAATGTAATATGTGGTCCTGTCAGATTTCAGTGCTCCATGTAAAGGAGGTAGACAGATGTAGGTAATGAACATTGGATAAAAAAACTAAGAATAGTACATCATTGAAATATATCAATTAATAAAAGTTTTTCTTGTTATCTAATAAAACTTGAGAGAGACGATCACAATTTCTATAGATATTTCCTCTAATTCATTATAGCTGGTTCTTCGGTCTGAGAACTGTTAGTAATTTTGAATACCAAATAAGTTTCGACTATATGTACGATTACTATCAAGAAAGAGCTCAAACTACACCGCAGTATGTAAAGAATGCGAATTCCCTATTCGATGCACTGTACTCTGTAATATGTACTTCCAGCATCTTCTCTTAAAAGTATCTTAGTAAAGCCTCTCTTTTTTTTCTTGAGGCGCCATAGTAAAGCATTCTAGACAGTAGAGTATTTGGCATGATTTATCCCCAATACAACATATAATCTTGAGTAAAAACCTATCAGAATGCAGCCTTACTAGTGCTAGTAGGAAATACAAATGCCTGATACTCCAGTAGTCTAATGTAACAAGCATATGCAACTTTTTTTTAATCCAACTGCTGTAATCTTCTTTCCAAGCAGACAACCTACACCAGGAAATGAAAATTTGCTGGAAGACTAGTTTCAGTTAACCCATTGTCACTGCTCCGGCGTCGGCATCAGTACGCGGCGGCGCACTCGAACGACACGTCGCAGCCCGTGACCGGCGTGAGCTTGATGGCGTGCTTCACCCTGCTCATGAACACCAGAAGGACATGGCCTGGCAGATGCAGGCGTTGTGGATGCCCGTCAGGCGCCGGCAGCACGCCGTGTCGTACGGGTCCGCGCGGTGGCCGTGGTCGTCGCCGCGGGCTGCCTGCAGCTAGAAGTCACCGGACGTCGACTCGTTGCGCCGCATCGGCAGCGTCGGGTTCACGCCGGAGAATTAGGAAATGGTGATCTCTTTTCCATGGTGATTTTCTTCAGAGTTGGAGGAATTAGGAAATGGTTGTCACTGATGTTGTTTTGTGGTGGCTTTGGAGGATGATTTTGGTGGCATCTCAGGGGGCTTAAGTAGTGAGATTATGTTAATTTAGGAGATGTTCTGGTAAATTTTTCAGCAGTGTTGATAGGAGTTAGGAAGGATATCAGATTTGTTGCAGTGATTGTCGGTTGGTCATGCTGGAGCTGTGAGTGCTGACCAGTCGACACTTTTTGACATGCCGTTTACTGTGAATTGGATTATGATTCGGTAGATTAGGTGTGACATTTATTGGCTGTTTTGTCTCTGAAAATTCATTTGCAGTGATTGAATCCTCTGCACAGGCAGTTTTGCAGAGCAGCGTAAGCATAAAAGTAGTTTTGCGTATCTTTTTCAGGATGGATATCATTTTTTTGAAGATATATTTCCTTTTTGCAGGCTATTTTGTCTCTGAAAATTCATTTGCAGTGATTAAATCCTCTGCACAGGCAGTTTTGCAGAGCAGCGTAAGCATAAAAGTAGTTTTGCGTATCTTTTTCAGGATGGATATCATTTTTTTGAAGATATATTTCCTTTTTGCAGGCTATTTTGCCTCTGAAAATTCATTTGCAGTGATTAAATCCTCTGCACAGGCAGTTTTGCAGAGCAGCGTAAGCATAAAAGTAGTTTTGCGTATCTTTTCAGGATGGATATTGAGAGACCATATGGTTGTGACCCCATATGGATATTGAGCAGAAGGCACAAGAAGAGGTACACAAGGTAGTGCCAATGGAGGTAGACCCTGAGCCTGTGGACGAAAGCTTATTGAACTTCTCATCCACACCTATAGCTAATGGAGTTTCAGTGGATGCCTTTCTTGGCCGGATAAATGAGCTTCCTGTCAGTGACGTTGTTGGCCCAACTGATGAGCTCCCAATCGATGATTTTGCTAGGATGGCAGATGTGTTTTCCGTCAGTGATTTTGTTGGTGTAACAGACGAGCCTCTGGACAATGACTATATTGGGCTGGCGGACATCAGCCACCTGCCGCTGCCAATCACTGACTCGAAGTTAGACATGGACGCAGAACTTGATTGGGATGGATTCGACTTTGCTTCATTGCAACGTGAACTCGAGAGTCTTTGAGGTCTCGACAGTGCTGTACTGTGTATTCTGCGGCAGCCTGCTTTTCTTGTTCACTGAATTGTTGGAATGAAAGAACTGGGTTCAAGTTTCCATGTTTCGGATGGATGGCAGTGTGTGTGTGTGATCTGGGATATGGAGATATGTGTCATCTCCAATTTTGTTGGAAATTGCAGAGTCCTGCCTCTAGAGTAACTTACTTGGTTGTGCTAATGTATACCAAGTAATATGTACATATCTTCTAATTTCAAATCTGTTATGAAATGATGGTGATAGATCATATTAGATCATTTGTAGCAGTTTTGTTCTGTATTTTTTTACTGCTGTTATTTCTTAATTTTGTTATTTACATCTTAACAATTCTATGGTTGATTTGTGGAAATGTAATATGTGGTTATTTACATTTTAACAATTCTCAGGGGGCTTAAGTAGTGAGATTATGTTAATTTAGGAGATGTTGTGGTTAATTTTTCAGCAGTGTTGATAGGAGTTAGGAAGGATATCAGATTTGTTGTAGTGATTGTAGCATGCTGGAGCTGTGAGTCCTGACCAGTCGACACTTTTTGACATGCCGTTTACTGTGAATTGGATTATGATTCAGTAGATTAGGTGTGACATTTACTGGCTGATTTGTCTCTGAAAATTCATTTGCAGTGATTGAATCCTCCGCACAGGCAGTTTTGCAGAGCAGCATAAGCATAAAAGTAGTCTTGCGTATCTCTTTCAGGATGGATATCATTTTTTTCAAGATATATTTCCTTTTCACTGGCTGTTTTGTCTCTGAAAATTCATTTGCAGTGATTAAATCCTCTGCACAGGCAGTTTTGCAGAGCAGCGTAAGCATAAAAGTAGTTTTGCGTATCTTTTCCAGGATGGATATCATTTTTTTCAAGATATATTTCCTTTTTGTTCTTTGGAGAGGCAAGTTAAGCTAGATCAATGTAGTAACAATTTGGTTTGGCAGGTTAATACTGTCAATTCTGTCAGCAGGTTACCAGTCCTTCAAAAGGTTCAGCAAGCAAATCTGATGCGTGAAACTCTGCAAGGTTGCCTTACAAGTTGAGTGGTTAGTAAGAGGCAGTTTGTTTCATAATTTTTCCATTGCTTGGGGACAGAGGCTACCAGGCAACATGTGACAGTTTCTCGTCAGGCCTGAAGCCACAGCACCAGCGTATATCCTTGAAATTTGGTTTGGTGGCGAAGTATTTCTTCAGTCAGAATGCAATCCTTCTACCAATCAGAATTTGTTCTTGCAACTTTTTTTGGTTATTGCTTTGCACATCTCTACGTGACTACGTCGAACACCTTCAAATGATATGGTCAATCGTAAGAACAAAGCTCAGTCAGGCGTTTCTTTAATACCAATTCTTCTTTTTGAGTCTTCAAAAAAATCTACTTTTTTTTCCAAGCAGTATTATTCCATTGCTTATTTGCAGAGGCAAGAAGAGAGAACAGTAGAAAAAATTAACCTGGCAGGCTTAAAGCTGCAGAAGTCATCTGTTCTGACAAATTGGTTCTGGGAGGCAAAGCATTGCTTCCTGACACCATGTTTGCAGAATAAAATTCTCTCTTTTTTTTGAGAGAGGGATGCAGAATACAACAATTCTACCCGACCATTTCTTTTGGTTGGTACTATCACTGAATACTGATGACTGTCATCAACCTTTTAGCAGAATCATTACTGTTTGCGTGCGTGTAAAGCGCTACAGTGTCTGACAATTGGCAAGCACAAAGCAACCTTAACTAATACCATAATTGCAGTTTAATTTAGGCATCTTGTCTTCGTGCAGAGGTTGCCGTCAATATGCTGGATGATGTGCTGCACCAGGTGCTACACCATGGCGGCGAGGTGTGCACCTTCTGCTTAAACCTTATCCGACTGGTGTGAACCATAGCCTCTTCTATGCTACATGGTTCTCTCGATAAGTGTGTGGTTGTTTATGTCTCTGTTTATATTAGTTTCTATTTGAGAAACAAAAAATTAATACCAATATTCGATTTTTCGAAACAGTTTCTTTATTACTCTCGCTCTAAAAATAAGACAGGGTTCGAATGCATCACACACCTACTCCTCTTGCTCCTATCATGCATATATATATATATATATATATATATATATATTACTTTTTTCATCGCGCGTCTTCTCTTTCTAAAATCATTTCTTTTAACAGATACTATTTATTTTCAATCAAAATGTATAAACCACTGCGAAAAGTTGTAGGTAGAGGATAATACAAACGCCCTCTTAGCTTTGGTTGTCCGCATGAGCCACCGTTCTTTTGGCAGATTGCGATCGGAGGACTGTGGATGAGACTACAGATCTAAGAAAACGAGGAAATTACGAGAGGTTTACGAGGATGTTGTTCACCGAAAATTTCAAAAAAGGCGCAATTTACAGTCCGTTTACGTGGAGGTTGGAAATCGCTTGTTTAGTTGGTTTTAACTTAGAGGAAATCTATAATACATCATTGAATAACTATATAATCTACAATATGTCATTTATTGTGAGGCTAGCATATGGAGCTGAGCCTGTATATCAGTAAGACATCAATGCCATATTGTAGATATATAAAGTTATTCAGTAGCGTATAAGGGATTGCCTCCTTGTGGCTGAAAATTCTGATTTTTAACTTTTTTTTATAGACTTTTTACTGTAACGACTGTTAGAATTTTTTGGTAAAAAAAAGAGAAAAAAATTAAAAATTTTAGAAAAATTGACAAACACTATAAAATCTTTTTGGTTAATACAAAGGAATAAGAAAAAAAACTAAAAGCCAAATTTTAGAAGCAAAAGTTAAAACCGTTTAGAATGAGATCTTAATTAGGCATTGCTTGTGTAATAGTAGTATTTGGGCTGCAAGAGCATCCATCCAATCCAGGAGAGGAAACCAGGCTGATAGGAAACACCTGCATGTACAATTGAACGGACAGGAGAATTTTTCATTGGGACTGGTCTGATAGAAGAGAGACTCCTAAATTAACATCACTGCGTAGCAAAACAGCCTGTGAAACGGTGCTTGTTCTTTTAGTCTTTTTGCCTTCTCGGAAAATTAATACAAACAAGACGGTTTATTAAAATAAAATTTTCAAATAATTTTCCAAACTGAAAACTGTGCACGTGTCTGCGTCGACATCACCACCGTTTGTTACCGTATAAAAAAAAAGACAAATACAGACAATAGCTATCAGCGATGGCCCCCCAAAAATGACGAGATTTAAGCCAAAAGAAATACATAAAACAGAGAATGATGCTCTGCTGGATGGAAAGGACAAGAGTGATGCGTTTTCATCACCAGACGAACCAAAGAATGGTGGTACAGATTACACACGCGTCCCCAACTGAAGATCACCAACAAATCACCGGCAACGACCCCCGATCCACCCCCACACAGCTACTGCAATTCTTCTAATCTGTCTTTCACCAACAAAATAATTTTGCTAATCCCCCTCCTAACCACCGCCCCAATAATCATCATCCCCTTATTACCCCCACTGGCAGTGGGCCCGGTCGGGAACCAGCATCTCCACCAGATTACCCCAAGCCTATTCACACCACGCACCACCTCCCGTTCCGTTTTCACTTGGGGGAAGGCAGGACGGGGAGGAGGCGCCGCCGCCGCACCGCGTGCGCGTGCTCGCGATGCCACCCGACGACCACCGGCGCCTCCGCGGAGGCGCCCCGGCCGCCGTCATCGGCGTCCCACCACGCGTCGTCGCCTCCTCCTTCCCCGCTCGCCGTGGTGGCGCCCCAGAGCCTGACGGTCGGGACCCCTCGGGACGCGAAACTGGCGCCGCCGGCGGGGCCGGAGAACTGCCGCGGCAGAACCTGCCACGTCCGCACGACGGCGCCGCCCCACGGGAAGCCGCCGTCGTGCGCTCCCTCGTAATACCCGATCCTCCTCTCGGTCTCCGGATCCTCGCCGGAGGAGCTGGTGGCCGCTTCATCGGAGCTCTCCTCCTCCTCCTCGTCTTCACCGTCGGAGCCGGAGTCGTCGTCCCCCGAGGAGTAGTAGGTGGAGATGTGCGACGATATGACCTCCTTGCCGCGGGAGCGGAGGCGGAGGATGAGCACCTGCAGCCGTCGGAGCAGGCTGGGCAGCGTGGCGAGCGCGGCGAGCGCGACGGCGAGCGGCGCCCACATCTCGGCGAGCAGCGCCGCCAGGCTCGGCCCCCGGAACCGCCCCACCCCCGCCTCCAGCATCGCGGCCGCCGCCGCCTCCATCAAAATCCCTCTAAAATCGGCGAAAAAGAGAAAACAAAGAGAAAAAAAAATCTCACGTTATCGCGTCGTGCGCGCGAGACGAGACGAGGAAGAGGAAGGCGAGGAGAGGAAACGAGGGAAGCAGCAACGCCGCGGCGATGCCTTCGCTTTAGAGCTACACGAGTTGGCCATTTTTTAATGCCGATTGGTCGGGGGCTAGAAGGTGGGCCCGGGATGTCAGTGAGGTAGGGCACCCGGCGCGTGGGGGATAAAAGTCTCGTGGCAGCGGCGGCAGCTGGAACAGAACAACTCCACTGTTGGACGACGTGTGGTCGTGTGCACCCGCGGTTAAAACGTGGGCAGACCAGGTAAGCACGGGCGGACTCTCCATGACATGTGGGGCACGCGGTGTTGACCCCACGTGTCATGGACGCGATGTAAATGAGCTAGGCGTCGACGCGACCGAGGAGGTGTCTCGGGATGGGCTCAGAGGTCCAGCTGGCAGCAGCAGCAGCTGGAGAGGAGCCGGAGGCATGCACGCGACGCGCGCGAGGGTGGAGGCGCTGACGGGTGGGGCCAGCTGGCTGCTGCCTCATTGTCACGCAGGGCGGTTACGCGCCACGTGGGGTGTAGCGTGTGCGGCCGGTTCTGCGCCTCTGTGGGGACGGACGGCTGCGGCGGCGATTCGCTGGATCGTGTGGCGGAGATGTTCCGGATCCGGGGAATTCCCGGCCACCAGTTTTCTGACACGTAGGAGCACACGGTGCTCTCCCTGCTTTGTCACTTCTTTTCGGTTATAGCTTCTCTTAAACAAATAAATATAACAGTTTCTTTAACGCTATTTAAAAAAACTTATTTTTTAAAAAATAATTTATTGATATTCGACTTATTCATATAAGTATTCACGCTAAAACCAAGAATCATAAGTTATAACTATAAACTATAAGATATAGCTAAAAAATATACCTTAGAATCTACGCTGCAGCGTACACGTCTGCACCAAGTATGATATGGTTAGACCCCAATCATTTCGGCTTCAGCTTCTAGCTTCTGGCTTATTTTCCACTATTCATAAATTTCGTTTTTTTTGAACTTTTGGCTTTTTAGCTTTTTTGCCGGTTCTTTTTTTCTCGTATTCGTTTGTGTTGTCCGTGATGAGCTAACATATTTTTTTTATTTTTAAAATTTTTAAATTTAATTACACTAAATAAGCCACATTCAGTTACAGTGAAATTTCAGCCGTTACAGTGCAATTTCAGCCACAAGCCACAACTTTTCAACTCAACCGAGCGGGCCCGAACAAGTCTATTGCCTGCTAGTGGTAATGCTTAGCTCCCAGCTTCTTTGCCCCCAAGGTTTTGGTCGCGTTCTTTTTGACTTTCTGGTTGGTTTTTAGTTTTACTTTTTTTCTATAGTATTATTTATTAAATTTATTAGTTATAATTAAAAGTCATCAAGGGTAACTTAAAAAAACGTTTTATCTGCACCGTGATGTTGTCATCCCCTTGTCAGTTATCACTAGCAGGCTCAATTGTGGTTGCTGGCCTGTAATGTATGGTAAACAGGTGCAAAAATCGATTGGTTGGATCATCTTCCATCCATCTAAAGAAAAACGTAGCTGTATCTAGATTGCTACGAGACTTGTACCGTAAATCTGACATCAGCTTTTCTTTTCTTTGACTCTCTCTGCTGTGGTGTTGGATGGAATTAAAGTAGAACCACATATGCTTTGTCCTAGACGTATTTTGGGCAAACGGTTGAAAACCCTTTTATTTTTCTTTCTGATTTAAAAGGCAGGAAATTTTCTTGTTTGATTTTGCACCGTTTTGTACATTTACACCTGAGTCAAGCTCCAGATCAAGTAGGTGGAGCTCGGTCATGTGTGGTCCCCGTGAACTGATTATGGGCTCGTTTTAAACATCCATGACTGATTTTTAAAAGTTAAAAATCATTTATTTGTAACGTATAGATTTCTTAACACTTCTTTATTCTTTTTCTTTATATTATCTATGGAGATATAACAATATTTTTAAAATTTTTTAATTAAATACCTAAGAAAAAATTAACAACTACTATAGTATTATTTTAGTCAAAATTTACGTCACTTTTTAACAGGAGGACGACATTTATTCCCAAACTTCGACGTGTGGATTTTTATTAGCTGGTTCAATTTGGGTGCGAAGAAATGTGTTTTTCTTGGCGTGCTAACTAATCGAATGCATGTCTTGCTTGCATATTAATTGTGCGGCCTTAGCTTGCAAGCAATCTGTAAACCATCTATGTATGCTACTACTATACATATCATGAAAACCAATATTACAGAGTTCTCAAAGTCATTTGATAAAATTTTCGTTCCCAATACCATAATGTTCCTCGCATCCAGCCTGCTCAAATAATTGGTCTGTCGTTTTCTTTCAAAAAAATGTGAAAAAAACCCTAGATTGTGGCAGATATTTGATTGATGTGAAAGCTTGCAGGTCTTCCGTGAGAACCAGAGTTACTCGCCCAGTTACGAATTTTGGACACATCTATTGTACGTAAAAATTTCAATTTTAGCTCCTTCAACAAAAAAAATTCCAATTCTGACCCCTTACTCGACCGCGGGACTGCACCGTTGCGACACTGGCCGTAGCTGGGCGACCGCACTGCTCCCGACCGCGGTCAATCATAGTGCATATGCACGCTGGAGAGCAGTTACAAAGACACCTTGCACAGAAGAAAAGAAATCACAAAGCACCTCGTCAATCACGAAATGCATTGCATGCACTGAAGAATAAAAAATTGATTAATTAATGCTCCCTTAATTAAGCTCAATGCATGACGCCACAGGAAGATGTCCATGACGCGTCGTGCGGTCGGAAACAAAACATGCGGTCGGGAGAGTGCGGTGGTGCGGTCTGGTACCGCACGACCACGACCGGCCAGGTGTCACAATGGTGTAGTTCCGTGGTCGGGCGGAGGGTCAGAATTGGAATTTTTTCGTTGAGGGAACTAAAATTGAAATTTTTACGTGCAACAGTATTAGATGTGTCCAAAATTCGATTCCCCAGTTACAGGGTTTGGTCAACCCTATACAGTCCTCCTATCAGCTATTGCCAACCATATACTAGTTCTCAGTTAGCTGCAAAGCAGACTATAGGATGAAATATTGAAGATTAAGGAGACTAAAATTAAGAGGGCTTGATCTTTCTCTACCTTGATCCCAAACCAAAGTCCGATGTCATCCGGCTTGAAATATTGACCTAATTCTTTTTTTAGGTTTTTTTGTGACTTTTGGTTTTGGCTTCCGGAGAAGCCGAAATAAATTATATGGTTTCTCTAAGCGGCTTCTTGTTTGTCTAAATAATTTTCCAAGCACAAAACTATGTTGCTGTCCATATCGACGTCTTTATCATCTCAAAAAGTATAGCCAAAAATCATCCGCTATATTCAGAAGCTATCAATTGCAGCCAAAAACAATATAGGCATATATATGTAGCTCGTCCATATTGGTTTGTATGGCTATAGCACTTTCATATTGGGCCACTTTACCGCTTAAAAGTAAAATTCTGGCACCGGCCTGTTGTCTTCAGTGAATATTGTCCTTCAACTTTTTTTTTTCTGCCGCCTGCATGCGAAGTTAGCATCTTTCGCATATCTTTCTAAAAAGAAACATGATTTTGGTATGTTACTAACTTAATTAATCCGCCCTTCGAACTCGAAAACAAAGAGAATGGATTTCTATTTTTGGAATACGAAAGAGAAATAGGAGTCACATTTTACGTGGAATGTATGGAACACAGAACTCCTGCAGGCTAGCTAAAAGGTAGCAACCACCAATGCATGCTTGGGCGTGATGGTTTTATTCTTTTCAGTTTATAAGTTTCTTAATAGATAAATAATATAACTTTTTTATCTTTTTTTAAAATAATTTATTAATATTTAATTTATTGGTATAAACACACACTTTAATAATAAAAACAATTAGGTGCAGCCGAAAAAACACGTCCGATGCCTCAAGGAGACGTACGCAACACCGACAGCAATTCATGGGCATGATGTCGACTTGACTGCAGCTCGAGACGCAATCAAGCTAGCTAATTACGCTACTAACCCATGCATGATATCTTATATGATTCAGTGGGTCGATCTTGATGCCAGCGCCGTCCTACATACATGCATGTGTGCGTGCTGGCCGTGACACCGACGCTTAACCGCATCTAATTAGTGTTGCATTAACAAATGGGGGCTCCTATCATTGTACATGTCCGGGCCAGAAACCAGAATTAGGTCACAATTTAACCAAGACAAATGCAACAAAGGTTTACCAACAAGTATTTTCTTTTACAATTCTCATCGTCTAAAAAAAGGATGGCTTGGTAGCTAATTTAGCACAGTTATACATAATTCTGTGGGATATCAGTGTCACAGGGACATAGATCTGGCCCTACTCGGTTGGGCTGAAAAGTTATGGCTTATGACTGAAAATGTACTGTAACTAGCTGAAATTTCACTGTAGTTGAAGGTGGGCTTATTTGGCGTAATTAAATTTTAAAAAAATTAAAAATAGAAAAAATATGTTAGCTCATCTCAGACAACGCAAACGAATACGGGAAAAAAATAACCGGCAAAAAAACTTAAAAAAAGCGAAAAAATCAGAAAAAGATGAAAATTATGAACAGTGAAAAAACCAGAAGCTGAAGCTGAAGCTGAAACGAGTGGGGCCAGAGATGGGAGTCGGGCCCACCTACTAGGTGCTAGCAAAGGAGAATGAAGTGCATTCAGCAATAGGCAACTCAGAGCCAAAAAATAATGTCTGAAGAACCTGTGTGTAGCAACAAGAAGTTCCTATGGAACTATGGAAGTATGAATCTTTAAGGGGGAAAATAAAAGAATGCCAGCATAGAGACCAAGTTGTATGACTGTATGAAAAGATAAAGATACAGGGCTTAATTGGAAAAAAAAATCAAAAGAGCTGATGCACAATGCTAGGAACAAATGGAATAATGCAATGATCAAGACGAAAGATCTAGCATATTTGTGGATCGAGATGGTAAGCAATCCCTACAACAAATTTGACTTTTAGTGGCATAAACCCTTGTGATGAATATTGTTTTGGTCACAGATAATTACATATGGTGACGATTTTGTTCGTGCTGTCATAGAGTCAAGTAGACACCATAGGTCTACGACGATCAGCTTAAAAACGTCACCAAATATACAAAACATTCATCATAGAAACTTTGTAGGATAGAGATGTGTTGAGCATAGATAATCCACGATGATCGGCCTCTCATTGTGCGACTAAATTTTTGCGTCATAAAAATTGGTCACTTCGCGGCGGTTTATTCTGTCGTACTTATTTTTTTAGTGTAATTACTACTTCCTTTTGCACTGAAAAGTGTGATTATTGTGGATTAGTACCTAATACTGCTTTTTCCAATGTCTTCCCCTTACTCTTTCTTGGATATTGGAAGTTAGAGGTGGCATCAGATTAATAAACATTATTTGAATATTTGTTATTTACTTGAACTAGTTTTTCCAGATTCTTTTGCAAACCTTATGTGATATATGTAATCTTTATATTTTGGAATAGAACACCTGTTATTTGTTCTACACCCCACTCTGTCGCTGTTCTGATTTATATTTAAATGGCTATCCATTTATAATGTTAAAGTATGATGGATCACCACAAACAGCCTGATCTGTCACTGATGTCCATATTATTTGTCACAGAAAGAATGAGTGATCAATGACATTTCTAAAAAATTTGTCATAGAAATGCGAACTTTCAATGACAAAAAACGACTATATTGTCACCAAATTTATACTTTTCATGACAAATCAAACCAAGCGTCATTAAATGATTATGTTAGCGGAAAAGAGACGAATCTAGAGACATGGGACATAGATTTAATGAGAAAAACTCTTTAAAAAAAATCATAGACTCACGAAGGCTAAAACAATTATATAAAGAGAATTACAAGCATGGAACAATGGGATGTCTAAGACATGCGATTACAAGGTACATTTATAGGTCTAGGAGTAAGAGTTCCGAATGGAGAAATGAATCAAGTCATAGTCGGTTGCGTTATTCAGCGCCACATCTGGCATGGCCAGGCGCCTGGCCCCACCTTCGCTCGGCACCACGTTTAGCATGGGTCGACACTGTGTCTAGCTTGGGCACGGGAACAAATTCGGATCACATTGCGACGGTTTATAGAAGCCATGATATCCTTAAATGTACTTTTGTTAATTGTGAAATTATTTTCTGAAAAATATATATTATTATGCTTCTTACTTGTCAAACAAATGATTCAGACGATGACTATACAAAAGAATAGACCATATCTATTTGGTCAAACAAAATTTAGCTTACTATCAACATGGAACAACTCTATGGTAGATATCATTTAAAATTTATGCATACACTCTTAATTATAATTTAGAATAATGTTGACCTTTTTAAACATTACTTCAAAACATTACGTAACATATACGATTATGTCATATCATGAATATATCAAGTATATACACTATATAGAACCTCTCTTGAACATTGTTTGTACTCTTGTTAATACCAAATTGGGAGTAAATTTTGTACACAAGAGCCACTATTGAGCCATATCACATAGGTTCGGGCATCATAATTAACATTGAAATTTGGAGCATCATTCATGCTCTTATGCGACATGTAAAATTGGCATTAAAACAAAATATATGCCTCCAAAAACAATAATCCATGACAATATGTCATATTTGTCACTAGAAATATGTGTTTTTGTGATGTTTTGTACATTTTCGTCATGGAAAGATTTTTGGCGGACTCTTCCGAAAAAATCACTTTATATCGAGCTCGACTCATCCATAGACAGAACGGCCACTTCACTCTCATCTCATAGCACCTTAGAGTCATCCAGGATAGGTAGAATAACTACTTCAAATCAAAAGGCCTCTAAATTTGATTTTCTGTTTCGTGGTAAGTTATATGTGTTTGCAGCTCCTTGATCTTTCCTTCTCTTCCTTCTTACGTGTGAATTGGTAACTTTTAGTTCTCACTTTTGATTTCCTTTCACGATTGCAACCTATAAAACAAAGATATGCAACTTCTACGTGCAAAAGGAAGCTCAGAAGGTATAAGAATGGAAGGAAAGGAATTCTCACGTGGTTGACACGGCTTGTCCAAAATTCTAAGTGGCTTCGGGGCTCTGGCTTCGGGGCTCTGCTCCAGAGCTGCGGGGCTCCATGGCCTTATCCTTACATTAGCGGCTTAACTGGAGCAGTTCTAAGCAGCTCCTCGTGCTTTCTTCGGGTATTGTTTTGCATAGTGGCCATACTCGCCACAATAAAAGCAATCAACGACCTTGCTACCCTCGGAGGGTTGACCACCATAGAAAGAGGGTCGAATGGCTTGTTGTAGTGGACGCGGGGCGGGTGCTTGATACCTCGGTGGCTGTGGTATGGGCGAATGGACAGCGGGTGGCTGCCACATGAGCAGCCTCTGCGAACTACTGCCCGCTGATTTTTGTGCAAACCACTTGCGCGACTCCTCGAGCACACGGCGCTTATCTTCCCAAGTGATGGCCTTGTCCACCAAGGTTTGAAGGTCTGAAAAGTCCAACGGAGCACCTGGCGCCGTTGCGTACACGCATAGATTGTTATACAAACACATTCATGTCAGGGCGGTAGAAGATATGCAACTTCTAGGTGCAAAAGGAAGCTCAGAAGGTATAAGAATGAAAGGAAAGGAATTCCCACGTGGTTGACACGGCTTGTCCAAAATTCTAAGTGGGCTTTGGGGCTCTGCTCCAGAGCTGCGGGGCTCCATAGCATTGTCCTTACATTGGTGGCTTAACTGGAGCATGTAATGGCATATTCTAGACAGATCCTCATGCTTTCTCCGGGTATTGTTTCGCATAGTGGCCATACTCGCCACAATAAAAGCAATCAAGACCTTGCTGCCCTCAGAGGGTTGACCATCATAGAAAGAGGGTCGAATGGCTTGTTGTAGTGGATGCGGAGTGTAATATCCCAAAACTCGGATATTCAAGAATATGGAATTTGTAAAAACTTTTCTTGCATTTTGCTGGCATTCAAATTTCCTCTGAAAATTTATTTGAAATCTTTTGAGTTCTGTTACATGCAAATAAAGATAATGAGAAATAATATCCAAGGTGAAAATAATAATGGTGTTAATAAAAGATATGGGAATAATACAAAAACAATGAATTATGAATTCTAAACCAATTTTAAATTACACTCAAATCCAAACTAAAATTTAAAATTCAAACTCAAACTCAAACCGAGAATCAAATAACCGCATCTAAATAATTGAACCAAAAAAAATCAAAATTTTGATTTCTAATATCATGCAAAACTCAAAATCAATAAATCCTAATGTAAATTAAAACTTAAATTAAAAATCTGAAATTTCCAAACTAGCTTAAACATTTCATTTTCTTCTCTTTTCCATTTCTCCCTTTCCTCTCTCTTACATGTGGGCCCTCCTTCCTTTTTCTTTTTCTTCTCTCCATTCCTCCCTCTCTCTCTTCCCTCATTGGCAGCCGGCCCCCTCCCTTCTTTCTTTCTTTTCTTCCCTCCCCTGTCTTCTTCTTCCCTGCGTCGCTCGCTATACGCCTGCTCCCATCCCATCGCCATGCCGCGCGTCACGCTCCGCACGTCGCTGCGCCACTATGCTCGCGTCGTCCACGTTTCTTCCGTTGCGTCCCTGGTGTCTCGGTGCCCGCGCCCACGTCGCCGCGCAATCCGCGCCTGCTCTCGTCGCCTCGCGCCCATAACGCCGCTCCATCCTGAGCACTATTCTTCGGTCGCCGGCCACAGTAGCTCTACATTGGTGCCCCCACGCTATAAGTAGCCATGCCGCCCCTATTGCTTCCCCCAGACTTCCTCCTCCCCTTCTCAGGCCGAGCGCCCCACACTCGTGAGCCCGCCGCTGCCACCTCCTTGCCGTTTCGGCCCTCCAGCGAAGCTCCTGCTAATCCGATCGCGTCACGACATGCCCCCAGAATCCTTCTACCTACTCCCTCATTTAATCGAACTCCAGTGCCCCCGGCTCGCCACACGGCCAATCTTCCTCACCTCCGGCCAAAGCCGCCTCCACCACTACCATCTCCTCCTCAGCTGAGCTCCCGCCGATTCCTTGCTATGGGAGCAGCTACTCGGTGCCACGAAGCTTCCCCAACTGCTGGCCGACGCCCTCCACCACCCGAGCTTCCCCTCCACGGTGACCCGACCGCGCCGCCGGCTCACCCTCGGCCCCTCTCCCACTCGGCCAACCTCATGGTAAATTTCTCCTGTACCCCCTACTGCTCACGCGCACTTCAATTTCCCCTCTCCTCCATGCCGGCGTCGTCGTCCAGTGGCCACCTCGCTGCCAGCCGCCCAAGCCAACCTACGCCATCCCGGGCTACGCCACCTCCTCCACTGGCTTCCCTACCCCTTGCGGAATCCATTTTGCCGGTTACACTAACCTCCCCAGCTGCCCCTCGCCGGCGACGCCGTCGGCCATGCACCGCCTGAGCCTCCTCTGTTTTGCTCTAGCTGCCCCCACGATTTTTCTTGTTTGTGTGCAATCATCCTGTCAGCCCAGGGCCTCCGCCCTGTTGGCTATCATCGTCGTTCATTAAGCTTGCAAACCCGAGTTCGATTCCCCAGTTCGAACCCTGCTCTGCACTTTTTTTATTTTTATTTTTGTTTTTATTAGCCCATATCAATTGGGAAATAAATAAAGGAAAATTAAGGAAAAATTGGAAATAATCTAGGGAATCCAATAAATTTGATTGGGATATAAAATAAGATTATTTAAGATTTAATATTGATTTACATATCTATATAAGTAACTAATGTAGTTTGAAACATTTAATTAAAATCTAATTATTAATTAAAGGAATTAATAAAAGATGACTTTGGTTAAGTATCCAATTTAATATAGATCCCAATTAAAAACACATTCAAGATAAAGTAAAAGGGAAACAAATTGAATATTATGTTTAACTATAAAAGCAAGGCTTTAAATTAAAGATTACCCTTAATTATAACAAAAATATATGCCTTAACATTTAACTTGCTGCCATTAAATAAATATCAGTGGTAGATTTAATTAAATAACAATATTGAAATGTAACTATGTATAACAAGCTCGGCCCTATGAAATAAAATTTAATTAAGATTAAACTATGCCAGATACTAAGTAAAAGAATAAAATATAAATGTCAGTTGATTCCTAGAGTACCTTCAATTCAAAGATCACAATTAGGTATTAAAATATAATGGCCTTGGATTATCGAGCATTGGAATAATTTCGCTAATGAATAATCTAAAGAGCAATGAATTATTAAACTTAAGCATTAGGTGAATACTTCGAATAATTGGTAGATAGAACCCCATAAAATGCCACAACTCTAGTTGCCAGGAATACATACCCTGAGGATTAATTTTATAAACTAGACTCATAGACCGGTTTATAGGTCTAACCTGACTCATGGAACTTCCTTAATAAATATAAAAATAATAAAAGAAGTTATTAATAAAAAGATTGAGTCATCGTATTCTACCACCAGCTATGCCTAGCCATTCTCAAATCTAAAGCGGAATATTCCTATGTCCTGAACCCTCCTTGATATCCGTCTCGGTGGATTTCCCTGTTGTCATTTTCTCACTTCGCTCAAGCCCTGTTTGACTCCGTCAATACTCCGCGCCCCATCGACCTTGCCTCGAATCCCCCGAATCACCCATTAAATCATAATAAAGCTAAATTGAGTTTATTCGAATTTATTTGAACTTTTTGAGTTATTTGGATTTATTTGAATTCAGTCATTTAGCACGTAATTAGAATTGGAGTCCCGAAGATTCTATGGATCAAGCGAGATCAAGATCGAGGTGAAGATGAAGACTAGAAGCTCAAACCCATCGAATGAGAAAGCTTTGAGTGAGCTCAAGACCGCGGTAAACCGCGCAAGGCGAATCAATACTTTGATCATGTTGACCCTATATTTTTTGCAAATTAATTCCATTTTAAATTAGCAAATTGCATGCTGTTATTTTATGTACAAATTTATGTTGAATTTCATATTCTAGTTATATACCCATTAATGAACTTGCTAGTATTACACTCATTTGAGACACTTAAATATCTGAGCCTTGTCACCTTAGCAAAAATTATAATGGTACGATTTTCAAAAATAAGTCTGTAATTATACGCCACTGCTTAGTACTGCTTAGATAAATCAAGGGCACCAAATGCCCTAAGTATTACTTTCAATAATGAGAAACTGGTTTGGGAAGTCATGGTGAAAATGATTGGTATATTTTGATATGACTATTTTATGTTCCAAAAATCCCCAACATGCTTAAATATTTGGGCGGATGGTTCGGGGGCTGGTGCAGTGGTGCACGAGAGTATGGTTAGTGGTAGAACCACCCAGATAACCCTAAGGACCGAATCTTGTCATGACCTCCTGTGTAAGACAAGTACAACCACAAGTCTGTAAATTACAATTTGGCTTAGTAGATTTACTGGACCCTGAAAGTCATCTCATCGATGGAGGAGGTGAGGTAGTGCAAGTGGCTGTCTGTGTAATGACTTGAATGGGACACCCGTTGAGGGTGAAGTTTACCACGACGCACTAGTCAGTGTGGGTAGTCCAGCTACTAGCCGCATAGGGGTAGAACATTCCGCACAACTTATGGTACCCACCGCAAATGGGAGAAGCCCATATGGGTGAGCTGATGGAAGGGGCGAGGTATTTCAAAAATTTACTGTGATGGTCTACTCAACCGCATGACTAAAGAATCATGTGGGGGCAACGAGCGGATTGTCTCTTGTGGGTAAAGTGTACCAACTCTGCGGAGTCAAAACTATTCGAATAGTCGTGCCCACGGTCAAGGGTAGACATGGAAACTTAACCAAAGATAGTTCTATTTTAAAAACTTTGTGGGTGAAATTGGAAAAATGTAAGGCAGTGGAAAGCCTTGATTTTTGTTGCCCTGGGTGTCGCCCTAGTGATAAGGTAAGCGATTATAACGCTGCAAGGTTAACATATGGTGCAGAATCCATGTAACAATGGATGGTAGCTGAATCACTATTATTATTGCATTCTTTCACACATTATGTTTTAGTTCAAACTGCTAGGTCTCAGGAGATTTCTATGTACTATATTTTAAAAGCAATTTATGGCAACTAAAATAACCCGAGCCTTTCCTTGATAAGCCATGCATGTTATATATTTGCATCCTGTGTATTGGCTCGTAGGGTATGGTGGTTTGTGCTTACCCTTGCTCACTCAATTAATCTATAATGAGGAGTCAGATCACTACGCTTCAGTAATACACCTGGACATGATGGTGAAGAAGATGAAGGTGTCAAGAACTAGGTCGCGTACCCCCAGTTGGCTGCCTATGGGCACGTCCTAAGGGTCCCACCTGTGTGCTTCATTTTCACTGCCGCATTTTATTGATTTCGGCCTGATCGGGCTATGAGTAAGTCTACTATTATATTTACGCTTCTGCATGATATGTATTTTGATGTTTAGTACCGTGTCTGTGAGCCCTATCTACTGATCCAGGGAATAGTGCGGTGCAATCACAGAGGATTCCGGATTGTAAAATCTGAGTCCTACACGGGGCTGGTGCTTGATACCTCGGTGGCTGTGGTATGGGCGAATGGACAGTGGGTGGCTGCCACATGTGCAGTCTCTGTGAACTATTGTTTGCTGATTTTTGTGCAAACCACTTGCACTTGTGCGACTCCTTGAGCACACGGTGCTTATCTTCCCAAGTGATGGCCTTCTCCACCAAGGTTTGAAGGTCTGGAAAGTCCAACGGAGCAAGTGCTAGCTGAATTTCTTGGTTAAGACGGTCCCTAAAAAGCTCCATTCGTCTAGCCTCATCTACGACATTAGTAGGGGCATATGGAGAAAGATAGTTGAAGTGATGCAAATACTCAGTCGTAGACATGCTGCCTTGCCTCAAGGACATTGTTTCAAGGCGTGCAATACTCTCATTGATGGCGCGCTGCAATGTATCTGTCGTAGCTTGAAACTTCCTGTCGAAGTCCTCAATAATGGTAGTGCATTGTTCATCGAAGAGCGTCATGAGCTCTCCCTTTAAAACACACTCTTGATTTTCAGACGACTCACCTGTCATGGTTAGTAGAAAACAAAGACAACACAAAGGTATTATCCCTATCAACTACTAGGTGGTGGAAGGTGGAATCACACATTCTCAAGCGTCTTACCACACTCTTACAAGTGTTCTTACCAATGCAGCAGGTGGTACAACCGGTGGCTGGTTCGTGACACCGTGTCGAGCGTGGGTACGATTGCAAGAGGGAACCTGTTCTGATCAAGAGTAGGTGTAGCTTAGAAGGCACAATATGGTAGCAATGGAGAACAATCAGTTAATTTCAGAATTGCATAGAATTGAATTATAGTTCGTATCTAGCACTTAGCCTATGTTGCTGATCAACCAAGGATGGAAGAAGGCTAAAAACAAGTGTATGGCAATGTGTAGGAGTGGTAAATAGAAGATAATTCAATCCAATGCAATCTGGAATTGAAGAACACAAGGATTAACGCAAAACTGAAAACAGAAGATTTCTGTCCACTAGACAGAACGTCGGTATTTTGGCCGTAACTTTTTGTCAGTTGCCTTTTTTTCAATGATTCTTTTTTCTCCGTTTCCTGACAACTTTTTATACAAATTTTGTTTTGGGGCCAAGTTCTGGAAACCGACCAAAAAAGTCGCACAAAATTCACAAGTGCCGACTGTTGCAGATTCAATCTGGAATTTTAGGTCAACTTCTACCGCAGATATCTCTTAACTGCCTTGCTAGAATGACGTGAAAGTTTACAGATAGATGGATAAAGAATTTTTGAATCTAATGGCAGTGGTCTCACTCAAAAATAATCTCGGAATCAAAAGTTATGACGTTTTTGGTGGCGGCTGCAGAGAAAGGAAAAATCAGCCGAAATTGGAAATTAGGGTTTGGGGTGGGGAATTTTTCTTTTGTTTGGATTTTTAATGGAACAAAGATATGACCAGCAACTAGACAATGCTATGACGGACACAAATTCAATTTAGCAAACCAAAACTAACAGATCGAAAAGCACAACGGGGTTTGGACAGCGGAATTAATTCTTTTTGTGGGGCAATTTTTTTTCTGGACTATAGGAAATAAAAACCAATCTACTAACTAGGGATACAAGAATTACCTCACGGGCAACCGTTGCTCTGATACCACTTGATAGGAACGGGGTCCCGATCCTCCAACAGGTTCTGGATATGTTCGATTTGGTGGAGGCGCGACACAAATCGATCCGGCTTCCGAACAACACGTCCCGAACCCCGCAATCGTAGCACCACGTCTCCTCAGGTTATCAACCGTGCGCAGCCCGGTTGACCTCGCCAAGAAGGCTAATCCTCGCCTGCGAATCGAAGAACACAAGCAAGAACAAGGAAGAACACAACTGAATTGCAGATGTATTGATTTAGCACTCGAAAGTTGGGGTCTCACAAACCGATGAACGGCGAAACTGTTCAAGACAGAATTAATCTAAGCAAAACCCCAAGGAAAACTAAAGGGGTGCAGCCTCCTTAAATAGGGGAGGGGAAAGCCGCACTTATCTAATGACAAGGGATATAGTACTATTCATGGTTACTGTTCACGCGCCCATGCTACTGTTCATGTGAACAGTACCGGCCCAAATAGCCCCAGTTACAAGGCCCTCGGCCCACTTTGACTCGGACTGGAAAAGTGATGTGACTTGTTTCGCAGTTTCTGATCTGCTCGGATGGAGTTTGGAGGTGGGACCAGATCCATCTGAAAGTAGACTCCAAGAGCTTTCCAACGAGTACTCACGGGCCCTGAGAAGCCTTCTGGATCAAAAGTTATGGCCATTTGAAATTGGCCTGTCAGGCTGAATCCGAATTGATCTGGAGGCCGAATTGGATTCCAAAACCTGTCCAACTTGAACCCTTGCTTCAATTGGTTCCAAAGTGATGTGGTGCTACAAATATATATATATTCATCATTAGGTAGCATCATATTCTCATTTAAAATGTGTTGAAGTTGAAGAAACGAATTCACCTTTAGTTCAATCTTGATATTGACTGCTATGGTCGTATGTGTTGGTGGCGTGGTCACATCATAAACTCTCTCTTCTTGATATCTATAAGGCCAGTTGAAATGTGTGTCTTGCAGAAAACTTCCTTGAAAGTGGTCCATGTGACCACTTGTCCCTTTGGTTGCATGGCACTGAAATTATTCCACCATGCGCTTGCTGCCCCCCGAGTTGGTATGAAGCAAACAACACTTTCTCATTGTCAGCACATTGAGCAATAACCAATTTCTTCTCTATAGCCCGCAGTCAATCATCGACATCCAGTGGGTCTTCCGAATAGGCAAAAACCAGCGGCCTAGTCCGCAAGAATTCACTCATCTTGGACTGAGCTTGGTTCACTGCAGCTCCTCCTTCCCCTGCTGCCATAGGAGCTGCATCAACGTGGGTGGTGTTCCAGACGATTTGCTAAAGGATGAGGGTATGAGCATGTTGATTTTGCTCAATCTCAACAAGCACCTAGGACATTGAGGGAGGCCTAGGCAGCTCAACTCCATGTTCACCACCATGCTGATTTTGGTGATGTTCTTATTCTTTATTTGGACTAGGATTCTGTTGCAGTGGTGGGTGATTCTGTTGGGTACCAAATGGTTGTGATCTGGATGCTCCTGTACCGCCCAAAAGTTGATCCATTGATTGAATTATGGGCCCAGTCATTCTGTCATTAAACCATTCATTAATGTTATTTTAAGGGCGAAGGAAAATAACCTTAAGAAGCAAGCGATAGTGAGGGTTTGGTACTTAATTATTTTTTGTAAGAGATAACAACGAAACATAAGATAAATGAATAAACAACTTGAACAAACATCACATAAATATTTTAACATATTGATAGGTTTTTGAGTGGTTTGCGAAGTAAAACCTCCATGGGAAAATAGACAAAACATGCAACTCAAAAGTAGTATATTACAACCATCACATAATAGCATCTACATGCACACATGTATTACAAAACGGTACTTAGCTCACAAAAAATAACACTACTAGCGAGCTCTACCAACCTAGCCCTAAAGGTCTAGTCATCGGTACTATCAATCTTCTTGGCAATGAACTCCCCTTCCTCTGGCTCGGACTCCTCTGAGACACTCGAAGTTTGGACATGGCAGAATTGCACCGTGTGGGAACTCTCTCCCCCAAAACTGATGGGTCCATAGTTGTGACAATACGGACATGCGGGGGTGACAGAAGACAAAGCCGGGGTAGGGAGCCGGCTCTTGAAGCAGCAAACCATTAGGAACAAGTGGTCAGACAGCAGCGGGTGGGACAAAAATAGGCTCCCCGTGTAGCACCGAACGAGGCTTCATCCCCTTGACAACATACAGCTTAATACGCCGCTCAAGGAAAGCCACCTGGTGGTGAGTCACCACTAACTCATGAACCACCTGGCAATGACACCTATCCAAGGAAACCATGACGTTGGCAAGGTATTGGAGAGTCCTATCTGTCTCATGGAGATTGCTGCCATAGAGATTGTAGTCTCTGGTAGCTAGGCAAGAAGGATGGTAGCAGTACACAATGGACAACTTCAGAAGCACATGGCAGAGGCAAACAATGGCCATTTGTGTAGCATCACACATGGCCATGCAGATGAGGGATCCAAGACCCTCGAAGCAAAGTGGCGATCCTCCGGTGTGAGCCCAGAATTAGATAAGTACCACAACATGGTACTCATCTAACACTTGGCTAGTGACGGCACGATACATCGAATAATCTGGGACTTGTGCAATGTGCTGTAACATGGTGGCTAAGGTACCAGGCAGTCCACCCATCTACCGAATGGTTGTATGGTGGAAAAGCACCTATTGAGGCATCTATAGTTTAAAAGAGGTAGGAATTAGTAACCGTTTTGTAACCAAGTGAAAAGTGAGATATGAAAAGAGGCTAAGTAAGGAGAGAAGTACAGTAGCAAGTATAACTTATATTTTTCATAACCATTTGATAAATTTGCAAATAAAATTTTAAAACTAGAAGTCTTTAAACTAACGCTAATTCTAACTAAGGGTCCAGCCTACAAGCAATATGGCTTTGATACCAACGTTGTCGGAACTCAGAATTTGCATTCTAAATCTACATGTGTTTATCATACTAGTTATATGATCAGTGGCTAGCACATACATATAATAACAATCATATCACATCCATACACGATAATTTTAAACAAGGTAGTACATATAGGTAACAACCAAACATATGTCTATATGGCGAGATTTACAACACATAGGCCGACCAGTCAAATAGAGCATACAACATAAATGGTTTAGTGGAAACAAAGATAAAAGATGCATAAAACTATTAAGTATACCTCACCCCATCCATAGGTAACTGATGGGAGTAAGACCCTAGTAACTGTCGTCCTCATCATCAAAATCTACTGTGTAAAAGCAACCACACAATGGACCTTCTTTCACATCCTCTAAATATGTTCAACAAGCGATCGTGAGTACGAAAATTGTACTCTGCAAGAATTTATAGAAAAGTATTATATTATACAAACTGAGACAACTGTAGCTGCCTATTCTAGTTTGATTTGCACAAAACCAGCTTTTATTTGCAGTAAAGAGTAATAGATTGCAAACAAAAACTGTAAAAGCATTTGAATATGATAAGCAATTAATTCTAAATCATAAATAGCACATTTAAAGAAGTGGCTTACTGCCGTAAAAACTACACAACAACAACCTCCCTTTGCCGACCAAGTAATGCATGAATTTTTCATTCATACATTTCTGGAATCATTTTATAAGACATAAAGATACTTATTGTAGGATATAACCAAGCTTTATCCAAAACCAGAGACATGACTATTCAAATAGATTTCCAATCAAATGAGGTTGTACAATTTACCCACACAATATAAAAATCCTACCATGTTATACATATCATGCGATACCGTAGGTATTCGATTTGAGAGTTCACGATGAATCTTTTATATTACCGGTCCTAACAACCACCGTGCTATGATACTTTCTTAAGGCAAGGAGTGCCCTCTAAATTCCAGAAAAATTCACAGAAGTTCCTAGAAATATTTTGGACTTAGATAAAATATTTCCAACTTAAGTTGGTGTTTAATTTTCATACTTAAAATACTTTTTAATTTCAAATAGATTTTAAACTCCAGAAAAACTCAGAGAAACCAAATAAAAGCCAAATAAATCCAAGTGATTAATTTGAATTAGGATTTTTATAGAAAACCAAAATATCACTCTCTTTAGTAACATTTTTAGGTTTTTACTAGAAATAATTTTCAAATCCAACCTTTTTAAAGCAGAAATTCAAGACAAAACAAAATTAAAAATTTAGGCACTAAAACATATGTTTTTATTTTAAACCAAATTAATTTAATTTATTTTTTCACTCCAAAAATTTGAATTAAACAGCTGGGCTGTTACAATCCACAACTTCTAACTCAACATGCGACAAAGCCTCCAAGACGGCACCTTTTATATCTTCATCACGCATCATCACCACGTTTCGAAGCTTCCGGGAATGCACAACCCTTATCTTCTCTATGCATCATCAACCTTTGTGTAGAAGCCTCCTAGACCGCACCACCTATAGCTTCACCACCTTTGATCTCCATGTGCTCTAGCATGAGCCTGACCACCTCTTGTGACATCCTTGATTGCCCAGATCTTAGACTTTTCCCGTATTAGTCCCGATCCTCCTCATCACCAACCATGATCGTCTCCATGCGCACCTACTCATCAAAGACCAAAGAACCATTTTCCTAACACAAGTTCTTCCCAACTTGACCATCATTATTATCAACACACACACACACACGCAAAACACACCCTTGTCCATCCACAAACAAGAATCAAATCAGCTATGACCATCAACCCGGTCGTCCACAACCACAAATACCATCACTCACCAGAAATCACTCTTACGACCACTCAGTATGACCATTAATTCCATCGCTTTTCAAAACACTAACCTCAGACCACTCATTATGACTGCTAGCACATCGAGTACTCGAACACAAGTACTCGGGAAACTCTATTGCTCTACTTAAAACACTCGGGAATACCATCGCATCACTACCAACCAGAGTCATCGAGAACCAATTGCCGTGTACCGATCACATACCACAAGCTCAACAACCAACGTAGCAACTACGACAACTGATCACCGACCACCGAGTACCGAGCCCTTCGGACTACCAAGTACCGAGTCCTTGTGACTACCGAGTCCTTCCGACTACCGAGTACTGAGTCCTTATTACCGAGTACCGAGTCTTTCTGAGCACTGTTCAGAAATCATCCAGCACCAGCCAATAACCCCACTGGCCTAACACGAGTACTCGAAGTACTCGTAGATTACAAAAAGTAAAGCACTTGAACCGACAATGAAATCTACGAGTACCAACCATGAAGCCTATGACAACTGACCGTAAAGCCTTTTACTACCAAACACAATGATAGTAGACAAGAAAGTCTATGACTATCGACAAGACTGTAAAATATACAACTATTACATTAGTTCGCAAAATCTATGACCATCGACTGCAAAGCCTCCGATTATCTAATGCAGACCATGAAAGTCAACGACCATAAAAAGGACTATAGCTACGACCATGAAAAAGTATTGTAGCTACGACCAAGAAAAAGTGCTATAGCTATGATTACCTTCAGTGGTCGATATGTCGTGGTCAAAGTCAAGTTGTCATGGTCAAAGTCATACATAGCCGGGATGCCGTGGTCGAAGTCGTATGCAGTCAAGACGCCGTGGTCGAAGTCGTACGCAGTCAAAATGCTGTAGTCGAATTGTCGTGGTTGAGACAGTACGTTGTCAAAATCGATTGTGGTCGAAGCTAGATGTGGTCGAAGTCGAACTTAGTCTATGGTACCTCGAAGGTACCGAAAGATGCATTTCACCACCTGGCGGTGAGATACGTGAGGAGAAGCCTGGAATCAAGCACACAGACACACAGAGAAGTGTATGTCTGGCCTCGAGGCAGTGAGGTACAAGAGGGAGTCAATCACGCTGTGGTACTCCTTTTGATCAACTAGCTCGCCATCCTCATCTAGATCGAGTGAAGCTGATGATGCCATCGGAGTTGACACTGGCTTGCCATCACTCATGTCAAAGCGTATCAGGAGATCTCGAGTGTACTTGTCCTGATGCAAGAAAGTACCCTCTCGAGTCTGCTTGATCTGGAAACCAAGGAAGAAGCTCAACTCGCCCATCATACTCATCTCAAACTCTGTGCTCATGACACCAGAGAACTGGAAAACAAGAGCATGAGAAGAGCCACCAAAGATAATATCATCAACATAAATCTGGACGAGTAGAAGATCATTGCCATGCCTGTGAATGAACAAGGCCTTGTCTACTTTACCCATCTCAAACCTACGACTCAACAAATAGGACTTAAGCCTCTCATACCAAGCTCTAGGGGTTTGCTTAAGTCCATACAGGGCTTTGGAAAGCTTGTAGACATAGTTTGGGTATTTGGGGTTCTCGAAACCTGGAGGCTGCCTAACATAGACCTCTTCCTCAATAAACCCATTGAGGAAGGCACTCTTGACATCCATCTGGTTCAGCTTGAAGCTCCTAGACGCTGCGAATGCAAGCAAGATCCTAATGGCCTCTAGCCTAGCTACAGGGGCAAAGGTCTCCTCAAAATCTAAACCCTTAACCTGGGAGAAACCATGAGCTACCAATCTAGCCTTGTTTCGAATGACTAACCCATCCTCACTCTACTTGTTTTTGAAAACCCACTTGGTACCTATGACATTATGACCTTTAGGGAGCTCAACAAGTGACCAGACCTTGTTCCTCTCAAGGTTCTCTAACTCATCATGCATGGCATTGACCCAAGAATCGTCAGAAAGAGCATGACAAACATCCTTGTGCTTGAAAGAGGCGACGAAGGCAGAATGGAGATAGAAGTGAGACAAGCTAGATTTTGAGCGTGTGACGCGCTCAAGATCTCCTATCATCTGCTCTGAAGGATGATGTTTTTGGATATGACAGGGAAGTCCTGGATGAGAAGAAGAAGTGGCTTTACCTCATGAGCTGACGAGGTAGGAACAAAGCCACTAGCTCCAGAAGATGCGGAAGGAATGTGCTTATCTCCTCGAGGTGCGGTGGTAGAAGCAGGCACCTCAAGGGAAGGAGGAACTGGATCAGGTAAGCAACCTTCATCTTTATCCTCCTCATCATCCACAAAGATGGTCTCGGACTGCTCTACAGAACCTGAGATGTCAGGCCTAGTGCCAGGACTGGCCTCGTCGAAAGTCACCTCACATGTCTCTACCATTTTACTAGTCTCGCAGTCCCAGACCCTATATGCCCACGAAGAAGACGAGTAACCCAGAAAGATACCATCACAAGATCGTGACTCGAACTTATCTAGGTTCTCAGACTTCAAGATAAAACACTTGCAACCAAACACGCGAAAATGCGAGACACTGGGCTTTCGCCCATACCTCAACTCATAAGAAGTGCGATGCAAGCGTGCCCTCAGAAAAACTCTGTTCGAAACATGGCACGTGGTGGCTATAGCCTCAGCCCAAAACTTCCTAGGTGTAAAGTACTCATCAAGCATCGTCTTGGCCATCTCGACCAAGGTACGATTCTTTCTCTCCACAACGCCATTTTGCTAGGGGACGTGCGGAGAAGAGAACTGATGCTCTACACCCGTCTCATCGCAGAACTTCTCAAAGTAGGAATTCTTGAACTCCGTGCCATTGTCACTGCGGATCGCTCATGAGGCACCTGAGAGCTCGACAGAAAGCCTACTAAAAAGACCTCAAAAATGACTGAACGTCTCATCCTTCGAGTCTAAGAAAAACACCCAAGAAAACCTCGACAAGTCATCGACCACGACAAGAACGTACCACTTCCCTCCTACCAACTGCACTCTAGCTGGGCCAATTGTGTCCATGTGAAGAAGTTGTCCTAGTGCATTGGTCATAGTCACAGTGTCTGGAGGATGAGAAGCAACAACCATCTTGCCATGCCGGCAAGGAGCACAAACTAAGTCTTTGACTATCTTGAGTTTGGGCAGACCACAAATGAGATTGTGGCTGCTGACTTGAGTCAAATGATCAAAGCCAATGTGACCAAGTCTCCTATGCCAGAAGAAAAGATCACGGGACTCTGAAGCAACTAAACACTTGAGAGGATCACCAGAAGACTCAACAAAATCAGCACCAAAGATCCTCCCATATCTAGAGACCCCGCAAACAAGACTCCCCAAAGAATCAAGAATTTTGCAAGCATGTTCCTTAAAACTTACCTCAAAATTGTCATTGGTAAGCTGAGAAACAAAAAGCAAATTGTATTCAAGCTTACTCACTAAGGCAATATCTTTAAGAATGAAGGAGTCATTAACGCGCACAGTACCTTTAGCGATGACTCGTCCAGACGAGGCGTCTCTGAAGGTGATCGTCTCATCACCTAGAGCTCAAACTAGGGAAGAGAACCAACGGGAGTCTCCGGTCATGTGTCGAGAATAGTCGGAGTCAACGAGCCAAAACTCTCCCTTCCTAGCCCGGCGAACCTGAGTCAACAAGAGAGAGATATCTGTGGCTCAGTACTGGGATAAATCAAAATAGATTTTGGTGCCCAATACTGAGTCACACGACGAGCAGAAGAAGTAGTCATGCACGATTGACCTCTAACTACCCTACGCTCTCCGTCGCTCAGAAAGCCAGAAGGTCTACGAGCAGACCTGAAGCTGTTGCTGGGCCCGACTGCTATGGAGGAGCGAGTATGACCCACAGCAACATGCTAATCACGCTGCGGATAGCTGTCTTGATGGGGAAAACGAGATCTACCCTCAGGACGACAGATATCATGACCAGTGGCAACTCGAGGACTAAAAGCAAAAACATGAAAACCAAGTCCTCGATGCTGCCTAAGCACCTCAATAGAATTGACTCTAGGCCTCATGTTGGTCTTAGGTGCAGTCAGAGTCTGGGGCTGATCTTGAATACGCCTAAGGGTGCGAACACGATCTCTCTACGTGATCTTGGCGCGCTTGAAGCATCTCTCAATTATGTGTGTTATCCTTCTGACAGAAGGTACAATGATACTTCACATTCTAAGAGGTAGAAGTAGCATGATGGGGCTTGACCTTCAGAGAGGTCGAAGCAACATGTGATACCACCTTACTGTCAGAGATCCCTTGGACAAAGCCTGCAGATTTGAACTCAACCTTTTTGGTTCTAGGCTTGACCTCGATCACACCTGCTGCTACAGGTCTGAGAACAACAGGTGGATTCTTCCTAACATCTTCTAAGAAATCATATCCTAGACCTTGATTGAACTTGTAGATCTTGGATTTGTCTAGAATAAGATTTAACTTCTTCTTGCCTCCAATAAATCTTTCAAGAGTGTTCATAAGATATTGACACTCCTGAAAGAGAGAGGTGCAAGAAGAGCAGGGGGAAGAAGAGAAAGCAGAAGGAGAGGAAGAAGAACCAACAGCAGAAGAACGAATAGCACATGCATATCTCTCCTTGTGCACGGCTGCTCCAACCTTGAGGGCTTCGCATGACGCACAGGGGGCAGTCCTAATTCTAGCCATTTGGTTCTCGTCATTTTTCCTAACAGTCTCTCCCATGTCCTTATTTTTCTCCCCCACTTCAGCACACACAGAGCAACCAGATTGTGACTTTGCTAGTAGGTCCTTAGTTAGCTTCACACACTTGTCATTCAATGCAACGAGTTCAGATTTTAGTTTTTCATAGTTATTGCATGGTGAGCTAACATGGTCCTTAGACGCATATTGAGCCATTTTGTTGTTGTGGTCAATCATTTCTTGAAACTGTTTTGAGAAAGATTCAAATTCAACAGTCAATTTGGGACAGTTGACACAAGAGGCAATTGGCTCAAGCAAAGCAGCTCTCATTTCAGCAATTTTATGGTCTGCCTTTTTTAGGTTAATTTTCAAATTATTACAGCTTTCACTTGTTTCTGGCAGATCAAGAAGCATAGTGTAAAGACTTCTAAAGACATTGTTCTTATCCTCACATGAGGTACAAGATGCAGTCTCAACAGTAGTAGATGAAACAGAAGCTACCCTAGTCATCTCTAGTTCAACAAGCAAACTAACATTCTCCACCTTAAGCAAGCTCAGAAGTCACACTATCATGAGAGGTCCTTAGCTTCTCCATATCTCCAACAAAGAAGTACATACATCACAATCGTCACGGAAGGGAGCAGATTTAAGTGAAGTAAGCTCCCGTGACAAGCTCTCTACCTCATTCTCTAGATCACCATCCCTAACTCTAGATCTAGCATAAAATTTCCCTAGCTTGAGAAAAACATCATTGAGCTGGTCGTAGGAGGGACCTACCTCATCGGAGTCGGTGTAGAGATCGTCTTCGCTGACGCCGGTCTCGTTGGCCATGAAGCACATGCCGATGAAGTCATCGCTATCTTTGGGGTCTTGATCATCCTTGCTGTCGTCATCACTTCACCCTTCCATGTCGTTGAAGTTGATATCGTCGAAGGCGGTGAGGATGCGGTGGAAGAGCTTCTTGGCTTTGCCAAGGTTGCGGTACTTCTTCTCTTTCCCTTGGACATGAGTTGGGGGCTTCTTGTTGTGGTTCTTGTTGATGTAATCATTCTTGCTCACACCGTCGTAGTCATTCTTGCCCTTCTCCAGCTTGTGGCAATTTGCTCGAATGTGGTTGGGGCCACCACACTCAAAGCAAATCACTAGCCCACTCCTCTTTCTGTCCCTCACCCTCTTGTATGCATGGGAGAATTTTTTGGCCAAGAGGGCTAGTTCACTCTCAGGTAGCTGCTCAATTTGATCATCGCTTATTTCACAAAGAGCAGCTAGGGAAAAACCAGTAGCACCATCAGAGAAAGCTCCAGAAGCAGAAGTGGGATCGGTGACCAATGCCATCGACTGTGACTTCGACTTGCGAGAGACAATGTCAATCTCGTGAGTCTTGAGGCGTGAATACAACGCATCAAGAGTCAAAGTCGAAAGATCGGTCGTGTCCTTGATGGTGGTCACCTTCATCTCCCAAACTCGCAAGTCTAAAGCAGATAACATCTAGTGAGTGTTGTCTGAGTCAGGGTATATGAGACCGACTGCTCGGAGGTTGCTCAAGATTTTGTGAAACCTCGCAAAACACTCATCTAATGACTCACCAGCGAGCATCTCAAACTTGTTGTAATCTCACTTATATTGGTCCTATCGTACAGTCTTGATTTGAGTAGTGCCCTCATGGTATGCATCGAGGGTTACCCAAATGTCATAGGCCGACGAAAGATGAGAAATGCGATCGAATTCGCTTCTACTAAGACATTGGATTATGATGTTCCTTGCCTTAGTATTCGCCTCAACATCTGGAATATTTGCCACTGTGATGTTCTCATCGGCTAGAACAACATAGCGAGTTTTGACCTTCCTCCAAATGGCATAGCCCTAAGCCTATATATACGACTCCATCCTACTCTTCCAGAAGGGATAGTCGATTCCATCAAAGATAAGGGGCTTGGTGGAATACTTGTCTGTCACCATGGTTCAACAGACTGGTTAAGATCTACAGAGAAGAGCTAACCGGCTCTGATACCACCTGTAGGACCGAACTAGCAACAGAGGGGGGGTGAATGGTGCCTTTAAACCTCCCCAATATTCACACAATCTTCTTCTCCGATAGCTATAGAAGCTATGAAGCAAGAAGTTGAAAGCTCACTGAAAACAGAGAAAAATTGCATTAACACAGAGAGCAAATGACCGAAAACGGGCACTAACCGAAAACAGATTGATTGGTTGAAACCAAAACAGAGATCAATCAGATCAGTCGAAAACTCTCTCCCGTGGTCAAGCCAACCAGGAGAATATCTGTCTGTGATAGAGAGGTCGATCGCCAACTCGTGGTCGACCGAGCCACTCGGTCGAGGATAGCCTACAGCAAAGAAACAATGCGAACAAAAATAGAACAAACAGTACTCATAACGTGGTCGAAGCGAAAACAAAGACGGCCAAAGGCGCACGACTGCACGATCCAATTTTTGAATAACTTGTGATTCTTGGATCGATTGGTCGTGATATTTTAACCACAGAAAGAACACTTCCTCTGGTTGAGAAATATCAGAGCAGTCAAAACCTTTTAGTCGAGGCCGACAAGAACTGGGTAGTCGAATATGAAACAGAGGAACAAGAGGCACACGACTACCAGGCCAAGAACTCAAAGATCTTTTGACCAGACCATGCTCTCGGGATTGAACTTAGCTAAGATGGCTTTAAGAATGATTCCTAGTTCAGAGCAAGCCAAATCCAAAACAACCAGAAGCAAAACAATCTTAAACAGAAGAGAGGCGAGGATAAGATAGATCGAAGAGAATGCAATCAAATCATCCAAACTATCACATAGACAAAATGAAGATATAGATACAAAGAGATGAATGATTGTATTAATGGAGGTTTCTACAGCCACTCTATCCGGAGGTACACGAGCAATCGTGCTCTACCCAGAGACAACTCACGTAAAATAGAAACAAAAACCCAGAGCGACTCGGGAATAACCTCAACATGTTCTGGTGCTCTCCACCTCTATTTATAGCCTCAAGCTACCGGGGGAACCCGTTAAAACCCCCAACTAACACCAGGTATTACACATTGCTTTGCCCATTAGCTCCAACAAACTCAGTGATTTGCCTGTTATCTCCAACAAACTCAGCACTTTACCCGTTATCTCCAACAAAATCCGCTTCCTCAGGCCTGAGTCAATTTCACCGAATTGCCCCTCACGCACCTTCCCGAAAGCTTCCTTCTGTCTTGTCGACCACACTTGCAACCATCTGACGCCTAAGTCCTCTTCGACTTCACCCAGTCGTTCTGGACCTCAAGACCACCTGTGTCTAGTCCCGACCATTCTAGCCTCACCAAGACCTACCTCCAAGATCCTGCAAGCATCACAGACAAGAACACATCACATAGCACCGCTCGAAACAAAGATAACATCAATTTGCATTAGAAGAAAGTACCCAAAACATACTCCTACAAAGTCGTATACCCATTACGACCGGTTGAAATCACAAGATTAGCCACGCACATAGCCTACGACCGCATTGTACGTCATTACGACCACCCTAGAGGTCCATACGACTGATTCCCAGATGTTACGATCACTTCAGGAGCCCATACGACCGGTTAAACGGAAGCTATGACCACGGCCAAGGGTTTCAATGTGGTCGAAGGGACTTCTGACAACATCTAACCATGTTATGACTCCATCCAAGCGCTTCCGACCGTGTCCCGAGCACGTCCGACCGTGTTCGACCACGTCCCGAGCACATTTAACCGCGCCAGACTGCGCTTCTGACCACTTTTGACCGCGCTCGGACTACGTCCGACTGGTATCGACCACGTCCGACCGCGCTAGACTGCTCTACGACCATGTGCGACTGGTATCGACCACATCCGACTGTGCCAGACTGCGCTACGACCACGTCCAACCACGCTAGACTGCGCTATGACCACGTCCGACCGGTATCGACCACGTCTGACCGCGCCAGACTACGCTACGACCATGTCCGACCGCGTCACAACGTGGTCGAGGTCCACCAACTTCCCAACGTGGTCATCAGTCCGACCGCCGACTATTGACCGCAGCGGTCGAAACTTCGACTTTCGACTGCTCCTCACAATAGCGTGGTCATAAACTATCTGTCGACTTTCGACCAGGGATAACGTGGTCGTAAACCATTCCGACCACGTTCAAATTTCATTGCAGAGGTCGTAACTCGATCAGCAGGCTTCCGACTTTTGACAAAGATGTTGTAAACTCTCCTCCTGCCATCCGACCACAGCCAACGTGGTCGTAAAGATCTTCCAACCACTCACCCAGAGCTATGACTATGCAGGAGAAGCACAATTCAAACTCAATCTTTCTAAAACAAGAGTCAATTACTCATCACAAACATGAGGTCACCTCCACATGGTCTCTCAGTCACAGTTGTTCGATACACTAGTGCCCACACAGGCGCCAGTTCAGACAACTCCGGACCACGTGCGAGGGAGGCTCTTGACCATTTCACCCCATTGTGATCGAGGACCTGCCACCCCACGCTGCGGAAGCCCAAGCGGGGCCAACACAGACCCAGAGTGTGATGTGGCGATGACGCAGGGGGTGTTAGGGGTGGTGTAGCAGGCACCTAGTAGGGGCTGCCTGCTTGTGATGCTTGTACATGTATTCATTTTGTACTTCTTATATTACATATTTAGTATGACATGGTAGCACAAATCTATCGTCCAATTTTTTTGCCCGTGCCTATGGCACTTAATCCTCCGAGTTAAAATCATTACCGTCCAGACACATTAATTACCATGAACTAACTACACAAAGCATGTCGTGACCTATCTCTGCAAAGGACGAGTGGCCTCCATTAGCAAAGCAGGACGTGACCTCCCTCCACATGACGAGACCCAACGAGGTAGCTTTGTGCACAACGTGACCAAACGAGCCAACTTTGTATAGTGACGTGACCTAATGAGGCAGCTGTGCACAACAATGTGACCTAAGGAGAAAGGATTCCTTGACGGGGCCTCTGCCTCACGGACGCAAACTTGTAGCAACCAAACTGCAGTTTAGTTGTGTGCGCTACGCCGGCTTGGCATATAAATACTACCTCTTCGGCCCTGGCTTCTACAATATCAAGACTACAACACTATCTCACTCAGGTGGACAAACAATGAGAGGAGATCCGCGAACTCACAAGGGCTGCTGTAGCCTAGGACGAACAAAGGGAGCATGTCAGGAGGGTACCTTCCCGCAACGACACCCTTGGTATCAACAACCTCTATCTCAACATCCCCACAGAGCATTCATCACAAGACCCACCCGAGAGGGAGACGTCGCCCCTCTGTTGGTGCAGGGACGGATGCAAGTTCTTCAAGTCCAAAGAGCAGCTGACCCCGGGCATGCGCTACTGGGGGTGCGCTAACTACGCCTGGGACTATCCCGACTGCCATTGGGACACAGGCTGCTACCGACAACTGGTAAGGACCGATTAAAGTACATTCCCCTAACGTTTTGCTTTCAAAGTATGCACTAACAACCTCTCTCGTCTACCCGTAGTCTCCAGATCCACTATGTGCCTACCTAGCTAGATCAACCGAGAGATCCACCCACACGGTTAGTGGAATCTTAATTGCGAGGAGTGGGATGCCAGGATAGACTGCGACAGGAGGGAGGAGCGGCGCTGCGAGGAAGAGCACAGCGAGTGTATCCGGCAGGAGACACAAGATCATCTCGAGACATGAAGGCGCAGGGAGCGTGAGGCTCATGAGGAGGAGCGTGAGAGTGGCCAAGGCCAAAGTGGCAGGTGAGCAGTAGAACGCCGAGCTCGTAAGAAAGGGCAAATGGCTCTGATTCACGCAGTAGATCGGGCTAATAGCCCCATACTACCCACCATATTTTTTCTGTCTCGTAAAGGCATGTATGTATTCTTGCATAATCCGAATGCTACTGTCACTGTGTACCGCGTAGTTGTAGCAAGCTCTCATTCTCTAGTACCTGTGTCACCCAAGATTGTTTTGGTTGTAATTATTTCATGACAACAGTTTCACCAGTTTATTTCTTAGCGATTTGCTCACAAATACTTCATACTCTTCACAATTGGAAAGCAAGCGAGGATGTAAACTACAATTGGAACCATACATTGAAATACCATTACCCACCCTAGGTCGGGTTTGCAAAATTTCCAATTTCATTTTTTCATGACTTTAACTTCGCAACATCTACTAAAATCCTAAACCCACCACTCGTTGCCGCTTTTGCAAAAAAAAAAAGAGATTACCCCCCTAAATCCATCGTACGAACTCTATCTCATGCCACCACCCATGCGGCGATAACAGCGACACCACGTGACGGCTCCCTCCGCCCGCGGTTGGTTGACGGTGGATTATTTCTGTAATAAAAAGGGTGGCATAATAGTCTAATTCAGATTAAAAATTAGATTTGTTTAAAAAATTCGATGACCACACATGATCTCACAGACAATCGCTCAACTTTATGCATAGCTGGTACCTCAACACGTTACAGATAGGGCTGTAAACGAGCCGAGCTCGAGCGAGCTTGACCTGGCAAGCTCGAGCTCGGTAGAAACTCGAGCCGAGCTCGAGCGAGCCTGAGATCGACATCGAACTTCAAGCTGGGCTCGAGCTCGGCTCGGACAAAACTCGAGCTCGCTCGAGCTCGGCTCGTGTAGGCTCGGTGTGGACTGAGGGAGTACCTGCGCTGCGGAGTGCGGAGCCGTGGCCGGGTCGAAGAGGGGCGGCGGCGTGGGGACGAGCGGCGCCGGGGCGGACGAGGGGCGCGACCAGCCGACTGCGCCAGCGATCCCGGGGCGGCGGCGTGGGGACGAGCGGCACCGAGGCGGACGAGGGGCGCGACCAGCCAACCATCGGATGCTCTGCGCCAGCGATCCCGGGGCGGCGGCGAGGGGAGGACCGGAGGAGGGGCGACGGCGGGGGGGACTGGAGGAGGGGGGACGAGGCCACGAGAGGCGGTGGGGCGGCGCTGGCGCAGGGGAGAGGAAGGGGGAGGAGCCGAGGAGGGGTGGCGGCCGGCGGGGGGTAGGGGCGAGGAGGGGGGCGGGGAGGGCGGGGGGGCGGGAGAGGGGGTCGGTGGCGGGGGCGAGGAGGGGCGGCGGCGGGGAGAGGAGGGGGACAGGGGCGGCCGGCGGCCGGCGGCGGGGGCGACGAGGGGCGATGGCGGCGAGGAGGGGTGGGGGGCGAGAAGGGGCGGCGGCGGGGGAGAGGAGGGGGCGACGAGGGTGGGGGCGGCCGACGGCGGAGGCGACAAGGGGCGGTGGCGGCGGGCCAGCGGGGGGCGACGAGGAGTCGGGGGGCAGGCGGAGGCGGGTGGCCGCCGGCCGGGTGGGGGAGAGGACTGAGGAGGGAGGGGCGTGATTTGAGAGGGCGGGATTCGGGAGCGGCCGTGCGGGAGAGGCGGGATTCGGGAGCGCCCGTGCGGGGAAATGGGGGAGGGGTAAAAAATCCTAAGCTCGCGAGCTATTCGAGCTCGGCTCGTTAAAGCTCGCGAGTTTAGGATGAAGCTCGAATTCGGCTCGTTTGGGGATCGAGCTAAGCTCGAATCGAGTCTAGAACGAGTCAAACTCGAACAGTTCGCGAGCCTCGAGCTTTTTTTACAGCCCTAGTTACAGACAGCAGTGGTCCAGACATCGAGTACATGGCCGCACTTTTTATTGGGGGCACGCTGCACTGCGCGCATGCACACCCGTCTGAGGCTGTCAGATTCCACTGCCTGCTGGCGGCAGCCGACTGCGGAGTCATCCAGAGCCACAGCGCGGTCTTGAACGCAATGATCGGGTCAGTCGCGACCAGCTCTAGGTTGCTCAGCCGTGACGTACGGTGATGGTTATGCTCAGCGGATAGCAAACATGTGTGGATGAGCGAGCCAAGGGTGGCAAGGTGGCAGAGCCTGATAGGCTGGTCCTAGGCCCATCGGTCAACAAGTTAATTATTTCAAAATGCAGGAAAATCTCAAAATTATGAAAAAATTATTCTAATGTATTTTTCAAAAGGGAACATGATTTTGGGTTGTTACATGAGCAAAGGATACGTCCATGCTTCGCTCCTGGAAGCATCCCCAAACCACAAAGGGTCTGTTTGGTTGCCTGTATGAGGGTGGCTCGCACCAGCTCATACAGGGAGATGGTGTTTGGTTGCCTGCATGGAGGAGAGAGCCTGCATGAGTAGATGCAAAAAATCAACTGGAGCCAGGCTGAGGAGAAACGTGGCTGAGGAGCTTCCCTCCTCAGCCTGGCCACGTTCATGCAGCTGCATGAGCACATGCAGGCAACCAAACAGCCCCAAAGCTATCTCACGGATCACAATGCACCTCCAGCACCTCGTCACCTCGAGCAACACCATGCTCATCCACTCAAATCCATCATGGTTCACTCAACCATGTCTCATAAAGTCTCAGCGTGCGTCACACAGCATATAGACACAAACCTCAGAGCCCTCGAGGCATCTCAATCCTCGGACTCAAGCCACCTACACACACATAGAACAAGAAACCATATCCAGATACAAATTCTTTACAACTTGACTCAAATTAGTCCAAACATGCAACATCATCCTTAAACTTTGCCAAACCCAAAACTCAACCCGAGCTAGGAACAAGACATCAGTCGGATCGCATTTCCAATGTCGGCAGACCGTCAACCATCGACCAGTGAAACTGCACTTGACACACTCAGAAACACCTTTCTGGACAAGGCTGACCGGCAACCCAAGTCTGGTCAAACCACAACCTATGGCCAGACCGCATTTGCTTAAGACCAAAACATTCTCTCAAAAATATCAACTGAGTCTGATCGTGGCGACAACGTTGGTCAGACCGCACTTACCTGAGCCCAAATCCACAGAAAACTCTGACGAGTAACCATAGCACGGTCAAACAGCGCCCTGTGGTCAGACCGTGGCCCAATGACGGTGAGACCGCACCTGAACACTTGACCTGTGACCCTGAAACTCGGAATTTCTCTAGAACTTAGAACTTCAAACAACAAAAGACAACACATGATAATTTGCAATCTTCACGAAACAAACTCAAAACCAAATTAACCAAGCTGGCAATTACTCCCATCCCTACAACATGTGAAACACATGGGGATCACCTCACATGATCTCACAGACAGTCGCTCATCTTTATTCATAGCTGATACTTCAACACACACACGGGCTGGGCTTTCACACAGGTCCATGCAGATTACTCGCCCAACACGTACGAACTGAAATCCATCCACCACACATTACAAGCAGCAGAGGTCTAGACATCCAGTGCGTGGGTGTAGTTTTTATTAGGGGCACGCTGCACTGCACGCAGCATGACAACACATCTACTACTGCGCCGATGAGTTGATGGTCCCATTGAACGGCGCCTGGCTGTAGCAGTCTCAGGCCCGTCGAAGCCCAAGAGCGAAGTGAGCGACCGCTCAGGGCCCCCAAAACTGAAGGGCCCCCAAAAGTCTACGATGAAGAGGCCCATAGCAGGTTAGATTTCTCAATCCTCAGCCCATGCCGGCCAGGGGCAACTGAAGCGCCGCAGCACAGGCTCAGCGATCGCTTTGACGCGAAGACTCCGTCGCCCGTCCGTGCCGCCGCGCCGCTGCGAAGTGCGAACTGCGTCACCTCGTCCAGTCGTCCTTGTGATTCCTCCGCCCCCCACGGAGACGCATGACACGGCACGGCTCCGGCGACGGCATTTCGCTCACGGTTCCACGTATAATATATGTTTTTGTTAGACATGATTTTATATATTTTAGGGCCCCAATTGCATTTCGCTCACGGGCCTCCAATTCCTGGAGACGGCCCTGAGCAGTCTATGTCCAGTAGGTTGGGCTCGTAGCTGACGCCGAGGATGTTGCAGTAGCGTTTGTACAGGCTGATGCGGCCTTCGGTGAGGACGTTCGTGGACAGCCCGTAGCCGCGCGCCTGCCCGGCCGACCCGTCTGAGGCTGTCAGATTCCACTGCCCGGTGGCGGCGATGTGACAGGACAGCTGCTTCGCCGACCGTGGGGTCATCCAGAGCCACAGCGCGGTCTTGAACGCAACGATCGGGTCGGTCGCGACTAGCTCCGGGTTGCTTAGCAGGTCCGCGCCGATGCCCTTGCCGATCGGGCCGTAGTTGTAGTTGCTGAAATTAACGGAGCACGCTTCAGGTTGAGAACTAGCTTATGTCTTGCATGTTCCGTACGTATTTCTAGACAAACTTATATCATTTGAGTCCAGATCCAAATCCGGAAATTAATCCAATATGCATGCGTGGATGGATGGAATGCATCACCTTACATCCACATGTAATATGTTCATTCATGTATGAGGTCCTCTCTCCCGCAATATAAGTTTAACATAGATACTTATGAGGTACATTATTTAAATAATATTTTAATAAATTCATATTATATTTATCTCTAATAGAAATAGTAGTACTATGTATATCTAATATGAATAACTATAGTCTAATTTTATTAAATATTATTTAAATAATATGCTTTCTAATTATATGTGTTGGACTAATATTACAGTGGAGGTGTAGCATTTTTATTTGCTGATTAGTTAGCAAGTCTGGTTAATGGGATTGACTCAGAGCATTTGCGTCTGTTGATTAGTTATTGCTCTAATTAAGTCTAGTTAATAGGCGTGATTGCTTACTAGGCGATCTGCATGGGTCCGCGCGGGTGGTACGTCTTGCCCGGAGAGCACGGCCACTGCGCGCTCGGCACACAGTAATCCGACGACGAGACTCCCTTCACCTCCTTGTGGCAGTACCCCGACGAGTACGAGCCGCCTGCATGTATTTATGGTTATATACTTCCGACCGTACACGTACATACGTTAATTTCCTACCTGCGAAAACGAATGAGTTTCTAGCTGGTTACGTACCGGAGGTCTCCTGGGAAGTCTGCGCCAGGAACGCGGCGACCTCCCGCTTGCGCGCGCTGTCGTCGCCCGTCGCGCCGAAGGACGGGAACGCGCCGGCCGCGGCGACGAAGGCGTCGTAGGTGTAGGACCCGCGGTTGGGGCACGCCGCGTCATCGCGGTGGGGCAGCATCCGGTCGAAGAGGTCCCTGGTCACGACGGACGACACGCCCACGCCCACGTGCTCGCCGGGGCAGGGGCAGCGGCACTGGCTCTGGCAGCCGTAGCCGCAGTGTTCGGTAGTGTAGCCGCACCAGCCCCACAGGCTGCAGCATTGGTAGTTGGGGCACAGCGCGCCGCCGGCATAATTGCCGCACTGGAAGGCGTGCGTGGTCACCGCGGCGTAGGCGATAGCCAGCACGGCCAGCGCCAGGACCTTCATGGCCAGGTTTGCAGCCCTCCCTGCCATGAACATATGCTCAACTTTGAGTCTTTTTTATATTTTTTAGGGAAATATTTCTTTCTTTTGACTGCGTAGTAAGCTGGATGAGATACTGGTGAGAGAGACACGAAATGCATACCCCTATTATATAGACCTCAGGGTCTTGCCATGGCCTGTGTTTGATTGCAAGGACTAGGTGGGACGGGATGAGATGGATCCGTTTTTGTAGGTGTTTGGATAGGAGACAAGCAGAGTCAAGGACATCCCACTAGGAATATTCCTTGTAGATCCGGGACCAGGCAATCCTCTTTTTTTTCATGGGACAGAGTCATCCCACCTCTTTGTTTTTTTAAGTACTGTTTTGTTTAAATTTTTTTAAAAAAAACTCAAAGGCTTATGTGTAGAAACATGTCAACAATAGCCTTCAATTTTTTTTAAAAAAAAACTCAAATGCCACACATGTCCCGCCTTCATCCTTCCATCCAAACAAAGGATGGGACCATTCCATCCCACTTTATCCTTCCAACCAAACAAAAAATAGGGATGACTCTATCCTCCCAACCAAACAAAAAATGGAATCATCCCATCCCAAAACCAGGGACAGGACCATCCTATCCCACCTTGTCCCTAAACCAAACACAATGCTGTAGTACAGTGTTGTGCATCCAATCTCGCATTAACATGCATGGCCGAAATACAATAGGGTTACGAAAATTGACAGAAAATCAGTGAAAATCGGTCTCTCACAGTTAGACTACAAATCAGTCTTTAATATTTAGTTTTTCTCCGATTTTAACCGATTTTTATTTAAAATTCGAATTTCCATTTAAAACTTTTAGTTCAAAAACTACTTAATTTTTTTAAAAAAAAATCGGTGCTACTGGTTGTACCAGGACCTGATAAAAATTCAATACTGATTTTGATAACCGAACACAACAAGGATTTGGTCGTACGCCATTATTATACTGTTATCGAACAGGTACCAAACGATGATTGGTCTCCATCTTATGTTACTCCGTGTTCATGCTTATCTTAACTTGCTTCATCGGTTAGTCTACAAGTAACACGTGCATGACCAAGGTGGTGGTACAGGAGATGAATGGGGCTTCCCTATCCCCTCTTCCTATTCTCCTCCCTATTCCCTCAATCTAAACCACTCAAATCTTATCCAATGGCTAGTTTTTTTATATTTTCACTATTTTCTCATCCATCATAAATAATAAAAAATACAGGAAAAAATAAAATTTATTTTTTATTATAATTTTTTTACAGAAATTATAATTTTATTTTTTTCTTAAAAAATTATATAAAAAATAAATTTTACTTTTTCTGTATTTTTTATTATTTATGATGGATGAGAAAATGGTGAAAATATAAAAAACTAGCCATTGGATGAGATTTGAGTGGTTTAGATTGAGGGAATAGGGAGGGAAATAGAAAGAGGGGATAGGGAAGCCCCATTCACAGGAGACCTCTAAGATGAGCGATCGTGATGTGATGCGTATATAGATGTATTTACTATTTTTTTAGTTAAATATATTATTTAATTAAAAAATTATTGAACTGTACTAAATATTATCAGATAAACTCTAACTTAATTATATCTTTTATTGTGGTATATCGAAATACATAGTTACTAATATTTTATTTAATTATATTAGTCTTATATTTAACATGTACGAATTTAAAATGAAAATTTGTTTGCAAGACTGTTATTGCGAATATCTCATCGAACTCGTCCAAATAAATATATTATTTATTAAATTCCGAGCTATCGATATCACGTGGATCCATAGGACAGCTCGTGGGCCCAATCCGTATATAGTACAATCATGCCACAACGAAAATATACACAAGAACATCAACAAAAGGACAAAATCATGACTAGTTGTAGGCCCCACATAATGAAATTTCGTGTGTGTAATTGATGGCAGACGATGATACCAATCCGTGTGTGTAATTTCGTGTGTGTATCTGTCAGTTCGGCCACCAAAAAGTAATTGTCTCCTGCATGTAGAGTGAAAAACGGTAACAACAATTTATTTTATTCGATATTTGTATTTGAAAAACATAAATGTTATAAGTAAAATCTATTTTTGAAAATATTCGTATCCGTATTTAAGAATATTCGTATTCGCATTCGTATTCGAGAATATTCATATCTGTATTTGTATTCGAGACTATTCGATCCGTTTCTAGAACCCATGAAAAATCCGTATGAATTTTGTGATTCAAAATTTGAATTTATGCGGTTTAAAACTGGCAACTGGTCAAAAATCGGTAAAACCGATAGAAATTTGTTTTATCCGATATTTGTATCCGAGAAAATCTGTATTCAAAATTATCCGTATTCATAGTCGAGAATATTTATATCCGTATTTAAGAATATTCGAATTTATATTCGTATTCGTTTTAGAAACATGGATTCGTATTCGTATTTGAGACTATTCGATCGTATCCGATCCATTTCCACCCCCAACTGCATGGAAATTGTCTTTGCATGCAGCACAACAATACTAGAGGTTGAGACCTTTTGGCCCTAGCTTATGACTTTTGACTTAACATTTTGAATCCTAGTTATTCATAATAGAAACTATAAAGAGATACTCATGTGCGAGTTTAGTTGATATAGATAAAATCGATACAATATCTATTACAATCAATTTGTAAACCTTGTATTAAAAAATATATGATTTAAAAATAAGTTACTATAACAAAAAATAAAAAGCAATAAGCATCGAGTGCTTTCGAGCCCAGTCCGGTGTGTATTGATGGCGGTGATGATACTTGTATATGTGAGTTCGGCCAGGAAAAAGAATAGTCCTCTGCGGGCGTCACGAATTTGCACGTGCGTCCCACTTATAACATCCTATTTTTTTTGGAATTTAAATTTTTTGAATGGAGTAGCCTTTTGGACCCCTTTTCGAATTTTCAACAAATTAAAAACCCAATTTGAAACTCAAATTCAAAATAAAATCTGGAAGTTCAAAATCAAATTCAAAAATTCAAACTTAAATTATACATAGGCCTTTGAGCCAACATATTCACCTCTTGGCCAGCCAGCCCAACCACCTCTCCCTCTCTCTTTACTCTCTACCTCTCCCCAACTTTTCGGCCGAGCTCAGCACACCTTCACTGCTACCTCACCTGCACATCGCGCTGTGTTGGTGCGCTCATCCTCGCCACAACGGCCCGTAGCTCGCATGCACTCTATTGCCCCCTTTTCTCTTTTCTCTCTTTCCCTCCCCCCTCTACCCATGCCACGCCTGCCTCGTCGCCGCGCCGCACGCCTATCCTCGCCTCCATCGTGTGCATGTGCCATGCTATTCCCTCTTTCCTCCCCTATCCAGGCGCACACTCCACCTGTGCCATGCTTCGCCATGCCACACGTATGACCACGCTGCATGTTCGTGCCTGTGCCTATTCCGTGCGGTCTCCGTCGTGCCGCCCGCTCTCTCCTCGCGCACCACGAATGTGCACATGATTACTACATATTATTAAATTGTACTAAATATTGCGGTAAACTTTAACTTAATTGTATCTTTTATTTAGTTATATGTAGTTTTATATTTAATCTGTACGAATTTAAAATAAAAATATGTTTGGAAGACTGTTATTGCGAATATCTCATCGAACTCGTCCAAATGAATATATTATTAGGGGTGAAAACGGATCGGATACGAACGGATAATGCCTCTACCATATTTATTTTCATATTTTTTTTCCAGATACGGATACGAATACGGATAACTCGAATACGAATACAAATACGAATAATATCGAATACAGATACGGATCGAATACGAATCGAAACGAATACGGTTACGAATATTTATCGGAACATGAAACCCCTTAAACTATACATCCAAAATTAACGAAAATACGTAAATAGTTCATCTTGTCAAAACATTCATGCAATCTAAACAAGCATAGTCTTTTCATCCACAATGAAAAATATACCTGATAGTCGATCATAACATAACTACATAAGTAGCAACAACGTACAATTCATCGAATACACATGATGACATGATAGCAATTTGAACAAGCATAAGAACATTTCATTCCTCCATTTCATCCACCAAGTCCTCCGTCTATTGTCATAATTTAGTTGCTGAGAATAATAGTGATAATGGTCCCTTAATATTGATCGTAACTTCTATTGTCATAACTTTCGACGAAACTGGATTTGCTATGTAAATTGTGTGGACTTAATGTATTTTTTTGCTTCCATTCTAGGTGGATAACATCAGCAAGGCACTTCATAAATGTGGTTATCAGATGCGTGGATTTGATACCATGTACAATGGTCACACCGGGAGAAAATTGACTGCAATGATTTTCCTTGGTCCCACTTATTACCAGAGACTCAAGCACATGGTGGATGACAAGATTCACTCCAGAAGAGGTCGTGGTCCTGTCCAGATACTCACCAGACAGCCAGCAGAGGGGCGCTCACGTGATGGTGGTCTCCGTTTTGGAGAAATGGAGAGGGATTGCATGATTGCTCACGGCGCTGCATTTTTCCTGAAGGAGAGGATATTCGACCAGATCACCAGAGTGATGCTTACAGAGTGCACGTATGTGAGAAGTAGAGTGGGAATGTGCCGTCTGGGCTTTATTATGGGCTGGCTGGTTATGAGCTAAAATCCCGGATATCCGATTTCGTATTATTCGGATTATCTGTATCCGTATTCGACGGATACTAGGTTTACTGTATTCGTATCCGTATCCGATAAAAAAAATCCGTATCCGTATCCGGTCTGAGAATTATCCGAAAAAATCCGATCCGATACAATCCATATCTGTATTCGTCTGGATCGATCGGAAACTATCCTATCCGCTTTCACCCTATATATTATTCATTAAATTCCGAGCTATCCGTACATAGTACAATCAAGTCCAGGGGGCCGGCTCGACGTGTCCAGCCGATAACCACCCATTTTGCATTTGGGCCATTTTTACTTCACGCACACAACAAAAATGTACACAAGAACTTCAACAAAAGGACAAAATCATGACTAGTTGTGGGCCCACATAAGGAAATTTCGTGTGTGCATTGATGGCAGGCCACGAAAGAGGAATTTTGGACACTGTTGGACCTATGGATATGTGGAATTCCATTTTTGGCCCCCTATTGCAAAAAATTCCAAAATTAGACCCCATTCGAGCGCGCGATTACGGGAGGATGACACGTGCCCCGGTCTCGCGCTGGGGACACAGTCGCGCGGTCGGGCGGGGCAGACGTGCGCTCGGCGGAACATTCGCGCGGTCGGGCGCTGGGTCGCGCGCTGGGGGCGGACGGACGCGCGGTCAGGCGCTGGGTCGCGCGCTGGGGGCGGACGGACGCGCGGTGGGAGCGGAGCGAGGCCGGTCGTGCGGTCTGGTACCGCACGACCGCACTGTTCACCCGGTCGTGCGGTACCAGACCGCACGACCGGGGCACGTGTCATCCTCCCGTAATCGCGCGCTCGAATGGGGTCCAATTTTGGAATTTTTTGCAATGGGGGGCCAAAAATGGAATTCCGCATGTCCATGGGTCCAACAGTGTCCAAAATTCACGAAAGAGATATTTGTCTCCTGCATGCATCACGATTTGGAGAAATTTTTGTATGCATAACCTATTTTTTAATCAAAATTATAAAAAAAATACATGCGAGAATTTTTTTTTATAAAAATAGGTTCCAGTCACTCCCTTATTAGGTGACTGGAGTCTTTTGCCCAACCAGCGGCCGACAGCATTCTTGTCGCCTTACCGTCGAGCGACTGCATCCAGTCGCCAACCCATTCGGCGACTTACATGCAGTCGCCTCCCCATTGGGCGACTTTCATGCAGTCGCCCCCAGTAGGTGACTGCACTCACTCTCCCGTGAATGTTTTAAATTTTATGAATTTTGTAGTTTTAAACTGGTAAAAAATGAGCTGGAGTTGTAATAAAAGTTTATGTTCATTGTATGTTGTAGGTGGGTAAAAAAATTTAGAATTTTTTTACGAACGATTGACCGTAGAACATTGGAGTTAGTCTCTATTTCATTCAAAACAGTCGTGCCCATGGTCAAGAGCGAGCATTGGATCTTACTCAAGTTAGTCTCTATTTCAAAAACATTTGTGGGAGGGGTGAAAACCCATCAAGGTGGATGCAACTTTGATTTTGGATTTTTTCTGGGTGGTTGTAACCTAGTGATGTTAATTGGGTGGATGTAGCCCTAGTAATAAAAAAAATTAGCATATGGTGGATGGAACCTGTACTACTAAATATTGCACAATTTCACCCCTTTAATGATCATGATTTGTTAAAATGGTAAGTCACAAAAGTTTCTATTTATGGTAAATTAAAATGCTGCTTTAGCATATAAAAGAACCCAAACCCTCCTTGTTAAAACCTTGCATGTATAAATACTTACATTCTGTGTGTTAACTCACGAAGCAGTACTGCCTGTGCTCACCCTCACTCACAAAACACTCCAGAGCCTATGGACCAAGAGCATTATGGGTACTACGACGTCCCAGGAGCTGATGGCATTGAGGACGGTGGAGAGTAGTTTAGGCTCTAGTAGTCTATGTCTCACTCCAGTCTAGGTCTCACTCCAATTGAAGCTTGTGTGCATCAATATTATCCAAGTCTTTTGCTTCCGCTTTTGTTGCCATGTAACCATTTAGCCTGTTCGGCCCTTTATGTAAACTTGGCCCAATGTGGTCTATTTAACTCTGATGTCTTAATATTATTGTAAGTTATGGTTACGCTGTGTATGAAATAATTCAGAAATATATCTGTAAGTACTATCTACCGATTAAGGGAATAGTGCAGTGGTTTCATAGAGGATTCTAGATTGGCTAAATCTGAGTCTGACATAGAGCCTGGTCAGACCGCACTCCCAATAACAGTTAGACCACACCTGAAGACTTGACCCGTAACCTGAAACTCAAAATTTTTTAGGAACTTAGAACTTCAAACAACACAAGACAAAACAGGATAATTTGAAGTCTCCACAAAGCAAACTCAAACCAAATTAACCAAGTTGGCAATTACTCCCATCACTCCAACATGTGTTTAATTTGCAGTCTCCACAAAGCAAACTCAAACCAAATTAACCAAGTTGGCAACCACTCCCATCACTACAACATGTGAAACACATGGGGATCACCTCACATGATCTCACAACAGTTGCTCAACTTTATTCATAGCTGATACTTGAACACACATTACAGGCAACAGAGGTCTAGACATCCAGTGCGTGGCTGCAATTTTTATTGGGGGCACGCTGCACTGCAGTGCACGCACGTAGCATGACAGCACATCTACTACTACGCCGAAGAGTTGATGGTCCCATCGAACAGCGCCAGGCCATAGTAGTCCATGTCCTGCAGGTTGGGCCCGTAGCTGACGCCGAGGATGTCGCAGTAGCGCTTGTGCAGCCTGACTCGGCCTTCGACGGTGGCTCGGCCGCCCTGGAGCCCGCCGGTAAGGATGTTCATGGACAGCCGGTAGCCGAACGCCCGGCCGGGCGACCCATCTGAGGCTGTCCGATTCCACAGCCCGGTGGCGACGGCGTGGCAGGACGGCTGCTTCTCAAACTGCGGGGTCATCCAGAGCCACAGCGCGGTCTTGAATGCAATGATCGGGTCGGTTGCGACCAACTCTGGGTTGCTCAGCAGGTCTGTGCCAATGCCCTGGCCGATCGGGCCGTAGTTGTAGTTGCTGAAATTAACAGAGCATGCTTCATTTTGGCGATGTCTGGCTTTTAATTCACTATTTTTTAATTTCGTTTTTTTTCTATCTTTTAGATTTTTAGGGTTTTTTTTGCTATTTTTCCGTATTTCTTTGCATTGTCCCTAATAGGTTAACCTGATTTTTTTTCATTTTTAAATTTTTTTAAATTTAATCACGTCAAATAAACCACCAGTAACTACAGTGAAAAACAAGTTAACTACAGTAAAAAAAGTTATAAATCATTATCAAAATAGGCACCACCTGTCATGCATGTCCCGTACGTATATCTAAACAAACTTATATCATTTGAGTCCAGATCCAAATCCGGAAATTAATCCAATATGCATGCGTGGATGGATGGAATGCATATACACCGTACATCCACATGTAATATGTTCATTCATGTATGAGGTCATCTCTCCCGTAATATAAGTTTAACACAGATACTTATGAGGTACATTATTTAAATAATATTTCAATAAATTCATATTATATTTATCTCTAATAGAAATAGTAGTACTATGTATATCTAATATGAATAACTATAGTCTAATTTTATTAAATATTATTTAAATAATATGCTTTCTAATTATATGTGTTGGACTAATATTACAGTGGAGGTGTAGCATTTTTATTTGCTGATTAGTTAGCAAGTCTGGTTAATGGGATTGACTCAGAGCATGCATTTGCGTCTGTTGATTAGTTAGTGCTCTAATTAAGTCTAGTTAGCGGTGCTTTTGGTCTGCTCATCATCACGCGCGTTCCAGATCGACAGCGGAATTAAGGCGTGCAGTGATTGCTTACTAGGAGATCTGCATGGGTCCGCGCGGGTGGTACGTCTTGCCCGGAGCGCACGGCCACTGCGCGCTCGGCACGCAGTAATCCGACGACGAGGCACCCTTCACCTCCTTCTGGCAGTACCCCGACGAGTACGAGCCGCTGCATGTATGTATGTATGTATGGTTATATACTTACAACCGTATACGTACATACGTTAATTTCCTACGTGCGAAAACGAAAGAGTTTTTAGCTAGCTAGTTACGTACGTATCGGAGGTCTCCTGGGAAGTTTGCGCCAGAAACGCGGCGACCTCTCGCTTGCGCTCGCTGTTGTCGCCCGTCGCGCCGAAGGACGGGAACGCGCCGGCCGCGGCGACGAAGGCGTCGTAGGTGTAGAACCCGCGGTTGGGGCACGCCGCGTCGTCGCGGCGGGGCAGCATCCGGTCGAAGAGGTCCCTGGTCACGACGGACGCCACGCCCACGCCCACGCCCACGTGCTCGCGGGAGAAGTGGCAGTCGCACTGGCTCTGGCAGCCGCGGGCGCAGTGATTGTAAGTGTAGCCGCAGTAGCCCCAGTAGCTGCAGCATTGCCGGTTGGGGCAGAGCGCGCCGTCGGCATTAATGCCACACTCCTCGGCCCAGCACGGCCAGCGCCAGGACCTTCATGGCAAGGTTTGCAGCCCTCCCTGCCATGAACATATGCTCAACTTTGAGTCTTTTTTATATTTTTTAGGGAAATATTTCTTTCTTTTGACTGCGTAGTAAGCTGGATGAGATACTGGTGAGAGAGGCACGAAATGCATGCCCCTATTATATAGAGCTCAGGGTCTTGCCATGGCCTGTTATTGGCTGTAGTACACTGTTGTGCATCCAATCTCGCATTAACATGCATCGCCGAAATACTATAGGGATACGAAAATTGACAGAAAATCAGCAAAAATCGGTCTCTCACAGTTAGAGTACAAATCAGTCTTTAATATTTAGTTTTTCTCCTATTTTAACCCATTTTTATTTAAAATTCGAATTTTCATTTAAAACTTTTAGTTCAAAAACTACTTAATTTTTTAAAAATCGGTGCTACTGGTTGTACCAGGACCCGATAAAAATTCAACACTGATTTTGATAACCGAACACAACAAGGATTTGGTCGGCCCCACGCGGTTAGGCTGAAATGTTGTGGCTTATGATTAAAATTGCACTGTAGCGGCTGAAATTTTACTGTAGCTGAAGTTGACTTATTTAGCGTAATTAAATTTATAAAAAAATTAAAAATATAAAAATATGTTAGCTTATTACGGACAACGTGAATGAATACGGGAAACAAAGAACCGGCAAAAAATCTCAGAAAAAGTCAAAAATTTAGAAAAAGATGAAATTTATGAATAGTGAAAAATAAACCAAAAGCCAGAAGTTAAAGCTGAAATGAGCGGGCTATTATTACTAGTGTTACTCTGTGTTCATGCTTATCTTAAATTGCTTCATCGGTTAGCCTACAAGTAACACGTGCATGACCAAGGTGGTAGTACAGAAGACCTCTAAGATGAGCAACCGTGATGTGATGCGTATATAAGACATATTTAGTATTTTTGAATTGAATATATTATTTAATTAAAAAAATATTAAACTGTACTAAATATTATCAAATAAACTCTAACTTAATTGTATCATTTATTGTGGTATGTTGAAATACAGAGTTACTAATATTTTATTTAATTATATGTAGTCTTATATTTAATCTGTACTAATTTAAAATGAAAATATGTTTGGAAGACTGTGTTATTGCGAATATCTCATCGAACTCGTCCAAATGAATATATTATTTATTAAATTCCGAGCTATCGATATCACGTGGGTCCATAGGACAGCTCGTCGGTCCAATCCGTACATAGTACAATCATAACACAACGATAATGTACACAAGAACTCCAACAAAAGACAAAATCATGACTAGTTGTGAGCCCCACATAAGGAAATTTCGGGCCTGTTTGGTTGCCTGCATGCGGGTGGCTCGCACCAGCGCATGCAGGAGATGGTGTTTGGTTGGCTGCGGAGAGGAGAGCCTGCACGAGCGGATGCAAAAAAAATAATTGGAGCCAGGCTGAGGAGGAACGCGGCTGAGGAGCTTCCCTCCTCAGCCTGGCCACACTCATGCAGCCTGCATCAGCTCATGCAGGCAACCAAACAGGCCCTTCGTGTGTGTAGTGATGCAGGCGATGATACTCGTATCTGTCAGTTCATGACTAGTTGTGGGCCCCACATAAGGAATTTCGTGTGTGTAGTGATGCAGGCGATGATACTCGTATCTGTCAGTTCGGCCACGAAAAAGAAATTGCCCAGGCGTGAAAAACAGTAATGGATAATTTATTTTATTTGATATTTATATTTAAAAAATACTAATGTGGTAAGCAAAATTCGTATTAAAAAATATTCATATTCGTATTCGAGAATATCCGTATCCCTATTTAAAAATATTTGTATTCGTGTTCGTATTCGAAAATATTCGTATCTATATTTGTATTTGAGACTATTCGATCCGTTTCTAGAACCCATGAAAAATCCGTACGAATTTTGTGACTCAATATTTGAATTTATGCGGTTTAAAACCGGTAACCGGTGAAAAATCGGCAAAACCGACAAAAATCTGTTTTATCTGATATTCGTATCCGAGAAAATCCGTATTTAAAAATATCCATATTTATATTCGAAAATATTCATATCCGTATTTAAAAATATTCAAATTTATATTTATTTTAAAAATATAAATTTATATTTATATTTAAGACTATTTAATCATATCTGATCGGTTTTCACCCCCTGTTGCATGAAGCGCGACCACCGGATCGAACAAAGCCCACCGCCCCAGGCATGCTGCACCTGCTCCATCTGATATGGCGACGCCGACGGTCCTTTTTTTTTCCTTTTTCAGTCCACTTTTAGTTGGATGCTTTATTTACTGAACTAATAAATAAAGCATAAGATCATAACTACTTGTGCGTCCTACACAGGAAATTGTCTTTGCATGCAGCACAACAATACCAGAGATTGAGACCTTTTGGCCTTAGCTTATGACTTTTAACGTAACATTTTGAATACTAGTTATTCATAAGAGAAACTATGAAGAGATACTCATGTGTGAGTTTAGTTGATATAGATAAAGTTGATATAATATCTATTACAAACGATTTGTAAATCTTGTATTAAAAAATATATGCTTTGAAAATAAGTTACTATTACAAAAAATAAAAAGCAATAACCATTGAGTGCTTTCGATCCCAGGCCAGTGTGTATTGATGGCGGTGATGATACTTTGAAGGATCGAAAAAGGCAACAGAGAGGGGTGAATGATACCTTAAAAATTCTCCCCTAAGTACTCTTACACAAAAAAGACTTCTCCTTCGAAAGCTAAGTTAGCTATGAAGCGAGAAATTAAATGCTTACTGAAACATGCAGGTGGATCATGAGATAAGACAAGCCAAAATAAAGTTCTAAGAACCAAAATCTGAAAACTAAAAACGAAACTAATCTGACTACCGAGAGAAACTTGGTCTGATCAGTCTACTGCCATCCAACGAAAATAATCACTACAGTGATCAGCAAATCAGCCATATCCCCACAGATAAATGCCAAAAACAGAACACAGATCAAAGACAGATACTGCACTTTGGCCAAAATAAAACAAGCGAGAGATATAACTGTTGTCGGCACTGAAGGAAGATATCAGACTGCAGCCGGACTTAAAACAATAATACTCACCCAAAAGTGCCGAAACTAAAAAGCAAAAGACTGCAGACTTGCTGGCCGAAAAGCACAAAATAAAATCAAAAGCTGAAAGGAGAAGGATAGCCAAAACAAGAAGACAAAAACTGCTGCATGACCGAAAAGAGAAACTGAAAGGCAAAAGTAACAGAAACTGCCGAGAGACACTACTGCATTGCCGAAAATCACTAGCCAAAAGAAACGAGATTGATTGAATGCAGCTACCCGAGAAAGATTGCAGGGCATGAGCTACTGTGCTGCCGAAAAATCAAAGACTGAGAACACATACTGCTGGCCGTGAGCTGCTATCTTTCTCAAGACATATGGTTTGAACTTTAACCCAAATAGCAGAATAACTCTAGGAACAAAACCCAAACTACATGGCAAGAAATAATAGATCGACAGGGAATTGGCTTCAGGAAGAGGATGCATACGGCTGAAACAATTTCTTCAAAGATCAAACAGAGATACCTTAACTCATGTGGCTAACAGAGAATGGTAAGAAACAACAACCAAAAGAAGGACTCAAAGATAGCCAGACCAACTCAAACAAAGTCCCTCATATAGAAATCGATACAAAGACATGAATGCTTACAAAAGGTTATTTACAGCCATCTCTAGATCAAGAACACACTCTCAAAGCCAAAAACAAAAAACTAACACAAACAACCCCATACGCAGTTACATAAACTCAAGAAAACACCACACACATAGAGAGTAAAGAACTGAAAAACATCTCTTAAAATCTCTCTCAATCCACTCTCTCAAGCCATCTCTCAAAATCATACTCTCATTTCATGCATAACTACTAGAGAACACCCTCTCTATTTATAGTCTCCACTACCAGGTTCACATTTGCACTTTACCCAATAACTCCACCAACTCTTGCGCTTTATCCATTAGCTCAAACCAAACCCACTTCCTTTTGTGCAGCCCTGCGCTTTTACCAAAATGCCCTTCCTGCACCATCCGGGAAGCTTCCTCATTTCTTGCCGCCCAAGCCTCGCAACCACTTCGAGTCCTCGCCGTCTTCGACACGTCCCGACCGCTCTGACCTCAGCACCGCCTGTGCTTAGTTCGGTCATCCGTGCCTCGCCACGACCTCGCCTCAAAGTCCTGCAGCCATCACAGACAAGAAACAAATCACATAGCACCGCTCGACATACTATAATCATACATTAGCATTAGAAGAAATACTCAAAGCCCAAACCGATCGAAACGAAAAATAAACGGCTTAAGCACGTTCGACCTAGTTCGACAAGGTCCGACCGAAGCCGACTACACCACGCAATGACATGGCTCGAACCACTCAAACTAAACTCAAACTTTCTCGAACACGCGTCAATTACTCATCACAAACATGGGGTCACAATCACATAGTCTCTCATACTTGTATATGTGAGTTCGGCCAGGAAAACGAATAGTCCTCTGCAGGCGTCACGAATTTGCACGTGCGTCCTACATTATAACATCCTATTTTTTTGGAATTTAAAATTTTTGAATGGAGTAGCCTTTTGGACCCCTTTTTGAATTTTCAACAAACTAAAAACTAAATTTGAAACTTAAATTCAAAATAAAAACTGGAAGTTTAAAATCAAAACCAAAAATCAAATTCAAAAATTCAAACTTAAATTATACATAGGCCTTTGAGCCGACATATTCACCTCTTGGCCTAGTCAGCCCAACCACCTCTCCCTCTCTCTTCACTATCTACCTCTCCCCAACTTTTCGACCAAGCTCGGCACACCCCCGCCGCTACCTCACCTGCACATCGCACTATGTCGGTTCACTCATCCTCGCCACAACGCCCTGCAGCTCGCACGCACTCCGTTGCCCCTTTTTCTCTTCTCTCTCTTTCCCTCCCCCTTTCTACCCATGCTGCACCCGCCCCTGTCGCCACACCGCACGCCTGTCCTCGCCTCTGTCGTGCGCATGTGCCATGCTATTCCCTCTTTCCTCCCCTGTCCAGGAGCACACCTGGCCCGTGCCATGTCGCGCCATGCCGCACGTATGACCACGCTGCGTGTTCGTGCCTGCGCCTATTCTGTGCGGTCTCATTCGTGTCGCTCGCTCTCTCCTCGCGCACCATGAATGTGCACACGACGCACCTCGCCTCTGCCCGGCTATTTAAGATGTTGAGCTCCCATTTCCTCTATCATCCCTCCCACTCAGTTCCCTTATATCGCCAGAGCCCATGCCAAGCCTAGTCAAGCTCACTGAGTGTCATCGTCGTGCTCCGTCAAGACCTCATCGTCGCCCCATCGCACTGGTGAGTCCCTTCCCCCTTCTGAGTATGTCATCGTGACCTCTTTGCTCCCTGCTCTGTTCCACCTCATCTGATTTGGGTTTCGTCCAAAGAAGCTCGCCGACGCCTTCTCCAACTTCGGCCGCCCCACCGACTCGGTGCGCCTCCCTTCAATTCCCACTAGCTGAAGCATCCTCATGCCTCCTTACATCAATCCCCACAGTCAATTTTCATTGCCGTCTCCCCTAGCTCGCTGGTGCCATGGCCTCCGTCGTGCCACCTCGGGTCATCATTGCTGGACCTTCACACCGCCTCCCTGAACTCGCCGACCTCATTGGTGAGTTCCCAAAATCCTGTAGATGCTCACTGCACCATTTCAAGTGCTCACTGTGTCGCCACAACCATGATTGCCATGATGGCTTACTGCTGCCGCTACTATGCACCGTCGCTCCATCGTTGGCCGCGCCACCATCGCACGTAGGACCCTCGTGGTCCCAGCGACCCATTTTGGGCATCACCGACACTTGTTGCAACCTCCCTCACCGACGAGAAGCACGGCAAGTTGTGTTATATTCAGGCAAGAGAGAAGAACTATAGTAACATAATTAGGCACTAATGATGTCTTAAGCCATAATTAAATTTGTGTTACTGACACTCATTAATTAGTGTTAATTAGTCACTAATGCGTGGGCCAAAGTGCTGGATATGATTTAATTTTGAGTCACTGACAAGTGGGCCATCTTCAATGTGCTGGCCCTACCTGTCAGGCACTCTTCCCTTTTCCTTAAAGAAAATAATTCAAAAATAAATTAAAAACCCTAAGGATCCCACATGTTAGCCACCGTTGGATTTATCCTAAGAAAATAATTCAAAAACAAAATTTAAAACCCAACTGGCCCCACCTGTAAGCCTTGGGTGCATTTTCAAATACAAACATAAATTAGAAAATAAATGAAGACTGTGTGCCCCAACTGTCAGTGACATAGTCTCTCTTCTCTATTTATTTTTATGATTTTTTTATGAAATTAGACTTTGGAAGGTCTATTCTCGCTCATTTTAAATCCAAGTCAAATGAAACTTATTTATAAATTCATTTAAAATGAATATCTTCCTAATGGAGGTAAAATCATAAATTTTGGAGTTTATTTTGATTTTCATTTGAATTTTTTTGAATGCTCATGTATTTATTTGCTTTTTTGTTGCAATTGCTCGATTAGATTACGAAGACCCAATTCGAGCCTGACCAAGACCATCCAAACTGTGAGCCAGGTGAGTCAGTATTTTGATCATGTTATGCCCTATTCTTTGAATACAAATTATGATCATTTAAATTATCAAATTGCATGCTTTAATTTGTTTTGCAAATTTATATTCACATTAATGTTCTAGTTACTTACCTATTGTTAATTGCATTACTAAATCTCACTACATGGCATTTGAACAATAAGTTTGTATCTAAGCGTCGTGCGTAGCCTTACTTAGATACCTGGGGGCATTAATTTGCTCTGATATCATTTCACATATGAAAATTTGGATTTGGCAACTATTGGATTGAAATGGCTGGTATGTGGAACTAAATATTTCATGCTCCCAAAAACCTTAAAAGTTGCTTTATATCTGTGTGGATGGTAAGACAGGCCGGTGCAGATGGAACACAAGAGTGTGGTTTGTGGTAGAACCACCCAGATAGCTTTAAGGACTGAATCCTGTGATGACCTCCCAATGTAAAACAGTGCAACCACAAGTCTATAATGGGTCAACCTGACTAATTAATTTACATCAACCCAGCGTGGGTTGTGCCATCTGACTGAATATGGGTTGAGAGCTAGATGTAAGCCTCTGTTCAGCGTAAGAGGGGGCCTTTGGAGCAGGTGGATGTAAACCTACAGCGGTGAAAACCTTAGCGGGTGTAACCCTACAGTGATGAAACCCTAATAACAAAAATAGCATATGGTGAATGGAGCCATGTAACAGGTGGATGGAACCTACACTATTATTATTGCATACTCTGACATTCTTTAGAAAATATGGCTTAGTTAGAAATGCCATGTCTTAGGAACTTTTACTTACTATAAATTTTAACTATGGCATTTCTCAAATAAAAGAACCCGAGCCTTTCTTTGTCAAGCTATGCATCTATATTATTACATTATGTGTGTTGGCTTATGGAGCACGGTTGGTCGTGCTCACCCTCGATCACTAAAATAACTCAGAAACTACATATAAAGACCACCATGCCTACTACACCACTACGGGACCAGACAGAGAAGAAGACGGTGGAGATTAGGTCTCTCTCTAGTACTCTAGTCCTTACCTCAGTTAGGCAAACTTTGATGGTGATTGTGTGCACATTTATTATCTAGATCTTCAAAAGTAGTATAGTATCTTTTATCCCTAGTCGCTTACCTGTGGCAAGGTATATGGTCTCACCTTTTGCTTTTCGCTTCCATTCTACTTTTGTTTACTTGTAATGTAACATTTGGCCTGAACAGTCTATTATATAAACTACACCCGATTGGGATATTTAAACTCTGATATGTAAATAAGTGTTTGGTATGGTTCTTATGATGTATGAGTTTGATTCAACAATGTATTTGTGAGCACTATTTACTGATCTAGGGAATAATGTGATAGAATCACAGAGGATTTTAGATTATAAATTTAGGGTTCGATAAAGCTGGTATCAGAGCCTACAACTGTAGGGTAAAAAGTCTTAGCTAGAATGGCTATTATCTAAGGACTTGGGCCTTATTTTCAAAAACTAAACAAAAATTTATAAAAAATATAGTGTACTACTACTTTTTCTCACCACTCTTAGTTCTTGCTCTACCCTCTCCTCTTCATATCTTTAAACTGTAACTGACATCCTTCTGTTCAAAACTATAGATGGCTGGATCAGTTGACCTTGGCCCATGGGACTACTTCACCCATGGAGAGGATGGTGGAGAATTCACTGATATCCTTCATAAGCTGATGCATTACCTAGGCTACCAACCCCGCCCTGCCTGCCTAGCACACCGGAGGTCTATGCCTGAGGACCACTACGCGCAAGAGCATGTAGTGCTCTGATCCGCCGATTGTCATCACCATTGGAGACACCAAGCACTATAGCAGCATAATTAGGCACTAATGATGTCTTAATCAAAAATTAAATTAGTGATAATGACGCTCATTAATTAGTGTTAATCAGTCACTAATGCATGGGCCCAAGCCATTAAGGAATCTAATTAAGACCAGATTTTAATTTTGAGTCACTGACAAGTGGGCCATCTGTGCTAGCCACACCTATCAGTCACTCTTCCCTTTTCCTTAAATACAATAATTTGAAATGGAATTAAAAACCCTAAGGGTCCCACATGTGAGAAACTGTTGGGCTTATCCTAAGAAAAATAATTCCAAAACAACATTTAAAACCTAGCTGGCCCCACCTGTCAGCCCCTGGAGCATTTTCAAATAGGAAAATAAATTAAGACTATGGGGTCCAGTTGTCAGTGAGACATAGTATCTCTCCTCTATTTATTTTTAGGATTTATCTTGAAATAAATTAGGATTTTTGAAATAGGAAATCAAACTTTGGAATGTCCATTCTTGCTCAATTTAAAGCTAAATCAAATGAAACTTGTTTATAAATTGATCTAAAATAAAGATCTTCCTAATGGAAGTAAAATCATGAACTTTGGAGTTCATTTGGATTTTCATGTAGATTTGTTTGGAGCTCGTGAATTTATTTGCTGTTACCTCGCAATCGCTTGATCACATTACGAAGACTTGGAAGAGCAGCAGTTCGAGCCCGACCACGACCATCCAGACTGTGAGCAAGGCGAGTCAATATTTGATCATATTGCACCTACTCTTTGAATGCAAATTATGTTGATTTAAATTATCAAATTGTATGCTTTAATTTATTATGTAAGTTTATATTCATATTAAGGTTCGAGTTACTTGCCTATTGTTATTTGTACTACTAAATCTCACTCTTTGGTATTTGAACAATAATCTTTGTTGTCCTAGAATTAATGGTTGACATACTAGTTATAAGTTTGTATCTAAGCATTATGCTTAGCCTTGCTTAGATACTTGGGGGTATTCATTTGCCCAGACATCATTTCAAATATGAAAAATTGATTTTGGATAGTCACTGGATGGAAATGGCTGGTATGTGGAACTAAAATATTTTATGCTCGTAAAACCCCCGAAATTTTGCGCAGTGACATGACAACACAGGGCAGCTTTGCTCAGTGAGATGACAAAAGAGGTCAGCTTTGCGCAGTGACATGACAACACATGGCAGCTTTGCTCAGTGAGATGACAAAAGAGGCCAGCTTTGCGCAGTGACATGACAACACGAGGCAATTTTGCTCAGAGAGATGCCAACATGGAGCAGCTTTGCTCAGTCACATGGCATGACGATGCAGCCTTTTTGCAGTGATATGGCAGAACGCTAAGCTTTACTCAGTGCTACGACCACGCGGACCAGCTTTACATGTTGGAGTAGACTGAAAATGGACCCTATAAATTGGTGTGCTGTAGGGACCCAGATATTAATATCCGGATTCCTCTGTGATTACCGCACTATTCCCTGGATCAGTAGATAGTGCTCACAGATTACAGTTCTGAATATCAAAATACATATCATGCGGAAACGTAATTAAAATAATAAACTTACTCATGGGCCAAATAGGCCGAAATCATAAAATTGCAGCAGCGCAAGAACGAAGCTCATAGGTGGGACCTTCAGGACATGCCCACAGGCAGCCAACTGGAGGTTCGCGACCTAGCCCTTGACATCTTCATCTTCTCTGCCAGCTTGTCCAATTTTGTTGCTGAGGCGAGGTGATTTGAGTCTTGATTCTGAATTTTTGTCGCAAAAGCGAGCGTGAGCACTCCGACCCCGTGCTCCGCGAGCCAATACACAGAATGCAAATAAATAGTATGCATGGCTTATCAAAGGAAGGCTTAGGTTATTTTATTTGCCATAAACTGCATTTGAAATATGGTATATAGAAATCTCCTGAGACTTAGCAGTTTGAACCAAATCATATTGTGTGAAAGAATGCAATATCATTAATACTGATACAGATTTTTCGTTCACCATATATGGCACCTGCACCATATGCTTATCTTTCAGCGTTGTATACGCTTAACTTACCACTGGGACGACACCCAGGACAATTCCAAACCAGGGCAGTCCTTCGCCCTTCACATTTCCATTCCCACCCACAAAGTTTTTGAAATAGAACTATATCTAGTTAAGTTCCCATGTCCGCCCTTGACCGTGGGCACGGCTATTCGAATAGTTTTAGACTCTGCAGAGTGTGTACACTTTCACCACAAGAGATAATCAACTCATTGCCCCACATGATTCCTTAGACATGTGGTCGAGCAGACCATCACAGTGACTTTTCAAAGTATCTAGACCCTTTTCTCATCTCACTTTTATGGGCTTCTCCCACTTGCGGTGGGTCCCATCTGTGCGCGGGATGTTTCCCACAGCCACTAACGCAGCCGGGCTCCCCTCCCCGCAACGTTAGGACAGCTGGGAAACTTCACCCTACCTGGTGTCCCTTCAGGCCCCCTTGCCATAGCGTAGCCCCTTCAACCCCCTACCAGTGAGATGAGTCCAGGGTTTCGATAAGTTTACTTAGCCAAGTTGTACTTTACAGACTTGTGGTTGTACTGTTTTACACAGGAGGTCATGACAAGATTCAGTCCTTAGAATTATCTGGGCGGTCTACCACAAACCCACTTTGTGCTTCCACTACACCACACATTCACACCCTCAAACCAATCCGCCCAGATATTTAAGCATGTTGGGGGTTTTTGGGAACATAAAATAATCATACCAACATATACCAGTCATTCCCGTCATGACTGCCCGAATCAATTTCTCATGAATAAAAGTGATGCTTGGGGCAATTTCTTGCCCCGGGTTCCTAGTCAATGCTAAGCATGGCATACAATTAAGGACTTTTTTTTTGAAATGTTACTGTTATATTTTTGCTAGGGCGACAAGGTTCACACATTCAAATATTCCAAAGGAGGGGTAATATTATTCAAGGTAAACAATAGGCACATAACTAGAATATTAAACTAAGCATGTATTTGCATATAAATTAACAACATGCAATTTGATAATTTAAAACAAAGTAATTTGCAGAAAACATAGGATCAACATGGTCAAAGTATTGACTCGCCTTGCGCAGTTTACCGCGGACTTGAGCTCACACGAGGCTTTCTCTTGAGCTTCTATTCTTCATCTTCACTTTGCTCTTGATCTCGCTTGATCCATTGATTCTTCGAGACTCCGGCTTCTAACTATGCGATAAGCGACTGATTCCAAATGAAGCAAATAACTCAAAAGATCCAAATAAATCCAAATAAACCCAATTGAACTTGATTAATTTTTATTATGATTAAATAGAGGTGATTTGAGACGAGGTTTTGTGGACGCGGAGTATTTGTCGGAGCCGAACTAGCGATAATTGGTAGCAGGGCATTCAATGAAGGAGGAAGTAGGGTTTATGACACAGAAATATTAATGAGATTATCCTACTTTAGATTTGGGGGAAACTAGGTTGAGCCAGCCATTGAATAGCAATTTACTGAAAAGGGGTACTATGAATTAATAGGAATTTTCTTAATAAAGCTATTTCTTTTATTATTAACTATTCTTGACCATTAAATGTTAAAGTTTGTACCAAAAACATTTTAAACATTTTTGGGAAGGCAGCTCTCATGATATTAGAGATGAGGAATCCACACCCGATATTTTATGTGGCAAAATCTTGCTAAATTAATTTACTTAGTTTGCATTAATAGATTTTGGTTAGGATATGAAAGATATCTTTTAGACCACCCGAGCTTTTAAGTATTATACGAGTTTGCAGAGTAAAGTCTGAAATTGTTGGGATTATCTTTATAAGGTTTCAAACATGCGTCTTTAATCAATGTTGGATTAACTTCTAGTACATTTGATTTATAAAAGAGAATCTTTTACTTAGTTTCACCTACTTGATTTTTAACATCAATAACCCTTGGATCTATGTCGGTTATATGCTATCTGAAAATAGATCATATATATTCTCGCTTTAGTTGCACATGAAGATTAATGTAATAATCTCAACTGGCATAATATGAACCATCGTTAAGTTTTTAATTTAAATGTTTACATCTTCCTCATTATGAAATTACAAGTAATCTCCTAATATGCCGTTGATTAATAGTTAAGCTTTAAAACAAGTATTCACAGCACATTAGCCAATAACATATGATAATTGATGCATGCCTTATCATTTAGCAGCTCATTTGTATCCTAATAAATTGTTGCATCTTTTATAAATTATTCTCATTTTTATCCACATCTTATATTTCAAGACTACTTCTAGATATGAGATGAGAGGATGCAAGTGATACACAATTTCTAAGTACTTCCTGCAAGGGGCCCACACGTCATAACAGAGACACGGAGAGGGGAGGGCACTGTCTTCGGCTGAGCTGATGGAGGGGAAGCAAAAGCAGAGGGAACAGGGGAGATACTCGGCCAGGGAAAAAGGGGGTGGTGGCGCCGGCGAAGGACGGCCGGGGAGGCGGCGGCAACCAGTGAAAGGGAATGCCCAGGTGACGACGAAGCTCACGGTGGCAGTAGCTCCGGCCGGGTGGCGCCAAGGCGGGCTGGCGGCGGTGTTAGGCGGCCGGCGGTGAGGCGGAATCGAGGCGCCGGCGGCCGGGGAGGAGAGGGAAAGGGGTGGCGCGCGCATGAGTAGGAGAGCGGCGGAGGGGAGCTTACCGAGTGACCTTTGGAGTCGGGGAGGTGCCGGAGGGGGCGGCGGCGATGGCCATGGGCGGCGCGAGGAGGTCGCCGTGGAGGAGGAGCACGGGCGGTGGAGGGCGCCGGCCAACGGTCGGAGGAGCTCCCGTGCACCAAGGAGAAACCCTCGGCGCGGGGAATCGGCCTTGGGTCAACCAAGGGGGAAGCGGCAGCGGCCATGGGCGGCGCCGGTAGGCTCATGGCGCTGGTGAGCTGAGGCGGCGGAGAGGCCCAATTGATGGGTGGGGCCAGTTGAGGGCACTGTGACAGTGCTCCCTCGGCGAAGAATTTGAAGATGGTCGACCGAGGAGGCGGCGGAGGAAAAATAGCGGCGGCGGTCGGATTTTGGGGGAAAACTCACCGTGCAGCTAGCGGGGAAGGGAGGGGGCGTGGAGAGCAATGGGGAGCGGCAGCATCCTTATAGCGGCAGAGGGCGGGAGGCGCAGCTGGCGGAGGACCGGGCGGAGCGGGGGAAGGACCACCGGGCAGGGCGCCGCGCAGGCGGTGCGCAGAGGCGCCGGGCTCGACGCGATGCGACCGAGCGAGCGGCGAGTGCAGAGCAGGGAGGGGGCAACGATGCAAGGATTTAGCGAGATTCGACGCAGAGCAGGGAGCACAGAAAAGGAGAAAGGGTGTGACGCGGAGGGTTCATGGCCACAGAAGGGAGAAGAAAAGAAATGCAGCGCAGCGAATGGGAGGAAGAAAGAAAAAGAAAGGGGAAGGAAGGCCAGCTCGGCCACACGACAGAGAGAAAAAAGGAGAAAGGCAAGCCGGCCTGGGCGCAAGGGAAAAGAGGAGAGAGGGAAGGAGAATTTAGAAAACTGGGATTTTCATTTTTAATTCGTATTTTAAATCTTATATTAGGGTTTACTGATTTCAATATTTACATGACATTCAAAGTTTTATATTTTCATTTATGTTTTGCATCCAACTTTTGGGCTAATCATTTTGGAATGTATCCTAATATTCTTTTGGGTTTCATTTAATTAATCTTGACTCTTGAATTCAAGATTTTAGCATTTGAATTCATGATCTGCAATGTCATTTTCCATCTTTGTTATTTACACGATCATTATTTGTAATTGAGATTATCTTTGATGGCTAATTTTTTTTATAGCACAAAACTCAAAAAAAAACCTCAAATAGACATTCCGAAGAAAATCGAGTGCCAGCAAAATCAAGAAATTTTTTAAAATGCCCTATTTTTGAATATCCAAATTTTGGGATGTTACAAACCTACCCCCCTTAAATGAATCTCGACCCCGAGATTCCGGTAGAGCAGAAAGAGTGGAGGTGGGTTATATTGGCTAGCAATGGGTTTCGGGGTATTGCTCGATGTATAGTTCTTTAGCTCCACAGAGAGATGAAAATCTGCACAATAGGGGTCAGCACTTGGAGAAGTCAAAGGGAAGAGAAAAACCTTGTGCTCCTGGATAGGTCGTAGGCTTCCAATTACTTGCTCTTTGACATTGTTGTCTTCACGTCCTTGGAAAATGGAGTAGTTGCATTGTTTATTGGACATATGGTGGTCATGGAATTCACACTAATAGATGGGTAGCAATGGTCTGTGCCCTAGGGGTAGAGAGCCTTGGAAATGTAGAGGTACTTCTAGGTGGGGTCTTTTACTTCTACTGGGATCCCGTCCTTAGTCTTTAGCTTTGCCAAGCACGATAATTTTGGCTAAATGTGCATATTGTAGTCCTCATCACTAGAAGATTTTTGGCCTTGCGAATCTCCTTGTACTGTTCTGATTAGCTCTAAGTCTAAGTTGTTGCAGTTTCAAGGACATACCTCGTAGTAGTTCTTTGGCAGTTCTGTCTCTTAGTACTACCCCCCTTAAATAAATGTCAGTAGTCATTATTCATCTCTGCTAGCTCCAGGCATGATGGGTCTTGTGGCAAGGTGGAGACTCATCCATTGCACTTCGGCTGCTTAGCCAGCATTAGGTTCAGGGGCAATCTTTGGGGCAGTGGCCTTGTCCTTCGCAAAGAACACATGTGACATTGCTCACTGGGCACTCACCAGGCTGGTGGTCTTCCTCGCAGTTGGAGTAGTTCACGGAGCATTGGTATGCGCAATGTCTTTTCTCTTCACGTCGTTGACGCGCTCCTTGTCATTGTGTTTAGTTGGCGGCGATTTGATCTATAGGTCCTCTGGGTGGGTAAGGAGAGAGTGTTAGCAGGGCAGAGTCTCGAGTCTTGGTCTTTGGTGATCCATCACTTTGCTTCAGTAGATTTGACTGGGATTGTAGCAAATGGGGTCAGAGGGAATAGCATGAGGTAAGGATTGAGTCGTGGGGATAAGGTAATCCAAACTCATTCTAACTTTAAAAGAACACATCCGAGAAGCTGGGGTGGCACACAAACCTTGCAAGTTCTTTAAAACAATCTTTTCCTGTGACTGCGAAAGATAATGCCGGAGGGCAAGAAGGCAGTGCACAGGGCCAAAGTGAAAGCTTGCGACAAGACAACGTCTATTCGGGGAAACACATATGTGGGGGCACAGGGTTTATCTGCATAGTCCGTTTAGAACGAGACTACCTTATCTTCATGACCATCTTCTACGTTCTTAACCTTACATTTTGGAGTAGGGGCATGAGAAGGGGAACAAAATTTTCCTTTCGAAATTAATAGAAGGAAGAGGAAAGTATTTGGAGTAGTTTCATTGATTTTAGCACTCATCTTTTTTTTAATAAATGATCCTTGTGGCAAAACAGATTTTTTTTGTCAAGGTATCCTAATCTCTTCCAACACTCAACTATTCATCACTGAATCAATTCACTCCCATATGAATTTTTTTTATATAAGGCTTACAATCCGACGGCTTTTATGATTTAACTTCCACTTTTGCAACCTGCACTTAGGCTATCTTTCTCCATTAATTGTGCATGGTATTACTGCCATCTAAGTCTCGCATAAATCTTTGACTTTCAATCATATATTTGGGGATTAAATATCATATTTTCACTATGACTGTATAATCAAAATCTCGAATCCACTATTGGTCAACTTATTAACTCTACAATCCAATGAAAATGCAATACCTCTACTATAAATCCACCGATATATAAATTTTCCATCAAAAATTTTATTAATCGAATTGAGGTTACCAAATTCTTATATGTGCCTGAATTTCTCCACATCTTTATAAATCCAATCTCAGGTTCGTCAATTGCCAGTTTTATCAGCTTTCCAATCCTATGAAGATCTAACTTGATTTATTTAGATCCACTAATGTCTTTCGTATCGTGACCTCCTAATAATCCAGTCTGGTGTCATTGATCTAAATCCATAGTTTGCTTCTCCAATGATCAACCTGAATCTTTATTGTCTATCCACTCCTTAATTCTGAATTCTGATGATTATCCAACATTATTGCCTTCAAGTTCACCAGTGTCACGTGTATCAGGATTTCCTATTAATCCAAGATTGTATTCAAAATCATAATTACTCCTCGGGTAACCACCTAAATCTTTAGTGACAACCTCCGAATTAATTCATTATTATGAACATCTTCCAGGAATAATGTTATTAATCAAGCCTATACACTGATAATTGTTATCATCCCTCCAATTTCTCAAAACTCTATCAATTTGTCTAGCAATCGATCATATTCCATTATTCCACTATTGTAAATTGCATGTAGGTTATCCCTTTTCACTGATTAACCACGACATTTTGCCGTCTAACTTCAAACCGCGAGTATCTTTTATTTATTCAATCCACCGATAATATACTTCCTATCGTGTCTTTTCAATTTCATTAATCCTGCTATAGGTATCCGATTTTCACATAAATTCTAGCTTCCACCATAGATTTATAAATCAAATCTCATATCTATTATTCACCAACTTGATCAGCTCCTCAATCCAATGGATGCCTAGTATTCTTTATCTTAGATCCACAGACAATTTTTGGTATCGAGACTCCCTAGTAATCCAATATGACATTATTAATTCAATCCCATAAGTTGCTCCTGTAGAGATCATCCTAAATATTCACTATCTCCATTTTGTTTCATTATTACATACATCCTCCGAGAGTTATGTTATTAATCAGGTCTATACTCCGATAGTTGTGATCATATCTCCAATTTCTAAGAATTTTAGTTAATCCTTCAACTATCGATTATCTCCTATTATTCCATTATTATAAACATCTTCCAGTAATTTTACAATTTATCAGTGTTGCTATTTCTCCAAGAGCCATTTAATTCAGCTACCTAGGCCTTCTATTCATTTACGCTCCACGAATACATTCATCCATATTCACATTATTGTTTCCTCCAAGAATAGAATAATTGTTGAGATTAGGCCTCAAGGTTTAACATCATGATTCTTAGCCTAGAGTGGGTTTTCATAGAAAATTACAGGAGTACTGGATTTTTATCGCTTTGAACTTCGGGGTAAGAGAACTTCAGAAGTAAAATGGCGGGTAGCATATAGATGAGGGGAATCATCTAAGAGTTGAGATTAAACAATACCACTTAGTTTTGTGAAAATAGATACCGAGAAAATAATTCTAGTCATGGACTAATGACCAGGCTAACTAGGTCACGACCTGCAGTCGATATGCTCTGATACCATCGCTGTAGGGACCCAGATATTAATATCCGGATTCCTCTGTGATTACCGCACTATTCCCTGGATCAGTAGATAGTGCTCACAGATTACAGTTCTGAATATCAAAATACATATCATGCGGAAACGTAATTAAAATAATAAACTTACTCATGGGCCAAATAGGCCGAAATCATAAAATTGCAGCAGCGCAAGAACGAAGCTCACAGGTGGGACCTTCAGGACATGCCCACAGGCAGCCAACTGGAGGTTCGCGACCTAGCCCTTGACATCTTCATCTTCTCTGCCAGCTTGTCCAATTTTGTTGCTGAGGCGAGGTGATTTGAGTCTTGATTCTGAATTTTTGTCGCAAAAGCGAGCGTGAGCACTCCGACCCCGTGCTCCGCGAGCCAATACACAGAATGCAAATAAATAGTATGCATGGCTTATCAAAGGAAGGCTTAGGTTATTTTATTTGCCATAAACTGCATTTGAAATATGGTATATAGAAATCTCCTGAGACTTAGCAGTTTGAACCAAATCATATTGTGTGAAAGAATGCAATATCATTAATACTGATACAGATTTTTCGTTCACCATATATGGCACCTGCACCATATGCTTATCTTTCAGCGTTGTATACGCTTAACTTACCACTGGGACGACACCCAGGACAATTCCAAACCAGGGCAGTCCTTCGCCCTTCACATTTCCATTCCCACCCACAAAGTTTTTGAAATAGAACTATATCTAGTTAAGTTCCCATGTCCGCCCTTGACCGTGGGCACGGCTATTCGAATAGTTTTAGACTCTGCAGAGTGTGTACACTTTCACCACAAGAGATAATCAACTCATTGCCCCACATGATTCCTTAGACATGTGGTCGAGCAGACCATCACAGTGACTTTTCAAAGTATCTAGACCCTTTTCTCATCTCACTTTTATGGGCTTCTCCCACTTGCGGTGGGTCCCATCTGTGCGCGGGATGTTTCCCACAGCCACTAACGCAGCCGGGCTCCCCTCCCCGCAACGTTAGGACAGCTGGGAAACTTCACCCTACCTGGTGTCCCTTCAGGCCCCCTTGCCATAGCGTAGCCCCTTCAACCCCCTACCAGTGAGATGAGTCCAGGGTTTCGATAAGTTTACTTAGCCAAGTTGTACTTTACAAACTTGTGGTTGTACTGTTTTACACAGGAGGTCATGACAAGATTCAGTCCTTAGAATTATCTGGGCGGTCTACCACAAACCCACTTTGTGCTTCCACTACACCACACATTCACACCCTCAAACCAATCCGCCCAGATATTTAAGCATGTTGGGGGTTTTTGGGAACATAAAATAATCATACCAACATATACCAGTCATTCCCGTCATGACTGCCCGAATCAATTTCTCATGAATAAAAGTGATGCTTGGGGCAATTTCTTGCCCCGGGTTCCTAGTCAATGCTAAGCATGGCATACAATTAAGGACTTTTTTTTTGAAATGTTACTGTTATATTTTTGCTAGGGCGACAAGGTTCACACATTCAAATATTCCAAAGGAGGGGTAATATTATTCAAGGTAAACAATAGGCACATAACTAGAATATTAAACTAAGCATGTATTTGCATATAAATTAACAACATGCAATTTGATAATTTAAAACAAAGTAATTTGCAGAAAACATAGGATCAACATGGTCAAAGTATTGACTCGCCTTGCGCGGTTTACCGCGGACTTGAGCTCACACGAGGCTTTCTCTTGAGCTTCTATTCTTCATCTTCACTTTGCTCTTGATCTCGCTTGATCCATTGATTCTTCGAGACTCCGGCTTCTAACTATGCGATAAGCGACTAATTCCAAATGAAGCAAATAACTCAAAAGATCCAAATAAATCCAAATAAACCCAATTGAACTTGATTAATTTTTATTATGATTAAATAGAGGTGATTTGAGACGAGGTTTTGTGGACGCGGAGTATTTGTCGGAGCCGAACTAGCGATAATTGGTAGCAGGGCATTCAATGAAGGAGGAAGTAGGGTTTATGACACAGAAATATTAATGAGATTATCCTACTTTAGATTTGGGGGAAACTAGGTTGAGCCAGCCATTGAATAGCAATTTACTGAAAAGGGGTACTATGAATTAATAGGAATTTTCTTAATAAAGCTATTTCTTTTATTATTAACTATTCTTGACCATTAAATGTTAAAGTTTGTACCAAAAACATTTTAAACATTTTTGGGAAGGCAGCTCTCATGATATTAGAGATGAGGAATCCACACCCGATATTTTATGTGGCAAAATCTTGCTAAATTAATTTACTTAGTTTGCATTAATAGATTTTGGTTAGGATATGAAAGATATCTTTTAGACCACCCGAGCTTTTAAGTATTATACGAGTTTGCAGAGTAAAGTCTGAAATTGTTGGGATTATCTTTATAAGGTTTCAAACATGCGTCTTTAATCAATGTTGGATTAACTTCTAGTACATTTGATTTATAAAAGAGAATCTTTTACTTAGTTTCACCTACTTGATTTTTAACATCAATAACCCTTGGATCTATGTCGGTTATATGCTATCTGAAAATAGATCATATATATTCTCGCTTTAGTTGCACATGAAGATTAATGTAATAATCTCAACTGGCATAATATGAACCATCGTTAAGTTTTTAATTTAAATGTTTACATCTTCCTCATTATGAAATTACAAGTAATCTCCTAATATGCCGTTGATTAATAGTTAAGCTTTAAAACAAGTATTCACAGCACATTAGCCAATAACATATGATAATTGATGCATGCCTTATCATTTAGCAGCTCATTTGTATCCTAATAAATTGTTGCATCTTTTATAAATTATTCTCATTTTTATCCACATCTTATATTTCAAGACTACTTCTAGATATGAGATGAGAGGATGCAAGTGATACACAATTTCTAAGTACTTCCTGCAAGGGGCCCACACGTCATAACAGAGACACGGAGAGGGGAGGGCACTGTCTTCGGCTGAGCTGATGGAGGGGAAGCAAAAGCAGAGGGAACAGGGGAGATACTCGGCCAGGGAAAAAGGGGGTGGTGGCGCCGGCGAAGGACGGCCGGGGAGGCGGCGGCAACCAGTGAAAGGGAATGCCCAGGTGACGACGAAGCTCACGGTGGCAGTAGCTCCGGCCGGGTGGCGCCAAGGCGGGCTGGCGGCGGTGTTAGGCGGCCGGCGGTGAGGCGGAATCGAGGCGCCGGCGGCCGGGGAGGAGAGGGAAAGGGGTGGCGCGCGCATGAGTAGGAGAGCGGCGGAGGGGAGCTTACCGAGTGACCTTTGGAGTCGGGGAGGTGCCGGAGGGGGCGGCGGCGATGGCCATGGGCGGCGCGAGGAGGTCGCCGTGGAGGAGGAGCACGGGCGGTGGAGGGCGCCGGCCAACGGTCGGAGGAGCTCCCGTGCACCAAGGAGAAACCCTCGGCGCGGGGAATCGGCCTCGGGTCAACCAAGGGGGAAGCGGCAGCGGCCATGGGCGGCGCCGGTAGGCTCATGGCGCTGGTGAGCTGAGGCGGCGGAGAGGCCCAATTGATGGGTGGGGCCAGTTGAGGGCACTGTGACAGTGCTCCCTCGGCGAAGAATTTGAAGATGGTCGACCGAGGAGGCGGCGGAGGAAAAATAGCGGCGGCGGTCGGATTTTGGGGGAAAACTCACCGTGCAGCTAGCGGGGAAGGGAGGGGGCGTGGAGAGCAATGGGGAGCGGCAGCATCCTTATAGCGGCAGAGGGCGGGAGGCGCAGCTGGCGGAGGACCGGGCGGAGCGGGGGAAGGACCACCGGGCAGGGCGCCGCGCAGGCGGTGCGCAGAGGCGCCGGGCTCGACGCGATGCGACCGAGCGAGCGGCGAGTGCAGAGCAGGGAGGGGGCAACGATGCAAGGATTTAGCGAGATTCGACGCAGAGCAGGGAGCACAGAAAAGGAGAAAGGGTGTGACGCGGAGGGTTCATGGCCACAGAAGGGAGAAGAAAAGAAATGCAGCGCAGCGAATGGGAGGAAGAAAGAAAAAGAAAGGGGAAGGAAGGCCAGCTCGGCCACACGACAGAGAGAAAAAAGGAGAAAGGCAAGCCGGCCTGGGCGCAAGGGAAAAGAGGAGAGAGGGAAGGAGAATTTAGAAAACTGGGATTTTCATTTTTAATTCGTATTTTAAATCTTATATTAGGGTTTACTGATTTCAATATTTACATGACATTCAAAGTTTTATATTTTCATTTATGTTTTGCATCCAACTTTTGGGCTAATCATTTTGGAATGTATCCTAATATTCTTTTGGGTTTCATTTAATTAATCTTGACTCTTGAATTCAAGATTTTAGCATTTGAATTCATGATCTGCAATGTCATTTTCCATCTTTGTTATTTACACGATCATTATTTGTAATTGAGATTATCTTTGATGGCTAATTTTTTTTATAGCACAAAACTCAAAAAAAACCTCAAATAGACATTCCGAAGAAAATCGAGTGCCAGCAAAATCAAGAAAATTTTTAAAATGCCCTATTTTTGAATATCCAAATTTTGGGATGTTACATGTGCATTCCATTTCGCAGGCCACACTGCACTTCCAAACCCCACACTACACCGCGCTTCCTTCACCCCACTGGGATGGACAAAAACCAGAAGAAGCAATGGGACAAGATGGTGAAAGATTGGGAGGAGACCTGTAACATAGCACGATCAGCTGCCGCCCGCGATGAGAAAATAAGGGCTATTGCGGCCCGGGTAGAACAAGCCCAGCGTGCTACGAGGTCAGCTCCCCACAATGAGCGGCGCGTCGCAATAACCCCATCCCGGACGTCCCCACCGAGCATTCGCCGCAACTCCCACCTCAGAGGGAGACACCCCCCTTTGTTGGTGCGGGGACAAGTGCAAGTTCTTCAAGTCAAAGCACCGCATCAGCTTAGGTATGCGTTACTGGGGTTGCGCAAACTACTCCAGTGACTACCCCAACCGCCGTTTTGACACCGCAACCTATAGGCAGCCGGTAACGACCACATGCGCCATTTTCCCCTACCTTTTCTCCTTCACAGCATGCACTAACAATCTCTCCCCTGTATTTACAGTCTCCAGAGCCTCTATGTGGCTACCGCAAATGGATCGATCTTGAAATCCACCCTGCGGACCAATGGACCCTCGACTTCGAGGATTGGCATTTCACGCGGGACAAGGAGTTGCTGGAGGAGGAGCGCCGCAAGAACGAGCAAACCTTGCGTATACAACGCGAGACGCAAGCTCATCTCGAAGCGTGCACGCGTAGGGAGCGGGAGGCTCGCGAGAGGAGCGCGAGAGAAAGAGGAAAATGGCGGCTAAGGCAAAAGAGGCAACGGAGGAGTTCAACGCCGAGCGGGCAAGGAAGGGAAAGTGGCCCCGGTCCACACAGTAGGTCGTACGAGCAGTTGAGTGGGTTAGTCGCATATCATGCTATATGTTATGCATGTAATAAAAATGTACGTGGCATGTTACTCCCAACTGTATTATGAAGTTTATTTCTATTCGGATAAGCTTATTATCTCGTCTGTTCGCATTCAATGATTTAGATAGCAAGTCATTTAACAATATTAATATACCAGTTCTCTCCGTACACTAATTCTCAGTAACATCAAAATATAACTTACCACTGTATGTATCGATCGTTGTACGGTCAATCGTTCTTAAAAAAATTCCCAAAATTTTTTATGCACCTACAACATACAGTGAACATAAACTTTTATGACAACTACACCAGATTTTTTCCAGTTTAAAACTACAAAATTGACAAAACTCTAAAAAATCACGAGGGACTGGGTAAAGTCGCCCGCCTATTGGGCGACTGCATTTCAAGTCGCCCACCTATTGGGCGACTGCATTCAAGTCGCTCAATAGGAAGGCGACTGATGGCAGTCACCCAAGAGTAAAGCGACAGCGATTCTGTCGGTGTCTGGTTGGGCGATTACTTCCAGTCGCCCAATGGGGGGCGAATGGAGCCTATTTTTGTAATAAATTTTCCCGCGGGTATATTTCTGTATTTTGAAATAAAAAAAGATTATCCGTACAAAAATTTCACCTCCACACGGTTTCCCACTACAAGCCTTGGTGCGCCGCGTCCAGCTCCCTGGTGCTAAACTGAGGCCATGTTTGAGAATAAAACGCTACTGAAAATATTTTTTATGAGGAAATCTAGAAAATAGTATTCTGTTTTCTTAGTATTCTGTTTTCTTGTCACTCGACAGTATAGCTCCGTCTTCTGTAGCTCTATTCTCTCTCACACTTCTTCATCTCTCTCCTCTCTTTCGCAAGCTTCGGCGATCTAGCTCTCTTGCTCTTGAGCTCTTGCGAGGGAGGTGCCACCGCCGTCTTTTCCAGATGGGTTCACCATGTCCTCCAGTTGTAGAAGGAGGCCAGGGCAACGGTGGTAGGCGATGGGCGGCAGTGGAGGGCGGTGAGCGACGCCAGAGGGTGGGTCGGCAAGGTGAGGGCCAAGATAATGTTAGGTTAGGCAGGGTGGCTGGTGGGGGCGAGCCGGTGGCGCGATGAGGCGGCGAGCTTGCCACTGGACATAGAGGGAGGCATGGGTGGAGGAGGAGGTGCACGGACATATAACCAGCGTGGCGGCGGCGATGATAGAGGACGGAGACTGTAAAGGTGAGGGAGAGGGAGAAAGATAAGATGGTAGTCGGAGCAGGAGTTGTACAGTCGGAATCAATTCGGAGGTTATAGGGCCTATTCTTTTTTATTGAGACTTATGGCTTTTAGCTACAGTTTGTGACTTTTGGACTGTTCGTGCAAGAGATTACAGAGTAACAAAAACTCACATGCGGTTTTTGCCGATATAAATGAAGTCGGAACAGTGTGTACTATAATTAACTAGTAGACCCTATCTTAAAAAATACTCTGTTTAAAAACTAGTTACTATAAAAAAACCAAAAATAGAAATTAAAAGATAAAAAAGAACAGGACCATAGATAGTAGTATTTTTATTTGTCTAGTCTCTCCGGCAGCCACACGCGAGAGCATTAGAGAATAATTTGCACAAGTCCCAAATCATTTGTCCCCTACTGCACCCTTGTTTATTTGATTTCCCATGTGATTTGTGTTGTACCGAGGGCATAGAAAAAGAAAGGAAAGGAACGTCAGAAAAAAATAAAAAAAAAGAAAAATCAGAGAAAAGAAGAGTGCTTTTGGTGCATTATTTTAGTTGAGAATAGTTCAGATGTTTGAGGTGCGGGTCATTTTGCTATTTTGCGCACGTTTTGTTTGTCCTTTGTGGTGCATACTCAGTTATTGCACTGTATTTATATCCACTTTGATATACGTTCTGTTTTACTAGCTATATCGATAATTTTTATTTAATTATTTGAATTTTATGAAGTTACATATCTATTACTCCCTAATACATTTATCGCTCGTAGCTCCACATAGAAGCCATTATTCTATACAATACTTGGACTTTGAATTCGCTCAACCTATCACTTTTAATTATCTACCGTCACTAAGGTACGTGTGTTTTTGTGAATTGAGGAGACATAAGAACTTTCGTTGATAAGGAGAAAATGGAGATGAGTTGTTCCATATGTTTCGCATATTCTTTGTATTTTCGTGATAATAACAATGGCCGGATATTCAAGATTTTATTTCTCATGGTGTGACTCTAGCTAAATGTATTTTTCCATTCTATAAAAGTATAGATTCGGAGGAGTATCTCAAGTGGGTGGTGTTGGAATATGCCCTAGAGGTAATCATAGAGATAATTAAGTTGTGTCGGCCACGTTGATTCGACAATATTGGTTCAACCACGTTGGCTCGACCACACTGTAGTACTTCAGGTGGACCAACATGAATGTGCCGAACAGCCAAAAATCAATTCCAATCTTTCGGCAGCACTAAAGTTGCATGTGAATAATTATGGATTGGAGAATAGCAGCAGCAGTAGTAGAGGTTGACAACTCTCCTGTGCTGCCTTCCAAGCCTTCACCAACTGAACACAGTAGCTGTTGAAGTCTACGACCACTCCCAAAAGCCGTACGACCATATTGTTGTTGCTACGACCACTCCCTAGAGCCGTACGACCACGTTGAAAAAGCTACGACCTCCTTTTGAGCCGTTACGACCACTCTGTTGGTTCTCCGACTACCTTGGCAGTCATTACGACCACGTTGTGACCTCTCCGATCACGTCTCGCTGCTCCGACCACGTAATCGTAACTTCACCATGTTCATCACTATTGCGCTGCACTTTCTTTGACCACGTAGTAGGCTCGACGTAACTCAATTACAACCACGCAGTGATTCTGTCGACCACGCTGAAGGCTTTATTGACTGCCGTTATCATAACCCTTACAACCACAGCTTCTACTCTACGACCGTGGTCGTAACTCCTTTACGACCACGTCTTTAGCACCTGCGGACAACCCTGCTCGTCGCCGTGGTCGTAACTCCGTTTACGATCGCGTCTACGAACACGATGAACTCGATACTTGTAGATTTCCTAGAGCCAAACTGCTCTTCTCTTCTTTATTTCTTTCTTTCGTTTGATCACATCGACCGCTACGATCACCCTGATTGCTCCTCTCTAGTTTCCCTTGCCTCTCTTTCGATCACACCAATCGCTTTGGATTGCTCCCTCGCTCTATTCCTTGTGTTACATTGCTCTCACTTTATACCCTGCTCTACGACTACGGGGCAGACTCGTCTATGACTACTACTCCTACGACTTCGACCCGAACTCGATAGACTGACTTGTACTCATACACGACCACGAGCACGACCACGATAACTCATACGTCCATGCCAACTGCGTCTTTAATGCCGTCTGCTGCTCGCGCCTGGAAATCGTAGCGCCTCGTGCACCTCCTGCCTGCAATGTCTCCTCTTATGCGCATCCCGTGCATCTCACTTGTGCACTTCCTGCGTCAACACCTACTTCCGACTACATGAGCGTCTTGCCGTCTTGTGGTCGTGCCAGCTAAATGGCCGTGGGCACCGCCACTTGAACCACCGTCCTCGCTACTGCTTGTGCATGCTGAACTGCTACTGCCTGCAACTGAATTGCTATAAGCTACGCCATGCTTGCCTCTTGTAGCCCGTTCATGAAGTCCACCATCTTCTGGCTCCTCCAGACCACTTTTTACATAAACCGATTTACAAGTTTTCAAAGAAATCTTGTATAACCAATTTAGAGATCTCTTCACCTTCATCAACAAATCTCTGTTCTTGTCGTACACACACAAGAACTCATCCTACAGCATCACCCTGCATCCTCTCTCTATCATCTGTCTGACACTAAGTATGTTGTTGCACAGGCTTGGTATATAAAAAGTCCTTGTCAATAACTTCTTATCTCTGTTCTTGCACTGCAACATCATCGTCCCTTTTCCTTTTATCTCTACCGTGGAGTCATTGTCAAACTTGACCTTGCTTCAAACCTTCTCGTCGAGCTTATGAAACATGGAGCGATCTTCCATCATGTGGTTGCTTGCTTCATTGTCCAAGTACCACTGATCCGTGTAATCGTGGCTACCTTCCTTCGTGCGTAGTTTTGGAACTACATTCTCCTCAATCACCATGATCGGTGCCTTTTCGACATATGAGGAGAGTAGTACTAGTGATTCGTCATCTTCTTCTTTGTCTTTCGTGAGGTTCATCTCCCCGTCCTTCTTCTTACTTTTGCAATCTGAATCATAGTGCCCATACTCATTACAGTTCAAGCACTTTATATGGCTACGATATCCTGATGCGTAGTGCCCGTATTCGCCACATTCAAAGCACTTGACATGTGACTTATCACAGGATCTCTCACTACTGACTTGCCTAACCTTGTCTCCACCGCCACCCCTGCCGCCTCAGCCACTCTGGCCACCTCGACCGTGCCACCTCCCACGGTTGTTTGATGAGCCACGACCATCTCTTGAATCTCCCTTTATTAGCAACGCCTGCTCGTTCTGAGATCTCTGCTCATTACGTGATTGAAACCCCTTCAGTAAATCCTCATGCACCTTGAGAGAGCCGGTGATCTCCTCTATCTTCTTCTTGTCCAAATCGGAGGAGTACATAAGTGTTGTGACAACAGGTATTTATTTCTCTAGAAGCACGCGTAGGTACCTCTTCACCGCCATAGATCTTGTATAATGAACTCAGCTTGCCGGCAAACTCGTCCATGGACTGGGTCTCTCCCATCTTCAGGTTCTCGATCTCGCTCTGCAAATTCTAGAGCCGCACCTCCTTAACTTGATCAACGCCCTCGTGCATCGTCTGAAGTGTCTCCCATGCCTCTCGTGCCGTCTCCTTGCCGATGAGCTAATACATCATCGCATCAGGCACCGCCTAGTAGATGATGGCTAAAGCCGCCTGATCCACCTTGTCGTCCACCTCCTTATCCTTCCCCTTCGGATCAACTGCACCCCAGACTCCCTAGGCGTGCATGTTCGCCTTCATCTTCATTGCCCACACCGGGTAATCGTTGGTCGTCAGGAGAGGATACTAGAGGGAGATCAGCCCACTTCGGGCACTCGAACTCGATGCTTCTCCCATGTTCTTCAGGTACCACCAAGATCACCAAGCTCTAATACCACTTGTTGAAGTCTACGACCACTCCCAGAAGCCGTACGACCACGTTGTTGTCTCTACGACCACTCTCTGGAGCCGTACAACCACGTTGAAGAAGCTACGACTGCCTTCTGAGTCGTTATGACCACTCTGTTGGTTCTCCGACCACCCTGACAGTTGTTACGACCACGTTGTGACATCTTCGATCATGTTTCGCTGCTCCGACCATGTAGTTGTAACTTCAGCTAAAGTTATGACCATGTTTACTGCCGCTGCGCTGCACTTCCTTTGACCACGTAGTAAGCTCGATCGTCGTGGTCGTAACTCGATTACGACCACACAGTGATTCTATCGACCACGCTGAAGGCTTTATCGATTGCCGTTGTCGTAACCCTTACGACCACATCTTCTGCTCTACGACCATGGTCATAACTCGTTTACGACCACGTCTTCAACACCTGTGGACAACCCTGCTTGTCGCCGTGGTCGTAACTCCGTTTACGACCAAATCTACGAATACGATGAACTTGATACTCGTATATTTCTCAGAGCCAAACCACTCTTCTCTTCTTTATTTCTTTCTTTTGTTTGATCACACCGACCGCTACAATCACCTTGATCACTCCTCGCTGGTTTCCCTTGCCTCTCTTTCGATCACACTGATCGTTTTGGCTTGCTTCCTCGCTCTATTCCTTGTGTTACATTGCTCTGCCTTTTATACACTACTCTACGACTACGGGACGGACTCGTCTATGACTACTACTCCTACGACTCCAACCCAGACTCGATAGATTGACTCGTACTCGTACATGACCACGAGCACAACCACGATAACTCATACACAACTCCGACTTCCGACTTGTACATGACTATGACTTCTATACTAAAAATAAGATTACAAACTCTAACAGCAACAGCCAACAGTAGATGTTTAGATGGCTTGTCTGTTGATCACGATTGGAAGCCGTAGCACAGCAGCAACAAATTGATTGAGAGCTTTGTTGATCTAGTAAGGGAGCCGATTCAACTCTGTAGCAGCAGTAGCAGTACCTTCAATCCTACAGAAAACTGAGAGGTCGATGGGTTCGGATGTTGACGCCAAGACCCATGATAAATCTTCCACCCGTGAGACAGCTACCACGAACGAAAATATCAGAACCTGATGATCCAGCTGGGAAAGTTGATCACGAGACAGCAATAAAAATCAATTTCACAGGAACACACGAACAACTTGGCTGCCGGCAAATATGGTGATTTTCTCGATATATTCTCAATACAAAAAACGTCTGACAAGGGCTAGGGCCCTAGTCTTTTATATGGCCTGCTAACACACGCACATACCAATCCCTATTCCAAACTCGACTAAAAAAACCAACCCCCCTACACCACGGCCATATATATGCACGTACAGCATATGTACATACGAGACTCACACCCACATGCATGCAACACATTGCAACCCAGACTCCAAACAAACGTACGTACACACTCCACACTTACGGTGCCGACCTGTTCTGGCTCACCTCCTGTTCTGGCCCTTTGCCACACTTACGGTGCCGACCTGGACTCCGAACGACGCACCGCTCCCGCAGACGGCTCCATCTCCATGCGCTTTCGTCCAGACTCCACACGTGCTTGCATGGCCGGCCGGCGCACACAACATATGCCAAACACCATCTATACCACGGTTCCAACTTTTCTCCTCACAGCCAGCCTCCCCGTCCTCCCCTTGGGCCTTGACATTTGATTTCTTATCTTTGTCCAAAACAAATTGAATATTAGCAACACAAGGCACGGCAGTAACGACACTTGGGGCCGTATCATCCTTTCTCTCTTTAAGCAAAGACGTTCTTAGCTTTAGGATGACTTTTAGAGCCTTCTTCTTAACTGCTTTGAACACCTCCACTCTGATAGCACTCTCGAACTTTGGTTTCAATACATGCTTCTTTCCTCCATGTACAAAGGTGTATACATTGGACCGGCCCTCGTGTGTAGCATTATGATCATATTGCTATGACCTTTCTGACAACAACCCACATACATACATTAGAACTATATCGCAATCCACCTTGTCAACATAGTCATCCATAATAACTGGAACATGTACCTTGTGAGTTATTTTTAAGTTATGTAGCCACTCCACGTGGTGTGTTGAGAATGCCTCTACGTGGACTGCCCCAAACCATGCATCAAATCATTGCTAATCACATGAGTATAACTCCCACCATCTATGATCAATTTGCATGCTTTATCTTTGATCTTACACACCGTTTGGAAAACACTCCACCGCTGCCCCTTTGTTTCAGTTTTTTTACTTTGCATCTTTCGGACCAAAATATTAACACCACCCAAAAGAGGGTCAATAAAAATAGGACCATTATCCTTGTGCTCATCGTCATATTTTTCACTTTCAGAATCACACTAGAACACATCGAAGCATAGCCATCTTTGGTGATGAGCACCCTCTATTGATTTGGACAATCACGCATCATATGGCATCTTACCTTGCACTTGAAGCACTCAATTTCTCTAGCACGAGCATTAGAAGGCAAACTAGAATCAGGTTTAGTTACTTCTTTACCTCTATTGCTTGCCTCCTTTGAAAGAGCCCCGCTTGAAACTAACATCATTGCTTTATTGTAATGGACAGCTCCAATAGCTTGTTTGAGTGTTGGCACACCCATCTTTAGCTTGTTTACGCTTCAATTGTTGTTCGGTACGTTTAGTTTGATGCACAAGTCTTGGATGTTGTAGTAATAGACCATCTCCACCCTATCTTGTACATCCTCATTCAACCTATTAAAAAAATATGCCATAGTAGCATCATCATGCTCCTCTATCCTTATACGGATCACCAACATTTCTATCTATTTATAATATTCATCAACACTAGAATTACCTTAGGGTAGTTATTGTAGCAGATTGTACAAGGTCCTAATGTAGTGTACAGGAACAAAACATCGCTTTAAGATATTTTTCAATTGCACCTAAGTATCCAGACGAGTTCCTATACAACACAATTGGTTCCACCAAACAAGAGCGTATTCGGTGAACTCAATTGCCGCCAAACGAATTTTCTTGTCCTCGGTGTAGTGATGACTATCAAAAATTTATTCAATGCACATCTCCCACTCCAAGTACTGCTCCGATTCAACCTTACCATTGAATGACAGGATAGAAATTTTTACGTACCCAATACCTTCATCTATGGCAATATGCTAAGCAAAACCAACACTATCACGTATGCCTCCACCACGGGCAGTACTTCTGTCACGCATGTCTCTACCACAATCAACACCACAGAAGTCCCGAGCATAGCATGGTTTTAGAGCAAAGCCCGCTGCACCATCAAAGTTCCTTCTCTTGTTTGTCGTCTTCATATGGTGCACGCCGTTCAGGATATTGAAGAACCCATTCAACATGCTAAACTTATGGTGGCCGGTTGCGTATAGCCTCTGTCAGCGTGTCAATTCGTGCTCCTAAATCATCAACTTTGCCTTCAATCTTCCGATGAGAGCCGAAGTAGTCACATATAGCGTCAAGCCCTGCTTGCACCTCGGGCAACAAAGACACCGTATATTAGGGTCCTCGATTGGCTCGGCGTGAGTATTAACCACCTCAGCATCTTCAGTCTTCACAGATCCTGCCATCATGAAAAAATTCAGCAGCCACGTACCGTAATCAACCATGCTCTGATACCACAATAGTATAGCACAAATTAGTGAAACCTTAATATGTACCCAAATTGTTGGTCCGATCTGCACGTTCCCAATAGCCAAATATCAACTCCAATCTTTCGGCATCACTAAAGTTGCATGTGAATAATTCTGGATTGGAGAACAACAGCAGCTGCAGTAGAGAATGACTTGACAACTGTCCTGTGCTGCCCTCCAAGCCTTCACCAACCGAACACAGCAACATCCAACAGTAGATGTTTAGATGGCTTGTCTGTTGATCACGATTGGAAGCCGTAGCACTGCAGCAACAATTGATTGATAGCTTTGTTGATCTAGTAAGGGAGCCAAACAGAGAGAGATGGGCTCGGTTGTTGACGCCAAGACCCAAGATAAATCTTCCACCCATGAGACAGCTCCCCATGAACGAAAAGATTAGGACCTGATAATCCAGCTTGCAAAGTTGATCCAAAGATCAATCCCACGAGACAGCAAAAAAATTCCTAGATGGAATTTCACAGGAACACACGAACAACTTGCCGCCGGCAAACATGGCGATTTTCTAGATATATTCTCAATGCAAAAAACATCTGACAAGAGCTAGGACCCTAGCCTTTTACATTGGCTTGCTAACACACATATACTAATTCGGACTCAACTCCAAAGTTGACTAAAAATCCAACTCTCGTACGCCACGGCCGTCTGCACGTCCAGGCATATATGTACATAGGACGCGTTTGGTTGCCTGCATGTGGAGTGGTTCGCACCCGCACATGCAGGGAGATGGTGTTTGGTTGGCTGCAGAGAGAAGAGAGCCTGCACGAGCGGATACAAAAAAAAAACTGGAGCCAGGCTAAGGAGGAACGCGGCTGAGGAGCTTCACTCCTCAGCCTGGCCACACGCATGTAGCCTGTATCAGCTCATCCGCCAACCAAACGCGCCTATAAGTGACTCACACCCACATGCACGCAACACATTGCAACCCAGACTCCAAACAAACGTACGCACTCCACGCAGAAACTCAAAGCTGCATGCATGCAAGGCCCACCTAGCTAACGACTAGAAAATGCTCAACTAATTAGCTACTAATTAAAATGCATACTCGTATAGAAATTGATCCAATCCAAACACAAAGAAATCCCATATATGCGTGATTCTTTCCTGACGTACTCAGATTCTTCACGCACGGTGCCGACGTCCTCTTCTGGCTTAGATCATGTCTGGCTCGCCCCCTCTTCTAGCTCTTTGCCACACTCACGGCGCCGACCTGGACTCCGAACGATGCACGGCTCTAGTAGACGCTCCACACGCTTTCGTCTTAGACTCCACGCGTGCTTGCATGGCCAGCCCACACAACACACGCCAAACACCATCTACACCACGGTTCCAACTTTTCTCCTCGCGGCTAACCTCCCCATCCTCCCCTTCCATCTCGACCTTTGGTTTCTTTTCTTCTTCCAAAACAAATTGAATACTAGAAACACAAGGCACGAAAGTAACATAAGCCACCATGGAGTTTAAAGAATATGCACGCATTTGGTGGAAGAGATATCCTGAAAAGTACTATATAACTATTTAGGGAGAATTGAAGGAGGTTGTGCCACCATATGAGTATAAACTGGAGTTACTTCATCATATGAAGAGCATTCATCAAGGAATCGATATGTCCAATCTTATTATGTTGAACTGAATTCTGCTATATATTGTGCCAACATCATAGAGACCGTTCAATGAGGGCTTAGTTTAAAATATGTTTGAATTCCGATATTGCTACTACTGTTCGTTTGAAATATGATGGTAGTATACAGGGTCTTGTGAATTATACTATAGAAGAGAAGAAGAAAATTAAAGACAGGCATACACCACGGTTCAATATGAGTCTACATTTCAGTTTGTATGCCTTCACTAGCATGTCATATGAGAAGATGACTAAGTATGGGACTTTCTCTTCAGTCAAGATGTCATGTAGTGCTACCTCGATGCTACATACATGCAGCACATGAGGAGTGCTACGTCGGCCGCCACTATGCACGGAGTCATCGGCGACCCTCGGTCCCAGCATGCCACCTCTTGCCGACGCGATTACACGTCAGACGGCACAGCTGAGGTGGCCATCAAATGGCGCCACATGGCGGCCCACCTCAGCAGCGACCGACACACAAGCACCACACTACCCCCCCCCCCCGGCCAGCTCATACTGCATGCCCACATGGTGTGCCACCTCATGGCATAGGTCCACGTGGCATGCCACATCAGCACCGAGACCATCCCGAGCCACGTCAGTGCCACGTGGCCGCCACATCAACAATATTCGCCATGTCACCTGCCACGTGTAGGGCTGACATCAGCATGATGTCATAAGTTAGTATTTCCTTTAGAAATTTAATTCGGCCGAAAATTAAATTCACTGCTGATATCATAATTCTAATTTTCCTTTAGAAAAATAAATTACTATAAATCATTGCCGATGTCATAATACCTTTTACTTTGGAAAACTAATTCTAGAAATTCCAGATTTTCTTTTTATTTAGGTTTTAAACTTCTAGAGGCTTGTTCTTCTTCATCCTAACTCCGATTGAGCCCGTTCAAATTTCTAAATTCATCTAAAATCAAGATTTATCTAATTATGCAATGTTTTAAAATTTTGGAGTTCATTTGAATTTATTTAAATTTTATTTGAGTTTAGAGAGTTATTTTTACGTGTAGACTGTGACGATTCCGGAGAGTTCTATGCCGACGATTCACATCAAACTGTAGAGCAAGGCAAGTCACACACCTTGATCCTATTGATCCCAGATTACATAATAAAATTATGTTGATTTAAATAATATTGCATGCTTAATTTTATTCAATGTATTTTAATTCAGTTTTAAATTTAGTTAATGACTACTTGTTAATTCCTCTATTGACATTGAAAGTCTGATTTTTTTAAAGAGGTAGAATGGAACCCAGCGAAGCTCATTCCCCCAACCTTCCCATCCTTGTTTGGTGGATCCATCCGGCCCTCCTCCCCATAGACTCCAGCGGTCTCACCGTTAGCCCACAGACCAAAAGTGTGCGCCTTCTCTGTCTTCGCTGCCTGCATCCATCCGGCCTTCCCTTCCTTTTTTAATCCTGTTAGTTTTGATGAAATGGCAGCTGTGCATGTTCAACTGTTTTATTAGTTTCATTTTTATTTCTTTGTTGTTCTTCTTCCCATTATAGTTACACTTTTTTTGCCGGATGTTATAGTAGATTTTATTTCCTCATGTCATTTATTCCAACATTGTTTTATTAATATTTTTATTCCATTCAATTCATAGCCTTGATTTGTTTCACTAATAGATTTTCCATTATTTTCACTAGTAGACTTTAACTTGTTTTATGAGCATGTTTGGTTTTCTCCCACAAATATTTTTTTATTTCACTAGTACATCGTTAATTAACTGTTGGAACATTGAAACTAAACATGTAGAACATTGGTATATTCCCCTTTAAAACTTAACACGGGAACATTACTATCGATGAACTCATGGAACATCGTTGGTAAATTATTGGAATATTGAAACCAAATGCGTGGAACATTGATCGTTTGCCCCTAGAACTTAATGCATAGAACATCGCTGATGAATTGATGAAACATCGAAACCAAATATGTGGAATATATCATTTTGCCCATTGGAACATCCAACCATGAACTACTAGAACATTAGAAAACAATGAGTGGAATATTTTGTTTTATCTACTGAAATAGGGCCTTGTTTCGAAGATCTCATCGTAAGAAACATATTAATTCAAACAGATCATGAATTAGACACTCAATTTAAAAATATGATCAATTGAATTTTTTAATTGCAGAAAAATGTGAGTGAGTTGGAAGGGCTTAGCAATGTGTTGCGCAGCATGGGTCGAGCGGGTGGGCAGCACGCAACTACTTGCTTGCCCCCTCAACAATGGGGACTTCCCTGCTAGAGTTTAAAATGTGTCTCATATTTTAAGGCTATGTTCGTATTAGCTTCTATTTCTAATTTCTGCTTAGAAAAGCCAAAAGACAATAAGAACACCTAGATTCTCGAAGCGGCTTCTTCACTCCTCTCACTACCGTCTCACCCTGGGGATAAGACAAGTGGTCACAGGTGTATCACCCACCCCACTCCTCTCGCTCTGGTCACTCATACGCATCTCTCCCTTACTTTTTGCACCGCTCGCCCCCTACTTCTAAAAGCCACTTCTTTCAATCACTACTATTTATTTTCAGCTAACAATCATCAACAAAAGTCAATACGAACACTCACTAAATGTCCCTGTCCACCTCACTTTGCTGTGGTGCAAAAAAATCTTTTTGGGTCTTTCTGAATAGTGTGAAAATCTTTACTTTGTGATCTCAATGCAATAAAGCTAGGAGGATGATCCCCCACCAAGTTTTATTCTTTACCCCTTCTGTCCCAAAATATTAGTCTATTTAAGTTGCGTACGGCCAAGGTTTTAAAAACATTGACCATTAACATATATTAAGTTATATAAATTGACTACATGAAAATAATATCATTGAATTTATCTTATAAAATACTTTCATAATATCTAATTTTTATTATTTTTGCTAGTGTACCATGATACAAAATCATAGCCAAAGTGTTACGTTGGACACTGCAAAAAACAAAATGAATTTATATTGCAGGATAGATAAAGTATGTTTTTTGCGATTATAGGTAGATGCACGCACATGCATATACCACGCATACTGTAGGAGCCCAGATATTACAATCCGGCATCCTCTGTGATTCCACCGCACTATTCCCTGGATCAGTAGATAGTGCTCACAGATTACAGTTCTGAATATCAAAGTACATATCAAGCGGAAGCGTAATTAAAATAATAGACTTACTCATGGGCCGAGTAGGCCGAAATCATTAAATTGCAGCAGCGGAAGAACGAAGCACGCAAGTGGGACCTTCAGGACATGCCCACAGGCAGCCAACTAGAGGTTTGCGACCTAGCCCTTGACGACTTCATCTTCTTCTCCATCATAACCAAAAGTATTGCTGAAGCGTAGTGATCTGATTCCTGCTTCTGGATTTGTTATGAGAGCAAGTGTGAGCACACTAACCACCGTGCTCCGTGAGCCAATACACAGAATGCAAATAAATAGTATGCATGGCTTATCAAATGAGAGGCTCGGGTTATTTTATTTGCCATAAATTGCTTTTGGTAGCCTTAGTATTATTAAATCATATTGTTATTGTTTCTACCTAAACTCCACATGGCGATTGCTATAATTGACTTAATCCACCAAAGACACACTTTCCTTACTAATTGCTATCTAAGACTCTAAATAGTGGGTGACATCATTTACTTAATCCACCGAATATACTCTTTCCAAATTGATTGCTGTCTAAGACTCCAAACAGCGAGTGACATCATTTAATTATTCCACCGATCATACACTTTCTATATTGATTGATGTCTAAAACTCCAAACAGCGAGTGACATCATCTAATTAATCCATCGATCATATACTTTCTATATTGATTGCTGTCTAAAACTCCAAACAGCGAGTGCCATCATTTAATTAATCCACCGATCATGCAATTTCTATATTGATTGCTGTCTAAAACTCCAAACAGCGATATAATTAATCCACCGAATTCACATTTTTGATATTGGGTGTTGTCTAAAACTTCAAACTGCGAGTGTCATATCTCCAAATTCCCAAAAATTCAATTGACTCATCTAATAACCGATCAGTTCTATTAATCCCAACCTTGCCAACAGATCCCAAGACTCTATATTATTTATCCGTGTTGTAATCCAGCAATTACTTCCACACTCCTTAATTCTCCAAAATTCATTTAAATCATCTATCTAACCTATATACTCATTTAGACTCCACCAATTTATCTCCAAGAATCCACACTATCATTTCATTTTATGATCGACATGAGTCCACCAATATATTTATGTTTTTACCACAAACTTCTATCTCCTTTACTCCCGACTCTATTTATTCCTCCCTATATTTTATTTTGTAAGAAGGGGAAAACATTTTACTTTTGAAATATGATACATAAAATTTTTTTGAGACCTAGCAGTTTTGAACAAAAACATAATGTGTAAGGAAATACATTAATAATAGTGATCCAGATTCCATCCACCGTTACATGGCATCTGCACCATATAGCATCTTTCAGTGTTATAGCCGCTTAACTTACCACTGGGACGACACCCAGGACAATTCAAACCAGGGCTTTCCACTGCCCTCCACTTTTTCATTTCCACCCATAAATTTTTTTTGAAATAGAACTATATCTGGTTAAGTTCCCATATCCGCCCTTGACCGTGGGCACGGCTATTCAAATAGTTTTGACTCTGGAGAGTTTATACACTTTCACCACAAGAGACAATCAACTCGTTGCCCCACACGATTCCTTAGTCATGTGGTTGAGCAGACCATCACAGTGACTTTTCAAAGTATCTAGTCCCTTTTATCATCTCACCTTATGGGAAACTGCCCACTTGCGGTGGGTCTCATCTATGCACGGGATGTTCGCCACGGATACTAGCGCAGTCGGGCTCCACTCCCCGCAACACTCGGTGTCCCTTTAGGCCTTCCCTTGCCCTTGCGTATCCACTTCCATCCACTACCAGTGAGATGAGTCCAGGGGTTTCGATAAATTTACTTAGCCAAGTTGTACTTTACAGACTTGTGGTTGCACTATTTTACATAGGAGGTTATGACAAGATTTAGTCCTTAGGGGGTATCTGGGCGGTTCTACCACTATCCACTTTGTGCTTCCACTGCACCACTCACACCCTCGAACCATCCGCCCAGATAGTTAAGTAAGTTGGGGTTTTTGGAATATAAAATAATCATACCAACATATACCAGTCATTACCACCAAGACTTCCCAAACCAGTTTCTCATGATTGAAAATGATAATGATGATTGGGGCATTTCAGCGCCTCCGTGTGTCTAAGCAATACTAAGCAAGGCGTATAATTACAGACTTATTTTTGAAAGGTTACTATTATAATTTTGCTAGGGCGACAAGGTTCACATATTCAAATATTCCAAAGGAGGTGTAATATTAATCAAGTTAACAATGGGCATATAACTAGATTTTTAAATTAAACATGTATTTGCATATAAAATAATAGCATGCAATTTGATAATTTAAAACAAAATAATTTGCAGAAAATATAGGTTCAACATGATCAAATTATTGACTCGCCTTGCGCGGTTTACCGCGGTCTTGAGCTCGCACAAAATTGTCTCATGCGATGATCTTTAATTTTTGGTCTTCATCGATCTCAGTCTCGCTTGATCCATAGAATCTTCCGGACCTCCAGTTTCTAATTACGCGACAAATGACTGAATCCAAATAAAAGCAACTCAAAAGATCTAAATAAATCCGAATAAATTCAATTTAGTTTTATTATGAGTTCATGGGTGATTCGAGTGATTTGAGGCAAGGCCGATGGTAGAATACGATGACTCGATCTATTCATTAATAACTTTCTTTTATTATTTTTGTATTTATCAAGGAAGTTCCATGAGTTAGGTTAGATCTATGGGTTGGTGTACAAGTCTAGCTAGGTATTATTTTGTCAAGCGTTTAATAGTCAGGGCTTATACTATATACGCGATGTATATAATTTTTAGTTTACCGAATAAATATTAGAGTCTGGTTTTATAGCATTTTATGGCTCAATATTTTTATGTATCCTCAGTTATTACTAGGCTTAGTTTAATTTGAATTAGGATTTATTTATACGGGTCGTAGCTTGCTATACTCAATCATGCTGGACATTATTATTTACTAAATCTAACATTGCGATTTAATTAGTGGCACCATTATTATTTTGTAACATCCCAAAAATTTGATTTCTGAAAAATTTCATTTCAAATTAATTATTTTAAAGTATTTTAATTTTGTCTGGATTTATTTGAATTTTATTTGGTTTTCTGAGTTTTCTAGAGATTAAAACCTATTTTTAAAATTTAAAAAGAATTTTAAGTTTAAAAATTAAAATACCAACATTAGTTGGAAATATTTTTATTAAGTCCAAAATGTCACCAGGAGCTTCTGTGAATTTTCCTGTTATTTTTGGAGGTATTTTTATATTTTTCTGAGGCTTAATTAATTTCCTAGTCTTTTCTGAAAATCAAAATCAAATCATAAAAATAAAAACAAAACCCTCCCCTCCCCTTCGGTCGCCACGTGGATGGCCAGATACCGCCCACATCGCCGCTCTCCCTGCCATCCATCAGCCCCGCCTTCCCCACCTCTCGGGCCGCCACCTGGCTGGCCCAATGCGCGCCACGCCGCCCGTGGGCCCCGCCCGTCAGTCGCCCGCGCCCCCACTCCCGCTACCGTCCGGGCCCGCCTGTGAGGCCATTCTTCCCCTCCCGCGCGCCTCCTTCCTTTCTTCTCTCCCCCGCTTTCCTTCTTTGCTCCGGCCGACCGTTTCCGCGCCGAACCCAGCCTTTACTCGCCCGCTTCTCTCCGGTTTGGAAACCGCCGCGACCGAATCCCCCAATCTCCGCGCCCCCTTTCCCTCCTCACCCCATCCTTTCCTTTTCCTCCACCCAAATCACCGCCGATCACCGAGATCTCCGGCGAGCAATTAAAACGCCCCGCTCCTCTCCGCCCCTATAAAAGCCCCCCTCGGCTTCGCCTCCCTCCGCCCAACCTCCCGCTGCTCTCCCCCTCCTTACCCGAGCACCCTAGCGCCCCGCCACCGTGCTCCCTCCCTCTCCGAGCTCCGCCACACTCCGGCGAGCAATCGCCGCCGCCCCGGTCCTCCGCAGAGCCCGACGCCGCCACCCCGAGCATCCCCGCGCTCGTGCGAAGCTCCCCGACCCCTTGGCCAAGCCTCCCCGCCACCGAAACGCCATCGCACCGGACCACCCAAGCTGCAACTCCGCTCCTCCTCGTCGCCGGCCGCCTCCACTCGTCGTCGAACCCCACCGACCTCGCCGTCGGCACCTCCTCTGCACCAGGGACGCGTTTTGGACTTCCCCCGAACCCCTCCGGCCACAACGCGCCGCCGGCACCGCCATCCCCGTCTACCTCTACCCGACCCCCTCCAGCAGATACCTCAAAAGGTATACCTACCCTATATGGGTTATATGGGTAAGCAACACCCGAGCGGCCGACTGGCTAGCACCGTTACTCTTTCCCCCTAGCTCCCTCGGTGCGCGTTTGAGCCCCCGGCTCTGCACGCTGAGGTTGAGCTAATTCTTTTATTTTTCGAGCTGACAGATGGGCTCCACCCGTCGGCCGCCATCGGTTTGTGGGCCGGCTGACATCTGGGCCCCGCCTGTCAGTACTGCCGCTGGCGTGTGGGTCCAGAGCCCCTATGGTCCCACATGTCAGTGGCCAATAGCTCCGGTGGCCACTGACAGAGGGGTCCCACTGGTCAGAGACCAAGCAGTAGGGTCACTGCCATGTGGGTCCCACCTGTCATAGACTTAGAGAAAAACCATAAAAGAAAAAGAATAAAATGTAAATTCTGTCAAGTGGGTCCCACCTGTCAGAAATTTAATAATTTATGGATTTATCCAAACTGAGATTTTCAAATGAGCATAACTTTCTCATTTTAACTCCAAATTGAGCCGTTCAAAATTTTGAATTTTATTTTAATTTTATTTGAATTTTGCTTGTATTTATTTGCTTTGTTCGTTTATCTTTTCGCGCGTAGATTCCACCGTTGCCGAAGATCTCTCCACTCCGCAGCAAGAAGACCCAGAGAGTGTGCAAGAAGGCAAGTCTCCTTTGATCATTTTGAACCTATGTTTGAGAAATGTTTTTAATTATTTTAAATTTATGTGCATCGCTATTTACTTAGAACTCTAGTTTTGGTATTACGACATTAGTTAATCCAACCTTGTTATGCCCTCAATTGAACTTGAATGCCATGTACCCTTGTAACCCTAGTATCACCTTTGTCTCGATAATGAGAATTACGTAATCCTTTGGTAATATTAGAACGGTAGTAAAATGCTTAGTCATGCTATTTAATTCTTTTGTAACTATGGAATGGGAAATCATATTTCATTCAACTGGTATTTGTATTTAGAAATAAGTGGTGACTGGTGTTGCCACTGTGCTTTTAAAAATAAATAAAATGTGAAAGTTGGTTTAGACTGGGGCGGATGGTTGGTTTGGGTTGGTGCGGCAAGCACGAGATCTTGTAAAGTGTATGTTCCGCCCTAGTCGATTAAGGACCGACGCTTGTGATTGTCCAAACTGAGCACTACCGTACAACCCCAAGTCTATATGGGTACGACCTAGCTGATTAAATCATGATAATTTAGTTTAGGTGCCACCAGTGGAAAGTGGGTGCCAGGGATTTACTGGTTATCCACAGCGAGGGACAGGGATTTACTGTACTCATATGGCGCAAGAGGGGGCTTCGGACTGGGTGGATTTAACCCTTCTGCGGTAAAACCTCAGCGGGTGGTGTCTAGCTATACTAGAGTGAGGAAAAGGCTTTGTGATATCTTATCTGTGTCTCATGCCAAAGGAAGCGTGGTGACTGTTAAGATAATTTATCTCTTGGGGGTAAAGTTGTACAACCTCTGCAGAGTGTCTAACTATTCGAATAGCCACGCCCACGGTCAAGGGCGGGCAAGGAATGCATTCACATGGTAGATCTTTGGTTTTCATTTTAAAACAAAGTTTTGTATTCTGAGAGTGGAGGGAACTCTCGGAAGGGATCCTGGCGGTTGGAGCCAGTGTGGGTGGATGTAAACTTTATGTACTCACATGCTGCACTTAAAATCAACTCAGAAGAATATGAGGCTCAAGATGGAGACTACGACTACTTCGCTTGTGGATTCGACGAAGGATTCCCGGAGTACTAGGTCGCGCTTCCCCAGTCAATTGCCTGTGGCGTATTGATGGGTCTTCGCTGGATTTATCTTCTGCATCCGCTGTGTTTCCTGTGTGCGAGGTCTTGAAACCTCATTTGTAATAATGAGACCTTTCGGTCAGTACTCTATTATTGTAATAAGGCATACTTGGTGATGTAATCATTTCTGTTTGACTGTGTGCACTAGTTTTGATCTGGGACTAGTGCTGTAATACACAGAGGGTCCGGATTCGAAAATCCGGGGTCCCGATAGAGATGGTATTAGAGCCAATTTGACTAGCTCACCTTGCCATAGCGGATTTGTGCCACATGCACAAGGATGTTGTGCATCAGTCACCCTTTTGTTTCTTCATCGCTCCTCGAGCAGGATAGAGCTACCCGAAGCCTTTCGATATCCCTGCAGACGACCCCCGACTGTCACACCAGGTGCAGCTCACTCAGGCTATGGCAGTTACCTATGCTAGAGCCTTGGAGGAGATTGGACAGCTTCGGATGCTCCTCACTTCCAGCTACCAGCACTCCGACACTCTTCGGGCACAGCTTCGCCAGAGCCAGGCAGCAGAGTTCGAGCTGGGATGTCTCAGAGCTACAGCTGACTACACGCCATCTTCGCCCGTACCAGCCGTCATCCCCAACAACCAGGCGCCGACTCGACGTTTGGGACCCCGCACTATGCTCACGGCGCGCAAGAGTGTGCGGCGCCCTAGTCCACTACCCGTCATCGACATCGGCGACCCCAGCAGAAAGCGCAGACTATCCCGTTCTCGCTCTTGTTCGCGGTCGACTGCCTCCAGTCGTAATCGTTCCCATTCTCGCGTTACGACCGCGTGTGATTGTTCGCGGCACCACGTGGACGAGCACGAGGAGGACCCAGAGGAGGATCTCGAGGAGCGCATCATCTTGGAGGATTAGTAGTCGGTTGAGTCAGTAGTACCCAAATAAATGTCTACGTCTTTAGAACGTTTTATATTTTGTTTTGGTGTGCTAGATGGACTGTACCAAGCCTTTGTGCACTTGTGGTACAGCTATTCCTAAAACTATTTTGATTTCAATATAAGTTTCTTCTAAGTTGTTGCTTGCTTCTTTCTTGTGTGTTGGTTTGGGATGTTGTTTAGTTTCCCCCTAAATCTCTTACATGTGCTAGTTCCCTCTTATCTTTTGCTGTCCCCAGAACCGCTTCAGATGGTGAACACAAGGAGCAACCCTGGCAGTAGCCGTGATGCCAATGCCCAGCCAGATAACAACATTCCACCACCTCCTGCTCAAGCCCCCAACTTGGAGCAGATGATGGCTATGCAACTGCAACTCCTACAAGCCCTTGCTCAGAATCAAGTGCAACAAGTTCCGCATGCAACAAACCAAGCACCGCAGTCTAAGTTGGGAGAGTTTATGAGAACAAGACCTCCTACTTTCGCCAGTTCAGTGGATCCATTGGAGGCAGATGATTGGATTAAGGATGTGGAGAAGAAGTTGATCCTAGCTCAATGCAGTGATCATGAAAAGGTGTTGTATGCAGCTCATCAGCTTAAAGGAATAGTTGCTAATTGGTGGGAAAATTATTGCGCTGCCCATCAAGATGTGCAAGCTATCACATGGGCTGAATTTGTTGAAGCTTTTCGCACCGCACATATTCCTATGGGCATAATGGAAATGAAGAAGAGGGAGTTTCACAAACTGCAGCAAGGAAACCTTAGCGTTTCGGAGTACCTGAATAGGTTCACCCAACTATCCAGGTATGCCCCAGAGGATGTTGCATCGGAGTCAACAAAGATCTGAAGGTTCATGCAAGGACTTGATCCCAACCTCAAGGTGCAGTTGGTGTCCAACGATTATCCAACGTTCCAACACATGGTGAACAAGGCTCTTATTCAAGAAGATGCTCAACGTCAACTGTATGAGACTCGGAAAAGGAAGTTTCAAGCTCAGCAGGGAGCAAGCAGTTCTCATTTTCGTCCTAATCCACCCCAGTTCAATAGGCCCTCAGAACCAAGTGTGCCTAGGTCGCCATTTGCAGGACCTCGCCCAAATCCACAAGCTCCTCAAGTAAGCAATGGAGGCCAACTACAGTAGAACAGGACTTCAGCAGTAGGAGTGCGATGTTTCAACTGCAAGAACATGGGACATTATGCCAACAACTGTCCTCAGAAGCGCCCGGCTGTGACCCCTGTTCGTTTCAACTTGGGGACTACACCAGCACGAGCTCCAACTACAGGTCAAGGCCGTGGAACACCTCAAACTCCAAGGACACCGCAGGCGATGAGCAGAGGACATCTTAATCATGTTACTGCAGAAGCAGCTCAGGATGCACCCGACATAGTTCTGGGTAAATTTCTTATCAACTCAGTACCTGCATCAGCATTATTTGATTCTGGAGCTTCGCATTCTTTTGTGTCAAAAGATTTTGTTGAAAGATACAATTGGGATGTGCGTTTGCTAAAGAACCCCATGCTAGTCCAATCACCTGGGAAGGAAATGAGGACTAACACAGTTTGCCCTAGCGCAACTGTAGATATAAATGGAGTTAAATTCCTAGCGAACCTTATTATAATAGACCCCAAGAGCTTTGATGTAATACTTGGTATGGATTGGTTAACCAAGTATAAAGGGCAGATAGATTGTGCCGATCGTGCTGTTACTATTACCAACTCGGATGGAATCCAAGTAAGGTATAAGTCAAACACATCTTCTCAGAATAGGTGTGGGTTGAACAGTTTGAAGGGAGTAACCCTGGATAAGGTACCTATAGTAAATGAATGCCCAGATGTATTCCCTGAAGATTTGCCAGGAATGCCGCCAGACAGAGAAATTGAATTTGTTATCAATCTGGTACCTGGTACAGCCCCGATTTCCAAGAGACCCTATCGTATGCCTGCAAACGACTTGGCCGAAGTTAAGAAGCAAATTCAGGAACTGCAAGAAAAAGGTTTTGTAAGACCAAGTTCTTCGCCTTGGGGAGCACCAGTGCTACTAGTGAAGAAGAAAGATGGCAGTCTTCGCATGTGTGTGGACTATCGATCCTTGAATGATGTGACAATTAAGAACAAGTACCCTTTGCCCCGAATAGATGATTTATTTGATCAGTTAAAAGGTTCATGTGCCTTCTCTAAGATTGATCTTCGATCAGGTTACCATCAATTGAAGATAAAACCAGAAGATATACCAAAAACCGCTTTTGCTACTCGCTATGGACTGTATGAGTTTACAGTGATGTCCTTTGGCCTAACAAATGCCCCAGCATATTTCATGAATCTGATGAATAAGGTATTCATGGAATATTTGGATAGGTTTGTGGTAGTATTCATTGATGATATTTTGATATACTCCCGGAATGAGGAAGAGCATGCAGAACATTTGAGGATAATTTTGGAAAAGCTCAGAGAACACCGGTTGTATGCCAAGTTTAGCAAGTGTGAGTTCTGGTTGAAGAAAGTAGCTTTCTTGGGTCATGTGCTTTCTGCAGGAGGAGTGTCCGTAGATCCCGAAAAAGTAAATGATGTGCTTAATTGGACGCAACCAAAATCAGTATCCAAGATCAGAAGTTTTCTAGGATTGGCCGGTTATTATCGTCGCTTTATTGAAAGTTTCTCCAAGCTTGTAAGACCTCTCACCCAGTTGCTAAAGAAGGAGAAGAAGTTTGAATGGAGTAAATCGTGTGAGGATAGTTTTCAAGAGCTGAAAAAGAGGTTAACTTCTGCACCAGTGTTAATACTTCCGGATATTAGAAAGGATTTTGAAGTCTTCTGTGATGCATCAAGGCAAGGACTAGGCTATGTTCTGATGCAAGAAGGAAAGGTAGTAGCCTATGCTTCAAGGCAATTGCGACCCCATGAGGAGAATTATCCAACCCATGATTTAGAGCTAGCTGTCGTTGTGCATGCTCTAAAGATATGAAGGCATTATTTGATCGGCAATCGTGTGAGATCTACATGGATCACAAAAGTTTGAAGTATATATTTACCCAACCCGATCTCAATATGAGGCAAAGAAGATGGCTTGAGTTAATAAAAGATTACGATGTTGGAATACATTACCATCTAGGAAAGGCTAATGTAGTAGCTGATGCCTTGAGCAGAAAGAGTTACTGTAATAAACTGTGAATTAAAGACAGTATGCCTGCACTTCAAGAAGAATTCCAACGGCTCAATTTAGAAGTAGTAGAAGAAGGATTTCTAGCTACTTTGGAAGTTCAACCAACTTTAGAAGACCAAATCAAGGCAGCTCAAAAAGAGGACAAGTATGTCCAGGAAATCAAAGATAACATGAAGCAAGGTAAAGCACCAGGATTTTCAGAAGATGAAGAAGAAATCATCTGGTTTGGAAAAAGGATTGTTGTACCTGAAAAAAAGAAATAAAGGAGTTAATTTTGAAGGAAGCTCATGAATCTGGATATTCGATTCACCCTGGAAGTACAAAGATGTACCAAGATCTCAAAGAAAGATATTGGTGGTCAAGTATGAAAAGAGAAATTGCGGAGTGTGTAGCTTTGTGTGATGTGTGCCAACGGATCAAGGCTGAACATCAGAGACCCGCAGGACTTTTGCAACCTTTGCAGATACCTGAGTGGAAATGGGAAGAAATTGGTATGGATTTCATAACTGGATTACCAAGAACAAAATCAGGGCATGATTCAATTTGGGTTATTGTGGATCGTCTGACAAAAGTCGCACATTTCATTCCAGTAAAGACCACTTACTCTAGAGATAGACTCGCAGAGCTATACATGTCAAGAATCGTGTGTTTACATGGAGTTCCAAAGAAGATTGTGTCAGATCGAGGATCTCAATTCACTTCGAGATTTTGGCAGAAGTTGCATGGACTTTTGGGCACAAATCTAAATTTCAGCACAGCATATCATCCGCAGACAGATGGACAAACAGAAAGAGTAAATCAAATTTTGGAAGACATGTTGAGAGCTTGTGTCTTAGCAAATAAGACTAGTTGGGACCAAAGCTTGCCCTATGCAAAGTTTTCCTATAACAACAGTTATCAATCCAGCTTACAAATGTCTCCATTTGAAGCTTTGTATGGCCGAAAATGCAGGACACCGTTGTATTGGAAAGAAACAGGAGAAGGACAAGTGTTTGGACCAAATGTTTTGAAGCAAGCAGAAGAACAAGTTTGACTAATTCGGGACAGATTAAAAACGGCACAAACTAGACAGAAAAGTTATGCGGACAATCGTCGAAGAGCGTTAGAATTTGTACCTGGAGATCATGTGTATCTGAAAGTGTCACCACTCAAAGGAATGCGACGTTTCGGAGTCAGTGGAAAGCTTGCTCCTAGGTTCATTGGACCATTTCCTGTTATAGCAAAAAGAGGAGAAGTTGCTTACCAATTGAAGCTCCCGCCTCAGTTGTCGAATGTGCACGATGTCTTCCATGTGTCTCAGCTAAGGAAATATCTCAGAGTGCCAGAAGAGCAGATGCCTCTAGAAGAAGTGAACTTGAAGGAGAACTTAACATATCCAGAGTACCCAGTCAAGATATTGGATGAAGCAGAGCGTTGCACGCGAAGCAAGGTCATCAAATTCTGTAAAGTGCAGTGGAGCAACCATTCTGAATCAGAAGCAACTTGGGAGCGTGAAGAGGATCTAAGAGCAGAGTTCCCTAGTCTTTTTCCCAGTCCGTCCGAATCTCGGGGTCGAGATTATTTCTAAGGCGGTAGGTTTGTAACATCCCAAAAATTTGATTTCTGAAAATTTTAATTTCAAATTAATTATTTCATAGTATTTGAATTTTGTCTGTATTTATTTGAATTTTATTTGGTTTTCTGAGTTTTCTAGAGATTAAAACCTATTTTTAAAATTTAAAAAGAATTTTAAGTTTAAAAATTAAAATACCAACATTAGTTGGAAATATTTTTATTATGTCCAAAATGTCACCAGGAGCTTCTGTGAATTTTCCTGGAATTTTTGGAGGTATTTTCATATTTTTCTGAGGCTTAATTAATTTCCTAGTCTTTTCTGAAAATCAAAATCAAATCATAAAAATAAAAACAAAACCCTCTCCTCCCCTCCAGCTGCCACGTGGATGGCCAGATACTGCCCACGTCGCCGCTCTCCCTGCCATCCATCAGCCCCGCCTTCCCCGCCTCTCGGGCCGCCACCTGGCTGGCCCGATGCGCGCCACACCGCCCACGGGCCCCGCTCGTTAGCCGCCCGCGCCCCCACTCCCGCTGCCGCCCGGGCCTGCCTGTCAGGCCCTTCTTCCCCTTCCGCGCGCCTCCTTCCATTCTTCTCTCCCCCGCTTTCCTTCTTTGGTCCGGCCGACCGTTTCCGCGCCGAACCCGGCCTTTACTCGCCCGCTTCTCTCCGGTTTGGAAACCGTCGCGACCAAATCCCCCAATCTTCGCGCCCCCTTTCCCTCCTCACCCGCTCCTTTCCGTTTCCTCCACCCAAATCACCGACGGTCACCGAGATCTCCGGCGATCAATTAAAACGCCCCGCTCCTCTCCGCCCCTATAAAAGCCCCCCTCGGCTTCGCCTCCCTCCGCCCAACCTCCCGCTGCTCTCCCCCTCCTTCCCCGAGCACCCTAGCAACCCGCCACCGTGCTCCCTCCCTCTCTGAGCTCCGCCACACTCCGGCGAGCAATCGCCGCCGCCCCGGTCCTCCCCAGAGCCCGCCGCCGCCACCCCGAGCATCCCCGCGCTCGTGCGAAGCTCCCCGACCCCTTGGCCGAGCCTCCCTGCCACCGGAACGCCGTCGCACCGGAGCACCCGAGCTGCGACGCCACTCCTCCTCGTCGCTGGCCACCTCCGCTCGTCGCCGAACCCCCACCGACCTCGTCGTCGGCACCTCCTCTGCACCAGGGACGCGTTTTGGACTTCCCCCGAACCCCTCCGGCCACCCCTCGCTGCCGGCACCGCCGTCCCCGTCTACCTCTGCCCGGCCCACTCTAGCAGGTACCTCAAAAGGTATACTCTTTCCCCCTGGCTCCCTCGATGCGTGTTCGAGCCCCCGGCTCCGCACGCTGAGGTTGAGCCAATTCTTTTATTTTCCGCACTGACAGATGGGCTCCACCCGTCGGCCGCCATCGGTCTGTGGGCTGGCTGACATCTGGGCCCCGCCTGTCAGTACTGCCGCTGGCGTGTGGGTCCAGAGCCCCTATGGTCCCACATGTCAGTGGCCAATAGCTCCGGTGGCCACTGACAGAGGGGTCCCACTGGTCAGAGACCAAGCAGTAGGGTCACTGCCATGTGGGTCCCACCTGTCATAGACTCAGAGAAAAATCATAAAAGAAAAAGAATAAAATGTAAATTCTGTCAAGTGGGTCTCACCTGTCAGAAATTTAATAATTTATGGATTTATCCAAACTGAGATTTTCAAATGAGCATAACTTTCTCATTTTAACTCCAACTTGAGCCGTTCAAATTTCTAAATTTGTCTAAAATCATAATCTATCCAAATATACCCTCTTTTTGAATTTTTGAATTTTATTTGAATTTTTGCTTGTATTTATTTGCTTTGTTCGTTTATCTTTTCGCGCGTAGATTCCACCGTTGCCGAAGATCTCTCCACTCTGCAGCAAGAAGACCCAGAGAGTGTGCAAGAAGGCAAGTCTCCTTTGGTCATTTTTAATTATTTTAAATTTATGTGCATCGCTATTTACTTAGAACTCTAGTTTTGGTATTACGGCATTAGTTAATCCAACCTTGTTATGCCCTCAATTGAACTTGAATGCCATGTACCCTTGTAACCCTAGTATCACCTTTGTCTCGATAATGAGAATTACGTAATCCTTTGGTAATATTAGAACGGTAGTAAAATGCTTAGTCATGCTATTTAATTCTTTTGTAACTATGGAATGGGAAATCATATTTCATTCAACTGGTATTTGTATTTAGAAATAAGTGGTGACTGGTGTTGCCACTGTGCTTTTAAAAATAAATAAAATGTGAAAGTTGGTTTAGACTGGGGCGGATGGTTGGTTTGGGTTGGTGCGGCAAGCACGAGATCTTGTAAAGTGTATGTTCCGCCCTAGTCGATTAAGGACCGACGCTTGTGATTGTCCAAACTGAGCACTACCGTACAACCCCAAGTCTATATGGGTACGACCTAGCTGATTAAATCATGATAGTTTAGTTTAGGTGCCACTAGTGGAAAGTGGGTGCCAGGGATTTACTGGTTATCCACAGCGAGGGACAGGGATTTACTGTACTCATATGGCGCAAGAGGGGGCTTCGGACTGGGTGGATTTAACCCTTCTGCGGATGACAGAGCTACCCGGAGCCTTTCGATATCCCTGCAGACGACCCCCGACTGTCACACCAGGTGCAACTCACTCAGGCTATGGCAGTTACCTATGCTAGAGCCTTGGAGGAGATTGGACAGCTTCGGATGCTCTCGACGATGCTAGCCAGCTTGTGGAGGCGGTGGCGTGGCTCCAAACGGCACAGGTCGGCGGGGCGGCAGTCTGGTGCGGCCGGCTGCAAGGTGGGAACGGGGCGCCGGCGCCGTGGTGGAGGGGAGGGAAAATTGGTGGGCATAGGAGCAAGAGCAAGGTAGGGGGATGCTCACCACGGTGCTGGTCGAGCCGGAGGGGGACCACGGCGAGCCGGCGGCGTGAGGCGGGATCGGGCGGCGGTGGCGCATGGTGCCGGCGAGCTGGAGTGGGGGAGAAGCTCCAGTGACAGTCGGCGGAGGTCCGGGACGTGGAGGAGTCGCTCCCACCGCGAGGAATCGGAAGGAGCTCGACTGTAGAGGGAACGGCGGCGGTGGAGGCGCGCTCAGCTGGTTTTGGGGAAGACGGCCGTGCGACGAGCTATGCTACGCGGAATTCCAATTGGCTCGGAGGGGAGGCCGATGGGGAGAGGGGACACGCCATGGCACTCTAAATTTGGGGAAGACTCGCCATGGTGGCCGGAACGACGAAGTTTGGCGGGAAGGCTGCGGCGGTGAGCTCTCGACGCTGGGCGGGGAAGGGATAGGGGACGAGCCGGAGGGAGCAATGGGGCGGCGGGGATACTTATAGCAACGGAAGGAGGGTCGTTGTCACGCCACGGCTACCGTTGACGAGGAACAGAGGGCAGTATGGCTCGGCACGGCCAGTGACACGCGGCACAGGGCGCGGCGTGCGGGTGCAGTGCTGACGCGAGGCGGCGTGGAAGGCAGTTGGGGTGACGCGCGCACGACGTGATGGCGACAGGGGCAGGTGCGCAGTGGTGTGGGCGCTGGGACCGGTCGGAATGGCGAGCGCAGGGAGAAGTCAGCGAAGAAGACAAGGAAAGAAGGAAGCCGGGCGTAGGGAAAGGAGGAGGGAGGGAAATGGGCCCACGCGCAGAGAAAGAGGGGAAAAAGGGGAACGTAGAAAAAGGCTGGCCGCATGGCTTTGGAAAAATTAGAGGGGGGGAATGCAAAATTTTGGAAATTAAATTTCTAAAAGTTTGAGTACTGAGTATTCAAAACCCTTTTTTCCTTGAATCTCAGCTCTAGAATAGTCTTGAATTTTTAGGCGTATAAATTAGGTATATATACACACACATATTCATAGACGCGTATATATACATACATACTTGAGTTGCACTTTTAATCGAACCATTTCCCTTTAATTAATTTTACAAACCATGTTTAGATCCAACAGTTAAATTTTGAATTAAGTCCCTAGGGTTTGAACTCACCCCTCATTGTTTAAAATGGTTAGGTCATACTTTACTTTAAGCTTTGTTTGATAGTTGGGTTACCCTAGCATGAAGCTTCGAGGAAGCCACCTTCGTCGTCGCCTAGCTCCTACCAGCCTTGGAGCACCTGCGAAAGCACCACATTGTCATGGCTCCAATCCAACCGTTAGAGTTAGGCGGCGTCGTGCTCTCCCGCCCTAGTGTGCCTATAAAATCCACACTCATCTCGCCTTGGAATTCCTCCACCTCTCCTCTCTAAGACACCTCTAGTTCCAGCACTTCTTCCTCATCAAGGAGTGAGAATTTGGGATCACGCTGGAGTTTTCTTCCATGTTGGCACCGCGCTCCACATGTGATTTACGCTGCACGGCTGAGTTTCACCCTTCATCTTCATGTCTGCTGGCTTCCCTTCTCTTTTCTATCTTGTGATGTGCTCGGTTTCCCTTGGATCCATCCAAGCTGGCCGAGGGTCCGCTCCACCGCAACCTCGCCATCACCGCCTTTCCTATCACTTTAGCCTTCCCCTCGGTGAGACCTTGTGTCCTCTCACGTTCTAGACCCCTAGGTTTCTTTTGCACACCATAGTATAGTTTGTGTTGTATTGTATGATCTGAATCTGATTGGGTCCGACCGTTTGAAAAATACGATCATGTTTTCGCTTTAAAGATTTATTCCCATTAGTATGACTGGTTAGTAATGCGAACTAGTCGGAGGTTATGATTGGGATCATCTTCGAGTTCGTGATGAACTCTGTACCAACTTGCATCATCATGGTATCCAAAGGTATTTGTGTCAACTGAAGTCAAATGTGATTACTTGAGGCGCTTTTGACTACAAGTTTTCACCGTTATCTTCTGAGACTTTATTTCGTCTCTGAGCGGAGTGTTATTCTCGTTTTTGAGCAAGTAATTATTTCAATTTCTGAGTAGATCTCTGCTAGAACTATGCTCTTTTCTCATCTGGGACTCTTATTCTCAAAACTATTTATACCTCTTGTAAGCCTTATGATAGATAGCGTGCATAGCATAAGTTATCAACATATGTAATACATTAAAGCGTTCAATAACTTTTTCCCATATAGTGATTTAGTCGATAGTACATCTGATTTTTTTCCTGCAAAGATTTTCTACATTAAACACTGTCTCATGCTTCTAATTATTTTTCATTGTTCAGTTAGGCCCGTAGCATTGTATCACTGTGACACCCTTTGGTGGTGATCGGTTCGGCTGAAAAGCTCGTGGCTTATGGCTGAAAACACTGTAGCTGGCTGAAAAAAGCACTGTAGCTGACAGAGGCTTATTTAGCATAATTAAATTTAAAAAATTTAAAAATAAAAAAAAATATGTTAGCACATTACGTATAATACAAACAAATACGGGAAAAAAGAACCGGCAAAAAAGCTCAACAAAAAACCAAAAGTTCAGAAAAAGACGAAACTTATAAATAGTGAAAAATAAGCCAGAAGTCGAAGCCGAGTTGATCAGGACCATGTGTACAGTCTGGCGACGGCCACTGTGGCCACATCACCTCCGACCATCTCCTTGCCTTCGCTTGCCCTGTTAGCATCGCTGTAGTCCCCTGTAGCTCGTGTGCACACCAGTTTGAGTAGTTCACACTAAATACGTGCAATAAATGTCACCACGAGTGCACGTATCAGCGATACCTTTGCACCTAGAGCATTTTAGGGTATTATATCACAAGGGATAGATGGGATCACGTCTAAGATGCACAATTACTACTAATACAACGTTGGTTTGAAGATTGTATCAAAGCAACTATCATCCGAACTCAAAATAATCTACATTTCACCAAAATACAAACCATTCCTCGCCAGAGCTAGGTTCACTTGCATGCATAGAACGAATCAATCTACGAATTGATACTACGCTGAAGTAGCTGAAACAAAACTGAATTTCAGAAATTTTCAAAAGTTGATTTTGAGCTCAATTTCTGTTTTTGCCTTCCTCTTTCAATTCCTTAACCTAAATCCCACCAATCTCAATGCCCAGCTGCACCCAATCCCTGCCATGGCCACCGGATTGGGGAGAGCAAGTGCATGCAATGTACTTGTCTGAAAAAGTCACCATCTTCCCCAAATCCCGCCGCCCAGCCCAGCTTTTGCCGCCGCCCGTTTCATCCGCGTGCGCCACCGCCACCCCGCGCCAAGGGACACCGCCACCTCCACCGTGCGGACAAGCCATCTTTCCACCTCCCCACTGTCGCCCTGACGCCCCTGCGCCGACCACAAGGCGTGGCATCTCCACCAGCCGCCACCCGCCATCGCCGCTCTGGATAAGCACAATGCCGAACCGCCTTCGCCGTGATATTTAAGCAACCAAGCACCCTCCCTAGCCACAGCCATCACCCCACCCTCCGCCCGACGCCCCACAGCCGCCCCCATTCCCCTCTATTGCCGGTAATGGCAAAAATCCCCATCTATGAGCCCTAGCGCAATGTCCTATCTCTGGCCCTCCATATCCCAATTCCTTTCTCTAATAACATCCCCAAGCTCCCCAAAACCTCCCCGAACCACCGCCATAGCCCCTCACGGCCCCTTCTTCCCCGGCGACGTGACCACCCCGCCGCCGCAACCACCTCACCGTGGCCAGCCTATCTCCGTCTTCCCTAGCCCAAACCGCCGCCTCTATTAGCCTCCTCTACTTCCATAGATGCTCCAACACCGGTCGATTCACCCGATTAAACCCTAAATACCCCGCAACACCCAAAATGACCGATATAGGAGAGAGCCCCGCCGCCGGCGATAGCCGCCTCCGCCGGCCCGGCCACCACCAAAAATGGGGTCCTCACACCCGGCCGCACCCACTCATACCCTCCGCTCCCGTCGCGCTGCACCCTAGCTCCGCCGAGAGCGGCCGCCACCCTGCTCTGTTTCTCTGCGCGTACGCGAGCCAGGCGGAGAAGATGAATAGTGTCGGCCACTGTTCATCCGACCGGGCCACACCGAGTTGGCTGAACCGAGTCCACTCGCCCCGCGCCGGTCACACCCGACTCGAGCCAAGTGACGCGGTCGAGCCGAACCCTCTCGCCCTGAGCCCGATCCAACCGACCCGAGCCATTTCTACTCGGTTGAGCCAAACCGTCCGACCGAACCCGAGGAATAGTACCCGACCGAGCCCAATGAACAGTAACTAGCCCAAAGTCCAAAATACATGTTTATACTCCCCGGATTCGTCTCGAGCCCAATAACCCAAATCCAAAGCCCATTTCCCCATATAGCCCTCCAATAAACCAGAAATCCCAATTTAATGGAGTCTTCTGTATTTTCTTTTATTTTCTTTATTCCTAGCCTAGTCCTTCGGGCATGGAATTAATTTATTCTTAATTGTTTCGCGTTAGCTTTTGAAGTCGAAGATTCACCGGAGCAGGAGGGAGAAGACCCAGTTCAAGCCCCGTCTTCCGATGAATTTGAGTTAGTCGAAATCATTAACTCGCAAGGCAAGTCACACATACCTTGATCATGTTGAACCTACATTTCCGCTATTTATTTATTAGTATGTTCATTATTTTATTTGCGCACTGTTATTTTGTTTACAATAAATGCTTAGAATGACATGATACTAGTTATGTCCTACCACCCGAGAAAGCCCAGTCTAAATTTGATTGCCATATTTCCTTTGACAAGACCTAGTAATATTAATATGTAATCATGGTAGTTTAGAGAATCAACAACATCTACTGTTATTAAAAGATTTGGTATTTGGGAAGTGGTCCTAGGGTAAGCGAGGATCGTTGGATCCTGCGACCTAGGGTGAAGGCAAATGTTACAAATCAATGGGAGTGTTAAAGCACTGGACAGATTTGTAGAAGGGAATTTGCCACCGGTAAAAGTGCAAGGACTAGACCCTTATGCCGAGTAAAGAACATAGTGATCGCCCAACCACAAGCGTTGATACGTCAAACCTGGTCTAGTAACTGCTCAAATTCGATTGAACCTCTACATACGCAAGGCGAAGGCGAAGTGTGAGTCCATACGGAAGGGAGTTGAGAAGGGCCGTATGGAAGTTGGCGCCGTTGTTATTGTTATTGTTAATTTGATTATCAGTTGTCCACACAATAGTAGGCCGAGATAAGTCAGAGGTGGTGGCCTGGGCTTATCGAGGAAACCTACTAGGTAGAGGCTATATAAAGAATTGAGCAGTGAACAGCCTTGTTTCCTTTACTCTTTAGCGGGAGTTAAGGAATCTTGTGGGTAAAGCAGGGCAGCTCTGCAGAGTTATGACTAATGGTATTCGAATACGCCGTGCTTCCGGTAAATGAAGCTATGTTTAATGGGTGATTCCAGCAACAAGGCATAAGTAGATTTGAGAATGGTTTGGTAACATGGAAAGTTGGTAATCAAGTTTGAAACCCCTGTTATTAATAAAATATCTTTTTCAGTTTTTAACCGGTTTCCAACTAAAACTGCATCCACACAAAATAAGACCTGTTTCCCTTTATTTGTTATACCTTGCATGAAATTATTATTAAGCTCCGTGTGACTTGTTGAGTACAAGTGGTAGTACTCATGCTTGCTAAAAACATTAACAGAAATATCCAGCAATAAGGAGGCAGACGAAGGCAAAGAAGTGAAACTTTATGAGATCGAGGATGCGTGGAATTAGGGTCGTCCTCCGCTCAGGCGTGCCTGTGGCGTTCTTTTGTTTGTAAGGTATCTAAGGGCCGCTTGCCCTTCTGTAAAACTTGGCTTTTATGCCTTTATATTGCAATAAAGTTGATTTTTATCTTAAGCATGTGTTGGCAATGTTATACACTCGATGGATGTACTCGCAACTGAACAATCCAGGGCAGTTGCGAGGGTTTCATAATACTCCCAGAAATGGGGGTGTTACAGAGTGGTATCAGAGCTAGCCTGCTTGACCGTAGGATTACCCTAAGTGCATTAAGGATATTTGTGAAAACTATTTTACTTATAAAAATGAGTTACATAAAATATCAATATTACTCCTGTATAATATCTTTCCTGTCTACCTTATCTATCAGTCTTATCTTAAAATTAAGTTTTGTTTTCTAAGACTATTTATATTTATTCTTGTCTAAATTCAAAATTGGCGATGTGAGCAGAGGTTAAAAAAAAAAGAAAAAAGAAGAAGAAAATATAGAGCTGTATGCGTTAGTATAGTTGAACCCTTTAGTAAATAGTATCTTTTTGGATGTGTAAAACAAGTTGAGATGTGTACCTTGTATGAATGGTATGTGTCCAACTTGTATAATGAATAAAAACTATCTTTGCCTTTTTGATAATTTGTTTGCTATAAGTATCTCTAGTCTTAACCTCTTCAAATCTCAGTCTTTCTATTTCGCTCTAAAGCTCTTATCTATTTCATTCTAATCTTACCTTAATTTCTGAATTCTTACTTCCCTATCTGACTTTATTAAAAACTCGCTGCAGACCTAACTCCCAATCCTATCAAGAGTAATTAAGATGGCTGAAACTGAAAATGGATCACAAGAGCAAGGCAACTCTTATCCAGGAAAAGCAAGGCAGCCAAACATAATAGACCTATTGGTAAAGATGGAAGAAAACCGGTGTCAAGCGGAACTTAGTCAAGCCAGCAAGATGGAACAGCACACTAAACTGTTAGAACAGATTGCTGAGAAAAGTGAAGGAAATAGTCAGCAAGGACTACCCGTACGATCAAAATGGACAGATTTTCACAAGACTAGGCCCCCAGTCTTTTCTTCATCGCCTGACCCGATGGTGGCAGAAGATTGGTTTAGAGACGTGGAGAGAAAGTTAAACACGATTCAGTGTAATGACAAGGAAAAAGTATTATATGCCTCCCATCAGCTGCAAGGACCAGCAGCAGCCTGGTGGATGAATTATCAAGCTATGGTTGAAGATCGAGAGATTACCTGGAAAGAATTTGAGGATTCTTTCCGTCACACCCATGTACCGACTGGAGTAATGGAGGCTAAGCGTCGAGAATTTCTTGCGTTGAAGCAAGGAGGACGTACGGTCATGGAGTATCTTCATCAGTTTAACACATTGGCCCGTTATGCCCCTGATGACGTGAAGACCGAGGAGAAAAAGATGGAAAGATTTAGAGAAGGATTGCAGATATCTTTGAAGCATCATATCTCGGCTATAGATTTCAAAGATTTACCTTCAATGATAAATAAACTCATTATATCAGAGGAAACTCAAAAGGAGTTAGAAAATACACAGAAAAGGAAGATAGTACAGGTAACACCATCGTTAGATGCACCTCGAAAACGAGTAATCCTAGCATCCCAGTTCAAAAACCAGCAAAGCAAGACAATAATATTTACTCCAAGGCCACAAATGCAAATGAACCAGAATACCACAACTCCACCACAAGATACAGTGAGAACCACAAATTCAAAATGCTTTAAATGTGATGGGAACCATTTTCAGAAGCAGTGTCCACAGTGGTCTCCCGCTTGTTTCCATTGTGGTCAAGCTGGTCATTTCAAGACTCAGTGCCCAAGAGGAGGACTACATTCTAAAGTGGCAAAGGCCCAAGTCAGAGCACAGACATCTTCGCCACGACAGTTGATCATTATACCAAACAGGAGGAAGAAGGCCAGAGCCGACAGTTTACAATCAAGCCAGCAGGAATTCAGACGACAGTTACAACGTCAGCAACGAACAAGGACAAAGGAATACTAAGACCAGTCCAAGGAAGAATAAATCATATCACGGCTGAAGAAGCAGCTAGAGCCAACAACGTCATCGTTGATACATTGAGTCAGAAGAGGTACCATGGCGAACAAGGTCAGATAACAGCATTGGAAATTCAACAAACACTGACAGGTCAGATCAAGACAGCTCAAGAGAATGATGAGGAAATACAACGACTTGCGAAGAAAAGTCAAGAAGGAAGTTCAACTGAGTTTGTGAAAGATGACCAAGGGATCCTGAGATTCCGAGGTCGTTATTGTATACCCAATGATAAGGAGCTGAAGGACTTGATTTTACGAGAAGCCCACTCATCTCAATTCTCCATACATCCAGGAGGAACTAAAATGTATCAAGACTTAAAGAAGAGGTATTGGTGGAGTAGAATGAAAAGAGAAATAGCAAAATATATCGCACGCTGTGACACATGTCAAAAGATAAAGATAGATCACCAGAAGCCATCAGGATTGTTAAATCCTTTACCTGTTCCAAAGTGGAAATGGGAAGATATTGGAATGGACTTTATCACAGGATTCCCAAAAACCCGCAACGGTTACGATGCTATTTGGGTAATCGTAGACCGACTGACGAAAGTAGCACACTTTATACCGATCAAGCAAACTTATGGCAAGAACCAACTAGCAGAGTTATACTTAACCAAGATTGTGGTATTACATGGAATTCCAAAGAGGATAGTATCTGACAGAGGAGCACAATTTACATCTGTTTTCTGGGAAAAATTGCATGAGGCAATGGGAACAGATTTGGCATTCAGCACAGCCTATCATCCGCAAACCGGAGGACAGACAGAACGAGTAAACCAAATCTTAGAAGACATGTTGCGAGCATGTGCGCTAGTCTATGGAGCAGCTTGGGATACGTGCTTACCGTTTGCAGAATTTTCTTATAATAACAGTTATCAGGCTAGTATCAAGATGGCACCGTTTGAAGCCTTATATGGAAGAGCATGTAGGACACCGTTGAATTGGACTGAAACCGGACAACGACAATTTTTAGGACCACAAATCGTTCAAGATGCAGAAGCACACGTCAGGATCATTCGAGACAAAATGAAAATTGCCCAGGATCGACAAAAACGTTATGCTGATACTCGTCGAAAAGACTTGAACTTTGAAATTGGAGATTTGGTATACCTCAAAGTCACGCCATTCAAGTCAGTAAAGAGATTTCAAGTTAAAGGAAAGTTAGCCCCGAGGTATATTGGCCCGTTTGAGATTCTCAAGAGAATAGGGGAAGTAGCATATAAGTTGCAGTTAACACCGAATTTGGCAAGAGTACACAACGTATTTCATGTATCCCAGTTACGGAAATGTCTTCGCCATCCAACAGAACAAGTACCAGTTGATGACATAGACTTACGAGATGACCTATCATATGACGAAGAGCCAATTCAAGTCCTGGAAACTACAGAAAGGCAATTAAAGGGTAAAAATGTCAGATTTCACAAAATTCAATGGCAAAATCATACAGCAGATGAGGCTACATGGGAAAAGGAGTCAGACTTACAGCGAGAATTTCCCAACCTACTCCTTGGCCTGAGTTGATCTCGAGGTCGAGATCCTTTTTAAGGGGGGTAGGTTGAAACAAAACTGAATTTCAGAAATTTTCAAAAGTTGATTTTGAGCTCAATTTCTGTTTTTGCCTTCCTCTTTCAATTCCTTAACCTAAATCCCACCAATCTCAATGCCCAGCTGCACCCAATCCCTGCCATGGCCACCGGATTGGGGAGAGCAAGTGCATGCAATGTACTTGTCTGAAAAAGTCACCGTCTTCCCCAAATCCCGCCGCCCAGCCCAGCTTTTGCCGCCGCCCGTTTCATCCGCGTGCGCCACCGCCACCCCGCGCCAAGGGACACCGCCACCTCCACCGTGCGGACAAGCCATCTTTCCACCTCCCCACTGTCGCCCTGACGCCCCTGCGCCGACCACAAGGCGTGGCATCTCCACCAGCCGCCACCCGCCATCGCCGCTCTGGATAAGCACAATGCCGAACCGCCTTCGCCGTGATATTTAAGCAACCAAGCACCCTCCCTAGCCACAGCCATCACCCCACCCTCCGCCCGACGCCCCACAGCCGCCCCCATTCCCCTCTATTGCCGGTAATGGCAAAAATCCCCATCTATGAGCCCTAGCGCAATGTCCTATCTCTGGCCCTCCATATCCCAATTCCTTTCTCTAATAACATCCCCAAGCTCCCCAAAACCTCCCCGAACCACCGCCATAGCCCCTCACGGCCCCTTCTTCCCCGGCGACGTGACCACCCCGCCGCCGCAACCACCTCACCGTGGCCAGCCTATCTCAGTCTTCCCTAGCCCAAACCGCCGCCTCTATTAGCCTCCTCTACTTCCATAGATGCTCCAACACCGGTCGATTCACCCGATTAAACCCTAAATACCCCGCAACACCCAAAATGACCGATATAGGAGAGAGCCCCGCCGCCGGCGATAGCCGCCTCCGCCGGCCCGGCCACCACCAAAAATGGGGTCCTCACACCCGGCCGCACCCACTCATACCCTCCGCTCCCGTCGCGCTGCACCCTAGCTCCGCCGAGAGCGGCCGCCACCCTGCTCTGTTTCTCTGCGCGTACGCGAGCCAGGCGGAGAAGATGAATAGTGTCGGCCACTGTTCATCCGACCGGGCCACACCGAGTTGGCTGAACCGAGTCCACTCGCCCCGCGCCGGTCACACCCGACTCGAGCCAAGTGACGCGGTCGAGCCGAACCCTCTCGCCCTGAGCCCGATCCAACCGACCCGAGCCATTTCTACTCGGTTGAGCCAAACCGTCCGACCGAACCCGAGGAATAGTACCCGACCGAGCCCAATGAACAGTAACTAGCCCAAAGTCCAAAATACATGTTTATACTCCCCGGATTCGTCTCGAGCCCAATAACCCAAATCCAAAGCCCATTTCCCCATATAGCCCTCCAATAAACCAGAAATCCCAATTTAATGGAGTCTTCTGTATTTTCTTTTATTTTCTTTATTCCTAGCCTAGTCCTTCGGGCATGGAATTAATTTATTCTTAATTGTTTCGCGTTAGCTTTTGAAGTCGAAGATTCACCGGAGCAGGAGGGAGAAGACCCAGTTCAAGCCCCGTCTTCCGATGAATTTGAGTTAGTCGAAATCATTAACTCGCAAGGCAAGTCACACATACCTTGATCATGTTGAACCTACATTTCCGCTATTTATTTATTAGTATGTTCATTATTTTATTTGCGCACTGTTATTTTGTTTACAATAAATGCTTAGAATGACATGATACTAGTTATGTCCTACCACCCGAGAAAGCCCAGTCTAAATTTGATTGCCATATTTCCTTTGACAAGACCTAGTAATATTAATATGTAATCATGGTAGTTTAGAGAATCAACAACATCTACTGTTATTAAAAGATTTGGTATTTGGGAAGTGGTCCTAGGGTAAGCGAGGATCGTTGGATCCTGCGACCTAGGGTGAAGGCAAATGTTACAAATCAATGGGAGTGTTAAAGCACTGGACAGATTTGTAGAAGGGAATTTGCCACCGGTAAAAGTGCAAGGACTAGACCCTTATGCCGAGTAAAGAACATAGTGATCGCCCAACCACAAGCGTTGATACGTCAAACCTGGTCTAGTAACTGCTCAAATTCGATTGAACCTCTACATACGCAAGGCGAAGGCGAAGTGTGAGTCCATACGGAAGGGAGTTGAGAAGGGCCGTATGGAAGTTGGCGCCGTTGTTATTGTTATTGTTAATTTGATTATCAGTTGTCCACACAATAGTAGGCCGAGATAAGTCAGAGGTGGTGGCCTGGGCTTATCGAGGAAACCTACTAGGTAGAGGCTATATAAAGAATTGAGCAGTGAACAGCCTTGTTTCCTTTACTCTTTAGCGGGAGTTAAGGAATCTTGTGGGTAAAGCAGGGCAGCTCTGCAGAGTTATGACTAATGGTATTCGAATACGCCGTGCTTCCGGTAAATGAAGCTATGTTTAATGGGTGATTCCAGCAACAAGGCATAAGTAGATTTGAGAATGGTTTGGTAACATGGAAAGTTGGTAATCAAGTTTGAAACCCCTGTTATTAATAAAATATCTTTTTCAGTTTTTAACCGGTTTCCAACTAAAACTGCATCCACACAAAATAAGACCTGTTTCCCTTTATTTGTTATACCTTGCATGAAATTATTATTAAGCTCCGTGTGACTTGTTGAGTACAAGTGGTAGTACTCATGCTTGCTAAAAACATTAACAGAAATATCCAGCAATAAGGAGGCAGACGAAGGCAAAGAAGTGAAACTTTATGAGATCGAGGATGCGTGGAATTAGGGTCGTCCTCCGCTCAGGCGTGCCTGTGGCGTTCTTTTGTTTGTAAGGTATCTAAGGGCCGCTTGCCCTTCTGTAAAACTTGGCTTTTATGCCTTTATATTGCAATAAAGTTGATTTTTATCTTAAGCATGTGTTGGCAATGTTATACACTCGATGGATGTACTCGCAACTGAACAATCCTGGGCAGTTGCGAGGGTTTCATAATACTCCCAGAAATGGGGGTGTTACAGAGTGGTATCAGAGCTAGCCTGCTTGACCGTAGGATTACCCTAAGTGCATTAAGGATATTTGTGAAAACTATTTTACTTATAAAAATGAGTTACATAAAATATCAATATTACTCCTGTATAATATCTTTCCTGTCTACCTTATCTATCAGTCTTATCTTAAAATTAAGTTTTGTTTTCTAAGACTATTTATATTTATTCTTGTCTAAATTCAAAATTGGCGATGTGAGCAGAGGTTAAAAAAAAAAGAAAAAAGAAGAAGAAAATATAGAGCTGTATGCGTTAGTATAGTTGAACCCTTTAGTAAATAGTATCTTTTTGGATGTGTAAAACAAGTTGAGATGTGTACCTTGTATGAATGGTATGTGTCCAACTTGTATAATGAATAAAAACTATCTTTGCCTTTTTGATAATTTGTTTGCTATAAGTATCTCTAGTCTTAACCTCTTCAAATCTCAGTCTTTCTATTTCGCTCTAAAGCTCTTATCTATTTCATTCTAATCTTACCTTAATTTCTGAATTCTTACTTCCCTATCTGACTTTATTAAAAACTCGCTGCAGACCTAACTCCCAATCCTATCAAGAGTAATTAAGATGGCTGAAACTGAAAATGGATCACAAGAGCAAGGCAACTCTTATCCAGGAAAAGCAAGGCAGCCAAACATAATAGACCTATTGGTAAAGATGGAAGAAAACCGGTGTCAAGTGGAACTTAGTCAAGCCAGCAAGATGGAACAGCACACTAAACTGTTAGAACAGATTGCTGAGAAAAGTGAAGGAAATAGTCAGCAAGGACTACCCGTACGATCAAAATGGACAGATTTTCACAAGACTAGGCCCCCAGTCTTTTCTTCATCGCCTGACCCGATGGTGGCAGAAGATTGGTTTAGAGACGTGGAGAGAAAGTTAAACACGATTCAGTGTAATGACAAGGAAAAAGTATTATATGCCTCCCATCAGCTGCAAGGACCAGCAGCAGCCTGGTGGATGAATTATCAAGCTATGGTTGAAGATCGAGAGATTACCTGGAAAGAATTTGAGGATTCTTTCCGTCACACCCATGTACCGACTGGAGTAATGGAGGCTAAGCGTCGAGAATTTCTTGCGTTGAAGCAAGGAGGACGTACGGTCATGGAGTATCTTCATCAGTTTAACACATTGGCCCGTTATGCCCCTGATGACGTGAAGACCGAGGAGAAAAAGATGGAAAGATTTAGAGAAGGATTGCAGATATCTTTGAAGCATCATATCTCGGCTATAGATTTCAAAGATTTACCTTCAATGATAAATAAACTCATTATATCAGAGGAAACTCAAAAGGAGTTAGAAAATACACAGAAAAGGAAGATAGTCGGCGTGCACGGCTGAGTCTGACGACGGTGAAGGTGATGAGGATGGAGTTGAGGACTGGCGTCGCAGGAAGGGCCGCGAGGCGCTTTCGAGGGAGGTGGCGTTGGCTGATGACGCTTGCCGGCGGCCGAAGTCAGTCCATGGCCAATGGGTCGGCGTGGATTCACCGGCTCTGGCGATTCCGTCGAAATTCTGGGCACAAGGTGCGGATGACGACTCCGACGATGAAGCACTGGTGGAGATGAAGAGCCCATCGACGCCGGAGTTCATCGTGGAGGCCTTGGACGCAGGGTTCACGGTGGATCAGTTGGCTAGAGCCGAAAAAGCTCTAGCGCCAGGTAACGTTCAATCCTCCGCAGATCGTCTCCTTCCTAATTCAATTGTCGCTAAGCTGGTTCAAGGAAAATTGGCCGGGGCGCCATGGCAAGGGCCCTTGCCATCTCCTAGAGTTTCTCCTCCGAGGACTCTCGGCGATTGTGTTGCAAAGGCAAGAAATCTCAGTGCTGGCTCTCGTGGCGCCTTGGCGTTGTCTAGACGGCCAAGAACGCCGGCGGAACGGCTCGACGGAGTCGGTGCCGATGTTCGCGGATCCCGGCCATCACCGGCGCGGTCACTAACGGCAAATGACGAACAGAGTTCAAAAAAATTTGAAAATCAGAATCTTCAGTGCTGCGATCCGGAATTTCCTCCGTTGTCACCCGCGAAACTACCGGTCGACTTGACCGCGTGCGTAGACACGGGGAGTTCGGTTCGAGCTTCTCTGAAGATCATTGGGCCTGGTAAAATTTTCCGGCCCACCAAAGGCCTTTGTGCTCTCTTCACAAGGACAGGAACCAGGAAAATCACAAAAACCCTATCGAAGCCGCCGTCCAAGCCATCCATCGCCTCATCGTCGTCTTCCATCGCGCCATCGCGTTCATACGCGGACGTGGTGCGGGTTGGGGCGACCATGGCGGCTCCGGGCTCGGGCGGAAACTTTGGCCGCGGAGGAGGGGGACGGGCGGCGGGCTACGACCCTGGCTTCCACCCGGGATTCAATCTGGGACATGGGGGACGGGGAAGGGGCCGCAACTTAGTCCCTTCCCGTGGTCGCGGTCGCGGCCAAGGAGGATACGGCGGTCCGGGCTTCAAGGGCTACAACAACGGATACAACGGCGGTGGCCGTGGTGGACATCCCTATGGCGGGGCATATGGAGGAGGGCGTGGCCGTGGTAACTGGCAAATCCATGGCCGGCCGTACTACCAGCTCTCCTCGGCACCGGGTCAAGGAGGACATCCGCCTCCCTTCCAGGCGGGTGGGCCACAAGCGGCTGGTGCCGGTGGCGCACACGCAGCCGCTGGCAGTGACGGCACGCACGCAACTGCTGGCGGTGGTGGCGCTCACTTGGCCGTTGGTGGCGGTGGTGAAGCAAGGCGAGGGGAGATGGAGGTCTTGGCCCCCCAGGCACCAGTCATGGGAGCTGGTCCGCAGGCATCTACGACCACGACTTCGACGACAGCACCGGCAGCACCCGAGGCCCCCAAGAGCGCTGTCCTACCAAACACCAATGCCTCATTTGTGACAAATGAAACGCCAGAGTCATCTCACCAAGGAAAGCCGAAAAGCAAGGGTAAACCATTTTGTTATCGCTGTCACACTAAAGGTCATACTATGGCAGAGTGCACTGTGATTTGTGGTGTGAAATTTGTTATGGAGATCATGTCACAAAAATTTGCCCAAATATAAAAAAAATGAATATTACTGCTATTCCTTGTGGTTATGCGGTCGAAGGCTTGGGCTTTTATTTTATTCCAGTCGCTGAAAATCCCAAGGTTAATTTAGAGGAAAAATCAGCTGTGGTACGTGTTTTGGAGGGTTCTCTTACTGCTGATCAGTTAGCAGTGGAACTTGACAAACTACTACCTGGAAAAAACAAGTGGGTGATTGAGGAGAAAGGTACTGATGCCTTTATCACTAATTTCCCATCCTCTGAGTTACTGGATTGGGTGGTGAACTGGGGTCCTATGGACACAAAGTCAGTGAAAGGTAAAATACGTTTTGAGAAAGGGGTTGAGAATGAGGTATATAAGTATGAAATTGATAAAGTTTGGGTTCAGTTCCGTGGTCTACCAAAGGAGTTTCGGGAATTTCCTATTATTTGGGCGATTGGTTCCATTTTAGGTGTTCCCAGAGCTGTAGACACAAAGTTCACTAAAAAGTTTGGTCGTGCCAGGATGAAGGTAGCCGTGCTAGATCCCAATCTTATCCCGGACCTGGTGGATATAGTGATTGGGGATTTTGTTTATGAGCTACAGTTCCGTGTTGAGCATGATATATCTGATGGTGAGCCTCAGGTCATTGACATGGACTCTACCATAGATGAAGATAAAAAAAATGGGGAAAAAAAGGGAGATCCTATGGAGGAGGATGGTAAAAAAGAAGAGGAGTTAGCGAAGGATAATGCAAATGGTGACCAAATACCCGGCTCCGGAAAGCACAATGGTGTTGCAGTCCAGCAGGAGGATATGGGTGCTGGTTCTGGGATTCAGCAGAACAAGGACGCAGGTGCGAAGCCTGCACCAGCAGGTGTTAAAGCGAACAATAAACCAGTGGTAGTGCTTACTCAGGGGTTAACAGCAGATGGAAATGGCCAATGGAAGGCTAGTTTGATGGCTTCCCAAAATGACTCTGGCTTATCCAATAAAATGAGCGTGCATAGTGGTGGGACAGTGTCTCCTTTAAGATCCAGTAAAAGAAATGCGGCGACTTCAGATCAGGGCTCTTTGGAGAGGGCGTCGAAATTGAAAGCTCGCAAAAATCTGAACTCCTCTTCAGACAAAGGTATTGGAACTCATCCAAGCTCATTCCATACTTTACATGATTCCTTTTTGTTAGCTACATCTAATTCGATAGGGGTTATTCTTGGGAATAATGAACAAACAGTGTCGCTTTCTTTAAATTCTTTAAAAGCTATAGAAGCTCACAGGGTGAATGAAATTGTTAGGGTAGAGGAGGACAAGTTAGATGGTGCCTCTACTGTTTGTTCCATAGAAGATAATATAGATTTAGAAGCCTTGAATCTTATTTGTTTAGAAATCTCAGAAGGCCTTGGTGATGGGGGTTGTGACCCTTTGTGTCTACAGACTCCTTTATCACATAACAAAAGGTCACGTTCTAGGATCAAGAAAAAATAATAAATATGGTCTAGATGAAAGGTATTTTTTGGAATTGCAATGGGTTTGCTGACCCTAAAAAATATAGATTCCTATCTGACTTAACAAAAGAAAAGAACCTAGATTTTATTGCCTTATCAGAGACGGGTAGAGCCGATTTTCCGCAATCGACTTTGAATAATATCTGTGCTGGCAGAGATTTTCTTTGGCATTGCATGGCTCCACGGGGTCGGTCTGGTGGCATGCTCCTAGGTATAAACTTGTCAACTTTTGACATTGGTGAGATTGAAGAAGGGGATTTTTTTTATTCGTTTTAAAGTTCGGCATAAGGAAGATGACTTCAAGTTTAATTTGATTTCAGTATATGGGCCGGCTCAGGTAGATCAGAAATCAAATTTCTTATCAGAAGTAGTGCAAGTATGCTCAAAAGAAGCTTTACCTATAATTATAGGTGGCGATTTTAACATTATTCGTAGTCCTGATGAGAAAAGTAATGACAATTATAATGACAGATGGCCTTTCATGTTTAATGCAGTGATTGACACTTTAAATCTTAGAGAATTAGAATTGTCGGGAAGAAAATTTACTTGGGCCAATCTTTTGCAAAACCAAACCTTCGAAAAGTTGGATAGGATTATGGTCTGTACGGATTTTGAGTCCAAATATCCACATTCCACTGTACTTGCACTGTCTAGAGAGATTTCTGACCACACTCCGCTGTTATGTTGCACAAACAATGCATCCTCATCTTATCAACCCCAATTTAAATTTGAATTGGGTTGGTTGCTGAGAGATGGTTTCTGTGACATAGTAAGAGCTGTGTGGCAGAGCGTACATGCTGAAGGCACTCCCTTAGAGAGGTGGCAGGCTAAGATCAGAAGGCTTCGCCAATATCTCAGAGGTTGGGCAAAAAACGTGAGTGGTGCTTATAAGAAAGAAAAAATGACAATTTTAAATAAACTAGACGAACTGGACAAGAAGGCAGAGAGCTCAATGCTCGATGAAATGGAATTGAACTTAAAACATGTGTTAAATGAAAGGCTAGCGGAATTACTTCGTGAAGAGGAACTAAAATGGTACCAAAGGGCTAAGGTGAAACATCTATTAGAGGGTGATGCAAATACGAAATACTATCATTTGTTGGCAAATGGTCGGCATAGGAAAACTCGAATTTTCCAGTTGGAAGATGGGAATGATATAATAAGTGGTGATGCTCAACTTAAAAAGCATATTACCAATTATTATAAAACACTTTTTGGCCCATCGGATAACTCTACAATCTCTTTGGATGAGTTACAAACCGAGGATATTCCCCAAGTTTCTGCACTGGAAAATGAGTTTTTAACAGCTGACTTTACAGAAGATGAAGTAAGGGCTGCAATCTTCCAAATGGAACATAATAAGGCACCAGGACCTGATGGTTTCCCTCCAGAGTTTTATCAGGTCCTCTGGACTTTAATTAAAGATGATCTGATGGCTCTGTTTACGGATTTCCATCAGGGATCCTTGCCACTAAACAGTCTTAACTTCGGAACAATAATTTTGCTACCTAAGCAGAAGGATGCGAAAGTGATTCAACAATACAGACCAATATGTCTGTTGAATGTCTCTTTTAAAATCTTCACCAAGGTGGCAACTAATAGATTATCTACCGTAGCCCAAAAGATTATTAGACCAACACAAACAGCCTTTCTTCCTGGCAGAAATATCATGGAGGGTGCGGTAATACTCCATGAGACGATACATGAACTTCACTCGAAGAAGCAGGATGGGGTTATTTTCAAAATTGATTTTGAAAAGGCATACGACAAGGTAAAATGGAGTTTTTTACAACAAACACTAAGGATGAAAGGGTTTTCACAAAAATGGTGTAAATGGGTGGAGAAGTTCACGCAAGGAGGAAATGTTAATATTAAGGTTAATGACCAACTAGGTTCATACTTCCAAACAAAAAAAGGCTTACGGCAGGGTGACCCAATGTCGCCAATACTATTTAATATAGTGGCTGACATGCTGGCCATACTGATTGCCAGAGCCAAGGAAGCAGGGCGAGTTGAAGGGGTTATTCCTCATCTTATTCAAGATGGATTATCTATTCTCCAGTATGCGGATGACACGGTGATTTTTATGAGTCATGATGTTGAGAAAGCGATAAATATGAAATTAATACTTAGTACTTTTGAACAACTATCAGGGCTCAAAATAAACTTTCATAAAAGTGAGATCTTTTGTTTTGGGAAAGCACAAGATCATGTAGTGTACTATTCGCAGTTGTTTGGTTGTAAAGTGGGGAAGTACCCCTTTTGCTATCTTGGTTTACCAATGAATACTAGGAAACTAAACAATACAGATTGGCAAATGATTGAGAACCGAATTGAAAAGAGGCTCAGCGGGTGGAAAGGTAAAATGCTTTCGGTTGGGGGTCGATTGGTCTTAATAAACTCGGTGCTCTCTAGTTTACCGATGTTTATGATGTCTTTTTTTGAGATCCCAAGGGGAGTGTTAGAAAAAATCGATTGTTTTAGATCACGATTTTATTGGCAAAACGACCCACACAAGAGAAAATATAGACTAGCCAAATGGGAAATCTTGTGCCAACCGAAAATACAAGGTGGTTTAGGCATACAAAATTTGGACATTCAGAACAAATGCTTGTTGAGTAAATGGCTATTTAAATTGTTAAATGAGAATGGCATGTGGCAAGAACTTTTGAGGAATAAATACATAAAAGATAAGACACTAGGGAGCTGCGTTAAAAAACCAACAGATTCTCATTTTTGGAAAAGTTTGATGAATGTAAAAGACACCTTCATGGGTTTTGGTTCCTTCAAAGTGAAAGACGGGTCGCAAATCCGATTCTGGTTTGACACTTGGTTGGAGAGCAAACCACTAAAAGATAGATTTCCATCGTTGTTCAATATCGTAAGAAGGGAACAAGACACTGTGGCACAAATCCTTAGTTCATCCCCACTAAATATTTCATTCCGCCGTAATTTAGTGGGCACAAACCTAAGGGATTGGCACAGAATTGTTGCCTCTTTACAGGATGTGAACTTACGTGAAGAAAGGGATGTTTTTGTGTGGGCGTTACATTCATCAGGAATTTTCTCTGTCAAATCCATGTATGCTGCGTTAATTAACAATGGAGTGCGAGTGTCACAAGATATTTGGCAAATTAAGGTTCCTTCAAAAATAAAAATATTTTTGTGGTACCTTAAAAAGGGGGTGACTTTAACTAAGGATAACCTAGTTAGGCGTAACTGGAACGGTGACACGAAGTGCTGCTTCTGTCATTCTCTAGAAACTATTCAACACCTTTTTCTGGACTGTTTTTATGCCAAGTTTTTGTGGCGAGCGGTACATTTACTGTTCGGACTAACACCTCCACAGAGTCTAGATGACCTTTTTAATGGGTGGTCAAAGAAGGGGAATAAGAAACAAAACGCATTGTTATTGACAGCAGCATCGGCACTTTGTTGGGCAGTTTGGATAACAAGAAACGAGGTGGTTTTTGACAAATGTAGACCAAAATCTTTTTTGCAGGTACTATTCAGGGGAACTCACTGGCTCCGACAGTGGGCGAAGTTGCAGCGGCGTGATGATCTACGGGATCACTTGGTCTTGGCTGGGCAACATCTTGAGTCGTCAGCTTTGCAATTCTTCGGTTCCAATGGATGGTTATCAACAAGATTTATTGGCCTTTCTTAGTCAAAACTTGTGTTTTGTTTTTCCATGTGTTTTGCTGTAAAGTTGGAACCTTTTACAGCTCGTGTGCCAGCCTTTGGGCTGCCTTTTGTAATAATTGGCCTGATTCTATCGGTTGATAGATGAAGCCGGATATTTCTATCCTTTATCTAAAAAAATAGACACAAGCTCCTAATTACTTGCAATTACTCATCAACTCATTTGAGGAACACATGGGACGACCTACCTCCATGTGTCTCTTATGTCTCTCTTATGCATCTTCTGCTGCAGATATTTTAAATGTACTTGGCCAGTTTCACCATGCTAGTGGATCATCGAACAGTAGTATCGATCAGGGAAAAATCTTTTGGCATAGGAAAATTTTTGTTGCCCAGTGAAAGGACCAAAAGCAACGAAATTTCGGAATTTTGTTGAAAATTTCGTCCAAAATTTTTAATTAAAATTTGAATTTTTAATGAAATTTAACCAACTTTTGGATGAAATTTGCATAAATTTCAAATATAACCAAATTTGGCCAAAATTTGGCTGAATTGTTTTTCTTTCGTTGCCTGACGAAAGAGCCGAAATTTCGGACCCTTTCGGACGAATTTGTGAACCCTGGTATCGATGATGCTGTCTGCTACAAAGCAAAACAGCGGAAGTAATTAGATGATAATGGTGGGGTATTTTGCAGATTTGGGCCTTCCTTGATCAAGGATATGATCTGGTGTTCTCATGAGGACCTCCTGAGCTGAGGCTCTCGTCCCGGGTCTCGCTGAGCTGCAGCAGCGATGAGCTATCTGGCATTGATCTCTGCACCTGATCAAGATTGCCTGCAAGATCGAGGACAGATTAAGCATATCACGATTACTCAATTGACTGATTAATGAAGAGGGGTTGGAAAGGGTGTACTAAGTGCAATTTCTGTGGTTTGGAGGAAACTATACAGCACCTCTTCTTTGATTGTCATATAGCAAGATTTGTTTGGAACTCGGTGTTCATCATTTGTAATATTCAACCACCAAGGGATACATTCCATTTGTTTGGTTCTTGGCTAAAGAGTTTGGCTCCAAGATTTAGGAACCAAGTACTAGTGGGTGTGGCGGCGATGTGCTGGGCTTTGTGGTTAAATAGAAATGATGCAGTGTTTAATAGAATCAAAACTAACTCTTTTGTGCAGGTAATTTTCAGGGGGACGTATTGGATCAAACAATGGTCACAACTATCTAGAAAGGAAGAGAGTTTGCCATTGAAGGAATGCTGCCGTCGACTGGAAGTTATGGTTTTGGAATTCTTTGGAAAATTCGGGTGGCGCCAACAACCTAGAATTGAGGCTTGATTTGTCCTGGGTTGTAGGATCAGCTTTTTGTTGAACTTTTACTCTTCTTTGTTTCCGTTTAGCGGAGTTTGGTCTAAGTACCTGAGTCTGTTTTGATTGGCTGTACTCATTCATTCGTGGATGTGCGAGGCCGGAATGTTTTATTCCTGAATCTAAAAAAAAAGTAAGTAGCTATCTGAATATTGCATTACTTGATGCAACTTGGATATTTCTTGCATCAGAGCCCATTCTGCTTGTCTCAACTTCCTCCAGCTGGTCCCACTGCTGATATGCCTGAGCGGCCCATTGCTTCACTTGTAACTACAATAAGTGTGATCAAACGTATAAGAAATTAAGAAGCGAACTGCAAGATTGTCCAATATGAATCATATCAATGGAAAACGACCGAGTAGATGCAATTAGTTACCATATGTTGTGGATGTAGATCTTCCAATCCAAATGTCTTGTCACCGATTCTCGCTGCCAAGATCTCACCTGCAGGGTTCAAGGTCAATGTGACACCACACTCTTCTTGCCTGAAGATGTAGCTCTTCCCTCCCATGTCACACGTTTTCGCGTGGTTTACGGTCGCTTTCCATAGCCGATCGGACATGCCAACAAGCTGAAGAATTCGAGAACGAAGTAGATAAACAACACGTATTGTTACAATTCGATATTTAGCGATGAAATTCATGTATATATGGAGTCATTGTGCTAGCTAGAGATATATTACCCTCTTGAGTTTTTCAGGGTTAAAGGCATGCAGTTTCAGGAAGTCCTGCACGTTCTTGATTTCTTCAGATTCCAGCCTCTTGTGGATCGGCCCTTCTTTTCCTATGTTCTTCAGCCTCCATATCTCATCAGTAAGGTGTGGAGGGAAATGCTTCTTGTGCACTGTCGAAGTGTCAAATCAAATTAAGAACTTCACTAAGCTCTGAGAAAATTATATTGTTACAGTACTACAGATCATACTTCATGAGCAAAATTAGTGTAGTGGACTCACCTTCGCCGCGGTGATCTTTCACCATGAAGCTCTGGCTCACCGCCTCCCGGATCCTCGGCCCGCGATAGCTCCCCGGCATGGTACGCACACCGATCCTGAACCTACGGCTCCTGATCCAGCTGGAATTGTCGGTGAAGGACACGTCGTCGATGATGGCGACACCATGATCAGACATTGTTACATTCAGAGTGCCCACAAGCAGTGGCCTCCTGCCTTCTCTCTCCCTCAAGATTGCACCACTGAACTCATCGCTGGTCCACCCCTCCTCACTCCTATCCTCATACCCGAAGTCACCATCCAGCGCTAGTACTTCCAGTTTTATAATAGGTGAGCCAAGAAGATGAGTATTGGCGATGTGGTTGGTTCTCCTGTCCAGGAGCCGCACTTCGAGGGGCTTGTTTTCGACGTCGACCAGCTTGTTGTTGGTGAAGATTTGCAGCAACAGCGGCCTCGTGAAGGCGAGCTTCAGCGATGGTGATGCGTCGACCTCGCTGACAAGTTGTGAAGGAGCTCTGGAGGTCAACATATGGGTGTCAGGTTAATAGGGGGGAAATAAGCCTCGTGGCACCAAAATTGGTTTGCCCTAATAGTTGGATATAAGAGAAATTTATTTACGTGTATAGCAAGTGGCCATGCTTAGATAGGCTTCTTTCCAATTCCTCATGAACCTGTAAATTGAGATAAAATGTGGATAGTTTTAAGCCAAAATGAACGTTGCATTGATACAAAGGTTTTGTATATACAAAGTGCGGAAAAGCATGATAAGGTGATGAATTAACTCAAACTACGGAAATCTTTGATAATTTTGCTTCAACACACGAACACATGATGGACATGGTCTGATTTAAGGAATTGACTAGAGGTATATATTGATGTAATTCTGATTGCATGGGGATGCCATTTGTCAAGAATACAGTTGAACTATTATCTTATTCTTTCTTCACATAAAAGGAACTCTGTCACTGGCTGAAATTCAAAGCTAAATTTTCTTATCATACCGCGTTCCGAAGAAATGGCTCCAGAGTCTGACAGATTTTCTGAATCTTTTCAGTAGCCACGGCCCCTCTAATGACTCTGCAAAAAGAGATCAGATATTAACCACAGTAAGTAAAAGTAGAGTACACATCAATAGAACACCTCTGCAAAACATACCATTAGATACCTAACTTCCATTGCCTATCCCATGATCTAATTACAAGGAATCTAAGACATGGCAAAACCCCAATTGACTGATTATTAAGCGCAAAAATGCAGGAAATGAAAACTATCAAACAATCAATATTAACAATATACACGGAAGGAAGTGCAAAGATATATAGAGAACTAACGATGCGAAAGACGGCATCCGTTGCATCCGCTTCGCGTCAGGTTGATCATCAACACTATCCCCCTCATGTTCGTCGGCACAGATCCTCCCAAGCGTCATATATCTTTGATTACCAGTCATCATTACGATGAACGGAATTCAGCAGGAGAGTGGAGACGATGTGAAGCTCAATACAGTAAAAGGAGCTGATGAACTGGAACGATATATATAGGGGGTCCTGAATTAGTTGATAACATCATGAGAATGTTCCAGGTAGGTTCCTGGAAGGTCACTGGAATCCTTTACAGCAGTGCGGCTTTTGTCCATGGATATGCCCGCTTGACTATAAGAGAGGAAGCAGCTCACTTCAAGACAGTTCAAGTCACGGTGACTCAAATTTGCATTGCTAGGTCAATGCGTGAAGCCCCTACTATGCCTCTCTGAACGGTGGGCTCATCTTGGTCTTTGAGTAGCTTTCTTTGCCTCGAAGAGAAGTTGCTAGCTAAGTGTTAAGTGATGTGGGCTAGAGGTAATCATGGTGCTGACTGTATTGCTTTTATATTTATGAACTATTGAATAATATGTTATCATATCCCTTTAAGAGCAAGTATAATAAGAGCCTGTATGCTGAGGTGGAGGAGAGAGAGGAGGAGAGAGAAGAGAGGTGGGCTGTAAGTTTACAGCCAGCTGAAGCACAAGAACCAAGAAACTTTGTGAGAGAAAGGGGTGGGTCATACAGCCTTCAGCTGGCTGTAAACTACTATATGAATGGGCTGATAAGTGGGCTGTAAGTGTCCATACAGCCAGCTGAAGGCTGTATTATTAGCCTTGCTCTAATGACCTATCATTTGTAACATCCCAAAATTCTAAATTCCAATTTAAGTTATGTTTAAATCATTATTTCTGCATTTTGTGCATTTTCAAAAAAAATCTGCATTTATTTAAGATTTTCCTAATTTCTACTAACTCAAAATGAGTTTCCTAAAATAAGAAAACCTTGGTCAGGGCCTGGTCATAACTTATTTGGATATAAAATAATATAAAATTATTTCCCAAAGTTTCCAGAATTTTAAAGAATTTTCAAAAGCTTTTCTAAATCTCTAAAAGTTTTTTAAAAATTTTCAATAGCTGAAAATGAATTTTAGTGAGTAAATAAAACTTCTTAAAAACTTGGGAATATTTTATTTGAGTTCTAAATAATCTAAAGTGTTTCTCCAAAAAATCATAATTTTTCAATGTAAGTTTGCTATTTTCTAGGCCTAAAGTTGATTTCTAAAATTAAATCATTTCGGAATAGACCCCACATGTTGACGTGATGATGCAAAAAATCCTGGTTTTCCTTTAGAAATAAAAATAAAAATTAAATTAAAAATCGAAACCATAACTACTCTGTGTTTTTCTCTTCTTTTTCCTAGATTTTCTCTCCTGGCAAAACTTCAAAGGACTCGTTCTCTCTCATACGAATTATGATTTGAGTGATTCTTGTTCTAGTTTTTTATGCAAAAAACCATGAATTTTGGAGTTTTTTAATTTATTTGTGTTTCTTATCTTTCCCCATTTAGATACCGACGTGCCGGAGAACTTCGAAGTCAATCTAGATCAAGAGCAAGTGTTCAATGAGCAAGGCAAGTACCCTCATTGACCATGTTGATTCCATATTTTAACATTATGCATATTGTTTTGCTTAACATATTATGCATGCTTATTTTGGTTAAATTGCTATGTTATATTTAGATTCAAGTTAATGCCCACTTGTTGCATTACACTCCCTTTGAAAATTGAATCACTTTATCGTCGTCACCTTAGAAAGATTATCCAATGTGTTCACGAATAATTGTGGAACTTTTCGAGTGGTATTCAAGTCATATGCTCAGCCATGCTTAATTTAATAATGGTAAAAAATGGTGGAATTTGGTATATCTCAATTTTGGAAACTTTGAAAAAAGTTTTAGCTTAATTTGGATAGAGGAGTTACCTCTGATATTTTAGTTATAAATATGAAAATTAAAGTGGTTTAGACTTAGGTGAGTGGTTTGTGAAAAACGGTGCAATTTACATGAGATCTTGGTATGTGGTAGTCCCGCCTGGGTTGTTAAGGACCAAACTTTAGTGTTTTTTATCCAAGCACCTTTCATACAACCACATGTTTTGTAGTGGGACAAACTTGGCAGAATAATTTATCGAGTTCTAGCATTGAACCGTAGGTTGTAGTTGGTAGGTTTACTTTTGGACATGTAGGCTTGGTAACGATTCTCCATGCTCAAAAAGACTCTTGCATTGCTTTGCAAGGCTTAACTACACAACTATGAGCTCTCTTGATGATGCCTAACGGACATCTTTGTCTTGAGGTGTTAACTCATAGGGTGGTTTACTGTTAGCGCAAGATATTGTAAAGGTCTCGTTATAGTTACTCAATCGCATACTATCGTGTGGTGAGTTATGGCAGACCATGGTGGATTGACTGTATCATGTAGGTAAAATTGTACAAATTCTACAGAGTGTAAATCTATTTGAATAGCCGTGTCCTCAGTCATAAATATCGCTTGGTAATACCAAACTTGGTTAGATTTTTTGGTTTTCTAAAAATTATTTAAAAATATATGGTTTTGGGAATGGTACATATGGCAGGAAACCATGCTAGTAAAGTTTTGGCAAAGAATCACCAATATAAAAATGTGATGATGATGAAATGCCACTTATTTCATGTGCTTGCAATATCTATTACTCATTATTTCATACTACGCCAATTGATTTTACAAACTGCTCCTTACAAATTACTATGTTTTTTGCAAATGAAAACTCACTTTGTGCAAAATAATTTAGCTAGGACAGCCACTCTTTTGACACAGCTTGTATATACTAATATCTTTGCTTAAAGTCTTGCGAAGTACAATTTTGTACTCATCGTTGTTTGTGGAACAATACTAGAGCAAGAAGAAGAAGACCCTGCGGTTAGTTATTTTTATGCCACGAGATTTAATGATGATGATGCTAATTACTAGGGTGTTAACCTAGTCACAGCTGCTTGTGGGTTTCTGGCATACCACAAGGGCCCTTTTGTGTTATTTATCATCCTTTTTTGCAGCAAGTACTCTCTTTTGTGATCTATTTGGCCAGTCAGCTATTTATGTAAACTCGGTGATATAGACCTTTGTCAAATCGCTTAATATATGTGCTACTCTGTTTTATTTACTCGTGTATGGATATAATACAATTATGTACTATATATGTGCTAGCCACTGATCATAGGACTACCACGATAAGCACATAAGGATTCGGAATTCAATTTCTAGGTCTGACATATCTCTATTGATTAATAAGTATGTAACTTATTCATGAAACTCTTTATTCGTGTTATGATGTTATTCTAAATATCCTTGATCTTATAGTATTATGTGGGACATTTATGACTTGTAGATCAGGGCATGTCTTAATTGATGATCACATTTCAAGGATCGTGGATGTGAGATGTCAAATCAATAATTTGGACATACGTTGAAGAACATAGTGTTTGATTAACCTAATTTGAAACACTATGGGAATTATTATATTCTTAAGTATCAACATATAGTCTTATACATAGTGTACATGAGATCCTTAGATCTAAGATCGTTGTGGTTTCCTTCATGTATAATAGTTTACTTAGGGATTGCTAAACGTTACTCTTTAACTAAGTAGCCATAAATGTAGCTTTTAGGTCTATTATGAAACATACAGAGGAATATGAGTGATTAAAATGGGATTTGCCCTTCCTCTTTAACAGGAGAGATATCTCTAGCCCCCTCGATATGGTTAGATTAGGGAGGTAAATGGACATGCCGAATGTGGTTAAAGAGTCAACCGCAGTTGTGTAATCCACTACAAGATCAAGCTATCATTGGATGACATATATCTCGCCTTGAGATCGATCTAGTATCATGAGGCAATGGGATGAGCACATGAGTACTACATAGATTCGTTTGATATAATATTTATGTGTATTCGAGGGTTGCTTTGCCCTTCTAGGGACCAGTAACGACTTATGGATTGGAAAGAGATTTCTGAGTCCTGGTCGAGTATACGTGAATTTACAGGGTTACACACTTAATAGGTTGAAACAAATCGATTCAGACAAGATCCATTCGTGTGGGCTTCGCACCTTAGTGGGGTCCTTAGTGTAGGGCTCACTAGGGGGGGCTCTTTATAAGGAGATGTGGGGACTTTTGGGGGACGTTGCACTACCTATCGAAACTCTAGCCACCACCTCCCAAAGGCCTTACTATGCACGCTGGTGCTAGCACACCAGCACACGACGTTCCACCCCTGGATGTGTGGATACCGTAGAGGCGCTATTGTAGTTGATGCTGCACTGATCAAGGACGATCCACAACGTACGTTAGGAGCAAGGGGTTGCTGGAGGAGACGATCAGCGGTCAAGGACGCTGGATGATCGACTACCTCCACTACATCGATGTGTGCAATGTTGGATTGGGCTGTTCCAACTTTTCTTCTATTGCACTGCTCATTTAGTGGTATCTAGTGGTAATGATCTATGATCACATGGTTTTATGGTTTACGTAATAGAAAATTTTGTTTTGTGCTAGCGTACCATACCCGTATCTCTACACTAGGTTGGATGGTAAATAAATTACTAATGAGTTGACACAAGAGACTTTTTTTTAGATAAAGGATTTTATATAAAATCCGGCCTCTATATCCACGTGGGATATACGCAGCCAAAGGTTACACGAGCTCTTAGGCTCAAAGCCTCAAAACTGAGGAGCAAAAAACAACAAAGAAGAGAGCTTAAGGACTATGAAAAGAAAAGCTAGAAAGACTAAGCTTCAGAACTTCTTCTCCATCCTTGCTTTCAATCGAGTCTCTATCCCCATCCGACTGTACCATCCAAACTTCGGTCTACTTTGCGTGAATAAGGACCTCCGAGACGACGCCTCCAAGGAGACGGCTAGGACCGCCGACGCCGCCTGCCTCACCGAGGCAAGGTTTTCACCTGGAGATCAGTATACATGAGGGCTATGGAGTGCCATGACAACACCTCCAGGAAGGCAAATGGCGCCCGAAGGCGTCATCGTTGTCGAGATCGGTAAGAACACCAGCAAGGCTTTCGCCAGCACCTCCACAGCACCCCACGCATTACCCAGTCACAAAATAGACCGCCACCAACACACCGGGGTCCTGTTCGCCTCAAGGCCATGGCATAGCCACCCTTGAACTCCACGATGAGCTGCTTTCTGCAAAGTCCGCCTCTGTAGAAACCACTTTGCGACGCCTATGCGCCACACTGAGCAGATCCAGGGGCATGAGCCACGGGAAATGATACTGACTGAGCTCCAAATTGCAATGAACCAACTGCACTGTCACAACAGATGGGTGACGTCGCCAAGGACCTGACCGCCGGCACGGTGGGAGGTGCGGCGCAGCTGATCGTCGGCCACCCGTTCGACACCGTCAAGGTGAAGCTGCAGAGCCAGCCGACGCCGCCTCCCGGCCAGCCCCCCAAGTTCTCAGGCGCCATGGACGCCGTCAAGCAGACACTTGCAGCTGAAGGCCCCAGGGGACTGTACAAGGGGATGGGAGCCCCGCTGGCCACGGTCGCCGCCTTGAACGCCGTTCTCTTCACCGTCAGGGGGCAGATGGAGGCCGTGCTGCGGTCGGAGCCCGGTGCGCCACTCACTGTCAACCAGCAGGTTGTTGCAGGCGCTGGCGCCGGAGTCGCCGTCTCCTTCCTGGCTTGTCCCACCGAAGTTTTTGCGCTCCACCGCTCCATGCGGGCGCTGCTGCCGTCGCCGGCGCGCCGTCGCTCCTCTTCGGGCGCCGCTGCTGCCGCTTCGGTGGAGCCGCCGCCACTCCGCGCCGCGAGCGCCGCCGCCGTCATGCCGCTTCCCCGCAAGGGCCGCCGTGCAGCCGCTCCATGCGCCGTGCGGGCGCCGCCGCCCCACCGTCGCCGCGCTGCGCGGGAGCCACCGCTCCGCTTCCATGAGCGCGCCGTCGCCTCGCGGGAGCCGCCGCTCCGCCTCCTCATGAGCACGCCGTCGCCTCGCGGGCGCCCACGCGCCGCCGCCGCTCCGCTCAGATCCGCGCTTTTCGGGTGGAGACGGGGTGGCCGGCCGCCCGAAGCAGGCCCACCGCCGCTGACCGAATCCGACCCGCCGCTTGGCCTTCCTCCCACCGGCGCCCCTTCCCCGTCCCCTTCCCGAGTACTTCATGCATGCGCTCAGATCCGAAGAAATCGGGAGCCGAAGGAAGAAGAGACGGACACAAAAGCAAAAGGAGAGACAAAGGGACCTATCTACCTTACTACTACTGCTAACCAAGGAGCCGGGGTGGATCCCCCTCCCCTCACGCCGCCGGAGAGACCGCCGGACGTCGGAGCAACGGGAGGGGGACCGGATCTGGAAGGTGTAAGCAGAAGCTAGAGAAAAGGATAAAGTGTGCTTCTGGGGAGCAGTGACATGGGACATCTATTAATTAAATTACTAATATATGCGCATTGACTTATAGCCTGAATTAACACTAGAAAACTCAAGATTTCCAGTAGTATACTAGTATCTCTTTATGTTTTTACTAAACTTTTACAACACATCTTTCTGAGAATAGTGGGGGTTCAAGTTTGTTGAACTAGAAGTTTACCAAAGGAACTGCTAGAAAAAGGGCTTGCAAATTAATTCACTCAATCTTCACATATGTTCACATACGCAAATATATAACAATTTCACTTATATCATGGACGTTCTTCCATGAACATTCCCTGAACACCCCAAGCAGAAGCAGTTCGTCCAGTTGGAGCAGGTTACTTCAGCTGGCTGTGTGTGTGTGTGTGTGCAGGAAGCCACATCACAAGTACCAGCCTTGTGCTAACGATGCAACCAATGTCCAATATAATGGTTGCTTATGGGACCGCCTGAGTCACTGACAACGGGCCAGAGTGGCAAATCTGTTGCCCCTCACCTCATAAGGGTGGCAAAAACATAAATTTTCCTGTCTCCCTTGTGGTCCAGCTAGAGCTTCCTATAACTTTCTATGCACCTTCCTGAACTGAAAGCATCTCATGTTTTGAGGCTGCTAGCTCTGGCCTCCGGGTATAACAAAAGGGAAGGATAAAAAGAAACCAACGGAGAAATAAATAACCTACTGAACCTAGAAAGTTTATGGAAGATGTACAGGCCTCTGCTTCCTGTTTATGAGTGTACATTTTCTGTACAACCTACTGATCCTAGACTTCAATGAAGATGATGTAACCTGTGATGTTGGATACAAATCTTTTTCTTGAAAAGGACGAGAGAAAGAAATGAGGACCTGGGAAGAAGACAGTAACAAAGGTGAACGAGAAAGTACAACTTTCAGAAAATTTAGGTGAAAGGTAGAAAAGTTCTTTGGCAAAAAAATGCACTCCTTATATCCATTTAAGTTATTTGGTACATATCTAGTGCAAACCATGTTTAGGTGCAATCATGTAAACTATTTTGTGTGAACACCAAGTTAACATGAAAATTTCCCAAATAACTTGAAGAGATTTTTTAAAAATGATTCAGGAGATAGCCTATGGAGTTTTTCATCACCCTTTAACATTTTAATATTAAACCTAAAACAAGTTATCAGAAACATATTGTATAATTTTCATTTCTTGTAACTAGTAGTTTGTTAGGGATTTGTTTTCTCTCGCGAAGCAAATTTAGTTTGAACTTGAAAAATTAAAATGGATGCATGCTATATTTAAAACTACCTTGAACATTCCTTGATTCCCTAATAAGCCTTGTGCTTGTGTTGTCGCTGAATTCCCATGAGCATCCCCTAAATTCCCTAAGAAGCAACTCGTAATCACTTGTTTTTGTTCATATTTCAGCTGTATATAGGAAGCCACCTCACAAGTACCTGCAGCCTTGTGCTTCTTTTGTCTTATGTGGTCCAGAGCATCCTATAATTGTCTATGCACTTTCTGAACTGAAAGGATCTCATATTTTATATCAGATATAGCAAGAAAGCTAGAGAAATCTAACAAACACATTACACATTAGTATGCCAATGTGCCAGCGACTATCGTCTTCAGTTCAGGGTTCAGAGAAGTATCGGTGTAACTTTCCTAGCCTAGGCTTCGTTGCTTCGAAGAGGCTGATCTGGACAGATGCATCTCCGACTGTTCTTCTTGAAAAGGATAAGAGAAAGAAAGGACAACCTGAGGAGACCATCACTCGATGTTGAGGGACGGTAACGAAGGTGTAGAGGAAAGTGCAACTTTCAGAAAATTCAGATGAGAGACAAGAAAGTTTCTTAGGAAAAATATCTTTTACACCCGGGCGTAATTACACCCACCTCTAATATACCACCTAAATGAACTTAAAATACTCCTTTATCACCTTAGGTATACTCGCATACTATATATATATATATATATATATATATATATATATATATATATATATATATATATATATATATATATATATATATAAAGATGTGATGTGCAACATTTTCTCGAGTAGATTTTCCACATTGGTTATGCGACCTTTAAGCTGTGTATCTGCATTGCTAATATCCTTGTCAGCAGGGGTGGATCTACAGTAATTAATGGGTATTCAGCTGAATACCCAAACTTTTTAGCAAAAAAACTAGTATATATAGAGTATAATACATATATATTGGTAGTTATACCAAAATCGGCCTGTTTATACGCGGCAAACCCAAAATAGTGTCAATTCTGTTTGGCCCATTCGCCCTCCCAACTTGGACGCTCGCCTCGACCTTGGCTCAGCCCAGGCCGCCTAGGGTTGAAGCCAGGCCGAAGTCTCCAACCATCCATCGCCAGTTCGCCCTAGGGTCTCCACCACCACCAGTCGCTCCTCAATCCTCACTAACCTCTCCGGTGCCTCCGCCTCCGGCCATCCGGCGACCTAGGAGGCTCAAGGAGAAGGAGGAGATTCAGAGGCTCGGTCAGCAGCAGCCCGATGGCTCCTACAAGGTACCCTTACCTCTCCCCCAAAACAATCGCAGATCTGGCATTTGCCCGGCCGCATTTTACATCTTTCTGGTGGCCTGAGTTAGGATTCGTGATCTTTTCACCATGTTTACTCTAATGTGCAGCGCGATGTTCTCTGCCAATGATCTGATTTCTGATGTGATAATTGCTCTGAAATTATGGTCCGGGGCTCGGGGATGAAGGCTTAGATTATAGAATTTAAATAGACCACTGCCACATTTGTTGGATTCTGAGGTGAACTTGTGGTGCTGCTGGGATCATGATGTGTATATATAGCAATGTGTTGCTTGTAGGAGAATGTTTATTTGCTGATGTGTGCAGTGCAGATCCATAATTTGTGCATCTCTGACCAGTATTGGTCATGGAACAAAGCTAATGGGATATTTTACGAGAATTGCTGATCTTGATTGATAAGCTGAATCAATGATACGGAGTTTCATATGAGATTTATTTTGATAATATTAATCTATCCTCAGTCCAATGGACCTCACAATGTATTGTACAAATGAGCCAATGAGGAACTCCCCTGTTCCATCCTTCTCTGGCCTACTGGCCTGGGCAGAGCATTAGCAAACGCTTGAATCAAATTATCTTTCGCTGGGACAAGGTGGAAACTCTTTCCCCCATTTTTACTGCAGTTTAAGATGTAGTAATAGGTCTGTATTCTGTAATGTAGAACCTTCTGAATTCTGAAAGACTGAAACCCCTAGCTGAAGTAGTCTGTAGTCAATACCATGTTCTGTTAACTTGGATTTCACCTGTTCAGAAGTACAAACACAAACCAGTTCTAGACCAATCATGTCCAAACAGTCAAATACAAACATGAATTATTTGTTGGATGCTAACATGTTGTACTTACAGTCAAAGCGCATGCCTGATCAGAAGCTATATGTACCTAGATGCTTCCTTTCATCATTCATGTTATTAGCTCTAATCAGATTAATTAACATTATCAGCATGCCTATATAGGCAAGTTGTTGTCCAGTAGCCAGCACATGACCATGCATATTTCTCAAACCGCAGCCTCTGTTCTTGTCAATCATCAAGTTCAGAACTCATAGATATGCCTTTGTGATATGAATAATGCAGTTGTCGTTAGTTGTTAAAACACTGTGCCATTTGGCAGATTGCTGTATCATGCAATCCTTTGCAGTTTGTTGGAAAGAGATGGTTTTGGTTGTCTACTTGTCTTGATAGATCTACGAGAATTAAGAAAATAGCATTGGGAGGTCAATGATTGGTGCATCATTTGCTAAATTAAGCATTGCCAGGTTGGTCTTAGCCTCCTGGGAGAGAGAGAGAGAGAGAGAGAGAGAGAGAGAGATCACGTAAATTAAGCTTCTTTGCAACCTTAATCGCAGTTTGATACAAGTTGTGAATTGCGTTAATTTTTAATTATTTTGTAATGTTTTTATATTATTTGAAATACTGTCTATAGTATGAATAATTGTACTTTGATTTTTGTTATTGTAAACTTTTATGTTTTTTATTGAACAATATTTTTGTAACTTCGAATACCTATTCTGAAATTCCTGGATCCGCCACTGCTTGTCAGTATAAATTTAACAGAGGTCGAACTTTCTGCGTGGCTTCTAATTTCCACAAACATCTTACTAGATAGAAATGTTGTCACCAGGAAACCACCTGACAAGTACCAATTTGTGCTACTTCGACTAGTGTTGTCCTTTCGCAGCTCATATGCTCCACAGCTCGCTATAATTAATCTATTTTTGGGCGCTTGTACCTACAAAGCAATGTATTGATCAGTAAATATATAAAGCCTAATTAATGTAGGATATTAGTCACGAAAAAGGATCATGTCTATACCATAAGCATATGCAATGAGTTTTTGCTCTAGCATTATTAGCAGGTGATTGTTGGAGGGATCGATGAAAAACGAAATTGATCGAGCACATTATATATGCTGCAGTTTTTTATGTGAGACCACATGCTGCACTTTTTTTTTTTAATAAGGTAAGACTCCTCATTTCCATTTCTATACAAAACAAAAATACAGGGTCTTACAAAACAGACCCATCAAAGACAGGAAACCAAACATCATCATGCTTTCAAATTCTAAATTACGATAAATCCTAATATTGGATACTTTATAAATTTCTAAATTATGAAACTGGATCGCGTGATCTCAATTTCAGAATACTTTTTTGCTAGCTCTGATGGGAATCAAGCCAAAATTTGGAGAAAGAATAGGTTCATTAAGGGTGTGTTTGGATGCTAGGATGTCCCAGGGATGGAATGGTCCCGTTCCAATTTTGAGGTCATCCAGCTGTTTGGATTGTGGGATGGGGGAGAATGGAATGGAAGCAAATGGTCCCTCCCAAAGGAATATTCCTCAAAAATTTGGTATCATCCCATTCCACAAAAATTCCCGGACGAGTCCATCCCAGAGCAAAGTCACGGTCACCCTCTCCCATTCTCCCGATGCGCTCACCCCTCTCTCCCCCTCCCTGCTCCAGATCTGGGCGGGACCCGCGCGAGCGGCGGCGCGGAGGCCGGCGTCGCGGGAGGTCGGCGGCGGGCGGCGGCGGCGTCGCGGGAGGTCGGGCGGCGGCGCTTGAGGCCGGAGCGGGAGGTCGCGCGGGAGGTCGGCGCGGGAGGTCCGGCGCGGGTGGTCGGCGTGGGAGGCCGGCGCGGGAGGTCGGCGTGGGCTGCGGCGGGGATCCGCATGAGCGGCGGCGTCGCGGGAGGTCGGGCGGCGGGGATCCGAGCGAGCGGCGGCGCGGAGGCCCGCGCGGGCGGCGTCGCGGGAGGTCGGGCGCGGGCGTGGGAGGTCGGTCGCGGGCGGCGGCGCTGGAGGCCGGAGCGGGAGGTCGGGCGGCGGCGAGGGAGGCCGGCGCGGGAGGTCGGTCGAGGGCAGGAGGTCGGGCGGCAGCGAGGGAGGCCGGCGCGGAGGTCCGGCGGCGGCGAGGGAGGCCGACGCAGGAGGTCGGGCGCGGGCGGCGACGCGGGAGGCCGGCGCGGGCGGCGGCCAGGGAGGGCTGCGTGGGGGAAAAAATTTTCTAATAAATGTCAAGGGGAAAAATTCTAATAAATGTCAAGGGGAAAAAATTCTAATAAATGTCAAAGGGGAAAATTTTCTAATAAATGTCAAGGGGAAAAATTCTAATAAATGTCAAGGGGAAAAAATTCTAATAAATGTCAAAGGGGTAACCTCACCAAGCAGGTTAGCATATCCTACTTTTCATCTCCATCCCACCAACCAAACAAGAGACGGAACGGTTCCGTTCTTCTCCATCCCACTCACCAAACAAAAAACAGAACCATCACATACCATGAACCAAACACATGGACAGAATTATCCCGTTCCATCCCATCCCAAAAAATTAGAATCATCCCATCCCACCCCATCCCTCCAACCAAACACACCCTAAGGTCTTTTAGAGGAAAAAAAACAAAGAAATCAGAGCGAGAGGCCCATACATCGTGAACTCGCAGGAAGCCCATGAAAGCCCAATCCCATGTCTCCCAGTGCATTGGGCCTCCATCTCCATCTCGATTACCTCCTCTCCCTCCCTCAGTTTCTCTCTCTAGGGTTTTTGCCGCACCAAACCGCCGCCCCACAACTCCGGCGATTGGCCATTGCTACCAACTGGCCCAGCCCAGGCCGCCTGGTGTTGCCCCAGTTCTTCTCGCCCGCCTCCGCGCTCTCCTCGCCTCCTTCGCGGCGCCGAACCAACCCTAGCCTCCGGAACCGAGGTGTTGCGTCCCAGCCCGAGGTAGGCCTCTCGCCGCCGCCGCCGTTCGCGGGATCGATGGTTCGCGCGCTCCTGGGATTCCGCCTCCCCGTCGCGCGTGCGTGAGGTAACCCCACGCGCCGCCACCCGATCGCTCCGTCTCGCCATTTCGGGGTTGGTTTTGATCTGTGTTCGGCGCTAAATCCGAGCTAGGTTGGCTTTTGGGTCTTTTTTTTTTTGCTAACCAATTTTGGAGAGCTTTTCGCGGATTTAGCTGCGGGATCGTACCTGCTGCTCTTACGATTGTTCCGCGCGCTCGGGGGCGCGATTGGTTGCGAACTTTTCCGGGGGATTCCGCCTCCGATTTTGCTGCGGGTTTGTGGAGTCAGCGGCGCACCAGATGGTTAGGGCTTTGCAATTCGGTGTGTTTTAGCTTTCCTAAGGCTTCGATTTGGCCCCTCACGGAGCAAGAGGGCGAACAATTAGCTAGTGTGATGGGTGCAATTGTGTCGCCGTTTCTACAGCTCCATTGGTGATGCTTGTGTGGCCTTTTCAATTCTGAGTACAAACTTGCTCTGTTGCTTAGACTTTAAGGTGCTTTTGTCGTGTGTTCTAGCTGCAAATGTCAGGTTCTAAAGGCGGACTGATGCAACTTACTTGTACATGGCGCTCATATGCTGCGTGTGCATAGTTCTGCGCAGTTTGGTGCTTCTAGACGCTTGCTTCCTCTTGCGCACGATACTTCCACTCCAAAATTTGAAATTGAAATTGTGGCGTTCTGTATGTGGTTAGGCTTTTAAATATCTGACCTTGTGTGAACCTATATTTACTGCGTTTGGACTTGAGGTTGTATGAGCGATATTTGAGATCATGTGAACCAATGATCACCTATTTGAAGCTGATTGCATCGTCGCGTTAATTTTTAATTTTTTTTTTGTATTTTCTTTATATTATCTGAGATGTTGTCTCTAGTATAAATAAATAATTGTACTTTAATTCTCGTTATTATAGACCTTTATGTTTTCTATTGAACAATATTTTTGTAACTTCCAATACCTATCTTGAAATTCCTAGGTCCACCATTGCCCTAGGTACAGCCCCCTCCATCTCTACCCTGTTCTTTTTTTCAACCAAGTGTCCAAATGAAACTCTCACGCCCTGGAATTTTACTTATCAAGAACGAGATCCTAGCCTAGTTTAGCTCCCAATCTGAAAAACCGGATGAGTATTTTGTGGATTGATCTTCTACAACCGAGTCTCCTGTCTGCAATTGACCTGATTAGCACACAATGTCACCTGGTTAGGTGCTTTGGCCGGCGAGCAAATCCGGTTGCTGGGAGGAGGAGAAGGGATGGGGCAGGAGATGGAGGTGGTGCAGTCGGTGAACGACCTCCCCGTCCAGGACCCTCCCGGGGAGGAGTTCTCCGCTGCCAACCTCATGTGGGCCAAGTACGCCAGCTCCGAGCACCACCGGGACGACGTCGCGCTCATCCCCTATGAGCGGATGGAGGCCTTCATCAGCGGTGAGTGTAACAACCCCGAGTGCCCCACGCGCTTCCACATCGAGCGCGGCCGCAAGCGCGAGAGGGGCAGCCTCAAGGAGTTCAGGAGCGACGAGTTCCTCCTCTACAGGATGTACGTGTGTCTGTTACCATATCCCCCTGCCCCTGATGTTTTCCTTTGCTTGGCAGGTTAATTCTTTGGTTGTTAGTGCTTAATTATTAATGTGCACTGTTCTAAATTGATTCAGGTATTGGTGCTCGTTTGGCCCCGAGAATTACGGGGAGGGAGGGACGATCTTGCCTAGTAGAAGGTACAGGCTCAACACAAGAAACCGCGCCGCTCGCCCACAGTCGATGCGAGGCTGCACCTGTCATTTTGCAATCAAACGGTTATACGCCCGCCCTTCCCTGGTGCTCATTATCTACCATGAGAGGCGCCATGTCAACAAGTCTGGTTTCATATGCCATGGCCCCCTGGACCGGGATGCCATCGGTCCTGGTGCCAGGAGAGTGCCATATGTTGGGAGTGAGATCCAGCAGCAGACCATGTCGTTGATTTATCTTGGTGTCCCGGAGGAGAACATCCTGCAGACGCATATAGAAGGGATACAGCGTTATTGTGGTTCAGATGCCAAGGTTGATAGCCTTGCGTCGCAGTATGTCCAGAAGCTTGGGATGATCATCAAGAGATCTACGCATGAGTTGGATCTAGATGACCAAGCTAGCATCAGAATGTGGATCGATAGGAATAAGAAGTCTGTCTTCTTCTACCAGGATTCGACCGAGACAGATGCCTTTGTTCTAGGGATACAGACGGAATGGCAACTGCAGCAGATGATCCGCTTTGGTCACCAGAGCCTTTTGGCTTCTCATTCGTCATTTGGTGTAAGCAAGCTGAAGGTATCTGACTGCAATGAAAGACAGTTGTGTATTTATACTTTAAAGCAACATTTGATAGTATGTGATGTCCAATTATGCCTGCAGGGACAGTCTTCATGATTTGTTTGACATTCTACTCTTTGCTGCAGTACCCATTGCACACGCTCCTTGTATTTGACTCGAGACAACATGCTCTACCTGTTGCATGGGTTATAACCCGATCAGTTACCAAGCAGGACACTTTGAGGTGGATGAAATCACTTACTGAGAGAATACATTCTGTTGATTCCACCTGGAGAGTTGGTGGGTTTATAATTGATGACCCAGCATCAGAACTGGACCCAATCAGGTATAACATAGATTCTGACAGTTGATTCTAATTGTTAAAATTTTCAGATTACAGATAGTAGTTCATTGCCATTAATGTAAATGTGTCATTGTTTCAGGAATGTATTCTCCTGCCCAATTTTATTTTCTTTGTGGCACATTAGGAGAACCTGGCTTAAAAATGTAATCAAGAAATGCAGCAACAATGAGATACAGCGGGAAATATTTATGCAAATAGGCAAATTTATTTACAGTATCTGGAGTGAGAAAAATCCCATGGATGCCCTGGAGCAATTGTTTCAAGACTTTGTTGACCAAACCAACTTCATACAATATTTCAAGTCATTTTGGGTTCCCAAATTGGGTAAGAACATGGGGTAGTAGTTTTGGTACATACATTGAATTGCAAATTCTCTTGCACATGCTAACAATATTCCTCATATGTTCTCTAGAGATGTGGATTGACACCATCAGAAATCTTCCACTAGCAAGTCAGGAATCGTCTGGTGCTATTGAAGGTTACCATCTAAAGCTCAAGGTTAAAGCATATGATGATACACAACTTGATGCTCTCCAACGTGTGGACTGGTTGGTGCATAAGCTCACAACAGAGCTCCATTCGAGCTACTGGCTCGATCTATATGCAGATGAAAGTGGTTCATTTCCTGAGGTGAAAGCAGAGTACATTGCATGCACTTCATGGCAAAGGGCGCTGCAGATACCTGATGAGTCTGTTCTCTTTGATGACAAAGAATCTCTTTCAGCCAAGGTAGCAAGCCAGAAGGATGCTAGTCAGATGCGGACTGTGTGGAATCCTGGATCTGAATTTTCTCTCTGCGATTGTTCGTGGTCAATGCAGGGCAACCTATGTAAACACGTCATAAAGGTTAACATGATGTGTGGACCGCGCAATGATTTCCAGCCGTCGCTATCATTTCAATCATTTCAGCGTGTCCTACTTGATCTGTGGCAAAAACCACTGGATGATTCATTCTCGCTTGATCTGTCAGTAGCATGGGTTATGCAAATGCAGGAGAGGATCCAAAAGGTGGCTGAGCTTGCTACCTCTGATGGTATTGCCCAAGTTGCAGGCAAATTGCCTATTCAGTGGACAAACAAGAGAGGGAGAAGAATACCTGCTAAGCGCACCAGCCCTTTGCGTGTTCTTCCCCATTGCAATGGTAGCGTGCAAAAAGATTTGACCCCAAAGAAGAAGAACAGAAAGAGGAAAAGGTTGTCCAGCTTTTCGGGTTAACAATGCACTGTTTGTTATTGGCCGGAGAGTTATTTTCTCTGTGTAATTAGACGGCTAGTTGTCTTTTGTTTGTTTTCTCTTTCTTCTCCAGTTACTTTTGGCTGACAAAACTCTCTCAGCTAGTTGTAATCAGTTTGATATAGGCCTTAGATCATCACATCTTCTCAGATTGATCAAACGTGATATTACGACATAGTTTTATTCCTGTCTTGGGCATTTCTTTATGCAAATCTCGGGGCATGTTTGGTTTGATATCAGTTGCCAATGTTAAACAATTTTTGCAGGTTTTTCTGGGATGCGCGCTAAAATTGCTGAAGTTTGAGACCGCATTACAAGTGCTAGACTTCAGTTCAAGCAATGTGTTAATTGTAACTCTGCACAAATTGTCCTGAATTGTGGGCCTGTTCTTTTCGGCTGCGGCTTGTGGCTTTTGGCTGAAATTTTTGAATTTTGGTTGTTTACGGTACAGATTATGGAAAGACAGATACTCACTTGTGATTTTGGCTGGTACAGATGTTGGGTTTTTAACGTGTAGATCATTTAACTTGTAGATCTCATCTTGAGAAAATACTCCGTTTGAAAGTTAGGTACTGTAGTAAAAGTCAAAAGCCGGCCGGCTTTTGACTTGCCAAACAGGCCTGTATTACCTCTAGTTTTACCTGCCCATAATGTCACTCTGTCACGATCTTGTTTTGTTACGATCTGGTCGCGATTAGATTTAGGCCCAGCTGTTTGGTTTGTTACGATCTTGTTTGCCACCAGCCGTGGGCTGGCCTCGGGCCAGTCCACTGAAAATCAGCACAAGCAATCCATCCTATTGTTTGCTACAGGTCCATCCTATTGTTTGTTGTAGTGTTACTAGTTATGTACCCATGCGTTACAACAGAACTCATTGAATGTATAGAGAATCGTGTTATGAAAGAGAGTTGTTCTGATCGGTTAAAAAGTGGAGAATTATGAGAAGTTAAGAAAATAGAGTGGTTGAAGGAGAATAGACATACAACCAGTAACTCATTTTTTTATAATAGTAAAGATAAAGATATAGTGAGAAATTTTACTTTAGGCCTTAGGCCATTGTTCGGCCTGAGGGTCAGCTCTGCCCCGGGCTGCTGTTGTTACAACAAACCTTAACATGATATATTTCTGCTGCTGCACGCGGGGAATCCTTGGCTACATAACCCTGATACATGAACCGACATTTGCATCGTTGCTCAATCACGTTTTACACATTGCTTTGGATAATTGATGTTCTTATCTTCTCATGCGTAGCGTTATCTTCTGTTTGCAGTAGCTTCGTTTCTGAGAATTGGATCCAACAATTGATCGTTCGGCTCAGAGGTGAGGAGATTAATGCGTAGTCTTTCCAGTTAATGTTTACACCTTCAGTTCTTGCTCTGATTGAACGGTGAATTATCGAGTTGAAAGTTTTGGCTCATTTCGTATCGGCACCAGATTTCTAAATCCGAATCCTTTATGTATTACCACATTAGTCCTAGGTCAAATCTAATTGTCGATATTCTAATACCGATCTTACGTATGATTATTTGGATTCGAGGGATCTCTCAATAACCTGACCACGATCATACAAAGAAAAACACAGGGATTTTATATAGATTCAGGTTTTCTCCTGAGAGAATAATAACTCTACTCCTATGTGGCTATTACTCAATGAACTGATTACAATCGGAAAAGAAAGTAATGCAGAATGTCTTGTGTTGCTTCTGTTGCCTTCCTCTTCTCCCTGACGTCGGCCCTTATATAACATACGAAGAGGTAGTTGTTGTTCCATGCCAAGAGACGTCTTAACATTTCAAATGAGTAACCATCATGAGAGTTATTGTCAATGACGTGAGGCCTCTTCGCCGTAAGGCAGTTATCGCCAAAGATAGAGAGAAATTATGCGCAATTATTTCATAAAGTAGTATGCACGTTAACTATTTTGTTAGATAGACCCACGATGTAGCAGGCTATCGTAAATAAGCCAGTTGAAGTCAGACTAGTTGTAGAAGAGTTTACGACCACAAGATAGTCGTAGGATGACTTACAACTATGTAATACTCGTAGAACGATTTACAATTATAGAGTGGTCATGAAAAGACTCATGACCATAGGGTAGTCATAGAACGACTTACGCTCGCATGGTTGAGTCTCTCGCTTACGAATATAAAGGGTATATTCAAGGAACATAACGACGTAATAATATCATTTACAGATAAATAATAATTTAATGATTATTATATCCTCATCACGAGTGCACACAGTTAGACAGTGATAATTACATAACAAAAGATGATTTGTTACAATAAAAGAGTACAAAAATTAAGATCACGTAGTACCAAAGCGGCTAAAAAACCTCACGGAAAATACAACCTCAAAGCAGAAGCAAAAGAAACAAACTCCAAGGATAGCCCATCAATTCGCCACAGACAATTGACTGAGGAAGCGCAACCTAGACCTCTGGAAAGCCTTCGTCGAATCTGCACGCGAAGTAGTCGTAGTCTCCTTCTGTATATTTGTACTCCTCTAAGATGATTTGTAGATTGCAATGTGAGTACATAATGTACTTCGCAAGTCTTTGAAAAAATGTAATTATATACAAGGCTTTACAAAGGATGGACAATATGGTTCTTTTGCACAAATCAGTATTTTATTTCAATTACCATTATAGACTTTCCAAAGCATTAATTTAACAAAGTAATTTGCAATAACTGAAACTAGATAATTTCTAGTGAAGGTTCTAGCTACCAACACTAATATTAAGGCTCTAAGCGCTACGGTTCAATGAATCTGGTTCTATCTACCTGGCCGTGCTCTGTGCTAGAGCACACCTGAGAGCTCTAACCACTCCCAGACTTCCCAAAACTCATTTAAAACAAAACAATAAATCTATCGTGTAAAAGTGCACATTGCCGGCCCTTAATCGTGGGCGCGGCTATTCGAATGGTTTTACACTCTACAGAAGTTATACAGCTTTACCCACAAAGTATGATCATCTCATGTTGCCACTAAATTAACACACTTTCTTTGGTGTGAGACAGAGAGATTATGACAATGCCTTTACAATGCGCCAGGATAACTAGAATCCATCTGCTAAGGTTTTACCATTGAATGGATTCAATCTGCCCAAGTCAGAAGCCCCCCTCTTGCACCGTGTGGCAATACCGCTATCTGACACCTATATTAAGCCATCTGATGGAAACAACAATGTATGCACATATCTTGTTTTTTATTTAGGAAACAACAATGTATGCACATCTATGTCTGGTCACAAGCTCATCAGATTTCTTTTGGATTTTCTTTGATTCAGGTGAGGTGTTTTTGATTGCTTTGACTCATTCTGTACCTACTCCATCATCCAATATTATAATTAGGAAGTGCAGTAGGCTCCAATATTATAATTAGGAAGGCAGACTTGATTTATTTTTGCATACATTTGATTAGTGTTATCGTGATATTTGGCAGTCTTCCTTCTGTATTCGGTACTTCTTACTCTTTTTCTCCAATACATGTACTTTCCAGGGTAAAAATAATGTACAGATAATAAAATATGAAACCGACAGTGGCTGTCGGTTGAACCGGCAAACCGGTGAACCGATAGCTAAGACTGGTTCGATCTTCGGTCCGGTTGCAATAACTATGTGCAAACCTGGCAGCTGTGTTGGCAGCTGTTTTAAAAGAAGAGCTGTTTGTATCCTGCATCTCTATTAAGTCGATATCCTGCCAAGTTCAAAAGAAGAAGGAAGTCGACATCTTACCGGTTTCCATATCAATCTTTTGCTGAAAGTATCGAACTATTTATTGATGAGAGTGTCTAGGTATCATTCGGATGTTTTTTTTTAACTATCATTTAAATTTATGACTTTGGATTAGAGATCAAAGGGGGCTTTGTTTTTTAAGAGGAGAGATTTTTTTCCCAAGAGAGAGGGTAGAATTCAAGTGAGAGAGGGGGGATTCATAGCTATTAGATCTTTAATCTAACAGTTATAAATATAAATAATAGTTAGGAAAAAAACATCCGAATAATGTTTAACAAAACCCTTTATCGATTTGCAGATAAACATTGCATGTCTCCGTTTGTTTGTTCCAACTCGAGCCCAACTTGCAATACAGACACGATCCGCCGTCTGCGTCTGCCTACTGCCTAGCCAGTTGTTGTGGTGCAGGCTGCAAATGGATCCATGTGGAGATCAACCGCCGTTCTTGTTCTGCCAGAGAGCGCCAACTGCCACCTGGCTTATTCTATCGCTCAAATGCTTACCTGCTCCTCAACACGTTCCCGCGATTTGGTCGCCTGCCCTGAAAATCGAGGCGGCAGGTCCGGCCATGGTTCAAAACCTCGGTTTTCTTTTCAGAAACATATGGAACACAGGGAAGTGGAAGAGAAACTACGCGTCTTTTCGATAGAAGTAGGTGGGGCTCCCAACTTATAGCCTCAGCCACCACACCTAAATGCTTTGCCCTCACGGTGTAAAATCTTTTAGGATTTCTGCTCTACCACCATAGGGATGTGTCTTTTCAATATCCTTCTTCTAGCCACAAAAGAATATGTTTGCGGATAAGTGCGGTCAAACTTTAAACTTTAGTTATTGATGTATTTTTCAGTTAACACATGAAAATAATATGTATAGATTTATCTCGAAAAGAATATTTATATAATGTAATTATAAATTTATTACAATAAAATTTAGTGGTCAAAATTTTGTTATAGAGACTACGTTAATATTCAAAATAGCATTTTTTTTGTGGTGGAAGGGAGTAAATTGAATGCGGGGCTTGAACTTGTAACATCAGCCACGAATCCCAGTTCTCTCGGACTCGCTGGCGGCCCTGCCGTCCTATTGCTAGGAACCGGCCGGTTTTCCTTGGTTTTCGGTCAACCGCCGTGCGGACTTTGGACGCAAATGTCCAGGCATACTTGACAGTTGCTCAACGGCCACGCTGCCCATAGGGTCGGTCGTTGCAGGCAACGACGCGTGCGTCCGGTCGCTGCACGCGGCGCACCGACAGGCCGACAGCCAGCTACCAGGCGACGCTGACAGTCCACCACCTGCGACGAGCACAATCCACGGTCTCAGCCACACCACACGTACACACGCTTGTGTAACTCCTACATTTATTAGGAATTTAGATGGAGACTCGTCAGCCTTCCAAGTACGGATATACGTGATACTACTGAACGTACATACATAATAAATAGTATCCCTCAAATAGCAAGGCAACCCGAGATCAAGCTCAAACTGGCTGTCCGCTCACCTGCAGAGTCAGCCACCTAAGCTAACGGTTAGTCCTCCACATATGCGTAACTTTACATGGTACACGCCAAACTACTGCTCATGCCGTAGCACTTCCGATCATGTGTGCTGTTGTCCTCGATCCAATTAGTATAAGGACTAAAATAAAGTATAAAGAATTATAGTATACGATTGCCCTAACTTTTTTGGTAGTTTTAACGCGTTTGAGCCGGTATTTACAAAAATGACAATAATCGTGTGGCATTTGCAGAGAAGTTGTTTATATAGCACAGTGCCCGTGTGGCAGCCCTGGGGACGACACGTGGCCTCTGTCGCTTGGCTACCGTGCGTCAACCTTGGGGGCCAGCACATGGCCTCGGCAGCATGGCCATCGTGCGGCAGGCTCCTGTGCCACACGGCCACCGTGCAGCAGGCGATTAGGTAGGCTAATTAGCCGTAATGTAATTGTAATTAGGGATTTCATTTAGGTGCACTGTTTATTCAATTTTTTTACATATTGCATATGAGCTCTAAAAAGTAGAAAATTTTATGTGAAGCCTCCCAATTTAGCGTAATTGATTGTGTAATTTTTTTTTGTAATTTTATCTATCCTGAATTTCACACCAAAATTTGTTGAATTATGTTGTTTGTAGGAATTGTTATATATAGCAAACGAGCTTCAAAAATTACGACTTTTTTGTGCAGTCTCCCAACATAGTCGATTTAATTGTGTAATTTTTTAGGAATTTTATTTGCTCTGAATTTGGCATGTTAATTTAATCATAATTAGCAACATACGGTGCTCATTTAATTTATCTTTTAATTCGTAGGCCGCACGGCCACCGTACGGTGGATGCCTTTTGCAGTGCTTGACCTCGCTCCTCCGCACATATGTTGCCCTCTCGCTGCTATCCCCTTGTCCCCTCCCTCCTTTGCACATATGTCAGATCATCCATGCCGCCCCTTACCCCCTCCCTCCTTCACACATATGTTGGCTCATCCAGGACGTGGCACGCTTGGCTATAGCTCACTTGTGCCAGTTTGCATAAGGAGAAACTGCAGCAGTCTCCTTTCTTCTTTCCGTGCCTCCACGAGAGGGAGCGTTTCCCAGAGTGCCCCAACGCTAGGGTGGACAACCCCCGGTTGTCGCACCAGGTCCAGTTGACTCACGTGATGACAGTCACCTACACCAATACTCTGCGGGAGATTGGACAGCCACAGATGCTTCTGACTTCTAGCTACGAGTACTCAGACGTCCACCACACCCAGCTCACCCACTGGGTGGCCGCCCTCCAGGTGGTGGAGCGCGAGAGGATTGCCATCGAGGCAGAGCTCAAGCGCCTTTAGTCTCTGGCTACCTACACCCCATCCTCGCCAGTGCCAACACCAGCACCTATCGTTGCCCCTGCGACCCTGCACTGACCTAACCCTAGGGGCCTCACACCAGGCTCACGGAACGAAAGAGCGTGCGCCGCCAGAGTCCAACGAAGACATAGCCTCTCTCGCTCCCGCTCCTGCCCCAGGTCACCCAGCTATAGCCTGAGTCGCTCCTGCTCTCACTCCCGGTCCCCTAGCTTCAGTCAGAGCCATTCCCATTCCCGCTCCTGGGGAAGTGCACTAACTATTGTAGGAGTCACCCTATGGAGGACTACTCAGTTAGTCAGTACTGCTTGCTAGGTAGTCTTCTGTGTTGCAAGCACTTCCTCTCTCTAGTTGTACCCCTTTTGTACCCAGATCTCTTAAACGTTGTGTATCTGATGTCATGACTTGACAAAGCCTATATGCTATGTCTAAAGTCATGTAATGAGATTATCTTAAGCTTTTTATGCTTTTTATTGCATTGCTTCTCTTGTTTACTTGGTTTTTCTATAGACCGACGTTACCTAACGAGGCAACTTTGCAGACCGACATGACCTAATGAGGCAACTTTGCAGACTGACATGACCCAATAAGGCAGCTTTGTAGACCGACATAACCCAACGAGACAGCTTTGCAGACAGACATGACCCAACGAGGTAGCTTTGCAGACCGATGTGACCCATGCTACAGCAAAATTCATCCTCGGACCCGCTGCGTCGCGGACGTGAATTTGCATGAACCCAATGAGGAAGCAATGGGAGAAAATTAAACAATTAGCAAGAGTTGTTGCAGCTCGCAACAAGCAAAGTGCCTGTGCTAGGAGGCCACCTTCCCGCAATGATGTCCCCGTAGCTCCAACCCCTACGATAACGTCCCCACTGAGCATTTCCTGCAAGACCCACCCGAGGGGGATACCGCCCCTCTATTGGTGCGGGATAGTGCAAATTCTTCAAGTCAAAGCAACGGTTGAGGTTGGGCATGTGTTACTAGGGTTGCCGTAATTACGCCTGAGACTACCCAACTGCTGTTGGGACATGGCGTGGTACAGCCAGCCCGTAAGGACTGGCTATAGTGTGTTCCCCTTGCATTGCTGTTCGAAAGCACATACTAACTACCTCTCCAATTTACTCGTAGTCTTTGGATCCGTTATGCGTGTTTTGCAAATAGATCGACCGAAAGATCCACCCATATGACTAGTGGTATCTCGCATGTGAGGAGTGGGATGCCGAGATGGCCCACCAGAGTAGGGAGGAGCGGCAGCGCAGCCAAGAGCATAGCGAGCATATCTACACTACTACAGAAAGGCTAATAGTAGACGGCAAATCACAGACGGTTTTGTGAAACCGTCTGTAATGTAAACTATTACAGACGGTTTTAATTTGAAGGCCGTCTGTGGTATTTGTGGCGGGAAAAAGGAGTATCACAGACGGTTATTACTGCTGAACCGTCTGTGATACTGGAATATCACAGACGGTTGTTATTAAAAACCGTCTGTGATAATCTGGGATTATCACAGACGGTTTTTTATTAAAAACCGTCTGTGTTGTGTCGACTATAGATGGTTCGTATACCCAAACATTAATGATATAGATGCTTCGTATAACGATCGAGAGACGTTAATTAGACGATCAAAACACGAAGCGTTCTGGCAATCGAAACACGAAGCGTTCTGGCAATCGAAACACGCGCGAAGCGTTCTGGCAATAGAAACACGCGCGAAGCGTTATGACAGACGGTTTTACTGGCAACCGTCTGTGATATTTTCATAGACGGTTATTAACATGAACCGTCTGTGATAATTGAGACATCACAGACAGTTTTTGTTAATAACCGTCTGTGAACTTTCACAGACGGTTCTTAATACGAACCGTCTATACCAATCGAGATAACACAGACGGGTCCTGTTAAGAACCGTCTGTGAAAAGCCAGATAACACAGACGGTTCCTGTTAAGAACCATCTGTAATAATCCCATGTCACTGATAATTGGTGTGTAATAATCACATGTCACCAATAATTGGCGTATACACAGGATTTCGATCTCACCCGTCTATTCTCTCCACATCGAATGGCTGGCACCAGTTCCTCCCACGGCCAGGCCCTTATTAATAACTCCCCATCAACCTTTCCACCGGTACTAGTCACGCGTGAGTTCATCCACTAGCTAGCTTCCTGCATGCATCTCCCCTCCGCTGTGAGCTAGCACCTCCATCGCGGCACGACCGGTTCATACTAAACAACACACTCTTGCCGTAAGTGTCGTAAGTGTGTCTTGTTTAGTGTGAACCGTCGTGCCACGAAGGGTTTGTTAGCTTGTTATCCTGTAATAGATCGATCTGAATGTGTTGTTGAGTTTTTGTGCTTGCCTCTGTATTTACATGTTCCTCGACCAGCTCAACCAAGAATCTGAGAATGTCTTTTCTTTGCACTATTGTAATAAAATTGCCTTGAATTTTGTCGGGAAAGATGAACTGTTTCATCAGGGCATGACTGCCAACTCGAAGCATATATAGCATAGCATTCGAGGCACATCCGAGGCCTGCAGCTGTGTCTTGAGGAATGCCAAGAGCTGGTCTTCAGATGTGGCAGCCACACTGGTCTTCAGATGTGGCAGCCACATCTGAAGACCAGCTCTTGGCATTCCTCAAGACACAGCAGCAGGCATCGGATGTGCCTCGAATGCTATGCTATATATGCTTCGAGTTGGCAGTCATGCGCCTGACGAAACAGTTCATCCCCGTGTAACTATCACAGACGGTTTGTAATGTAAACCGTCTGTGAAGGACTATCACAGACGGTTCTATACACGAACCGTCTGTGATACTCATAAATCACAGACGGTTGATATTTCGAACCATCTGTGATATTATGTACATCACAGACGGTTCGTGTATAGAACCGTCTGTGATAATGAGACTATCACAGACGGTTATTTATGCGAACCGTCTATGATAGGCAGAAATCACAGACGGTTAATATTAATAACCGTCGGTGATAATTCGTAGACGGGTATTAATACGAACCGTCTGTGATATGTAATTTTCACAGACCGTTTGTAGTTGGAACCGTCTGTGATATTCTGCGTAGTATTAATTACTTGGCGTACTTGCTTGAAGGATGTCGACACCGATCTGTCTTCATTGCGCTGCATCGGTGGAGCAAGGTGGCCGGCTTTAGGGAGTTGGGGGTGAAAAAATATCACCGTCTTCTTATTGATCTGATCAGAGGTTAGCATACTCAATTACTTAACATTCTTAGTGATCTGATCAGAGATTAGTATTCAATTACTTAACATTCTTAGTGATCTGATCAGAGGTTAGTAGTAGAGGTAATAATCATTTTTGACACCCATTTTTCACTTGTGTAGCGTAGATGGACCGAAGCTGGATGTATATTGAGAACCGTGTGAGTGAAGAGTATATTACTGGCGTGTCTGCCTTTAGAAGGGCGGCCGAGCTGGATATGTTGAAGAAGGGGATGAAATATATGTATTGCCCATGTATTGATTGTGATAATCTCAAGATGTTTAGCAATTCAGCGCAGATTGAAGCTCACTTGATTCGAAGGGGTTTCAGAAAAGGGTACAAATGTTGGACCAGTCACGGTGAAGAGAAAAGTACACAAGAAGGTAGATATGACATAGTCGAGGGAGGCAACGATATGCCAGTTGTGGACTGTTCTTTCGATCATGAGGAAAGGTCGCAGGATGACAATCTGGATCATGAGGATAGGTCGCAGAATGACAATCTGGATCATGAGGATAGGTCGCAGGATGATAATCTGGATCAGATGTTACGTGATGCAGAAGGGAACTATAGTGAGAGAGAGTTTGGTAAATTCGAGGGCTTGATGGAGGACTCGGAGAAACCTTTGTTCCCGGGCTGCAAGCCGCAATACACGAGGTTGTCATCAGTTCTAGAACTGCTAAAATTGAAGGCAAGCAATGGTTGGTCCGACAAGAGTTTCACGGCATTATTAGGTCTCCTAGTGGACATGCTTCCAACGGGAAATGTGTTGCCGAGAACCACCTACCAAGCCAAGAAGATTCTTTGTCCATTAGGAATGGAAGTAGAAAGAATACATACATGTCGGAATGATTGTATCCTGTACCGTAAAGAGTATGCTAGCTTACATGTTTGTCCGGTGTGCAAAGCATCCCGATACAAACGTAAAAATGACTCTGATGATGGGAAGGGCATCGAGGTGAAGCAAGGACCTCCTGCTAAGGTGATGTGGTTTCTTCCTGTAATCCCCCGTTTGAAGCGTTTATTTGCAAACCGCAAGGATGCAAGATTGATGCGTTGGCACTGCGAGCAGCGTAAGAAAGACGGAATGATAAGACATGTTGCTGATTCTGCCCAATGGAGGAACATCGATAGGATGTTTGTAGATTTCGGTGTGGAACCGAGAAATATAAGGTTTGGGTTGAGTACAGATGGAATGAATCCTTTTGGTAACATGAGCAGTCGACATAGCACCTGGCCCGTGACTCTGTGCATGTACAACCTTCCTCCTTGGCTGTGTATGAAGCGGAAATATATTTTGATGTCACTACTTATCCAAGGGCCGAAGCAACCTGGCAACGATATTGATGTGTTCCTAGCCCCATTGGTGGAAGATCTTGCAACACTGTGGAATGAAGGGGTACATGTATGGGATGCGGACAAACGAGAGAACTTCACTCTACGGGCCATGTTGTTCTGCACCATTAATGATTTTCCTGCCCTTGGTAACCTGTCAGGGTTTAGTATAAAAGGAGCCAAAGTGTGTCCGCACTACTTAGATTATACGGAGAGTGTGTGGTTGAACAACTCCCGAAAAACTGTGTACATGCGTCACCGTAGGTTCCTTCCAAAGTATCACCCATACCGCAAGATGAAGAAACAATTTGACGGAAAAAAAGAGGATGACTCAGTACCAAGACCTTTTAGCGGGAAAGAGGTGTATGATATGGTCAAGGATATAAATGTTGTGTTTGGAAAGGGACGTAAATTGAGGAAGAACATGTGGAAAAAGAGGTCAATATTTTGGGACTTGCCTTATTGGGAGCACTTAGAAGTTCGCAATTGCATCGATGTCATGCACGTAGAGAAGAATGTATGTGACAGTTTGATTGGTCTCTTACTGAACATTCCTGACAAAACAAAGGATGGTGTTAACGCAAGGCGTGACTTGGTCGCTATGAACATCAGGACCGAGTTAGCACCGATAGAGACCGATAAAGGCCAGACGTACCTTCCCCCAGCATGTTACACTCTGTCTAAGTCCGAGAGAACTGAATTGTGCCAGTCCTTAAATGGTGTGAAAGTCCCATCCGGTCACTCGACAAGCATGAAGAAACTTGTTTCCATGGAACATTTGAAATTAATTGACATGAAGTCTCACGACTGTCATGTGCTAATGACTCAAATACTACCTGTTGCAATTAGAAGTATTTTGCCGAACAAGGTTCGAGTGACAATCATAAGGCTATGTTATTTCTTCAACGCAATTGCTCAGAAGGCCATTGATCCGGATGGACTAGATGCTCTGCAAACCGAGGTGGTGACAACTCTATGTCATCTAGAGATGTATTTCCCTCCATCATTTTTTGATATCATGGTACATCTCATTGTCCACCTTGTGAAAGAGATAAAAATATGTGGCCCCGTATTTCTACGTCATATGTACCCGTCTGTGATAATATGGGTAGCAGGGGTGGGAGGGAGCAAAACCTAGCTAGCAGGGGCGCTGCAGAGTGGAGACAAGAGACTGCGGCAGAGCGGACTCCGCAGACCTAGCTGCGGGTATTTTAAAATGAGCAATCACAGACGGTTCTATCAATATAACCGTCTGTGATATGCATTATCACAGACAGTTCTATCGATATAACCGTCTGTGATAATATGCATATCACAGACGGTTATATTGATAGAACCGTCTGTGATAGATCATCTTTAAATACCCGCAGCTAGGTCTGCGGAGTCCGCTCTGCCGCAGTCTCTTGTCTCCACTCTGCAGCGCCCCTGCTAGCTAGGTTTTGCTCCCTCCCACCGCCGGTCCCTCCCGACGCCGCCGGTCCCTCCCGAAGCCGCCGGTCCCTCCCGACGCCGCTCCCTCCCGAAGCCGGCGGTCCCCCCCCGACGCCGGTCCCTCCCTCCCGACGCCGCCGCTCCCTCCCGACGCCGCTCCCCCCCGAAGTCGGCGGTCCCCCCCGACGCCGGTCCCTCCCGACGCGGCCGGTCCCTCCCGACGCCGCTACCTCCCGACGCCGGTCCCTCCCTGTGCTTCACATGTTAGCTTTATGATATATATATGCTTCACATGTTATATGCTTCACATGTATTTTATGTTATATGCTTAACATGTTATATGCTTCACATGTATTTTATGTTATATGCTTCACATGTATTTTATGTTATATGCTTCACATGTATTTTTATGTTATATGCTTAACATGTTATATGCTTCACATGTATTTTATGATATATGCTTCACATGTATTTTATGTAGCATATAATATATGCTGCACTTGTTAACTACAAGGTCTATTTGGAAGGCCCATAGCTCACTGCAATTAGCTAATCGTTAGAACTTTGTCAAAGGGCATAAAGCAAGTGACACACTCCAGTGTATCTTGTTCAATGAACTTGATGCACTGGTTTGTGTCACTTGATTCATAGAACTTTGACAAGCTGGGTCCATAGCTCACTTTAGTTAGTTTTTTCTTAGAAGAGAGATGGCGTCCACACAGTCTTCGTCGTCGTCATCTGGGTCTCACGCTCCCAAGACTGCAAAATCTAAACGTGGCCGAGGAGTATCGAAATGGCCAGAGGCCCGAATGACCATCACGGTGGTCTCTCCGGATGGGGTCCCTCTGGAACCGTCGAAAGCAGCGTCATCATTTCGGACTACCTGCGGGATAATTGGAAGGCAACGGGTCTCCATCACCATAGCAAGCTGGAAAGATTTGACAAAGGATCACAAAAATCAGCTATGGGAGGAACTTACAAATTCGTTCAAGTTCCCAGCAGAAGCACAGGGACTCGTGCAACGGCAAGCGCTCCTCACGATGGGAAAAGCATGGAAGAATTTTAAGAGCACTCTTGTGACGAAGTACGTGGCCGAGGATGTCACGCCCTTCACGAAGTATCCTTTCGTGTCGCCGGAAACATGGGAGACCTTTGTGCAGATGAAGACGACGCCCGAATTTGTACAACAAAGTGCGGCGCACAAGGATCTCCAGTCACAAAACACGCACCCTCACAGACTCGGCACTGCTGGGTACGCGGGTAAAATCCCGCAATGGAGGATGCAGGATGAGGTCGCAATCCGATCGGAGGCCTCTCCGCCATTTGCCGGGATCGCAAACGAGCGCGCTCGAAACTGGTTAAGAGCGAGGTCATCAACCACATCTTCGGGTGTCTCTTTCAAAAACCCCGCAGATGAGGAAGTGTCCGAACGCATGGTAAAATATGTTAAACAACATAGTTGTTAACACCTCTTGAACTTCATGGGTTCAAAAATAACATGATTAATTGCCTCTTGCAGCAATCATTGACTACCGAATCTTCTCGTGGCTCCTTTGAAGAATATAGGGAGATAGATTTACTATCACAGGCCTTGGGAAACAAGGAGCACCCAGGTCGCACACGAGGCATGGGGGTTTATGTACCTTGGAGGCACGGATTTCCAGATTACTCCGAGACATATAGGAGTAGGAAGAGATCCAAGGCGTACCGCAGCGAACAAATAAAACAGGAGCTTTGTGCTCAACTTGAGGAACAACTATCTGCCTCACTTCAAGAGCAGACTGCCTCACTTCGAGGAGAGATAGATTCGTTGCGGGAAGAACTGAGACAAGTCCGCAACCAATCGCAACCCACTCCTAGTACTGCGGTACCCAGTCCCCCTCAACGTCGTAGTAGCTGCGCGTCCACACCAATTTCTGAACATAGCGACGACCACTTACGTATTGATGACATTCAGGTAATGTACCTCTTTAGAATGGTACATAGATCTCTCTGGTGGACGCCTTAACTCATCTCTTGTATCGTTATGTAGGAGCCCATGCCTTGCAGCCTCAAAGTCAGGCTTGTTGGCTCTATTCCCGTTGACGCTGGGCGCGGCATGGTGTATCCATTGCTGCCAGGGACGCTGGTGCACGGTGTACAAGTAGACACCGGTTTCATAAAGGTCCAGGTGGACATGATTAATGATATTTTTAAGTCTGTCTCTCTTGAGAAGCCCCCAAACGAAGAGATTAAGACATTAGGGGATGCCGTCCACACATTCGTTCAGTGGCCCAAGAGGGACATCGTCCTCGACATGTCCGTGCCACAATCTTCACATCCAGTGGCCCAAGAGGGACGTCGCCCTGGACCTGGCACATCGGCTCCGGTGGCTCCACCTCCACCTCCAAATCCAGTAAAGTCTGTTGTATCGGCTCCCGCCGAGACGCCACCGAGAACATCTCACAAGCGAGGCTCCAAGGCCTCCAAGGCTCATGCGAAGAAAATTAAGCCGCCTCCCGTGCCATGGACATTTACTCTAGGAGTGTCGTTGGTGCCCGACTCACAATTACGCCATCTTGGTATGATTTGCAATAGATTGCATGCCTGGTACATGGAGAAGTCCAACTTGAAGCCAAACCGGCAGAGTGCATTCACTCTGAAATATAACAAGACACATTTCCTCCACGACACGGGCTACATCGTCGTGACATTCGAAGATTTATTCTTACTATTCAATCTCGACGAACTCGACGTCTCACTTCTACGATGTTGGACACTGTAAGTGTACTGTACAATGAAGTTCTACATTCACGTTATACAGATAAATGTCATTACTCTTTCTTTATGTATAGATACATGATCCAAGAAGTCCGGCGAACGCGACGACCAGTGGGTTTCCTCGACCCTCACTTGGTCTCCGAGCAATCTATCAACGCAGATGCATCCTTCGTGCAAGGTTACATAACGAGGGGATTGATTGCTCACAGCGACAAGGAGTACGTCATGGTACCCTTCAACCAAGGGTAAGTGCTTCACTAGTTACCACACATATGTTTCATTTGTACTTTACATGCAGCATGAACTTAGGATTAATCACTATGGCGACACACATGACTAGGCATCACTGGATTATGATTGTGATTGTACCAAAGTGGAGCAAGGTAATATACCTTGATTCCCTCCTTAGGAGCAACCACGACTTCAGTCTTGTGCAAGAAGTACTTAACAGGTAAACTCATTTCCTCCATACATAACTCTATTGTAATATTTCTTTTGTTTGCCACGGCCGAGGCTAAGTTTTTTGAATCACGTAGGGCTTTTGCCGAATATGTTGCCCAAGGAGGATCACACGATATAAAATCCAGTGACACGCTACGACACTAGACGCGATTTCCGGTACCCTCTACAACACAACAATCCTATATCATACTTTGTTATAATGCCTCTAGAATTGACAATACCGATGTATGTAATTCTATTTTGCAGTGCCACCAGCAGCTACAAGGCAACGTATGTGGATTCTACGTTTGCCGCCATATGCAGGAAATCATGAGTACTAAGATCAATGATCTAGAGGTTTGTCAGGTCCTTCCAATAATTATTATTTTCTGATTATATATATGTATTTATATTACACACATATGCTAATGAATGACTTAACATTGCTCGTAGCGACAGCGGGTGAAGTTCGACCAAAGTGCATATGATCTTGACAATCTCGTTGAAATTCGTGCAATCATCTCCCAATTCTTGGTAGCAGAGGTCATAAGTAAGAGTGGAGAGTTCTACGCCGGCAATGGTGATAATTAGATGTTGAAACATTGGATTCAACTGTACAAATCAAACAATTCCTTCAACTAAATGCATTTGTCAGATTTTGTGTAACGATTTTCATTCTATATATGTATGTGATCTGCTGGCCGTTTGTTACATTCATCTGTGTATCGAATTTTGTTGTAATTTACTATGAGTTGCAATTAACTTATATATGTCATTTATCTGTAATCTGCTTGCTTGCTTGCTTTCAGAGGGCATGGCTAGCATATCCTGAGGCTAGCCAAGAAACAGTATCACAGACGGTTCGTTATTAAAAACTGTCTGTGATACAATATCACAGACGGTTTCAAAGAGTGCCGTCTGTGGTGTGAATGATATCACAGACGGCCCTTACTACTAACCGTCTGTGATATTTGTATATCACAGACGGTCTTGATTACTAACCGTCTGTGATAGACGAGTATCACAGACGGTTGGTTATAAACCGTCTGTGATAGTCTCGTATCACAGACGGTCTTGATTACTAACCGTCTGTGATAGACGAGTATCACAGACGGTTGGTTATAAACAACCGTCTGTGATAGTCTCGTATCACAGACGGTCTTGATTACTAACCGTCTGTGATAGTCTCGTATCACAGACGGTCTTGATTACTAACCGTCTGTGATAGAGAGTATCACAGACGGTTGTTTATAAAAATCCGTCTGTGATACTCGTCTATCACAGACGGTTAGAAATCAAGACCGTCTGTAATGTAGTTATCACAGACGGCTCGGGAACCGTCTGTGATAACCACCAACTATCACTGACACCTAAACACTGACGGTTCAGAAACCGTCTGTGATGACGGTTCCGAACCGTCTGTGATAGGGTTGTCTGTAGCAGTGCTAGTAGGAGATGCAAACTCATCTGGAGGCGTGCAGGTGCAGAGAGCATGTGGCTCAGGAGGCAGAGCGTAAGAGAAAGCACGAAGGGCGGCTAAGGCCAGGGCCACCAGCGAGAACTACAACACCAAACTTGGCAGCAAGGGCAAATGGCCCTGGTCCACATAGTAGATTAGGCGACTCCGCAGTAGCCCCTAGTCCTACCAGCCATATTTTTTGTATCTCCTAAAGGTTTATATTTGTACATGGTCCAAATGCTTATGTCACTCTATACCGTAGTAGTAGCGAGGTTGCCAAAAGTTGAAATATTCATGTATGAAAGATTTCTGTAACATGCAAAGTAATAGTTTTGAAGCTGTCTATACCTTGTGTAATACAATAAGATATGAACCATGAAACCCTAACTCAAACCAAGGTGACATAGAGTAGTCATGTCGTACTAATTTTCGCACGTTCCAAGTCACATAAAAATCATGAAACCCTAATTTTGAAAAATAGACATTCGATTGTTTTAGACCTAAACCGTTGATTTTTGAGACAATTTCAAATATGTAAAACTCTAGAAAAATTATACAATTAAATTAACCATGCAAGGTACCTTAAAATGTTTTTTGTAATTTTCGGAGCTCATTTGCTACATTAAAAAATTTCCTACGAGTAGTCTAGTTCAATGAATTCTGTAGTGAAATTCAGGATGGATTAAATTACAAAAAAAATTTACACAATTAGGTACACTATGTCTGAAGGTTGCACACAAACTTTTGTAATTTTTGGAACTTATTTGGTACATCTAAAAAAATCAAACAAGCAACTAACCTAAACAAAATCCCTAATTAAGATTAGATTAATGCTAATTACCCTGCTAATTAGGTCCTGCACGGTAGCCATGCCGTAGGCCTCTGCCACATGGTGGTTGTGCGTGCCTCACTCTGCCGCATGGTGGCCATGCGGTCGAGACCACGTGTCGCCCCCTAGGGCTGCCGCACGGCCATCAAACGGTAAAAATGACATTTCTATAAATATAGCACAACTACTACCATTCTTGTAAATACCAATTTAAAATGTGCTAAAACTACCAAAAAGTCCGATTGTCCTCAATCTATGTACAAGGACTAAAATAACCATACCAAGAATTAGTATACGGTATTTGGGCCGCATCACCGGGTGCTAGTGACCTTGGCTAACTTGACATTCTTTATTTCCCATGGCCATATTCATCTAAACAAAATGTGAAGGCTTCTTTTCATTAAATACTCGTTTTCACGTTTTACTTTTATGAATCAAATTTCTTGAATTTATTTCAAAATTCTCTAAGGCTCCAACACATATGAACCAAGATAGTTTGACACTCTTTACAATGTTAAGTTTGAATTTTAAGTAACTAATTTCGATGGTATAAATTTGAACCTTAGGTCACCAATTTCGATGCATTGCAATTTTTTACTACTATTTTTCTTTTAGTATGAACACTGGCATACCTGTCCTCTTGTATCACCAAACTTTGTCTCTATGTACTCTCCCTTTGAATTAATTTTAGATGTCATTTTAATAAGATGGTTTGGTTTGCAAATAATTCCTTTTGTTTTTTTTGTAGGCACGCTTCCCCGCTAAATGCCGTGTTAATGAATTCAGAACAGTATTATCGCTATTTGGTAGATTTGTAGTAACAATATGATGTTTTTTTCTTTTTTTTCTTTCACAGTATTTGATGCGAGATTCTAACATGATTTTTATAATTATATATCAGCGGTAATTATTATTATATACTATAAAAAGTATTTTTTTTCCAAGGAAACTCTAATGATATTATTTTCATTTAGACAATCCATATAGTTCTAATGTATTGTAGGTCAAAATTTCAAAAGTTTTGCCACACGAATCCTATGGTAACCTATATTTGGGAGCATTTGAAATAAAGAAATCTTTTCCTGATTCCTGCTAGAATTGAACTGTTTCCTATGAAATTACTAGTTCTAAATAGGCAGTTAGTGAGTAGAAATAATATGTTTAAAACTTCCTTACTCTTGGTAAAAAAAAAACTATGTATTCTTTATGCACATAGTTCAAAAGGATTTTATTTTATCGCCGCACCAACTGTGGGAATTCTTTATGCACAAAGTCTCAAATTTTTCTAGCCGTTATATACGTGCGCTTCAGCTGTTGGATGATCTTCAATTTAATGGACGGAATGTTAACTTATCCATAACGAAAATATCAGCGCGGGACGATGAACACCCCTACTACCTTATATGCCTCAATGTGTAACTATTTTGATACGCATAAATCTTATCGAGAACAAATTTGATACATGCTATTTACAGCACTTTGGTTTGTAGAAGCAGTAGCAACGTACTACTGCATGTCGGCGTCGCTTGCTACGTGGAAAAGGTTCTTCTAATGGCCAGGGTTGGCCAAATAGGCCATCTGACACGGCACCATACAGGTTTAAATTGGACATAACCCGATTAGACTTGATTTAGCTGATGTGAATAAGTTACCATGCCGTGTCGGCCTATATTCTGCTCTTTGACCCAGGCGCATCATGGAAAGGGATTGGGCTGTACCAGGCCGGCCTATGCACGTTTAGTCAAACAGGTCACCGATGGTCTATTGATTTTACTATCAGTCGCAAGTAAATTTTTTGCTTGTCACAGGTAATTTTATGGTCCACTGAGTTGTAAGTATTTTTACTGCTAGTCACATGTAATTTTACTGTCAGTCGCAAGTAATTTTACTGCTAAATCACCTATCCATGTTTAGAAGAGTACATTAACCATAACATAAGTAATTTTATTATCAATCATAAATAATTTACTGTACTATCATAAAAAAAATTATTGTACCTAACATGCTGATTTAAAACACGATACACCCAGTTAAACTGTGCCGATACAATCTATTTACTGTACATACCGTTCCGCGTCGTATCCGGATCGAGCTAACAGTGCCGTGTGCCTCAGATCGGCATGGTGGTCTACCTACGGCTGCAAGCAGTGGACCACGAGCTAAGATGCTCAAGGAGTCAAGGGACAGCTAGCGCTATATACCTGTCCCCTCAAGAGCGTTACCCGGCCTAATAAACCAGACTATGGCCCGCTCGTTTGGGCTAAAAAGTAGTAATTTATAGTTAAAATTTTACTGTAGTTGGCTAAAATTATACTATAGCTGAATGTAGTTTATTTGGCGTAATTAAATTTAAAAATAGAAAAAATATGTTAGCTCATCACGGACAACACAAATGAATACGGGAAAAAAGAACCGACAAAAAAGCTCAAAAAAGTCAAAAGTTTAGAAAAAGATGAAAATTATGAATAGTGAAAAATAACCTAGAAGTCAGAAGCTCAAACTGAAATGAGCGGAGAGTACATTCACGCCAATTTTTAGTAGCTTTGATCAAAATTGACACCCATGTGGTTGGTTGTCAAAATTTGGTAACGCCTAATAAATAAGGGTACATTCACAGCAAATGTTTAGTAGCTTTGATCAAAATTGACACCCAATTGCTTGGTTGTCAAAATTTGATAACATTTACGCCTAATAAATAAGAGTAAATTCACGCCAAATTTTTAGTAGCTTTGATCAAAATTGACACCTATTTGGTTGGTTGTCAAAATTTGGTAACATTTTTTTTTCATTGGCTCTTTAGTTCATTTTCTTGTGGAACGCAAAATTTTTCCACAGATTGGTATTGTTTCGTGTATGACGTGAAGAAAACAATCCCTATTTCTAGACCCAGTGCCTAATGAGTTCAATATTATGTGTTTTTTCCTCGTCATTACCCACTTTATAGGGAAGTGTCTCGATATCGCCAACCATGAATTGGCTTGGGGACCGCTTAGAGGTAGTCGTTTTATTGATCATCTTTATATAAGATGGATACCGGAGTTCAATTTTGTATTCTGTAAGTTCTGTATAGATTCTAAGTTATCGAATGTCGAGTTTAGTATAAGTCTACCATACTTTGTGACGTAATAAATAATATTATCGTAAATGTATTCATTGATGATTCTGATAGGCGGTCCCATCTCTATAAAGATTTTTTTTATATATATTTGGGAATATATACAGCTATGCTTAGCTGTGGTTATAAAATTGTCGTGGACTGTATATATAGGTGTTTAGGCAAAGCTCATGTGGCCCTAAGGTGGTACGTATCCTATAAAAGCTGTCACAATTATTGATAGGAATATGACAACTTGGAGACGCCGAACATCTCCCAAGGTGGTACGTATCCTGTACTTGCCCCCATTAGCATGCATATAACGGAGCAACCAGCCCCTTCAACATCTCTCATAATGTGTTCTACGCTGTTGAAAGCTAGATCCACATACCGGTACCAAAAACCGATGCCTTACCACTTGGCTAACGAGAGTTTAGGAGAGCCCCACGAGCCCCCACCTAACTCACTCTAGCTCGTGACTTCAAATAAGATCCGGCCAAGGGAGTTAGGCCTTGTTTTATATAATTTCTAAAAACTGCTTTTTCCTATAGTAAATAATGTTTTAAAGCAACTAACTTTCAAACAGAGTGTCTTTTAAGGTGTGGTCTACTAGTCGATTATAATATACACTATAATAACTTTATTTATATCGATCAAAATCATACGTGAGTTTCTCTCCGTACCACTCTCTATAAGCTGTTACTATTCGTAAGCTAAACCCAAAAAACTATCGGCAAAAGCAATATGAACACGTTCTTAATATGCTCCCTTAGCGCCCGTTTCAAACATATATAGGAATCTCATAGTAATTTTGCATGAATTTCATAAATTACACTACAATTCTCATAAAAAAAATCTAAAAAAGCTCATGCGTTCCAATTGAACCTGTTTTTTTGGTGGGGACAACCTTTTCAATTGATTTCTCGAAATGACTTCTCTAAACGGCTTTTCAAGCATCAAACCATATACGTCGTCTATGTCAACATCTCCATTATATATCATCGTCTCAAAAAAATATAGATAAAAATCATTAACTATAGTTAAAAATCATCTAGTGCATTTTAAAAAAGTAGGCCATATTTGGACGTGATCAGATTTGTAGATACCGGGCACGGATAAAAACCTTTTTGTGAGAGAGTACGGATAAAACTTGACCGAGTCAAATGGCCATCGCTACAAAAAGCGGGGTGGAGCACGTGCTGCCTAATTAAATAAGTTATTCGGCTATGATTTAGAAGGTCCTATGAACTATGGTTGCAACCTCCTTAAAAGACTCGATGAAGCACAAATGCTCCTTTTGCTAGGAAGAGAGATACTCTGACTTACGGTTTGAAAATTTGAATTTTGATTATTCACAAGAGATAGTACGTACGAAAAAATAATCATATGTAGTTTTGATCGATATAGCTGAACTCAATACATATTTTTACTACAATCTTCCTGTTGACCTCGTCTTAAAAACATACTGTTTGAAAACTAATTACTATAACATAAGTTATAAGCCATAAACCATAAGTAGAAAAGAACTTAAGTAGCGCCAATCTTTTTTTTATTCAAACATACTGTAATGACCTGAATTTTTCAAAAATTTGAAGTTTAATTGAATTTTCAAATTTCATTGCAAATTCCAATTCCTAAGCCTAATCTCCAGATTTATCATCCTAATCCCGCACTAATCTTAAGGCAAATCTCCTCCCCTCCACCTGTTTTTGCGCGGCACTGTTCATCCACCCGAAACCACCCCGCCGCCTGATCTTTTCTTCACCACCGCGGAGCCGTTCTCGCGCCTTCCCCACGCCAGCGCACCCCTGCCAACTCGCCACCTCGCCCTTCGGAGCCCTTCCCCGCCAACTGCCCTTCCCGGCCCTTCCCGCCCGTGAGCCACCGCCGCCACGCCCTCTCCTGGCGCCGAACCGCCTCTGGACGCATGTGAAAGCCAGAGGCCCCTTCAACCGCCCCCACGCACACCAGTGAAGCTCCCCATCCACCGAATTCGCCTCTTGCCCCCTCCATTGCCGGGAATGGCCGAATTCCCCAATCCCGTGCCCTAACTCAATTCCCATTCTCCGGCCGACCATTCCCCAATTACTTTCACTGGTAGCAGCCCTAAGCCCCTAGGAACCTCTCCGCGCTGCCGCCTTAGCCTCCCAAGCACCGCTCTTCTCCGGCGCCGAGAGCTCCCTCACCGCCGCAAGCCTTCACCGTGGCCAGCCTCACCAGTGCTTCCCCAGCTAAAACCAATGCTTCTCCGAGTTTCCCCACACCCTAGTGAAGCTCTAATGCCAACCCAATTACCCAAAGAAGTTCCCATGAACCCTCAATTTCAAAAATGGCTGTGGAGGAGGTGACCTCGCCGCCACCACCGGACCCGCGAGCACAAAAAATGGAACCCCCGTGTCACGCTGAGTCCGCCCATGCACTCAACCGCCGTCGCCGTCCACCCTACCGCCGCCGGCAGCCACCGCCTGCCTCCCCTGCTCCTCTGCGCGCGTGCGGTCTGAGGGAGGAAGACGACCGAGCCAGGGCGACTCGGTTGAACCGAGCCAGCTCCGCCCGCGCCTGGTGCGCCAGACCGGGCCAGGCCGAGCTGGTCGCGCCGAACCGCATCGCCGAGTCCGATGAATAGTGCGACCGAGCCCAAGGAATAGTACTTGACCCAAACCCAAAAATACATGTTTATACTCCACGGATCCGTTTCGAGCCCGCCAACCCATTTCTTAGCTCCAAATATTCATACCAAGCCTCCAAAAATCCCAAACCTATCTTATTTGAATTTTGGTGAATTTATTTTGTTATTTCCATTTCTTTATTCCTAGCTCATTTTTCGTCAAGCGTGGAATTAAATTGATTTTCTTTATTTTACGCTAGCACGTGACGTCGAGGATCAGCTAATTCAAGAATACGAAGCCTCGGATCAAGGTCAAGGCCAAGAAGTTGAAGAATACGAAATTGTCGAAATTATAAGTCCGCAAGGCAAGTCACATGTTTTTGATCATATTGAATCCCATTAAATTACATTATTTATTTAATGTATTTTCATTATTGATAGTTGCGAACTGATAATTGCTTAAAACAAAGATTTAGAATGGCATGCTATTTAGATAATCTACCACTGATAAATAGCCCTGTTTACCTTGATGGCCATATTCACTTTGACAACCTTAGTAAGAATTAACATATGATATAAATGTATACAAGATCATTTCATTCAGTATGATACACTACTAAGTGACCCTGGCCGTTGGCCGGTAGAATTGAAAAACCCGGAGAGGGTAGGGTGGTATGGGACACCGTACCCTAGGCCGGTGATGCTGGTATGTACTTCTAAGGTGATGGCTGTGGGCCGGTAGGATTTGAAAACTGATACTAAGGTAAAGGTGTACTGTGGGAAATCACACGGTGATCTACGCCACAACTTTACCTTAGAGGAATTGAGACTGGGAAGGGTGTACTGTGGGAAATCACGCGGTGATCTACGCCACGACCTTACCCGAGTGAGAGGCTGGTATGGATGGGTGGTGGTAGTGCCAGTGGGCACAGAGGGAGACGTGGTTGGATGCCTCAGGTGAAAAATGTAAGGACGAGAACCTTGTGCCAAGTAAAAGATATAGTCAACGCTCAGGCCACAGGAGTTGACTTGTCAACACTGGTCTAGTAACTGCTCCATTCAATTGAAACTCTACAGGCTGTGATGACAGGTAGACGGGGAGTTAGGTATGCTGCGGGTACCTAACAACGATAGTATTCACTCACAAGCGGCTAGAGAAGAGTATGTGCGCAATTGTAACCGTGACTGAGTGATGCTGTCGGGTAGAGTCTATATAAAGAATGGAGCAGTGAACCGACCTGACTTTCTTAACTCTGCCGCGGGAGTTAAGGGATCGTGTGGGTAAAGTTGAGCAGCTCTGCAGAGTGAAATAAATGGTATTCGAATACGCCGTGCTTCCGGTTAATGAAGCTGTGTTAATTGGGTGATTCCAAAAACAAGGCATAAGTAGTGTTTCTGAGGTTGTTAAATTGAGTAATGATGAGATTTTGTCTGATAACAGAAAACCCCTGATCTTAAGAAGAAAATGTTTTACTTTTAATTGTTTGCAAATAAAACTGCATCCACCTCATAATAAAACCACTATACACCCTCCACCCGAGAACCCTGGCAATTAATTATATAGTATTTCCACATGTGATTTGCTGAGTACGGGATGGGAGTACTCAGGCTTGCCTAATTTTCCCCCAACAGATACCAGAAGAAAAAGGAAGCAATTCAAGATTTCGCATTAGGGTTACGACCGCACTCAAGTGTTCCTGTGGAGTTTTCTTCGGCTCTTTTGTATGTAAGTTAAGTTTTGGGCTTGAATGCCCTTATTGTCGTTAAAGCTGGCCATTAGGTCTTACTTTAATCCAATTAACTCTTTTTAAATGGCTTGTAAGCAGACATGATACACTGTTAAGCCGCAACAGAACTCTTGGGCTGTTGCAGGCCGTACGACGTCCCTAGTCCCAAAAATTGGGGGTGTTACACATACTATGGCACTATCCAAATAGAAATCATCAGCAACTCGCAATTCACTCTATCATGAGCGCAGAAGTTTGTTTTTCAGATGTTTACAGGAATTGAAATATTTTCTGTGAAGGGCGTGTAAATGTCCTTGAAATCCTTGCGCGCTCTTAAGGAATTTTGAATGAATTGCACTTACTCTGCAAAACTCATGTAAGGTGGTAGAAAAGGAAATCCTTGCTACGCCATTTCTTGTGCGACTAACACACGTGTTTTCTAGTTCTAGTTGAAACTTTAAGCATGGCTCAAAGTTTCCTTGTACTGTTCTTATCTAAGTACGTTCCATGATTTATTGCATATTCCCTGGTTGGAAAGAAATGCTAGCAAGGCACATGGGTTAGCAGGTTTGACCTTACATGGTGGCCGCACTATTTATAGATGTGTTCTTTTCGGTAGCGGCTGATAATCAATAGCAGTGTCTAATAATTTTTAACTTTAGTATAAGTGTTTGTATGGACAAACCAAATACCGATAAGCTACTTTGAAAAGACTGTCCCGATAAGCCGTTTCAAAATAACAGCGAAAAACTATCTTATTTATTTGTTCGATAAAAGCCATAAGCCATAAGTACATGATGGGCCTGTTTGGCAAGCAACAAGTCGGCCGGCTTTTGGCTTTTGCTACAGTACCTAACTTTTAAACGGAGTATTTTTTCAAAACGGGGTCTCCAAGTTAAACGTTGTACACGTTAAAAGCCCACATCTGTACCAGCCAAAATTGTAAGTGAGTATCGGTCTCTCCGTAATCTGTACCGTAAACAGCCAAAATTCAAAAATTTCAGCCAAAAGCCATAAGCCGCAGCCAAAACAAACAGGCCCGATGTGACTAACTCTCCTTGCATTCTTTTAAATGAAAAATGGTAGAAATAAACAACAGTGCAAAAGGTCAAAATGACAAAATCCTATAGGGGCAAACGTAGACCAACCCCACATGGCACACCAGCCAGGATCACTCAAAAAAGAAAAAGAAAAAGAAAAAGTGAAGGCATCCAAAATTCAAATGGACTCAAATTAAACGATGGATAAACCCTGCACCAGCTAGGATTACTCAAAAAAAAAGGGGGTGAGCATTCAAAGTTCAAATGATCTCAAATTAAATGATGGGAAAAAAATTCCCCGCACCAGCTGTCCCCACGAGAGAACCCAACCACGACCAACAAGGCAACCACTTTTATATTGTGTGCCGGCAACCGCTCGCTTCCTCTTTCGTCCTGAACAGCAAACCGTGGAGCCCTTCTCCTCCTCCACTAGCGAATCCAATCCGCGCAGGGGAGAAAGCGAGAGGAGGGAGTAGGTGTAGAAATCGTATGGTAGAAAAGATTTGGCCCCGGAGATTATTGGGCTAGCTCGGGCTCGATTCTTTTTCTTTCCCTTTCTTGGTGTCTTTTTTTCCCCCTTCTTTTCTATGCGCTGATAACCACTTCTGGGGTGCGAAAATTCCTCTCTTCTGTTAGGAGCGCGGAGGCGCCGATCTGTGGCGGCTCTGGGCGCGAGCTCGAGGAGCCGCTGGTCTCACACCGCGAGGGAAGGAGGAAGAACTGCCCTGTGAGTTCTTGATTTCTTTTTATCTTTTCCTGTCCTGTGAAATTTCGTCATATTTTCTCGTTGCTTGTTGGTGTTCCTTGTTGTCGAATTTAGGGCATGTTTCTGTTAGGGATCAGCGTGGGGGATTTCGAGTGGTTCTTTAATTTTAAGAGCCGAATTTGCATTTCTTTTGGAATTTAAAGAACGATGGCTTTGGCTGTGTTCTCTGTCTAATCCATTTCTGGTGAATGATGTTCTTTTGGAGTTGGTGGCGTGGGTCCCCTTCAACGCTAGATATTTCTGAGACTTGTCGGGGGTAAACAAATAGTACTTTATTTTAGATAATAAAAACTATTTATGTTCTAGCATAAATTTGCCATCTCCGTACTCAATTTGATGTTTTTTTGATGTTGAAGGACAACAGATTAAATTAAATTAGTCATCTTCTCCATTAATTTGTTATCTCCACACACAACAAATTAGTGGATGTTTTTTGGGTTAATTTGATGTTGTAGTGCCGATAATCCCAAAGATTATCGTAATTGTAGGGAAGTGGTTGTACGGGGTCCACAATGCCAGCGAGTGAAGGTGCCTATCCAGTGAAGGTGTTCTTCTTCTCCTCTGGCCTTTTCTCCCAAATTACTCCCTTCCCAGTTTCATTTGTTGTTCTTCTCTCCTCACAATTTGTTGTGCCTCATCGCCGGCGACGGGGCGCAACGAGCCAGGTCTCCTTCCACACCGCGGTCTTCTCTCGTAGGCGTGTTGTGGAGATCCATCCTGACATGGATTGATTTCTTCTTTTGTTGGTGAGGAACCCTTAGCTTGATTGGATGGATTTGATTGTTCTAATAAGAGTTCGCGATCAAACCCAAATCTTTCTTTCTCTCCGTCCATTTAGTTGCTGGTTTGTTTGCTGCGTGGTTCGATTAGGTTCTTGTTCTTCAGCGTGCAAGATCGGTTGAACCCATAGGACTTGGTCCCCAAGGTGCGGGTGCAGTTTATTTTCCAAAAAAATTGGGCGTTCAACTGGACCCCCACATTAAGTCCGCTCCTGGAGTCAAGTGGGCGAACAGCTACTCCTACTAGCAATCTTTAAAATGTAGTGGGCAAACAACTACTACTACTAGCAATCTATAAAATGTTAGTGGCAATAGATAGCTGGTGTAAGTGGCACCTGCTAGCGATCTTGAAAATGTCAACAGCGTTGTGTTTACTGCGAATTGGCTTGAATTTCGACATTGGCAAATCATTTCACTGTGTTAATTGTTGGTCCCCAATTTAGTAGAAGTTAATCTAGTTAATAGATCAAATGAGAACCATTGGTAGAGCATGTATATAGTTTTTCAAGGATCATTGGTCAGGGTGGACATTATTATTCTTCAACTTTGGTGCGTTTGTTATATTGAAGCTTTCAGAGTTCTGTTTAGTGAGTTACCCTGTATTTTTTTTTAATTTCTGAGGTAGGTGCAATGTGTTGTTTGTCTGGACAGGAGTTTAGTGGATAGCCAAAAGCTTTTATCAACTCTTTATTTTGTTCGTACTTGATTATATTTATTCTTTGAGTTAGTTAGCTTCCTGAAGTTGGAGTTTCACCCTAAATTCGCTGAGTTGTTGGGCATTGTTTGTTCAAGGAAGATTTCCTAGTTGTTTTGGTTTGGTTGACTCTTTTGTACTTCAATCTTTGCAGTCTTTCATGTATACTGGTTGTTAGATTATTTGAAGTTCTCTTTAGTCTTTATAGTCTTCTTTTGTTAAAAAAGCATCCAGGCATTGTCTGTGTCTGATAAATAACATTACACATGCTACTGTATCACTGACTCCTTCATATTGAATTTGCATTCTGAATTCTTTTGCTGAAGCGATGAAAGAAAACGGAACTAAAATTAATTTGGTGGCAAATGATTTACTGCTGTGTTCAAAGCATCATTTAAAATTCACGGCAAATGATTAATGTCCTGCGTTGTTGCATACTGTTAAATTCGTTCTGTGATTGCATATTAATATTCCAACTTTCCATTCTTTCATATGATAAGTCTTTCAACTTTTAATTGACATAATGATTCCTTCCTAACTTCCTGTGCTTAAATCAAAACATCTATATTTCTATAATTACCACCCTACCGAGCACTGCTTATCACTGCTGTCAATTCCTTACTATGGTCAGAGCAGCAAGTCCATACAGCGCTTCCATTCTACTTTATTTATCTCCTTAGGAAACCAGTTACAGCAATAAAGGGTTATAAACAGAAGTAATTTGTAGCTTACCGGCAATGAGTTGATGAGGGCCAGCAGGTTGCTGCTGGCATTCTTGAAAAATTTCCGAGCCCTTTGATTTCTGTTAGTCGAATGGAATATCAAAATTTGCAGATTGTTTGACACCGATGTTGTCTGAATCTGAGCTCAGCATATGACTTGAGATCTTATTTGAAAATATTTGTGGTCCCTTGAGTTCCTTATTGATTAGAAGAATCATGGGCAAAATTTCTGCATATGGGTGAGTTCTTTTGGGCTGTGGCTTTGACTTTTGGCTTATAGTTTTTGAATTCTAGTTTTTCGTGAGAGATAGAACGTAGAGGGAAATAGTCGCATGCTATTTTGGTTGATATGACTGAACTCAAAACAATGTCTATTACAATCTACTTATAAACTTCGCCTTGAAAAAACACACTATTTAATTTGTAACTAGCACATTTTGCCCAAGTGATAAAATTGATAAAACTAAGTCAATAAATCATGTTGATAGTGGCCTTCTAATAGTGGTTTTCTTACTTAGAATTTGACTTGGTCCAGAATTTTCGTGCTCCCTAGGATGGACACTTTTGGCTGTCAAATTTTGGTTTTTGTTCACCATGAAAATTGAGAAATTTATGTGTCAGTCCTTGGCATTACCATGGTTGATATATTATTCATATGGATCCAGTAATTTCCTGCCATATGTTTGAAGTTTCCTTGGATGCCATGGAGATTACCAACAATTTTCTTTTTGCAATGCTTATAGCCTTATACTGATTTTTTATATATAAAAATGTGAACCTTCAATTATATTCACCAATACAGTCTGAAACGCCTCAATCACTGGGTCCATGTGTAAAATATCGTATAAAATATGTTGTATTATGTACAGTTATACTACTGCCATATAAAGTGCTAATGTTTGAAAAATGAAAAGTATAGCTTGTAACATGATCATTTTCAGTTGAAACTCAGAAGTATTGTGGAACTGTAGCAACACTTGTGCAATTAATAAACTAAGGAAATACAAGAATGTAGAAACATTCTCATGAAAAAGCAACGAATGTCCAATGTTATACGGCTTGACTGGTATACTTGATTTTTGTGTTCATCGTATCTATTGGAGGATCTGGAAAACTTTTACATGCAAAAACTTTTACATGCTTTACAAAAGCCAATCAAGAAGAACAACATCATCATCTTCTTTTGGAACTGTTGCAGCTATTGGTGTTCGTGGTTCTTTTATTAGTTTTTGTTGAAATTTATTATCTTTGATTTTATTATAGTTGCATTACATCCGCAGCCGATCTAGTAGTCATTGTAACTTTACTCACTCATTTTGTTGTCTTTGTTATTTATAGGACACAATGGCAGATATCCAGTTAGGGTGTTACACTATAAAATCCCATGGAACCAAAGTGGCAAGATTCCACATGTATGACTGGATAATACTTGTCCTCCTTGCTGTTATAGATGGACTGTTGAATATAATTGAACCTTTTCACCGTTTCGTCGGGAAGGACATGATGACTGACTTGAGATATCCATTGAAGGGCAATACGGTGCCCTTTTGGGCTGTTCCAGTGTGTTCTTCTGTCCCTAACCTTGAATATGTCTTGATCTCTTACATTATTCCATTAAAAAAATCTCTTTTCAGTTTGGTAACTATTTTTCTGATTTGCAGCTCATTGGAATTGTATTACCTTGTGTCATCTTTGGTGGCATTTACTTCAAAAAGAAAAATTTCTATGATTTGCACCATGGCATACTGGGTATTTTACATATCCTTGATCCTACAAATATGTTGATATAATATATAAAAGAAATAATGCTGAACAATGGAATTTTTTGTAGGAATTCTATATTCGGTGCTCATAACTGCAGTGATCACTGATGCAATTAAGGATGGTGTAGGCCGCCCACGTCCAGATTTCTTCTGGCGCTGTTTCCCAGATGGAAAGGATGTAATATTCTAAGCTAAACCTTCACTTTTGTTCAAATGTTTTTATCATTTATATTTTATGGAATCCAAAAGGACCAAAACTCACTGAAGGACTCTCTTTCCAGGTTTATGATAATGTTACTACTGGTGTTATGTGCCATGGAGAGAAGAGTGTTATCAAAGAAGGTCACAAGAGCTTTCCAAGTGGGCACACTTCATGTAAGTGATGACATAAATACTCAATATACCTTATGTTGCCTTTGATAAAATATTGGTTTCATTCATTTCTTCGTCAGCTCTTCATACATTATCTCAGAGAGGAAAAACGTATATGCCTGAGGCATGATTGAGAACTCCGTTATGCACCGCATGATTCAAAACCCCATTGTACACCTAAAAGGTTTAATATCATTCAGTGACAACACTAACATGCCCTGCAAGTACATCCTTGCAAAAAAACAAAATCGACGCAGGTTGGGCTGGGACCTGGGAGCAAGTGATGACTAGCTGTAGTGGTGTGGTTGAGTGGGTGGTTTGCGGTCACTGGCTTATTGGTAAATATGTGATTGGGCACCTGGTGAGCTGGGAATGGGTGGCAATGCCTCAATTGGGCATGATGACATCCCGATGCAGCAGCTAGTTTAGTGCAATTGTGGCGGGGAGCCAGGAAGTGGCAGGCATGTGTGATGATGATGAAGGGCCTACCAATGCAGATGCTTGGTTAATGCTTGGTGTTGGTGTAGGAGCAGTTGGGGTGGTAAGTAGTGCTGGAACTACCAGGGAGCATCAAACATTGGGTTTCTCATGTCTGCCACATTATGGAGTAACTGGAGTTACATATATTATAACCAGACAATGTTTGTCTCAACATTGCAGTCAAAACATGCCCTGTGCTAGGTGCTGAAAAATTCTGAGTCTAATCTGAGCCATGCCTCGTGAAGTTTATTGAGAAGTTAAAGGTGATCTATAGTTCTATACATTTCTGAGAAAAAGCAACTAATTGTCAGGTCAAGGCAATATCAAAACTGGGATAAATTTGAGGCACCTTGAGGCATGCCTCATGGAATCGAGGGAATTTTGATATTTTCTGAAATCTTAAGTATATCAATTATCCTCTTTATCACCTCGCTATTTTGCATCTTGTATCATTGACAATGTCCGCCTGATTTCCTAGTAACCAAAATAAGTTGTGGACTTGTGGTTCTTTAGTTTTTTTGGGCACATCTATGGTAGTTTTGTTACAATTCTGTCAAATGTGGGATCATCTAACATTTGTGTTTTCACCGTTTCTTAAACTACTACAGGGTCTTTTGCTGGTCTAGGCTTCCTTGCGTGGTACTTAGCTGGGAAAATCACTGTTTTTGACCGTAGAGGCCACGTTGCAAAGCTGTGCATAGTGTTTCTGCCTCTACTTACTGCTGCACTCGTGGCTGTTTCTCGCGTGGATGACTACTGGCATCACTGGCAAGATGTATTCGCAGGAGCTATTATAGGTTTGCTATTTTGATAACTTCATTTATAAATCCATGTAAGAGGACCTTATATGGTCCTAAAATGCACATATCATTTTTTTCCCGCTCATTGTGGTCTCTTCCATTTGCAGGTCTTACAGTTGCTTCATTTTGTTATCTGCAATTTTTCCCATATCCTTATGATGCGGATGGTATCTCCTTTTCCTTGTTTTGCCTGTGGAGTTTTTTGTCCAATGTATCATAGAAAACGTTAACGTTTCCTTCGCAGCTTTCTGGCCTCATGCATACACCGTCCAGCTAGCCGAGGCACGCAACAGTGGCACTGCAAATTCCTACAGCGTGCGACCGACGGAGATCGAAACTGTCAATATTCCAGAAGGGCACGGGCACGGTGGGATCGCACTAAGAGACACCAGCCCTGTTCTAGACAACCTGGAGTCTGGCAGGAGATTATGAAACCTGGGACTGGACTGGAGATATCCCAAGTACCAGAGCTTGAACTTTGTCGACTCGACAGGCTCTGTGGGAGCTGTTTTCATGTATACAGTTAGGTTTATTGTAGAGCTATTGTTTGCCACCTTGGTATGGGTTTTCGGTGTCTACAGGTTGTTTTCTGTTAACTGGATAGTTAAGCCTTGGCCGTAAATTACCTAACTTGATGATCTTACTTCTCGACGACCTTTGTACATTAATTTGTGCTCTTTGTACCTTGTTTGATTGTTGATCCCCTTGCTTTTCAGCTAGTACAATCAGATGCTCATTCTATCTCTAAAAATATTCTTTTTCTCTCAGTCAGTCAACGCATGAAATTTAAGGTGGTGTCTAGGTGGGAATCGAACAGCACTTTCTGTCGCTCAAGAAAATGATTTGGGTTTGACTCGGGCTAACTGTTTTGTGGGCTCCGTTGTTCTGTTGAGGGCTCTATTTAGTTTGGGCAGACTATTTTGCATAGCTGCTGTAACACCGAATAGGTCCACATCAAACCCTAGGTATCAACTTAAGCTACAATTGCAACCAACTACTTCGAGATACAGCAATACTTTACGCAGGTAACTTACCGAAGCTCAATTAATTTTTTTTTACAAAAGAATTAAGTAAATAAATTTAGTATATAAATCATGTAAAATAAATCTATTACACCGATTTGCTTCAATCTACATGTATAGAAGTAACAAAAAGCAAAATGCATTGTCAGAATGTTAACGCAAACACTGCTTTTTCTCATGCACATGTCCACACATTCAGTGTTGTATTGCTAGGGATGAAAGGAAGAAACATAAAGGTAGTAGATATCATGTTGCCAATGACAGATCTAAAACAAAAATATGCATCATGCGTGTTCTTATCGACACATCCATCGATAATATAGTATATAGTAACGCGTTCTAAATTTTATATCTTTAGACTCGTTATACTCAAATCAATTGCCATACTGATCAAGCCATGCAGGGTTAAATCTTCTCTTTTTCTTCCCAAATATTGCATATAAAAAATCATATGTGTGAGGTTGGTAAGGCCCACTATCCAAGTACTTTCTTCTTACCACATTTTTCTGATTGGGGAGATAGTCGTCAATTCTTTTCCTTTTCTCTGAATCAAACTGAATCTCCTCTTTCCAATTGATTTCTAAACTTTCTGTATTCGTAGCATTTGCACTTGAACCTTGTGCCATTCTTTTTTAAAAATCACTCCATGACTATAGACCACTTGCCATGAGGAGATGACAATTATTGAAAATTAGAACACATTGAATTAAATATTGAAATATATGGAAAAATTTCCTAATTCAATTGTTGAAAAAAAACGAAACATAGCATTCTAATATTAAAGTCCTGACCCACAAATATTTTAAAAGTTATAGAATTGAAACCCTAAAATCTAAATAACAAAATTTAGTACCTATTTTGGTTGCCTAGTCATTAATTCATTAGCTATGAAGATTATTGAACATTTGAACTTTGAAAGCAAGGAGCCAGGATGAGATGGCGAGTTGACGACCTCGCTTATTGTCGTGACTGTTGGCCATACTGCATACATCATACATACACCAAGATTTACTCCATTTGCATGCATGAGCAGTGAGATTAACACAGCAAGAAATCTAACCATACCATCCGAAGCACATAGGTGCAGACGAGAAGTGGCTAGTGTGCTCCCAGACGACGACAGCTTCGGCGTCGAGCCTGTCACCGTTGCAGATGGAAGGTTGCATGCGTGGTGTGCCGCGTGGGGAACAGGAGAAGGTTGGTAAAGCGTCATCGGGATCTGGCATTAGCTACTTGGTTGGCTTGAGGCAGGTGTTGGCTTGAGTCTTGGATTGGCGTTGGCTTGGGTCTAGACTGGCTAGTGGCCTACGCTCGATCGGTTCAAGTAGTCTCTGTTATTTTGTTCATTTTTTATGGTCGAATGATATGTTGTGTCATGCCAATTTCACCTTACACGTATTTTTTGAGAGTGTCTTGCTTTGTCAACGTTCTATGCATTTTTCTTTTCTTTCCCCCCTGTTTGTCAACGTGCTTAAGCCTTCCTTTTCAGATAAATGTAGTCCTTGACATATGGTGACACTAGTTTTTGACATGTGAGAGCATACATTGTGTAAACTTGGACTCCAAGCAATAAAAATTAAAATCGACCTGAGGGCCTATGCCGCCGCACCGCTGAAGGTGCATTCGCCCGTCTATTGCATCAACAATACAGAAGCGTGGAGATAATGGTTCCACATTTCTATGAACAAAATAACAGTAAACATGCCTTTAGCATGCCAACATTCCTTGTTTTTCTTGACCATGCAAAAATGGAAAATAAAAAATATAAGCCAAAAAGTTACAATTAGCATATAGAAAAAGGTCCATAAAAAACCAACTCCCTCCCATCAAGGATACCTTGGAAAATGTAAGAATTCATCAAGAGGGATCTCATTTTGACTGGTGGCGGAGCATCCTGTTTTATTGTTGAATCCTTATGTTTGAGATGTCTTTTTGAGTGAAATGAGTAGTAGCGCAAATCTTGGGGTGAATTCTTTTGAGCTATGACTTACAACTTAAAATTTTGAATTCTCCCTATTTGCGAGAGGCAGTACACAGGGAAATAGTAGCATGTGATTTTGGCCAGTACAGCTAAACTCAGTACACTTTTTACTATAGTTTTTCTATTGATCCCATCTTAAAAAAACACACCATTTAAAAGTTAGTTACTTTAGCATAAGCTATAAGCTACAAGCCAAAAGTCTAATCGAACCCAGCCTGGGCTTTATGATCACATTGGTTTCAACCATAGTTGAGTTCTAGACTGAAGAACGTTGCTCTCGACTTTGTTCAGTCTTTCGAGTGCTTCGCCCTATATTGTCGCACGACCATGTTCAGATCTGTTGTTTCTTCGTGTTCTTATGGGCCTGTTCTTTACCTCACAAGCCGGCGGCTTTTGGCTTTTACTACAGTACCTAACTTTCAAATGGAGTATTTTCTCAAGACGAGGTTTACAAGTTAAATGATCTACACGTTAAAAGCCCAACATATGTACCGGCCAAAATCGCAAGTGAGTATCTGTCTCTCCGTAATCTCTACTGTAAACAGCTAAAATTCAAAAATTTCAGCCAAAAGCCATAAGCCGCAGCCGAAAAGAAGAGGCCCTATATTGAATCTGAACTGAAGCAGACGGTAGTTGATGCACTCTCTGGAACGTCGATTAGTTTTACGACTACGTTGGTTTCAACCATAGTCAAGTTCCAGACAGCATTGCACCGGTATCGAGCACATTCATTCTTCCGACCGCTACGCTTTTTCCTAGCGCATGGGGTTTCTGACCACTCACAAATCCTCCTTTTCTCTGGTTAGTTTTTGAGCTGAATCAATCACATTGGTTGCAGATCATTCATTGGCCTTCGACCTCGTTGGTTGTTCGAACACCTGTTGGTTTACAACCATGTTGGTTACGACCACGTTGATCTTCTGAGTTACAGTTGGGTTTCACGTAGGTTGTTCGACCATCTCATTGGCTTACGACCATGTTAGTTACGACCACATTGGTTGTTTGACCACTCATTGGCTTACGACCACATTGGTTATGACCACGTTGCCGACTGGTTTCGACCACATTGGTTGTTCGACTACTCGTTGTCTTACGACCTTGTTGATTACAACCACGGTGCTGACTGATTACGACAACATTGATTGTACGACCACTGGTTGGCATTTGATCACATTGTCTACACCTATGTCAGTTTCGATTGCAACCATTTTTGATCACGTTGTTTCTGGTCTCGGTGGTTATCGACTATAGTCACTTCTGTTTGGTAGTCGATTCCCGACCACGTTGTACTTCTGTCTGGTAGTCAGATTTATGATCACTCTGTTAGCTCACAACCACGTTGTAAGTTTTTGACCAGGTTGCTAGTTTCCAACCATAGTCTATTTTCTGTAGTGTTCTCTCGGTTGCTCTGATTTTCCAAGAGTGCGTTCAACCCTAGTCTTGATAGTTCAGTAGCTATCAGAGAAAAGAGTTAAGCGAATACTTGGGGAGAATTTGATGGCACCATTCACCTCCCCCTCTGTTGCCTGTCCGGTCCTACACCATCGTCACCGAGCAGACTATGGTTGTATCATCGTTAGGCTCTACCAATGCCTCTATGTCACCAAGCACTGGAGCAAAGAGGTCCAAACCCAGCACGTTAGATGTGTGGGAAGAATTCGACTAGGTCATGAGGCAATTGCCATTCAGTGATCAGGTAAGAGTTGTTGTTTCAATATGCCATCATGAATTATCTGCAAAGTCTACAGATAGAACTGAGTACTTGCACAAACATGGCCAAAGATGTAAAGAAAAGCAAGGCATCACCATGAGACAAATAGCTAATGTATAACCCTAATGGTATGGTACATAACTGGGATTGTAATCCTGAGGTAGCTCGAGAATTTTTAGCCTGTTTAATTGCTTCGTAAGATCTTCTTTTAAACTTTAGTGCATCAGATGCATTCGAAAAGTACATTAGAACTGCTCATAATTTTAGATTTATTCATGTTTCTAAACAAACAACATGTAGAGATTTAGTTAAGTATTACAATAATGGTCATAAAAAAATTAAAGAACTCTTTGTAACTTATACATTTCGATGGCCTTGACTTCGGACAAATGGAGTGGTTGTTCTAGGGAGGATTATCTTTGTGTAATCATTTATTATATAAATGATGACTGGATATTGGAAAAGAGAATCATAGGCTTCAAACTAATTGATGTAGCACATACGAGTGAGAATATATTATCAAAGACGTGGAAGATTTTGGTCTTACAAATAAAATTTTTGCAATTACCTTGGATAATGCTGCAGCAAACTCCAGGGCAATGAATATTCTCACTCTCTTATTTGGTACATACCCTGTATCGTTCTGCTACATCAGCGATGTGCCTACCATATTATTAATCTTATAATTAAAATTGGTTTGAAGATGTTGGATCCATATCTTCAAGCTTTTCACAATACAATTTATTTTGTAAACAATTCTAACCGACGAATTACAGCACATAGGACCTACTACATTGCGATGGGTGTACGTCCACAAAAGTTTACTGTGGACATGTCGATAAGGTGAAACTAAATTTATCTCATGCTACAAAATCTTTGAGCCTATAAGCTCATATTTTCTGCTTTTATCCACGTGCACTATCATAGCCATATCGGCAATACACTATTGACTGAGCAGTACTGGAATATTGCTAGGAAGTTACTAGCATTTTTCAAAATCTTTTACGAATCCACTATTAATTTATTCGAAGTGTACTATCTAACATATTTGGTAATTGTCCATCATATTCTTGCGATTGTTGTTCACTTGAATTTTTTTTAAAATGATGTAGTGTTACGAGTGGTTGCGTGCACTATGAAAACTAAATATTTAAAATATTGGAATGAGATTTTGTACTTATATACATTTGCATTTATTCTAGATCTAAGAGCTAAAATTATAGGATTCACTAATGTTCTCTCAATTATAGACGATTCTATTGGGATAGATTATTCTATCTATTTTACAGCTCTTCATTCACAGTTGTCTGAAGTTTACCAGAAATATGAGCATAAGTTTCAGGGAATTCGCTTACAATGATCTCCACTAGCACCCACCACAGGTAAAAAGACAAATATGTGGGGCACCATCTTTTCCTCTGGAAGATCAAGTTTTACATCGTCAAGTGGTAGAGCAATCCATACCAAGGCCCACGGGGAACTTTTATTCTTTCTGGACAGTGGTCCCGTGCTTGACCACACAGAGGACTTCAATATTTTGAATTGGTAGCGCTAGCACAAGCTAACATGTTCGGTCCTATCCATATTAGCACGGGATGTGTTAACCATTCCTGTCTCGATGGTTTCTTCTGAGTCTGCTTTCAGTCTTTCTGGAAGAATATTGGAGGAGAAAGAACAAGACTCATGAGTGAGATGGTCAAAGTACTTCTCACTATGAAAGGCTAGGAACAAGCTGATGCATGAGCTCAATACTGCATAGTGGATACGAAGTTGGAGCACGCGTTCAACAATCTCTATCTAGATGACAGCGAAGGCAGTCAAGACGCCAACGACATAGACAATTTTTAGAACATCCATGTATACATTGTACTTTTTATGATTGTTACCTGTAACACTAAGCTGCAAGTTGTACTCTTTTTTTTTTGCCAAGATTTTCTCGAGTTGAGTTTTTACTTGACAAAGTTTTTAATGGGCCAGCCATTTTAACATCAATAAAGCTCATTATTACATTTCTACAATTTATTGTGTCTTTATCTATATTTTCTATAATTTAATATGTATTTTTTTCTAGAATTTCTACAATTTATTGTGTCCTTTTTAATTCTACATATTTTTTTTGGACTATTAAGTTTTTTTTTCAAAATTTTCGGACCGAACGGGTTAGCTGGGCCAAACGGGCGGCCGTGCCTCTGTGGCCTGTCGGGCTAAACAGGCCACATGCCGGCCTGCCACAATACGAACTCCCGCTGAGCCATGCCTGGGTTAGTCTCGGCCCATAGGTAGGCACGACATAGCCCATTTTAACTGACAGACTAAATAGGCCATGCCTTACGGGCCTATGCCGTGTCGGACCTGGGCCGTGCCGTTCTGCCCAGTTGGGCACATCTGGGTGGTGGTATTGAGGCAACCGGACATGAATCCCAAAGCGCCATCCAACAGATAGAAAAATGAGTACTCACAAACAATAAAAATACTCGAGTGCCTGTGTACAGCCGCCTCAATGCGCCCTCTAATAAACGGCCCTCCGTCGAATGCTCCCCTTCTTTTTTTCCTTTGGGACGAACTGGCTTCATATGGGAGTACATCTGGGTGGTGGTGTTGAGGCAACCGGACGTGAATCCCAAAGCGCCATCCAGCGGATAGAAAAATGAGTACTCGTAAAGCATAAAAACACTCGAGTACCTGTTAGCTATTCCTGAAACTAGCAGATTTACTTGTGTAATTACGCGGTTAGATATTATAATATAGTTGGCTCTGATATACAACTCTAACATCTATGATTGAAATATAATTGTATTTAATTTACTATACAACTCTGATATACATATATGATTAATCAGTACCATTATAATATGTCCTTATCGAAATAAGTAGTGAAGATGCTTCCTTTTTTCTCAATTAATGTGAGAATTTCTAGAAAATTTTCTTTTAGGATTATTGTGAGATTTTTTTGCTTTCAAAATAAATGAGATGTCATGAATCTGTTGGTTATTTTTATTTATCTTTACTATTTAATAAGTTTGAGTTGGTGGTTGGTGCATTCTTCTTCTTCCCTTCTCAACCGTCCGATCTGAATACTGAAATCTTGAATATCTATCTAGCATCTCTCTTCCTCTCTCTCGTATCTAACTACCCCTCTCCACTTCCACCAACAGTTATCATAATTGGACTAGGTGCACAGTAGCCTGCCCATGGTAAGTCAATGTCACATCTGATGGGTGAACCCCAGTGGAGTAGCCTGATATACTAAGGTTATTACAATTTTTTTGAAAAAGCATGCGGCTTAGTAAATAGTTTAATTTATCATGATAAATAAAACAACTTTGACTGCCAAAGTGTTATCTAATTATACATCTGCATTTGAATCATGATAAATAAAACAGCTTTGACTGCCAGTGAATTCCCAAATCATTTTCGCCAATGGGTTTGATGATGATGAGGGCAATGTGGTGCTCTTTCCCCATCTCTTCAGGAATCAAATGATTTGGGAATCCATTGTCACTAATCACGGATGTTCATGGTTGTTCCATCACCTCGAGCAAAAACACACACCAACCTTTTAGCACGACCATTGACCACCACTACACCTTTTCCTCTTTTGAGATAAAACTAGCTGAATGCTCATATATTGTTACGGATTTTAAAAAAAAATTAGAATATATTTGTATGTACATTCTAACAAATTTTATCACCCGTTAGTTTTCTAACATGTAGTATGATAAAATTTTAAAATTCGTAGAAACACATAGGTATTCAGCTAGTATAGATTTAATTACTATGAACAAGTTTGCCAGGTGCCCAGGCTGAATGTTTGCTAACCAGAGCAAGGGGTGCACTGCAAGCTTTTGTTAATAATACTTCAACCTATCTACAACGATATTCGTGCCAATCCACGCACCTGGCACCTGAGCGTCCGTGCCGTACATAGAGTTACTGTGCATCGTATCAGATGCTAGTCTGATACAGAGTCTGCATGCAGTTCTCCACTCGTTGGCTCGTTGCTATCAATAGCGCTTTAGAATTTTGTAGAGTTGCCGCTGTGTTGGAAAGGATTTTAGGTTTTTAGTTTTTAAATGATGCGTATTTTTATAGTAGAGTTTATAAGTAAATTATAGTAGATACTATACCAACTTCAACTATATCGACTAAATTATATACGACTGTCTCTCTCTTTATAGTCTCTTGTGAACCGCCAAAAATCAAAAGACATAAACTAAAAATCATAAACCATAATATAAAATAACCCACCGAATTAAGTCGAGCCGGCTAAGCACTATAAGCACTACTTAATTACGAACCGAGTCTCTATGCGTAGTACTTCACTAGTTACTAGCCATCAACACCGCCTTAGGATTTTGTAGAGGTCTGTCTCTAAGAGAGGCGTAGAAACACTAGTCGAAAATTGCGATCGATCACGCGTAAATATATCAGTAGTGAGCCGAGTCGAGCCGGCTTGTGGGTGGGTGGCAAGTGTCACCGATGGGGAACTGCCTCCCGCCACGCTGGTGCCCCGACATCAACCTCCAGTGCGGCGGCAACTGGTGCGCCATTGGTTGTTGCAACCGTAGTGGCAGCCACTCGCCGGCATCTTCAGTTGGTCAGCAATATCCTACCAGCAGATATCACGGCCATGCGGATGGGAGGCCGCCGCCGCCGCCGGCAGCACATGAGTCTTCCAGAGGAAGCTACGGCCAGCCCGGCCCTTCGTCGACGGATAGGCCACGGCCGCCTCCTCGCCATACCCAAGACTCTCCCATCAGGGAGTACGGCCAGCGCGGCCCGTCGACGGAGAGGCCGCCGCCGCCGTCGCAGCAGCCATCGCCACAACCGCCCGTGCCATCTCCGCCATCGCCTGCTCTTCATCGGCCCCAAAATTTTATCAATAGACACGAAGACCAACAGGTGCTGAGGCCGCCCTCTCCGTCGCCGTCACCGTCGCCTTCGCCACCAAAAGCACCGCAGACGTGTAGCATGCCTCCTCGCCATGAATCGCCTGTGGCCGACGATAATGCGTCGGTGGCCCAAAAGGAACATCGTCCGTCGGCGTCATCGCCAGCGCCACCATCGTCGTCGTCGTCGAAGCCGCCTCTTCCTCGTCGCCAAGACTCCATCAGCACAGCCCCAGAGTACGGCCAGCGCGGCCCGTCGACGGAGAGGCCGCCGCCGCCCCCATCACCGGCAGTGTAGCCTCCTCGCGTCCCGTCTAGCGGCGCTCCACCCGTGGCCGACGACACGACGGAGGGAGGTGAGACCGTCGGGGCAGCGGACGTGCTGCCGCCAGCACGCAATGGCGGCGAGCAGGGCCGTCGTGCCACGCGATCGAGCTCGGTCGCCAGTTGAACTGAAGACGTAGTCACGTAGGTACGTAAGATACGCATGCAGCGCTACGCGTACTCCCTTATCATGGGATCCATGCGCGCATGGGATGATCGATGATTTCTCCCATTATAAATCTTTGATCGATTCTGTTTTTATGTCACACTGCAATTTCATCTAGCTGGTCAATTATCCTTTTATTTTCTCCTATTTTCATTTTGCATGTTCCATTTCTTTATCCCCATGCCGGAAAGAAATGTTCATTCCATCATTCTTTTGACCGAATGCTATGCAGTGGCAAAAATCACGTAAGAGTTCATTAATCGCTGAGATGTTTGATACACCCGTGGACAACACTCCATTTTATTTATTTCAATCGAATTTCTCATTGGATATGCTTGGAGATTTATGCGCCTTTATCCTCCTCCTTTGGCACCGACAAGCTTAATTTTGCCATGTGCACCCACCCCCAGCAAAGCCGGCCGGCTTCGGCTCTGGCTCAACAGCTCCTTGCACTGTCGCCTCCGCCAAATGCGCCCTATAATAAACGGCTCCTCCGTCGAATGATCCCCTTCCTTTTCCCTTTGGGACGTGGAAACTGCAGCTATAGCTGATAGCTTATGGTTTTTAACCATAACTTGAGCATTTGTGCGAATAAATTGAACACCGATAAATCGATAAACGGCTTCGAAAAAACTTCAAAAAGACTATTATGATAAGCTATTTCGAAAAGACGGGCAATAAGCCATTTGTTTATTTAGAGGAAATTATAAACCACTAGCCATGTGTTCGTACGTTGCAACGAAAAAACAAATACCATATAAATAGCACAGGAAAGATAGTTAGCATCTTAACTAAAATAAACCGATAGGAAAAACAAATACCATACAACAAAGTAATGATTACATGAAAGAATCAAGTTAGCATCTTAACTAATACCATACAACAAAGTAATGATTAAATGAAAGAATCAAGTTAGTATCTTAACTAATACCATACACCAAAGTAATGATTAAATGAAAGAATCAAGTAATGATTAAATCGATAAGAATTCTTCTTGCAAGAGAGGAATGCTTCCACATCAGAAAGACACAAGAATGTATACCTGTGAAGTGTAATGGTGACTTGGTTTGCAGATAGATGTGGAATCTGACATTCCCTTTCCAAAATGTTGGTAAATACAAGTACTTTTGCGCATCTATTTTTTCACACAAAATGATAGATGAGCATACCATTTTTCACACAAAATTTTAACTGACGAAACCCTATGAATGAACTGACATTACAAATGCACTAAAACTAAAATGAAACAAAGGATATGAAGTGTATACAGGAAGGAATCAATTAGTCACACAAAACTCTGACATAACCCTTCATCTTTATGTTCACCCAACCCATCTTGTGTATAGTCAAGTGACCGTGCGTTGCAGCGGATCCTAAACTATACCACAAGTTCTAAATTCACATTATTTTGTTTTTTAAGTTTAGACCTGTGTAGTATCATGAATATCTATTTGAGATACCTCACAACATAGAGGATTTGAGAGAGCTATTGAGTAACAACTCACCACTGTTTTTAACATATGAGTTGAAATTTCCACACAAAATATGGTGGCACACATCATGTGGTACGCAAGCCAAGCCCATTAGCTTTGCTAAAAGAAAAAGATCAGGGAAAGCAGATAGCACCAGAATGAAGTTGAAAAATACAATCTGAATTTTCTACTATCTTTCGCAAACAATAATAAAAAACAATTTCATACATACTTAGACTGAATCTGAACAATCACTATACCACAACCAATCTGTAGCGTCAGATAACGGTCGCTAAAACGTAATATTAACGTCCAACCATCGGTCGCTATAAATTTGTAACAAATGATCGGTCGCTATTTTTACATGTATCGACGGAACATCGGTCGCTACATATATTTAGCCGTTTACGTCAAACAATCGGTCGCTAAAAACATATGCTAGAGTCAAATGATTGGTCGCTATAGCCCATTTTCATTTTTGGCGCACTCAGCCCAGCCCACTCGCCCAAAAACCCTAACAAATCCGGCCGCCGCCCACGGAAAGGACTCGAGCCGTCCCCTAGCCCCCTTCTGCTCTCCCCCGCATTCACCGCCGCCTTGCTCTTCCTTCTCCACCCGCCGCTTCCATCGCCCCTCCGGATCCAGCGCCGCCGCCATCTTCCCGCTTCTCTCCGGCTGCCGCCTTGCTCTCTCCTCCCTTCTCAACTCTCTCCGGCCGCTCCTTCTCCTCCACGCCATCTCTCTCCGCCGACTGCCCCCCTTTGCCGCTTCTACATCTTCCCGCTCCTCTCCGGCCATCGCTTGCTCCATCTCCGCATGCACCCGCCGCTCTCAGCCGCGTTAGCCTCCTCTCCCCGGTTCCTCTTCACCCGAGCGTCGCCCCTCCAGATCCACCTCAGCGCCGCCGTCCTCACCTGCTTCTCCACTAGATCCCCGCTCTGGCCGCCTACGTCGCCCCTCTCCCGCAAGTAGGGCGCCGCCCCTGCGCCATCACCGTCGGCCAACCGTACCTCCAAGCGCCGGGCCACCGCATCGTCCTCCACCACATCCTCGAGTTCAACCGCAACGCCAACTCCCTCCTCTGCATCAACCCCTTCACCGACGGTCCTCGGCGCCGCTTTCCACTTCAACGCCGGCGACCATCTCAACGTCCTCGACATCACCGGTGACGCGACCACCGCCCGCAGCACCGACACCGGCGACTTCATCTACTCCACCACCGCACCGACACCGACGGCGACCACTCCACTGCTTCCCCTTCACCTCTGCGCCGGCCGACATCACCACCTCCTGCTTCCTCTTCATCTGGGTTCTCGGTTGATTCCTTCTACCACATCTTCTATTCTCAGTTACTATTACTACATGATCTGTGAATGTTAAACTTTTGATTTGTGCTCTGTGACTGTGATAGTGACTGTGATTTATGAAATGTGGTTATGTTATTGTGACCTGTTAATCTGAGCTCTGTGGTTATGTTATTGTGACCTGTTAATCTGAGCTGTGGTTCTATTCTCTGTGATTGTGATATATGTTCTGTTATTGTGCCCTGTTCTGTACTTTTGTTATTGTGATAACTGTGCAATTTGTGATTCTGTTAGTACTATGGTCAGTGTTCATGTCTTGTGCCTGTGTAGTGGTCAATGTTAGTACCTGTGTATTTTTGAGAGTGTGCCCAATTTAGCTAAGTCGGCGACCGTTTCCTGTCTCGATCTTCCCAATTTAGGTTGAGTGTTCGTAGTTCTGTATTTGTTGTGTTGTCATTTGCCGTCGTCGTCTAGTTAGCCGTCGATCGTTTTTTGCACGATCAATCACTATGTCGTGTACCAATTTTGTCTGAACTTGTTGGTATATACCAGCCAAGTCTGACCTCACCATATTGTAATTGCAGCTGCTCCACGTGTAGTTGGACACCTTGGGAAGGCTTTTGAACGTGCTCTTGGCAGCAGCTCTACTTGTTTGTATCGGTAGGTTTCTGTTTCCCCAGCTGTTGCTCTCTTTTTTTCATGTTTGTATCGGTATGCGACTATATCAGTGCTTATGATATGTTTTGATGTCTTGCGTGAAGGTTGAACATGGATAAAACATGGATTGATGATAATGCTAGGTAAAAACCAATTACTTTACAAATATTGAAAGTTATATATACATGTCAAATGGTATTTAACCTAAAACTTTCACATAGGCATACCAAGACATATTTGCAAGGAGTGAATGGTTTTTTAGCTTTTGCTTTTAGTAATTCTGCAGTAGGCAACAATATATTATGCCCTTGTAGAAAGTGTGTAAACTCATTTTGGAAAGAGGCAAGTGAAGTCCGTGAGCACTTGATATGTGATGGGTTTCTAAAAGGGTATAGAACATGGAACTTACATGGAGAAGCTAGCTCTTCTGTGAATCATGGGAATTGTGATGCTGCTGAGGTCATAGAGGATTCTAGTGAGGATGATGAAATATCTGATTTGCTTAGAGACTTAGCTGCCGGTCTAGATGATAGAGGAGATTTTGAAGACAATAGTTCAACTTTGGAGACTTGTCCTGAACTAGTTGCCCTTCAAAAGTTGGTAGCAGAAAATAGCAAAGAGCTATACCCAAATTGCAAGAAATATACACAGCTAAGGTTCCTAATTAGATTGCTCCACATCAAACTCCTTGGAGGATGGTCTGATAGATCTATGAACCTACTACTAGATCTACTTAATGATGCACTCCCTGAGGGTTCAAATCTACCTAGAAACTTTCATGAAGCTAAGAAATTGGTGAAATCCATTGGTGTTGGTTACAATAGTATTCATGCTTGTCCAAACGATTGTGTTCTCTACTGGAAAGAGAATGTGGATTTAAATGAGTGTCCAAAATGTGAGGTTTCTCGATGGAAATCAGATAGGAAGAGTCTAGATGGGAGACATGTGTATAAGGTTCCTAAGAAGGTTCTCCGCTACTTTCCTATAAAGAAAACACTCCAAAGGTTATTTCTGTCCTCTAAAACAGCAAGTCTAACAAGATGGCATGATGAAGACCGAAAAAAGGATGGTCTGCTAAGGCATCCTGCAGATTCATCTCTATGGCAGGACTTTGATGAGAGGCATCCAGAATTTTCTGCAGATAGTCGAAATATCCGTCTAGCATTTGCCACGGATGGGTTTAATCCATTTAGAATGAACAATGTTAGCTATAGTGTTTGGCCTGGTATTTGTATTCCACTCAATTTCCCACCTTCCATGTGCATGAAGCAGTCAAATTTCCTCCTTTCTTTGCTCATTCCCGGTAAACGTGGCCCGGGTAGTGATATGGATGTCTTTTTACAGCCACTTATTTATGATTTGTTAGATATGTTTGAAAATGGAGTTAGAACCTATGATGCTTCAAGGGGTGAGTTCTTCAAGTTGAGGGCGGCGGTGTTGTGGACTATTTCAGATTTCCCAGGTTTAGGTTATGTGTCTGGGTCTACCACATCTGGTGAAGCAGGATGTCCTGATTGCCACCAATTTACATGTTCACTTAGACTTCGTAATGGTACGAAGACTTGCTATATGGATCATCGTAGATTCTTGGATGAAAACCACCCATTTAGGTTTGATGCTGATAAATTTGGTGGTAAAACTGAGTTTAGGCCAGCACCTACACCACTTTCTGGGGAGCAAATTTTGGACTGCACTAAGGATCTTAGTACAATTTACATGTCCATCTGGGAAGCAACCAGCAAGAAAAAGACGGAAGGAAGGGGAGCCCTTAGTCATTTTCAAAAGGAGATCTATTTGGTTCAAACTTCCATATTGGAAAGATTTGATGCTGCGACATAATTTTGATGTCATGCACATAGGAAAAAATGTGAGTGAAAGCTTAATTAACACATTCCTGGGCACCACTGAAAAGTCCAAGGACAATTTGAATTCTCGTCTGGACCTTCAAGCTCTAGGTATTAGAAGTGATCTTCACCCTGTTGAAGTTGATGACCAATTTTATTTACCACCTGCACCATACACAATGAGTCCCGATGAGAAGAAATTATTTTGTCAAATACTAAAAGGGGTCAAGTTTCCTGATGGTTATGCATCTGATATACGACACAACATCCATGTTAATGAGAAAAAAATATTTGGGCTAAAGAGTCATGAGTGCCACATTATTCTTCAACACTTGCTGCCCCTTGCTGTGAGAAAAATATTGCCTGAAATGGTCAGTGCAGGAGTGATTCGTATAAGTAATTTTTTCAAGAAGCTTTGCTCACCTGTCATTCGAAGAAGTGATATGGATAGTCTAGAGGCTGATATAGCTGAAACCTTGAGCCTTCTTGAGGCTATATTCCCTCCATCATTTTTCGATATTATGGTACACTTGATGGTACATCTTCCTGCTCAAGCAAGAATAGCTGGTCCTGTCCATTTTCGTAGCATGTGGCCAGTAGAGAGGTAATTTTCTTGGTCATATAAATACTGTAACATAGTTAACAGAATTTCGTAGCTACTGTTTTATAAAATTATCAATTTGCTTTGCCTTTTATTTTTGCATATAGATATCTAATGAGATTAAAGGGTTCTGTTCATACAAAAAGTCACCCTGAGGGATCAATTATGGAGTGGTCTATGTTTACTGAGTGCCTTACACTTTGTGCTCGCTATCTACATGGTGCAACTCAAGTTGGCTATCAAGTTCTAACCCAAGAAGATTGTAGCACAACTCCTTTCTTTCGTACCATTGGTCGAGGATTGGCCGGAAAGTGCACAATGAGTATAGACCACAAGACATGGCTGCAAGCTCATAGATATGTTTTATTCAACTATGACTATATAGGACCATACTTGGAGTAAGGCATCTAAATTATTTTCCAATCTTTTCCAATTATTTTTACATTTCACATGATCAATTACTTAAGACATTCTAAACTGATAAAATGGTATGTACAGCAAGCATGCTCACTACCTATCCTCAATTGGTCTTCGAAGTAAACGAGACATCAACCGCATGCATCATGAATCATTTCATGAGTGGTTTAGGTTGCAGGTAAGTAAGAAGAAAACTCAGCAAATGTAACTTCAGATGTATTTCATATTTAGATTCATAGAAATTTGTCATAATCACAGGTGGAAGAGATGAGTGAGGAAGCAACAGATGAGATTAAGATATTGGCGAAGGGGCCAATGATGACTGCACAGAAATATAGTAGCTATACCATAAGTGGAATGAAGTTCCACACAAAATCCTATGATGAGGGTAGAGCTGTTCAGAATAGTGGGGTTGCTGTAGTTGCAGAGTCAGCAAGCTTTGAGAGGGGCAATAATGATCAGATTATAATAGGAAAGAAAATCTATTATGGTGTTATAAAGGAAATTCTTGAACTGAACTACCAACACAAAGGAAATGTGGTGCTTTTCATGTGTGATTGGGTTGATAACCGTGTGCAGGATAAATGGGTAAAAACTGATCAATTTGGGGCCACAAGTGTCAACTTTAAGCATTTATTCAATACAGGTGAAAAGATATCAGATTAACCTTTCATTCTAGCTTCACAAGCACTTCAAGTATACTACGTTCCTGATCAGTTGTTGTGAATCATGTGCTGAAAAGGGACACAACTCTGCCTCGCACTTATCCTGGTGTGGAAAAGATGGCTGATGCTCATAGGTTGTCGATTGCATGGCCATACAATAGAGTAATAAACTATCCTTGTCATCGTTTCTTGTTTTCTCATATATGACAAATGGTCAAACTTATAATTTCTGATATTTGTGACAATTGAAGGTTAAGCAGCAGGCATCAAAATCGGTTAGGAAGGCATCAAAATCGCCTCAAGGTGTTTCAGGTATGTTATTCTTAGGTCACTTATCTCCTCTTGTGACAGTTGAAAGGTTAGCAAATTTCATGATGCTGATTAGAGCCTATACTCTGTTGTTTTTACACTCACTTGTAGCAGGGGGAGAGAAGAGCTAGAACTCAGGTGGGCAGTCTATATGTGATTTCTACCTTTTTCTGTTGAGGTTGGTCAGTGTTCTGTTTTTATCTTTTTCAAGCTTGCATGCAAACTGTTGATTGGTGACTAGTAGGGAAATTGCATGTAACTATACAAATTCTTCTAGATATCAGTACAAAATATATTATTTGCTTGTGTTTTAACTAATTCTTTGGTGCAAGTAGTTGACAAATAAACGATGCTTTCTTTTTTATGATTTGCAGGAGGTTACATAGATCTAATTTAGATTCTTACAAATTGTATATAAACAATGCTTTTTTATGTATGATTTGCAGGAGGTTGCGTAGATCTATTTTAGATTCTGACAAATTGTATGCAATCTCAGCACATTTGGCGTAAGCTTTAAATTTTCAGACTAGTTGCCTGTCTTATACTGTGTTGTTGTGTTCAGGTGGAGGGAGGCCTTGGAGGTGTACATGATGCTGGATAATGTCACCAGGAAGCCAACATATGACATTTTGCTTTTGATAAGATGGAGATGAGGCATTTTGTAGTGAATCTAGTTAGATTGTGCAAGCAAACATTTAACTTGTGCCTGCCATTTGACCTAGCTAGGTTGTATGTGTGCTTTTCCTTTTGTAATGATGACCTGTCATGGATCAATATGATAGAACTAATTGATGTATTGCTAAATGTTGGCTTCAATGAAGACTTGAGAGATACCTTTATCTAATATAATGTGGTTAGTGTTGTGGGCAGCTATGGATTACATATGTATGTGGTTGATGAATAATGTGACATGTTATGGATGTTTATTAGGTTTGAAATCTGGTTAATACGAAATTAATATTATATATAATTGTGCCAGTTCATAGCTACTGATTATTGGTTGCTAAAAAGTTTGATATCATCAAACCATCGGTCGCTAAAACATGTAACAGATGATCGGTCGGTATAAATACTAGCATCCAACTATCGGTCGCTATAAATCCTGTCGGTCGCTATAGACTTATAGCGACGCCACTTACAGCGACTTATACATCGGTCGCTATAACTTTATAGCGACCGATGATCGGTCGCTATAACGGCTTATAGCGACCGATTTGGAGTCGCTACAGATTGGCTGTGGTATAGTGAATTTGAACATATACCTTCTTTAACACGCCATAAAGAGCTCAGTTTATACCTCTCTCTATCAAAGTATTGGATTACTCCTTGACTTCGATGCCATGCTTTACTACAATTAGTTCAAGCTTTCATTATCGCAACAAACTAGTCGAGACTCATCCGACCATCCTTTCAGTAACCACTGACGCAGATTGCACATAATTATGCGCATAATGGTTTGTAACAGTAACAAATACAATGCTATAGAAATGATTGGAGTATATATAACAACTTGTCTTTGTCAACTTCCTGCAAAACATTAGCATCGTAAAATTGGCAAGACTTACTTCTAATTTAACATAAAAAGCAAACCGATCAATTAAAAGGTGGTGACACACACACACATACATATCTACGAGCATCACATTAGTGAAGTATGATAGAACAAGCACTACATGTGAAAAATTATGTAAGGAAACAATGGGATATTAAAGAACGTATGGTGAAGTAAATAAAAAACAATGGGACAGAAAAGAATAATTACGTATGGTGAAATTGAAACATCTTAACACACCAGCATACAAATAATAGTCAGAGATGGAAATAAATGATACTGTTCATCAACAATAATTTGTCTGAACAGAACAATGCAACTTTTTATTTGATATTTGATTAATTCCACAATATGACCTAACCGATGAAGTGAAAATAACTTTTTTTTTGCATTTTAATTGCAATATAGATAGATAGTAATCACTTGATTGCTACTGCTACAGTGTGTAAGAGGAAAACTAATTCACATCAATTAACAAGATTGCAAGAAATCCACTAGCAAGGACAGCTTGATTGATATTAACCATACAGAAACTTTGTAGTACGAAACAATTTGCTAGATGAGATAAATTATTAACACTTTTATATTAAGGCATTTAAATACAAACATAATAATCAAATATGGTATCTAGATAACCATATTTGATTATTAGCACTTTTAGATGTAATCGTGATGTTTTGAATTTGAAAATTTAGTTGTAGAACCGTGATAGAAACCACATTGCGTGGTCTTGATTTGGTCCTACATGTCCACAAGAAAAGAAATACGAGGCAAAACAAACTATTATTTTTCTCTAGATATGACCTAAAAATGAGTATGCTATACAGTAGTAATATCCATTATTGATTTGGAAATTCATTGATCAGCTCTATTCCGAATATGAAACAAAAAAAAACTGACAAACACTAAAGTGACAAATTGAAGGTGTGCACAGGATACATGAATATAAATAGAAGAACAATATAGACATTTTAAAAAGGATTGACTTACAGAGTTGGAAAGAAGAGAAGAATTTTTTTGCAAGTAGCACATTGTGGAGCAACCAATGTTTTGTTCTGCACCAAGGGCAACTTAAGCTACTCCAATTGAGATGGCACAACTACAATGAAAATAGCCAGATCCGGATGGTGGAAGTGGCCGAATTTTTTCTATTTTAGCCTTTTTTTAAAAAAATATTCACATTTAGACCTCTGGTAGTTTTAATTCCGTTTTTGGACCCAAGGGGTCGGAGCCGTGACCCACGGCGCCGAGGTATCACGTCTCGGCGCCGTGGTCCACGGCGCCGAGGTGGCACGCCCGCACCAGCGTGGCGGCCCGCGTGGTGCCGACGTGGCAGGCACCTCGGAGCCGTGGATCACGGCGCCGAGCTGCCTGCCACGTGGCGCCTAGCTGCCTGCCACGTCTGCAGACACTCGGCTGTTTAGGGTTTGCACCGATCAGCCTTTTTTCGCAAAATGAATTACTAGTTGTATTTTCTATTTAGATTATTTAATTATAGTAATATTATGTAATATATTTATTTATTTATTTATAGAGAGCAAAAAATACGACATATGTTTTGAAAATTCGTTATGTATTGCAGATGATACATGTTGGAAATTTTTTGTAGATTGACATAGTTTTGTAGATTATTTAATTATAGCGGGATTTAATCCCGAACCGATGCTCGGATGAACTGATGGATACCGGCCAGGGCAATAACGCCTGATCAGCTCAATATCACTTTCGGTCAGCTCTCCAAAAGGGCGGTCATCGTCAGAATCAACGGCCCTTGCGATCTCGTAAGGCTGCAGATCATCCACAATTTGAACATCCACACTGTTGGAGTCCCTGCAGACTTCTTCAATGTTGCCAGATGGAGCAACGGGAGGAACACCAATATTATCAGGAATGTCTCCTGCATCATAAGCACGAAAACGATGGGATTGAGACAAAAAAAATAACAATGACGGGAAAAGGCTAAAGTGTGGCTCGACACTTACTGGGATGATCCTGAGGGGCCGCCACAACATCATCAGTCCGACATTCAACTCGAACTGGTTGAGAAATCTGAACCTCGTTCGGGGCAGATAGAGCATCGGGCACCTCAGGCTCTTCTTCCACATCCACCGCAAGATTCGGTAACGGAGGGTCAAAGGGTGCCTGATCACCTAGTTCTGGTGAATAACCGTGAGGGGTGGGATCTATGGACACCTTCCGCACAACAAGGTCCAAACATTTTAATTCATTCCGCATAACCAATCTGACATATTTGTCCCACTCATCCTCACAACCAATTAAGATCAACCGCCTGAGAATTATGTCTTTCGAACCGTAGTGAAGTAACCCCTCAACTGTGATGCTCTCCTCGTTTCCATGACAATGTAGCTCCTCCCGAGCCCTAGCAACCAACTCACTAAACGACGGCCGATCACTGAATATCAGAGGCACCCTTTGCATTTCAACAAATCGAACATTTCCATAATCATCACTTGTCACACTGCCTCCATGATATATGGTGACTAGGTTGTCCATCTAGTTCATACAGAAAACATGGTGAGCATCTTTTGACAAAGAGGGAAGCATGGTAAAGGAATAACAAGGGGCAGTACATCTTAAATAACATTAGCTACATGTTTAACATAAACTAACTATTGATAATACCATGCACGATGCATGCACCCGAACTACCATGATTAGCAAGTCCAATTCTTACAAAGCTATAAGATTGGTAGGAGCAATCCAATTCAGAGGCAGAATTTTGCTACTCTGATCTGATCTAGATAACCCATTAAATGCTTCAAAGACAATGGTTGATAAAGACACGTAGCAAAAAGATTTCGGACTGCAGTATTCCCCACGGCTACCATGTGCCACACTCAATCCATTTCGCCAACAAAAAGTATTTACTTGGCAGTGCCAATTTCAGAAGATTAAATGTAAAAGCTTTGCCGCTCAGCAGATCTGTCGTCAAGCATCAGACAGCTACATCATCCATCATAGACTGGGCAGCAGCACAAATGCCGATGGTAGACAGAGCTAATAACAAATAATACGCACAACACCATAGCTACAAATTTATCATTACAAGAAGTCCCATCATCCATCCACCCACAATTAACTAATGTACAATTGCACAAACACAACTTCTTAGCAAACTCTCTTTTTTTCGCAAACACGCAATTTCAATTTCAGAAGATTAAGGATGCTGACCTTAGACGGGGGGAGGCGGCTGGAGGCGCGGGGCGGCGGCCGGAGACGGGGGGAGGCGGCCGGAGGCGCGGGGAGGCGGCCGGAGGCCGGGCGGCACCAGAGGGCGGCGGTCGGAGACGCGGGGAGGCGGGAGGCCAGGCGGCACCGGAGGGCGGCGGCCGGAGACACGGGGGCCGGGGAGGCGGCGGGGGCCGGGGCGGCGCTGGCGGCCCGGGGAGGCGGTGGGGGCCGGGGAGTCTGCGGCGGCCCGGGGAGGGGGCGGGCGGTCGGGGAGGCGGTGGCGGCAGGGGAGGCGGGGCGCTGAGGAGTCGAGCGGCGAAATGAACACGCGGGCGCTCGGCGCTGCATAAGTGGCCAGGGCTCGGCGCCAAGATCTACGGCTCCGAGCTCGGCGCCACGACCCACGGCTCCGAGCTCGGAGCCACGATCCACGGCGCCGAGGTGTTGCCACGTCAGCGCCACGCAGGCGACCAGGTTGGAGTGGGCCTGCGACCTCGGAGCCATGGACCACGGCGCCGAGACATGTTACCTCGGCGCCGTGGGTCACGGCTCCGACCCCCTGGGTCCAAAAACGGAATTAAAACTACCAGGGGTCTAAATGTGAGTATTTTTCAAAAAAAGGGCTTAAATAGAAAAAATTCGGGTAGGCGTGGCAGGCAGCTAGGCGCCACGTGGCAGGCAGCTCGGCGCCGTGATCCACGGCTCCGAGGTGCCTGCCACGTCTGCGCCACACGGGCCGCCACGCTGGTGCGGGCGTGCCACCTCGGCGCCGTGGACCACGGCGCCGAGACGTGATACCTCGGCGCCGTGGGTCACGGCTCCGACCCCCTGGGTCCAAAAACGGAATTAAAACTACCAGGGGTCTAAATGTGAATATTTTTCAAAAAAAAGGCTAAAATAAAAAAAAAATCGGGTGGAAGTGGCGGTGGGGGAGGGGGTGGCTGCATGTGTGGGAGTCCTTGCGCTGTCACGGAGACGCCGGTGAAGGTGGTGGATTCAGTGGTGGGCAGCTAGGGCTCAACAGTAGCGACGTCGGTGGCACAAAAGGAACATCGTCCGTCGGCGTCATCGCCAGCGCCACCATCGTTGTCGTCGTCGAAGCCGCCTCGTCCTCGTCGCCAAGACTCCATCAGCAGTTCAGCACAGCCCCAGAGTACGGCCAGCGCGGCCCGTCGTCGGAGAGTCCGCCGCCGCCCCCGTCACCGGCAGTGTAGCCTCCTCGCGTCCTGTCTAGCGGCGCTCCACCTGTGGCCGACGACACGACGGAGGGCGGTGACACCGTCGGGGCAGCGGACGTGCTGCCGCCAGCACGCAATGGCGGCGAGCAGGGCCGTCGTGCCACGCGATCGAGCTCGGTCGCCAGTTGAACTGAAGACGTAGTCACGTAGCTACGTAAGATACGCATGCAGCGCTTCGCGTACTCCCTTTTCATGGGATCCATGCGCGCATGGGATGATCGATGATTTCTCCCATTATAAATGTTTGATCGATTCTGTTTTTATGTCACTGCAATTTCATCTAGCTGGTCAACTATCCTTTTATTGTCTCCTATTTTCGTTTTGCATGTTCCATTTCTTTATCTCCATGCCGGAGAGAAATGTTCATTCCATCATTCTTTTGACCGACTGCTGTGTAGTGGCAAAAATCATGTGTTCATTAATTGCTGAGATGTTTGATACACCTGACGTGCTTTTGCCATGTGCGCCCACCAGGGTTATGTTTTTTCAAAAAATGGGTTTTATCAGGACCCACCGGTTAGAATACAAACGGACCTTAAATTTTTCAGTTTAACTTGAATTTGCACCAGTTTACTCTGATTTAGCACGATTTAGAACGATTTTTGACTGATTTTCAAACCAATTCTAGTACTAGCTTCATATGGGAGTACTCTGGAGACAAATTGCCCGGTTGCACAGAGAAAGTGGCTACCATTGTGCCCGGATACTACCTTGGAAAAAAAAGGATCAATGTCATCTGCATGTATGCTGGATACGAAGGCAATGGAGTTCCCAGGCTCACACTGCTGTGAATGTTGTTGACATCACTTGGAGAAGGACTACATAATCGCTGCTGAAAGTTTCTGAATCTTCTCTTCACTAGGCGTTGTTAGGTTGTCTAGTGTCTTTATGGGTACGTGAACGAATGTGCTTAATGAAATTGGAACTGGGGCTGCATGGTCTTTTCTCATCTTATCTCTTCTTCAAACCAAAAGATAGGGTTAGAGAACTCAATCTACTGTAAATTTCTTGTTCAATCCTCTAATCCAGTGCCTGTATCCTGTCACTTGTATCTAGAGGTGCAATCAGAGCAGATATGAACGGATATCACTCATCCTATATCCTATTTGTATTTTTTTCCCGACGTTATAGTCGGATACGGAAAATGTCGGATACTTATTTCTACATTCCATATTTATTCTATAAGTCTTCGGATGGTTGATCGGACAAAGATTATCTACTTCTTTACACAGTACATTAGACAGTAGAGTGCAATCAGAGCGAATATGGAAAGACTAATCACCGAGATAGCGAAGGAAGAGCACTCAGTATTCCCTGCCTGTTTACATGTGGCAATCCGTCTATATGTTATCTTGTTCCTAATTGAAGTTATAACAGACTTTCTCATATCACTTGACATGCAGATATATGTGGACGGATATCACTCATTCCATATTTTTCCTAGGAGACAGAGTCAGACACATAGTACCAGATACCTAGTTATCTTTTCTGTATTCGCTCCACGAGGATTCGGTCGGTCGATCGGACGGAAATTATCCGCTCCGTTTACACCCCCATTTTATATCTATACGCATGAATTTTGTGCCTTTGAGGATCAATAAATTTCACTTTTGCATCAAAATGACTCATTGCCCTGCACAACTTTTTCCCTGCAAAAAACCGCATGCCATTGCGCGCATCTCTAGAACTTATATTGTGCCCTAACCAAGGTTCTACATAAGAAACCACACTTGTAGCGGTCCTGCAATGTTTGAGCTGATTCATAAAAAAATTCCTTCAGCCACACAACATTATTGGGAAGGTACACACGCAAGCAAAATTCATATCTCCTGGTGGTGACAATGGTTTGACTCTTACATAAGTGCAAAAGATAAGGCACTTAGCCTAGACTACTTAACTGAAGATCAGAGATCAGACAAATGCAGTGGTAAGACAAACATAATTTGCAGAAAAAACAGAACACTGATCAGGAGCACAAAAAGTTCTTCAGAGATTCCTCACAGCAGAAAACCTCAAGGAATCTTATCACTCAGCAACAGTTCATTTCGGACACAAATTGGCAACTATCCATTTACAGAATGCATAATTTAATTGTTAACAAAAACACCAAATATTACTAGTCCACTTACATCTATTCGTTGTTACTTAGCAGCAGAAACAGAGATAGCTGCCAATGAATCAAGCAAATAAGAGAAGGCACGGAGATGTGCATGTTAATGGTATTAATGGTATTTTCTATTATACTAAGGTTTAGTCTTGTGTCTCTTTTGTACCTATATATATATTGTCTATTGGGCCTCTTGAATACATACACAATATTCATAACATAGTATCAGAGCTAGAACACTAACCCTAGTTTTTCATTTACTATAGCTGCCGCCGTTGCCTTCTAACCTTCGTTCCTCTTCTTCCACCGTCGTTGATCCTGTGGCCACCACCGGATCCCATCGCGCCTGGCCCCGAGGGAGCCGCCTCCTTTGCTGATGGATTTCGGTTTCCCTCCCATGCCACCCTCCTCCCCCGTAGCTGTAGCACCAAACCCCAAGCGGAGGAGAGAAGGAGAGGCGGAGCTGAGATGAGGGAAGACGCAGTGAAGCGGCTACGCGGGGTGGTGCGGGACAGCGTCAGGAAGCACCTCTACCTGTCAGCCATCTTCCTCACTGACAAGGTGGCCATGGCCATAGGCGACCCCGCCGATGTCTACACTCTTTCTCGGCCGCCACACCCGCTGCCGCTGCTCCTCTGTCGGTGGCACGGTCCGGCAATGGGTGGACCTCCTCCTGATGTGGCCGTTTCTCGCCAACCTCTCCTTCATCTCCATCATCTAGCTTCCCCTTCCTTCTCCTCTCATATCCCCCCTTGGTGACTCTTGCAGTAGCTTATGGCTGGTATTTGCAATGCTAGCTAGTCTACTGTGCTGAGGGGGATGAATTGAGATATTTTGTTTGTGTGGGCTGATCGTGGAGCTGAGGACATGTTGTTGCTGCTAGTATCACTAGCCTTTGAATCCTTTTCTTTTGAGTATTCTGTTGCGTCCATCCATATCCGTAGCCTCTCTCTTTCAGTTTGTCAAGTCGTGCGAGTCCACAAATTTATTATCAATCATAGAAGCATATGGATTTTCTCTTTGTATGGCAGCAGTCGCCGCTCTTCTCTCTGAGCCGTGTGTAGATTGTAGAAGTCATTATGATACCGCCGCTTCTCTCTGAGCCGCCGCCCTGAGCTTTTAAGATCGCCGTGCTTATTCTGCACTGTGCTTCTTGTGCATTGCTTCGCCGCTATCTTGGGTTTCGATCTGCACCGCTATGCTTCTATTTATTCCTCTTCGACTTGACATATTTTCCAAGAGCTGCACACTATGACGACATTATCAAGATCCAGACTTCAGATTTTTTTTCTATTTTAGTGCCAACCCTTTTCAAATGTAATGCTATTGCATACGTCTTACATTTGGGGAGGGGTGTTAAGGGTATTAGTCTTGTGTCCCTTTGTACCCTATATATATTGCCCATTAGATCTCTTGAATATATATACAATATTCATAACAGTGCATACCCACTGGAGCTCATGCATGGTTTTCATTCAATTTTATTTATACTTACATTTCACGCAAAGTAGTCTTCTTTACCGCAATAACATCCAAATCAAAAAATCTAAGGCATGTGAACACTTTATAATAACAAATTATTAACAGAGAACTGATAGAAACTCAATGAGTATTATAAGTAAATAGAAACTCACCAGCTTTGCCAGTGTTTTTCATGCATGAAAACATCATTCTTCTTCTTTATCATATTGGTCAAGTACTGCTAGCATTTCTAACGCTATAGCAGGGGTTTTATGAAGTTTCATTTTGAATAAAAGTTTCAGGATTCGAGTTTAAAGTTTCTAAGCAAGTTTTATTGTGTTTCATTCAAAGTTTCAAAGAGGTATCAAGATTTGAGCTTGATGTTTCAAGGAGGTTTTAACGTGTTTCGTGAAAGTTTCATGAAGTTTCAACATGTTTCAAGAAGTTTTGGAATATAGTTTGAAGCAAGTTTCAGCATGTTTGAAGAACTTTCAGAAATGTTTGAACACATTTCAGAAAGGTTTCACAGGGCTTTAGCAAAGTTTCACCAACATTTTTCAAAAATCAAACAAATTTTCATGCAAGGTTGAACACATTTCAAAAGGTTTTAGCAAAGTTTCAAAATAAGTTTCAAATCAGGTTTCAGCGCGTTTCACAATGAGTTTTAAAGGAGGTTTTAGGTTTCGTAGCAGGTTTCAGCGTGTTTCATGAAAGTTTCATGTGAGTTTTAACACATTCCAAGAAGTTTTAAAAATAGTTTGAAGAAAGTTTCTAAGATGAGAAGTTTTAGAAAGTTTAACAAGTCTTAGAAAAGGTTTCACAGGACCTTGGCAAGGTTTCATTAAAAAGATTCAAAAATCAGATAAATTTTAAACAAGTTTCAATACTCACCTCCGTTGATGGCCCGCTCACTACCATTGTGTCTTGTTTTCATCCGTGTAACCACGCCCTACCTTCGCGCATGACTGTGCCCGTCGTCGGGCCTTGGGCTCGCATGAAGTCATGCCCTACATCCTACATGGCATGCGTGTGTAGCTTTCAACAATGTTTGTAAAATTCGAGTGAGTTTCAATTCAGTTTCACACAAATAAAGTAAGTTTCAACAAGAAATGAGGAAAAAAAAGCAGAAGAAATTGGAGTTAGGACACCATGGGCTGCATGCCACCAGGCTCGCCCGTGGCCTAGTGGCCGTTCGTCGCTGCATTCATCAGCATCCAGTGTTTTTTGGGCTGCCATGCTCGTCCACAGCAGCCCACCCGCCAGGCCACCCCGAATGCTCGCCTTCCTGCGCGCCGCTGAACTCGTCGGCGGGCGACCTGGCCGCTCACCTTTCCTCGCACTGCCGAGCTCACCCGCACTTTGTTGCTCAATATGCCTGCATGCCGTCCCTCGTCAATGGAAGAAACGCTGCGGCCATTGACGCAACAGCCTGCCGCAGTGCTGGCTCCTCCGCCTGCACTTGGCCTCCATGCTCTCCCGCATGTCCGCCACAACGTCAGCTGCTCGCAGCCGCGGTGAATAGGCCGGCAGTTCTGCGGAGAGATATGGAAAGGGGGATCGAGGGAGAGGGGAGATATGGGGATGCTCATTGCTTACCCTATTTTTTTCAGCTTCTAAAAGCTGTTTTTCGGATTTTCTACAGTAACTAACTTTTAAACGGAGCATCTTTTCAAGACAAGGTCTATTAGTTAATTATAGTATATACTTTACTGACTTCATTTATATCGCCAAAAATCGCACGTGAGTTTCTGTTACTCTATAATATATCATACAAACAGCTCAAAAGTCACAAGCCGCAGCCAAAAGCCAAAAACCGCAGCCAAAAAGAACATGCCCGTAGTGCTTCTACAGAGGGATCCAGATTCCAGGGTGCTCAGGTAGCTTAGCGTGAAGGCATCCGAATAACCGAGTTCGAGAAATTATGGAGGATGGCCCATATATCCTTGAGCGTTTCTTAGCCCGCAGAAAAGTTCAACATAAGTAAGGGTGCAAATGGGTCAGGTTAATCCCGATCGATCCGGCACCGAATCCGATTGGTACCAAATCTGGAGAAAAAAATATGGGTTAGGATATGGTAACGGCAATATCCGTCCGAATCTGATACGTCTTCAAGTTTGATTTCAGGTTAGTGCTACTATTTGACGTTTCATTTTCTTTTGCAATGGTAAAATAAAATCTTCCACATCAACTATTAAGTAGTAACATCAAGTTCTTGACAGTACGTCCTCCTACTCCATTTGCTGTACTGCATGCATTCCTTACAAACGGGTTAGTCCCGACCGATCCGGCACCGAATCCGATTGGTACCGAATCTGATTGGTACCGAATCCGGAGAAAAAAAATATGGGTTAGGATATGGTAACAACAATATCCGTCCGAATCCGACCCGTTTGCACCCCTAAACATAAGCATCTGCAGTGGGATACCATTAGAAAGAATGTTCCTATTTTGGCCATTGCCACAACTTGAGCTTAACGAGAGGTACGGCCGGCTGTTTTGGCCATTGCCACGACTTGAGTTTAACGAGAGGTTGGCAAGTTCTTTTTAGCTTATGATTTATATTTTATAGGTTCTTTCCATCAAATAAATAAGATAACTTTTTCACCGCCAAAACTGTTTATCGGGAAAGTTTTTTACAAGCGGCTTATCAGTTTATCAGACTCTGTTCATTTGTATAAATACTCATGATAAAATCAAAATTCATCATCTATAGCCATCGGCCATCAGCCGCTGCTGGAAAAAACGCATATATCGCTTGTGGCGTTGAGCGCGTGATTACTCGCAATGGTTATATTTGGGACAAGGGTATCATTTATGTCAATTCTACTGCTGTGCATAGATGAGAACTACACTCGCATATCATCTATGTCAATTGCTTACGGCCCATTATGCAGGCCCAACACAATCGATAACCTCCCCCGCCCCGACACATAGACAACAGATAACAACGCAAACCATACAGCAACGTCACGCCGGCCAAATCGGTGAAACAACATACCTCAAATTCTCATCGTTTTTCTGTCAGCATTGCTCACCACAAGGCATTTGATTTTGCAGTTTCTTGATTGAGATGCCTTCTTTGTACCCAAAAGCCAGAATGGTATCATATGGGAACAAGAAATAGCCAGCTCACAGCCTCACACACAAGCATCACTAATTAAATGGCTGCTCATCATCTGCCATGAACACAATTAAAAGATGCGGAGACGATAACTTTCATTCAACTGGACTACAACCATCGTCATCGCGATCAACAGTCAATTAAGTACATGATTAAATCATTTGAAAATGATGGGCAGTCTAGGTTTTTATCCTGTTTTCGCAGGACAACAGGGGGCGGGATTCTGTTTGTTTGGTAGGGCGGCAACCCAAGGGTACATTGTTACCATTCCTGCACAAATGAAATGGAAGCAGGAACACAGGTACACAGATGTTCACACACCCAACCGCCTTTGTACTGGCTTGTAAAGCACGATCGTCACAAACTTTGCCCTGAACTGATGTGCAATCCCCAGAGCAACAACGGATCTTGAGTTATCCTTTTCTATGTAGAGGTGGTTGAGTACCACGATTTGGGGAAGGGGAAGGCTGCACGAGTCATCTTGGCTTGGTGGGAAGCTCAATAATGTATGCCGTAGATGAGGAGGAACCAATGCGGTCTCTCGAGCTTCATCTTCATTTCCAGGAACAGGGTTGTCGTAGCTTGAATCTGGTGATGCTGGGACTTCAAAACCAACAACGTTGACCCCTTCCTGCATTGTCATTATCCATCATAACTACGAAAATAATCACGACACAATGCTTTAGGAAAGAACGCTAGGAGAATATATTCCAATATATCTTACATGGTTGTCCCTGCCTTGTCGGTCCATGTTGCAGCAAGACTCTGTTTCCTATCCTGGTAAATGAAGAAATTTGGACACTATTAGCACTGTAGATCATCTAAGGGCCTGTTCGGCAGTGAGGAAGCTGGTTGGCTTTTCGCGGTTGCTATAGTACCTAACTTTTAAATAGAGTATTTTCTCAAGACGGGGTCTACAAGTTAAACGTAGTACACGTTAAAAGCCCAACATCTGTACCAGCCAAAATCGCAAGTGAGTATCGATCTCTCCGTAATCTGTACCGTAAATAGCCAAAATTCAAAAATTTCAGCCAAAAGTCATAAGCCGCAGCCAAAAAGAACATGCCATACATTTAGCCCTCGGAGCAAGTTATTTCCGTTTGTAGCCCCCCTGCCGACCGCACGACTCACTAGAGGGCGACGCAGGGATATCGTGCGGCCGGGGAGCGCACGACACCGGAATCGTGCGGTCCCCGACCGCACGACTACTGTAGCTGGGCAGATCGTGCGGTCAGCGACCGCACGACCACTGTAGCGTCGTGTGGTGCGGTGGCCGACTGCACGACTTGGTGTGCACTGTTTAGGGTTAGGGTTTATCGATTGGCTTCTTCCTGTTTGCACAAAATGAGGTAAATTTTTTGTAATTTTCTTTTGATAAGATTGTATTTAGTTGCGTAAATTTTTTGTAATTATAAATATTATGTATATTTATATGTAATATAATTTTTTTGGAGTATGCAGCAATTTTATAATATAGAAGAGGGGATGCAAAAAATTATGAAACATATTTTGAAAATTCGTTATGTATTGCAGATGATACATGTAGGAAATATTTTTGTAGATTGTTATTTTTTGACATATTTTCGTACGTTCTTAATGGTACGATCGCCATTATATGTTATAGTGCGGTTAATTTTCAGAAGAATTTTGTAGGGACGATTGAGCCCGAAATAACTCGTACGTATAGAGGTAATTTGTAATGCGGTGTAATGATTGATGCGTTCTTGTTATTTGCACATTGTGAACGGTAAAAATATGTTCGATTCGCCAAAACATTTTGCGATCATGGTACGTTGTTGTAGTGCAAGAAATTTGATGAAAACTTTTCTGTGCATGACTAGGATAGGAACACCTGGTCTGTAGGAAGGAAGGTGATATGGAGCACGGGAAGAATTGAATGCATAAGGACTACAACATTTTATGTTGGTAGTTAAAATAGATTTCATAATAAACTTGGGAATAACATGACGCACAGGATTTTGTTACACAAACTGAAGTAGCTGTACGGTACATATGCGCCTTCTTGGAATTGAAATAAATTAGACATTTAGGCGAGTAGTGCGGAATGGCCCAACCTATTGCGTAGACTGGGGCCATTTTCCCTTTCTTGCGAGCTCGGCGTTGTAATCCTCAGATTCCTGTTTGGCCTTGGCCGCCATTTCTCTTTTTTTCTCGCACTCCCTCTCGCGAGCCTTGCGCTCCCTGCGCATGCATGCCTTGAGATGAGCTTGCGTCTCTCGACGTATACGTTCGGTTTGCTCGTCTTGGCGACGCTCCTCCTCGCGGATCTCGCGTGCCCTTTTGTCGTTCCACTCGTCAAAGTCCAGAGTCCACTGGTCGTATGGGTGGATCTCTAGGTCGATCCACTTGCGGTAGCCACATAGCGGCTTCGGGGACTACGAGCAGACGAGAGAGTTTGTTATTACAAACTGTTAGTTACAAATAGTGGGGGAACACATTGTAAGTAGTTCTTACCGGCTGCCGATAGATGATGGTGTCGAAACGGCGGTCAGGATAGTCAGATGAGTAGATCCCGCAACCCCAATAACGCATGCCGAGGCTAAGGCACTGCTTTGACTTGAAGAATTTACATGGGTCTCTGCACCAGCAGAGGGGCGGTGTCTCCCCCTCGGGGGGGGGGGGGGTGTTGTGGTGAACATTCAGTTGGAACGTTTGGTATGGACATGCTCCTAGGGGGCGTTGTTAGGTGGCTGTGACCTCGTGGCACTCTCCCTGTTGGATCGAAATCGGCGACAGAGGGGGGTGAATGTCGTCTTTAAAAATTTCCCCAAAGGTCCACACCTAAAGCCTTCTCCGATAGCAACCAACGCTATGAAGAAGAAGAGATGCTACCTACTGAAATCATCAACTAACAGAGAGAATACAAAGGCCAAAACCTCAACAAAAAGAATTTACAAGAAAACAGGGAGGTTGCCATGGGGCGGTCAGACCGAAGGCTTCAAGCCGGTCAGACCGCTCCCCTATTGCCGGTCAGACCGCTCAATGAAGGCCGGTCAGACTGCCGTTCACCCACCGGTCTGACCGCCATAGTATATCCGGTCTGACCGGTCCCCTGATCCCAGAGTGCAGTCTGAAAATCTGAAAACCCGAAGTATTGTAGAAACTTCAAAAACCTGAGAAATTGGGGGTTTGCTCCCAATCTTTTCACCCCAGAGCAGCACAACAACAAACTAAATAGCAGAGGGACATCAAATCAAAAGGGAAATCACCAAGACATCAAGAATTTTAGATTTTAGTCAAGAAGCTGAAAATAGTCATGGGAGAGACTGAATTTCAGATTCCTCACTAATCTTTGATCTATTGCTCATGAAACTTTGCAGTCACTTTAGCAATCATCTCAGGACTTCAAACTCCAAATCTCATGCCATCTCACGAAGGGAAATGAGAGATTCAAACATGCCCCGTCTAGGAAACCCTAGAAAATGAAGAAACAGAGGAGGAGACAAAAGAGAATCCTTGATTCACTCAATTTGCTCTCGGGAAAATCGATCAAATGATCTTGGGACCTATTTCCATCACAGAGCAACCTATTTTTCTACTCCTCAGCAAGAGACAACACAAAAACACAAAAGCTCAGAAATCACACAGAGCAAGAACAGAAGAACAACAGGAGGCAAGAAATAAACTTCAGAGATTTCATTCCTGGGAACAAAAGGATCACAAAGGAGTCCCCATACACGATTACAAACAGAGGAATGATTACATGGTGCCTCAACTCATCTCCATCCTCTTACAAACACAAGAAAACGAAGAACACTCAAAGGAAGACCTCAAGAACAGAGAAGCTACGGGAGACAAACAACAGAACACCCTCTGTCCATCTCTCCTGCTCTCAACCACTCCTCACCAACTAAAGCCTCAAAGCAAAACAAACTTCTCAAAGGCCATTTTGACTAAAAGCAAACCCTAAAAGCCATGTACTCCCCTCTCAAGACATGCATGCACCAGGAGACATCCCCTCCTTATATAGGCTTTGGCTAACGGGTCTCCAACCCGCTTTGCCTGCTAAGTCCAAACAGAACCCGCTCCCGCTTGTGCAGCCTCGCGAAATTACCAATTCGCCCCTCCTGCACCTTCCGGGAAGTTTCCTTGTGTCTTGCCGTCCAAGCATCGCAACCACCTCGAGTCCTCGCCGTCTTCAGCACACCCGACCGTTCTGACCTCGGCACCACCTGCGCCTAGTCCAGTCACCTCGTGCCTCGCCACGACTCCACCTCGATGTCCTACAGCCATCACAGACAAGAAACACGTTACATAGCACCGTTCGACATAATGTGATCAAACATTAGCATTAGAGAATACTTAAACACAGAATAGCCCAAACCTGTCGAATCAAAGAGAATAAGCAACCTAAGCCCATACGACCAAATTTGACCAAGTCCGACCGAGCTGATTGCACCGTGCAATGACATGGTCTAAACCACACAAACCAAACTCGACTTTCCTAAAACCGATGTCAATTACTCGTCACACACACGGGGTCACTTCCACATGGTCCATCAATCTCCCCCTTGATGAGTATATTGACAAACCCAGAAAAGGCATGAAGTTGAGTTTGTTTGAAAATGAAAAAGAGAGTCAAACATGGTCCAAAGGAAGATAATGATGCTAATGACCATGTTGACACAAGGAGCAAAAGAAAGAGCAAGTTTTACTCAAAGCTCCCAAAATGGCTTTTTCTCCCACTATTCTCCCCCCTTTGGCAATAAAGTCATCAAGGATGCAAAATAGAGAATAAGTCATGATGATGGATGAAATGGTTGAAGTTTGTTTATTTCAAGCATTAAGAGCCATGAAGATTATCCAAAATAACCATATGAGAATTACATCACGCCATAACAGTATGCTATCAAGATCATGTCAATATATGTATAATCAAGCTAAGCCAAATAAGTCACAATCTGAAAATTAGTCGAATTTCTTAGCATGTCAAGTCAATCATGATTATAGTCTAGCTAAAGGTATCCAAAGATGATGCAGGCCATGTCAATAGTCTAAGCGGAACCAAGAAGCTGGTATTGAGTCAATTTAGAGTGCTACACGTTCAAGAATGATACATTTGATTAAGTACTTGTAAGTCTTGTAATTTTAGCAAATTGAGAACATTTGACATGTTTTTCTTTAGAAATCTCATGATTATTTCCAACCAGATTTTTGTTTAGTTATGTGCTAGATCTTATGCCTTATGCGACCACTCCAAGTAAGAAACTTAAGAAGATGATCTTGGTCAACCAAAACTCCCACTAAGTTCATACCTAGTGCAATGGCAATCCGTCTCATGAGAAAGAATTGGTGAGATCAGTTTTTTCGCACAAAAGAGATCTTTTTGCAATTTTCACAACAAAAAAACTTGTACTTACTCATGCTTCATCAAGAAACTATCATAGCTCAATCTAAAGCTCAACAAAGATTCAAGACTCAGCTCAGCCTATTTGACATGGCATGAATCATAAGAGAATAACTAAAGGCAGACTAGACTCAAAAGCTAAAATGACATGATTTAGTTCAAGTTAAGCATTTTAATCAACCTATCATGGCAAAGACTAGACCACACATATAAAGTCATGATCAATCTAGCAAGTAAGCACAGATCATGACAAGATGTAATGCATTGTAAACATGTCATCAAGGGATAATAATCAAGGCTCCATGTAGTTATATTACAATGCAAAATGATATGCAAGAAAAACCAGCTCCCCCTCAACATGTGGTGCAGCTTTTAGTTCAAGTTGAGTTATGTCAACATTAAGATCCAGAAGCTCCCAAATGAACTCCCCCTGAACCAAAGCAATAAATAAGAGAAGCTGGCAATAAAAACAGAAAAGGCAGTCCTTAAAGCATAGACAAGATATAGAGGATACTATGGCTCAGACCGACTCTCATCTACCCCATATGACTCTAGGACTATCAACTGATCACCTAACCCACTAAGGAGCAAACACATACCCTATCTACCCGAGGGTGGCCCAACCCTCGCTAGAACCTATAAGAAGTGAGTGAGCTCAACCTAGTGAGAAGAGAAACAGCTAACAAGCAGCATCCTAGAATCACAAGATAAGAGTAAGAAGTCTAAACAGCTAGACAATAGAAGCACTGTAATCTATGCTAGAAGGACTAACCCAAATGCACCCATATGCAATGCAACAGTAAGGAGTAAGAGCATAATAAACATGATAAAGCATGAAGCACAAAACTCCCCCTCACAACAGTCCATAAGGACAAACCACCCCAAGCTCTCCCCGTAGAGCTGAAAACCTAGAGCTATCCAAAGGCTTGGTAAAGATGTCAGCCAATTGGTGGTCACTCTCTACAAATTGGAGCACTATATCATCCTTCTCCACATGGTCTCGAAGGAAGTGATATCTGATATCAATATGCTTAGTCCGAGAATGTTGCACTGGGTTCTTAGCAATGTTAATCGCAGAAGTGTTATCACAAAAGAGTAGAACACTATCTATAGCTAACCCAAAGTCCCGCAGGGTCGAGACAATCCAAAGTACCTGGCTACAGCAACTAGCTGCAGCAACGTACTCGGCCTCTGCGGTGGATTGTGCAACACCGGACTGCTTCCTCGAAGACCAAGAAATGAGAGAAGTGCCAATGAATTGGCAGGTGCCAGAAGTGCTCTTCCTATCTATCCTACAGCCAGCAAAGTCTGCATCCGAATAGGCTCTCAAGGAAAGACAGGATGAGAAAGAGTACTAGATACCATAGTCAATGGTAGCTCGAAGGTACCGAAGAATGCGCTTCACCACCTGGCGGTGAGATACGCGAGGAGAAGCTTGAAAGCGAGCGCACAGACACACAGAGAAGTGTATGTCCGGCCTCGAGGCAGTGAGGTACAAGAGGGAGCCAATCATGCTGCGATACTCCTTCTGATCAACTGGCTCGCCGTCCTCATCTGGGTTAAGAGAAGCTGTGGACGCCATGGGAGTTGACACGGGCTTACCATCACTCATGTCAAAGCGTCTCAGGAGGTCACGAGTGTACTTGCTCGGATGCAAGAAGGTACCCTCCCGAGTCTGCTTGATCTGGAAGCCAAGGAAGAAGGTCAACTCGCCCATCATACTCATCTCAAACTCGGTGCTCATGACATTCGAGAAATGTGAAACAAGAGTATGAGAAGAGCCGCCAAAGATGATGTCATCCACATAAATCTGGACGAGCAGTAGGTCAGTGCCATGCCGGCGAATGAACAAGGTCTTATCCACCTTACCCATCTTAAAACCATGACTCAACAGGTAGGACTTAAGCCTCTCATACCAAGCTCTAGGGGCCTGCTTAAGTCTATACAAGGCTTTGGAAAGCTTGAAAACATGGTTTGGGTATTTGGGGTTCTCGAACCTAGAGGCTGTCTCACATAGACCTCTTCCTCAATAAACCCATTGAGAAAGGCACTCTTGACATCCATCTGGTAAAGCTTGAAACCCTTAGAAGCTACGAAAGCAAGCAAGATTCTAATGGCCTCAAGTCTAGCTACAGGGGCAAAGGTCTCCTCAAAATCTAGACCCTCAACCTGGGAGAAGCCCTGAGCTACCAGTCTAGCCTTGTTCTGAATGACAACCCCATCCTCACTCTGCTTGTTCTTGAACACCCACTTAGTCCCAATGATATTATGACCTCGAGGGGGCTCAACAAGCGACCAGACCTTGTTTCTCTCGAAATTTTCTAACTCCTCATGCATGGCATTGACCCAAGACTCATCAGAAAGAGCATGACAAACGTCCTTGGGCTCGAATGAGGCAACAAAGGCAGAATGGAGATAGAAATGTGCCATGCCAGATTTTGAGCGTGTGACTCGCTCAAAAAGGTCTCCGATCATCTGCTCGGAAGGATGGTCTTTCTGGATATGTCGAGGAGGTCCTGGGTGAGATGAAGAAGTGGCCTCTACCTCATGAGCTGATGAGATAGAAACAGAGCCACTAGCTCCAGAGGAAGCAGAAGGCATGGGCTGATCACCTGGAGGTGCATTGGAAGAAGGCACCTCAAGGGGTGGATGAGGGACTGAATCGGGTAGACAACCCTCATCTCCATCCTCCTCATCATCCACAAAGATGGTCTCGGACTGCTCTAAAGAACCTGAGATATCGGGCCTAGTCCCCGGACTAGCCTCGTTGAAGGTCACCTCACAGGTTTCTACCATCTTACTAGACTCGCAGTTCCAAACCCTATACGCCCGCGAAGAAGTCGAGTAACCTAGAAACATACCATCACAAGAATATGATTCGAACTTTTCTAGGTTTCTGGACTTCAGAATAAAACACTTGCAACCAAACACGTGAAAATGAGAGACACTGGGCTTTCGCCCGTATCTCAACTCATAGGAAGTGCGATGCAAGTGTGCCCGAAGAAAAACTCTGTTCGAAACATGGCACGCGGTCGCTATAGCCTCAGCCCAAAACTTCCTCGGTGTAGAGTACTCATCGAGTATCGTCCTGGCTATCTCGACCAAGGTACGGTTCTTCCTCTCCACGACGCCATTTTGCTGTGGGATGTGCGGAGAAGAGAACTGGTGCTCTACACCTGTCTCGTCGCAGAACCTCTCAAAGTAGGAATTCTTGAACTCCGTGCCATTGTCACTTCGGATCGCTCGTAAGGCACTCGGGAGCTCAACAGAAAGCCTACTGAAAAAACCTCAAAAATGTGTAAACATCTCATCCTTCGAGGCTAAGAAAAACACCCAAGAGAAACTTGAGAAGTCATCGACCACGACAAGAACATACCACTTCCCTCCTGCTGACTGCACTCGAGCTGGTCCAACTGTGTCCATATGGAGCAGCTGTCCTGGTGCATCGGTCATAGTCACTGTGACCGGAGGGTGAGAAGCGGCAACCATCTTGCCGTGCCGGCATGGAGCGCAAACAAGATCTTTGACCATTTTGAGTTTCGGCAGACCACGAATGAGATCGTGGCCGCTAACTCGGGTCAAATGGTCAAATCCAATATGACCAAGTCTCCTATGCCAGAAGGTAAGATCACGGGACTCTGAAGCAACTAAACACCGGAGAGGATCACCAGAAGACTCAGAAAAATCAGCACGAAAGATCCTCCCATAACGAGAAATCTCGCAAACCAGACTACCCGAAGAATCCAGAATTTTGCAAGCGTTTTTCTTAAAACTCACCTCAAAACCGTCATCGGTAAGCTGAGAGACTGAAAGCAAATTATACTGTAGATTACTAACCAAGGCAACACATCTTTTAAAATAAAAGACTCATTAGCGCGCACTGTACCTTTGGCGATGACGCGCCCAGACGAAGCGTCTCCGAATGTGATCGTCTCATCACCTGGAGCGCGGGCTAGGGAAGAGAACCAACGTGAGTCTCCGGTCATATGACGAGAACAACCGGAGTCTACGAGCCAAACCTCTCCCTTCCCAGCCCGGCGAACCTAAGTCAAACAGAGAGTAAAGGCTCAGTACTGGGATAAATCAAGAGTGATTTTTGCACCCAATACTGAGTAACACGTCGAGCAGCAGAAGTAGTCAAACACGACTAACCTCTAACTACCCTACGCTCTCTGTCGCTCAAAGAAGCAGAAGGTTTATGTGCAGACCTGAAGCTATTGCTAGGTCCGACTGCTACAGGAGAGCAAGTCGGAGCACCGGCAACATACTGATCACGCCGCGGGTAACCATTTCGACGAAAAAAGCGAGATCTACCCTTAGGACGGTGGAAGTCACAACCAGGAGCAGTACAAGGACGAAACCCTGATCCAGAGAGGCTGACAGTGGGCCGTGGTCCATGTGGATTGAGTCCATGGACCAGAGGAAGGATTGAGGTGGCAGGGGGCTGAGGTGGATGCTGACATGGCAGCTGACTGGGTTATTCTGCTGACGAGGCAGCCGGTGACGCTGACGTGGCCTTGTCCGGACGGGTGGGTGCCTGCGTGGCTGGTCCGAACACAGGTGGCACTGGGGTGGCCGAGGTGGCGTGCCACATGGCGTCCACGTGGGTCGGACGGAGTGAGGTGGCCGGCCGGCGGAGGAAGCCCTCGGGGACCGGGAGCTCATCGGAGCTCCGGTGGATGGCGGCCGGCGGTGAGGGGCGGAGGAGGGAGAGGAGAGTGAGGGGAACCCGGGGGTGGGCGCGGGAGTTACCGGAGACGGCCGGAGAGTGGTCGGCGGCGAGAAGAGGCGACGACGGTGCTGGGGTGGTGGCGGAGGCGGCGTTCCGGCGGGGTTCGGTCCTAGAGGAGGGGCGCACGGGCACGGTGGCGAGGCAGGGAAGCCGAAGGGGGCGTCGTCGGGACGTGAGGGGAACCAGGGTGGCCGGAATTCCTCACCGGAGAAATGGGTGGCGGCGGCGGTGGGGAAGCACGGCGCGGGGTCGCTCCGATGCACGGGAGGGGACGGGAAGCGGAGGGGGAGGTGGTGTGAGGAGAGACGGAGCCGGGGAGGGGCATTTATAGGGGTCGGGGAGGGGGAGCTGGCGGGGATTTCTTGTCGGAGATGGCGGGTAGCGGAAAGGAAAGAGAGGGGAAGAAGGAAGGGGGAGGGCGCAGAAGGAAAGAAGGGCGCGGGGATTGTGGGGATTTGATCCCGTCGGCGCGCACGGCTTCCAAACCGGGGGAGGCGGAGAAGGAAAGACCAGATCCGTCGCGGTTCGGTCGGCTGGAGCAAAGAAGGAAAGGGGAGGGGAGAAGAAGGAAGGTGACGCGGGGGAGGGGACGATGCTGACAGGTGGGTCCGGGTGGTCAGCGAGAGAGGGAGACGGGGAGCAGCTGACGGGCGGGGCCCGCAGGGCAGAGAGACGGAGGAAGAGGGGAAAGCGGCACCGACAAGTGGGGCTGGGTGACAGTGGGAGAGAGAGGGATGAGGACGCGCGGGCGTCGGATAGCGATCGGAGGGCGAGGGGGAAGGAGGGGTGGACAGCCGGATGGGCTGGATGGCGGGGGTGGCGGGCGATCCGGGCCGGTCAGGTGGCAAGCGTAGGAGAGGGGTAGGCGGGGTGGGGCGGGCGACGTGGGTGGCATCTGGCCGTCCACGTGGTGGCCGGAGGAGGGTGTTTTTGATTTTAAACTTTTTATTTTGATTTTCAGAAAAGGCTAAGAAATTCAATAAAGCCCAGAAAAATATGAAATAAATCCCAAAAATTTCAGAAAAATTAACAAAAGCTTCTGAAATTATTTGCAACCCAAATAAAATATTTCAACTCCTCCCTGCAATGAATTTTAAATTTTGACTTTCCTTTTAAAATACTTTTTAACCTTTAAATAATTTTTAAAATTTCAAAGAAAATTTGGGATGTTACAAGGGAGCCATTTCTCATCTAGTCCCTTGCATTGTTCTCCCTCACCTCCTAAAATAGTTGTTCCCAATCTGTGTACGTTTCTTTCGTGCTCACTCCCCCGGACGCCGATATGAGTCAGCTCAGCATCTCTTCATCGGCACCCACGGTGATTTGCCCAAAATGCAACACTGTTGTTAGACGTAAGACCTCACACACGGCCGTGAATCCTGGCCGCCACTACTACAAGTGCCCCTTTCACTCGGTGAGTAAGATTGTTTCGGGTTCTTTCAAATCGTGCTGGTATGTTTCAAAATCTTCTTCTCATGGAATCGCAGGAAGCCCCCGGCGGTTGCTGATTCTGGGTGTGGGAGGATGAAATGGGCACTAGGACAGACATTGTTTGCCATGAGAGAGTTGTCATGGGGGGTTGCGACCCTATCCAAATGCGGCATCGTTTCGATAGACAGGAGTGGAAGATAAATTTAATGTTGTGTGCTATTTTCTTTCTTGTGTTTATTGTTATCGTGAAGTTGTAGTGCTGGAGGTTGTTCTCGTCTATGTTGGTAATGTTTTATACTATGTTGTATCTTGCGTTTGTTGTTATCGTGTCTTCTCCCACTGGAGAGTTAATCTATGTATGTGTAATGTATGCTGTGAGCTACAGTGCTCACATGCGTGCATACTTATCGTATTAGAATGATGCCTTAATTGTAGTTAAAATAATTTCGTAAGCACATTGCAGTACGAACACAAGAATGTTCGTGAATGATTGCAGGAAACCATGCGATGTTACTACAACTCAATTACAAAAATTCATTCTGCATCTCGTCGTCGCCTCCTCGGACGGTGTATGTGATCCTCTGAGAATGTGAACCTGTTAAGGGAGTGCAGTGCATCTCGAAGGTCGTACTGCGAAGCCTACGTCCGAGGCGGTGGTGGGTACAACTCCGTGGAGAGTTGCGACGGATGGCTGAAAATAGAGCTGAGCCATTCGTAGAAGGGGTCTACGTCCTGCTCAGATAGTACAGCTGAATTAGGCCATGAGAAATATAAAATATTTATAATGAGTAGTAATATCATAAGGCATTTACCTGGGAAGTCTGAAACGTAGATGGCCCACCGTGAACTTCGTGGACCTGTTGCTCCGTGACTCTCTGCAATTTTTTTGCGATGCGATTAGATAGCATTGAAATAGACATGTCATGTTTACTACGTTAGTACATACCGGTGCATGCGGCTGTCTGAATGGTGATGACGTTGGGAAATCACGCATGTACTCCTGCGCTGTGTAACCTTGGTAGGTCTGCCCGAACCACTCATCCTACCCCTGCAAGGTGGACTGATTGCCATGCGCGAATGTGGGGAACGTCACCACCGGTTGCTGCTGCGAGTTAGGGTCGCTTTCTGCAGAGAGCTCCCGTTGCCCTGCAGAGAATGTTCGGTCCACCGCCGCCCTCCATGATGATGATGGCTGTAGCAACGTGCTATCCTGTCGCAAGTGCTACAGGAAAAAACTGTGGTTAGACATAACTGGAAATCGAGTGGACGAACAAATTGTTGGCAAATATCGTACCGCTGGTCCGAAGCGCTGGGAGGACGAGCGAGCACAGCTGGGATGACCGCCGGACTGCGACGGACGTGCTGACGATGGTGCTGACGGGAGTGGTGCTGCCTGCTATCCTCTGTGGAGGCGTCGTGCATGTACATCATCCTTGTGCCGACTACAGCTCATGGTCCTGATCGCAAACCTTGCGTCATCGTAGATGGTACGCACCGAAGCTTGCAGCCGATCCATGGAGCCGCCCCTCCCACGCTGGAGAATCTGAGCAGCCTCGTCCTGGATACGATGCATGCACTCTTACTGCAGGTAAACAAACAATGAGTTAAAACGTACTGCAGGTAAACAAAGAATGAGTTAAAACGTCTTGCCGCACAGGGTACATTGAGACTAGTCTCATACCGCCTCGTCGTGCCGTGCTGCTTGATGACGGTCCGGCCCTGCCCGTATGGCAGCCTCGTGCGCGACCTCTACAGGACGGTGTGGGGCAGGCCCAGTAAGCCTGCTGCGAGTGTGTGGAACGTACCACTCTAGGTACGTTCTGTATGTGTCGAGGTTGTATGGCCTAGTCTCGTCCACAACCTCCGTGCTCGCCGAGTCACGCCACAGGTCTATCCACGGCTGTTGTGTGCCCCTCCAGTCGTCACCCCAGTGCCGTCTTCTTGTTTGCCTACAAGTTAGTACACACATTACACAATTAGTACTAACGACACATTACTACATTGCGTACAGTTACCGTGCAATGACTTACTGGTGGGCCTTCGATGGTAGTGGCCGTCCTGGGAGGGGTGGCACGTGTTGGTGGAGGCCAAACTGCCTCATGACTCTCTGCGCGTTGTGTGGCTCGACGAAGTGGGAGAAGACGAGGTGGCAGGTCGTCAACCAGTACGTGTGGTCTTGGTGGCACTGAGATGACAACCCGTTGGGGGCTATGCTCTGAATGAACTCTGCAGTCCATGGCCACCAGACTATGTTGCTCTCATGAAGAGTCTCGAACTAATTATGGAACTCTGGGTACACATGCCTCGGTCTCTCCCTGGCCCACCGCAGCTGACCATGTGTCCAACGCATCCCCATGTCGGCCCATTAATGAGGCCATCGCCATCAGCCTGATCGTAGAACTCTAGGCTGACCTCGTAAGGGTGCACGGCACTCCCGAAGTAAGGCCTCCCAACCGGGAAGTGCTCCCAAGACCAGTACTGTAGGAACACGTAGCACACTACCAAGACCGGCTCGCTGGCCGCAGTACGCTGCGAGGCATCACACAAGCCTCGGTACGTAGCGCTAAGGACTGCAGATCCCCAGCTGTACTATGGCACCTGGCCGGGCCAGGCATCCGCCAAGGACTCCGCAAGGTGTATGTAGCTAGGATGCACAGAGACTCAAGTGGTCGTAGGAAACAAGACCCACCCGAACAAAAAAAGGAGGTATGCCATGAGGTGCATCCGCACGACCTCCTCAGGAGCGTGCACAGGGCAGGTCATGAACTGTCGTAGCCACGAGTGTGGCACACCAGACACGTTGTCTGGGATCGGGTGACCGAACCGGACACCCAGGGCGACCTTCCAATTTGCCGCCCTGTGGGGTGGCACTACTGTTGCACCACGGAGGGGTAGACCTGTCAGCATGGACACGTCCTGAAGTGTAACAGTCATCTCACCCCATCGGAAGTGGAAGGTGTGAATTTCCAGTCTCCAACGATCCACGAGTGCGGACAGCAACGCCACATCGAACTGCAACGCATACGGCACATCCAGCATGCGAGCAATGGGCAAAAGGCCGGTGTATCGCAGCAGTGGGATGTACCGATCGTCTAGAGGCCAGTGCTCTCGGGGGCTCCTAAGGATCAAACTCGGAGGGCCGGCACCAGATGACCACGCTGCGCATCGGTGCTGTCATCCTAAAGGGGCTCTAGCAATTCGTACACCATCTCTTGCCGGTGAATGAACAAGTCAGTACACAGTGACAAGAGAATATGCAACAGACGTAATTTGCTGCTAATGACAATAAAGTGTGCAAGAAATGACAACATAATATGCAACAAACGTAATTCGCAGCGAATGACAATAAAGTGTGCAATAGATGACAACATAATTTCCAACAAACGTAATTTGCAGCGAAACGACAACAAATGACAACGAAATATCGAATAAGTCACAACATAATTTCCAAGAAATGACTCAAACAAATTGTACACGCAAATATTTCCGTAAGACACATTCAGCATAGGTTAAAGGTTGCAAGATCATGTGCTCTCATATACAAGATGAGCACAACAAAGGCCCTCAATAGTTAAAAAACACGGAACCAGCAGTCAACAACGAAGAACTATGTGCTTCATACTATGGAGCGTTACTTGATGTCGGCCTGTTTGGGCACTGCCTAAAGGAATGGCCAACCGTCTTGCATAGTCTGCATTTCGGGCGCCGAACACGATCCCCACGTTGGCTACCATCCATGTCATTACGAATGCGATGGCTATGTCGTCGCCCACGGCCGACGTGCTTTAGTGCATCGTTCGGCACCCACTTTATCTGCCCTGGCCAGAGGTCCCTGTAATGCATGTCCACCCCGTAGGAATGGAACTCCGTACTCCAGGTTTCAAACAGGTGCTTTATGTCATAGTACTTTGAGATGTAATGCGTGGGCACCTGGTGCCATACCGCACATGCCGCGTACACGTGGGAGCATGGCTTGTGTAGAAGTTGTGGCTTGTTGCGGGTGCAAGATGCTCTCTCATCAATTGTGCATACCTGCTTACGATCCCCTCTAGTTTGGCCCATCATGTACTTCTGTCTGAGGTGGACCTCGAACTTCCTCTGTAAGCCATCTATGGTCTGAGCAATATGCGAACAAGCCTTCTCCATCGTCTTATCCATGTAGGCCTGCGCTACCTCGGAGAAATCTTTGCCTTCATCCAGATGCTTCTTTGCCATCATGGATCTATTGACAAAGTATCCAACTGAACGGTTCCAAATCTCTTCCACGATTGCAGTGATAGGTAGGGATCTCACGCCCTTTAGAACACCATTGTACACCTCGTACATGTTTGTTGTCATGATTCCATACCTTGCTCCGCCGGTGTCATGTAGTAGAGACCACATCTCCAAGTCAGGTGCATTGGACTGAACCCATTGTGTGAACTCTCCAACTCTAGTGGAGCCTCCCTCCACGGCCCCAGCTTCAACCTGCTCGAGACGCCTTACATGCTTGCTGGTCTCCTGATCAAGGTGCCTCCACAAGGCCTCAAACTTCCTCTTCTGGTTTTGCATACAAAGCTTTTTGAACATCTTCATTAGTTCCTTACTATAGAACCTTCTGTGGAAGTTCGCCGCAAGATGCCCTCATGCACCACCAGTTCTTCATGTCATTCCACTAGAAGGGGGCTGTGTCCCGTTTTGCATCGTTCGCATTGCAGACAGCAAGCCTGCATTGCAGTCCGAGATGACACACACATCGGGTCGACTTGTACTACGACCCGCTTCACATTGGCAAGGAACCACAGCCAGCTATCTGTATTCTCATTCTCTACAATTGCAAATGCCACTGGGAGTAACTGGTCATTTGCGTCTACTGCATCCGCGGTTAGGATCGTACCCTCGTACTTGCCAAATAGGAATGTGCCGTCCATCGTTAGCACTGGACGGCACCACTTGAAGCCTTCTATTGCCTGATGGAAGGCCCAGAACACTCTGTCGAGCACAAAACAATTCGGCCCTTGTGTCTCATGAACCCGCTTGCACTTGTTAATGTATGTGCCTGGGTTTGCTTCTGCAATTTGATGTAGCATTCTTAGGACCAGATCATATGCCTCCTCATACGTCTCGAACATACGCTGTAGGACCTTCTGTTTCGCCCGCCACACCTTCTTGTAGCTGACATCAAACCCCATCGTGTTCGCTACATCCGCCATGAGAACCTTCGGAGAAATTGATACATTTGCCACCACAAGATGGCTTATCAACTCCACAACATATGACGATGTCATGTTGCAGTGCCTATGTAGTGGCGCCACAAGCTCACAAGTGTGATCCTTCAGCACCGTTATCCGGAAGTCCGTGGCAGCGCCCCTGAACCGCTACGCACGGACCTTACCAGGGTAGGAGCCGTCGACAAACTTCACAATGTAGGTGTCAGGGTTGGACCTGTGCACCCGATATGTCTGGCTGATGTTGACGGCGTATGTGGCAATAGCTTGCTGTGCAACACTCTTATTAAAGAAGCACTGCCCTAAAAGGAGTGTGCCCTCATTGAATCCCCACTCTGCCTCCTCCGCTCGTGGCAGAACTAGGGATTCCGCTGCGATGTCGTCCAATCTGGACGGCACATACGCACCATCCGTGGTTACAACACCACCTAACACACCTCCCGCTGTAGGTTCCCCTTCCTCCTCTCCTGAACTGGCTATTTCCACATCCTCCTCCTCGCTTTCCACTTTCTCCACCTGGTTCGCAAGGTACTTGTGACAGTCAACACGGGCGGCCCACCACCTCTCCGCACCTTCATTTCGCTAAAAATTCTCCATGCGCCTCTGCAGGTCTCCATCTCCCATTGACTCATTGACTCCTCCTTCACCACTATCTTCGTGACCGCTGGAGAGTAATGCAGGCTCTACATCTCTGCCAACACCACCAGAGCCACCCATGGTGGATGATTCTGTCCTCTCCACAAATTGAACATACACCATTAGCCTAGCATAAATCGCTGCGTCAGGGTTGCACATGACCTCCATGTAGTTGGCCCATGAAGCGTCGCTCGTCACCTTTATAAGTTGCCATACTATCTCCCCTGCAGCACCTACCACTGCGGCATACACTGCCTCGATCCGTAATTTGTTCCTTGCGGTGTCCCAATCGAATGTGGAATGCACGTATCTTCGTAGCTCACACAGGCTCATGGTGTTCAGATTGGGTGCCCGGATCACGGTCTGGTCACAATTTGACAGGTCTGCCCCGTACGGCCCATCGCGTACGAGACCACTTCCGTAGAACACGAACAAGTCTTGGATGTCACCCATGGTGTACCTAACATAAGTCCATACTGAACCCTCTTAGTATATATAACATGCAATAAGTGTACTATTGTACCGCCTAGCAAATACAAGCGTAATATTTTCATCTCAATTTCGTTGTTCTACCTATCCCATACAAATATGAATGGTACTTTTTTATTTGTAAATCTAATTTTTAATTCATTTATGGAGTGTCCTAACAAATTCCTACATAAATCAAATTTACTTGCAAATTTCTATGATAAATAAATTACGATTTCTCCAAATTTCTCTCCTAATTAGCATTATTATTGTTCTACTTAATTCACCAATCCAACTACTCATTTCTCATCATTTTTAACTTATGAATTCTTATGTAAATGAAATAACTACATTTTCCCCTAATTTTTCATTTATGGAAGTAAGCTCTCACAAACATGCACATCAAGATCTAATATGTACGCCATACTATTACTCAATTCAGTGATTTTGGCTACAAGAATGAGTAAACATTAATACAAAAAGTTGATACATATAAGACATATGTATCAACTACAAAACATTTTATCAAAAAATGCAATACACTACAACTACAAACATTTTACATTACAGTGGACAACAACAGTACATAATTTCTTCACATAAAATATAAAATACAACATAATACAACTACAAACATTTTATCAACAAATGACATGCAACAACTCCGTGCAGAACGTTTACGCTAATTACAAGCTAATTAGTAGGATAATAATATAGACATATGGAGATGATATTTACCTTTTCTTGAAGCTCACAAGGTGATCTACAACTTTCACACTTGCCAAAACTTCTGATTCCAAACAAAAATGACTCAAAATCTTGCTCTCGTACTCGTTTCTTCCTTCACTTCCCTCCCTCTCTTACTCTGCAGTTTTCTTGCTCTGGCTAAGCTTCTACCGTCCAAACCATCAAACGCAGCTGGCCAACCTCTTTTATGCTGCATGAGCTCACTCTTCTGGTGGGGGACAGATAAACCATGCACGAAGAGCTGGCGCGTATGCATGCCATGCAATAGAAAATTGAAAGAGCAAAGCACGGGCGTATGGCAGCATGCGCAAAGCTAGCGAATTCAAAGCCAGCCAAAGCAAGTAGCAAAGCCACGGACGGAGGTGCTTTCGGTGGGTCGACGTGACAGCGGAGGGAATCATGCGGTCGGCTACCACACCATTTGCACTATACACGTAAACGTGCGGTGGGCGAGTGCACCACTAGCCTGCACAGTAGACGTATGGTCGGCGACCGCACGATCACGTTGTCGTGAGGTCGGTGACCGCACGACATAACACGTGTTAGCTCTAGCAAAAACGTGCGGTCGGAAGGGGGCTACAAATGGAAATAAATCTCTCCGAGGGCTAAATCTGGAATTTAAATGATCTATAGTGCTAATAGTGTCCAAATTTCATAAATGAATACAAGAAAAATGTTCATGCGAGTGAAGAATTTGAATGGCCAAGTTATTTTTTGACTTATAGCTTATAGCTTCCCACAACCGCCGCGCCGTGCCGCTTGCGTCAGCCAAAGGCGCCGTCGTGTCGCCAGGACCACAGCTTGCCACATGCACGTTGCCCCCTAAGTCAGCTCGCATCACGCTTGGCCACCCATTCCGTCGCCCGAGCTGTAGCCATGCTGCCGCCAAGCTCAGCGCTGCACCGCGCACAACATCGCCCGACTTTTTCTGGCTATAAATACTCGCCGATGCTCCCAGCAGCACCACCACACTCCGCTTCACCCGCCACCCCAGCCAATCGGCATTCCCGAGCCCCTAGCTTCACCAGCCACCTCTTCTTCCCCAAAACCGGCCGACGAGCGCACCACCACCTGAAGCCACACCGGTCCGATTCCTTTCCCCCGAAGTGTCCTTGGAGCAAGGTGAAGTCATTTCCATGCTCATCCGGGCTCCTCCTTGCCTATACTCCGCCGGCACCGAGCTCCTCCCCAGCCCACCACCGCCACACATCGCCGTCCTGCCTCGAAGTTCCTCGGTTCATGCCAGTTCTCCCCATGGCTTCTATTCAGCGTCAGGGTTCTATTTTGGCCACCGCCGGCGCCTCCTCGGTAGCCCCTCGCCGGCAACGCAGTCAGCCGTACGCCGCCCTGAGCTTCCTCTGTTCTAGCCGCCTGGCCCTCTGATCTTCTATTTCTCCCCCTTCGGTAAGTTAGCAAAGAGCGCACGCTCAGCTGGTTAACCAGGCGAGCGTTCAGCACGCAGACTGGGTTCGATTCCACGTTCTACAATATTTAGGTTTTAATTTTTCTTAGCCCATTTTAATTAAGAAAAATCAAGAAAAAATTGGAAATTAATCCATAAAAGATACTAAAATTGATTAGGACACAAAAGAGCTTATTAAATATTTAATCTTGGATTAATCATCATATATTAGCAGCTAATGTGCCTTGAATATTATTTTAAAGTTTAATTATTAATTAAAGGCATATGGAGAAATTGAGTAAAAATCTTGTTTCGGTTTATGCTCACATGAAATGATGATTTAGTAAATGAAGATTGCCTAAAGAATAAATCATAAGTCCATGCATATCAGTAAATGTTATAGAACTAACCACTAGACGGTTTAAACCATAACCATTATCTCTATGCCCTAGCAATTATGAGAATCCTTTTTCGACTATCAAATGACTTGAGTATTAAGCCACTAATATTTAGACTATAATACTCAAATTTAATTAGAGGCTATATTGCATATAATTGACTTATGTTTAAACTTCAAATGATCATAACTAATTCATTTTAACTCCGAATTAAGTGAAAGAAATTTCTAAATTCGTCTAAATCAAAATCTAACCAATGGAACCAAAATCATGAGTTTTGAGTTCAATTGAATTTTCTTGTGAGTGTTTATTTGGTTTGCTGATTTTTATTCAAATTTTTGCGCACGTAAAAATAGCATACGAGGCTCAAGAGGAGTAAGCTGAAACTGAAGCAGCTCTAGACGATCAAGACCAAGTTCACTGTGACCAAGGCGAGTCAATATTTTGATCATATTGAACCTACATTTTCTGCAATTTACTTTGTTTAAATTATCAAACTGCGTGCTATTATTTTATGTGCTAAATATATGCTTGATTTCAATATCCTAGTTACATACCCATTAATGAGTTTGTTAGTAATACACTCCTTTGGAATATTCGAGTATGTGAGCTTTGTCACCCTAGCAAAACTATAATGGTAATCTTTCAAAAATAAGTCCGTATTTATATGCCATGCTTAGTTTTGCTTAGACATTCGGGGGCATCAAAATGCCCCAAAGCATCACTTTTAATCATGAGAAACTCGTTTGGGGAGTCATGTGGAAATGAATGGTATATGTTGGCACGATTATTTTATGCTCCCAAAAATCTCAAAACTGCTTATCTATTTGGGCGGATGGTTCAGGGGTATGGTGCAGTGGTGCACGAGAGTGTGGTTAGTGGTAGAACCACCCAGATAACCATAAGGACTGAATCTTGTCATGACCTCCTGTGTAAAACAAGTACAACCATAAGTCTGTAAATTACAACTTGGCTTAGTAGATTTACCAGACCTTAAAGTCATCATCATCGGTGGAGGAGGTGAGGTAGTGCAAGTGGCGGTTTGTGTGATGGCTTGAATGGGACACTCATAGAGGGTGAAGTTTTCTGCAGCGGTTAGCAGTGTGGGTAGCCAGCTGCTAGCTGACTGGGAGAAGAACATCTCGCACAACTTATGGGACCTGTCGCATGCAGGATAAGCCCATAAGGGTGAGATTATGGAAGAAGCGAGGTATTTTGAACGGTTGCTGTGATGGTTTACTCAACTGCACGACTAAGGAATCGTGTGGGGCAACTGCACGACCTTGTTGTTTACCTTGGTATGTGTTTGAAACAAGTTGAATCGCTGTGGATGTGCATCTCCTTTTTGTGCAAGCATGCTCAAATATTTGGTGACTACTAGTGCTTCTCCCGTTTCATAATTCAACACATCAACCTCTTCATTGTCATCCGATGCAGCCTCATATCTCTACTTTTCATGACTAAGCTCAACCTCATCTTCACTTGTGGATTCATATTCTCCATATTACGTCACAAGCATAACTCGGTTGTTGGGACACTCTCTAGAATTATGTCCACGCCCCCAAACACTTGAAGCATTGAATTTCTCTACTCTTTGTTGTAGCCCCAATTGAGGATGTAGGAGATGACGTAGCCTTCTTCTCACTTGGTGTAGGTGCTGTTTTTGCAATTGAGAAAGAACTAGCATTAGTATTTGAATTAGTACTAGCTAAAAATGTACCTCGTCCCAAACTGAATTGTGCTTTGGCGGTATTAGAGGATGATGATGGAGCTTTCAAGTTGAAAGATGCTGTCCTTGGTGCTGGTTTTAAATCTTCTAATAACTGCTTCTCCACCTTGGTCGCTTGATGCACTAAATCAACAATAGTATTGTAGGGCTGATATTGCACAATGCGTTTAATATTTTTGTTTAGACCAGACAAAAAACGCACAAGTGTTTTCTCTTCATCTTCATGCACATGTGTCCTATTCATAGCTTGCTCCATATCCTTATAGTATTCCTTCACCGACCGACCTCCCTGTCTCAAATTCTGCAGTTTATAAAAAAGATCACGTTTATAAGTGTTAGGAATAAAGCGTGCTCTTAGCTCTTGCTTCATTTCAGCCCACGATGCAATTGGAGGTTCTCCACTCTCTTGTCTTTGGTTCAACACTTGATCCCACCAAAACAATGCGTACCCATCAAACTCAAGTGATGCCATGTGTAGCTTCTTATCCTCCGAATAATTGTGCATCCGAAAGATTTTATCTACCTTGAGCTCCCATGTGAGGTAGGCATCTGGATCGGAAGCACCCTCAAATTTGGGAATAGTGAATTTGAGTTTCCCAAATTTCTCCTCCACATGCGGGTGATCATGACGACAGCCATGGCGTTGGTAGTTGTCATTGCGGTGTAGCCAAAGGTCATCGTCGAAGTCCTCATTGTGGGCGCGGCACGGTCACAGCCTCTCCATTGGCCATGGTCTGCACCCCAAAACACCTCCCCAACACCTGGGAAAGGGTGGTTGAACCGCATTGGCAGTGGCTCGATCTGCTTGAACTTCTCTAGCGAACCATTCAGCCCTCTCCATATCGGTCTCGTCAAGCTGAACAAGTCCTTCATGGACACCAACTAGGCCCTGTTCTTTGCGAAGCTCCTCTAGTATCTCACTTCTCAAGATACTCATGTTGTCATTCAACTAAGTGTTAAAATCATTCGTGAGCTTCTCGAGGTCCGCCTGAGTCACATATGCTTGTTCTCCTTCTTTTCCTGCCATGGTTAGCATAAACAACAAGAAAAACTATGTATGTAGATGTGGAGAGTTTTATTTGTAAAATTCACTCAACCTCACCTTTTACCAACCGAAGTTCTTATGCGTCCTTGATGGAATTGAAGAGCTGCACGCAGTTTAGTGACGGTAGACAACACAAGGTGGTAGATTAAGTGAATTCAATTGCACAAGCACTGTTATAACAATGGATTACATGTGGAGCTTGGAGAGAAAATATTAACCTATGCAATCTGAAATTCTTGATGTTGTTAAGTAATAATCCAAGTTAGAATACTTTGCCTAAGTGCTGATCCAAAAGATTTAAGTGAAATGTATGAACGCACATGCAAAGATCAATGTGACTCGATCCAACAAAGGAATGTGCTAAATAGAAGCGATCTGAAATTGAGAATTAAATAGCTCCTTTTGCTCATCAATGTAATAGGTCCAGTCGTGATGTCCTCATCAATGTACCTAAGAGAGGTTCAATGTTCATTGGATTGGTGCAAGGTTAGAACTAGATGACCTAAAGGCTTTATGATAATGACTTTCATCGCACAACCAAGGAAGCGTGTAATGGACGACAGTATAATTGATTATCTCATGTGAATAAAATTATATAACCTCTGCAGAGTGTTAAAAACTATTTAAATAGCTATGCTCATGGTCATGAGCATGCTTGGATGCAACCACAATGGGTATAGCTTTCCTTTTCAAAACTGTCTCACTGAACATAATGAGATGGCATGTATGTCTAATCGTGTGCTGTGCCCATGGGTGGGAATTGTGCGATGTTTTCAGCCGAGGAGAGCTACGAATGGAATTGATCTACTATTTTGGAAATTATATAAATGCTATTTCATTATAGGCCAAATGCTCTTTACAAACCCGTTTGTAAATTATTACTTATTGATATTGCAAATGAAATTTGCTTCATGCTAAAAATAACTTAGTATAGAGCCGCATCCTTGATAGCCTTGCCTATGTATGTATGTATGTATGTATGTATGTATGTATGTATGTATGTATGTATGTATGTATGTATGTATGTATGTATGTATGTATGCGTATGCGTATGCGTATGCGTATGCGTATGCGTATGCGTATGCGTATGCGTATGCGTATGTGTATGTGTGTGTATGTATGTATGTACATATGTATATGTATGTGTGTGTGTATATGTATATATGCAATTTTGCGATACACTACGAGTCTTGCTGAGTACATAGTGTACTCAACCTTGCTTAAATTATTGTTGATATGAGAATGAAGAAGTTACATGCCCGACGATGCATATTTTGCCCTAGGCACCAAGGAGTTCGACGATAGGTCTTTCTAGGGCCTAACTCTAGTCGGTTGCCTGTGGGCTATGGTGGTAAACCAAGGAAAGAAAGAGTACAATGTAGTTATGTATGGAGAAAATGTACTTACCTATCGAGTATTTGGGCGATAGCTGTGTACTTGGATTTGTTCTTACTTAGAGAATCAAGGTATATAGTCTTGTTCCATTTTGGTATAATTACAATTAAAATCCAATGGAAGTGCTCATTGTATGGCATAAGAACAAAATCCTTATCGCGGTGAGCCAGTAGTGTTGATGTAATATAGCTCTCGACGAAGGATGCATTCTCGTTAATGGTATCAAAGGCGACCAAGAGTGGGTCCAGGAAACCAATTGGTGATTTCGTTGATCTAGCTTTGGTCAGCATGAATCTATATATATACACAGAAAAGCAACAAATTGTGACATATATCAGTATTATATGAACAGAGACTGTGATTGTACAGACTTACAACGTCCAGCATCGAACGAGTGAGACGTCGAGAGCGTTGAGCGTGAAAAGACCAAATATATCGTCAAAGGTCACCACGAAGATACATTCCTGAAATTCGTGCTGGAAATGATCCCAACTGAATTTGACAGTAATACCTGAGCGCCGTTCTGCCCCTAGCTTATTGGACTGTTGCATATACCAAGCGTGTAATGTTTGGCAACCAAGTCCTAGGGTTACGAGGTGCTCTTCCGGGATTATCATCGGCTCGCCTAGCACGAATTTGCAGGCCAATGGCAGGTACGGGATATCATCATCATCCTTTGTCTTTGATTTGCCCTTGCCACTGCCTCGACTGTAGGTCGACTTTATGGTAGTCGATTGTAATGGTAGCACCGGTGCAAGTTGCTTTGGCGAGAATAGCACCCGTGGAGATAGCACCGGTGCATGTAGCTCTGGTTCGCACTGCCCTTGTGGAGATAGCACCAGTGCATTTTGCTCTGGTTCGCACTGCCCTTCTGGTCCCACCACCAGTGAAGAAGCCTCCAGGGAGATGTCGCTTTTGGGCCACTGGATGAATGTTCCAATGGCCTACCCTAGAGTCACGATCTCGTCGTTGGGGGGCTTCGGTAGCGGGACGATCTCAAAATTGACATGTACACCATCCACATTAACTTTTGCGTAGCCTGACGCTAAAGCTTGACCGTGCACCATGGCCCCAATACCAGACGGATATGCTGGCCCCAAGAAGCGTACAAGGGAACAGAGGCATATCTCACTTGGAGCCTGCACTTCGTAGGCTCCTACATAACGATACAAAATTAGCTACTCCAATAGGCCTATCAATGGAGCAAGCATTCGAGAGATAATAATTATTACCTGGATGTCGTCCACAAGAAATCTGGCCTCGCTTTCCGTTGGATTGGACACACAACTACTCGGACGGTTGTGAGGGCTAGCTAGCACAAGAGCGGCGGCGGCCTGCTGACTTTCTGTATGTTTCCGCACCTCATCTCTAACATAATCAACCAGCTCATCTCTTAGCTCCTCTCTAAGAGATGCCTTGATCTCTTCTCGTAGCCGCTCCTCACGCTCGGCTTTGGTTCTCTTCCTACGCCGATACATTTCAGAATCATCTTGGAAACCATGTTTCCAAGGAACGTAAATCCCAAGGCCTCTCGTACGGCCTAGGTGCTCCTTGTTTCTCAGGGCCGCGGAGAGCATATAATTCTCCCTTGTTCCCTGGAATGATCCCAGGGTAGATTCAAAACTCAGCTCTTCCTGCAAGAGCACGACATGTCATTTCACTTCACTTCGTACGAAGTTGTGGAATAATTACAAGCTACGTAGTTCGATCGATATCTTACCAGGTGCTGGGACACTTACTGGTCTGCAGGGTTTCGAAAGGAGACGTCCCCCGATGTCGTTGTAGATGACCTTGCTCTAATCCAATTTCGAGCGCGGTCATCCGGGATATTGGCAAATGGCGGGACGATGTCCTACAGGGCTGCCAGCTCATCCTCCTTCCTCCACTGCGGGATTTTACCCGCATACCCAGCTGTGCCAAGTCTGTGGGGGGTGTGTATTTTGCCTGGAGGGCCTTGTGCGCCACACTTGTACTTTTGAAATCTTCGGTCGTCTTCGTCGCCTTGAACTCTTCCCATTGTGGTTCCAGGAATGGAAATTTATGAAAAGGCGTTTCGTCCGTCTACACGTATTTCTTGACAAGCGTGCTCTTGAAGTTCTTCCATGCTTTGCATGCCGCTAGCAGGGTTTGTCGTTGCACGGCGTCTTGGTGTTCTTCTGGGATCTCGAACGATGCCAAGATTTTGGTCAGCAGCTCACGTTTCCGATTCTCAGGCACGCTCTTCCATGAATTGAATGTGATCTCAATTCGTTCTCGCGCAACTATTTCGACCATTCTTCGGTATGCGCTTACTGCTTTGGGAGGAAGGAGAGGGGTCCCAAATCCATCGACCTGTGTGATGGTAAATCGACCCTCAGGCTTCTTTGATAGCCCTCTTCCTCGGCGTTGTGATTTTGGAGCGGACGCATCCGGCGATGATGTTGAAGAATGCGCGGGTGACATGTTGCTCATTTTGTGGGTCTATTAGGATAAGATAAGAAAGTGCCATACCATAAGATAAGAAAGTGAAACATGATGCTCAATGTTAGGAAGAGAGGAGAGGAGTAGAGGGGAGGGGGAGAAGGGAGTGGGTGATGTGGACAAAGAGAGGGGGTGATGTGCCTATCTTAGCACCTACTTTAGTTGCTAATACTATATAGTAATATCCATAGTTCCAAGATTGTTTTCAGTGATTCCAAAGTGACAATATCAACATGAAGTAGGTAAATCAAGCATCCACATTTGTTCAGTTAAACACAATAAATCAATTTGGCATGGTATGAAGTATGTAGATCAATATGAAGTAGGTAAATCAAGCATCCACATTTGTTCAGTTAAACACAATAAATCAATTTGGCGTGGTATGAAGTATGTAGATCAACATGAAGTAGGTAAATCAAGCATCCACATTTGTTCAGTAAGTATCCGTAGAATTTACAAACAATGAGAGAGAAAGATCTTTGGATCCTTGCCTTATACGGTGACGGCGGCGTGGACGGAGAGGGGCTCGGGGAGGCGGCGATGGGCCCGGGGACGCGGCGGGGACGACGGGCTCGGGGAGGCGGCGTCGACGACGGATCGGGAGAGCGGTGAGATAATTAGATCTATAATTGCAGCATACGCGGAAAACCCTAGCCAGAGGGTATATGTAGGGAGGCTTATCACAGACGGTTCTAAAGTAAGAACCGTCTATGATAGCAATATCACATACGGTTCTAAGTTTAGAACCGTCAGTGATAGTATAAATATCACAGACAGTTCTAACTTTAGAACCGTCTGTGATAAGCATTTGCCCCGACTGTAGTTATTAAGACAAACACCAACCAGCTACATTCATATACAACACCAACCAGCTGCATTCATATACAAGACCAACCAGCATAAATGCAAATTCACATATACACAATGTATTTCTTCACACATTTTCACATATACATAAATGCAAATTCACAAATACATCACACACATGCATTGGTGTATACATAAATATCAATTCGCATATACATCACACACATGCATTGTTGTATACATAAATGCCAATGCCCACATATATGTCGCACATTCTCATTCTACTTGCTTATTTCCTTTAAAAATTAGCCCTTCATGATGATCAATGCGTACATAACTAGTTTCGTCACGTTGTTCGTCGTCGACCCTTTTGCCATTTCCAAAAGGAGGTAACTCGTCAAATTGATTGTATTCTTCCTCGTCCACTACATTCTCTACTCCGATAATTCTCCTTTTTCCATGAAGAACTACATGGCGTTTCTTATTTGCTGGGTCGGTTACATAGAAAACTTGAACAACTTGGTTGGCGAATACGAATGGTTCGTCTTTGTGCTGGTCGACATAAGGCGCCACTTCAGTCATGTGTTGCAAGACCGTGAAATGGGCTCGAGTATACATGTCAATATCTGCAGTGATTGCTTTCCTTCCTATAGTTCCGATACCCTTCAGCCTCCCCTCATGACGAGATTGAGGCACACCTATCGGTTGAGTCTGAGCCATATAATCGACACAAAACTCAATGAACTCTTCACTTGCATAACCTTCGACGATGCTGCCCTCTGGCCGAGATCGATTCTGTACGTAGGACTTGAGAATTCCCATGAACCTCTCAAATGGGTACATGCTACGTAGGAATACGGGCCCGCACATGTTTATCTCCCACACAACGTGAACAATGAGATGGACCATGATATCGAAAAATGAAGGAGGGAAATACATTTAAAGATGACATAGAGTCATCACCACCTCGTCCTGCAGAGCATCTAGTCCTTCGGGATCGATGACCTTCTGAGCAATTGTGTTAAAAGAAATAACATAGCCTCATGATTGTCTCTCGGACTTTGATCGTCAAAATATTTCTAATTGCAATAGGGAGTGTTGTAGGGGTGGCCCCCACCTAAGCCCAGCAGGCCTGTTAGAGGAATGTAAGGCCCAGAATAGGCCACGTGTAATAACATAAGTGCCCCTGAGGGGAATACTCAGATGTAAGGGTATAATTGTTAAAGCACTCCCTATGTGTATATGTATGGAATACAGGCCATGGGGAAGGAGGAAGCCATCCATTTACTCAACTCTCCACTACCACTCTCTCTCTGTTTGGTCTGTAACCACAACAGTTGGCGCCATTCATGGGGAGGACAGGAACAAGCCTCCAAGTCTGAAAGAGGATGGCACCAAAGAAAGTTTCACCGTCGGCGGCGAAGAAGAAGGCGGAAGTGGCGAAGTCTCGCGTCAGCACTAGGGCTTCGGCTTTGGCAGCCACAGGTACGAGCGGTGGTGCAGGTGCGACCGTGAACCCCGCCATCGACGCGACGATCAACCCCGCCATCGACGCGACGAACAACCCCGCCAGTGACACAACGCCTGACCCCACCAGCACTGCCCCGACGGCCAACCCCGGCGATGGCAACGCAGGTGCATCCGTTTTTCCACCCGGCGCAGAAGCGGTGAATGACCCCAGCAGCGATGCGAACCTCGTCACCGGCCCCAGGGCCCACCAGGACAACGCAGCGCGCAGCCTGGGCGCGCAAGACGTGGTCACCACCACACCGGTAGCACCGCCAAGCGCACCGACGGCCCCGGCCACGCCCGCGGTGGAGACTGCCCTGCTGGCGGCCCTCAGCGCATTTCAGCGGGAGCTAACAGACCTCCGCAGAGCTGTCCGGGACATGCAAGAGGCTCGGAGCCAGCACGCCCCCCCCCCCCCGCACGGTGGCATTCGAACCCGCTCCGGAGAGGGCGGATAGCCGCGACGCCCCTACGTCTAGCCGCGTCCAACTACGGCGCGTAGACCCAGAGTCCCCGCTGTCTGCGGGCCTACAGCAGGCGGCATGGCCTGAAGATTTCAAGTTCCCAAGCGTCATCGAGGCCTACAAAGGCGACTCCGACCCGCGAGAGTTCGTGCGCGTGTATGAGACCGCTATCGAAGCCGCTGGCGGAGACGACACCACGAAGGCAAAAGGGCTCCCCCTCGCATTACAAGGGGTGACGCTATCCTGGTTCTTCACCATTGAACCACAGTCCATCTACGCATGGGAACAGGTCCGCGACCGACTCTACAACAACTTTCAGGGAAACTACGTCGAGCGTGTCGATGCGGACCAGCTCTTCGCAGTCAAGCAAAAACCCGAGGAAAGGCTCCGGGACTACTTCAAGCGCTTCGCGAAAGTGCGCTGCCAAGTCAAGGACGTCAACGAAACAACCGTTATCAACGCAGCAATACAAGGCCTCCGACCGGGGCCAATGGCCGAATACAATGCGCGCAAGCCCATTAAGACGGTCGGGAAGCTCTTCGACAAGATGGAAGAGTACGCCAGAGCTGAGGAGGATGCGTGGAGGCGACACGGTGATGACTCCGACACCAACAAGGCGGAAGGTTCGGCAAAGAGCGAAGGCTCACCGAAGCGGGGCTCTTTGAGAGGTAAGCGCAAGCAAGAGCAGCCGAAGGGCGCCTCCGAGCGCAAGGACCCCCAACACAATGACCAGCCAGGCGACAGGCCCAAGCGCGACCAACGCAAGTCTAGGAAACCTCGTTACGTTTTCAACATCGAGGGCGTCTCCGAAGACAATGCCTCCGCAGGTCGCGGAGGCAGAGGGCGCCGAGGCCGAGGATGGGGACGTGGCCGGGGTCGAGACGACCGAACCCGCGAAGGGTACGGCGACCAGCACCACGGGCAGTGGTGCGAAATCCATGGCCGGGGCAACCATGACACACGTGCTTGTACCACTATCGCAGTGCTACGGCAGAGCGTCGCCAGGGACAAAAACCCGGATACACGCACGCCCGTTGTGGCCCACGTCCAACACCCCCAGGACCAAGGAATACAGCCCAAGGAAGGCCTCCTGCGAATTCAGGCACATGTGCAACAACCTCGGGAAGGCCTCCTACAGTTACAAGCCCCGGAAGGAGCCCACCGCAGGATCATCAACGTTATTTCCGGAGGCTCCTCGCTGGAGTTCGCCTCGGTGCGGCAACAGAAGGCTTACGCGCGGAGGCTGCACCACGTCGCGGCATACCCGGCGCAAGCGCCGCCAGAATGGGCACAACACGAAGTCACATTCACGCCCGCTGACGCCGAGGGCGTGGAGTTTCCCCACCAAGACCCTTTGGTCGTCCGGGTCCTCGTAGCCGGATGCGAAGTCAGGTGCGTCCTTGTCGATGGAGGAAGCTCCGCGAACATCCTGTTCGTCGAGGCCTTCGACCAAATGGGGATCCCTCGGAGTCGATTGGGCCCTTCAGGCATCCCGCTGCAAGGATTTGGAGGGCAGCCTTTGCGCGCCTTGGGCCAGATATGCCTCCAAGTCTCCTTCGGCCAAAACGACAACGTCAGGAGCGAGGACGCTATCTTCGACATGGTCGACATTGCATACCCCTATAACGCCATAATAGGGCGGCCGCTCCTAAATACTCTTGGGGCGGTCCCGCATCACGAATTCCTGTGCATGAAGCTTCCAGGGCCGCGGGCCATCATCATCATCCATAGCGACCAGGACATGGCTCGGCGCATAGAGCTTGGTGCCAGAGGTCCATGCCACGCGGTTCGCCAAGGCACCTAAGCTGGGAGTGCGGATGCGGAGCCCTCGGGCGCCCCTCGAGGCAGCGGCTCGTCAGCGGTCGCCCCGTCCTCATAGCGGTTAGTGGTCGGTATCCCCCCTTTTTCTTTTGTAATTGCTCACCCGCGCAAATGGGAATTTAATAAAGTTCACCGTTTGCACAAATTTCTGTTCTTTGCAACAAAGACACGCGTTCGCGCGCGCACTCTCTGTCAAAGATATGGGTATGAGTATAAACAAAGACATGCGTTCGCGCGCGCACTCTTCGTCAAAGATACGGGTATGAGTATAAACAAAGACACGCGTTCGCGTGCGCACTCTCCGTCAAAGATACAGGTATGAGTATAAACAAAGAAATGCGTTCGCGCGCGCACTCTTCGTCAAAGATACGCGTATGAGTATAAACAAAGACACGCGTTCGCACGCGCACTCTTCGTCAAAGATACGGGTATGAGTATAAACAAAGACACGCGTTCGCGCGCGCTCTCTCCGTCAAAGATACGGGTATGAGTATAAATAAAGACGAGCGGAGGGACGCCTCCGCACGCACTCCACGGAGTATAAATAAGACGTAGTGTCGAGGTCCGCCTCCGCACGCACTCCACGGAGTATAAATAAGATGTAGCGTCGAGGTCCGCCTCCGCATGCACTCTACGGAGTATAAATAAGACGTAGCGTCGAGGTCCGCCTCCGCACGCACCTCACCGCCCGCAACGCGCGGAGGCTTGCCCCCGCGCGCAGTCCACGGACTCTAAATAAGACGTAGCGCCGAGGTCCGCCTCCGCACGCACTCTACGGGATCGATGACCTTCTGAGCAATTGTGTTAAAAGAAATAACATAGCCTCATGATTGTCTCTCGGACTTTGATCGGCAAAATATTTCTAATTGCAATAGGGAGCATCTGTGTCATCAGCACATGACAATCATGAGACTTCATGCCATTTAACTTCAAATCTTGCATCGAAACAAGTTTCTTCACGTTGCCGGAGTAACCAGACGGAACTTTGACACCATGCAAGCACTGGCACAGTTCTGTTTTCTCGGCCTTGGATAGAGTGTAACACGCAGGGGGAAGGTACATTCGTCCATTATCTGTTATTGTCGGTGCTAACTCAGGCCTGATGTCCATATCAGCCAAGTCAAGCCGTGCGTTGACACCGTCCTTTGTTTTGTCACGAATGTTCAGTAAGAGACCAATCAAGCTGTCACATACATTCTTTTCAACGTGCATGACGTCGATGCAGTGTCGAACATCTAGGTACTCCCAATAAGGTAAGTCCCAAAATATTGATCTCTTCTTCCAGGTGTTCTTCTCATGAGCCCTCAATTTATGTCCCTGTCCGAGGACAACATCTAAATCCTTAACCATATCATAAACCTCGTGTCCCCTTAAATGCCTTGGAGCTGAACCGTCTTTCTTCTCTCCGTCAAATTGTTTCTTCATCTTGCGGTATGGGTGAGCCCTCCGAAGGAACCGGCGGTGACGCATGTAGACCGTTTTACGTGAGTGTCTCAGCCACACACTCTCGGTATCATCTAAACAGTGGGTACAAGTTTTGGCACCTTTTGTACTCTGGCCCGATAGGTTAGCAAGGGCAGGATAATCATTTATGGTGCAGAACAATAAGGAGCGCAAAGTGAAGTTCTCTCGTTTGTATGCATCCCATACCTGTACCCCTTCGTTCCATAGTACTTTTAGATCTTCCACCACTGGTGCTAGGTACACATCGATATCATTCCCTGGTTGCTTTGGCCCTTGGATAAGTATCGACAGCAAAATATAATTTCGCTTCATACACAACCAAGGAGGATGGTTATAGATGCAGAGAGTCACGGGCCATGTGCTATGTCGGCTGCTCATGCTACTGAAATGATTCATTCCATCTGTACTCAGTCCAAACCTTATATTCCTTGGTTCTGCACCGAAGTCTGCGAAACTCCTATCGATGTTTCTCTACTGGGCGGAATCAGCAAGGTGTCTTAGCATTCCATCCTTCTTGCGCTCCTCCGGGTGTCAACGCAGCAGTTTTGCGTCCTTTGGATTTGCAAAAAACCTTTTCAAACGGGGAATTATAGGAAAATACCATGCCACCTTAGCAGGAGGACCTTTCTTCGCCTCTGTTCCCTCGCCGTCATCTGATTGATTGTTACGTTTGTACCGGAATGCGTTGCACACCGGGCATACATGCATGTTTGCATACTCTTTACGGTACAGGATACAGTCGTACGAACATGCATGTATTCTTTCTACTTCCATTCCCAACGGACAAAGAACCTTTTTGGCTTTATACGTGGTTTTAGGCAACTCATTTACCTCCGAAAGCATGTCCGCTAAAAGACCTAGCCGCGCCGTGAAACTCTTGTCGGACCAACCGTTGCTTGCCTTCAATTTCAACAGTTCAAGCATGGCCGACAACCTCGTGTACTTTGACCTGCAGCACGTGAACAAAGGTTTCTCTGAGTCCTCCATCAAGCCCCAGAATTTAACATACTCTCTCTCATCATAGTTCTCTTCTACATCGCGAAGCATCTGATCCAGATTGTCATCGTGCAACCTATCCGAATCCGAACCACAATAGACATCATCTGGCGGCATGTCATTCACTTCACCGGTGATGTCATCTGGTGGCATATCATTCACTTCACCGGCAATGTCATCCGGCGGCAAATGATCATTGACTTCGCCATGACTGGTCCAACACGTATAACCCTTTTTAAAACCCCTCCTAATCAAGTGCGCTTCAATTTGCCCTCGGTTCTTAAATATCTTTAAATTCTCGCAGTCAGTGCATGGACAGTACATATATTCCACCCCCTTATTCAGCATATCCTCCTCGGTAGCTCTTGCAAAAGCAGACACGCCATTAATATACTCTTCACTCACACGGCTCGCGGCATACATCTAGCTTCGGCCCTACGTTATGTATATATATAACAACTTAGTATTAAAAATTAAATTCTTTAATTATTACTACATATATATATATACCACATGCATTCAGGCTTTGCTAGCTTAATTCATATTATAAACACAACAGCTATTATATAACCAAAAATTTTGCAAACCATCTTCAATAACACTCACCAATTACTTACATCTAAATTGTAAATGCAAAGAAAAATAAATTTCATTACTAACCATATCTAGAGCAACCAGAAAAGTATGAATCTTCAAAGCTCAATCTCTGCTTCAAAGCTCAATCTCTGCCTCCTGAAATTGCCTAGCTTGCCTCCTGAGCGAAAGAGTAAAGCACCGGCTAGATCTGGATCAAAATGAAGACAGATGCGGTTCTAAGCAGCGCAATAAATGCGTAGCGTCATTATCACAGACAGTTTTTAATAAAAAACCGTCTGCGATAATCCTGGATTATCACAGACGGTTTATAATAAAAAACCGTCTGTGATAATTCCATATTATCGCAGACGGTTTTTAACACAAACCGTCTGTGATACTAAAGTATCACAGACGGTTCATCGGTAAGAACCGTCTGTGATACAGGTTTACTCCGACGCCACCAACACAGACGGTGTCCAAATTAAAACCATCTGTGTTAGTGTCGATCACAGACGATTTGACAAAACCGTCTGTGATTGGCCGTCTAGTATTAGGCTTTCTGTAGTAGTGGCCTAGTCCCATCACCGCTCCCTTTTCTCCTCTTGTCGGCCCATAACGTGGAAAGTGGCAGCGCACGCGGACTAGAGTGCGCCTGTGACACCGAAGAGCCTTTCTATTGTATCCTCGCCTATTTCGCCGTCTCTCTTGTATCACTTTCTTCACCATCCACTCCTCCCCCACATTTGAATGAAGAGGACAAACACGGCGTGTATGACAAGTCACCCCCAGCAGTAAGGTTCATGTTAAGACTCATTCCAATCTGAGAATATGGCACCTAGACCTCACCTGTGAGCACTGATTTTCGGAAATTCTTAAAAATGGAAAATTATGACGTACGGGCCCACAGCCAACGTCTCTTTTCTTTTTCCACTATTTTTCAAACCAAACGAAATTCGAAGCTCTTAACATTTACATATGAACTCCAAATTAAGTGATTTTTGATCTAAATTTTTATAAAATCATGCTCTTTCTGAATATAAAAAAATATTTGAATTTGGTCTCTGTTTGACTTGGCAATTATACCATATTCATGCAAAATTCGTTTGAAATTCTTGTGTTCTATATGTGTGGGCCGGAAGGATACGAACTAACGGAGGCCAAAAGAGACATTTTTGGTGATCAAGCGCCTCAAAATTAAGGACAGATACAATAGAACGAATGGAATTAATGAAAAATTCGAGAAAATGTACGGGCCGGCCGGTGGTGGTCAAATTCTGCCAACCATGCGTGCGATCGAATAGATAGTGCCAACTGCATGATGCATGGTAAGGCACGAGATCTTCTCTTTATTTAGATCCTAAACAATTAATCGGTGATCACGAAGCTCTCGTGGACTCCTTAATTTAATTGTATAACCTTTAACACTACTGTTTTTCTACCGAAACTTGCGTAGTATCTTTCCGATGCTCCATTTCAAACTCAGCGCGTGTCACATCACTGGGATTATCTATTGGTTGTGCAAATATTATAGCATGAGATTTTCTCGATGACAGCGAAGAAGCTAATTAGCAAGATCCGTCCAATGCATGCATGTTACCTCATTATAAGAATCAAACTAAGATATACACTCAAGTCAACTACCTATCTAGTATATGTATATCACGCGAGAAACGGAGGACTAATTAATCACTCCCTCCACACTCGCCCGCTCGATCGGCCTATAAATAGGGGCCATGCTGCAGCACACGATGTCACCGCAAGCCAGCAGCAAACACTTGCAGTGTAATTCCACGATTTGACAAATCCATAACTAGCTAACTTCCAGCCGCGTCGCTATCTCTAGCAATGGCTTCCAGCGCCGCGATTAAGATGTTCGCCGTTTCCATGCTGGCCCTGTTCGCCGGACAACTGCTGATGGCTACGCCGGCGGCGGCGGCGGCGGACGGACTCGTCAAAGGACGGAGCCTTCTTGGGGTTGGGGCCCCGGCCGGCTGCTCCACCAACGCCTTCAACGTCGTCTGCTTCCACGCTTGTTACGTGCAGTGCGTCTACATCCCGGCCAACCCGGGGTACTGCTTCGGGATTTGCTTCGGCAAATGCAAGTACTGAGCTGCATGCATGCCTACGCTTTCTGCACCATATATCTCCATCTGATTTCAACTGTTGTGTACACGCCGATTAGTTGGGTTTAATTTGTTGTTGTACGAGTAACTGTATTTCCCTTACCTTTCGGTTATCATATGTCAGTGGTATAAGTATTTTCCCTGTCGACGCATCACGTAATAATAACTCAATCAATATGGTCAATATTAATATTCCCTTCTAGTTTCTTCAAGTTGTCATGTCAGTACGTGGCTATCGTCTAACTCCGATGTGTATGCATGAGGAGTACGAGGTAACCTGAACTTTTGCGTGGGCATGTCCATCTGTGCTCTATGCATGCACAAGCTGACGTCAATCGAGTCATCTGTACGTGGGCTATGCATGTGTGCACCATCGTTCTTTGGCAGCATATTTTGGCGAACGGCAGCGTGCAATGGCGCCGGCGGCCGGCCGGCTGGCACCACCGGCAGCAGCTGCGGAGACTCAGGGGAGGCGTGGCAGCTCGCGGTTTGAGTGAGACTGTGACACCTCGTGTTTCTTATCTAGCTGTAGTTGCTAACATCATGATTTAAACCCAAAATTAACCGCGTAATTAACAAAGACATCGCAGCCATTTCAATTACTAAAATCTACAACAATTCAGTGAAGCAAAAGATGATAAAGTAAAGAGAATTATTTAATTACAACATACAACAAATTAAAGTACATTTATATAACATTCACTTCCATACATACAATGAATACAACGATACAATTGAGGTCATTGCATACACAATTACAATTAAATAGTTCTGAACCTTCAATCGTGTGCAAGCTGGAGTGACTGGCGGTATTAATTACAAGAAAACCAATAACAAGATACCAAAAATCGCGAACAAACTAATTAAATGAAAGTTAAATTGCCATCAGAACCGTCGTTAGGTTAAGAATATGGGCCATTCCTTCACTGAGATACCAGATAGTCTTGGGCCTATCGGCACCTCTCAGAACCATAGGGTTTCCTCATCCGGCATTAGAAACAAACCCGGATCCATTCCAAATTCCTTTTTCACTACCAACCAACCCATACTAGAGCCACCCCCACTATTGAGGTAAAAATCCCCCGGCACAATCTCGGCACAGAGTGTGGGGATGTGGCCAAGTGAGTGACCATAGAGGGAGAGAGAGTATCCATTTTCACCCACAAGTGCAGCCAGCACAACCAGAACTGAACCATAGCTGGCAAACAACATCCCAGTAGCCCCTTTCTTCCCCCAAATTCGAGCCATTGCCGAGAAGAAGAAGCATGGAGTGAAGCTCTGTGACCGGGGTAGACGAGGGGAAGCGGCGCCAAGAGGAGGAGGAGCTAGTGAAGCCGTAGGAGGAGGAGAGCAAGCGAGCAGCGCAATAGCCAAGCAAAGAACAACCGATACAACCACAAGCCTCAGGGAAGACCGAACCTCGGTTCTACCCACATCGACCCAAACATCATCCGGCAAGGTATCCCCCACAATCTGTTTTCAATCTTACCATCACCATCTGTAACATCCCAAATTTGGGAATCGTGGAAAAAAATAATATTTAAAATCTTTCCATTACGTTCAGTGTTATTCGATATTTTGGCATTTATCTGAGAATTCTTGATTTGGGAAATGACAAAAATATGAAAACCTTAAAACTTTTTATTTCTTTCGTTGTTACTCGAAATATTCCAATATTGCATATTTCATTTTGCTAATAATTCAAATAGCAAAAATAAAATCTGAAAAATAAGAGCCAAATATTCTAAAAACAAATTGAACATAAATTGAAATTCAAACTCAAATTGAAATTCAAAATAATTAACAAAAAGAAATTAATCAAAAATTTAAAATTTACAACCTCTAAGCCAAGAATTGAAATTTGAGTTCAGATTCAACTTCGAAATGGAATTTGGAAACCAAATCAATCCCATTGTTTGGACCAAGAATTCGAATTTGATTTTGAATTCAAATATAAATCTTGAAATTATGAATTAAAAAATCTAAATCCAAATTACCAATTTTTTCCAAAGCCCTTCTCTCTTTCTCCTCTCTTCCAGGTGGGCCCCATCCTTCTTTCTTCCTTCCTTCTCCCTCTCCGCTCCCCTCACTTCCTTTCTTTCTTGCTTGACCGAGCCAATCCAGGCCACCAATCCCACCCCTACGCCATCTGCGCCATGCGCCAGCGTTTGCCGTGCCTAGGCCAATACCTCATTCCTGAATTTTTGGTAAATTTTCAAAAAAATTACTACAGTTATTCAAGCATCTTCTAATTTAATTTATAGCAGCTGGAAATAAAATTTTGAAAATTATTACAATGTTAAGAAAATCTTATAAATAATTTAATTAATAAATAAATATTCAAAATGGTCTCTGCAAGAATATTTATAACTTTTTGAGCTCAAAACTCTATTCATGGATTTCAAATCTGTTTCCCAATTCTCAGTAGTCCAAATTGAATTTTACAGCTTTACAAAAAAAATATCTCAGAGTTTCCAACTATTTTAATTAAGTTCTTGTTACAGGTGTGTGAAAAACATTTTGGCTTGATTTCAAGCCTTGTTTACAATTTTTTAGCAATTAAATATAATACCTAAAAGCTGCAGAAACCAATAAATTTCCAAGAAAAACTAGGAAATGGTAAATATATAGTGGATTAAAGTTTACTAAGACTAGACTAAGGCAGGAGCCTCCCCAAAAATTTCACTATTTTTGAACTACTTTCATATATTTAAAAATTCCACAAATTCTTGATACAAATAGAAATTTCCTAAATTCGAACAACGCATTTGAATGAAATAGTGACTTCCAAAGAATTTTCGATGACAATTTAAAGTAGACAAAAATTAAAAAAATACACTAGAATTTACACTTTTCCATGGGCTTTCTTAAAAATTTCATAATTTTCGGAACTCGTTTGCTATATCTAAAAATTCCTAAGACAACTCAGCCCACCACATCTCTTTGTCCCTCTCACTGCCACATGGGGCCAACCTACAGGGTGCATGCTCCTTCCATCTCTAGCCATTCGACAGAAAAACCATGGTAAGGTTGCCCCAAGTTTTGATGAGACTGCCCGCCGTTTCCTGCTCCGTTGTCAGCGTGCTCCGTCTAGTCCCATCGCCGCTCTCTTTTCTCCTCGTGGCGGCCCATAACGTGGAAAGTGGCAGCGCATGCGGACTAGAGTGCGCCTGTGACACCGAAGAGCCTTTCTGTTGTATCCTCGCCTATTTCGCCGTCTCTCTCTTGCATCACTTTCTTCACCATCCTCTCCTCCCCCACATTTGAATGAAGAGGACAAACACGGCGTGTATGACAAGTCACCCCCAGCAGTAAGGTTCATGTTAAGACTCATTCCAATCTGAGAATATGGCACCTAGACCTCACCTGTGAGCACTGATTTTCGGAAATTCTTAAAAATGGAAAATTATGACGTACGGGCCCACAGCCAACGTCTCTTTTCTTTTTCCACTATTTTTCAAACCAAACAAAATTCGAAGCTCTTAACATTTACATATGAACTCCAAATTAAGTGATTTTTGATCTAAATTTTTATAAAATCATGCTCTTTCTGAATATAAAAAAATATTTGAATTTGGTCTCTGTTTGACTTGGCAATTATACCATATTCATGCAAAATTCGTTTGAAATTCTTGTGTTCTATATGTGTGGGCCGGAAGGATACGAACTAACGGAGGCCAAAAGAGACATTTTTGGTGATCAAGCGCCTCAAAATTAAGGACAGATACAATAGAACGAATGGAATTAATGAAAAATTCGAGAAAATGTACGGGCCGGCCGGTGGTGGTCAAATTCTGCCAACCATGCGTGCGATCGAATAGATAGTGCCAACTGCATGATGCATGGTAAGGCACGAGATCTTCTCTTTATTTAGATCCTAAACAATTAATCGGTGATCACGAAGCTCTCGTGGACTCCTTAATTTAATTGTATAACCTTTAACACTACTGTTTTTCTACCGAAACTTGCGTAGTATCTTTCCGATGCTCCATTTCAAACTCAGCGCGTGTCACATCACTGGGATTATCTATTGGTTGTGCAAATATTATAGCATGAGATTTTCTCGATGACAGCGAAGAAGCTAATTAGCAAGATCCGTCCAATGCATGCATGTTACCTCATTATAAGAATCAAACTAAGATATACACTCAAGTCAACTACCTATCTAGTATATGTATATCACGCGAGAAACGGAGGACTAATTAATCACTCCCTCCACACTCGCCCGCTCGATCGGCCTATAAATAGGGGCCATGCTGCAGCACACGATGTCACCGCAAGCCAGCAGCAAACACTTGCAGTGTAATTCCACGATTTGACAAATCCATAACTAGCTAACTTCCAGCCGCGTCGCTATCTCTAGCAATGGCTTCCAGCGCCGCGATTAAGATGTTCGCCGTTTCCATGCTGGCCCTGTTCGCCGGACAACTGCTGATGGCTACGCCGGCGGCGGCGGCGGCGGACGGACTCGTCAAAGGACGGAGCCTTCTTGGGGTTGGGGCCCCGGCCGGCTGCTCCACCAACGCCTTCAACGTCGTCTGCTTCCACGCTTGTTACGTGCAGTGCGTCTACATCCCGGCCAACCCGGGGTACTGCTTCGGGATTTGCTTCGGCAAATGCAAGTACTGAGCTGCATGCATGCCTACGCTTTCTGCACCATATATCTCCATCTGATTTCAACTGTTGTGTACACGCCGATTAGTTGGGTTTAATTTGTTGTTGTACGAGTAACTGTATTTCCCTTACCTTTCGGTTATCATATGTCAGTGGTATAAGTATTTTCCCTGTCGACGCATCACGTAATAATAACTCAATCAATATGGTCAATATTAATATTCCCTTCTAGTTTCTTCAAGTTGTCATGTCAGTACGTGGCTATCGTCTAACTCCGATGTGTATGCATGAGGAGTACGAGGTAACCTGAACTTTTGCGTGGGCATGTCCATCTGTGCTCTATGCATGCACAAGCTGACGTCAATCGAGTCATCTGTACGTGGGCTATGCATGTGTGCACCATCGTTCTTTGGCAGCATATTTTGGCGAACGGCAGCGTGCAATGGCGCCGGCGGCCGGCCGGCTGGCACCACCGGCAGCAGCTGCGGAGACTCAGGGGAGGCGTGGCAGCTCGCGGTTTGAGTGAGACTGTGACACCTCGTGTTTCTTATCTAGCTGTAGTTGCTAACATCATGATTTAAACCCAAAATTAACCGCGTAATTAACAAAGACATCGCAGCCATTTCAATTACTAAAATCTACAACAATTCAGTGAAGCAAAAGATGATAAAGTAAAGAGAATTATTTAATTACAACATACAACAAATTAAAGTACATTTATATAACATTCACTTCCATACATACAATGAATACAACGATACAATTGAGGTCATTGCATACACAATTACAATTAAATAGTTCTGAACCTTCAATCGTGTGCAAGCTGGAGTGACTGGCGGTATTAATTACAAGAAAACCAATAACAAGATACCAAAAATCGCGAACAAACTAATTAAATGAAAGTTAAATTGCCATCAGAACCGTCGTTAGGTTAAGAATATGGGCCATTCCTTCACTGAGATACCAGATAGTCTTGGGCCTATCGGCACCTCTCAGAACCATAGGGTTTCCTCATCCGGCATTAGAAACAAACCCGGATCCATTCCAAATTCCTTTTTCACTACCAACCAACCCATACTAGAGCCACCCCCACTATTGAGGTAAAAATCCCCCGGCACAATCTCGGCACAGAGTGTGGGGATGTGGCCAAGTGAGTGACCATAGAGGGAGAGAGAGTATCCATTTTCACCCACAAGTGCAGCCAGCACAACCAGAACTGAACCATAGCTGGCAAACAACATCCCAGTAGCCCCTTTCTTCCCCCAAATTCGAGCCATTGCCGAGAAGAAGAAGCATGGAGTGAAGCTCTGTGACCGGGGTAGACGAGGGGAAGCGGCGCCAAGAGGAGGAGGAGCTAGTGAAGCCGTAGGAGGAGGAGAGCAAGCGAGCAGCGCAATAGCCAAGCAAAGAACAACCGATACAACCACAAGCCTCAGGGAAGACCGAACCTCGGTTCTACCCACATCGACCCAAACATCATCCGGCAAGGTATCCCCCACAATCTGTTTTCAATCTTACCATCACCATCTGTAACATCCCAAATTTGGGAATCGTGGAAAAAAATAATATTTAAAATCTTTCCATTACGTTCAGTGTTATTCGATATTTTGGCATTTATCTGAGAATTCTTGATTTGGGAAATGACAAAAATATGAAAACCTTAAAACTTTTTATTTCTTTCGTTGTTACTCGAAATATTCCAATATTGCATATTTCATTTTGCTAATAATTCAAATAGCAAAAATAAAATCTGAAAAATAAGAGCCAAATATTCTAAAAACAAATTGAACATAAATTGAAATTCAAACTCAAATTGAAATTCAAAATAATTAACAAAAAGAAATTAATCAAAAATTTAAAATTTACAACCTCTAAGCCAAGAATTGAAATTTGAGTTCAGATTCAACTTCGAAATGGAATTTGGAAACCAAATCAATCCCATTGTTTGGACCAAGAATTCGAATTTGATTTTGAATTCAAATATAAATCTTGAAATTATGAATTAAAAAATCTAAATCCAAATTACCAATTTTTTCCAAAGCCCTTCTCTCTTTCTCCTCTCTTCCAGGTGGGCCCCATCCTTCTTTCTTCCTTCCTTCTCCCTCTCCGCTCCCCTCACTTCCTTTCTTTCTTGCTTGACCGAGCCAATCCAGGCCACCAATCCCACCCCTACGCCATCTGCGCCATGCGCCAGCGTTTGCCGTGCCTAGGCCAATACCTCATTCCTGAATTTTTGGTAAATTTTCAAAAAAATTACTACAGTTATTCAAGCATCTTCTAATTTAATTTATAGCAGCTGGAAATAAAATTTTGAAAATTATTACAATGTTAAGAAAATCTTATAAATAATTTAATTAATAAATAAATATTCAAAATGGTCTCTGCAAGAATATTTATAACTTTTTGAGCTCAAAACTCTATTCATGGATTTCAAATCTGTTTCCCAATTCTCAGTAGTCCAAATTGAATTTTACAGCTTTACAAAAAAAATATCTCAGAGTTTCCAACTATTTTAATTAAGTTCTTGTTACAGGTGTGTGAAAAACATTTTGGCTTGATTTCAAGCCTTGTTTACAATTTTTTAGCAATTAAATATAATACCTAAAAGCTGCAGAAACCAATAAATTTCCAAGAAAAACTAGGAAATGGTAAATATATAGTGGATTAAAGTTTACTAAGACTAGACTAAGGCAGGAGCCTCCCCAAAAATTTCACTATTTTTGAACTACTTTCATATATTTAAAAATTCCACAAATTCTTGATACAAATAGAAATTTCCTAAATTCGAACAACGCATTTGAATGAAATAGTGACTTCCAAAGAATTTTCGATGACAATTTAAAGTAGACAAAAATTAAAAAAATACACTAGAATTTACACTTTTCCATGGGCTTTCTTAAAAATTTCATAATTTTCGGAACTCGTTTGCTATATCTAAAAATTCCTAAGACAACTCAGCCCACCACATCTCTTTGTCCCTCTCACTGCCACATGGGGCCAACCTACAGGGTGCATGCTCCTTCCATCTCTAGCCATTCGACAGAAAAACCATGGTAAGGTTGCCCCAAGTTTTGATGAGACTGCCCGCCGTTTCCTGCTCCGTTGTCAGCGTGCTCCGTCTAGTCCCATCGCCGCTCTCTTTTCTCCTCGTGGCGGCCCATAACGTGGAAAGTGGCAGCGCATGCGGACTAGAGTGCGCCTGTGACACCGAAGAGCCTTTCTGTTGTATCCTCGCCTATTTCGCCGTCTCTCTCTTGCATCACTTTCTTCACCATCCTCTCCTCCCCCACATTTGAATGAAGAGGACAAACACGGCGTGTATGACAAGTCACCCCCAGCAGTAAGGTTCATGTTAAGACTCATTCCAATCTGAGAATATGGCACCTAGACCTCACCTGTGAGCACTGATTTTCGGAAATTCTTAAAAATGGAAAATTATGACGTACGGGCCCACAGCCAACGTCTCTTTTCTTTTTCCACTATTTTTCAAACCAAACAAAATTCGAAGCTCTTAACATTTACATATGAACTCCAAATTAAGTGATTTTTGATCTAAATTTTTATAAAATCATGCTCTTTCTGAATATAAAAAAATATTTGAATTTGGTCTCTGTTTGACTTGGCAATTATACCATATTCATGCAAAATTCGTTTGAAATTCTTGTGTTCTATATGTGTGGGCCGGAAGGATACGAACTAACGGAGGCCAAAAGAGACATTTTTGGTGATCAAGCGCCTCAAAATTAAGGACAGATACAATAGAACGAATGGAATTAATGAAAAATTCGAGAAAATGTACGGGCCGGCCGGTGGTGGTCAAATTCTGCCAACCATGCGTGCGATCGAATAGATAGTGCCAACTGCATGATGCATGGTAAGGCACGAGATCTTCTCTTTATTTAGATCCTAAACAATTAATCGGTGATCACGAAGCTCTCGTGGACTCCTTAATTTAATTGTATAACCTTTAACACTACTGTTTTTCTACCGAAACTTGCGTAGTATCTTTCCGATGCTTCATTTCAAACTCAGCGCGTGTCACATCACTGGGATTATCTATTGGTTGTGCAAATATTATAGCATGAGATTTTCTCGATGACAGCGAAGAAGCTAATTAGCAAGATCCGTCCAATGCATGCATGTTACCTCATTATAAGAATCAAACTAAGATATACACTCAAGTCAACTACCTATCTAGTATATGTATATCACGCGAGAAACGGAGGACTAATTAATCACTCCCTCCACACTCGCCCGCTCGATCGGCCTATAAATAGGGGCCATGCTGCAGCACACGATGTCACCGCAAGCCAGCAGCAAACACTTGCAGTGTAATTCCACGATTTGACAAATCCATAACTAGCTAACTTCCAGCCGCGTCGCTATCTCTAGCAATGGCTTCCAGCGCCGCGATTAAGATGTTCGCCGTTTCCATGCTGGCCCTGTTCGCCGGACAACTGCTGATGGCTACGCCGGCGGCGGCGGCGGCGGACGGACTCGTCAAAGGACGGAGCCTTCTTGGGGTTGGGGCCCCGGCCGGCTGCTCCACCAACGCCTTCAACGTCGTCTGCTTCCACGCTTGTTACGTGCAGTGCGTCTACATCCCGGCCAACCCGGGGTACTGCTTCGGGATTTGCTTCGGCAAATGCAAGTACTGAGCTGCATGCATGCCTACGCTTTCTGCACCATATATCTCCATCTGATTTCAACTGTTGTGTACACGCCGATTAGTTGGGTTTAATTTGTTGTTGTACGAGTAACTGTATTTCCCTTCCCTTTCGGTTATCATATGTTAGTGGTATAAGTATTTTCCCTGTCGACGCATCACGTAATAATAACTCAATCAATATGGTCAATATTAATATTCCCTTCTAGTTTCTTCAAGTTGTCATGTCAGTACGTGGCTATCGTCTAACTCCGATGTGTATGCATGAGGAGTACGAGGTAACCTGAACTTTTGCGTGGGCATGTCCATCTGTGCTCTATGCATGCACAAGCTGACGTCAATCGAGTCATCTGTACGTGGGCTATGCATGTGTGCACCATCGTTCTTTGGCAGCATATTTTGGCGAACGGCAGCGTGCAATGGCGCCGGCGGCCGGCCGGCTGGCACCACCGGCAGCAGCTGCGGAGACTCAGGGGAGGCGTGGCAGCTCGCGGTTTGAGTGAGACTGTGACACCTCGTGTTTCTTATCTAGCTGTAGTTGCTAACATCATGATTTAAACCCAAAATTAACCGCGTAATTAACAAAGACATCGCAGCCATTTCAATTACTAAAATCTACAACAATTTAGTGAAGCAAAAGATGATAAAGTAAAGAGAATTAATTTAATTACAACATACAACAAATTAAAGTACATTTATATAACATTCACTTCCATACATACAATGAATACAACGATACAATTGAGGTCATTGCATACACAATTACAATTAAATAGTTCTGAACCTTCAATCGTGTGCAAGCTGGAGTGACTGGCGGTATTAATTACAAGAAAACCAATAACAAGATACCAAAAATCGCGAACAAACTAATTAAATGAAAGTTAAATTGCCATCAGAACCGTCGTTAGGTTAAGAATATGGGCCATTCCTTCACTGAGATACCAGATAGTCTTGGGCCTATCGGCACCTCTCAGAACCATAGGGTTTCCTCATCCGGCATTAGAAACAAACCCGGATCCATTCCAAATTCCTTTTTCACTACCAACCAACCCATACTAGAGCCACCCCCACTATTGAGGTAAAAATCCCCCGGCACAATCTCGGCACAGAGTGTGGGGATATGGCCAAGTGAGTGACCATAGAGGGAGAGAGAGTATCCATTTTCACCCACAAGTGCAGCCAGCACAACCAGAACTGAACCATAGCTGGCAAACAACATCCCAGTAGCCCCTTTCTTCCCCCAAATTCGAGCCATTGCCGAGAAGAAGAAGCATGGAGTGAAGCTCTGTGACCGGGGTAGACGAGGGGAAGCGGCGCCAAGAGGAGGAGGAGCTAGTGAAGCCGTAGGAGGAGGAGAGCAAGCGAGCAGCGCAATAGCCAAGCAAAGAACAACCGATACAACCACAAGCCTCAGGGAAGACCGAACCTCGGTTCTACCCACATCGACCCAAACATCATCCGGCAAGGTATCCCCCACAATCTGTTTTCAATCTTACCATCACCATCTGTAACATCCCAAATTTGGGAATCGTGGAAAAAAATAATATTTAAAATCTTTCCATTACGTTCAGTGTTATTCGATATTTTGGCATTTATCTGAGAATTCTTGATTTGGGAGCACCCCATCAAGATTTTAGACACTGTAGAAAAGAAGACAAGGACCCAGACCATCCGCTTATGTAGGGTACAGTGGAATAATCACACTAAAAAGGAAGCCACCTGGGAACATGAAGATCAACTGAGAAGAGAGACTATCCCTACTTGTTCTCAAATTAAGCTGAATCTGGGGGTCGAGATTCTTTTTAAGGGGGTAGGTTTGTAACATCCCAAAAATTTTGAATTTAGATATGTGTAGCAGTAGCCCTTGTATTATGTTGAAAAATATTTTCTCGATGTTTGGATTTTAATGGTGTTGCTTTGAATTTGGTTGAGTATTCCAATAATTGAAGAAATTATGAAAAATAAAACTAATGGAAAGCCAAGAAGGAAAAGTGAAAATAATAGAAATTTAGAATTTGAAATCAAATCTGAAAAGATGATCAAATCAAACCTGAATTTTTACTTGGGGTTAATAATAGTAATAATAGTGGTATGGGGTAAATAAATATGTATATATATACACCATAATAATAAATAGATAAATAAATAAATAAATAACCTAATAATGATAATAATGAAGAAATAGAGGCAAAGAAATAAACCAACACAAGAATATACATATATAAATATACATAAGAAAAGACATGTAAATATAAAAAGAGAGAGAGAGGGGTGGGGGACGGACCTTTTGGCCTGGCCAACCAGCCCAGCCCAGGCTGGCCCGCTTCCCTTCTTCCTCCCCCACCCCCTCGCTACACTTGGCCAAGGCCGACGCTCCCCTCGCCTCGCCAGGCTGTCGCCGCAGCCCGCCTCACCGTGGCGCCCCCTTCAGACCGACGGTCACTGGCGCCTCCGAGCACACGTCACCGAGACCCACCACCCGTCCCGTCGAAACCTTGCTCCTACGTCAATGCTAGGCCACCATCGCATCGGTCGTCCCATCTTCCCCACGGCATAGCCGAGAGACGCACAACCGCCGCGCCGTGCCGCTTGCGTCGGCCAAAGGCGCCGTCGTGTCACCAGGACCAGTCAGCTCACGTCACGCTTGGCCACCCATTCCGTCGCCCGAGCTGTAGCCATGCCGCCGTCGAGCTCAGCACTGCACCGGGCACAACATCGCCCGACTTTTTCTGGCTATAAATACTCGCCGATGCTCCCAGCAGCACCACCACACTCCGCTTCACCCGCCACCCCAGCCAATCTGCATTCCCGAGCCCCTAGCTTCACCAGCCACCTCTTCTTCCCCAAAACCGGCCGACGAGCGCACCACCGACTGAAGCCACACCGGTCCGATTCCTTTCCCCCGAAGTGTCCTTGGAGCAAGGCGAAGTCATTTCCATGCTCAGTCGGGCTCCTCCTTGCCTATACTCCGCCGTACCAAGCTCCTCCCCAGCCCGCCGCCGCCACACATCGCCGTCCTGCCTCGAAGTTCCCCGGTTCACGCCAGTTCTCCCCTTGGCTTCTATTCAGCGTCAGGGTTCTATTTTGGCCACCGCCGGCGCCTCCTCGGCCGCCCCTCGCCGGCAACGCAGTCGGCCGTACGCCGCCATGAGCTTCCTCTGTTCTAGCCACCTAGCCCTCTACTCTTCTATTTCTCCCCCTTCGGTAAGTCATCAAAGAGCGCACGCTCAGCTGGTTAACCAGGCGAGCGTTCAGCACGCAGACCGGGTTTGATTCCACGTTCTACAATATTTATGTTTTAATTTTTCTTAGCCCATTTTAATTAAGAAAAATCAAGAAAAATTGGAAATTAATCCATAAAAGATACTAAAATTGATCAGGACATAAAAGAGCTTATTAAATATTTAATCTTGGATTAATCATCATATATTAGCGGCTAATGTGCCTTGAATATTATTTTAAAGTTTAATTATTAATTAAAGGCATATTGAGAAATTGAGTAAAAATCTTGTTTCGGTTTGTGCTCTCATGAAATGATGATTTAGTAAATGAAGATTGCCTAAATAATAAATCATAAGTCGTTACATATCAGTAAATGTTATAGGACTAACCACTACATGGTTTAAACCATAACCATTATCTCTATGCCCTAGCAATTATGAGAATCCTTTTTCGACTATCAAATGACTTGAGTATTAAGCCACTAATATTTAGACTATAATACTCAAATTTAATTAGAGGCTATATTACATATAATTGACTTATGTTTAAACTTCAAATGATCATAACTAATTCATTTTAACTCCGAATTAAGTGTAAGAAATTTCTAAATTCGTCTAAAATCAAAATCTAACCAATGGAACCAAAATCATGAGTTTTGAGTTCAATTGAATTTTCTTGTGAGTGTTATTTGGTTTGCTGATTTTTATTCAAATTTTTGCGCACGTAAAAATAGCATACGAGGCTCAAGAGGAGTAAGCTGAAGCAGCTCTAGACGATCAAGACCAAGTTCACTGTGACCAAGGCGAGTCAATATTTTGATCATATTGAACCTACATTTTTTGCAATTTACTTTTGTTTAAATTATCAAACTGCGTGCTGTTATTTTATGTGCTAAATATATGCTTGATTTCAATATCCTAGTTTCATACCCATTAATGAGTTTGTTAGTAATACACTCCTTTGGAATATTCGAGTATGTGAGCTTTGTCACCCTAGCAAAACTATAATGGTAATCTTTCAAAAATAAGTCCGTATTTATATGCCATGCTTAGTTTTGCTTAGACATTCGGGGGCATCAAAATGCCCCAAAGCATCACTTTTAATCATGAGAAATTGGTTTGGGGAGTCATGTGGAAATGAATGGTATATGTTGGCACGGTTATTTTATGCTCCCAAAAATCTCAAAACTGCTTATCTATCTGGGCGGATGGTTCAAGGGTATGGTGCAGTGGTGCACGAGAGTGTGGTTAGTGGTAGAACCGCCCAGATAACCATAAGGACTGAATCTTGTCATGACCTCCTGTGTAAAACAAGTACAACCATAAGTCTGTAAATTACAACTTGGCTTAGTAGATTTACCAGACCTTAAAGTCATCATCATCGGTGGAGGAGGTGAGGTAGTGCAAGTGGCGGTTTGTGTGATGGCTTGAATGGGGCACTCATAGAGGGTGAAGTTTTCTGCAGCGGTTAGCAGTGTGGATAGCCAGCTGCTAGCTGACTGGGAGAAGAACATCCCGCACGACTTATGAGACCTGTCGCATGCAGGCTAAGCCCATAAGGGTGAGATTATGGAAGAGGCGAGGTATTTTGAACGGTTGCTGTGATGGTTTACTCAACTGCACGACTAAGGAATCGTGTGGGGCAATGAGCAGACTATCTCTTGTGGGTAAAGTGTACAAACTCTGCAGAGTGAAAATTATTCGAATAGCCGTGCCCACGGTCAAGGACGGACATGGGAACTTAACTAGATATAGTTCTATTTCAAAAACTTTATGGGTGGAATGGGAAAAGTAGAGGGCAATGGAGAGCCTTGATTGGTGTTGCCCTGGGTGTTGCCCCAGTGTTAATGTAAGCGGCTATAACGCTGAAGTTCTAGCATACGGTGCAAAGACCATGTAATGGTGGATGGTCTCTGGATCATTAATAGTAAAGCATTCTTTTACACACGTTATGCTTCAGTTCAAAATGCTAGGTCATAGTCAATTTCTAATTAGTATATTTAAAAGCAATTCCTGGCAAATCAAATAACCCGAGCCTCCCTTTGATAAGACATGCATGTTATTTATTGCATCCTGTGTATTGGCTCGCAGAGCACGATGGATTGTGCTCATCCTCGCCTTACTAAAAAAAGAAACTGGGAACCAGGACCATTACGCATATGAAGACACCCCTACCACAGATGGAGGAAACAACGACGAAAATTTGGACGACTTCTGCGGTTTTGGGTCCTAGGCAATTAGACCATGGAGTGGTGTGCCTATAAATATTTCCTAAGTCTAGGTAATATTCATACAACACACATTTACCCCCAGTCGCTTGCCTATGGATTATGGCCTTACCTTGTTTATGCTTCCGCTACTGCTCTTTTGTAGTGTAAACATTTGGCCTATTCAGCCCTTATGTAAAACAGTTGCCCGATGCAGTGTAATTCAAACCCAGTTATGTAATATTATTATGAATTGTTGTGATTCATGTGATGTATGAAATGATGCAGCAATGTACGTATGAGCACTATCTACTGATCCAAGGAATAGTGCGGTGTTTTCACAGGGGATTCTGGATTGAAACATCCAGGTCCAACACCAAGTTATGACAACTACCACCATCAATAATAAGTTTAATTACCTTGTTGTTTACCTTGGTATGTGTTTGAAACAAGTTGAATCACTATGGATGTGCATCTCCTTTTTGTGCAAGCATGCTCAAATTTTTGGTGACTACTAGTGCTTCTCCCGTTTCATAATTCAACACGTCAACCTCTTCATTGTCATCCGATGCATCCTCATATCTCTCCTTTTCATGACTAAGCTCAACCTCATCTTCACTTGTGGATTTATATTCTCCATATTCCGTCACAAGCATAACTCGGTTGTTGGGACACTCTCTAGAATTATGTCCACGCGCCCAAACACTTGAAGCATTGAATTTCTCTACTCTTTGTTGTAGCCCCAATTGAGGATGTAGGGGATGGAGTAGCCTTCTTCTCACTTGGTGTAGGTGCTGTTTTTGCAATTGAGAAAGAACTAGCATTAGTATTTGAATTAGTACTAGCTGAAAATGTACCTCGTCCCAAACTGAATTGTGCTTTGGTGGCATTAGAGGATGATGATGGAGCTTTCAAGTTGAAAGATGCTATCCTTGGTGCTGGTTTTAAATCTTCTAATAACTGCTTCTCCACATTGGTCACTTGATGCATTAAATCAACAATAGTATTGTAGGGCTGACATTGCACAATGCGTTTAATGTTTTTGTTTAGACCAGACAAAAAACACACAAGTGTTTTCTCTTCATCTTCATGCACATGTGTCCGATTCATAGCTTGCTCCATATCCTTATAGTATTCCTTCACCGAGCGACCTCCATGTCTCAAATTCTGAAGTTTATAAAAAAGATCACGTTTATAAGTGTTAGGAATAAAGCGTGCTCTTAGCTCTTGCTTCATTTCAACCCACGATGCAATTGGAGGTTCTCCGCTCTCTTCTCTTTGGTTCAACACTTGTTCTCACCAAAACAATGCATACCCATCAAACTCAAGTGATGCCATGTGTAGCTTCTTCTCCTCCGAATAATTGTGCATCCGAAAGATTTTATCCACCTTGAGCTCCCATGTGAGGTAGGCATCTGGATCAGAAACACCCTCAAATTTGGGAATAGTGAATTTGAGTTTCCCAAATTACTCCTCCACGCGCGGGTCATCATGACGACAGCCATGGCGTTGGTAGTTGTCATTGTGGTGTAGCCAAAAGTCATCGTCGAAGTCCTCATTGTGGGCGCGGCACGGCCACGGCCTCTCCATTGGCCATGGTCAGCACCCAAAACACCTCCCCAACACCTGGGAAAGGGTGGTTGAACCGCATTGGCAGTGGCTCGATCTGCTTGAACTTCTCTAGTGAACCGTTCAGCCCTCTCCTTATCGGTCTCGTCAAGCTGAAGAAGTCTTTCATGGACGCCAACTAGGCCCCGTTCTTTGTGAAGCTCCTCTAGTATCTCGCTTCTCAAGATACTCATGTTGTCATTCAAATAAGTGTTAAAATCATTCGTGAGCTTCTCAAGGTCCGCCTGGGTCACATATGCTTGTTCTCCTTCTTTTCCTGCCAAGGTTAGCATAAACAACAAGAAAAACTATGTATGTAGATATGGAAAGTTTTATTTGTAAAATTCACTCAACCTCACCTTTTACTAACCGAAGTTCTTATGCGTCCTTGATGGAATTGAAGAGCTACACGCAGTTTAGTGACGGTAGACAACACAAGGTGGTAGATTAAGTGAATTCAATTGCACAAGCACTGTTATAACAATGGATTATATGTGGAGCTTGGAGAGAAAATATTAACCTATGCAATCTGAAATTCTTGATGTTGTTAAGTAATAATCCAAGTTAGCATACTTTGCCTAAGTGCTGATCCAAAAGATTTAAGTGAAATATATGAACGCACATGCAAAGATCAATGTGACTCGATCCAACAAAGGAATGTGCTAAATAGAAGCAATCTGAAATTGAGAATTAAATAGCTCGTTTTGCACCAAGTACTAGAAGAGATGCTAGCCAATTGCAATAATATAAATGTAAGGGCACAAGATTGCTCAAAGAAATTAAATACACAAACTGAAATTATGAATTAGGATTACCTAACCCCAATTTGGCCAACGGTCACTTTGTTTTTGCCGAGACTCTTTTTTTTTGTCGACTACACAAGCTGAAATTATGAATTAGAATCAGCTAACCCCAATTTGGCCAACGGTCACTTTTGTTTTTGCCGAGACTCTTTTTTTGTCGACTGCCTTCTTTCTTTCTTTTTTTATTTTGTGGTTGGCACTAAGATTTAGCTTTCCCTTGCACAAAAATAAGATTTCAGCAGGTGTAAATTAATACCAAGAATAATCCTTAATGCAATTATCAAAGACTAGTCTCAAAGATGAAAGAAAAATTATGGATATATTCAACAGAAACGACCACAGTGTACGTTTTTTTACGCGGGCACTGTAGCAGGTACTATAGCATTTGCGCGACACTATAACAGGTTATTGTAGCATGTGCTCGGTACTGTAGCAGGTTGTTGTAGATTACGCGCAGTACTCACTACAACACAACAGGCCTTCTATGACAATTAAATATCGTCACAAATAGTGGTTTTTTTGTCACTGTACCCAATTTGTGACGACTCAGTGACGAAAAGGCTACTGTCACAGAAGGTGCGTTTCTAAACACCTTCCATGACGAAACAACAAAAAATATCATAGTTTTAGTGACAGTACATTTTCGTCACAATCAACTATGACGCTCCAGATTGTCATGAAAAATGTCACGGACCGTTGCCTAGGGAGCTGCCACATGGACGCTGACATGGCGAAGTTGACATGGCAGATGACGTGGCAAGTGACGTGTAAAGAATATCGTGACAAATTTCGTCGTCATAGATTATTGGGCTTGGCCCATTTAAATTTAGTTTAGACTAAAATTTAGCCTGTTCTTAAATAGGCTTTAGGCCTGATTTTTGCCCATTTAAAACCCATTGAGCTTTTTGATTCGTGGATAAATTCATGGGCCTTATTATTTGGGTTTTAGCAGCCAGAACTGTTTCACCGTACCTATTTGAAAATTGCTGCAATAAACAACAATACATTTTATCAATTCATTGCATACATACAAAGATGAGAGTTCATACATCAACCATAAATTTGGAAACAGCAACATAGTTTAACCAAACTAGACCCATCAGACCATACTATAAGTTCACCAAATAGCACAAGTAAGAAACAGTACAAGTTCAACCAAAACTCCAATTACAAAAATAAAACAGTAAAGTCACCTAACTTTAAAGCAACTAACCAGAACAGCTCTAACATCACAAGAAAAGTGATGGATACAGCATAAACTTGTATGTGCTCATGCTCACAAGCAGGCCCTGGAATTTCAAGGAGGAGTCACCTGACTCTGATTAAAGTTAAGTAGTTGACGAACCAGCTGTTGAGTATCATATTGTGCCTTCTTCACACTATCAATCTCTTGTGCATATTCTTTTGCCTGCGCCTTCAAGATACCAACCTCTTCCCGAAGTCCTGCAGATTCTTGCTTCTCCGTCTCTAGTTGAGCCTGGAGATCTTGCACCTACGCACTAACAGCACCTCTTTCACTTGTCTTGGTAGCAGACTGCAGACCCATATTTCGAAGGAAACTTGACTTTGGCAAAACTTTGGTAACCACTTCAGTAGAAGACTTTGGCTGCTGTCCTTCTTCAACTGGTTCAGCCACAATAGTTTCCATAGCAGCCTAGCATCATATACAATTAAATTAGTCTTTCATATTGTACTATGGGGGTAGTTTCCAATATATTCATGTCTAAGAGGCAAAAAAAGAGAAATCAAATACTTACGATAGCATTCTTCACAGGTTCACTAAAACCAATTTTCTTGCTGCAATGTGTGTCCTTGAAGAGATCAATTGCAGTGGGTTCTGTATCCTTATATTTTTCTTTCTTCTGAAACATGTGAAATCAGTTTGAAAGTGTTAGATTGAAACATATATGATGAGTAATCATGTTAGATGTCAGTTACTGTGCATATAGACTCGAATGGTTAAAATAAGATCATGGAGCTACCAGTAATGCAATGTAGTCTGTAATGGAAAACATAAGCATGGGCAATGAAGTAGTATCAAATAACAGAACAACCTCGACATATATATGCAAGCACATTTAATAGTTTTAAACATGTATTGTTCATTGGCACATGATCAATGGGTTGTATCAAGTACATAAATTCCATTATATGCTGAAAAAAGATCGAGCAGAGCAGCTTATTATTGCGATTCGGAGGAGACAACAACAAACATTATATGTAATTTATGATAGATCAATGTAGCACTACTGGACAAAAATTATTAGGTTGCTACAAGGCTGAGTAGCAACCAATATGCATACGTCAAGACTAAGCAATTTTGTTGCATTGCTGGTGTTCTTACCGCGATATAAGCATGTGCAAGGTAACAACGAGAACCCGTCCGCTGCTGGAACTGGACTTTCTCACGGTTCAGTTGGTTTTTGATGCATTTGTCCTGAAGATTGCATAATTGTATAAGAGAAGAGTAATACAAACAGTATACTAAAAAAATACAAAATGGTGAGATTGATTTTTGACAGGTGCTTCCAAAGAAATCTGGAACAATTCTCTCTAAAGTATGACTCACTCCTAGCACTACATACTAAGAAAACATCAAGTAACCTCCACAATACGATAAATATGATGACTGTAAAACAAAGATACTAACTAGGCAGCTAGGTACAGACATACGGTTTCATGTTTATTTTTCATATATATCCTATCATGCAACAAAATAACACCTTTTATCTCTCCTTCTGAATAATAAATTTGCTGTACCGTTTGCACAACACCGCCAAGTAATAGTATATCCTGATCTAGATAGTTAAGATACTCTTCCCGCTTAATGCCCAGGTTGTCAACGGTCACATTCGCGTGATCAATTATCCCCTTACAGCCATACTCGGGGCAAAAACTAACCCCGAGATCCCCTAACTTCCCAGACATAAGCAGGTAAGAGTCACGGATCCTCAGGATCAACCTATTTTTATTTGAATAGACAGCTATGTCATATATCTGAGAGTTTCGTACTAGTGGTTTAATAGTCAAATCCTCTTGATGAAACAAGACCAAATGACGCAATAGTATGATGCCATCGAACCTAGCTAAGTTATGGTAGTAGAGAACTACCGAGCTCCGAAGCTTTCTAGCATCGGTTATGATCCTTGCTATCATATCAGATAGCATCCTCGTGCTCCTATCGGTGAAATCCCGAATAATGGATTTATAATCCTCAGCGTAGAACCGATTGATATCCCCCCTTTCAGGTTTTTGACCTGGTCTAACAACCATATACCCAGCGGCATAAGCAACATGGGATTTAGTCCCGTCTGTTCCCACTTGATAGGGCAGGGTCTCTATATCACCCACCATGAAGACACTGGGTGACTCCCTCTTTTTAGAAGGTTTCTTCCTAGTGATGTAAGATACATCCCTATGTGTTTTTTTACTATTATTCCAAGATGGAGTATCTTTCAAGTTAAGGATAGAATTATATTTTTGTAATACATCCCAAAGTATGAGATTACAAGAATCCAAAGACGGTGTCTCCACCTCACGTCAATCTTTGAACTTCAAACTATAAGCTCTTACGCGTATAGAGATTATCTCAGAACCGCTGTATCTTTCAGCGAATAGCGCAACTATATTAGCAATTTCCTGCAAAATGATCTCCTTTGGTATAGGAGTTGTTTAAATTGTTTTAGGTAAGGGATCACTCACTGTCAACAGTGAAATTCCTGAATTCTCTCAGAGGCCTCAACCGTGAAATTTATGCACGGAGATGGATTTTCTGTGCGACTGTGCCTAAGGTAAGCCGGACAAACGCATATGTGATTTGCAACGCGTTACACATAGACACAAATCTATATAAATATAATCAGATTCAATGCAACTCTTTCGTTTTGAGGACAAGAAAATCCATCAATAATTCTAAAAAATCATAAAATTCTCTCATTAATCGGAAAAAAAAGATATCTACGCCGTTTATTATGGTGAAATCAAATTATAACGATGCAGATTAATAATATATAGATATAATTGCATTTTACTTCAATCATGACTACTAGAGTTGTATAATAAAGACAATTGTACCGGTAATTCTGCTAGTAGGAATAAGATCTGCTGTGCGGTTCCTTCGAAATCATATGTCAAGCTACAGTACTTCATTTCCAATTCTACTGCTACCTATTTACAAAGATAGGTGACGGAAAGAAAGCATTATGGCCATATGATTAAACAAGCAGACCCACACATATGCGTCTCCTGTTTGATTGGTGCACAAAACATGCAGATTCCAGTTCTATAAATTTCAACAGAAGTTATGTTAAGTACAGCACCGAAGTTTTCTGTAAAACAAATTAATCATTGGACATAAAATTTCCACAATATGTCAACATAACATATCTCGAACATGGAATACCAATATACAAACAACACTCAGGTCCACTACAAAATTCACTAAAATTGACCATACAAGGCTGAATGCACATGGTCTTCAGCAGAGATAAAAACTGAAACTGTCGCACAAAGGCGGCAAATCTCTAGCTCCAACTTCCATTCAGACACAAATGTCACTAGCTGCATTGTCTGATAATTGTTCCTCTTGCTAATGCAAGAACTGCTTAAATTGTTTGCTATAAGTAGAAGATTACTTACAGTAGCATCAATTATAATATTATCTTTAAATTGTTTGCTATAATTAGAAGATTACTTGCAGTAGCATCAATTATACAAATTGAATTATAAAGATCATGCATTCCTAGTAATACAAAAGAAGAATATGAATTGGTAGTTATTTCATCTGACAGTTGGACTATCAATTCCCACGTTTTAAGAGCAGTGTATTCTAATTGGAAGAATTGTTAATCTGCATCTTAAGCATGCTGCATTTAGCACTGTCAGGACATGACATGTTCTTTCAGTTAAGGCATAAAGTTTCTATTTTTCAAATATGTGTGATGTTTGGTGAACTTTTTCTAAGTTTGCCAAATTTATGTACTTGGCACTTAAGCTACGTTATATTTGTTTACCTTGCTTTTACTGGATTTATGACAGGTGGCAGCACTTATTCCCAAATGTGAACTGGAAGGTGAAATATACATGAATTCTGAAGACATACAATCCCGTTTGATGACTCGGGCACTTCGACAAATCCAATACACATTAAGTCGCTTTGAAATACTTATTATTTTTGTGAATCAGGTATGAAATTATTTGTGTTTCTTGATGTTGTTGTATAAGTCATAACCATCAAATGACGATTCAATTCCTTGAAACCCTTGTTCCCAGTTGCCACACAATTTGTCAGATACTGTTGACTGAATAATATGTTTAGCTTGTAATGTTTTGACCTCTTGTTCTAACAAGAAACCTATTATAACCAATCTCTTGCAATTGTGAAAGAGCATTTCCCAATTATAACTAGATAGGGAGACACAAACAGCAATCAATACAGAGGCTGGCCAGGTGAAACACTTTTGATATGCAACTTCCAAACCACTACTGTGTCTGAAAATCTATCTAAGAGCTAGCAGAGCTTAACTGTGAATATCAATCTAGTACATATGTGACGTACCTTGTGCTTTGAGCTTGACCACATGTCCACCAATGCTCTCCATTGATCATCAGTCATACACTTCAAAGGCGACGTTGTCCTCACTTGATTTGCCGGAACCCCATCAAAGTACTTCTTTTTCAGCCAATACCTCATCTGTCGTTGTCCACCCTTCATCATATCAACACATGCATCTTTTACAGCATTACTATCGGTGTCCATGGTGAAATGTCCCTAGTAAAGAGCATAAACATCAGAGTTGAACATGCAATAGACACCATAACCTTTGATTGGACAAGTCAAATAGATAGACTTACACCAAGTTTGCCAATGTAGTTTGTAATGTGATGATCATGCTTCTTGTACTCCTTCCAATGTGGAAAGATAGGTATATGTTGCCTGAGTATGATCCCACCCTCCGAAGCAAGCTTTGCGGCTTGTATTGGTGCCTGTGGCCTTCTATTGCCTTCAGTAATGTTGATTTCAATCTTAGTGCCTAATCCTCTGCTTAACGAATCCAATTCTTTGCCCATACTGATTCCTCTCGGCACTTCTTGTATATTTGCTGTTAATGGACCTATTAAAATTTCATTTTGCAGATTTAGTGTCAAATATTAAATTTTGTGTACTATCTAAGTACCAATACTACCTTATGTAATACAATTCAAGTACTCTAATTCTAAAAGGAAAGCAATCCAACCATAGTAGTATATGTGACACCAACAATATCTGCTAATTCAGTGGGTTACCAGAAATATGATATTTGCTACTTTAGTGGATCATCACTAGTATGATCCTTGTTGATTTTTTTTGCTCCCGTTGCAATACACAGGCATAGATCTAGTTAATATAATAAGCAACATTTGATATGGAGACCAAATATGATAATCACTTGCCTTCATCATTAACGTTGATCTGCTCCTCATTCTGGCTAGTAGTAGTAGATACCAATGCATCCTGTGCGACAGCAGTTCTTTGCCTAGTAACTCTAGTAGTTTCCTCCTGTTGCTGAGGTGCCACCACTCTCTTTGATATGCTTGATCCTCTAGCAGAGAAGTCCCTTTTATCATGGGAACTGTTGTTACATACGTCCTCAGCAGCCTGAGAAGCCTCATTTGGCAGCAAAGAAGAAAAATTAGCTACAAATTAATGAAATTGCAGAACCATAGGTAATTAGCAAAAACAGTGCTTGGTACCTTGCTAACTTCATCTTGGTCAGATCCCTCATCGCCCTGAGGATTATACAGGGATCCTGATTGTTCATGACTATCATCCTTGCTCCTTGCTCTTGTATTGTTAACCATTGAAGCTAGTGCATTGACCCCAAGTCTTTGCAACAATTGATTGTTCCTCATCATATTTTCAGCCCTTATCTTCTCATATTCACATAATGGTGCTTCTGTACATTCATTTAAACAGTTGCTAGGATAAATGTTCCTGATTAACAAGAAATATGTGGTACTCTCATTGCACAACAAAACAAGGAAGTTGACACCATTAGCTACTGACATTGCTTAAAAAAATAAGGAAGCCAACGGCATGAGCTACTGCCATTACACCGATCAATCAGATATATGCATTATGCCCTAAAAACATAGGTCTACACGTAATGTAACCTAACAGGATAATATACAAAATAACCATAACTTAGGCCGACAAGGCTGCACGAAAGAGCAAGCACTATGCACGGTTCGCTGCATTAGGCAAGATGGGATCGGAACCAAATCAAGACCGCAGCCTCCTGGTCGCCGCCCTCCGTAGGCCTGGGCAAAATACCCGCTACCCGTACCCGAATTACCCGGACCCGAACCCGAAATACCCGAACCCGAGGTACCCGATCCCAAATTCGGATAGCGATTCTGATTACCCGAAATTAGTTTGGGTAGTTTGGGTAATATCCCCCGGTACTCGAACTACCCGAATTACCCGAATTGTCTTTGTGTTTGTGATGTGTTGTCGGTTGAACACTTGAACTTATCACTTTATTAGTATATGATTCTCTCTGTTTGAACAACTGCCTGTGATATATTATTCTATGCAAATTGCTACTGAAATTATGTGCAAATTCTGTGCAGTTTGCTGGTTTTCTGTAAATTCGGGTATATCGGGTATACCCGAACCCGAACCTGAATTATCGGGTACCCGAAATTGCGGGCAGTGTTTTTTGGGGCTAATATCGGGTAGCAGTTTTCATTACCCGAATCTTGAATTACCCGAACTACCCGACCCGAAAAAATCGGGTAACCCGAACGCCCAGGCCTAGCCCTCCGTCGCCCTGCCCCCATGCCCTAACTGCCTTCCACCCTCGCCACCACCGTAATTGCTACCCAAAACTGCAGATCCTCGCCACCACCGTAATTGTTACCCGAAACTGCATATCCCGCTCTACCATGAGGAAGGATTCATATGAAATTACCTAGGGGCTTCCTTGTCTTTGGTGGTGCCTTCCTCCCAGGAGGCATGTCGGTCTTGGGAGGGGGTGAGTTGCAGATCGACGACGGGCACGTTGGCGGCGGCCGGCGGTCTTGGGGCGAAGGGGAGGCGATGCGGCCGTCCTGGGGCACAGGGGAGGTGATGCTGTGGTCTTGGGATCAGGGGGTGAGGCGGCGGGAGAAGGGGCAGAGATCAGGGGGTGAGGCGGCGGGAGAGGGGGCAGAGATCAGGGGTTGAGGCGGCGGGAGAGGGGGCAGAGGGAAGGTGAGGCCGCGGAGGCAGGAACCGTCGCCGAGAAAGCGGAATGGTATCGCTAGGTGGGGAATGGGATAAGGGCGACGTGGTAATGTGCGGCGCGGGCGGCAGTCCGTCGCGGACTCGCGGGCAGATAAAAGTGTTGCATCAAATTAGCCCCAATTCGTATTTATCTAATCTACCCGGTATATAATAACTGTACTAAAAATATTTAAATAGTGGATAACATGTGTATAAATGCTAGATAATGCATATGTTGTATCAAAGATAGTTAATGTTTTACTACCAATTCATGATGCACATACACAATATAAATATATTTAAAACACTGCGAATACATATGAAACATTGAGAGAAAAAAGATTCCTTCACATATCATCGTTGGTGGACGTTTCCGATTAAGACCCATCTTCGGAGGGGTATGTCGACAGCAACTCGTCCAATAGGAGCACCGTGCGCGAGATTTGCTCTCAGTGTCGCCACATTCCGAGCAGGGGTGAAAACGGATCGGATATTTTCTGCCGGATCCGGACAGATACGGATACGGATTGTGTCGGATCGGATTTTTTTTCGGATAGTTCTCGGATTGGATATGGATACGTATTTTTTTTATCGGATACGGATACGAATACAGTAAGCCTAGTATCCGTCGAATACGGATACGGATAATCCGGATAATACGAAACCGGATATCCGGGACATAACTAGGGGTGAAAACGGATCGGATATTTTCCGCCGGATCCGGATGGATACGGATACGGATTGTCTCGGATCGGATTTTTTTCGGATAGTTCTCAGATCGGATACGGATACGTATTTTTTTATCGGATACGGATACGAATACAGTAAGCCTAGTATCCGTCGAATACGGATACGGATATGGATAATCCGGATAATATGAAACCGGATATCCGGGACATAACTAGGGGTGAAAACGGATCGGATATTTTCCGCCGGCTCTGGACGGATACGGATACAGATTATGTCGGATCGGATTTTTTTCGGATAGTTCTCAGATCGGATACGAATACGGATTGTTTCTATCATGTCATCATATGTATTCCATAAATTGCACGTTGTTGCTACTTATATAGTTATGTTATGATCGACTATCGGGTATATTTTCATTGTGGATGAAAAGACTATGCTTGTTTAGATTCATGAATGTTTTGACAAGATGAACTATTAACATATTTTCGTTAATTTTAGATGTATAGTTTAAGGGGTTTTCATGTTCCGATAAATATTTGTAACCGTATTCGTTTCAATTCGTATTTGATCTGTATCTGTATTCGATATTATTCGTATTTGCATCGCTGTCGGGTGGTTCTTGGTGCTCCGGCATGAAGGCTATTTAATAGAAGTCGAAGTGGATGTCGCATCAGATTCTGAATCTAGAAGTCGTGAGTTCTAATCCAACTGTGATCAATTTCGTTCCTGTTTGTTTTTTTTACCTTTAGCTGCAAGTGAATGCAAAGTTTGCATTATCATGAAGTATAAGTGAATTGTTTGTTTTTTCTTATCAGCTTAAGCTTTTGGATGAACTGGCTAGTGCATATAGCTCAATATGGTATCAGAACTAAGAGGTCTTGAGTTTAAGACCCGGTTAATGCAATTAAAAGAATAATTACAGCCCACTTCTATTCCACGTCTTAACCCTGAGAGAGCTTACACATGAGAAAGAGTGTTAAAATATAAATAAATTGTTTATATTTCCTCATCAACTTAAATTTGGTGTATGCAACCCAATACATTTGTTAGCTTGATGCTCTAGCCTATTAAATTTACTCTTAAGCATGGAAGATGGGACAGGTAGGTCGACAATTGACCTTTATTGTACACCACCAGCAATAGGTGGCCGACCTTCTTGTGCTCGACTTGCATCTCGTTATCTTCTGAGGTGAAATGCGCAATTGCTTCGAGTTGTTGATTTTTTTCGGACTTGCACCGTAGCTTATGTATCTAGCTGGTTCGTGCAGAGAACTTATGTTACCCTAGGCAAGGGGCTCCGATGGCTAACTAGCTGATTTCGTTAACCTAATATATGCAGGAGATATTTCCACAATGATAGTTATTTTCCCATAGGTAAAAGGATACCGGCCTTCCGCCAACTGATTTCGGCATGGATTGTCATTTGCGTAAGGATATGACAAACATGTACTACACGCTACATACTAAACCAATACAAGGAGGCGACAAAGGATAAAACATATCCAGAGCTTATACCAAACCAATTTCTCTGTTATGATTAACTGGCAGCATTCCAAAATATTTCCTAACATTGACCCTCCATGCCACTCAATACAATCGAACTTTTAGAATAGGCACCACTCCCGAGTATCTCGTTGACAAGACCAACATCACCATTCCAATACACTGAATGGAAAATATACATGGGAGAAGTAAAAATGCTGGCATCAGGTGGGCATTTGGTGACAGACGGTGACATGTATTACACCAGTTGCAGCAATTGTTAACTCCCCCTATGCTCCTCTTTCAGAGCATTTCCTGAGATTTGCGAACAATGCGCCTGACCTTTTTCTTGAAGTCGTCCCTCCTCTCTCTCCAGTCCTTCTGCATAACAATTTTCAATGTGTAACTTCAGCAACCAAAGGGAGTTCATAAAATAGATACAAACTATACATTTACAATGATTCACAAAAAGATACTAAAAGATTTTCAGACAAGGCACAAATCAGACTTAATGTTGATTAAGACCTCCATAAGCACACAAACGTTTCAAGGCTACTACACACCAAAACAAAGCTGATGGAGAGGGCAGGCACATTAGTCACGCACGCTCATACAGCAGGCAAACATCACCTATCAGTGCATCAGATCTACCGCTCGCAATCCAGTAAAAAAAACCAGAGAACCAGACAAACCGATGGAGTTAGGCATTCTCTTCCTCGTGATCAAGCTGAGCACCATTCTGATTACTGTGTGTTGAGTTTTCTGAAGCAAGATGACCCACCCTAGGGTACCTCTCTTCAAATTTATCTTCCCAATCTTGCAACACCTCCAGCTCATCTGGACTTAGTCCTTCCAAATCTCCAGTGAGGTCATTAGGGTCAAATGACATCAATGCCAGGGCCCGAGTTGCATCCCTCCCGGCAAACAAGGAATATGGTCCTTGAGGACCATAAAAGAGCCTGAGTTAGAAAAACAGAGAACGCCATCATGAATATTGAAGAGAGAAGGCATTATATATACATGATGACAGAAGATCTTATTGCATCAAGACCTAGTGCTCGAGGCCATGGCAAGGATGACAGTCATCAGATCAAAGGGAACTATACATCTGATAAAACACAGACGTTTTATTTATGGATAAAATGATAGATTAACAATTTCAAAGTTCTCATGTGGACGTGGGAAGCATGTTCACCTAAAAGTAATATCTAATGCAAGATTGACAGTAGTCACAGTGCAGTGCACAAGCACTAGGTTCATATCTGAAACTCAGATCCACAAGACGCCACTTGTAGAAGATTGTACGAAGGATTCAGACATATATACCTAATTCCTTGGCAGTATATGGGCCATACGGATACCAAGTAGAAAACTATAGTTTGAACTCTAGAATCTAGACAGTCTCAACAAATAGGAATATGCTTGTCTGTTGAAACAGCAGAATAATAAGATGAATACTAGTTAAACAAAGCAAGGCCTGTAAGGGTAACAGACAGCGGCTATGTCTTGAGGAAGAAATGAAGAACCGCCAAAATCATACATCTTCAACTCCTGTAAAAGTCAGAAATAGTTGTCATCAGAGATAGTTATTTAACACAGTTAAAAAGCAAGATCCATGAAAACATTATGAAAACATCAACTTAATGGATTTATGAAAACATTCTTTTCCAATACTGGTCAATGATTAATAATTGAATATATGGAGAAGTACCAAGTTTTTTTAACACAATTGTAATAAGGTTCTGTAACGTATGAGTTTTATGGAAAATCACAGTAAGCAAACTGCTTTAACAAAAATTCATAACTGGAGATATACTGATCCAAATAAAATTTACATCTACCAATCTGGAAAGATGAAGAAAAACACTACAACTTTTGTTCAGATATAAAGCTGCAATCATTCCATTAAGATGGCCAAAAACATGTTTGATCTGAAACTCTCCAGATTCTCAACCTAGAAAAACAGTCATTTTGTAACGATCATATCTCTCAAAATACAGGGTCTATGAAGGTGATCTTAGTGTAAAAAAAAGAATTTAAGGTTCTACAACTTTGTCCACAGCGGAAAATTTTATTACGGGTATTAAGAGGTGGCTGCAGCTAAAGGGTTCTAGGGGAGTTCGGTCAGATAGAAAAGAAAAGGAAAAAAACACAGCGCAAGGCAAAGGGACTCGATCATGCACAAAATCCCAACTCGGCAACGTCGTACAACCGAACGAACAACACAACAACTAACTACACAAACAACGTACTAACGACACTAACTACGCGTACGAACACGACTACCGATCGATGACCTAACTAATTACCGACCGCTAGACAGAAAGAGGAAGTCTAGAAGCACTGGGGGAGTCTAGAAGCATGGAGGGAGTCGAGAGAGAATGAGGGAGAAGACGGTCGGTGGCTAACTAGACGACGACGGCACACTACAACACAAACACCAAACTACGACGAACACCGCACAACTTAACTATCAACGACCGCGGAAGGGGGAAAAGAGAGAGGACGAGAAGCACAAGAGGGTCGAGACAACAAGAGAGAGGGAACGGTCGCTAACTAGCTAATTTGCGCAACACAGACACACAATACACAAACAACTAGCACTGGATAATGAACCACAAATCTCCACCTAACAGAAACTACTCACAAACATAGATAAATGCTAAATATTATAAATCTAAAGTATCACAGCAACAATTCACCATAATTGCTAAGAACCAAAATAGATCATGTGCTACAATCTTTCCTGAAGAGTGCACTTGCCCAGGTACAATCAACTTGGAGCAATTTAAGTATCATTCTATTTCATATACTGAATGATTGAGTTTGACTCTAGAGTTGATGCAGTTTCATATCAATTCAACTTCATGCAGTTTCATATCAAAGCAAAAGTCCACTTGAAGGGAATCATTAGTCTAGAGAACATACAATTGACTCTAAGCTTAACTTATTACTTGCCAGTGCCGCTAATAGAGCATGCCCAAATCAAATTTCCCATTTCAGAATTCTGAAAAGCAGAAGCATGATTATGAAGGAAATTGTAAACCCTAGAATCCGCACCTAAATATAGAATCCTCAAATCGAAATTCCTATCTTAGAATTCCCAAGAGCTAAGGCAAAATTAACATGTTAAGGAAATTGGGAACTTTAGAATCCGAACCTATACATTGAATCCCCAAATCAAAATCCCTGGAGGGAGGCGGTGCTGGACGACTGGAGGGAGCCGGCACTGGAAGGAGGCAGCGTAGGAGAGAGGCGACACAAGTGCCGCTACAGGCCAGGAGTCGGCACTAGAGGGAGCCGACGCTGGAGGAAGGCGGTGGCGCCGGCGCTGGAGCCTGGAGTGAGGCGGTGCTGGAGGAGTGGAGTGAGGTCGTCGGAGCAGGAGGTGCCGAACTGCCAAAGGAAGGCTCTAGAGGAAGGCCGCCGGAACTTGGAGGCGCTGGAGACGCAGGCTTCTAGCGGCGGAGGCGCTAGAGACGCGGGCTTCTGGCGGCGGAGGTGTGGATCTGGAGGGACGCGGTAAAGGAGTCGGGCACTCGGGCGTCGGGCGAAGGGCATCGGGCGGTCAGGCGGCGGGAGCCAGGGGCTGTAGGCCGTGGGCTGTGGCCACTGTAGCCTCGGGCTGGGCCATTATATCTTGATTTTTTCTTGAGCCTATTAAGTATAGTTCTATTACTATCTTTTCTGGGCCTCGGGCTATAGCCCACCTAGCCCGAGGCCCAGATCCGCCCCTGTGGAGGCATGAAATGCCGGGCTCAGGGAAATCACAGGCGGCGGCGGCGGGTTTTAGGCAGCTAGTATTTTTTTTTTGCGTATTTTCAACTCCTGGTGACACGATGTAATACTTGGCAAGTGGGCTAATTTTGTTTTTCTTTTTCGTATTTTCAACTCTTGATGACACGTGGGCCCCACACTACCACGTTAGACGATGTAGCCGGTATGTTTTTTTTTTGCGTATTTTCAACTCCTGGTGACACGATATAATACTTGGCAAGTGGGCTAATTTTGTTTTTCTTTTTCATATTTTCAACACTTGATGACACGTGGGCCCCACATTGCCACGTTTGACGATGTAGCCGGTACGGTTTACTGGGCAAGTGGGCACGTGGATGCTATCGTGGAATATATAAGATTTGTTTTTTTATTCACTAAATAACTATGACAAAGCAATATATTGTCATATAAATTTGTCACAAACATTATGCTTAACTAGTTAATGACGATTTTGGATTGGACTTTATGACGAATAATATATTTCTGTCATTAAGTAGGACCGGCTAATGAAAAACGTCATAAACGGAAGCATTTAATGACGGATTGTTCCATTGTCATCACATATTCGTCATAGAAGGCCATGTTTCTTGTAGTGACTGTAGTGAATCACTGTAACATATGCGCACAATGTAGCATTGCCGCGGTACTATAGCGATCAGGAATTTTTTTTGGATTCAGATGAAACAAAGGAACGACACAACGATTAAGCGACGCAAAGGGACATGACGATCAGCACCTAAACAAAATTCTAATGGACGAAAACTTAACAAAACTCACGAAAAATTACAGATGCAAAAACTAGGGTTTAGATTTTTTTTTTGCTTTTTGTGCATAGGAAAAAAAAATCTAACTACAGGTAAATTGATCCTAGCATGTCAACCGCGCTCTAATACCAAGATGATGCAGGGGATTTGCCCGATCTTCACGGCATAGGATCGATGAAGATAATTTAGATCTGTGCAACCTGAGAATCGATGGCGCCAACCACTATTAGAACAGCAACCTGCGATAAAAGAATTCACCCAACCACACGCTCGTGATCCTGTCTACCCGACCACCAAGTAGACGCGTCGTCACTTTGGTCAATCACAAGGAAACACAAGAATGACCGGGAAGAACGTCCGATTCCCCTCTAGGTTGCAATCGTATGCCAAACCTTAGAAGGAACAAGCGTATAACTCTCTGAAAAATAATAGATTGATTTCTATGGTCTATCCTTACGAAAGAAAATGATGCGGCTATTTATCACGCACGCGGTCTCCTAGCCAAAAAAAGGGAATACGAAACCGACTCAAAGATGAGTTCGGCTAAAAAAAGAAGCACGCATACCATGCATGTAACTCCTCTTCTTTATTTCCTTCCATTGATTTCTTGACGGTATTTCTTCACGTCGCCTCCTCTCTTTCTTTATTTCCTTCCATTGATTTCTTGACGGATGGCTGTATGCACAGCATGCATGCATGTTTGGCTTCGGCCTCTTTTTTGGGCGTGTAGCACTTTTGGTTGCCTTCTATTTCTAGCTTGTTATCCTTATTTAAAACTTTCTTTTGTTCAAACCTAAGAATAATTAAATAGCAACTATTAGATAGTATATTGTTCTCATATAAATTAAAACCAAATTCAAATAGAAGTGAGTTCACCTGTTGATTAATCTTTTTAGCTCGTGCTCGTGTAATAGGCCCAGTCGTGATGTCCTCATCAATGTATCTAAGAGAGGTTCAATGTTCATTGGACTGGTGCAAGGTTAGAACTGGATGACCTAAAGGATTTATGATAATGACTTTCATCGCACAACCAAGGAAGCGTGTAATGGACGACAGTATAATTGATTATCTCATGTGAATAAAATTGTATAACCTCTGCAGAGTGTTAAAAACTATTTAAATAGCTATGCTCATGGTCATGAGCATACTTGGATGCAGCCACAATGGGCATAGCTTTCCTTTTCAAAACTGTCTCACTGAACATAATGAGATGGCATGTATGTCTAATCGTGTGCTGTGCCCATGGGTGGGAATTGTGCGATGTTCTCAGCCGAGGAGAGCTGCGAATGGAATTGATCTACTATTTTGGAAATTATATAAATGCTATTTCATTATAGGCCAAATGCTCTTTACAAACCCGTTTGTGAATTATTACTTATTGATATTGCAAATGAAATTTGCTTCATGCTAAAAATAACTTAGTATAGAGCCGCATCCTTGATAGCCTTGCCTATGTATGTATGTATGTATGTATGTATGTATGTATGTATGTATGTATGTATGTATGTATGTATGTATGTATGTATGTATGTATGTATGTATGTGTGTGTGTGTGTGTGTATGTGTGTGTGTATGTATGTATGTGTGTGTATGTATGTGTGTATGTGTGTGTGTATGTGTGTGTGTATATGTGTATGTGTGTGTATGTATGTATGTATATATGCAATTTTGCGATACACTACAAGTCTTGCTGAGTACATAGTGTACTCAACCTTGCTTAAATTATTGTTGATATGAGAATGAAGAAGTTACATGCCCGACGATGCATATTTTTCCCTAGGCACCAAGGAGTTCGACGATAGGTCTTTCTAGGGCCTAACTCTAGTCGGTTGCCTGTGGGCTCTGGTGGTAAACCACTGGATGCTTTTGCTTATTTATTAGTCTTCCGCTGCAGTTTACTCTTGACTATGATATTTTATTTGACCGATCAGCCCTATGTTGTAAACTCTACTATGCATCACGTATATATCACCCTTGTTGTAAATTAATTATGAGCAATATGTATAGATATGATCTAGATGTTATGAATATGGGTACTAGCCATTAATCATGGGACTAGTGCAGAACACATGTGGTGACTACGGATGTTCCGTGCCTGGGGTCCCCACATGTGTGTGTGTGAAGCCTCTTTATATACTTTTGCAATGTACTTTCTATCGAATGGGAAACTGCATGATGCATGCTAAGGCACGAAATCTTCTCTTTATTTAGATCCTAAACAATTAATCGGTGATCACGAAGCTCTCGTGGACTCCTTAATTTAATTGTATAACCTTTAACACTACTGTTTTTCTACCGAAACTTGCGTAGTATCTTTCCGATGCTTCATTTCAAACTCAGCGCGTGTCACATCACTGGGATTATCTATTGGTTGCAAATATTATAGCATGAGATTTTCTCGATGACAGCGAAGAAGCTAATTAGCAAGATCCGTCCAATGCATGCATGTTACCTCATTATAAGAATCAAACTAAGATATACACTCAAGTCAACTACCTATCTAGTATATGTATATCACGCGAGAAACGGACTAATTAATCACTCCCTCCACACTCGCCCGCTCGATCGGCCTATAAATAGGGGCATACCAGACTACAGACCTTTAGTGAGGGTTTCGCATTTTTATGACGGGCCCGCAAGGAACCCACATAAAAATATATTTGAGTGTCGGGATCACTTAAACCTACATAAAAATTCTAATTTTTGTGACGGTTTGAGGCAAACCTTCAGAAAAATGCTAATTACGGTGACGGTTTCAGGAAAACCTTCAAAAAATCAAAATTTAGTGACGGTTTGACAAAAACCTACAGAACAAATAGTCACCCGCGCCTAACTTTTGGTCTCCCGCGGCAATTTCGAAGACGCGGGAATAATTTTTGCCACGTGTGCCCGTTTATGTTGGAAAATATTGTAAAACCCTAAATTGTGCAGTCACACAGCCCGCCCTCCCTGTCCGCTCTCCGCACTCCGCACCGCAATCCCTAACCCTAAATCCTTCCCCGCTCGGCCGCTCCCCGGTTCCCCCCACCCCGCCTCCGCCTCCGCCCAGATCCGCCGCTCGCGGCCGACCCTCCTCGTCCCCCCCGACGCCAGCCGCCTCCGCCCCTCCTCTCCTCCCACCCGCCGGCCGCCTCTGCCCAGATCCGCCGCTCGAAGCCCCTCCTCGTCTCCCCCCCGACGCCGGCATCCGCCCCTCCTCTCCTCCCACCCGCCGACCGCCTCCGCCCTGATCTACCACTCGCAGCCCCTCCTCGCCCCCCCAACGCCGGCTACCTCCGCCCAGATCCGCCGCTCGAAGCCCCTTCTCGTCTCCCCCCGACGCCGGCATCCGCCCCTCCTCTCCTCCCACCCGCCGACCGCCTCCGCCCAGATCTGCCGCCGTGTTCGTCCTCCGCAAGGCAGGCCGCCGCCGACGCCGTGTTCGTCCTCCGCAAGTCAGGCCGCCGCCGATGTCGTGTTCCTCCGGCGTCCCCTCCTGCGTCCCTCCCCTCTGGCCTTCCTCCCCTTGCCTCAACATGTATTTTTGTTGATGTGGTTAGGTTCAATACAATTTCCTCAGTAGCTCTATGAGTTAACATTTTTATTTCTTTGTATGGTACTAATTGATTCATTGATGAAATAGTTGCGCTAAATTTCTCTAGTCTGAAATAGATTATGTTTCAGGTCTTTTATGCCCTCTATGTTTGAAGCCGCTGAAAAATGTGCTAGACATGGATGAGCATGGAAGAACTCTTCATACTCGACCTGCTCTCCATTGGGAAGATTACTATCTCAATGAAAATGATGCAGGAGAGACAAATGCAGATCGAGTGAAGGATGAAATTTGGGTAAATGCATATTGTTTACCCTAATTTTCCCTTTTGTTGCCTATTTAATATCTAATAGTGTCATGCCACATAAATGTGCAGAGTTTATTCTCTACGAGAGGAATTGCAGGACGAGGCAGATCGTGTTTTGGAGAATTACGCTGATAAACAAGTAAATGATATTATGTACCAACTTCGTGTGGATGCTGTCAAGGAGTATTTCTGGAAGAAACATGGGGAGGAACTAGATGATGCACTAGCAAGATCATATGAACTTGAAGAACAGCAGTACTTGGATGGTTTCGTTGAATGGGCTGGTGAGGAAGCTTGGCCTCTCCTCTGCAGCCATTGGAGTGGTGATCAGTTCCTGCAAAAGAGAAAGAAAGCCCAAGAATCAAGGCTAAAATGTGAGAATGATGCTCGGAACAGAGGAGGATCACGCCCATACACCGAGACACAACAGTGGCTGGTATCTAGCATTAAATTGTGCACATCAGTAATATTTCTAGGAGTTACGATAGGTACAGATCTTACAACATTCATGAAAAGGAAGATAATCATAGCTAACTGTGCTAAAAGCAATGATATTGGCCATTTTAGTAATCAATTAATAATCCTTGCCTTTGCTTACTTAATTCATATTAATAAGTTGATTATTCCTCTTACTCGTTGTGCTATATGGTTTGTTGTAGCGAACTGGCTCTTCACATGCGGGCTCACAACCAGATCCGGCAAGTTTCGGCAATGGGGATGGTGATGCGAACATCGGCTGCGAGGGAAACGAGGGGAACATCAGCTGCGAGGGCAAGGAGGGGAACATCAGCTGCGAGGACAAGAGCAACAATGGGGCATCCTAGGATGTTGAACTTGCTCACCAAGATGACCTTAGTACTGATCAACTTAACTTTTGGTTGCAACAGCAGTTAGACTAACTTTTGGCTGATGCTACTTGCATATAGTAAGAAGTATGAACTTACCTTTTGGCTGATGGTAGATGCATGGCTGTGTTAATTTGTGAAATGTCTGAAATTGACTTGCTAAAACTGATGGTTGTGCTGCTGGTTGTGACAAGTAGACAATGGTTTAATGCCTTTATGATGTATGGCTGATTTCTGGAAGTTCTATCCCTTTGTGGATGTGTCACAAGTATGATTCTGGATGTGCTGTCCATTTGTTGATATGGATTATTCTGGATGTGCTATAAACTGCAATGTATATGTATGGTTTTGTTCTGAATTCTGGATGTATAATTTGTGCCTGAAATTAGATTTTTTACTGCAGTTTTGCTATCGATTGACTGAGATTATTTTGTGACGGGCCAACTATAGAGAAAGGGGTTCCAGACATATTTAGAATGGCTGCATTTTTCTGTCGGTCACCTACACTATTAATTTTCCTGATGGGGATTTGTGCCGGTACTAGTTACAGGAATATGAAGATTTGGGCCATGCACGATGCACTTTTTCTGTCGATGAACGTCGCGAATAAATTTTCTCGCAGATTTTTCTGACGGGGTAAACACGCGAAATAAGAACTAAAAACCTGACGTGCCCAAAAATTTTCTGTCGGTAACCGTCGCTGATAGCCGACGCGAATATTGTTTCTGTCGGTTGACACCCAGGCAAATGCAATTTCCCTGTGCTAATTATCCCGTGGGTTCATGCCTGACGGTTCACCGTCACAAAGAATATTCCTGTGGGTTCCCCCCCCCTTTCCTGTGGATTTTTCCCCCTCGCGAAAGGTGCGATTCCTGGTAGTGATGCTGCAGCACACGATGTCACCGCAAGCCAGCAGCAAACACTTGCAGTGTAATTCCACGATTTGACAAATCCATAACTAGCTAACTTCCAGCCGCGTCGCTATCTCTAGCAATGGCTTCCAGCGCCGCGATTAAGATGTTCGCCGTTTCCATGCTGGCCCTGTTCGCCGGACAACTGCTGATGGCTACGCCGGCGGCGGCGGCGGCGGACGGACTCGTCAAAGGACGGAGCTTTCTTGGGGTTGGGGCCCCGGCCGGCTGCTCCACCAACGCCTTCAACGTCGTCTGCTTCCACGCTTGTTACGTGCAGTGCGTCTACATCCCGGCCAACCCGGGGTACTGCTTCGAGATTTGCTTCGGCAAATGCAAGTACTGAGCTGCATGCATGCCTACGCTTTCTGCACCATATATCTCCATCTGATTTCAACTGTTGTGTACACGCTGATTAATTGGGTTTAATTTGTTGTTGTACGAGTAACTGTATTTCCCTTCCCTTTCGGTTATCATATGTCAGTGGTATAAGTATTTTCCCTGTCGACGCATCACGTAATAATAACTCAATCAATATGGCCAATATTAATATTCCCTTCTAGTTTCTTCAAGTTGTCATGTCAGTACGTGGTTATCGTCTAACTCCGATGTGTATGCATGAGGAGTACGAGGTAACCTGAACTTTTGCGTGGGCATGTCCATCTGTGCTCTATGCATGCACAAGCTGACGTCAATCGAGTCATCTGTACGTGGGCAATGCATGCATGTGTGCACCATCGTTCTTTGGCAGCATATTTTGGCGAACGGCAGCGTGCAATGGCGCCGGCGGCCGGCCGGCTGGCACCACCGGCAGCAGCTGCGGAGACTCAGGGGAGGCGTGGCAGCTCGCGGTCTGAGTGAGACTGTGACACCTCGTGTTTCTTATCTTGCTGTAGTTGCTAACATCATGATTTAAACCCAAAATTAACCGCGTAATTAACAAAGACTTCGCAGCCATTTCAATTACTAAAATCTACAACAATTCAGTGAAGCAAAAGATGATAAAGTAAAGAGAATTAATTTACAACATACAACAAATTAAAGTACATTTATATTACATTCATGTCCATACATACAACGAATACAACGATACAATTGACCAGGTCATTGCATACACAATTACAATTAAATAGTTCTGAACCTTCAATCGTGTGCAAGCTGGAGTGAGTGGCGATATTAATTACAAGAAAACCAATAACAAGATACCATAACTCGCGAACAAACTAATTAAATGAAAGTTAAATTGCCATCAGAACCGTCGTTAGGTTAAGAAAATGGGTGATTCCTTCACTGAGATACCAGACAGTCTAGGGCCTGTCGGCACCTCTCAGAACCATAGGGTTTCCTCATCCGGTATTAGAAACAAATCTGGATACATTCCAAATTCCTTTTTCACTACCAACCAACCCATACCAGAGCCACCCCCACTGTTGAGGTAAACATCCCCTGGCACAATCTCGGCATAGAGTGTGGGGATATGGCCAAGTGAGTGACCATAGAGGGAGAGAGAGTATCCATTTTCACCCACAAGTGCAGCCAGCCCAACCACAACTGAACCATAGCTGGCAAACAACATCCCAATAGCCCCCTTTCTTCTCCCAAATTCGAGACATTGCCGACAAGAACAAGCATGGAGTGAAGCTCAGTGACTAGGCCAGAAGAGGGGAAGCGACGCCAAGAGGAGGAGGAGCTAGTGAAGCCGTAGGAGGAGGAGGAGAGCAAGCGAGCCGTGCAATAGCCAACCAAAGAACAACCGATCCAACCACAAGCCTCAGGGAAGACCGAACCTCGGTTCTACCCAAATCGACCCAAACATCATCTAGCAAGGTATCCCCCACAATTTGTTTTCAATCTTACCATCTCCATCTGTAACATCCTAAGTTTGGGAACCGTGGAAAAAATAATATTTAAAATCTTACCGAACCTGGTCGTGTGACTTCGACCATTGTGTAAGGACCTTCCCACTTGGGGAAAAGCTTGTTCCGATTAGACTGGGATTAAATTTTCTTTAAAACCAGGTCACCTACAACAAGGCTGCGAGGTTGGACCCTATGGTCGTAGTATTTATGCATGGTTTATTGGTAGACTGCTGAATGGATTAAGGTTTGATTCCTCTTCTCTTAAAGTAGGTTGATGTCATCTGCTTGAAGTTGTGCTTGGTCGGAATTGTTGAAATTCTTGACTCTTGTTGACTGAATCTTTAGTTCTCGAGGAAGTATGGCTTCAGCCCCAAAAACTAGGAAGAAAGAAGCTTCTCCTATTGCACAACTAGGAGTCGTGCAAGTTGCCCATAATACTAAAGGTAATTATTGGACCCAAGCCCCCAAATACTTTAGAAGCGGGTCTAAGACTCGAGCTTAATTCCTTGTATTATTGGCCATTTACCCTTTCAACTACTCCATTACTTTGCAGATGGGTGACAGAGGGAAAACATTGCTTGGTACCTAATTCATCACAAAATTCTTGAAATTTTGCACTCAAGAATTGCTTACCATTATCTGTCATAATTCAACTTGGTACCCCAAATTTTGCACTCAAGAATTGCTTCTCATCGTGAACCTTTTAGCAGCTTCTATTGTTATTCCAGTCACAAGTTCGGCCTCAATCCATTTTGTGAATGTATCAATAGCCACAAAAAAAGAACTCGACGCCTTTGGTGCTTTTGGGAAAGGTCTTAGGATGTCTAAACCCCAGGTCGCGAAAGACCAAGATAAAGGTATAGTCTGAAGACCCTGAGCCAGTTGGTGTATTTGCCTGCTTGAAACTGGCATTGTACACATGTCTTAACTAGCTCTTTGGCATCTTGAGGGTTGTTGACCAGTAAAAACCTTGTCAGAAGGCTTTATCGACCAACATTCTATAAAAAGCGTGTGCCCCACAGACACCCCCCATGTATATCGTGAAGGAGTTGTAATCCTTCATTTGTGATATGCATCACATGGGAACCCCTTGAGTATTTTGTTTATAGAGTACCCCATTAACCGAAGCATACATCTTGGCCTTACGGGATAAACAATCTACTTCGAGATTATCATCAGGTATTGAACCCTTCTAAAGATACTCGTAGATGGATCCCATCTAGGTATCATCGTACTCAAGAGAGGCTGTCTTATTAGGAGTTGTTTCTGGTGTTTTGACTAAAGACGGTTTCTAGAGTTGATCCAAAAAGACTCTTGTTGGTACTTGTCACCAGGAAGAAGTTATTCAAACTAACTGGTCAGTGAGAAAACTATCTGTTGTGGTTACAGACCAAATAGAGAGATGGTAGTATGGTAGTAGAGATGTTAGGTGAGCAATGCCTCTCCCTCCCCCATGGCCTGGATGGCTCTATATATGTTCACATGGGGAGTATTTTACAATTATGTCCTTACACCCAAGTATCCCTCTCAAGGGCATTTATGTCATTATACATATCTCATTTTGGGCTTTACAACCTTCTAACAGGCCGGCTGGGCTTAGGTGGGAGCCACCCCTACAACAGGAGCCTCTCATGGTGAAGGGCTTCACAGGCCGAAGCCATGTTGCCGAGCCATTTGGCCCCCTCCGTCCCTGCGGCCTGTGACCTTCTGTGATCTTGGGTAGAAATGCATTTGCCAACGTGGCCTAGCTTCGCCCCGAGGATATGGAGTCGAGCTGGCTGCCGAAGTCCTTCAGCCGCAGAATTGAGGGTGCCTGTGGAGGCTCCTCGCCGAATCGAAGCCGGGGCGAGGTCTGGGTCATCTTGCGGACATGTTGTTGAGGCGCAGGGCAGGCCCGCCCCACGTGCGTGATGTCAGAGCTGAGGGCGGGCTCATCCCGCGGAGATAGAGTCCGAAGCGGATGCGTCGCCGGAGTGATTTCCGAAGTTGTCCTGTAGATACAAAGTCAACGCACGGCCCCATGGCTTGCAGCCTGAAAATGATGTCTTAATGGTGCCGAGGATCGCGCTAACTCTGAGGTGTCAGGCGGTCGCACGGCCGTGGTTGTGCGTTCCTTCCCGGAGGGGACGATGCCTGGCTTGACACGATTGGCGAGTTGTGGGTTGTCAGGCCACTGCACGACTACGGTCGTGCGTTGTTTCCTGAGAAGGTGGACGCGTGGCAGGACACGACTGGCAGGTCGTGGGCTGTCAGGCGGTGTGTGCACGCACTTAACCTGGTGGTTTGGGCTTTCGCGGATGCGCACTCTTGATGGTAAGTCGAGACTCGGAGTTGGAGTCGAAGTTGTAGCCATTCCATGGAGGCGGAGTCGATGTCGAAGCTGAAGCGACTGGCTAGTGGCCTACCAACAATGCATTAATGGCCCCGAGAATTGCGCTGACCCATGGTACGTGATGGAAGGTGGACCATGTCATGCGGCCACACGACTGCGGTCATGCGCTCGTTCCTGAGGGAGCGGACACGTGGCAAGGCATGATTGGCGCGTCGCGAGGTGTAAGGCATCGTGCGCGTGCTCCTCCGCGACGCTTCACCTCCTGCCGGTTGAACTTCCGCTGGTTGGCGCTGCCGCCGGTTGCACTTCCTGGCCGAGGGGAAGGTGGGTATATTAATATATAGGCCGCTGCAACCATAGCATCTTCCTCCGCACTCTTGGCTATCCGCTTTGTTGCTTGATGATCTTGTTCTCAAAAATAGGCCTGCCTCGGTTCATCTGCATTCTCTGAAAGCACTATTTTATGACAGGGTTAGCGCCAATCGATGCTATCATAGAACACTGATGAACTGAATGAGGCCTATTTTTGGGTTCGGTCAAAACTTATCGCAGAGCAATCAGTCATGCTTTTTGATCGTGGGGAAAGCGGACAGTTCGATTTCCGCCAGTTGACGCTTCCTGACCACGGGAGGCGAGGGGACTTTATAGACCCCTTTGGCATCATGCTGGCGTTCTCCTTCATTCACCCCCTGTCAGAGCCACTCCATCAAGATGAAGCCAAGTCTGCCTCCGACTTCGCTCCATGGACATGCAGGCTAAGCGGGATGCGGAGGCGTCCCTCGTATACGAGGCTGAGTCGGAGGGCCGACTCAACTCCGCGGATGTGGAGTCGGAGTAGGCTCCGGAGTCGTCGCGCGGGCTCGAAGTCGAGGTGGGCTCCGGATTCATCATACAGACTCGACGTCGAGGTGCAGCCGGGTGGCTCGTGGCTTGACGACGGTGCTTTATTACACCCAGCATGTGACGGTAATTGCAAGACGTTGCGGTACGCAACCGGAGTGTCTTGCGGTGTCAGCAGCCGCCTGGCTGCAGCCGCCCACTTTCTCCTGGTGGGGTAGGGCACGTGGCTGCACGCTACGGGCGTTCCGCCGTGGAGTCGAAGTTGCTAGCGGAACCGCCCCACCGAGTCGAAGCCAAGGTCGAAGTCGGAGTTGCTCCGCGAAGGCGGGGTCGATGTCGAAGTCGGAGTCAGAGTGACTGGTTAGAAGCCTGTTGACATTGCATTGATGGCCCCGAGAATCGTGCCGACCGCTGGTGCGCGATGGAAGGTGGGCCATGTCGTGCGGCCGCATGACTGCGGACATGCGTTCGTTCCCGAGGGAACGGACGCGTGGCAGGACATAATTGGCGCGTCGTGCGCTGTCAGGCTCCCACACGACCGCAGCCGCACGCTTCTTCCCGATGGGGCAGGACACGTGGCTGCGTGAGATTGGCGCCGTGCACTATCAGGCGGTCACGACCACGGTCGTGCGTGCATTCCCGAGAGGGCGGGGTGTGCGTGGGTGACTGCGCCGCTTCGGCTTGCGCCAGTTACTTTTCCCAATTGTGGGGGAGGCAAGCGGTTTGGCTTCCGCCGGTTACGCTTACCAGCGGTGTGAGAGGTGAAGGGGCTTTATATACTCCTTTTGGCATCACGCCAGCGTTCTCCTTCACTCGCCTCCTGTTCCCTTACTCTCTTTGACCTACGCGTTGTGCTCTTGCTCGCTTTGCTGCCGCTATTTGCCACTGGAGCCGTACTTCTCGCCATTTGGCTCCCGGTGGACGATGGCTCACGGCAAAGAATGTGTTCACCGAGCCGGTGGTGGTGCCTTGTCCAGATGATCGTCGTCGACCGAGGTGGAATACGCGCTAGTGGGGCGCGAGCCATCGCTGGTGAAGAAGCGGTGGGTAGTGGAGGAGAAGGTGGAGGGTCCTTGCTCCCGCGTGCTGGGCCCGACCTTCGCGACGGAGGAGATGATCCGAACTCTATTGCATGAAGGGAAGCTATCGGACCGCTGTGAGGTGCGCCTGCCCACCAGTGACGAGACAGAGCCACACCCGGAGAAGTCAAAGGCGATCGTCTTCATCGCGTATTTCGAAGCCGATTTTCAAATCCCAGCGGCCATGATCATCAGTGATGTTTTGCGGACCTTCGGGCTAGAGCTGGCGCAGGTGACCCCGAACGTAGTAGCCCGCCTTGCTGTTTACAGCTGGGCGCTGCAAACGGAGGCGTGTTGGCCTAGCACCTCGCTGTTCGCGTTCCTTCATGACACGCGATGCCAGCCGAAGAAGCTGGAAGGAGGGACGTTTTCCAACTTCGGCAGCATCAACTTCGTCCTGCGGCCGCAATGCACGAAGATTTTCCCTGCCGACTCGACCAGGACAAAGTGGAACCGAACTGGATGAGGCGGTGGTCCTACCGCCGCGTGGCGAGTGGCAGCGGCCTCGAGTGTACCGGCCGGTGTCGTTCAACACCTCGCCAAGCATGACGATCGACGACAAGGACAAGCGGAGAGCACGGAGGCTTGTGCGGATCACCCTCCGGTTCAACATGCACAACCACACTGAGGAGTTCATCATGTACGGTGTGACACCACTTGCCGATGGGTGGCACGTCCAGCCTGGAGGCCTCCAGCGTGACGGTGTCCGGCCCTCCGTATCCTAGTTGTCGAGACCCTCCAATCCTCATAAGTTTTGCACGGGAGGTCTTCCTGGTTTTTTTACTTCGCTTTGCCTTTTCTTGTAGGATTTCTCCTGGAAGACGTGGAGCACGCGGTGGTCGTGTTCTTCGGACCGTATGCAGCCAAGGAGCATGACCTGCATGAAACCACGACCGAGGCGGCGAAGCTGGGGCGGATAAACAGGGTGTGCAAAGCTCTAGGCATTCCCGTGCCAGAGCGCTCCACTCCAACCCCAGGCTGAGCTCGCCGTCGCGACGGCGATGACAAGGGGAAGGGGTCGCCCTCCCGACGGAGGGCGCGGTCCCCCACAGCCATATCCAGCCCAGCGGCTGCCGCTCCCGTCAATTCTACCGGAGCCGAGGGTGCGACGGCCGCCAACTCCGACTCGGTGAAGTATGCCAATTCGGACCTTGAGGCAAGGGCGGAGGAGGCGGCTGTCAGCGAGGAGTCCCTGGGCGGTACAAAGGGCCAGGGGGGCGGCGCGGACAACCAGGAGGGCGAAGCGTCCTTGCCTGCGCCGATTGCTAAGGCTGAGGAATCCTCACCCCGGTCTCCGAAGGTGAAGCGGCCGCGGACACGGTCGCCCTCTCAGCCGGAGAGGGGGTTTGCTATGGCAACCGGGGTTAGGGGAGACGACTCTAACACAAAGGCCATCCGTCCCAAGGAGCCGGCAGTCTCAGGCGGTGCTGGTGTTCTCGCGTTTCCTCCCGAGGCCGAGGGGACACCCCAACGAACCCTACCAATTGATGTCGAGGGTAAGCTCGACTCCCCCGTATGATCGTGCGAGGCTTCCTTAAAGCTCTCTGACCACTGTCTTTTACTATTAGCGAAGGAACGGTCCCCCGGGCATGGACAACCCTTGAGGGACGGAGACGTTCCGGGGGTGGCATCGACAGCCGGCGCCCTAGGAATTGTCACCGCAGAGGCCACACGACCGACACTGACAAACTTCGTCCCTCGGCCGGAGATGCTGTTGGCCTGGCAAGGGGCCGTGAACAGTGTGGTTGCCAACTTGGATCGCCAGCCGCTGCTGGCGTGCGGGTCGGAGCTCCTGGAGGACATGCTAGAGGCCTCGGAGATGAGGGTGAGTGCTCGACCTCGACGATGTGTGACATCATTTAGGAATTTTCTAACTACTGTGTTACGTAGACCCTCACCCTTGCTCGAGCACTACAGGAGACACACGCTCGTGAGAGGGGGACGCTAGAAGACCGGCTGCGGGCTGCCGAGGAGGCCCTGTGCACAGCCGTAGAGGCGCACTCCGTCAAGGACGATCGCATCCAGTTCCTAGAGACGGAGGGCGCGAAGGTGATCTCAGAGGCTCGGGCGCTCACGACGGAGGCGCAGCGCATGGCCACCAAGGAGCGCGATGGCTTGTTCCAGCAAATCGCTACACTGGAGGAGGAGAAGGACTGCCTCACCGTGTCTCTTGAGGAAAAAGACCGATCTTTGGGCGATGCCTCGGTGGCGGCGTGGGACGCCATGCTGGCTCTAGAAGGCGCCCTTGAAGACCTCTCCGTCGATGTGTCGCCTCGCGCTTTTGGTCCCGAAGACCTGTCGCGGACGCTTCGTCGAATCGGGGAAGCTTTTGGCCTCGCTCTTAGCGCTGCCAAGGCCTTCGGTAACCACTGCTCCTTCATTATCTCGCACTTATCCTTCGCGCTGCTTCTGCACCGTGGCTACCAGCACGTCGACAAGTTGGCTAACCCCCAGCTGGAGATGTCAGCCGGAGCCGGGGTGATGTCGGGCACTGTGCGCGCTGTTCGCGACCCCATCCGGCCTTCCACGACCGGATCTGGGGTTACATCGGGGAGGCCACGGCGAAGGTAGTGCTACAACAGACCCTGCACGGCGAGGGGAACTTCGGCCAATGGCTTAACGAAGTTCCACGGCGCAACAAAGATGGTGCCACCGTCCCGGGGCCTGGCGCGAACCCACAGGTGTGATGCCGGGGTCCTAGAGTGTAGGCGTGCGTTGTGATGTATGCACTTTTTCTTGTAAGCTGGCACCCTACGGCTCCCCCTTTTTATGAATAAAATGGATATTGCCCCCATGTTCTAACCACTTGTATTGTTCTTACCCCGGGCAACTGCTTGATAGGGACCAGCTGCTTGTTTCTGACCTCGTGACTCGACGGTGCCTTCGGCATTGGGGGTGGGCCGAGGACTCACTGGATTTTTGGGCGGCCCAGGTTTCCGTGGGTGAGACTTCGGCATGGGAGTATATTAAAGTGGAGTCGGACGAGTAGCGACCCTAAATACTCGAGGGCGCTTGTAAACATTAGCTCTTCGCAAATGTCATTGACTACTGTCCTGTAAACATTCTTTTATGAATGCAATAAAGACTTTGGTTGGAGTACGTGTCCCTGTCGCTTTTCAAGATCATGTCGATCTCCGACCAACTCGTAGGACTTAGCGCTCTGTCCTCACGCTTCCTAGCCGAGGTAGATGCTGGAGCGCTCCGTCCCCTACCCTTCGAAGTGGTGGCAGCGGAGCTGGCGCCTAGCCGGAGTAGACGCTCGAGCGCTCCGTCCCCTACCCTTCGAAGTGGTGGCAACGGAGCTGGCACCTAACCAAAGTAGGCACTCGAGCGCTCCGTCCCCTACCCTTCGAAGTGGTGGCAGCGGAGTTGGCGCCTAGCCAAAGTAGACGCTCGAGCACTCCGTCCCTTGCCCTTCGAAGTGGTGGCAGTCGAGCTGGCGCCTAGCCACAGTAGGCGCTCGAGCGCTCCGTCCCCTACCCTTCGAAGTGGTGGCAGCAGAGCTGGCGCCTAGCCGAAGTAGGCGCTCGAGCGCTCCGTCCACTACCCTTCGAAGTGGTGGCAGCGGAGCTGGCGCCTAGTCGAAGTAGACGCTCGACTGCTCCATACCCTACCCTTTGAAGTGGTGGCAGCGGAGCTGGCGCCTAGCTGAAGTAGGGGCTCGAGTGCTCCGTCCCCTACCATTCGAAGTGGTGGCAGCGAAGGTGGCACCTAGCCGAGGTAGATGCTCGAGCGCTCCGTCCCCTACCCTTCGAAGTGGTGGCAGTGAAGTTGGCGCCTAGCCGAGGTAGATGCTCAGCGCTCCGTCCCCTACCCTTCGAAGTGGTGGCAGCGGAGCTGGCACCTAGCCGAGGTAGGCGCTCGAGCGCTCCGTCCCCTACCCTTCGAAGTGGTGGCAGTGAAGGTGGCGCCTAGCCGAGGTAGACGCTCGAGCGGTCCGTCCCATACCCTTCGAAGTGGTGGCAGCGAAGGTGGTGCCTAGCCGAGGTAAACGCTCGAGCGCTCCGTCCCCTACCCTTCAAAGTGGTGGCAGTGAAGGTGGTGCCTAGCCGAGGTAGATGCTCGAGCGCTCCGTCCCCTACCCTTCGATGTAGTGGCAGCAGAGCTGGCGCCTAGCCGAAGTAGGCGCTCGAGAGCTCTGTCCCCTACCCTTCGAAGTGGTGGCAGCGGAGCTGGCGACTAGCCCCGCGCTCATACAACTATTTGTACTTCGTGAAGTACACGCCAAGGCATGAAGCCATCGTGCGAACGGGAGCATACATATGGATGAAGACGGCACCCAGCAGCACAAATGCTAGTGAAGAGTGCACCTCTGCTACCTACCACTTGCTGTGAAGAGCGCTAGCCCGATGGTTGCCGCTCGTGCACTAAGCTTGGAGACGAAGTCCGCGAGAGCCCAGCCGCACAGGCACATCCCGTGAAAACTCCGTGTGTCTTGTTTTATACTAACGAAGAGTGCGCGTGGAGATCGCATGTCTTGTTTTATACTCACGAAGAGTGCGCGCGGAGACCGTGTGTCTTATTTTATACTCATGAAGAGTGTGAGCGGAGACCGCATGTCTTATTTTATACTCATGACAAGTGCGCGCGGAGACCGCATGTCTTATTTTATACTCACGAAGAGTGCGCGCGGAGGCCGCGTGTCTTATTTTATACTCACGAAGAGTGCGTGCGGAGGCCGCGTGTTGTATTTTGTACTCACGAAGAGTGCGCGCGGAGGCCGCGCGTCTTATTTTATACTCACGAAGAGTATGCGTGGAGGCCGCGTGTCTTATTTTATACTCACGACGAGTGCGCGCGGAGACCACGTGTCTTATTTTATACTCACGAAGAGTGCGCACGGAGACCGCGTGCCTTATTTTATACTCACGAAGAGTGCGCGCGGAGACCGCGTGTCTTATTTTATACTCACGAAGAGTGCGCATGGAGACCGCGTGTCTTATTTTATACTCACGAATAGTGCGCATGAAGACCGTGTGTCTTAATTTATACTCACGAAGAGTGCGCGCCGAGACCGCGTGTCTTATTTTATACTCACGAATAGTGTGCGCGAAGGCCACGTGTCTTATTTTATACTCAAATAGAGTGCGCGTGGAGACCGCGTGTCTTATTTTATACTCACGAAGAGTGCACGCGGAGGCGTCCCTCCGCATGTTTTATTTATACTCCATAGAGTGTGCGCGGAGGCTCGCCTCCGCGTATCTTATTTATACTCCGTAGAGTGCGCGCGGAGGCTCACCTCCGCGCGTCTTATTTATACCGCGTAAAGTGCACACGGAAGCAGGCCTCCGCGCGTCTTGACACAGAATGGGACAAGCTTTGCAAACGATGGACTTTATTAATGTCCCGTTTGTGTGGGCGAGCAATTACAAAAGGCAGGATACTAACCGCTGACCGCTCGAGGACAAGAACGGCGCTGATCGCTATCGCTGTGGTGGCGAGGTAGAGCAAGAGGGGAGCCTCTGGTGCTGGAGCGACCAATGTGGGAAGGCATGCAAGGTGCTTCTTGAGGTCGCCAGAAGCCTTCACGCGATTGTGTCCGCCTTAGGATTCTCGGCGGACCTTGTGGTGCGGGCCCCGAGCACCAAGTTCTATGCGCCGGGCGAGGTCCTGGTCGTCGAAGGTGGTGATGATACCTTGCGGGCCTGGGAGCTTCATGCATAAGAAGCCATGGTGTGGGACTACCCTGAAGGAGTTGAGGGTTGGACGCCCCAGTATGATGTTGTATGGGTACGGGATGTCGACAACGTCGAAGATGACGTCTTCGCTCCTCGCGTTGCCGCCTTGGCCAAAGGAGACTTGCAGGCGTATCTGGCCCAACGCCTTTAGCAGCTGACCCCCGAAGCCCTGCAGTGGGATTCCCGAGGGGCCCAAGCGACTCTGGGGGATCCTGATGCGGATCCACCTAGAAAGCTAGCTGAACCACGTTGCTTTGGCCCTGATCTTTCACGATACACCTTGTTGGATGCCCTCCTTGTTCTAAGGTTCTTGCAAACCCAAGAACATCATACAACTCCAAGATAAGCCTTCTCCCACGCACACCACAGCACGTGAACAAAGGGTAGAGAAACCGAAGTTTCAGCGAGTAGAATTCAACACCACAATTGGATTCAACACACCAAGAGCAATTCCTCGATGCAAATCTCAAGAACATGCCAACAATGGCCACCAAACCATGGTGATGTTCTGGTTTCTATTTCACAATTCATAGCCTCAGTTACAATGGGGCTAAGGCCCTAGCCTTATATTGGTGCACAATGCACGGCCTTGACTAAAACTCATGCACAACCTGGCCTAAGGCTGAAACAAACTCCAAAACGAACTAAAAAGAAAATATCTAAACTACTACCACCTGATTCTCTCTTAATTTGCGATCTTACTATGAGGATTTCATGGCTGGCACCTTATCCATTGTGTGGGGCTTCAAAATATCTTTCCAACAAGTCCAAGAACGCCCAAATCGGACTCCGTTTGTGAAAGTTACGGATGTTTTAGTATCGGTCTTGCCAGCTGTCCCAATCCGAGTCCGAATCGGTTTCAAATCTTTATATGTTTTGTTTTCTTGTTCAAGGGGCATCAAAATCCATTTGAAACCTGAAAAAGAGTCCTTCTCAACCTTTAGAAAGTCATGGCGTGGTCGGATTTTACCCTTACTTGCATTGCAATACTCGAACTCTTTATGTTTGTCAAGTCTCGCGCGTCTCTCCGGACAGCTAGTGCAGCATTCAATGGAATTGCCATAACTTTGTGTAGGAAGCTCCAAATCATGTGTCATTTGATTCGTTGGAAAATAGACTTCATTAGCTTTCCAAATATGTCTTTTGTGCACATTAAAAACCTCTGAATTGGTATTCAAAGCTTCTTGAACATTGTACACAGAACTGCAAGCACTAACCAAAGTTGTAGTGCTACTTGGTGCCACATCATCCTCCCCTCCTTGAAGCAAAGCCGTCCTCGGCTTTGGGGTAATCTTGGGAGCTTGCTTCTTCTTGGCTGTAATTTCTTCATCAACATGAATAACACTCTCCAATTTTGGTTTCAACACATGCTTCTTTCCCCCATGTACAAAAGTGTATGTGTTGGACCGGCCCTCATGCGTAGCATTGCGACCATATTGCCATGGTCTTCCCAACAATAACCCACATGCATCCATTGGAACTATGTCGCAATCCACCTTGTCGATATAGTCACCAACAACAAACGGAACACGTACCTTGTCAGTTATCTTTAGTCTTCCGGAGTTGTGTAGCCACTCCACATGATGTGGTTGAGGATGCCTCCACGTGGACAGCCCTAAAGCATACACCAAATCTTTGCTAATCACATCGGTATAACTTCCACCATCTATGATCAACTTGCGTGCTTTATCTTTGATCTTGCACTCCACTTGGAAAACACTCCACCGCTGTCCTTTGGTTTCAGTTTCTTTACTTTGCACCTTTCGGACCAAAAGATTAACACCATTCAATTCTGGATCACAATAGACAACATTCTCCTTGGAAACATCGGATTTTTCACTTTCAGAATCACTACTAGAACTTGTGAAAAGCACTCTTTTGTTGATTTGGGCAATCATGCATCATATGACCTCTTCCCTTGCACTTGAAACACTCAATTTCTCTAGTACGAGCATTAGAAGGCAAACTAGAATCAGTTTTAGTTGCTTCTTTATCTCTGTTGCTTGCCTCCTTTGAAAGAGCACCATTTGAACGGCTTGATGCCGCCACTTTGGAGTGTGAACCCACATCATCGCCTTGCTGTAATGAACGCCTCCATGACTTTGTTTGGACGTTGGCATGTCCATCCTTGGCTTGTTTGCGCTTCAATTGTTGTTCAGCACGTTCAGCTTGATGCACCAAGTCTTGAATGTTGTAGTAATGGACCATCTCCACCCTATCTTGCACATCCTCATTCAACCCATTAAAGAAACGTGCCATAGTAGCCTCATCATGGTGCCATAGTAGCCTCATCATGCTCCTCTGTCCCTGTATGGATCATCAACATCTCCATCTCTTTATAATATTTATCAACACTAGAATTACCTTGACGTAGTTGTTGTAGCCGGTTGTACAAGGTCCTAGTGTAGTGTGTTGGGACAAAATGCCGCCTCAAAATATTCTTCAATTGTACCCAAGTATCTGGATGAGCTCCTACGCGACACAATTGGTTCCACCAAACAAGAGCATATCCGGTGAACTCAATTGTCGCCAACCGAATCTTCTTATCCTCAGTATAGTGATGGCTGTCAAAAATTTGTTTGACACGCATCTCCTAATCCAAGTACTCCTCCAGTTTAGCTTTACTATTAAATGATGGGATAGAAATTTTTATCTGCCCAATTCCATCATCCACGGCAACACGCTGAGCAAACCCGACACCATCACGCATACCTCCACCATGGGCAGCACCTCTGCCACGCATGTCCCTACCACGGTCAGCACCACGGTAGTCCCGAGCATGGCGCGGTTGTGGAGCAAAGCCCACTGCACCATCAAAGACCTCCTCGTGTTCGTCGTCTTTATATGGTGCACGCCGTTCAGAATATTGAGGTCCCCGTTCAGCATGCTGAAATTGTGGTGGCTGGTTGCGTATCGCCTCCGTCAAAGCATCAATTCGCACCCCCAAATTGTCAACCTTGCCTTCAAGCTTCCGGTGACAACTTAAGAAGTAGTCACGTGTCGCTTCAAGCCCATGTCGCACCTCGGGCAGCAAAGACGCCGCATATTGGGGCACCTCCCCGATTGGCTCGGCATGATTATGTCGCGCCTTGCCATCTTCAATCTTCATAGAACCCGCCATCATGAAAAATTCAGCAATCTCGTACCGTGATCAACCACGCTCTGATACCAAGATGATGCGGATCCACCTAGCAAGCTAGCTGAACCACGCTCTGACACCAAGATGATGGTGTGGTCGGATTTTACCCTTACTTGCATTGCAATACTCGAACTTTTTATGTTTGGAAAGTCTCGCGTGTCTCTCCGGATAGCTTGTGCAGAATCTAATGAAATTGCCATAACTTTGTGTAGGAAGCTCCAATCAAGTGCCGTTTGATTCGTTGGAAAATAGACTTCATTATCTTTCCAAATATGTCTTTTGTGCACATTAGAAACCTCTGAATTGGTATTCAAAGCTTCTTGAACATTATGCACAGAACTGCAAGCACTAACCAAAGTTGTAGTGCTACTTGGTGCCACATCAGATCCCCATCTGGTTGAAGGCCGCCATGAACAGGATGTTCACAGAGCTGTCTCCATCGACCAGGACGCATTTGACATCGCATCCTACGATGGCAACCTGAATGACTAGGGGATCTTGGTGAGGGAACTCCACGCCTCAGTGTTAGTGAGCGCGAAGGTAATTTTGTGCTACGCCCATCCGGCGGTGCTTGCGCCGGGTACGCTGCCACATGGTGTAGCCTCTACACGTAGGCCTTCTGTTGTCACATCGAGGAGAACTCTAGCGAAGAACCCCCGGAGATGACGCTTATAATCCGGCGCTAGGCTCCCTCCGGGGCCTGAATTCACAAGGGGCCTTCTTGGGGTTGCTGCACGTGGGCTTGGATCCGTAGGGGGCCCTCCTGGGGCTGCTGCTCATGGGTTTGAATCTGCAGGGGGCCCTCCTGGAGCTGTTGCACGTGGGCCACGATGGGCGGCCCTGCTTCCAGGGCTTTGTCCCTAGCGACGCTCTGACAGAGCGCCGCAATGGCGGTGCATGCCCACATGTTGTGGTCACCTCGGCCATGTACCTCGCACCACGTGACGTAGTGCTTGTCTTCTTGTTCTGCACGGGGTCTATCATCACGACCCCGGCCGCGCCCTCGCCCCTAGCCTCGGCGACCTCGCCCGTGACCAGTAGGGGCACTGCTTCAGAGTTGCCCTCGATGTCGAAGACATAGCGGGGCCTCTGGGATCTACGTTGGATGTGCTTGGACTTGTCACCCGACGAGTCCTTATGCTTGGCGTCCTTGCGCTCGGGGGCATCCTTCGAAGACTCTTGCTTGCGTTTGCCCTTCGAGGAGTCCTCCCTCTTCGATAAGTCTTCGTTCTTCGACGGGTCCTCCGCTTGATTAGTGTCAGAGTCGTCACCCTTGCGCCGCCGCGCGTCCTCCTCCGCCCTCGCATACTCTTCCATCTTATCGAAGAGCTTCGCGAACGTCTTGATCGGCTTGCGCGCATTGTACTCGGCCAACGGCCCCGGGTGAAGGCCTTGTATTGCTGCGTTGATAATAGTTGTCTCGTTGACATCCTTGACCTGGCAGCGGACCTTAGCGAAGCGCTTGAAGTACTCTCAGAGCTTCTTTGAGGGTTTTTGCTTGATGGCAAAGAGCTGATCCGCGTCGACGCGCTCGACGTAGTTCCCCTAGAAGTTGTTGTAGAGGCGGTCACGGACCTGCTCCCACGCGTAGATGGAGTTTGGCTCTATGGTGAAAAACCAAGAGAGCGTCACTCCTTGCAGCGCGAGGAGGAGCCCCTTCACTTTGGTGGTGTTGTCTCCGCCTGCAGCTTCGATGGTAGTCTCGTACACGTGCACGAACTCTCGAGGGTCCGTGTCACCCTTGTACGGCTCGATGGCGTTGAGGAACTTGATGTCCTCCGACCACGCCGATTGCTCTAGGCCCGCGGAGAGGGGGGGACTCCGGATCCACTCGCTGCAGCGGTACGCGACTGGAGGTAGGGGCATCGCGGCTGTCCGCCCGCTCTGGCGTGGGCTCTGGCGCAGCCATCGGTGGGATTTGTTGGCTCCGAGTCTCTTGTATATCCTGCACGGCTCTGTGGAGGTTCGCCAGCTCCCGTTGCAGTGTGCCGATGGCCGTTAGTAGAGTGTTCTCCACCGTGATTGTGTTGCGGTAGTTGGAGCAGCGAGTTGAACTATCAGGCCAGCAGCGACCACGGCTTGCGCTCCGGAACTGCTCGGCGCGTCGATGCGGTGGGCTCCGGAGTCGATGACAGGACCGGCGTTGCCGCTGAGGCCGCCTGCCGCTCCTGCACTGAGCGCGATGGCAGCGGACGTGGTAGCACGGGCATCGACGTTACCACCCCCAACGGCCCGATCGGTACCCGCACCGACCGCCGCGCCAACAGTCGCCGAGTGCTTCCTTCGTACTCCTCTTCTTCTTTGCCGCCGCCGATAATGAAGCCTTCTTTGGTGCCATCCTTCTTTAGATCTTGGAGCTTGCTCTTGTCTTCCCCATGGACGACACCAACTGTTATGGTTACAGACCAAACAGAGAGATGGTAGTATGGTAGTGGAGATGTTAGGTGAGCAATGCATCTCCCTCCCCCCATGACCTGGATGGCTCTATATATGTTCACATGGGGAGTATTTTACAATTATGTCCTTACACCCAAGTATCCCTCTCAAGGGTATTTATGTCATTATACATATCCCATTTTGGGCTTTACAACATTCTAACAGGCCGGCTGGGCTTAGGCGGGGGCCACCCCTACAACACTATCCTTTCGAGGGATATATTGTAACTCAAAATTGAAAAGGTGCTTCTCAAGCTTTTTGACTTCCAATAAGTACTAAGACATTGTAACGTCCCAAAATTCAAGTATTCAAAAATATGGAGTTTTTAAAACTTTTCTTGCATTTTGCTGATGTTCAAAACTTCTTTTGAATATTTATTTGGAATCTTTTTTAGTTTTGTATTGTGCAAATTAATAACCAAGAATAATCTGAAATGTAAATAATAAAAATAGAAAGTGACTTTACAGATCATGAATTCAAAACTACCAAAATCTTTAATTCAAATTCAAGTCAATAAAATAAAACTTAAAGAATACTATACTCTATCTCTAAATAATTAAACCGAAAACTCCTCCTTTTAAATTCAAATTAGCAAACGAAACCCAAGGTCAAAAATTCAAAAGTTGTACACAAAATCAAAACAAAATTAAAAAAATCAAAAATAGAGGAATGTTAACTTTTGCATCTAGATATTTGAACCAAGACTTAAATTGAAACCCTGGCCGAGACCCCCAATCGCACCGCCCTCCTCCATTCATTCTCCCCTCTCACAGAATCGAACTCCCCGTGCCCCAATTTGCTGGTTGCCCCTTCTTCTTCGTCACTGGCCGTTCGAAGAATCGGCCGATTGGAGCTATCTACGGCCGATTCCGCCGCCCTGGAGCTCCACCTTGGCCCCACCAACTCTCCCCCACCGTCGCTCGGGCCTCCCAACGCCGATACCTCGCCGACGACGTGAGCTTATCCGCACCACCGCAGGCCGTCGTCGCTAGCTCGCCACGGATTCTTCCCCGCTTGGCCAATCCTATGGTGAGCTTTCCCCTACCCTACTCTTTCTCCTGCGCCCACCAATTCCTCCTCCCCTCCATCACGGCGCCGCCGCACCGTGTCCACTCACCGCCGGCCGCACAAACAGCTGCCCCCGCCAACCTGCGCCGTTCCGAACTGCGCCATTTGCCCAATGAGCTTCCTCGCCCCCTCGGGATTCCATTTCGCCAGCCTGCCTAGCCTCCCCAGCCACCCTCCGCCAGCACCGCTGCAGCCCAGTTGCGCCGGCTGCTTCCTCTGTTCTGCCCCGGCTCACGCGTCACCTTTTCTAATTCATCCCCCTCTTCTAGTCACGAAACACCCGCCTTCTGGATGGTTAGCAGCGTCGTTCGCTAATACACATACCCGAGTTCGAATCCCCTCTCTGCACCTTTTCCTTTTATTTTTGTTCTTAGTTTCATTTACCCATTTTAATTAGGAAATAAATCCAGAAAAATTATGGAAAATTAGGGAATAATCTAGGGAAGGTAATGAATTTGATTAGGATATAAAATAAGATTATTTGAGATTTAATAATAGATTAAATGTTATATATAAGTAACTAAATGTAGTTGCAACATTTAACTAAAACCTAAATTTTAATTAAAGGTATTAATAAAAGATGACTTTGGTTAATTATCCAAAAATTTCATAAAGATATTGGATATCATGTTTAACTATAAAAGCAAGCCTTTAAATTAAATATTACCCTTAATTAAAATATATGTCCTAACATTAAAATACCGCCATTAAGCAAAACTCAAGTAGCAAATTTAATTAAATAACAATATTGAAATATAACCCTGTATAGCAAGCTTAACCTCAAGTAAATAAGAGTGTAATTATGACTAAATTATGCCAAGCGCTAAGTAAAAGGATAAAGATGTCGATATCACAAAGACTCTAATTAAAAAAGGGCCATATTAGTGTATAGTATTAGAACATAATAGCTGTGGGTCATTAGTAATTAAAATAATCTCGCTAATATGTAACCTGAAGTCCAAGGATACTAGGCATAGCTAGAAGTGGCATTTCATCCGAGTTATATTTACATCCTAGAATAGTTCAATGGTTGCGGGTCAATGAACAATAGAAATCAGCTAGTGTTGACCATTTAAATAATAGTGACTAAATAAATAGTCGCATGTGATAATAAAGTAGGATATTAATCATTTAACTGATTAATGGATAGTAAAATTCACCCCAAATATCACAGTGTGAAATACTACATACACAAGCTCTGAGATTAATTTGATAAGTTAAATTAATGTACACCATGAGCACAACTCATGACCTAATCCTTAAAGATAACCCTCGGCACACGATATTCAACACCTCCAGACAACTCTTATACCTGTTCATAGGACTAACCTGCCTCATGGAACTCCCTAAATAGATGTAAAAGTAATAAAAGAATTTACTAAATTAAAGATCGATCCATGGTATTCAAAAATCGGCTATGTCTAGCCATCCTCGAGTCCTAAGCAGAATATTCCCGTGAATATTCCTTCATTATAAACCTTCCTTGGATCTTCCTTAGCCATTTATCACTTCGCTCTAACCCCTTTGACTCCATCAAATACTCCATGCCCAACCAACCTCAAATCACCCGTTTAACCATAATAAAAAGCTAATCAAGTTCAATTGGATTTATCTAGATCTTTTGAGTTATTTGCTCTTGTTTGGATTCAGTTGTTTACCACGTAATTAGAAATTGGAGTCCTGAAGATTCATTGGATCAAGTAAGACCAAGATTGAGACAAAGACGAAGACCATAACTCAAGCCCATCAAATAAAAAAGCCTTGAGTGAGCTCAAGACCGCGAAACCGCGCAAGGCGAGTCAATACTTTGATCATGTTGAACTTACATTTTCTACAAACTATTTCTATTTTAAATTATCAAATTGCATGTTATTATTTCATATGCAAATTATGCTGCTTTATGAATTCTAGTTACATGCCCATTAATTAGCTTGTTAATATTACACTCTATTGGACCATTTGAGTATTTGAGCCTTGTCACCCTAGCAAAAATTATAATGGTAAAACTTTCAAAAATAAGTCTTTAAATATACGCCATGCGTAGTACTGCTTAGATATTCAGGGGCACCAAAATGCCCCAATCATCACTTGTAATCATGAGAAACTGATTTGGGCAGTCATGGTGAAAATGACTGGTATATTTTGACATGATTATTTTATGCCCCCAAAAAATCTCAAATTGCTTAACTATCTGGGCGGATGGGTCAGGGTGTGTGTGGTGTAGTGGAAGCACAAAATGGGTAGTGGTAGAACCACCCAGATACCACTAAGGACTGAATCTTGTCATGACCTCCTATGTAAAACAGTACAACCACAAGTCTGCAAATTGCAACTTGGCTAAGTAAATTTATCGAAACTCCCAGACTCATCTCACCAGTAGTGGAAGGAGTAGATAATGCAAAAGTGGAGGCCTAAAGGGACACCGAGTGGAGGGTAAAGTAACTAGCTGTACTAGCGTTGCGGGGAGTGGAGCCTGACTGCGCTAGTAGACGTGGTTACATCCCATGCAACGTATGGGACCCACCGCAAGTGGGAGCAGCCCATAGGGTGAGATGACAAAAGGGGGCTAGATATTTTGAAAAGTCACTGTGTTGATCTACTCAACCACGTGACTAAGGAATCATGTGGGGCAACGAGCGGATTGTCTCTTGTGGTGAAAGTGTACAAACTCTGCAGAGTCAAAACTATTCGAATAGCCGTGCCCACGGTCAAGGGCAGACATGAGAACTTAACCACATATAGTTCTATTTCAAAAACTTGTGGATGGGATTGGAAAGATGAAAGGCAGTGGAAAGCCCTGATTTTAGTTGTCCTAGGTGTTGTCCCAGTGTTAATATAAGCGGTTATAATGCTAAAAGGTTAGCGTATGGTGCAGAAGCCATGTAACGGTGGATGGAATCTGGATCGCTATTATTATTGCATCCTTTAACATATTATGTTTTAGTTCAAACTGCTAGGTCACAGGAAATTTCTATGCATCTTATTTCAAAAGCAATTTGTGGTAAATAAAATAACCTGAGCCTTTCCTTGATTAGCCATGCATATTAATTATTTGCATCCTATGCATTGGCTCGTGGAGCACAGTGATTTGTGCTCACCCTCACTCTTACAACTAATCTAGAATCAAAATTCAGTCAAGAATTAGGTTGCGAACCTCCAATTGGCTGCCTGTGAGCATGTCCTGAGGGTCCCACTTGTATGATTCGTTTCCGCTACTACATTTTATTGATTTCGGCCTAATCGGCCCATGAGTAAGTCTATTATTATATTTACGCTTCCGCATGATATGAATTTTAATATTCAGTACTGTATCTGTGAGCACTATCTACTGATCCAGGGAATAGTGCGGTGGAATCACAGAGGATTCCAGATGGTAAAAGCTGGGTCCTACAGACATGGTTGAACTAGAGTATTGGTACTCTTTTCCAACCTAATTCACGACTAGTTGAGAGTCTCCTCTCATGAGTAGTCGACGAATCCTGAGCACTTTTGCCGCTCGTATGCCAATCAATAAACCTTTGTATTCGGCCACGTTATCAGTGGCTTGAAAGTTTAGCTAAATGGCAAACTTTAAGGTCTCTCTCATGGAAGATTCCAGGACCACCCTAGCCTTCAAGCCACTAAGAGTGAGTGACCTGTCAAAGTACGTCGTCCATTGGTCATGAGAATTGTACTAAAAATCCTAAACGGGTTCAGAATTTGTCCATTTAGTGACAAAGTCTATCAAGATCTGGGATTTAATGGATATTCGAGACACGAAATAGAGGCTAAACACCCCAAGTTCGACCAACCATTTTGCCATGCATCCTATTGTTTTCCTGTTCTAGAGAACCTCTCCTAAGGGAAACTTAGATAGCACAATAATTTTGTGTGCTTGAAAATAATGCCTTAGTTTCCTCAAAAACATAAGGAGGGCATATAAAAGTTTTCAAACCTGAGGGTAATGCTCCTTAAGCCCATGTAAGACTTCACTTACATAGTAAACTAGTCGTTGGATGTTGTCACACTCTGCGATCAGTACTGCACTCACTACCTATGGCATGGCAGCTAAATATATTAAGATCGTCTCTTCTAGTTTTAAAGAAACCAGAACAGAAGCACTCATAAGATATCTCTTAAAATTCTCAAAGGTGTTGTTAGCCTCCTTCAACCACTCAAAACCCTCGTGCTTCCTTAGATGTTTAAAGAATTGAAGTCCTTTTTCTCCTAGTCGTACAATGAAACGACTTAAAGTTGTCATGCAACCAATGAGTTTCTGGACTTCTTTTTTGTGGTCGGAGGGTGCATTTGCTCAATGGCCTTTATCTTTTCAGGGTTTTCTTCGATACCTCTTGCAAAAACAAGAAAACCGAGCAACTTTTACGAAGAAACTCCGAACACACACTTCTCAGGATTGAGTTTCAAGCGATGTTTTCTGAGGCTGTCAAATGTTTCATTCAGGTCAGAAATGTGATTAAGTCATTTGATGCTCTTTACGACTAGATCATCAACATAGGCTTCCAAATTTCGGTCTAATTAAGGTGAAAAAGTCAATTACATCAAACGCTAAAAAGTAGGGCCAGCATTTTTCAAACCGAATGGTGTTTTTATATAGCAAAATATTCTAAATGGCATAATAAATGCGGTCTTCTCTTCATCTTCTGAACACATACTAATCTAATGATAACTAGAGTATGCATCCAAAAAAACTTAATGTTTCACAACCAGCAGTAGAATCGACCAATTGATCGGCACGAGGTAAAGGGAAATCATCTTTTGGACAAGCTTTATTAAGATCAGTAAAATCTATACACATACACCACTTACTATTAGACTTCTCAACCATTATAGGGTAACCAACCACTCTGAGTGATTGACTTCTCTTATAAAGGCTGCTTTCAGTAGCCTGTCCAGTTCTAACCTAATTGCTTCTCGTCGATCACATACAAATCTCTATAAGTTTTATTTTATGGGCTTCTTATCAGGCCATAGAGCTAGCCTATGCTCGATCATCTCCCTGGGGACCCTGGGCATATTGGATGCTTTCCATGTGAATACGTCTGTGTTTGCCTGAAGGAAAGTGATGAGGGCATCTTCCTATGTGAGGTCGGAAGCAACCCCAATGCAAACGGTCTTCGAAGACTCCCCTGGATTCAGAGGGACTTCTTTAACTTGCTCATTCGGCTTTGGCATAGCTTTAGGCTTTGAGTGCTTGGTCGAAGGCTACGTCTTACTTGCTTCTCAAGTTGGTAACTAATCGACCATCTCAAGGGATTTGCGATCGCATGAAAGCACCATATTTTTATCACAACAGACTGTGATTACTCCTTTGGGACCTAGCAACTTCAGACATTGATATGCATGATGAGCAACAATCAGGAAACATGCCAGAGTTGATCGCCCGAGTATGGCATTATACGCTTTTTCGATGTCGACTACAACAAAAGAGATTGTCCCTATTCTGATGTTGCCTGGAGAACCAAACTTAATAGGTAGAAAAACTTGTCCAGTTGGCTTGGTCGAAGATCCTGGTACGATCCCATGAAATGAGTATCGTACAGGCTTTATTTTGGTTCGAGGGACTTGCATCTCATCCAGAGCATTTACAAATAAAATATTAATAGAACTGTCACCATCAGTCAACACTCGATTCACTCGATAGTTATTAATGGTGGGCATGACCATGATTAGAAACTAACCTTGTCGAGTCAAAGGAATCAGGCAATCACTCTTCTCAAAGGATATAGTGACTTCCGACCACCTAGGAAGATTATTGACAAGGGGAGGATCAATGGAGTTTACCTCTCGTTTGATAGTTTATACTATCATTTTGATTCGTATGCCGAAGATCCTCTGTAGATATGCTCGATGGTGTGCTATGGATCCTAAAATGGCATCTCCTCATCTTCATCCGACTGCTTTCGACCACTTGTTTGTCCCGTCTCGTCGATAGTGGGAAGCGGTCCTTTGACGGAGTAGTAATCCACTAGCTTTCATTGGAAAACTCGGCAATTACAAAGGTCGTGTCCCTCCTTCTTGTGGAGAGGGCACCACATTGGCTTGTTATCCTTCCGAGCGGGCATTTTGGCCTTGCCTTGATCAGAGTACTGCTTGGAATTGTGTGTTTCCTTATCGCCCAAGGCCAAGACTTCCTTGGAACTTCTGACTTTAGGCTTCTGGCCTTTAGCCTTATTCTTGAATTTCTTGACCTCCTTCCCCTTGCTGCCAACGCCTTGCTCTTTGGAATTTTGACTGGCTTGATCGATGGATTTGCTCCATTTGACTGATTCAACAGTGGTCACATAGCAATCAGCCATCTCAAAGAGCTTGGCGACTGTGGTCAGAGGATTTTAAGGCGATGTATTCCGTTAGCCTTCTATTGCGGACTCTCTGTTTAAAGTCTCTAATGACAGAAGCATTAGAAACCTCCAAAATGTAATTACAACCTAACTAAAACATTTGATGAATTGTCGTAGGGTCTTGTTATTTTTCTAGCTCATTCGGTGTAGGTCGTCTTCTTTTCTAGAATGGTTGTAAGTTCCCTGGAAATTGGCCAAAAGAAGGTCACAGAGATGTTGCTATGAATAGATCGACTCTAGTGGCTGGTTCAACAATCATGATTGAGCGGATCCCTTGAGCATAGTCGGAAGGTAATTCGCCATGGCATGCTCTCCTCCTCCTACTTAAATCGCAGTCATGTAAATTTGAAGGAACTCAATGGGATTTTGAGACCCATTGTAACATCTCAAAATTCTAGTATTCAAAAATATGGAATTTTAAGTACTTTTCTTGCATTTTTGCTGGTGTTAAAAATTTCTTTGGAACATATATTTGAAATTTGTTGAGTTTTGTGACATGCAAAAAGTGGCAAATAATATGCAAGTAATAGTAATAATGGTGGTAATAAAAGATAGGGGATAATATAAACAATGAATTATGAATTCCAAAACCAATTTTAAAATTTCACTTTAAGCCCAACAAAAATTTAAACCTCAAAACTCAAAACCAAGGATCAAAAATAATTGGAAACTAAAATCAAAATAATATTTAAATTTACCGTCCAAATTATTTGAGTTGAGCCCTTGATTTCAAATCAAAATCTAAAATTTAAATATTGAATTTGGCAAAAACCCAAACTTTGGTTTGTTGGGCATTTCCCCCCCCCCCTTTTCTTTTTCTACCTTTTCCTTTCTCCCTCTTTCTCTTACGCGCGGGCCCTGCACCCCTCCTCTCTCTCCTCCTGCCGCTGGGCCCCCTGGTCTCTCTTTTTCCCCCTCCTCCTCTCTCTACGCACGGGCTGGCTTGCCCCGCCTCGTCTTCTTTCTCTGTTCTTCCATCGCGCCTGCGTCACCCAGCCGACCCCGCCCCCTGGCGCCAACTGCTCCCCATCACTGCACATCGCCGTCGCCACGCCATGCTCCTGCGTCACCACACCTCCCCCCGTCATGCCCACGCCACCGCACCTACCCCTGTCGCCGTCACCCATGCCCTGCCGCTATGACCGGCCACCAGCTCCGCACGTCGCCAGCTAGCCCCGCCGCCTATAAAGCCCAGCTCCACACCCCCCCCCCAATCGCGCCGCCCTCCCCCACTCATCCTCCCCTCTCACGGAATCGAAGTCCCCGCGCCCTAGCTCGCCGGGACGGCTTCTTCCCCTAAACCGGTCGTCGCCACCATTACTGCCGCCGCTTCTTCCTTGGCGAATCCCGGTCCGATTCCTCGCTGCGAGAGTGACATCTCGACGCCCCAAAGCCCCCACGACCACCGGCCAAAGCTCCCTGCCGCCTCAGCTCGCCGGCGCCGAGAAGCCCTTCGCCGCCTCCCCCGTCCACGTCGCCGACCCGCTGCGGGCATTCTTCGGCTCGGCGAAGCGCGCGGTGAGCTTCCCCATGACCTACTCCTACTCACACTCCTCTCCAATCCCCCTCTCTCCCACCACAGCGGCGCCGCCTCCTTCCACCCTTGCTCCGGCTGCCGCACGCCGATGCTAGCCGCCGATGGTGCCTTCCGGCCGGAGGTGCAGTCTCTAACAACTCCCTCGTCCCAGGCGCTCCCCATTTTCATACTCGCCGGTGCCTCCCTAGCCTCCCCTCATCGGCGACGCCGCCACCTACCAGCACCGCCGTATTCCTCTGTTTTAATCCCCAACTACCCGCTTGCTTCTTCAGTATGAACTCCCTCTAGTGAATCGCGAAAGACCGAGAGCCCCACTGGCTAGCCGAGCGAGCGGTGAACTCAGAGACCCGGGTTCAATTCCCTGTCTGCGTATTTCCTTATGCATTTCTATTTTTTATTTTATTAATCCGTTTCAACTAAGGAAAAATTAGAATTAGTCCATGGAAGCCAACAAATTTTATTCGGATGTAAATAAGATTATTTAAGATTTAATAATTAATTAATTACCACATATGAACAATTAATGTGTCCTTGTTATTTAGTCCAAAACTAATTATTAATTTAAAGACATTAACAAAAGATGACCTTGAAGAAATGTCCAAATTTAATAATCTCAATTCAAAGGTAACTAGGTGAATGACAAAATCAAGCCCTTCATAAAATTAATTAAACGATATGCTAAAACCATTTAAACTGAAATACATATTTTAGAAAGTTGTGATTTATAATATAGACCCCACCATTATTACATCGCCGATAAATAAATCTCAAATGCTAGATTTAATTAATAATGGCAGTTGGTATTGAGATTAGCATTCCACATAAAATGACTATAGAATATATTGTAAAAACTAATTGCACAGCAAAAGCCGTATATAATTAAGTGATACAAAATTAACCATCTAAAGTATGATTGTCGTTCCTATATCTTTACAAAATTCATGAAAATACTTTTACAAACAACCATTAAATAAACTGAGGTGTTAAGCCGTTAATATTTAAACTATAAGTATGTGGCTTGTTTAAAAGACTGTAATGAATATAACAATCGGGAACATAATGCTGAAAAATTGTCAACATACCGACTAACCCTTAACTCAGAATGCAAGTTATAAAGACAATATATGAACCCCTAGGCCAGGGTTAATGCTTTTACGATGTACAAGCTAGTGCCATTCAAGAAAAATCAAGCTAATGTTATAGATCAGCACATAGGTCTAATCAGGCTCATGGAACTTCCTAAATAAATATAGAAATAATAAAAGAAGTTATTAAATAAAGGATCGATCCGTGATATTCTAAGAATCAGCTATGCCTGGCCATCCTCAAATCTAAAGCAGAATATTCTCGTGAATATTTCTCTTGTCATGAAGGCTTATTGACATCTGTCTCGACAGATTTCTCTCCTTCATTCTTCCCCTTGCTCCAACCTCATTTGACTCCGTCAAAACTCCACGCCGAATCAACCTTGTCTCAAACACCCATTAACTCATAACAAAGCTAAATCAAGTCTGTTGGATTTATTTGGATTTTTTTGAGTTATTTGCATTTATTTGGATTCAGTTGTTTAGCACATAATTAGAAATTGGGAGTCCTGAAGAATCAAGGGATCAAGCGAAGCCGAGATCGAGGTGAAGATAAGGACCAGAAGTTCAAGACTATCGCATGAAAAAGCTTTTGAGTGAGCTCAAGACTGCGGTAAAGTGCGCAATACTTTGATCATGTTGAACCTACATTTTCTGCAGATTACTTTTGTTTAAATTATCAAATTGCATTCTGTTATTTTATATGAAATACATGCTTAATTTAAGATTCTAGTTATATGCCCATTATTTAACTTGGTTAATATTACACCTCCTTGGAATATTTGCATATGTGAACCTTGTCGCCCTAGCAAAATTATAATAGTAACCTGCCGAAAATTAGTCCGTAATTATATGCCATGCTTAGTATTGCTTAGATACTCATGGGTGCAAGAACACCCAAACATCACTTTTAATCATGAGAAAATTTGGTTGGGCAGTCATGGTGGTAGTGACTGGTATATGTTGGATATGATTATTTTATGCTCCCCAAAAACCTCAAATTGCTTATTTATCTGGGTGGATGGTTCGGGGGTATGGTGCAGGGGTGCACGAGAGTGTGGTTTGTGGTAGAACTGACCAAATAACCCTAAGAACTGAATCTTATCATGACCTCCTGTGTAAAACAAGTGCAACCACAAGTCTGTAAAGTACAACTTGGCCTAGTAAATTTACCGGACCCCGAAAGTCATCATCATCGGTGGAGTAGAAGTAGTGGTGCAAGTAGCGATTCTGGGTGACAGCTTGAATAGGACACTCTTTGTGAATGAAGTTCTTCTGCGGCGTGCTAGCAGTACGGGGAGTCAGCTGCTAAGCGCATAGGAGGGGAACATCTCGCACAACGTATGGGACCCACCGCAAGTGGGAGCAGCCCATAGGGGGAGATGATGGATGGGGCGAGGAACTTTGAACGGTTACTGTGATGGTTTGCTCAACCGCACGGCTAAGGAATCGTGTGGGGCAACGAGTGAACTGTCTCTTGTGGGTAAAGTGTGAAAACTCTATAGAGTCAAAACTATTCGAATAGCTGTGCCCACGGTCAAGGGCGGATATGGGAACTTAACCAGATATAGTTCTATTTCAAAAACTTTGTGGGTGGAAATGGAAAAGTGGAGGGCAGTGGAAAGCCCTGATTTGTGTTGCCCTGGGTGTCGTCCCAATGATAATGTAAGCGGCTATAACGCTGAAGGTCTAGCATATGGTGCAGAGACAATGTAATGATGGATGGAATCTGGATCGCTATTATTATTACTGCATTCTTTCACATATTATGTTTTAGATCAAAACTGCTAGGTCTCAGGGAATTTATATGTATTATATTTCAACAAAATAAAATACTTCTTTCCTACAAAATGATTAGAGGGGAGAATAAATAGAGTTGTAAACAAAGAAGATGGATGTTTGTGATAAATACATAAAGATGTTGGTGGATTCATGTCAATCATAAAAAAGAAACGATAGTGTGGATTCTGGGAAAAATAAATTGGTGGAGCCTAAATGAATATATAGGCTAGATAGATGATTTAAATGATTTTGGAGAATTAGGGAGTGCAAAGGTAATTGCTGGACTACAACACTGATAACTAATATAAATTCTTGGGAGATGTTGGCGATAATGGGATTAATAGGATTTGATCAAATACTAGATGGATGAAATTGAATTTTTGGAAGGTTGGAGGTATGATAACAATTATTGGAGTATAAACTTGATCAATGATATTCTTGGTGGATGTATACTAGTGAATCTTAAGCTTGATCAATGATATTATTAGTGGAGGTATACTAGTGAATCATAAACTTGATCAATGATATCCTTGGTGGATGTATACTAGTGAATTGTAGTGAATCGTAAACTTGATCAATGATATCCTTGGTGGATGTATACTAGTGAATTGTAAGCTTGATCAATGATATTCTTGGTAGACGTATACTAGTGAACCGTAAACTTGATCAATGATATTCTTGGTGGAGGTATACTGGTGAATTAGTTAGAGATAGATAATGGAAAATAAGGTTGATTATTGGAAGAGCAAATAATGGTTTTGGATCAATAACAAAAAGGATTGAATTGTTAGAAAGTCCTGATATAAATGATATTGGTGGATTTAAAAATAATTATGATGGATAATTGTTAGAGTTAGAAGTGAAGAGTTGATTAATAGCAACCACACGATTGGATTGTTAGGAATTTAGAATACAAAAGATATTGGTAGATCTAAAATAAAGGATGACACTCACTGCTTGGAGTCTTAGGCAGGAATGAATGTATGATCAGTGGATTAAATTAAATGATGTTACTCGCTGTTTGGAGTTTTAGACAGCAATCAATATAAAAAGTGTATGATCGGTGGATTACTTAAATGATGTCACTCGCTGTTTGGAGTCTTAGATAGCAATCAATATAGCAAGAGTATGATCGGTGGATTAATTAAATGATGTCAATCACTGTTTGGAGTTTTAGACAGCACTCAATATAGAAAGTGTGTGTTTGGTGGATTAAGTAAATGATGATACTCGCTGTTTAGAGTCTTAGACAGCAATCAATAAAGAAAGTGTATCTTTGGTGGATCAAGTCAATTATGGCAAATCGCTATGTGGAGTTTTAGGCAGCAACAATAACACTATGATTAAATAATAATAATGCTACTAAAAGCGATTTATGGCAACTAAAATTACCCGAGCCTCTCCTTTGATAAGCCATGCATACTATTTATTTGCATTCTGTGTATTGGCTCGTGGAGCAAGTGGTTTGTGCTCACACTCGCTCCCACAACAAATCCAGAATCAGGAATCAGATCACTACACCTCAGCAATACTCTTGGTCATGATGGCAAAGAAGATGAAGATGTCAAGGGCTAGGTCGCGAACCTCCAGTTGGCTGCCTGTGGGCATGTCCTGAGGGTCCCACCTGTGTGCTTCGTTTCCGCATGATATGTACTTTGATGTTCAGAACTATAATCTGTTAGCACTATCTACTGATCCAGGGAATAGTGCGGTGGAATCACAGAGGATTCCGAATTGTGAAATCTGGGTCCGACACCCATCAAACTTCTCCATGTTGACTGGTCAAAAATGAGGCGGCCAATGTATTGCTCGAAGTTCAAGCGTAAACACCTAACATCCAGTAATAATTTCATGATGCCTCCTTTGCAGAAAATGATGATTGACGTCTTCAGGCGATTGTATTCGACGATATCTTGCAGTCGATAGACCCAACCTATAATAGGCCGTGTCCATGTGAGGATAAAACTCCTTGTAATCCATTGTTGTTGCAAATTTCTCGCTCAAAGTGGTGATCGATCACCTCCTCCATAAACCCACCAGTCTAGAGATGCTCGGGGAACTCCTCTCCGACTGGAGTCGTAGTTGGGAGAATGATGTGACCTGTCATCAAGTCAATTCCTACTAGGTGAGTTCGGTGAATGACTTGACGCAGACGCACCTGTTCCAGTCCCAGAGTTTCGCTAGCGAGGTTGCTTGAGTTTGGCCATTATGCCTCAGAGTCTTCACGTGATTCCTTCAGCGAAGTAGTCGTAGCTCGGTGCTCGAGCAAGCAATGGAGTTAGATTCTCAAGCAAGTCATTTACGCATTGAAGCTCTCGAGCCTCTTTAGATTGGTACTGGATGCACTCAGGCAAAGACCTCTAGGCAGCCAATCTTCACCTTCAAGCGGTCTCAAGATCCTCAACATCTAAGGCTGGTGAGGCCACCTTAAAGGACAGTGATTATTTCAAGGATTTTGCCCATGCTCAATAGAGTACTCACTTGGCTCATCATTGGAGGCCTCCTCGCTATGGCCACGAGGGGTCGTGGTGTGTGATAGGCAGAAAGCGCTGTTAGCCCTACCTCCGGGAGAGCGATCTGTATCTGTGGGTAGGGGAAAGACCTCCTATCCATAATCTCCACTTCTGTCAGAGGGACCCTTGCTTGAAGAGTCGTCCAATGAGAACACATTGCGACTTGGAGTAAACCCCACCAAAAAAGGGAATTCTGGATTATAATTATCTCCCGTTGGAGCTAAACCCTATGAGAGTATGAGTGAACTCACAGGGAGCCCACCCATGCTCCTTGCGGGAACAACCAGAGATTTACGACCACCAGATGTCAATGGAGTCCTAGAATGCGAGATTCTTGGGCTCATTGAGCCTAATCAGACAATCGTTGGGGGACTCAAACGCTTAGGCGAAGCCCCCTCACCATGTTCTGAGTCCTGCTTGTGGTTGGATAGACCCTTGCCTTTGGGGGAACTGGTTCCTCCGTTGAGCGTAACACTGTGGGGGATAAGGATCCCTCCTCAGCCTTCCTCATGGAGATATCTCCAAGGATAGCCTCACCGTTGGACGAAAGCATGGTCTGCTCATAACCGTAGCAGGCATCCATGTCGAGATCTGCGTACTTGACCAGGTCAAACTAGTTCTCCTTGTTCCACTCTCCTACCATGAGGACATCAGAAGGAAGAGAGCTTGTCAACAAGAAATTACCATAGTTTAGAAGAAGTTATCCCCATGGACGGCGCCAACTGTCGATGTTTTTGTATCGATATTATGTATGATTATTTGGATTTGAGGGATCTTTCCTATCAATCTGGCTACGATCATACAGATAAAAGACACAGGGCTTTTATATAGGTTCGGGGATTCTCCTGATAGAATAATAACCCTACTCCTATGTGGTTATTGCTCAAAGAATGGATTACAACTGAGAAAGTACTATGGAATGACTTGCTCTACTCCTTTCTCCAAGGCGGTGGCAGTTTCTCCATGCCAAGAGACGCCTTTACATTCCGGATGATAACCTTTTGGCGGAAGTTATTGTCAGAGAGACGTTGTATCATCATGCATCGGTTACTATCAGAGAGAAGTAATGCATAGTTATTCCAGAGAAAAAGTGCACGTGCTAACCACCTTGTCAGACAGACTGATGACGTATCAGGCCCTGATCGTAGGAGGATCTACGACCATAAGGTAGTCGTACGATAACTTACAACCATGATCATGGTCATAGAAGAACTTACAACTAACAAGCGATAGTAGAAAAGCTTACGACTAAAGAGCGATCATAAAAAGAGCTTACGACTGAGGAGCAGTCGTAGAAGAGCTTATAACTACTATGTGAAATCTTTCCCTTATAGTTAAGGAGTATACTTAAGAAGTATAATGATGTAATAATATCACTTAAAGATAAATAATTTGAGGATGGTTATATCCTCATCAGCTACAATCCTTCAAATAAACCTTCATAGCCAGTGAAATGTCAAGGGTTGCAAGGTTGCACATCCTTCTATTTACATATTGATCGGTTCGGCTGAAAAGCTCGTGGCTTATGGCTGAAAACACTGTAGCTGGCTGAAAAAAGCACTATAGCTGACAGAGGCTTATTTAGCATAATTAAATTTAAAAAAATTAAAAATAAAAAAATATGTTAGCCCATTACGTATAATACAAACAAATATGGGAAAAAAGAACCGGCAAAAAAGCTCAACAAAAAGCCAAAAGTTCAGAAAAAGACGAAACTTATGAATAGTGAAAAATAAGCCAGAAGCCAAAAGCCAAAGCCGAGTTGATCAGGGCATTATCTGAACCACAAATTGCCATCTCCACGACAATCAAGCACATTCTTTGATAAATCAAAAATGAATTGTACATTTGGATCTGGGAAATATAACCTTATCTCATAAGATAATTTGAGAACTATTCTGCAGTAAGAAAAATGCTTTAAGATTGCCAATCATGCACAACTAGAATATGGAAAGTCTCAGAAGTTAGGATTTCACCGATTAGTCTATTTTACATACCTTGAGACAACGACATGGTAGGAATCACTTGTGGAGAGTTTTGATGGTATATAACCCATGTAATGTTCATTATGTGATAAATTAAGACATGCTATCTTAGGTTCGTCCTCCAACACACAAGGAACAAGAATTGCGTCTACTTCTATGGGGTCTGATATACCAGACCAAAGCTTAAGTGCCCAAGTCAACATCCTCAGGAGAATTGGGCCTTTGACTCTGAATCCAGAAGTTGCTGTCACTAGCGGAGACACCAAGAGATTGTTTGGCAGCATTATAGTTTAATGACAAGACCAATAGAGGATCAAATTCTGCCTTAGTGTCAATAAGTTTACACAATGTATTGACCTTCACATCGCATGCAGAAATAGTTGAAACAGGAATCATCCAAAGAGGTCCCCAGTTCTTCTAACTGTCACACTCAAGTGGCCGACAAGAGGATGAGAAGATGAGAGGAAGTTCTAAAATAAAGTATGAAAATATAGTCATGTTAGAAAAGGTAGACTGGTTTTTTTGGTATTATATTGAAGCTCAGAAAGATGAAATGAATAAATAATCGCTTGCTTCAATTGGTAGGCAGAATGATTCAGACTCATATAGATAATTAGATGCAAGTATAAACATAGTACGAAACTGTGGCAAGGTAGATGGCAACTATAAAAAATTAACAATGAAAAATGGCAAAATTAAAATTGAAATAGTATGTTTGATCAATTTGTACTATTTTACCACAGATAGCCATAAGTTGTCAATTACAATCCTAAGGAAGATTTTAAAATGGTTATTATCATGTACTGCTACAACCGAGACAACCTATCCATCTAACAAGGAACGTAGTGCAATCCTTAGATGCCAGGAGAACAAAGCGTTCCTATAAAATAGTAACACCATGAAATTTTAACTTTTATTGCCATGGCCTTACAGTGCATATACCTTTAGTCTTGAACTATGACGACACAATACCAAGAATCAACAAAAAATACTAACCTCATCTGTGAAAAGACTAGAAATACGAGAAATAAGTTCATCCCATGCAAGCTTCTTCTGGTGTATTTGGAATGTTTGATGTGGGCTAAATACCAAGCTATAATAGTAAAACAAACAATGATCACCATATATCCAAACCATGAAGAACATTTCACATCATGAGAATATAAGATACATGCTAAATAGCTAGCTTATCTATACATAGGTAGTGGTGCAGCTTGCCCAAAAAAGTTCCTGGTCTTGGTTTACCAGAACAGGAATCAAAGGAAATTATCAGTAGAAAGGGTAATATAAGATGGGCAACACTATTGTGTTCACAGCCAAGGATATATTCTACAAATTAACTATCAAAGTAGAATTTTAATTTCTAAACCTTCCAACTTCACTAATCATCACAAGCAGAGGTTCGCAAAGACGAAATGTTTGGAATCATTGAAGCAAGAGTCCATCCCGTACTCGTACTGAACGCATCAAACCAGCAGTGGCGAATTTATCATCACTAATGACATGATCGATCGTAGAAAACAAAATGATTGAAATGGTGAGCTAGCTATTTAGCTGACTTAGATAATTACCGGTATCCAGAGGAAGTAGATGATCTGGAAACCATTCTGTAGGCAGAACCAAATTAAGACACAATTAATAGCTTACTAATACTAATGGATTGGAGGGCAAGAATTGGTTTTGCAATCAAGAATTAATGTTCGGCAAGCAAGTGAGTAGTCAAATTGGCCTACCTGGAAGGGAGTAAAGTGGACGAGGAAGAGCACGAAGGTGGGGCAGCTGAACCAAAAGTACTGGTCGCTGACCTGCACTAGCAGGATTCCCTAGATGATGGTGTGCTGCTCTGTGATATCGATCGCCATCTGATAAATGATGCCCTGCAGCTTCGTCCCTACTGATATGATGATCTTCCATGCCATGCAATGCCATCAATGATGTTACTGTAACCGAGGGATCGTAGCTTGGTATATTCAGATGGATGAATTTGTACTTAAGACTTGCCACAACTAGCATGATTGATATCCAGAGCATGGTGTGCAATCCTGAAATCAACGAAGATCCAATAGGTACCAATGTACCATCAGTGTTAAGTAGGAAGCACAAAACACTACTACAGAAAGGCTAATAGTAGACGGCAAATCACAGACGGTTTTGTGAAACCGTCTGTAATGTAAACTATTACAGACGGTTTTAATTTGAAGGCCGTCTGTGGTATTTGTGGCGGGAAAAAGGAGTATCACAGACGGTTCTTACTGCTGAACCGTCTGTGATACTGGAATATCACAGACGGTTTTTATTAAAAACCGTCTGTGATAATCTGGGATTATCACAGATGGTTTTTTATTAAAAACCGTCTGTGTTGTCGACTATCACAGCCGGTTGTTGTTAAGAACCGTCTGGGAATGTTCACAGATGGTTTTTCACAAGAACCGGCTGTGATGTCCCTTTGTCTATCATAATCTAGATCAGAGGTTAATATATAAGTACACATTGCTTCTAATAACTTAACTACAGAACTACTGAGAGAAGAGGTCACAAATTAAAGGCAAATTTATTAATTTCAATTAGAGGCAAATTTATTACAAAAGTCGCACAGGTAAAGAGTTTCCCAGATTGTATTCTTTTGGGCTTCGTAAGCTTCTTCTTCAACTTGGGGACTTGGAGGATCAACCGCTAAATTCTCGAACGCCGTTAAGATTGCCCTTGTCCTCAGCACTTCCTCGTGCAGCCTGGGCAAATGATCAGCAGCATCCATAATGTCGTACAGGATAGCATGAAAAGATTCCTCAGAATCTGCCGTTTCTGCTTGATCGGCAAGGCTATCCATCAGTCTCTGCAATGCGTGTAGAGCTTCTTCCGCATTGCGCACATTGTGGAGAAGAACCAGGGTGAGGGCTGTTTCCCTTTCTTGAGCGGCAGCGAGACGCCTCCGTCGACGGCGGAGGATCAGGTCAAGCTGACGGATGCAAGAAAGTCGGGGAAGGAGAGCAGGGCGGGTGCGGAGAAGCTGCTCCAGATGCAAATTGCTGGCCGCCTGTGTAAGGTTCCGGCCGAACAATTCGTGATGAACAGATGAGAGGAAGGAGATGATCACAAGAACAGTAGTAGAAGCCATGTTGTATTGTATATTGTATTGTACGTACGTAGAAGAGACCTGGATTAGGAGCGCATATTTAACCTTTAGCACAAACGGTTCGTATACCTAAACATTAATGATATAGATGCTTCGTATAATGATCAAGAGACGTTAATTAGACGATCGAAACACGAAGCGTTCTGGCATCAAACACGCGCGAAGCGTTCTGGTATGAAGCTTATCACAGACGGTTTTTTATAAAAAACCGTCTGTGATAATTTATTATCACAGACGGTTTTTAGTTTAAAACCATCTGTGATAATGACTACGGCATTTATTGCGCTGCTCAGACCGCATCGTCTTCATTTCGATCCAGATTTAGCCACTGCTGTGCACTTTTTCACTCGGGAGGAAGCTAGAGCGATTTCAGGCCAGTTAATTTGGTGGGAAGAGGCAGAGATTGAGCTTTGAATTAAGATTCAGACTTTCCTGGTTGCTGTAGATATGGTTAGTAATGAAATTTATTTATTTTTAATTGCATTACAATTTAGGTGTAAGTAATCCATGAGTGGTTATTGAAGATGGTTAATTAATTTGCAAAATTGTTGGTTATATAATAGCTATTGTGTTTGTAATATGAATTGAGCTAGGAAATTAAGTCTCAATATAATAAATGTGGCCGGTATATATGTAGTTATAATTAGTTATTCTAGATTTTAATACTAAGTTGTTATATATGTACGTAACGTAGGACCGAAGTTGGATGTATGCCGCGAGCCGTGTGAGTGAAGAGTACATTAATGGTGTTTCTGCTTTTATAAGAGCCGCCGAGGAGGATATGTTGAATAAGGGGGTGGAATATATGTGCTGTCCATGCACTGACTGCGAGAATTTGAAGATGTTTAAGAACCGAGGGCAAATTGAAGCGCACTTGATTCGGAGGGGTTTCAAAAAGGATTATACGTGTTGGACCAGTCATGGCGAAGTGAATGATCATATGCTGCCGGATGACATCGCCGGTGAAGTGAATGATATGCCCCCGGATGACATCGCAGGTGAAGTGAATGACATGCCGCCGGCTGATGTCGATTGTGGCTCGGATTCGGATAGGTTGCACGATGATAATCTGGATCAGATGCTTCGCGATGTAGAAGAGAACTATGATGAGAGAGAGTATGTTAAATTCCGTGGCTTGATGGAGGACTCAGAGAAACCTTTGTACACGGGCTGCAAGTACACGAGGTTGTCGGGCGTGCTTGAACTGTTGAAATTGAAGGCAAGCAACGGTTGGTCCGACAAGAGTTTCACGGCGCTGCTAGGTCTTTTAGCGGACATGCTTCCGGAGGGAAATGAGTTGCCTAAAACCACGTATAAAGCCAAGAAGGTTCTTTGTCCGTTGGGAATGGAAGTAGAAAGAATACATGCATGCCCGAATGACTGTATCCTCTACCGTAAAGAGTATGCAAACATGCATGTATGTCCGGTGTGCAACACATCCCGATACAAACGTAACAATCAATCAGATGATGGCGAGGGAACAGAGGTGAAGAAAGGACCTCCTGCTAAGGTGGCATGGTATTTTCCTATAATTCCCCGTTTGAAAAGGTTTTATGCAAATCCAAAGGAGGCAAAACTGCTGCGTTGGCACTCGGAGGAGCGCAAGAAGGATGGAATGCTAAGACACCTTGCTGATTCCGCGCAGTGGAGAAACATCGATAGGAGTTTTGCAGAGTTCGGTGCAGAACCAAGGAATATAAGGTTTGGACTGAGTACAGATGGAATGAATCCATTCAGTAGCATGAGCAGCCAACATAGCACATGGCCCGTGACTCTCTGCATCTATAACCTTCCTCCTTGGTTGTGTATGAAGCGAAAGTACATTTTGCTGTCGATACTTATCCAAGGGCCAAAACAACCTGGGAATGATATCGATGTGTTCCTAGCACCGTTGGTGGAAGATCTAAAAGTACTGTGGAACGAAGGGGTACAGGTATGGGATGCATACAAACGAGAGAACTTCACTCTGCGCTCCTTATTGTTCTGCACCATAAATGATTATCCTGCCCTTGGTAACCTATCGGGCCATAGTATAAAAGGTGCCAAAGCTTGTACTCACTGTTTAGATGGTACCGAGAGTGTGTGGCTGAGACACTCACGCAAAACCGTCTACATGCGTCACCGCCGGTTCCTTCGGAGGGCTCACCCATACCGCAAGATGAAGAAACAATTTGACGGAGAGAAGGAAGACGGTTCAACTCCAAAGCATTTAAGGGGACGCGAGGTTTATGATATGGTTAAGGATTTAGATGTTGTCCTCGGAAAGGGACGTAAATTGAGGGCTCATGAGAAAAACACCTGGAAGAAGAGATCAATATTTTGGGACTTACCTTATTGGGAGTACCTAGATGTGCGGCACTGCATCCGAGTAGCTGCTCCTGTGCTAGCTAGCCCGCACAACCATCCGAGTAGCTGCGCGTCCAATCCGACGCAAACCCAGTCCAAATTTCCTGTGGACGACATCCTGGTAATAATTATTACCTCTCGAATGCTTGCTCCATTGGTAGGCCTATTCGAGTAGCTAATTTTGTATCGTTATGTAGGAGCCTACGACATGCAGGCTCCAAGTGAGATATGGCTCCATTCCCTTGTACGCTGCTTGGGGCCAGGCATATTCGTCTGGTATCGGGGCCATGGTGCACGGTCAAGCTTTAGCGCCAGGCTTCGCAAAAGTTAATGTGGATGGTGTGTATGCCAATTTTGAGGTGGTCCCGCTACCGAAGCCCCCCAACAACGAGATCGTGAATCTAGGACAGGCCATTGGAACATTCATCCAGTGGCCCAAAACCGACATCTCCCAGGAGGCTTCTTCACCGGTGGCAGGACCAGAAGTGCAGTGCGAACCACAGCAACTTGCACTGGTGCCATCTCCACACGGGCAGTGCGAACCACAGCTACCTGCACCGGTGCTATCTCCACGGGTGCTATTCTCGCCAGAGCAACTTGCACCGTCTATACCATTACAGTCGACTAGCATAAAGTCGACCCACAATCGAGGCAGTGGCCAGGGCAAATCAAAGACGAAGGATGATGACGATTTCCCGTCCATGCCATTGGCCCGCAAATTCGTGCTAGCTCAGCCGATGGTAGTCTAGGAAGAGCTCCAAAAACTAGGACTTGGTTGCCAAAGATTCCACCTTTGGTATATGGAAGAGTCCAATAAGCCAGCGGCAGAACGGCGCTCAGGTATAACTGTCAAATTCAAGCCGGAACATTTCTTGCACGAAGTTCAGGAATGTGTCTTCGCGGTGACCTTTGACGATATATTTGAACTTTTCACGCTCAACGCTCTCGACGCCTCACTCGTTCGATGCTGGACGCTGTAAGTCTGCACAATCACAGTCTCTGTTCACGTAATACCGATATATGTCACAATTTGTTGCTTTCCTATGTTATATATAGATTCATGCTGATCGAAGCTAGATCATCGAAATCACAAATTGGTTTCCTGGACCCACGCTTGGTCGCCATTGATACCATCATCGAGAATGCATCCTTCATCGAGGACTATATTACAAAAGCACTGCTGGCTCACCAAGATAAGGAATTTGTTCTTATGCCATACAATGAGCAGTTCCATTGGATTTTAATTGTAATTATACCAAAATGGAACAAGGCTATATACCTTGATTCTCTAAGTAAGAACAAATCCAAGTACACAGCTATCGCCCGAATACTCGATAGGTACGTACATTGTACTCTTTCTTTCCTTCCGAATAACTAATCTAACTTTTTTGAATAACGAAGGTCGTTCGCCACATACGTTCAACAAACACGTGACTCGACGACAAGGGCCAAGGCCTTGAAACATGATCGCAAGTTTCGGGTATTCGCTAGCTACACATTAATTAATCATATACAACACATAGTAGTAATGCCACTTGATTTAACACATTATATTTTTTGCAGTGCCACCAGCAGGAGCCGGGCAACACATGTGGATACTACGTGTGCCACCATATGAGACTACTCCTCGATTCCACCAAGATCACTAATTCTAAGGTTTGTCAATCTTCCCACATTTATTTCATACATGTCAGTTTTATATATGCGCGCGTTGATATTCCTATCGACAGGGTGCGTCCATCTCTACATCTGCATTGACACAGCCGGATTTTGCAAAAATTCGAGGAGAGCTCATTTGGTTTTTGTGGTCAAAAGTCGTAAGATCAGATGGAGAGTTCCACTGCCCAGAATGATTTTTTACTGTAATTCTAAGTGCAAATACAGTGTAGATCTTTTACAATTGTGTATTTGTTAATGGATATTTTATTTCAACTCAATGAATTGATTTGCGAAATGGATGCTTTATGTTTGTGAAATGAAGTGCGTTGTCAATTGGATGTTTTATGTCTGTGAAATGAATTGAGATGTGAAATGTATCTGAAATGAAATGAGATGTGTGAATTGTATATGTTTATGTCTGTGATTATCTGCTTGTTTCAGAGGGCATGGCTAGCATTTCCTGAGGCTAGCTATAAACAGAAATAGATTCTGCTGGGGGGGAGGAGTATCACAGACGGTTTTTCATTAAAAACCGTCTGTGATTATGCGATATCACAGACGTCTAAAAACCGTCTGTGATATCGGATAATCACAGACGGTTTTTAGTACAAAACCGTCTGTGATATCGGATAATCACAGACGGTTTTTAATGAAAAACCGTCTGTGATATCGCATAATCACAGACGGTTCAAAAACCGTCTGTGATAACTTGGATTATCACTGACCCATAATTTCAGACGGTTCAGAAAACCGTCTGTGATGACGTTTCTGAACCGTCTGTAATGTTGTTTTCTGTAGTAGTGAAACCATGGAGTAGTAATGTAGTATTTTGTCCAAAAAATATGTGTATTTAATTTCTTGTCATCTCTAGCAGGATAATTCAGCTAACTCATCGCTGATATTGAGAAGCAGGAAGGTCAGAGCAGAAGCGCACAGAGGAGGACTGCAAATAAATAGAACAGCACGCGATTTTGTTAGCAAGGGCGGTATATATACTCCTACAAAGTGCATTATGAGACCGATTGGTATTAATTCAATGATTTGATCCAAGATAGGGGAATTTGATTGTTCATCCTCCTGATCCTGATAATGACTTTGAAGTCGTCCTCGAGAGACCATTTGATGTACTTCTAGAAATCAAACTTGCTGTCAGGAGCTAAATGTACCTACAAACAAACATATGCAAGGGGCAAAATCATTTAGGCATATAGTAGAACTCAACTATTAATTTCTAGCTAAATATAGATTTCTACTTATACTCATGTTGACGAAGCTATGACGCAATGCGCAGTAGTTGGCCCTCCGATCCGATCGAAAGAATTGTCTAAAGAAATTGCTCTACAAGCACTCATTAGATGTCAATGTGCCATCATAGCATGGATCATGTCAATTAACTATATTATGTATGTATGCATGTATGTATGTATGTACGTACGTACGTGCGTATGTAACTTCAGATTATGTGCTTTTTAGGCTAGTATAGTTTTAGAAAGGAAATTAATATTGCAATATAAAATGATGTCAGCATCTTGCTCAAGACATTCATGTGCTGCCTAACGAACGATGTCTCGTGAGTAAATTTGAAGAATGTCAGATTTGCAAGATTGCATTGTTGTTCAGAGAGTATACGAACAATTCTCTACTACCTAAAAATCTGAGTTGGTGGTCGTCAGTCCGTTCTCCCTCCTCTCTTCTTAGCCGTCCAATCAAAGATCAGTCGTCCAGATCCGCATGTAGATAGTTCTTCCGCTCTTCATAGAAAAGGTCGGGTCGACGTGTGGGCCGCTCTCCTCCTCTTCTCTTCCCCTGCATCCTCCGTCTCCCGCAACCACTCCACCTCCTGCAACCGCCGCCTCCTTCTCTCCCCCGAACCCTCGTGCCGCGCCTCCTCCTCAATGTCGCCACCAATTCCTTCCCTGCGCGGCAACGTCTGGTCACAGTCCCCCAACTTCCCCAGCAGTGTCGCATCCCCCCGTCCCGCCTCCCCAACGCATTCGCCCACCGCCTCTTCCCCCCATCTGCCCGTCGCCACCTCCCCACCTCCACCTCCCGCAACCGCCACCTCCTCTCCCCCGAACCCTCATGCCGCGCCTCCTCCTCCTCCTCGGTGTCCCCACCAATTCCTTCCCCATGCGGCAACATCTGGTCGCAGTCCCCCAACTTCCCCCAGCAGCACCGCATCTCCCCACCACCGCCTCCCCAACGCATTCACCCACCGCCTCCTCTCCTCAGCCACCCGTCGCTGCCTCCCCACCTCCACCTCCCATAACTGCCACCTCCTTCTCTCCCCTGAACCCTCGTGCCGCGCCTCCTCCTCGGCTCGGCGACAGCGGGCAATGGATTGGAGAGAAGGGCGCTCGGCGACAGCGGCCAGTGGATTAGAGAGAAGGGCGCTTGACGATGGCAACGGTGGCTTCCTCTTCCTATGCCCACCCACGTGGCTCTCCCTCGCCACCACCTCCCAGCGGTCGCTCACCTGGTGAACCTCTCTACCTCCTCCTACTATTTGCTCAGAGCCCGTCGCGTTGTCTGGTGATTTTGGTCTCCCAAACTGGTCGTCGAAGTCGGTGCCATGGTCGAAGGGGGCCATGATCGAAGTCGAAGCCGTGGTCAAATGGGGTCGTGGCTGAAGTCGAAGATTAGCGGTCGAAGTCGAAGCTGTGGTCGAAGGAGCAATGGTTGTAGTCGAAGGGCCATAGTCAAAGTCAGTCCATGGTTGAAGTCAAAGGGTCATGGTCAAAGTCCAAGCCATGGTCAAAGGGGGGCAGTGGTCGAAGTCGAAGGGCCGTGGACGAAATTGGTCCGCGGTTGAAGTCAAACGGCCGTGGTCGAAGTCGAAGGGTCGTGGTCGAAGTCCAAACTGTGGTCGAAGGGGACAGTGGTTGAAGAGGGCAGTGGTTGAAGGGGGCAGTGGTCGAAGTCGAAGGGTCATGGTCGAAGTCCAAGCCGTGGTCAAAGGGGGTAGTGGTCGAAGTCGAAGGGCCGTAGATGAAGTCGGTCTGCAGTCGAAGTTGAAGGGCCGTGGTCGACGCTAGGACCGTGGTCGAAGGGGGCCATGGTCAACATTGGGGCCGTGGTTGAAGGGGGCCATGGTTGAGGGCCCGTGGCCAAAGTCGAAGATCCGTGGTCGAAGTCGAAGCCGTGGTTGAAGGGAGCGGTGGTCGAAGGGGGAAGTGGTCGACGTCGAAGGGCTGTAGTCATCAAAAGGCCATGGTCGAAGGAGACAGTGGTTGAAGTCGAAGCCGTGGTCAATGTCAAAGGGCATGGTTGAAGGAGACAGTGGTCAACATCAAAGGGTCGTGATCGAAGGGGACGGTGCTTAAAGGGGAAAGTGGTCGACGTCGAAGGACCGTGGTCGTGGAAGGGCCGTGGTCGAAGGGGACAGTGATCAAAGGGGGCAGTGGTCGAAGTCGAAGATCTGTGGTCAAAGTTGAAGCCATGGTCGAAGGGGACCGTAGTCGGAAGGGGAAGGTGTCAACGTCGAAGGGCTGTGGTCGAAGGGGACAGTGGTCGAAGGGGGTGGTGGTCGAAGAGGGAAGTGGTCGTAGGGGGCCGTGGTCGTCGAAGGGCCATGGTCGAAGGGGACAATGGTCAAAGTCGAAGATCCATAGTCATCATCAAAGCCCTGGTCAAACAGGGAAGTGGTCGACGTCAAAGGGCCGTGGTCGATGGGGACAGTGGTTGAAGGGGGCAGTGGTCAAAGTCTAAGAGGGCAATGCTCGAAGTCGAAGGGGGCAGTGGTCGAAGTCGCGATCATAGTCGTAGTTGTAGCGCCCGTAGACATGGTCGTAGCGGTTATGGTCATAGTCATAGCGCCAACCCAGAGGGTACCTACTGGTCCATCCATAACCTCCGCCGCTATGAGTTCCCCCTCCAGTTGGACATGCCCGTCGCCTACACCCAGGTCACCCCCGAGATCGAGCTCCCCACCCTCGATGCAAGACCTACAAGGTCTCGTATTCCCCATGGATTGTAACTTGCTTTTGGCCACAAGGTGTGATCGATGGCTACTGATTTACAACCACGAGCGCTGGTCGACGTGTTCTAACTCACGACCACGAGGTGTGGTCGATGTCTTCCGACTTACGACCACGAGCGCTGGTTGAAGTCGAAGATCCATGATCGAAGTCGAAGTCATAGTCGAAGGGGGCCATGGTCGAAAGGGGAAGTGGTTGTCGTCGAAGGGTCGTGGTCGAGGGGGACAGTGGTTGAAGGGGGTAGTGGTCAAAGTCGAAGGGGACAATGGTCGAAGTCGAGGGCCATGGTCGAAGTCAGGGCCGTTATCGAAGGGGACCACAGTCGAAGGGGGCCATGGTCGACGTCGAAGGGCCATGGTCGAAGTCGGGGCCGAGCAGGTCGGGCGGGTCAAGCAGGCTGGCACCGATAGTCGGGCGATAGGGCACAAGCGCACTGGAGGCTTGCCAACGTACGACCACTAGCGATGGTCAACCGCTCCCAACCTATGATCACACGGATGGTTGATGGCTTCTAACTTACGACCACGAGGTGTGATCAACGGCTTTCGATTTATGACCACGAGCACTGGTCAATGTGTTCCGACTTACGACCACAAGGTGTGGTCACGACAGGGCACAAGTGCACTGGAGGCCTACCAACATACGACCACCAGCCATGGTCAACCGCTCCCAACCTACGGTCACACGCGATGGTCGACGGCTTCTAACTTACGACCACGAGGTATGATCGACGGCTTCTGACTTACGACCATGAGCATTGGTCAATGTGTTCCGACTTACGACCACGAGGTATGGTCGATGTCTTTCGACTTACGACCATGAGCGCTAGTCAATGTATTCTGACTTATGACCACAAGGTGTCCTCGATGGCTTCCGAATTACAACCACGAACGATGGTCGTCAGCTCCGACGTACAACCACAAGCCATTGTTGAATTGAAGGCTCCCGATTTAGGACCATGATCGATCGTCAACCGTTACCAACTTACGACCATCAGCGATGGTCGACCTCTCCCTACCTATGATCACGCGTGATGGTCGATGGCTTCCGACTTACGACGACGAGGTGTGCTCGAGGGCTCCCGACCTACGACCAAGAGGTGTGGTCGATGTCTTTTAACTTGTAACCATGAGGTGTGATCGATAACTTTTGACTTACTTGATGGATTTAAAAATTTTTAAAACATGTTTGTATGTATATTCTAAAAATTTTTTACCACCCATGAGTTTTAAAACATGTAGTATGATAAATTTTAAAAATCCGTAGCAATGCACGGGCATTCAACTATGAGAAAGGAAAAGATCAACATATATGTTGTGTGTTTTTCAGTTTTGAAAAAAATGTACCTCAGAGAACTTGTAATCTTGTTTCGTAGCTTCTTTCTCCCACTCCTTCCATTTATGAATCAGCAACAATGCCAAAATCAAACAATACACCACTAGTTACTATCACCATGTACATATATCACAGAGATTGATTAACCAGGTAACCATAGAGAGCCTTCCTACCTTGGCCCTACCTAGTGCCATGATAATAGCATTGTATGTCATATGGAACACTGCCAAGAAGAAGATGAAGATGTGCAGCTAGTGCAGCGTGTTTATCGAGATCAACGACACCTTCCCCTGCAAAATTCAAAACATCTCACTTCAATCTGTTAACCATACAAAAACACGATCGAATGCAAAATCCAGACTTGCAAGATTGTATTGTGGTTGTGACCTTGGGGCATTTGGTTGACATCTTGGCCTCGATGAGCAGCATGTGGGGGCCGAAGGACATAGCATAGGGGGGCTAAGGCTGAAGTGCTCCGACTTCTTAGGGATTTGTGGCATCTTGGCGCCGCCGTGGTTCTTCTTATCGATCTCAGTCTGGATAGTGGCCTTCTTGAGGTGGCTGGGGAGCATGGTATCAGCGGCCTGCTCCGTGATGCAAATCTTGATTATGTAGTTTTGCCCAAACACCAGCAGTAGCGAGACGAACCCTAGCACCATCAGCTTTGAAATCGAATCAACCTAGCTACGAAGCGGCAGAGGGAGTGGGAGTAGATGGCACAGAGGAGGAGCAGGAGGATGGAAAGGTGGGGAAAGCGGTCGGCGGCGAGGCACAGGAAGACCAGGAACGCAATGAGCACGTCGGAGAGTGGGGTGGAGGCGGGCGTGGAGGAGACGACTAGGAGGGAGGAGAGGAGGCCGCCGTTGGACCGGGAGTTGGCGTCGGTCATACGGGAGAGTGTGACAACCCACATTATTAATTAACCTTAAGCAACGAATTACCACGTTAAACATGATTAATTATGTAAATAAGAATCTAAAAATACGAGGGAATTTAAAATTTTGTACATAGTCGTATAAATTGAAACCAACGAGCAATAAAATAATACGTTGTTTTACCATTTTATCGACGAGGGCGGATATTAAACTATATAGACTAAAGCGAAGAAAATTTAGTTGCGCGGCTAGTAGAAGTAGTCAACTCAATTAAAGTATATATAACAGCCCGTTGTAAAACAGTAAATAATTACAATCCGCATATAGTAAAATCAATAACATCCATTGAACAACAATTAGGACGTATATCAAATCAAATAAAAATATTACGAATTGCATTACATGATAGCGACAATTCGAATTACAACGAATATACAATTTCCTGTCTTAACTAAATAACCATAGCAAAAACTAAGCAGTTGCAATATAATTGTATTCAGTCAGGAAGTACATGATTTAATTTACATCCAAGTTCATCTCACACATATTCATTGCATCCAAAACTAACAGAGAATAGAAATTACATTATGTGATATACATCAATAGTAAGAGAAAGCCGAATTACAATTTAGACCATTTCATATATTAGAAGATGTCGTCGAGCTGCCACCACATCGCCGTTCCATTTGTGAGCGAATCAGTAATTATAATACCGAAAAAGACCGAACAAAAGAACAAATAAAAATAAACATAGGAAAAAGGGGAGAATTGCCGTCAGAGCCCTAAGGATTAACTTCGGGCGGGGTAATTCGTTCACGGAGATACCTGACCGTCCGGGGGCCAATCGGCACCTCTCACAACCATAGGCTCATCACACGGTATTTTATTATTATACAAACCTGTTTTGAGTATAGGGATCAACTAAAGCAAAGCCAAAAATACCATAATCCTATTTTCCAAGCCCAAACCACAACCGAGAGACATCTGTCAAAACTATGCCCACATAGCACCATATTGCCAAGATAGCACACGGCCAGAAACAACATGATGAGATAGCACCTCCAGCCAGCACACTCTCCCGGCCAAAATCACGACATAGCCAGCTAAAAATATCCCACTGCCATATACCAATAGCCAAACCAAGGAAAGAGCGCAAGAGACCGAGAGGCACGGTAAGCATTCCCCAACACTCCCCAGCCAATCCCCAGACCGCAGAGGAGCCAGCCACCGAGTGGAGCCGAAGGCCAGGGAGGTGAAGGCACGGCAAGCCGACGGGAGCAAGGCGACCGTGACGGCAGTAGGAGAACCACAGTCCAGCAACCGCAAGCCAACGACAGCAACCACAGTGGCAAGGAGTAGAACCGCAAACAGTGAGCCATCCCCGGGACCGTCCAGTGGCATTCGAGCACAAGCCATCCACAACCGCCAGCCATTCCAGCCCAGTTCATCCGAACAACATCCGACACCGGTAGAGGTAAATCACAACCATCAAGTACATTCTCAACACACATGCACAACTTGAACATCAAACCATCAAGCACCATGAAGTGCTAGGGAACCACACCATACCTATCAACCGGGCTAGAGAAGTAGAGTAAAGGGGGAAGGAGTGAGCTCACCGTAGATGGAGGCGGCGGCGGCGTGCTACCACCGGCGCAGTCACAGCCGGCGGCCACGGCGCACTCCCCCGGCGTGCGGCGGCTCAAGCCGACCATGACTAGTCCGGGGCAGCACACCTCCATACCTAGCACATCGGGAGCAAATCCATGAGAATCAAAACAAAATAACAACCAAATCAACTGCAAACCGGGTCGGATTCGAGGGAGTGCCAGATCCGGGCCCTAGGCCACGGATCCGGCGGCATCACGCCGTGCGCAACCGTGCGGCGCGGCAAGGATGGCCAGGCGGCGCTAAGCGGCTCGGCGCAACCGGAACCGACGGCGCGAGGGGAGAGAAGCCCAGGAGCAGAGGGAGCGCAAGGGACCGGCAGTGGAGGCGTTTAGACGGGGGAGGAGGAGCCGAACCGGAGCGGCGCTGGAGACCCAGGACGGCACCGGGGTGAGGGAAATCGGAAGAAGAGAGAGGCGCCGAGAGAATAAGGAGGCGGGGGAGGAGGAAGTTGAGGCGTCGGTGGAAGAGATTTTTTTTTTTAGATAAAGGATATAAAATCCAGCCTCTATATCCACGAGGGATATACACAGCCATCGGTGGAAGAGATGAAGAGCAAAAAAAGGGAAACCGAGAGAAGGTGGAAAAAAAAGGAAAATAGGGAAGAAAAAGGGGAAAGGTAAAATAAATTAGGAGAAATAAAAGAATGTGCAGAATAGATTGCCAAATTTAGGGATACTCCTAAGCATATATTGTAACAACCTTGCTATAGCAGATTCGTCAAAGTTAAATAAATTAACTGCATGTACTTTAGGAACCCTGTAAATGAATATTAGCTATATCAACGTAATAGAAATTCCTTTAGAAATTAAACGAAAACCTAGAAGCCCTGCGATCACATTTTGTAGAAGTCGCTTAATTAATTAGGCCCTGTTATCTCCTCGACATTATAGATCAAATCATAGAATTCCAGAATATTTCTTCAGTTGTTATAATAAGTTTAATACCGTCAATGGGTTAAAACTAGTAAGCAAGTATATTAAATCCATGTGTAGTCAATTAGACTGGTAAGCGTAAAGATTACATTTAGGTATTGTAGTCTTAGACCATTTTGTTATAGACTTAAATACACAGATAAATTGGTTAAGCTCATCTAAATAATAGAAACCCACTAATCAGTATTTGCAATGGTTAGAATTCATGAATTGCCATCTGTAGGATAAAAGCGTAGCATGTACCGATTTCATTGATGTATCGCTAATTAAATCATTCGGGATCATAACTAAAATACCTAATTAACCTAGATAGTGTTAAATCACATAACTATCTTAGTAAATATTTTGTTTATGGTAGATAAGTCAAATGATGCCCATAGGCTGGAATTTGTACGCGTGCGAAGTAAATGATCATAATATAATTTAGATCATTCTATTGTACATTTAAATGCCCAGTTAAATTCTATTAGTTGATTATAAACGGTAGGATCCATTAATAAGTAGTCTGAATTATAATTCATAGCCATTAGAAGATTTAAAACTGTTTGTGACGATCAGAATAGCACGCGCTGATTTACAATAGTACGTGTCGATATAAGATTTCGCGTAGCGATGAGAATTATACGCGGCGATTTAAATAGCAGTTAAGTTGTAAAAATATGCTAATGACTAAAATAAAATTTAGGAATCCCATAAGGACACCTGAGTATAGTTCAATTAAAGAATTAAGTAACGGATTAATTAAGAACCCTTTTCTCTTGGATTTATAATTTAACTCGTCACACGTACTAGCACGAGAAAAGGTATTTGAGTAACCCTAAGACCTAAAATGAATTAGAGGCGATTGCATGCGCGAGAGCAACTAGAATTAATTGTCGCCAATAATGGTACGCGTATATATATTGTATCATAGCGCAAGGATAGATAATTAGAAATCAACAAAAGATGGAGTTTAACTTTTAAGTAAACAACCCAACTCATGCTAATAAAATAACGTTAGGTGACGAGGATAGAATACGAGTTAATTAGGGCTAACCACGATCAGGTTAAGTTGAGCTAAGTCCTACCTTAGGAGCACAAGCACGACTACACCTCGTCATTTATTATGTTTTCATAAATTAAGCCATAGTCGACGTATTTTAATTGCAGACGCAGATCCAAGCTACGGGAGTGACTTCATCTGATCCCACGTGAATCCGAGTATATGGTTAAAGTTCAGGCAAGCATTCCTTTGATCAAAGCTTCGGAATATATTCCATAAAACAAGTATTTTTGTATTAATCTAGTATCACCCTGCATGAAAGAAATAAAAATATTTAACTCATGCAATGGTATAAAAGATAAGAGAAAAGAGATGGTTGGCAACTGATGGAGCAGTTGGCCACCTGAGTAAGAAGGTGGGCAGAGGTTGCCAGGGCAGGTGACAAGTGGGGCAGGTGAGGGATCTCTGCATAGGAATAGAATATAAGGGATTATCAACTTCGTCCGTGTGAACAGACCGTACCAAACCGTATCAACCAACATCCCGTACTGACGGACAGACTAGTAGCTCTATCAAAGTATTATATTCTCCACATGGGTAAGTATTAGTTAGGGAGTGGAACCCACAAGACTGGTTCGTTATCAGCAAGGTGGGCTATCCACAGCCTCACGCAACCCAAGACTGGTTCGTTATCAGCAACGGGTGAGGCGGATCGCAAGAACCCAAGACTGGTTTGTTATCAGCAACGGGTAAGCGATGGGCGATATATTACGCCGTGGAGTGTTGGGAGATGGTCAGGAACCGCCCCAACCAACAGTTAATGTCGCTTTCGGTGGGTCTGCGTGAGAGTGGTACACCGCTCCAGGCTACCGATTGTGAGTAACTGGGTGGAGATATAATTACTGAGATAGATGCAAACGTACTGTACTCTGATCTGGGCGCCGCATCTAAGGAATTGCGGAGAACCATGAGCCACCAGGATCAAGAGTGGTGATGGGTAAAGTGATACAAGCTTGCGCAATGCTATCCAAATCATGAATTCATGCCTGTCTCCGGGAAAGGAGAATTACGGAAACTTATGGGGGTTTTTGCTGTTCATGCGTATGTTCAGTAGTTTTCTAAATTAATAAATCAGACTTCTTTCAAAACCAACAAACCTTATTTTCTATAAGTCATGGAAATGACATGGATGATGAAAAAGAGTGTTAAGAATGAACACGAGACTGAAGAGAGGAATTGAGATTCCTACAAGTGTAAAGAATGGGCATTTTATGCATTTTGTATTATAACGCTTGCTGAGTACTTCTGTATTCACCCTTGCTATTATCTCCCCCTTTGCTTAGGAGCATGTCAGTTCAGAGGATAGCTAAGGTCAGGAGGAAGCTACCTGGATGGACTACCATGGACTCGGAACACAGTGGGTACAAGGTGGACACTCCGTGTAGAGTCGTTTTGGATAGAAAGTAGTCAGAGAATAATTTGTCTAAAAATTGTAATATTTAAGCCCTTGAGGCTTTGTAATAAATTTTAGCCCTGCGTGGCGATATTCTTGTAATATCGTGTTTTGTCTCTAATTATTGTTCTGCTGCATCGCTCTGATGGCTTATTATTCGTTAGAGCGATGTTCTATCGGTTAAAACGAATAATAATCCGTTGATTAGCGTTATTACCCCATGGTAATAACACGAGTCGTCACAGAGAGGTAGTCAGCAATGCGGCGGTGTGCCTCGCCCATGCTCAGGTATGCCGCATCTCCGGTGCAGCAGTGGCGATGGCGGCAATAGTGTTGGAGTTTGGGGTTTGGAGATCAGCGGCGAGTAGGTGCGTGTGACGAGGGATGGAACGGCTTACCAAGTTCACTGCTCTCTCTCTCTCTCGATATCGAAAGTTGATGGCAAAGAAATTTGAATAAATTTGCCATAAAAATAATTGCAATATAAATATGCATTTATAACTTTTTCCATATATGGTTGAAGAATCTAAAGGTTGGAGCTGCATCTCTTGTTAGCATAGAACTTAAAATAGTCAAAACATAAATTCTTTTTTGATAGTGTATTTTGTATTATCGAAAAAGTCTGTTTTGTCCGATTAGTAACAAACATGTGATTGCATCAAATGTTATCCGAAACCACCTAAAAAATCGGACTGATCTTTGTAAGCTTAAACATGCCCACAACAAATTAATTAAAGCACTTCCTATACATTTGTTCGCAACAAATTAAATCACTGTGAGACAGTGTTCTACCACTTAATAGAGTTTCATGGAAAGGATAGCTACCTAGCTAAGAATCGCCTTTTATGAGAGTTGTGGGTGTACGACTCCACCCATCATAGTTCGAATCTCAATACCCACTTTACGCACATGCGTGAGTGTGTTTCATTAAAAACTTTGTAAAGTTGCAGATTTGTCTCCAGCCTCTGTTAGTCTAGGCATGTGCTATAGGGGTGCACTTGCGTGTGTGGTGTGCAGTGGTATGTATGCGTATACGTCTTCCTTGTAATGTAGAAAAAATATATTCTTACCCCTCAGGCCAGCATTTTTTGGCTACTTCAATTGACAACACATCCTATGCACTCACCTTGGTGATGCTGGTATACTTATGCACCTGCCTTTCGGTTTGCACGCCAAATTATAATAAAAATTTTCCTAAAAATTTGATTATGTAGTTTGTAGAGTGTACTAGCATCCTTCATAATTTCAGTTTTAAATTCAAAATATGTACATGATACAGAAAAAGGCAGGTTTGCTGTTTGAATAGTAGCATTTGTCTTTTTTTTTCCTTTTGATTTATCATTTATCACATTTTACTATTTTTGTTACTTTTAGTACAAAATAAATTTGAACTATAAATATTATATACAAGTAGAATAAATTGAGAAGTTCGTCATCTAGTTTTTTAAAAAAAATCGCAATGATTTAGTGCCAAATTAAACAAGAGTGTAGTGCATGAGTGTACCACAAAAGGTGAGTGCGTAGGTTTGGTGGTGATCATTTGGGCTTATTTTTGGTGGCTTATCGCTGAAAAGCACTATAGCTGGCTGAAAAATATTGTAGCTGACAGAGGCTTATTTAGCATAATTAAATTTAAAAAATTAAAAAAAATATGTTAGCCCATTACGTATAATACAAACAAATACGGGAAAAAAAGAACCGGCAAAAAGCTCAACAAAAAGCCAAAAGTTCAGAAAAAGACGAAATTTATGAATAGTAAAAAATAAGTCAGAAGCTAAAAGCTGAAACCAAAACGATCACAGCCATAACTACCAATAATGATCAGGGGTGTCAGATGGAATACAATCAAATGATGGTCTTCCCACACTACACGACACAGTATGGAGGGCAAAAGTATGCTGCGAAAAATGGAATGGTGGTCTTTCCACACTACCACGACATTCTGGTGATCATTTGGGCTTTTTTGGTGGTTTATGGCTGAAAAACACTATAGCTGATTGAAAAAACACTATAGCTGACAAAGGCTTATTTAGCATAATTAAATTTAAAAAAATTAAAAAATATAAAAAATATGTTAGCCCATTACATATAATACAAACAAATACGGGAAAAAAGAATCGGCAAAAAAGCTCAACAAAAAGCCAAAAGTTCAAAAAAAGATGAAATTTATGAATAGTGAAAAATAAGCCGGAAGCTAAAAGCTGAAGTCAAAACGATCACCACCACATCACATATCTATTCGTGCTTTTTAAAACAAACATCAATGAATATCTATTCAATTCAGTTAGATGCAAGTATTCAAATAATTGTAGTGGCAAGATATTGAGGATATTTTAACCTTATACATAGTGCAGTTAATCATTGTAATGCATTGATTTATCTTAAAGAAACATCAGTTCACATTAAATTTTAAAAATATGTCAACTTGTTAGACATTCTGTAATAAATACAAATAGTGCTTCATTGAATTTCAATATGAATACGAATAACTCGGACAAGCTCCGAAAATATAACAATTCAAATGAAAAAACCTCAACCATATTTTTTGTTACAAATACGAATTTAAATAGAAGGTAAACTATTAATTAGATAAAAATCTTAACCATATTTATATCGTATTGAATAAAGTAGTTTTATCCGCTTAGCACGCCTACGTACTATCCATATGCATCTTGCCTCGCAGGAATGCAAATATGCATTACAATTCCGTATTGATTAATTAATGAAGAAAAATGTGAGTTTGTTTTTTTTTCCTATTGGAAGGAAAGTTCTCAACGTGATACACACCGACGACTTTATTCGAGCAACTTTGTTAGAAGTGGAGTGCAGCCTACCAGCGGACCAGGTGCGGAACGGTTGGTTAAGTTTGATTTGCCGGCACTCAAAGTTCCAACAAAAAGTAGATGAATATGGTTTCGAAAGGGTCTCTCAACTTTATTGACCTTGTCCATAAATAGTATGTACAATACAATAAGAATTCTCTGTCTTTCTTTATATAGGAAGAGGATATTACATTCATGATAAGCTAAGCAATATAGGACAAATTAGGTGAATGGTCTGATGGACTTGCTTTTCATTAGGGAGTGCTCATACAATTAAGCCCGTGTTACAACAGGATTGAGTTTTTCCTTAATTCTTAGCGGGAAACTCTCGGGAGCTACAAAGGTTAATCCAATATGTTGTGGCATGTATACGCAAGTCGGTAATAAGTCACCCCTTGTTCTTGGCAAAAAAAAAAGTACGCCGGATTAATAGGTTCTAAACATTTTTTCCCTGTTCAGAAAGGAAAGCCTGTAGATGAGTAATCAGGACATGATACCAAGAAACGCCGTTAGAGAAGTAAAAAAAATCACATTGAAAAAAAAAAGACTACGAAAGCCCAGCGATCCTGGGACCTGTGGGTTATGGGCCCACCACGCTTCCGCTGCGCCACTATGATTTTGTTGTCCTTGGTTCGTCCAGTGTTTTACCTGAACAAGTCTGTAATGTTTCTTTGATTCCTTCAGCAGGAAAAACGTCTGTCCGACGCGAGTGATCTAAGAACATGCACAGGGCAGCTAGCATACTGCAGCTTCTCTTGCGTGGATACACATGGCATTGCATTTCGTGGCTTCTCTTGCGTACTACTCGTGCTTCATGGCTCCTGTAAAAACTTTTACAGCGCAAGAGAAACAGAATCCTCTTTCGATGCTCAAGCTCCTCCGCGACGTACGCCACCGGATCGCCGCTGCCACCATCACCGCCACCGCACCAGCACCGGCGCAAAGGAGTCGTTGCAGCTTTTTTTTTTCTTGTTATGCTTCCGCTGCTCCTGTCCACCATCCCGGCCGTCACGCTGCTCGTCGCGGCCACCTCGTCCAAGCCTGCTGCTTCTTGTGCAGTGGAGTAGTATCTTGTTATCCTCCTGCGAAAGAAGAAAGTTCCATCTGCTCAACTGAAGATAATAAGGTGACAGACCGTGCTATCCACATCCATAAGAAAACAAAAATACAGCCAGAAGCAACAAACCTACATGCGCTCTCATCCAGGGAATAAAATTTCGGCCGAATTTCGGCGAATTTTGCCGAATTTTGGTAATTTCGGAGGGTTCCGAAATATAAAAAGAACAGTCAATTTCGGTTCAAAATTTAGAGTTTAATTAGATTTCTTAACCAATATGAGGCAAGAAGTATCTAGCTAGCCTAGTGGTAAATATGGTGATTGCTGAGTAGGTCTAGAGTTCAAACCCCAAAACTAACACTCTTTTTTTTGTTTTTCATTTCTATTAAAAAAATTCAAATTTTAAAATTAAAAATTTTCGAAAGAATTTTTCGAAAATTCCCGAAATTTCCAAATTTCGGTGGGGCACGAAATCTTTATCCCCGGAAATGTTTTCCTGCTCTCATCCACCATTTATTACTGTCACCCCTTTGCATGACTCCAGCTTCTCTCTCCTCTCGCTCTCGAAGCATACCGAGTAGACCTAGGCCATATTTTTAGGTTACTACCTATGACTTTTAACCAATGTTATCAAACCCGGACCGGTCAGTGACCCGGCCAAAATCTCGGTTCACTGACCTAGTGGTCAAACCGGTGGGTCATCGGATGGACCGCATAAGTGACCCGGTGGTCGGATCGCATGTATTTAAATTAAATTTTTTATAAGTATATATCTCTCAAAAAATAGGGAAAAATCAACATTACAATAATAGAATTATAGAACCATAGCCAATAAGCAATACTAAAAACTAAATGACAAATAGCATAGCCATTGATAGTGTGATTCAATGAGCCTGGCCATCAGTCCATGACCAATAAGCAATAAAGTCGCACATAAGTCGGTAAGATGAAATCAAGCAATAACGTGGTGCAGTCACAAGATTAAATACATTGTTGTAGCTAACAATCTGTAGGCAAATAAGTGAATAACAGGTTTGTAGTTTCAAACTTTCAATCAAGGGTAGGTTCCCATGGCTCATGGTCATCAGACTACAGATGTTGAGATGGGTCCTCATGATCTGCAATGTCCATATCTTCTCCAACAATTGCATCAGCCTTACCTCCGTCAATTTCTTCATTGCTGACTCCATCTTATTCAACATCATTTTGAAGAATGTCATCCAAATTGAGCTCACCTGAAAACAAAAGAATGGAAAATTTGAAATAGAGTTTACAGTTTAATGGTAGCAGCATGCAACAACTGGACATATATATTATGCCCTACTATTTGAGTCAGCAGTAAATTAAAGAATATCTGGCTTGTGTATATATATTTGTCCCTAGATATCATACTAACAGACAAATTCGCTTGGCATCCAAACACACCAAACCATACCTACATTTTTTATTCATCCTCACAGCATCATGATTTATATGTTAACACAAAAAAAAGAGGCTACAACAAGAGAGTTTATCATATGAATACAAACATTTGAAGAGGTCATATTCTTGAATTTTCTGTTTCTGTTTTTGGGCAAGACAAGAGAATATTCTTGCATTCACTGAAACAGTCCAATTACTATATAAACATAGTAGTCAAATTAATTCGTAAAAGTTGGACACGGATTCTCCAATAAACAAGTATACACATTACACATGCCCTCAGAATGTCAGAATCACCGTAATTTAGAGGAGCTTCTTGCATCAGTAGGTGCAGAAAATAAGAAAAGAAGACAGTATGACATGTAAATGGAACAATGTTTCAAATGCCAGCTGTATCTAGGATGCTTGGCTAAAACCCTGCTTTTTGGATCCACATCTGTATGTTTAATTCTAATTTCTAATAGCATGTGTATGAAAATTAAACAAAAGTGCAAAACAAGTGAATCCCGCATTCTTAATTTCTAATAATCTGAACTAGCAAGATAAAGCGGCTGCTGCAATGCATCATTGCATCTTAACTCTTAAGTTCTGATAATCTGATTATATTTGACAAGCGAATCCCGCATCACTGCATCTTAATTCTTAAGTTTTGATAATCTGAGTAAGTTAGGATTTTATTACCAGAACGAAGAACGAAAGTTCCAAACAATAGTATCTTCATAAGAAGTGAAAGAAAACGATTGAGCAGTGGCAATTTTGTGCTATCTATGGCATTCTGTGCTATCAACCTTATGATCATCTAGTTGGTACCTCCTAATCCAAGATAACAAATAACAACAGACCGGAAGCATCAAGAACTTACATTAGCAATCACACGTGGGGAGGACTGGATGAGATGAAGCCAACGGCTAGCGCGTGGGGAAGGAGATGCAACCAACGACGAGAGATGCGAGATACCGATCTTACTTTCCCCTCCTGAGGTAATGAAAATAGCAGAGTTAAGCTAAATCCTCAGCGGCGGCAAGAGATGCATTTGAAAATCAGAAGTTCGAGGGGGGAGGGTTCAGATCTGACCAATCGCAGCCTCGCAAGGGATGGAAGAAATGGAAGTCCAGTTGGTCACACTGTCGCGGGCACCGACAGCAGGCAGAGCCGTAGAGCACCACAGGCGGGGGAGGGCGCGGCGCGGCGGGAAGAGGATGGCCTGCCGCTGGAGGAGCCCTGCTGGTTGGAGGTGGAGCGCTAGTGTGGAAGACCGTGCTGGAGTGCCGGTGTGGACTGTAGAGTGTGGAGGCGACTGGCTCAGTGGCAGCGGCGCAATGGGCGCATGGCTGGGTAAAATGGCCAAAGGGTAAGTCAAAAAGTGAAAAAAACCCTAGCTAGTAGCTCATATCCCAAAAGACAATTTTGCCCATCGGTTTTCTCTTGAGAATTTATTTAATTTGAGGGTATTTATGTCTTTTGGTCTCATGAATAAAACCCGGCCAGGTCAGCCGATTCACATAAAACCCGGCCGGGTCGACCGGGTTTTTCCAGGTCAACTTCATCGGCGGTCTTGTGAGCATGCCTGGCTCGGCGTACTTTCTGGGTCTGGGTTTTTTCGGTCCAACCGCCGGGGGCGGTCCAGGTCTGATAACCATACTTTTAAGTATGATTTATTAGTCTAATAAATAGTAATTACTAAAAAGTTGGAGCTAAACGTTGATTGAAAAACTAAAAAGAATAGGCTCGTAATGCTCGACCTGGGAAAAGGTCAAGGAATGGCCATGTTCAAAAATGATATGGCTTTTGATTTTTTTTTGTTATATCTTTTGGCTAATTATGATAGAGATTAAGCGAATAAGAGATACTTATGTTAAAAAAACCACTTCATTTAAAACGGCTCTTGCAGGTCCTACAAACGGCTGTAGAGCCAGCAATCCGCCTCGCGGAGGAGCTTGAGCATCCAAAGAGTTACTACTCGTGCTGTGTGGCTGTAACTAATCGCAAAGCTTTTTGCTTTCGTGGCTGCTTAATTACCCTGGTACTGCTTATATAGTGATGCCAAGTGCTCGTTGTAGTAACCGACCTCATGGTGGCCGCAGACAGCGGTGGGGCGAGCACACCAGCTCGCGTTGTGTCAGCAACGGACACGTCGTCCAATAGCAACAGGGTAGATGTTGATTGCATCGCAGATTGGAAACAAAAATATGCATTATCTTTCCTGTTAATTTTCTGCACAGTCATTGCACGAAAGAAAATCTTGTATCCCTCTGTTTGGATCTTGCATGGCTACTGCATAAAAGAAAAAAACACTGCCGATTGCGCCAGCATGCGCCGGCCACCGGCTAGAAGCCGGCCATGGAGACCGAGGCGTCGCCGGCCAACAGCCGGCACTGCCGCCTGAAACCACCACCGGGCTTGCCGACCGCACCCCGTATGGCGCCGACGGCACCTTCACCAAAGCGCCGCCCGTAGTAGCGCCGCACTGTCTTCACGCGCGGCGGCCGCCGCTCGGCCTCCCGCGCAGCAGTGCCACCCCGCCGTCGGCCGCGCTCCTCCGCCGGCTCGCAGCTGGCCTCCACTGGTGTCGGCGCCCGCAAGCGCCTGCGCCCACCTGGCCGCCGTGTCTGCCTTCTCGCGCTGCCCCGAACGGCGCCGCCACGTCCGCCTCGCCCGGTCGCCGCACCGGCCCTCCACCTCGCCCGGCCTCCGTCCGTGCCCGATTGGGCCGCACCCGCACGCGCCACGCCGCCATCCGGCCTGCAGCCGCCTCCTGGCCCGCGCGTGCTGGAGCTCCTCGCCTCCGCTTTGCCCGGCCCGCCACGCGACGGCCTGCAGCCGCCACCGCCCATATGCGGCCGCCGGCCCGCAGCCGCTTGCTGCGCCCCGAGGCTGGCCGACCCCATCTCCGCCGCACGGCACGAACGCCGCCTCCCGCCTCGGCTCGCCGGCCAGCAGCCGTGCTCGCGCCTGGATCCAGTCGCCGCCTCCCGGGCATGCGCCGCCGACCTCCGCCGGCCTCCCGGGCTCTCCATTGCGCCCCACATGGCGCTGCTCCCGCGTGCCCGCTTGGACCGCCGCCCGCGCCGCTTTGACCGGGCCCGTCGCCTGCGCTTCGCACGATGCCGCCGCCGACACCACAAGGAAGTAGGCAGGGAAACCCTACCAAGGGGAGGATAAGGCGCTCGAGTGGGCCGGCTTAGGGATGGGCCGAATCAAGGCTGAAAGCGATGGGCCAATCGGAAAAGGAAAAAAAGGGGAAGGGAGGCCCGAATCGAATCGGGCGGCACATTTTCAGAAAAGGCCCCAAAAGTCGTAGAAATTACCAAAAATCCCTAAAACTTGCATTTAAGTCCAGAATTTTGCAGAAAAGGCCTCGTAGTTTCGAAAATTACGTATATGCCCTCAAATTTACGAGTGGGTCCAGAATTTTGCAAAAAAGGCCTCGTAGTTTCGAAAATTATGTATAAGCCCTCAAATTTACGAGTGGGTCCAGAATTTTGCAGAAAACCCCTCGGTAAATCAGGAAATTGTGTAAGTTTTTCTCTGAACTGAAAATTTGCATATAAACCCTCTGGAATTGCAGAATTCGCTGAAATTTGATATTTTAGCATAAAAGGGCCTCGGAAATCCAAATTTTGCATTATTTTTTAGTATTTGAAGCTTATTTATTTATGCCATTATTATTCTCTGTATTTATTTACTATTTTGGTTAATTGTAATTACTGAAAATTGCTTTTAATCACTGAAATTAGCAGTAAAATTATAGAAAATGCATAGAAAATTATGAAACATTGCGAGAACCTTTTGTACCATTTATTTACCCGCAGTAAATTATTCCGTGCATGTTTACCAGAAGTGAACTTATATACACATTTAGATGACTAGAATCACGAACCAGGAGTTCGAGGAGCAAGCCCAGAATGGCCAAAACTATCTGACGTAGGCATCCGATGTCGAGATTGTGCTTGGAGCCAGGAAGCTCTGCGCTGCTATTAGGATTGGCGGACTGAATGACGCTCAACCCACACCTGAGGAAAATGATCAGGCACTTCCCTTTCTCAGGCATGGCAAAGAAAAGCGCGCTAGCACTCTAGATCGCACTCAAGAAGCGGTTTGAGAGGCTAAAGTACACCATTCTTCCTCAAGCAGAGCGAGAGTAGATCAGACTGAGGTTTGCTGATTTTAAGACGGTCGGGGAATACAATTCTGCCTTGCACAGGATTTGTACTAGTCTCCAACTCTGTGGCAAGCAGATCACAGATGAGCAGAAGACTGAGAAGACCCTGTCCACCTTTCACCCCAATGCCGTACAATCCGCCCGCAACTATCGTCAAGACGGCTACAAGGAGTACGCCGAATTGATTGATATGATGCAGGTTGCGGAGGCTCAGGACGAACTTCTCCGCAAGAATTACGTCACTCAGCCACCAGGCAGCTCCGCTGGCCGTGAAGCCAACGCTGGGAGCCACAAGGTGCGAAAGCACTTGATGAAGAGAAGGGGGAAGAATGGGTAAGGCCGCAGCCCAGAAAGGCAAATCAAATGCTCCACGTGAGAATAAAGCTATCAAGCCAAAGCGGGATGGCGAAGGGCAACATGAAGCCCACTTTGCATCGGCTAAGGGGGAGAGTTCGGAGTAACTGCCTGCATTGGTGAAGGTTGAAACCATCACGACAGCAGTACTCCCTCTCGACCTAGAAGCAGCAAACGCCATGATTTCTCTTGAAGAGAATGTCAACCCCGAGAAAATAGCAGAAGAAGTCTAGTGCACTGAATGCATTTCGACTTTAATTGTCATTTATTTTGTGTGGGAGAATATGTTAGAATTTGCATGGATGGTACTTAAGAATTGTTATTTTCTCGTAATGGTTGGATGATATTTGAAGAATTCATTCATTTATTCAATTTATGATGGCATGATATGTTCTGATATTGTAGTATTTTATCTATGTGTTGATTGCCTTCTCATGCATGTTAATAAAATACCCTATATTAGAATACGTGTAGCGCCCTATGAAGGAAGTGTGCTTAGCTAGCAGCGGCACAACGCATATCATCTTAGGAGAGACTAAGTTTTTAGTCGATTCGTAAGAGCACTGGTAGCCTTACGACAATCGCTAGAAGCGATGCATGTAAAATTGGTTCAGGAAGAGCCACAATGGGTACAACTTTGGTCATTGAAGAAGCCTTATTGTACCCAGAATCGACTAGAACTCTCCTAAATTTTAAGAATATTCGCGCAAATGGTTTCCACGTTGAGATTGAAGAAGGGTACGGTAAAGAATACCTGCTCATTACGAAGCGCGAAGAGAATGGAAAAAGGGTATTAGAAAAACTTCCTCCACTAGAAACTGGGCTATGTTATACCAGCATTAAGGCGCCTGCAGCGTACACTGTTCTGAAGACAGTATTTAGAAGCTCTGAACTCTTCTGTCTCTGGCATGACAGGTTAGGCCACCCACGTCTTAGGATGATGAGAAACATAATAAATAACTTGCATGGGCATAATATTAATGTGAAGAATTTCCCGAATCATGAAGATTTTAATTTGTGTGCCCTGCATGTGCCACCGGGAAACTAATTACTAAACCCTCCACTCTGAAAGTGAAGGACGAAGTCTCTATATTCCTGGAACGCATCCAGGGAGACATATGCGGTCTCATTCAGCCCGTCTCCGGGCCGTTTAAGTATTTCATGGTGCTCATTGACGCTTCTTCGAAGTGGTCACATGTGGACTTGCTGTCCACAAGAAACCACGCCTTTGCAAAATTGATCTCGTAGATCATTCGCATCAGAAATGTGTTCTCTGATCATCACATTAAGTCCATCAGAATGGACAACGCCGAAGAATTTACTTCGAAGGCATTTGATGATTATTGCATGGCAATGGGAATTGCAGTTGAGCATTCGGTACCGCATGTTCATACCCAGAATGATTTGGCAGAGGCTTTAATTAAAAGAATTAAATTTATTGCCCGACCCCTCTTGCATAATTGTAATTTGCCAGCTACATGTTGGGGACATGCAGTCCTACATGCAGCGAATCTCATCAACCTTAGACTTTCGGCCTACAACATCCATTCACCTATGCAACTAGCGCAAGGGTCACCACCGAAAATTTTCCAACATTAGGGGGAGGAAATCAACCCTTTGATGAAGAATGTCGGAAAATTACATGGCAAGCCACGGGAATCCATGCAGATGACCCGCGCACTAGAGAAGTCCAGAAGACAATAGAAGTCCAGAAGACAAGAGAAGTCCAGAAGACAATTGATTTGCAAGCATTAGCAAATCAGTTGCCTGATCACTTTAGTGATTTGAAGAGCGTGACTAAGTCGCATGTGCCTGCACGCACTGCACCGGAGAGGGTTGAAATACCAAATAAAGAAGAAGGTATCCCTAATCTCGTCCAGAGGCCTCAGAAAAATAAAAAAGAGGACGAGAACTCCGGTTCCTCGAATCCTTAGTAACCGGGGACGCCTGGTGAAGAAGGATAAGAAGGACTTACCACATCCGATCACTGAAGTCCCCCAGAATGAGAAGGGGAGCCAGTTGAGACCTGGCACAAGTATGACACCCTCAGAAAAGGGCATATCGGATCTGAATATCCCCATCGGCATGGATGTGTGCGCACACATCGGAGCTGAAAAACTAAAGGGACTTGCCACCGCAATTGAAAGAAGCGATGCGCAAGATAAAGCTCCAGCAGAAGCAATCGCTCCAGAAGAAGCAACTCATGAAGAAATAGCTATAAATTATGTGCACACGGGAGAGTCCCTGAATAGGACAACAGCTAATATCGATATCTACTTCACAAAGAAAATTGCCACCAACATCGATCTTGATCCCGAGCCTGCATCGCTCGCTGAATGTAAGAAAAGATCAGATTGGGAAGATTGGAAGAAGGCAATAGCAACTGAATTGCTATCTCTGAACAAAAGAGAGGTGTTTGGGTCCGTATGCCGCACGCCTCCCCATATACACCCCGTTGGGCACAAGTGGGTATTTGTTCGAAAGAGAAATGAAAGAAATGAAGTAGTGAGATACAAAGCAAGGCTAGTAGCCCAAGGTTTCACTCAACATCCTGGAGTTGATTATGAAGAAACCTACTCCCCGATTATGAGTGGAATTATCTTTAGATATTTGATCTCAATGGCAGTAAACTTGAACTTAGAAATGAAATTGATGGATGTTGTGACTGCATACCTTTACGGTAACTTGGATTCGGAGATTTGTATGAAAGTTCCTGAAGGAATACCTCTCCCGAACCAAGACAGAGCAAATAGAAATCTGCACAGTGTAAAACTCAGAAAGTCACTGTATGGACTGAAACAATCTGGAAGAATGTGGTATAATCGCTTGAGCGACTTTCTCTGCAAGAAAGGCTACACGAACAATGAAGATTGTCCTTGTGTATGGCGATCCCAGAATGGATTCTGTATAATCTCTGTGAATGTAGATGATCTGAACATCATCGGGACAGCCGAAGACATAAAAGAAGCAAGCTCCTACTTGGAGTCAGAATTTGAAATGAAAGATTTGGGCAAGACCAAGTTTTGCTTAGGCCTGCAGCTTGAGCATGTCCCTGAAGGAGTCTTGGTACATCAGTCGACCTACACCCAGAATGTTCTTGAAAGGTTTGGCTTCGAGAAGGCATTTCCCTCAAAAGTAACAATGATCGGGAGGTCTTTACAGCAAGAAAAAGATCATTTCCGACCTAGGGAAGAGGGGGAGGAAGTCCTGGGACCAGAATTCCCATACTTGAGTGCAGTGGGAGCACTCATGTACTTAGCAAACTGCACTAGACCGAACATTGCATTTGCCGTGAACCTGTTAGCAAGGTACAGTGCAGAGTCCACCAAAAGGGATTGGTAGGACATAAAGAACATCTTCCGATACCTCCAAGGAATGAAGGACCTTGGATTGTTTTACAGAAATAATCAAGATCTGAACTTGACTGACTATGCAAATGCTGGGTACCTGTTAAACCCGCATACCGCAAGGTCACAAACAGGCTATGTATTTCTGTGTGGTTGAACTGCAATTTCCTGGAAATCGTCTGAGCAAAGCCTTGTAGCTACTTCGACGAACCACTCAGAAATTATAGCATTGTATGAAGCCGCACGAATGTGCGCTTGGTTCCGATGAACGGTTCACCATATCCAGCAGTCATGTGGAATGAACATTGTGCAAACCCCCACAATTATCCATGAAGATAATGCAACTTGCGTTGCACAAGTGCAGACGGACTATGTAAGCATATCAACCCCAAGTTTCTCTATGCTCATAAATTGCAAAGATGGACAAGATTAAAGTACTGCACACTAAGTCATGTACACTTGTTCACTAAGTCACTCCCCGCATCTAGCTTTGAAAGGTGCGTGCGAGGGATTGGAATGATGAAACTTAGAGAAGTGCAGAATTCAGGGGGAGAATTCTCTCAAGCCCGTTATTAAATCTTGACCATGAAGATTAAGTACCCAAAGGAATAAAGTGCTGAAGACCAAATGAAATTGGGTGAATTGTACTCTTTTTCCCTTGACGAGTTTTTCATGAAGTTTCTCGACCAAGGTATTTAATGAGGCAATTCGTGCATCGCAACATCACATGTATCATGTGCTCTTTCTCCAAATTTTTCCCACTGGGTTTTTATGGAGTTTTAGTGAGGCATGAACGTGTCGGATGAGTGCCCAAGGGGGGGTGTTAAGAAACCTGGGCCTGGGCCAGCAGCCCAGGGCCCATGGTGGGCACCTCATTGTAGTCTATAAATAGGGACCTATACCCCCCTCATTATGTACACATGAATGAAAGCAATAAAGAAAGACCAGGAGTTCTCTCTATCTCTCTGTGTGTTCAATCTATTCTTCTGTGATTTTGTGATTGATTCGTTCTTGTTCTAAACAGAGGAATCACTCGGACTGGTCGCCAGCGACGGTTCCTCAACAAAACTAACCGAAAAACTGAACGCATGGCACATGAAACCGAAACGGCAACAGTTCATCGCCGAACACATGGCCAACTCCTCCGTTGATTCGTGCATGGCGCGTTCGGATTGGCACGCTACTACAGAAAAGGTCATCATAGACGGTTCAAAAACGTCATCACAGACGGTTTTGTGAACCGTCTGAATTTATGGGTCAGTGATAATCGAAGGTTATCACAGACAGTTTCAAACCGTCTGTGATATCTGATAATCACAGACGGTTTTTAACTAAAACCGTCTGTGAAATCACAGACGGTTTTTAGTTGAAAACCGTCTGTGATATTCTTTCCTACCCCTAAAACTATTCCTGTTTATTGGCTAGCCTCAGGTAATGCTAGCCATGCCCTCTGAAACAAGCAGATCAAGCGATGATGTTATTACTACAAGGTCTCTAAACAAAGTTCTATGAAGCAAATGACACAAACTAGTGTATCAGGTTCATTGAACCGGATACACTAAAGTGTGTCACTTGCTAACTAAGGTGTTTGGTTGATAATTAAGGTGTTTGGTTGATAACTAAGGTGTGGCAAAAACTTTGTGGCTATTGTTTGGTTCACTGCCACAAAAGTGTGGCAAAAAATTATGGCAAGTGTTTGAATTACTCCACATGTAGGCTAAACACACTTGTGTAAAAATCATTATTGGAGTAACAACACCTAAAGTGATATAATACAATAGTATACCATACATTTCACCATTATAATACCAACAGTATGAACAATCCACCATTATATCATACATTTCAACAATACCATACAGTCCACAAGCAATATAATACAATAGTTCAACAATACCATATAGTACAGTTTTGTGGACAAAGCAAACAGCAGTAATACATAAAGGCGTCAGGGAGGCGGCCGGCGAGGGCTCGGGGAGGCCGCGGCGACGAGACAGATCGGGATTTAGATGTAGAATATAACTGCAGCATACGGGGAAAATCCTAGCCAGCGGGTATTTATAGGGAGGCTTATTACAGACGGTTCTAGACGTACAACCGTCTGTGATATTAATATCACAGACGGTTCTAAGTTTAAAAACCGTCTGTGATAAATCTTATTACAAACGGTTTTTTATAAAAAAAACAGTCTGTCATAAGCTTTATGTCAGAACGTTTCGTGTTTCGATCGTCTAATTAACGTCTCTTGATCGTTATACGAAGCGTCTATATCATTATGTTTGGGTATACGAACCATCTGTGCTAAAGGTTAAATATGCGCGCCTAATCCAGGTCTTTTCTACGTACGTACAATATGGCTTCTACTATTCTTGTGATCATCTCCTTCCTCTCATCTGTTCATCAAGAATTGTTCGGCCAGAACCTTACACAGGCGGCCAGCAATTTGCATCTGGAGCAGCTTCTCCGCACACGCCCTGCTCTCCTTCCCCGACTTTCTTGCATCCGTCAGCTCGACCTGATCATCCGCCGTCGACGGAGGCGTCTCGCTGCCGCTCAAGAAAGGGAAATAACCCTTACCCTGGTTCTTCTCCACAATGTGCGCAAAGCGGAAGAAGCTCTACATGCATTGGAGAGACCGATGGATAGCCTTGCCAATCAAGCAGAAACGACAGATTCTGAGGAATCTTTTCATGCTATCCTCTAGGACATTATGGGCTATGCTACTGATTCTTTGCCCAGGCTGGAGGAGGAAGTGCTGAGGACAAGGACAATCTTAACGGCGTTCGAGAAGTCAGCGGCTGATCCTCCAAGTTCCAAAGTCGAAGAAGAAGCGTACGAAGCCCAAAAGATTACAATCTGGGAAACTCTTTACCTGTGCGACTTTTGTAATAAATTTGCCTCTAATTGAAATTAATAAATTTGCCTTTAATTTGTGATCTCTTGTCTCAGTAGTTCTGAAGTTAAGTTATTAGAAGCAATGTGTACTTATATATTAACCTCTGATCATGAACATAATATGACAGACAAAGGGACATCACAGACGATTCTTGTCAAAAACTGTCTGTGAACATTTATACAACACAGACGGTTTTTTATTAAAAACCGTCTGTGATAATTCCAGATTATCACAGACGGTTTTTAATAAAAACCGTCTGTGATACTAAAGTATCACAGACGGTTCATCCGTAAGGACCGTCTGTGATACTCGACCACTAACACAGACGGTGTCCAAATTAAAACCGTCTGTGTTAGTGTCAATCACAGACGGTTTTGTCAAACCGTTTGTAATTGGTCATCTAGTATTAGGCTTTCTGTAGTAGTGGCAGGACGTGGCTTGGGCTTGGACTCTATGGCGCAGATAGCATGCATGCACCAACGACCAGCATGCATGCACCTGCTGCTAGTATACAGATCATATGCAGGGGATGCAACCGTATAGATCCTACTGCATGAAACCGAATTGCAACAGTAGATTGTTTTTGTTAGGAAACTGGGCCACGGCCAGAGTCCTCGACAAGATCAAAATTCTTAGCAGTTGTGCATAATTTCGCATCCCCGTAGTCTCACACCTTTCATCGTACTCTAGGCAATAAATAATTTTCTCTAGCTCCAAAATCTCTTTATACATAAACATAAAAATAATTAAAATACTAGTATTAAGTAGTAACCAGTTTTTATATAAATTAAAACTAAATTTAATTAGGAACAGCATCACCTGATAATATTTAATATGATTTAATGATTGTTTATTTCAATAATATATTTAATTGAAAGACAGTCAGCATCAACGCCACGCGCGCTCGGAGGCCCTGTTCCTTTCAGCTTCTAAAAGCTGCTTTTCGGCTTTTCTACAGTAACTAGCTTTTAAACGGAGTATTTTTTCAAGATAGGGTCTACTAGTTAATTGTAGTACATACTTTACTGACTTCATTTATATCGGCAACAACCGCACATGAATTTCTGTTACTATGTAATCTCTCGTACAAACAGCCTAAAAGCCACAAGTCGCAGCCAAAAGCCACAAGCCGCAGCAAAAAAGAACAGGGCCGGAGACCGACGTGTGAGCCCGTCGCCCCTGCCCCACAAACAAGCCATTGCAAGAGAAGCTCTTGCGTGGATCCATGTGCTTTTTTTAAACTGATCCATGTGCTCTTGTTAGTATAGTTAAACGGTGTAAAAGTAAACAATTTTGGGTGCTCTTGTTAGGGCATGTACAATGATACATGTTAACTGTCTGTAAATGTATATTATATAGAATTTTAAGTGACGTGGATGAGAGAGAAAGATATTGTCTACTATTTAACAGACGGTCTTATAGATGACTTTTACTGTTTATATCATTGTATAGACAACTATATAGATAACACATTAATTGTATGAAAATATTATAGACAGCTATATAGATAACACATTGTATGTGTTGTCTTTAGTCCTGTCTATAGATGACATGAAAGTGCATTACAGACTATCGCTGTTTATACCATTGTACATGCTCTTAGGACAGTTAAACGGTGTAAAAGTAAACAATTTTGGGTGCTTAGTGTGACGGCGCAATGGATGTGACAAAAATTTGAGTGTGCCAAAATGTAGAACCCAACAAGAGGATGCTCATCGAAGACGACCAACGATGACAGCGAAACCCAAATGAAAGTGAGGGAGAAGAAACTTGCTTGCCAGCCACTCTTGAGTAAAATAATAAAATTAACTTTGGGGATTGAAGGAGTGACAGATGGAACACAATATAACACAAACGGATGTCAGCAACGGCGATGGAGCTTGAGATCTCCACAAGCGATTCCAGAAAGGGTCAGCAAATGGCCACCTGTGCTTGGGTTGAAGCTCGTGCCGCTACTTGCCTCCCTCCTCTCCCTTGTGGTCTTTCCCATGCTCCTGCCCAAGGTTGAAATTACCGCCCGGTTATTGTTGATTTTCAACAAAAACCAGTTTTACTGGCTACCACCAGTTATATTACAAACCAGGCCCAAAAATTTTAGCCTAATTTGAATTAAAATCCAACCCAACTAGCCCATTCGGCCTTCTCTATTTGTTTCCCTAGTCCACTGGGTGAAAAGAATCACTCTTTCCCTGGGGGCTGCAAACCACAGCATTATCTCTTCCTCCTTTCTCCTCTCCATTCTTCATCACACACCCAAATCAGGGGGAGATTGAGGTGGAGGGCGACGTCCTAGCAAGTGGCGACCCATCCCGAGCTCCTCCTCTGGCTTCTTCCTAAGCTCCTGCTCGGCTCCTCGCATGGAAGGCACCCGGCGGCACAATCACAGAAATGGCAATGGGGGAGAGGCCAGGATGGTGGCTGAGGTAGCATGGGGAGACACTAGGATGGTGGGGGCAATGCAAGGATGGTGCCCGTGGGAGCTTTCTAAACTTCCACCTCCCTGATTGATTGTTTCCTGGTAGTTCAAACTAGTTCTCTGACTGTTCTTGTTTAGAACTCTTCAGATCTTGTCAGTATGTGCCAGCATGATCTTCTTGCTACTAGTCAGTTAATTTCTTTTAAGGCTGAATCTTAGTACTGGAAACTTAGATCCACTAGCTCATGGTTAATTGCTTTTACAATTGTCTGAACTTGGTATTACAGGGGTGCTTGTGATTATTCATTGTTAGCATTCAAGCCCTTGATCTTCACACTAAAAAAACTAAACTAGAAGTTCAGCAAATTATAAACCTGTAGCAAATAGCAAATAATCTGCCAGGTGCTTTCACTGATCAAAAAGGGAGTAACAAAATCTTATATACCAGTAGTAAATGCCCTGGAGAGAGTGGAGGTGCCCCAGACAGATACTTAACCCACTCCAACCACTAATATGAAGAAGAGGGGGAGAGCACTGGAGAAAAGAGGCCTCAATTCCACGGAGACGTCCACAGAAAAAGAAACTCGAAGAAAATAAGTCACCTCCCAAATCAGTAGGAGAAACTCAACCTGATGTTAAGAAAATCCCTGAAGCAAATGATCCTAAAGATAGTGAGTCAAGGGAATTATATAAAAGAAAGACTATAATTGTCGACATCTATTTTGCCTCCAAAATTGCTAAAAATCTTGAACTAGATCCAAAACCAAAGTCTTTAGCTGAATAACAGAAGCGCTCTGGGTAAATGAAAGGAATCAATTGAGATAGAATTACTCTTGCTGAATAAAAGGAAAGTATTTGGCCTAATAGCCCGAACACCACCTAAAGTGTTCCCGATAGGATCCAAATGGGTTTTCATCCGAAAGAGAAATGAAAATAATTAGGTAGTGAGATATAAAGTGAGACTTGTAGCATATGGGTTCACGCAAAGACCCAGCATCAATTATTATGAAACTTATTCTCCTGTGATGAGTGGAATAATGTTTCGATATTTAATATCATGGTAGCAGATATGAATTTAAGTATGCAGTTAATGGATATAGTGACCGCATATTTATATGTCACTGGACTCAAAGATTTATATGAAAGTCCCATAAGGTGTAAAAATTGTGAATCCCAATAGATTAAATCGCAACATGTATTGCGTCAATATGGAAAGGTCGTTGTACGGATTAAAACAATCTAGAAGAATATGGTATAACCGGCTTAGTAAATTCCTCTAGAAGAAAAGGGTACACTAATAATGAGGATTGTCCATGTGTGTTCATAAAGAAATCCCAGAATGGGTTTTGTATTATCTCGGTGTACGTCGATGATCTAAATATCGTCAGAACAACAGAGAACATAAGAAAGCAAGTTCCTATCTTATTAAGGAGTTTGAAATGAAGGATTTGGATCGAACCAAATTTTGCTTAGGCTTATAGCTGGAGCACCTCCTTGGAGGGATTTTAGTATACCAATCGCCAAGAAGGTGTTAGAGAAATTTAATATGGATAAGTCACATCCATTACAAATCACGATGGTAATCTAATCCCTAGAAGCGGATAAAGATCCTTTTAGACTAAGGATGGAAAATGAGGAAAATTTTGGACCAGATGTTCCATATTTAAGTGCCATTGGGGTACTAATGTATCTTGCTAATTATACAAGGCCGGACATTTCTTTTGTAGTAAACTTGCTAGCCGGATACAGCGCAGCTCCAACACAAGATCTTGGATTATTTTTCTAGAAGAATCAAGACTTGGCTATGGTTGGATATACAGATGCAGGGCATCTGTCTGATCCCCATAATGTGAAATCCTAAACATAATTTGTATTTCTTTGTGGTGGTATAACCATTTCTTGGTGATCATTTAAGCATACCTTGGTAGCTATGTCTACTAACCACTTAGAAGTAATAGCGCTGTATGAAGCCTCACGAGAATTTGTTTTGCTCAGAAGAATGATTAGCCACATCAAAAAGTCGTGTGGCATGAATACCATTGACGACCCTACTATTATCTATGAAGATAATACAGTTTATGTGGTACAAATGTAAATGAGCTATGTTAAAAGTAATATCACGAAACATATTGGTCCTAAATTCTTTTATCCTCGTGAACTCCAAAAGAATGGAGAGGTAAAGATATTGAAAGTTAGATCTTGTGATAATCTGGTAGATATATTTACAAAATCTCTCCCAGACTCTAGCTTCCAGAGGTGCGTGCGAGATATAGGGCTTTTGACATAAATAAACAAACCTATGTACAAAGAAGATGTGATCTTGAGATTAATAAAGACTTCGATTTCCCTGGTATTCTCTCTTAATTATTCTCTGTTGATTGGTGGCATTGGAGATTATTATTCCTCAATAGTGTTGCACAGAGAAGGAGAGACAGAGAAGGAGAGACTGAAAAAAAAGAGGAGGGGGTGGAGGGAGGATGGGGTCAACGACATACATTTCCTGGTGCCAAGTGGAGGATATGTTAGGAAGGATCCGATTAGTGCTATGTAGGATTAAAACTGGAATAGATTAGATGTAGTATGTGATTTGGTATGGTTTAAGTAATTAAGGATGTATTCTAAATAGTATCAAAGCCGAGGAATGTAAATTACTGCAAAAATGAAGGACTAAACTTTTTCTGAAAGGAATGCACATCTAGAATCTACGATGCTGTTCGTTTTGGTTTCTATAAGCTGATTTTTTTACAATAAATAAATTTTCTATAGTACATTGCTTTTAAACAGAGAATCTTTTCAAGTCAAGGTCTACTAGTCGATTGTAGTACACACATTAGTGACTTCATTTATATCAGTCAAAATCGCACACGAGTGTCTCTACAAATTTCTCTATAAGTTATTACTATTTATGAGGCAAAACTAAAAATTATCAATAAAAATCAATATAAACACCTAGGTCTTCTTTGACACAGGTCTTGGACTGTTTGATTGAAGGGAATTAGGATGTATGGCTGAGGAAATTCTTGGGAGGTGCCTCCCTCAGATCCGACACCTCGGGCGGGCACTGAATTTTGGACGTTTTTGACACTGTTGCTACCTGAAAATACCAAAAATGGCGCTGAGGAGAACAAAATTCCAATTCTAGCACCCTGTTGACCGCACCACTTAACGGGAGTGTGACACGTGTCAATGGTGCGGTCGGAGACCGCACCACACCGGAGTGGTGCGCTCCCCGACCGCACCATATGGTCACATCAGAGTGAGTGGTGCGGTCGGGGACCGCACCACTCAGGTGTGGTGCGCTCCCCGGCCGCACCATTGGACACGTGTCGCGACGCGGTTAAATGGTGCGGTCAGGTGGGGGCTAGAGTTGGAATTTCGTTTCCGAAGAGGCTATTTTCGGAATTTTGGGTAGCAACAGTGCCAAAAGCGTCCAAAATTCCCGGGCACTCCTTTGTTCCGTCCTACGTGTCAGCGACGTGTCAGAATGTAACGTGAGCACGTGTACACCTTCTTTGCCTTTTATCCAAGCCGCTGAAGCCCATCCGGACTGCCCAGATCCGAGCGGAGTAGAGTAGTCTTGTCTTCCCGCACGCACTTAACTGCGTTTTTTTTTTTCTGCGAAGAACCCCCTGCCCGCACGCAGCGCTCACGCTGCCGGCTCGCCTGACTCGCCTCCCCCAAATCGACGCAGGCAATGGCAGGTGCTCGCCCGAATCCACTCCCCCGCGAACCCTAGCCCGGCCGCTGCCCTGCCCTAGCTCCGGCGCCGCCTCCCACTTCGCCTCCTTCCCTTCCTCTCGCCGCTTCTCCTCTTCCATTTTCCCCTTCAACAATTCTAACGCCTCCGCCTAGCCGGCAGCCGCTCTCCGTCGGCGAACCCCCCACCCACCATGCCGCCGCAGGCCAAAATCAAGGTATCCCCTCTTCCACATCTCTCTCTCTCTCTCTCGCGCGCGCTTGCGCGTGATTGATTTTAACCCTGCAACTAAACCTACAAAACCCTAAAAAAACCCTAAGGTTTTCGCAAATTTCGTGAAATCCTCCGCGAATCCTCTCGTCGGGAACCTTACCTGTGCTCGCAATCACGCTTCGCGATGCCGCAATTGGATTTGGTACCGTCGGGTTGGCTTACCAGCTTTAGCGGTTGTTCGGGAGAGACAGTAGGGTAGGTGGCCAGTGCTATGGAGTATGGATTGGATGTATTCGGGTTGGGTGCTTCCGGTTGGTTCATAGGAGTGCTGTGGTAGGCTTGGATGGCCGGAATTGCACTTCGGGCGAGTCCATACAAGTCGTCATTGCAGGTGGGTGGGTGTTCCGCTGTGAAGCAATATGTCAGGTTTGGGTCCTGAAACCTCCAGGTGGGGCAGGCGAGCAATATGGCTCTGTGAGGTGGTTTGCTAAAGTTTGGTTAGAATTAAAGTGGTTTAATGTAATGGTTGTGTCGGTGAGCTGAAATGTTTCCTAGTGTTGATCAGGACTATTGGATGAGATACTCGCTGTGGATGATTGCAGTGGCGGTTTCCATTACTTTTTATAAACCGTAACGTGCACTTGCCTTTTGGAAGGTGCCTCATGGAAATACACTTCATCATACTGCTATCCGTTAAATACTACTATCTTTATCTTTGTTCTAGATGCTTGCTTGCTTATTGTTCTTGGTTAATAATATATTTTATGCTTATTTATCTTCTATTTCTCTGCCACAGAAAGTTGAGGATGTGTTTGAGGAATTGATCAAAGCGACAAAAGCTCCTGTGGAGTTTGATCTACCATCGGCATTGAAAGAATGGAAGTTAGGCTACTACATACCAATTAAGCGGAGTATCCATACCTACCATTGCTTTAAACTTATTGTCCTTCTCTGACCAGCAGTGATGTGCACCTTTTCCTGATTTAACTTTGTAATATTTTTGGTTAAAGTTTAATATTCTGACATGTTATGATTCATCTAAGGCTAAGTGTTTAATTTTCTATGTCTTCCGCTTGGCAGTCTAGATTAGTGGTACATCCAAAACGATTATGTAACTTTTTGAGAAACCTTGATTTTAATCTTTCTGTAAAGTAGAAAGCAGTACAGGAAAGTGAGTGGTTACATTTTGCAATAATGTGCTTGACACAGGGATGCATTTCAAAATGGCTTAATATGGTATCATGGCTCCTTCATTTTTTTGAGTGAGTGGGGACTCCCAGTTCTAACGCTATTATTGTGTTACTCATTTACTATGCCATGACATGAACTTCTAAATTGCACTTGATAATAGGGATTTTTCATCTTATTGATGTCCTTAATTCTATTAAGATTTTTATCTTACTAAGAAACGCATTGAAGATGATGGCATTTTTTGTTCCTGTACCCCTTCTTCCGGATCATCAGTTGCTTGTGACAAGGATTGCCAATGCGGGTAATCTCTCTCTCTCTCTCTCTACTTGTGTTTGTCTGCCTGCACATGCCCACAAAATTGCAGCCCATATTTTAACAGTAATACTGCTTGATGCTGTGTTTGTCTTGCTGAACCTTGCGTTTTTAGCAAACTGGAGAGACCATACAAATTATTGTTTGCTATTTGATTAATTCACCTGTAAATTCTATCATTGTTGTGACATTCTGAAATACTTATTTTTCTTGGTGCAGGATGCTGTTCTCTTGTTGTTCATCAAACTGTAAATGCAACAACAAATGTGCCAACCAATCATTCCAGCACAGGCCTCTGAAGAAAACCAAATTGATTACGGTACGACTTATTTAAGTTTCCTTAATTATTAAGTTGGGAAGTAATGACCATCTAAGGGGAAAATTGAGGAGAAACACTGCCAGTGCTGTAGATAGTGGTATAATGCAATACGTTATATGCGGTATATAAATATAATTTATCTTTACTGTGTGGGCCTTGTATAGAAAATGTCCATTTTTCAATGTGTACAGTATTAGCAGAGGTGTTATATGATGGTAAGAGGAAGAAGGGGACTAAGGGTGTTATTGGATAAGATTAGATAAGTTGATAAAGGAAATGATAGCAGCATTAAATGAAACATAAAAATGCAGCTAGTTAAAGGAAAAAAATCCTCTGTACCTTTGAAATTAGTGATGGTACGAGGGATCTTGAATGGATAGTAATATCCTGACAAAGCTTTCCTGCCAAAATAGAGACAGTCCTCTGTTTCCCTGAGACCCTGAAAAAAATCTTCTAAAATTTTGTTTTCAAACCATCGTTATCTTGAAATTACAACTTGAATCTAACCCATTTCTGCAGTCAGAGGCTTTTGTTACCCTGCTCTGCCATTTCATAATGCGCTGTGTAAACACAAAGGTTCGTGAAGATTTACCATGTTAGGATACCAATGGAACCCCATTCCCTGTTTCCAGGTAGGTAATTCCTCTATTAGGCCTCTTTTCGGTTGGCTGGAATTAACTGAAATCCCAGGCCCAGTCAAAATGGGCCATAGGGAACAGGGATGGGCTATTTCTACCTCAGTAAGGGATGGGCTATTTCCTGTCCCCTGTCCCCATTCCCCATCTGGTAGTCAGGATCTGTGTGCATCACAATCAGAAAACCCTACATCTAATAGTCCCAGCTCCTAATTCCAAGCCGCCTCTATCTCCTTGACATCAAGTTCTTCTGTCCTTGCTTCATTCCATGAGCCTGTCCATCCCAAGCGACTCCACCGGAGTGATGGCAGCCCGGAGCAACCCCAGTGGGCCCTCTCCACCCAACCCAGTGCCCGCTGGCCGCTGCTATCCTCTCCTCACGACTCCTATTGCCAGTGGTGCCTCCAACGATGGCCCATGGCCTCCTCTGAACTCCAATCCCTTTCATCACAGGTCTTTGATTCTGGTGAGTGCTAATTGTTCTATGTTTTGTAGAATGTGTCACATCTGTGCAGCTAACCAATGACTAAGTCATTATTCGATCCGATTTGTGTTGAAGTGTTAGCCTTTGAGTTTGAGGATACAAACAGAAGAGAACAAATGCTTGATCTGCCAGGTTTGACCGTGTTCTATACATTTCAGCCAATGTGTTGAATCCATGTGCAAACAATTTCTGCTACATTTGCCTTGTACAGCGGGGACCCAACAGGGGGTTGGTTTTCTACTAAAGTGCAATTCCTTAGTTGTGTATACTCTTGTGATTTTACCTTCTAGGTATATTTGTTTCTATAGTTCGCACCAGTGTCCTAGCTTACCATTTATGTTACAACATTTTCCTGTGCTGTTTTGCCTTATGATGTTTTTTGCATGACATAATCAAACGTTTTGATTTGATGATTGCCATTCTATATCTATATGTGAAACTTTGAATGCTGTATAAATTTAATTGTCTCATAAACCTTTATTTTATCAGTCCCCTAAAAGACTATTTTTTTTTCTAGACAAAGAAATGTGGCTTTGGATTGGTAGCTGAGGATGAAATAAAGAAAGGAGAGTTTGTTATAGAATATGTAGGAGAAGGTATGGCTTTGTTCAAATCTATTTTGGGCAAACAAATAAAATGCACATAAATATTGTAGTTTTATAGGTTATGATGTTTTCTCACATTGGACACTGAACAACCAAACTAATATCCATATGTCTTGCATAAATGTTGCAGTTATTGATGACAGAACATGTGAGGAAAGACTATGGAAAATGAAGAGGCAGCGTGACACTAATTTCTATCTTTGTGAGGTCAGTAGCAATATGGTCATTGATGCAACAAACAAGGGAAACATGTCCCGGTTTATAAATCATAGTTGTGACCCGAACACGGAGATGCAGAAATGGTTAGTTATATTGTACTGGTTATTCTATATATGCCCTACTTCTGAAATCTCTGTTTATGTTGTAGAGTTCTGAAATCTCTGTTGATGACACTGATATATGCTACTATCATCATGTTGTTTCAGGACCGTTGATGGAGAGACCAGAGTTGGCATTTTTGCTCTTCGTGACATAAAGGAAGGGGAGGAGCTGACTTATGACTATAAGTATGTTCATCCCAGTCTTCTGGCTGATCCTATTTTAAAGTTTTTTCCATTATAAAAAAATTTCTTTCACCCATCTTTATTTATTGCATTGTGCATATGGAACTGTTTTGCTGTCTTTAATCTCTTAACATTATCTACAGGTTTGTCCAGTTTGGAGCAGATCAAGATTGTCATTGTGGATCGTCAAACTGCAGAAAAATGCTTGGCACCACAAAGTCGGTTAACTCAATTGTTCTTCATAATGGCAACTCAGGAAGCTCACAAGTTCAGCATGTCGTGAAGAAAAGAAAGACAACTTCAGATAATTGTATTGGGGAGATTATTCGTTTGTGGCATCGACGGGACAAAATGTATGCCTTCATGGCCAATTGGCTATAAATTCATTTTGACCCTGGGAACATATATAAGTTTCTTACAATGTAGGGATTTATTATTTAGTTATTATATTATTATTTGGAAACACTAGGAAGCTATCCAATTCAACGCAGCTCCCTACATGGTTAATGTACTCAATGTTAAAGTAGAGGAGGGAACTAATATTGATAACAGCTTAACCTTTCACCTTCCAGTGTTGTTATGGTTAATCAGTGACGTTGAGTGTATGCGTAGGTTATTTTAAGGCGCTTTAGGCCCCGTTTGGCAGAGCTCTAACTCTAGGAAATTTGTAGATTTCCTAGAGTTGGTCATCTGCAGCTCTAGGAAATCCTGGATCTAGAGTTGCAGGCATGTTAAGTGCATTTACATGACTCATTTCATTTATATTATATATTAAATAAAAATATTTAAATCACTTTAATTTAGTCAACAAACTACAGATCCAGCATAGATCTCGAAGCTAGAGCTGTGCCAAACGGGGCCTTAGTGCTCATCTGATTGAGGAAGATTTTTTCTTTTTTTTTGGTTGTGGTCAGTTTGTGATCCATTTTGACGCTTTCTCTCTCAATATTCTTCCTTTCAGGTATGTCCCAGCAGTTATATATGGCTTTAATGAATACACTAAAATGCATACTGTGAGTTTGTCAACAGATGACTTCTTTTTTCAATCATTAAATGATATGATTTCTGATGAGTAATTTAATATTTCTTTGTATTGGTACAGTTGATGTTTGATGTAGATATTACTGAAGAATTTGACCTGAGAGAGGAAGATTGGGACTTCTTACCGGTATGACATTCTTGGCCACAGAACAATTTACAAATATGTTCTGTTTTGTCTTTTGTAGCACCTGGGTTCTGTCATACCTGTTTTGTTGCCCAAACATATTTTGGATCTTTCTAGCTAACCATAGCCTGTAAAGTTACCATGATCTTGCCAGCTTCTTCTTCATTTGTTATCAATGTCACTGACACATGGTTAGTATTTTTGTTTTTGATGTTGAAATTACTTTTAAGACTATTTCTTCTTACATAGGAATAGCACCTTTGCATCCTAAGCTACATTCAAGGTCAATAGAGAACATTCTTCACTCTCATTTTACTGTGTATAGCATTGTTACCAAACATGTTTAGATGGGCTTGTTTTATCCATGTTGTCAGCTACTCAGCTACATCACTTGTTATCCAGCTCTTTGTCTTACTAGTGGCGTTGCCTAATATCCCCAATTGGACTCTAGGTAGGATTAGGATCATGACTAGTCTAGACGTAAGTCTTTTGTTTAGGATTCATACTCGTTCTAGCAGGCTTAGGACCAAGAACTCCAAATAAGGAGTTGATGGGTGTACATTTTATTCAAGCTTTTGAGATCCAATTTTGTGTAGACTGTTTACAAGCTACAACTTGCATGGAAGTTAGAAAGGTATTGGCAGAAACTTGTTTCTTTTTATCATGTCCAAATCTGCCCGATTATAAACATTTGTTTTTCTTGAAATTGTTAACTCATGTGTTTAGTTAAAAATGATCAGTTGTATTTGATTGAAATTGTTACTACCTCCTGTCCGAATTAGATGATGATTTAGAGAGTTTGTTTTGGTTTGCAAATAGATGCCATTTTGGGTTTTCTAGGACTCCTGTCCCAATTAGATGACGATTTAGAGAGTTTGTTTTGGTTTGCAAATAGATGTCGTTTTGGGTTTTCTAGGAAATGTTTAGAAATGTTTACTCCCCACCTGCATTAGGTTTTTGAATTACACGTATACTCCTGCACCTGCATCAAGGTTTTGAACTAACAACATGAAACATGAGTGTTGCTTGATCTGAATGTCAAAACTAGAAGAGATTGAGCAAGGTGACAAGAAGAAACAAGACGAGAATGTCAAAGTGAAGTCCTTGTGCCTAGCATGACTCGCCACAAGCTGCAGCCAAATACAGCCTGGACTTGCGGCCATTATCTCCTTGTTGTGGTTTACCTGTTGTCGGTGGTGCCACCGCACTGTGAGCAACGGAGGTGTGGCTTGCCACTGCACAGCTTCTGCTGCAGTTTCCAACCCATGTGCTTCGCTGCCTGAGAAAAAAAATGGCCTGGAGGTAGTCCTAGTTGACAAAGAAATGGTCTGGGCTGCTGACCATGCAACATTCATGGTAGCACTGGGACTTGGATGGGATGAGTCCACATAAGTTTTGCCTTTTGGTTATATTCACTACTAGAGACATGCAATGAAATAGGGGCAGACATGTCACAAAATAAGGACTTAATCCTTTCATTGGTCTCTGTGCAATAAACTAAAACATCAAGTAAATAAGATATGATCACAGCACGGAGTAATAACTTTGTCAATTTATAAATCAAGAACAATTGCACTTATACAAAGGGATGGTATCTAGTGCGAAGTAGATTTTCTGCGCAATGAGGTGTAAAATAATCCTTAACTTTCTGATGGAAAATAGAGCATATAGATTAAAAAGCTTTTGCTGTAGCCTGTCCTGAACCCTGTCAATCTGGCTCCTCTAAAGTCCATCTACTTTGTGGATAGTACTTATACTTTATTTTGCCATCACCTAGCTTCTCATCTAAGGCCAGCACAATTAAATGCTGTTTGCACTGCACAGTGTATTGACTAATAGCAGCAACGAAGGCGATTCAGAACCTGGAGACACCTCCTCCCATTCATGCGATTTTCCTTAACCCCTTTCCTCCTTTTGTTGGTGTATTAGTATCGCCTTTCAAATTGTCCGCATTTGATCTCTTCATGAAATTGAATCACAGATTGCTTTGTGATTTTTATTAGTTTCCAATTTCTAACATCTTAATGACTTCATCACATGGCCTGGAGAAACTTAATTAGAAGCATGTTGTTTTAATGATGGAGCGGAAAATACGATCAAAGGGCAGATTTTGGTAGCAATGGATTTTAACGGGAAACTCAATGGAAGGGAAAAGTGGTGAAGGTCTAAGGGCGAGTTTGCCCAACATTCCATGTGGTTGGGCTGGTGGGCTAGTTGTAAATAATGTAACTTCTGTTTTTGCTCAATTGGCTGAGGGTCACTTTACACCTTATTGCATGGGAAACCCTCCTTTGCATGGGATACCAACCCATATATAAAACAATTTGTTTATGGCTTTTTTGGGCCAATTTGACTTGTTCCAAGAAGTAATTTGCTGATTTTTTGAAGCCTAACTGTAGGTACACAAATTCTAAAATCAATTAAGGCAGGTATCCTTAACAAGTAACAACTGAACAAATCAGTTCCCTTAAGATTCTCTGAAATCTGGAAATATGATAACAATTAATTAAATGATCTTCTAGTTATTTTATTGGGATAGCTCCGATATAGGCATAATTCTTTGTCTTTCTGAAGAAAGTTGCAGCCCCATGAACAAGGTTTTAACTTTTGACTTATGCGCTCCTGTGTTATTGTATGGGGTGTGTGAGACTGTTTTTAACTTTTGATTTTTACGCCTATGTGTTGTTCTATCGGGTGTACCAGACAGGGTTTTCAAAAGTTTCTGAATTGATGCCTAGATACATTGTATGTTACTTTACCTTGCCATATACTGAAGTTTCATGGTTGTAACTGATTGGAATGACTGAACAAAGGACGAGAAAACTTTTTTTTCAATTGCTTCCAGCAAAATCCTGCTGCTAACTTGACCTTCTCTATTTTCAGCGCCCAGAAGATCCAGATGAATGACTGATCATTGAAGGTAAGAATGATGACTAACTACTTAACTAGCATAGCTATTTTCATATTCAGACCCTTGTTTTATGCAACTCCAGATTCTATCTTAATTACAATTTATACAAGATATTTGTTCATCCAGTTCATTTTGTTTCTGTATCGGTTATTTGTACATGTTGCAAATGTACACCAGGAATATATTCATACTGCAAGTGGATATTGACCTGAGCTGTCATCAGATACACAACCTGGGCCGATGCTTTGCACAGGTTGTTTATGTGGTGGGCAGGGTTATTCATCCTTGTGTGCGTGTGCCTGTATGTGTTGTTCCTATGCATGTGGTGCTTTTGGAGAGGGGATTCTTGTTTTTTTCCCTGATTTTTTCCCCTGAAGAGCATGTGGTCCTTCGGACAGGGGATTTTTCCTGCACATGGAAGTTTTCATATATTTTTCATTTTTCCAAGAGGGGATTTTAGCTCTGGAGAGGGCATGTGGTATTTGGATGAGATGGATTTCTTCAGGATTCAAATCCAAATCCCCCTATCCAAACAGGCTGTGTTTGGATGAGGGGGATTCCATTGAATTTTTTGTGATTTCTGAGAGCATGTACAATGCAAGCACCTCGTTCGTTGGTTCTTAAAAGAGGGAAAGTGTTGCCTCATCAACAAACATCCATATAGAAGTCATCTCCAATGCAAGCACCAATTCTCAAGTGCTTAGAGGATTTTAAGCACTAATGTAAGCACCTATGGCTTCCAATGCATTAGTTTAGCTCTAGTTAAAAAGCATTGCATGCTTTGCACCGATTCCTTCACTAGATCAACAGTAGCTTTTCACTTTACCCTCCCCTCTCCTCATCAACAGTGGCCATTTCTTTTCCATCGTCTACATCCACTCTATATTTACCTACCCGCGATACCTTGCTCCTCTCGCTTGATTGCATCTCGCGGAGGATGGTGCCAACAGCGAGCGATTGCGTGAGGTGACAACAAGAGGTACACATAACGGTAGCAAGCTGCAACAAGGGTTGATCGCACAGTAGTCCTCCGCAGCAGGTGCCTCATGTTGCCGCGGGGGCTACTGTGTGACTCAACCGCTTGTTGCAACTTGCTACCTCTACATGTTCCTCTTGTCGTCACCTCATGCCTTTGCTCGCCGCCGGTGCCATCCTCCGTGAGATGCGACTGATCGAGATCAGTAGAGAAGTATCTTGGATAGGTAATGTTGGATGGAACTCCAGATCTATTCCATGGGCCAAGTGGCCAATATAAGTTATGTACAGGCATGACAAATAAGCATAAAACACCCTAGACAAAGAGCTAATGCAAACTAAGATATATACTCTCAGTACCCCCCTCAAACTTAGGGTAGATCAACAACACTGAGTTTGAAGATATACAACCGATGCTAAGCCCTAGTCTGAAGTCTGCCAACTGAAGCTTTGAAGTCGCATACTAAAGTGTAACGACCTTCAATCTGCTATTGAACGTGTATTCGTATGTAGGAAGCATCAACTCTAATATGCTTGGTGAGCTCATGCTTCGCTGGATCTCGAGCAATGCTTATCACACCAATGCTGTCAGACAGTAATGTAGTAGGTATAGGCACTAAAACACCAAAGTCCTCAGGAAGCCATCGTATCTAGGTGACCTCAGCTGTCACCAACGCAAGAGCCCTTAACTTAGCCTCAACACTCGAACGGGAAATTGTAGTCTGCTTCTTAATCTTCCAAGCAATCAAGGAAGAACTAAGCAAGACACAGAATGCAGAAAGTGAACGATGATCAGAAGGATCACTATCTTAGGTCGCCTCAGAATATGCTTGAAGCTAGGAGCTGGAGTAAGGGAAGAAGAGGCATCGAATCATGGTTTCACGAAGATATCGTAACCCAAAGGAGGTGACTGTAGTGGACCTGAGTGGGAGAAGAAACGAACTAAAAATGTTAACAACATAGGAGATGTTAGGCCAAGTAGTAGCAAGGTAAACAAAACTCCCAAGAAGATGACAATATCGAGTAGGATCCTCAAGAGTACCGTTAGTGGGACGAAGCTGAAGGTGGAGCTCCATAGGAGTGTCCATTGTGTGCTGGTTAAGGAGACAAGCACAATCTAGGATATTTTGGATGTACTTCTGCTAGAAGAGGTAGTAGCCATCAGGAGTGAAGGTGACCTTAATCCCAAGGAAGTAGCTAAGGGGACATAGATCAGACATCTAAAACTGCTCACTAAGACGCATCTTCACAAAGTCATTATATTAAGGGTCATTTCCAGTGATGAACATGTCATCCACAGAGAAGAACCGTCCAACCACAAGAGGATGGGGTGAACAAAAAGAGCAGAGTCATGGTCATTGGCAGAGAAGCTGGCAATAGTGACAACAGAAGTGAAATGCTCAAACCAAGTACGAGGGGCTTGCTTGAGCCCGTAGTGAACAACGGAGGCGACAAACCTGACCATTATGAACAGAATACCTAGGAGGTGGTTGCGTGTAGACCTCACGCAACTCGCCATTAAGGGGCATCCTCGACATCAAGATGCGAGCCCTGGTAAACAGAGACAATGGCAACAAGAGTGCGTACAATTGTCATATCAACAACATGGGTAAAGGTTTCATCATAGTCATGCCCATACTCTTGCTAAAACCACGCGAAACAAAACGTACCTTGCAACACTCAATGGTACCATCAGAATGAGTCTTGATCTTATAGACCCACTTGCACGTGACAGAAGTAACACCAGTAGGAATAGGAACAAGATCTCAAGTGCTAGTCTGCTCCAAAGTAGCAATCTCCTTAGCCATAGCGAGCTACCACTCAAGATGTGAGGTAGCATCACGATAAGAGGTAGGCTAAGTAAGAGAAGCTGTGAAACCATAGCAATCAGGATGCGAGATCACACTCTATCATGAAGAGCATACCTCGAAGATGCTAGAGTAGAACCCAACAAGGAGTAAGAAGAAGGCACTGGAATAGGACCCAACAAGGACGTAGGTAAAGGGGAAGGAGCATAACGTGGATGGCGAGTATGGTGAAACGGAAAGGGAATGACCTCAACAAAAGAGCTGGAAGGATCCTCTGGTAAGAAAGAAGCAAGAGGAGCTGGAGGGGAAGGAGCTAAAGGTATTGGTGTTGAAGGTGGAGCTAGTGGAGTCGATGAAGCTGGAGGAGCTGTTGGACGAGGCAGAAGTGAAACAATAGGAGTGGAGAGCTGAGGAGTGTTCACTAAGGCGCTAGGCGCTAGTCGGGCGGCAGACCGGCACCTAGCGCCTAATCGCTACTTAGGCGGGAGGGTGGTGCCTAGAGCTTAGGCAGCCGCCTTGGGGAACATAGGATGAGGATCACAAAAGGTCAAAAAAGAGATCGACTCAGTCCGAACTAGAAGTGGTGTCACGAGGATAGTAATGTCTCAACTCACCAAAAGTGGCATCGCGTGAAATGCGCATCCGACGAGCAACAAAGTCATGGCAGCTATAACCCTTATGCTCAACACTATGTCCAAGGAAAACACACTCAACTGATTAAGCGATCAGCTTCGTGTGCTCAGGGGGAGAACATAGCACACGCAACCAAAAACGCAAAGGTGACTGTACTGAGAGGACCTACTGTAGAGACGCTCAACAGGAGTGGAACCCTGAAGAGCAGTGGAGGGCTATTGGTTGACAAGGTAGACGGCGGTAGAGACAACCTCAGCCCAGAAATGAGATGGAATAGAGGAGGCAAGCATCAGAGTGCGGGCAGTCTTAAGGTGAGATGCTTGTGCTCAGAAACACCATTCTGAGCATGAGCATTGGGGCAAGACTATTGAGGAAGAGTGCCTTGCACGACAAGAAATTGACAAGGGCAGTAGACAGGTACTCACCAGTAGAGTAGGCACGAAAGATACGAATAGTCAAATCAAACTGAGTACGAATCATGGTAGTAAAAGATTGATAAATAGAAGGGACCTATCTATGAGAAGACATAAAGTAAATGTAAGTGGCGAGAATAATCATAAATAAATATCACATGATATCGATGACCCCTTTTGAAACGAAAGGAGTCGGACCCTATACATCAAAGTGAATCAAACCAAAAGGACGAGCGGAAACAAAGTCGCTAGAACCATAAGGGAGTTGTAGTTGCTTGCCAAGCTTGAAACCCATACAGGATAAAGAAGTATCATTGGGAACAAACCCAAGAACACTACCAACTAAAGGAGAAAGATGCGACCCACACAGATGACCTAGGCGGTGGTGCTACTAAGCAAAACTGGTGGCGATGGAGGCAGTGGCAGTAGTGGTTGACTGCCTGATGGAGACAACGAAAGTGGAAGGACGACGAAGTCAATCGAGCTCCCAAAGATGCTGAAAATCAAGGTGGCACGGACCGGTAACAACCAAAGTCCTTGTGCGACGGTCTTGAACACAACATGATTCAAGCTCAAGAATGGTATGCCAATTATTATTAGTAATCTGACCAAGCCTTGGAACATGTGAAACTGTAGGAACATGGAAACTCGTAATGGAAAGAGTGCATCAACTAGTTATAGGAAGAGGTACCATCTGCAGTTTGAATAGAAATAGGACAATAGGTAGAACAGAAAGACTAGAAGTGAGGTGAGTGGAATCTAGTATCATCTAGAAGGAAGCATCAGATTCTAGGATCCAAGGACTTGAAGTGGGAGATTGAGAGGCTAGAAGCTGAGTGGCAAGACTAGCAGCACCTGAAGAGCCTAAGGTAGGGCTGATGATCAGACGCTGAAAGAGGGAGACCAGCTGTTGAGTGGTGTTTGGCTGATGAGCACCAACACCTTCTAACTGAGCAAAGCCATGCTGAGGACGACCACTTCTGTGGCCCTAGCTCCGCTTCCTGAAGTAGTAGGTCTAGTAAGTGTGTCCATCACGCTGACACTAGGTGCAGTGAAGGTCAGTAGCAGAGGCACTTGCAACGGCCACCAACGCACCCACTGGTCCTGTAGTAGAAGTTGACGCCACAAGAGTCATAAGAGCAGTAGGCGTACGGACAGCTAGGATGACAGAAGCTGCTGCTGAGTCATGCCATAGAGACGAGTCTCCTCGGCACAAATTGAAGTGAGTGCCTTCACTAGAGACGGGCGTGTTGAGCGGGCCAGAAGGTAAGCACAAATCGGCACAAAGTCTGGCCGATGTTGCGTTAGGATTCAGGAAGTTGTAGAGGTGGTGAATCTCCTAGTGAACATGGGTCTGCACACAGCAAGAACAAGTCCAACAGACATTCGGCCCCGAAGAGTCAAGCTGGCGCCACATTGCAGTAATCTACTAATAGAAGTCATCAACAATAGCGTCAAGCTGCTAGAGAGAGTGCCCTTGGTGCACCACAGAGAGGTAGAGGACATCGCTGCTCGGCTAGAAATGTGCCCACACACACTTACATCAACTGTGAGGATGGGAGCTTAGTGAAGTCCATAAAGATATCGATAGACAATGTTCCAAAAGGCGGCCTAGGTGGCGCTTAGGCATCGGGCGGCAGTCAGCCGCCGCACCTTGGTCCCTCGATGGGAAGCTGGGCGGCAGGCGGTCAAAGGCGGGCTCAGCGCGGCGGCTAGGCATGCGCTCGTGGCAACGGTGTGGTGCCTAGGCGTGTGTATTTGGCGAGATAAAGAAGGGGAAGGCGAGTTAAGAGGCAGAGTTAGGGTTGCGACTTGCGAAAGACTTACAGAGCTAGGTAGCCTCCGCCTCCAAGGATTCCCATGCACCGCCGAACCGTCGTCCATCGTCCACCTCGCCGGATTTGGCCGAGCTTGCTCCACCTCGCTAGATTTGTTCCCAGGTGAGCTTCTTCCTCCATCTCCCCTCCCCTTCGTTGAGCTGAGCTTCTCCCTTGGCCGCCTCCCCTACGTGTCTTCGTCACCTCCTCTCCCCTTCACCGATGGTCGATTTGCTTGCTTACTTGGCCGACGCGGCTGAGGAGAGGGGAGATCGATCGGCGCGACTGGGGAAGTGGGTAGGGGCGACTAAGGAGAGGGGAGATCGGCCGGTGCGACTGGGTAAGTGGGTAGGGGCGACTAAGGAGAGGGGAGATCGGCCGGCGCGACTGGGGAAGTGGGTAGGGGCGACTAAGGAGAGGGGAGATCGGTCGGCGCAACTGGGGAAGTGGGTAGGGCGACTGAGGAGAGGGGAGATCGGCCGGCGCAACTAGGGAAGTGGGTAGGGGCGACTGAGGAGAGGGGAGATCGGCCAGCGCTACTAAGGAGAGAGGATATTGATCAATTGGCGCGACTGGGGATGTGGGTAGGGGCGACTGCTGACTGTGGACTGGGGAGATGAGATCGACCCGCAGGCAGCATTTGGAGACTTAAGAGTATATGCTCATTGCTCACTGTAGACTGTAGTAGCCGAGTTTCAGTAGCCTGTAGTAGCATTTGGAGATTGTAGTATATGCTCATTACTTGAGTATATGATTACTTCATTAGTCATTACTGTTTACTCTTTCATTAGTCATTACTCATTGCTGTTTACTGATTAGTCAATGTTAGTCATTACTCATTAGTCATTATTGATTAGTGAATGACTGAATGCTCTTTGCCTATTATGCTAATATGCTTTGCTAGTTGGTAGTTGCTTACTTGCTTTGCATGTATTGTCTATTGCTTACAAGTTACAAGTTAAAACAGTGAAGTTGCTTTGCATATTACTTCAAGGTAACAATTTTCTTCATCTAAATATCAAATATATATAAATTGGCCCTGCTTTCCTTATTTTTAATTCGGCCACTTAGGCTCCTTAGGGGCTAGGCCCCACCTTGCCGCTTGCTTAGCGCCTTCTCGAACATTGGATAGACATGCTCCCAGTCAAGATGGCAATAGCACGAGCTTCGTCACCCTGCCACCTCATAGACATGAAGGTCAAATTAGTACAGTTCCACAACATCCTCAAACGCAGCAACATCATCAAGATCAGCCGGGGCGGCACCCTCCACACCAACAGGTGGCCTGACCGGCGGAGCAAGGAGAGACGGACAAGGCCGCTTCCTGGTGAGGTGACCCCGGAGGCATTGGCTGTTAAGGCAAATCCGCAGGTGCACAGCCTACTTCCGGAAATTCGTCCCATTGAACTAGATGTTGGGGAGTGGAATGCACACGAAGGAGCTAGTTGCGGCCATCAGTTCCATGCAGGTCTTGGTGCAGGGCTTAGTTTAGCTTGTTGAAGAGTAGAGAAAGCAGAGCACAGGTAGAGGTAGTGTTAATATAGGCAAAAGCAAGCCCAGAGAGCTTGGTCCAGGCAGCGGCGGTGGCTTAGATCGAGCTCGGGGAGGCACGATCCGACCTGGGCAGCGACATCCAAGGTTAGGGTGGCGTCAGTCGGGCTCAAGGGCAGCATAGTCAAGCTTGAGCTCAAGCCTAAGCCCAGGCAATGCAGATTAGGCCCGGGCGGCGTAGATCGAGCCCTAGCGGTGTGAATCAAGGCCAATCCTGGCTGCTGCAAGATTGGGGATGCATGATTCAGTCTGGGTGAGGTTGAGGCGCCGATCACGCTCGGCGACGGCATGACCAAGGTCAGGGTGGCGCGATTCGAAATTGAAGCGGCAGCGGGTAGGAGGAATCCTGAAGCGGAGATAGAAGGGGAGAGGAGCTCAGATGGTGGCGGCGGTGAATAGTGGCTAGGGTTAGGGTTTTGGTGGGAAGAGAGGGCCATGCTCTGATACCATGTTGGATGGAACTCTAGATCTATTCCATGGGCCAAGTGGCCAATATAAGTTATGTATAGGCATGGCTAAAACATCCAATACAAAGAGCTAATGCAAACTAAGATATATACTCTCAACAGGTAAATGTAATGAGTGGATGAGGACAATTGATGTAAAAGACCATTGTTGAGGAGGATAGGGAAGGGTAAAGTGAGAAGCTGTTGCTGATCTTGTGAAGCATCGGTGCAAATACGTAATGCTTTTTAACCAGAACTGGACTTTTGCATTGGAGACTAAGCTCATATGTAAGCACACAAGAGCTTAAAATCTTCGAAGCACATGAGAATGCTTACATCGAAGGAGATGACTTTTATATAGATGCTTGGTGATGTAGCAACACTCTCTCTCTTTAAACACAAGAACGAGGACCTACATCATCCGACGTGGAAAAGAAAATGGTTTGTTATTTTTACATAAGCACATGCGTTGTACATGCTCAAAAGGATTTGAAAAGAAAATCCCCCATCCGAACAAGCTTTTTTTTTTTGTTCTAGTAGAGATGGCAGTTTTCATAGCTTTTTTAAGAACGGAATAGTTTCTTATTATCTATTTGTTTAACTTTTGAATTTCCTGTTTATATTCAATTCTGGGTATTGACTATGCGTGAACAAGTAGCAACTACCTGTGTCCTTGCCATTACATGTTCTTAGTATGCAGCCTTGACTGACGGAAGTTCTTTCTGTGCAGGATATTTATGTTCTCTGTACTGAGAACTTTATTCAATTCATTATCATCTCGACAGAACAAACAAATCACTGGGAAATTCTAACTGCATCCATCCACCCTCAAATCAGATATTCTTTTTCTTCTGTGTGCTCCGGCATCGTAAATCAGAGTTCAGCTGTTTCCAGTTTCTAAACTGATCCTAATTCCGATTGTGTTCGGCGTGCATCTTGTGATGCCAGTAAAATCGTCGGCGAGCGTACTAACATCATTGTGTAATGCTGTGAAAGTGTACTTTATATAAGATGCTTTTGAAATCGTTGGCGAGTGTAATAACATTGCTGTAAGTGTACTTCAGAACAGTTAAGATGTCGGTAATTGTTGAAGAAAAGCGGCTTGTCCTTTTCTCAGCCGTTTAAACATTCCCAACTAATGCTGTGTAGAATGGTTTTATTCATGTGACATGCCCTGACGCAACATTACCCTGCTCAAGGGATCCAAAATTTGTATTCTAAACCCTATGTGATATGGTGAGCACACATTTAACAATATTTATATCACATTTATATACGATAAATTTAGAACAAAGTAGTGCATATAGGTAGTGAATAAACATAAGCCTATACGGCAAAGTTTGAACACATAGGCGGACTGGTCAAATAGATCATACAATAGAAATATTTTAGCGGAAGCGAACATAAAAGAGACATCAAAACCATCAAGTAAAACCTGTTGCATAAAAGTAACCACAAGATAAATCTTCTTTTGCATCCGTTGAATATGTTCAATAAACAATCGTGAGCACAAAAACGTACTCCGCAGGACTTCATAGTCAAGTTATATAGTATGCAACAAAGGTAGATGTCTAGTCTAGTTCATTTTACAAAAACATGTTTTCTATTGCAATAATGAATAATAGATTGCAAACGGAAGATGTAAGAGCATTTGAATTTCATAAGCAATTAATAATAAAGTATAAATAGCATAACTTAGAACAAGAGACTTACTACCCTAGAATTTCAAAACAATGGCAATAATCTTGTCGAACGAAGCTATGCATAAATATCTCATCCATACATTCCTCGAACTATTTTATGAAACATAAAACTACTAAAGTGAAGGATTTACCCAGTCATGCATGACCGTGGACACAACTATTCGAATAGTTTTGCAATCTGTAGATGTTGCACACTTTACTCACACAACATAAACATCTCATCAGGTTATACATGTCACGTGATACCATCAATATCCGATTTGATAGTTCATTATGAAGCTTTTTTTTTACATTACCGGTCCTATCAACCACCGCGGCATAATACCTTAAGACAGGGAATGCCCTCTAACGTCCTAAGACTCATACAATGTGTTGGTAAATCTTCCTTAGAACATGGATGAATCTTTATATCCGCACTATCCCAAAATCACCGACAATTTACCACCTGCGATGAAGTTGCTAGAACCTGGCAACTTTTTGTGCTAAGCCCTTCCCATAAAGGCACGCCCGGTTGTATATTATATCTTGGGTCTTAACTACAATATAGACTCGGTCCTTAGTGATTTGAGCGAGACATTCACAATCACACTCTTGTGCGAACTGCACCGGTCTCTATAACCACTTGTCCAAGTCTAAAACATGTTTTTTATTTTATTTGCTAACAAAAATAACAGAGAAAACTCGTCTGGACTATTTCCCTAATATCTCCCATTTTTTAATATTTTGACCAATTTTCAACCTAGCATGCCTAGTAACGTTGTGAGTATGGCTAAGTATCAACTACTTCGTTTAATCTACAAATTTCATAATTTACTAACAGTGGATATTAATACTAAGATGCCAATAGCAAGGGTAAAAATTTATCAAGGTGGGATCAATACAATAAGTTGGTGTAACTATCAACCTTACCAACAAAGTGATTTTTACTGAAATTACGCGTATGCATAATAATTTTGAATAAACATACATAGTAGTGAAATCTAGGATTAATATGGTCAAGGAGGTGCTTTACATGCTCGTTGAACTCTTAGTCTTGCTCTGGCTCGTTGACGAAATTTTTCGGAACGTCAGTATCTAGTAGCAAATACCAAATATCATAAATAAGAGCTGAACAAATTCAAATAGATAGAGAATTCAAATATTTTGTAGAATATGAAAGAGCGTGATTTTAGAAAAATTTAGAGACAAAAATCATTCAATTTAGCATTCATATGCAAAAGTTACAAGTATTTGAATTTAGTTTGTTTTAGAAAATACTAAAAAACAAAGAAAACTCTATGCATGAATTTTTATTTTTTATTTCTAAAGAAAATCCTGGGTTTATTGCATCATTAGACTAATAGGTGGGGCCTACTTGTCAAGATTTTGTTCTTTTTTCAAAATGACTGACAGGTAGGGTCCATGTGTTAGTGATTCTTTACTTAAAATCAATTTAAATTATAAAATTAACTTGGTGATAGACCATGTGGAGGTGACCTCATGTGTGTGATAAGTAATTGACATCCGTTTTAGAAAAGTCGAGTTTGGTTTGTGTAGTTTGGACCATGTCGTTGCACGGTGCAATCGGATTCGATCGGACTTGGTCAAATTTGGTCGAAGCGCTTAGGATGCCTATTCTCTTGATTCGACGGGTTTTGGGCCATTTCATGCTTAAGTACGATTCATTGATGCTAATTGAGATTACATATTTCGAGCGGTGCTATGTAATGTGTTTCTTGTCTGTGATGCATGCAGGACATCGAGGCAGAGTCGTGACGAAGCATGGGATGACCGGACTAGGGGTAGGCGGTGCCGAGGTCAGAACGGTCGAGGTGTGCCGAAGACGGCGATGACTCGAGGTGGTTGCGAGGCTTGGACGGTAAGGAATGAGGAAGCTTCCCGGAAGGTGCAGGAGGGACGTTTTGGTGAATATGCAAAGCTGCACTAAAGGAAGTGGATTTTGGATAAAGCACAAGAGTTGTTGGAGGCTTAGTGGGTAAAGAGAAAATCAAACCCATTAGTGGGAGGCTATAAAAGCAGGAGTGTTTTCTGCATGTAGTCTACAAGTTTTTGGGGTGTTGGAGAGTTGGTGGGGAGAGAGTGGAACTTGTCTCCTGTGTGATTTCCTCCCTGGGTGAACATGTGTTCTTGAGAAGAACCATGTAGTGTGTTTCCTTCTCAATCATGTATGGGGAAGTCCTGTGTGTGGTTTCTTGAGGATGAGAAGGTTGTAAGAACTCTCATGTAATCATTCCTCGTAATGAAGCTTTCTTTGTGGTGAATTTCAGTTTCTGCAGTTTCTCTGTCCTTCCTTTGTTATCTTGTGTTCTTGATTTGAATCCCCGATTTAAGGGTTGGTTCTTGATTGCCTTGTGAAGGAAAATACTCAAGGTTCCTTAATCATTCCATTTTCAAGAACAAATTGAGGATTCAATGTCTTTTGTGATTTCTAGATCCTTCGTCATCTTTTCCCCTGCTTATACATTTCTAGGGTTTTATGTCAGGGGACCTTTGGTTCCTCTGATTTCCCTTGAGAAGATGACCTGAGTTTTGGGAGGTTAGGTTCTGAGTTCATTGCTGTGTTGACTCCAAAATTTCATATGCAAAGGACTCAAGATGGTTGAGTATTTTGGAAATTTGACCTCTCTCTGAAAAGTTTCAGGTTTTGTGCTCATTTCTTGATTTCTTGTCCTCCTGGTGAAATCTTTGGTTTCCAGTGTGCCAAATAGTATTTAGTTTGTGTTCTTGTTCTTTTTACTTGAAGGAAGAGAAGGTTTTCTCCAATTTCTCTAAATCAGCAAGATTCAGTAAATCCAGAGTTTTTGTCGTGTGCTTACTGCTTTCTGCCCCTGCCTGAACCCGACGGGCGGTCTGACCGGTTGCATACCTGCGTTCAGACCGGTCTACCTCTGCCGGTCAGACCGGAGGTTCTTGTCCAGTCAGACCGGAAGTTATGAGGCGGTCAGAACGGCACTTTGCCGGCGGTCAGACCGACCTTGAGCCGGCGGTCTGACCGGCCTGGCCTGTGCCGTCTGATCAGCCCCTCTGCACTTTGTGCTAGTTTTTCCCCTTGGATCTGCTCCTTCTTGCATCTTTCTTGTTTGTCTAGTAAGAACATCCAGAGAACATAAATCCATCTTTTCATAGATTTTATATCTATCGGAGAGAAGATTATACTGGATACTTTTCGCAGGCATAATTTTCAAGAGGCACCATTCACCCCCCCTCTGTTGCCGATTTCGATCCAACATTGGTTAACCTACTCAAGCCCACATGTCATAGACTCATTAGTTTCAAATGAGTTTAATTAGCACTAAAGTAATCTCACCCCACGTAGGGCCCACTGGTTAGAGAGAGGGAACAAGGGGTCAACAACGGCGATGGCCAAGTTCATTGCCGAGCTCGGTGGCGGCGAAGTAGCAGCGGAGGGGCATGGACAAGCTCAGGGATGGAAAGAGTAGACCATGGTGAAGAGATTGGTAGTGATGCCAAGGCTTGGAGCTTACTGTAGTTGGGTCGATGGGCTCTACAATGACGGCGATCATGAATGAGGCAAAGACGACTCAGGAGGTGAAACGTGTTAGCTTCATTGGGTCAATGCGACGCTGATGATGCTAGCACAGGAACCTATGGCCACCTGAACAGGAGAAAAGATGGCGGTGAGCGGTGGTGCCATGGTCGACCACGGTGGTAACGACGTGAGTGGCCACGAGGAGCAAAGGTGAGTGGTGCATAGGCTTCATTAGCTCACCAGGAAAACGGAGGTAAGGTTGACAGTGATGGAGAACAGCGACGATGGTGAGGAAGTCAATTGCGACTACACACCATGGCCAGAGTAGCTGAAAAGGAGCACGGGGATGGTTCAGGGTGGTGAGAAGATGGTGAAACAGACACTACTACAGAAAGCCTAATACTAGACGGCCAATCACAGACGGTTTGACAAAACCGTCTGTAACCGACACTAAGACGGTTTTAATTTGGACACCGTCTGTGTTGGTGGCGTCGGAGAAAACGAGTATCACAGACGGTTCTTACCGATGAACCGTCTGTGATACTAAAGTATCATAGACGGTTTGTATTAAAAAAAATCGTATGTGATAATAACGCTAGGCATTTATTGCGCTGCTCAGAACCGCATCTGTCTTCATTTCGATCTAGATCTAGCCGGTGCTGCACTCTTTCGCTCAGGAGGCAAGCTAGCCGATTTCAGGCCAATTAATTTGGCGGGAGGAGGCAGAGATTGAGCTTTGAAGATTCATACTTTCCTGGTTGCTCTAGATATGGTTAGTAATGAAATTTATTTTTCTTTGCATTACAATTTAGATCTATGTAATTGGTGAGTGTTATTGAAGATGGTTTGCAAAATTGTTTGTTATATAATAGCTTTTGTGTTTATAATATGAATTAAGCTAGCAAAGCCTGAATGCATGTGGTATATATATGTAGTAATAATTAATTAATTTAATTTGTAATACTAAGTTGTTATATATATACATAACGTAGGACCGAAGTTGGATGTATGCCGCGAGCCGTGTGAGTGAAGAGTACATTAATGGCGTGTCTGCTTTTATAAGAGCTGCCGAGGAGGATATGTTGAATAAGGGGGTGAAATATATGTACTACCTATGCACTGACTGCGAGAATTTAAAGATGTTTAAGAACCGAGGGCAAATTGAAGCGCACTTGATTCAGAGGGATTTCAAAAAGGGTTACACGTGTTGGATCAGTCATGGCGAAGTCAATGATCATATGCCGCCGGATGACATCGCCGGTGAAGTGAATGATATGCCGCCGGATGAAATTGCCGGTGAAGTGGATGACATACCGCCGGATGATGTCGATTGTGGTTCGGATTCGGATAGATTGCACGATGAGTATCTGGATGAGATGCTTCGCGATGTAGAAGAGAACTATGATGAGAGAGAGTATGTTAAATTCCAGGGCTTGATGGAGGACTCGGAGAAACCTTTGTTCACGTGCTGTAGGTCAAAGTACACGAGGTTGTCGGCCGTGCTTGAATTGTTGAAATTGAAAGCAAGCAACGGTTGGTCCGACAAGAGTTTCACGGCGCTACTAGGTCTTTTAGCGGACATGCTTCCGGAGAGAAATGAGTTGCCTAAAACCACGTATAAAGCCAAGAAGGTTCTTTGTCCGTTGGGAATGGAAGTAGAAAGAATACATGCATGTCCGAACGACTGTATCATGTTCCGTAAAGAGTATGCAAACATGCATGTATGTCCGGTGTGCAACGCATCCCGATACAAACGTAACAATCAATCAGATGACGAAGAGGGAACAGAGGTGAAGAAAGGACCTCCTGCTAAGGTGGCATGGTATTTTCCTATAATTCCCCGTTTGAAAAAGTTTTTTGCAAATCCAAAGGAGGTAAAACTGCCGCGTTGGCACTCGGAGGAGCGCAAGAAGGATGGAATGCTAAGACACCTAGCTGATTCCACCCAATAGAGAAACATCGATAGGAGTTTTGCAGACTTCGGTGCAGAACTAAGGAATATAAGGTTTGGACTGAGTACAGATGGAATGAATCCTTTCAGTAGCATGAGCAGCCGACATGGCACATGGCCCATGACTCTCTGCATCTATAACCTTCCTCTTTGGTTGTGTATGAAGCGAAAGTATATTTTACTGTCGATACTTATCCAAGGGCCAAAACAACCTGGGAATGATATCGATGTGTACCTAGCACCGTTGGTGGAAGATCTAAAAGTACTGTGGAACGAAGGGGTACAGGTGTGGGATGCATACAAACGAGAGAACTTCACTTTGCGCTCCTTATTGTTCTGCACCATAAATGATTATCCTGCCCTTGGTAACCTATCGGGCCATAGTACAAAAGGTGCCAAAGCTTGTACGTAGATGGTACCGAGAGTGTGTGGCTGAAACACTCACACAAAACCGTCTACATGCGTTACCGCAGGTTCCTTCGGAGGGCTCACCCATACCTCAAGATGAAGAAACAATTTGACGGAGAGAAGAAAGATGGTTCAGCTCCAAGGCATTTAAGGGGAAAAGAGGTTTATAACATGGTGAAGGATTTAGATGTTGTCCTCGGAAAGGGACGTAAATTGAGGGCTCATGAGAAGAACACCTGGAAGAAGAGATCAATATTTTGGGACTTACCTTATTGGGAGTACCTAGATGTTCGACACTGTATCGACGTCATACACGTAAAAAAGAATGTATGTGACAGCTTGATTGGTCTCTTACTGAACATTCGTGATAAAACAAAGGACGGCGTCAATGCACAGCTTGACTTGGCTGATATGGACATCAGGCTTGAGTTAGCACCGACATGCACTGATAATGGACGAACGTACCTTCCCCCTGCGTGTTACACTCTGTCCAAGGTCGAGAAAACAGAACTGTGCCAATGCTTGCATGGTGTCAAAGTTCCGTCTGGTTACTCCGGCAACGTGAAGAAACTTGTTTCGATGCAAGATTTGAAGTTAAATGGCATGAAGTCTCATGATTGTCATGTGCTGATGACACAGATGCTCCCTATTGCAATTAGAAATATTTTACCGATCAAAGTCCGAGAGACAATCATGAGTCTATGTTATTTCTTTAACACAATTGCTCAAAAGGTCATCGATCCCGAAGGACTAGATGCTCTGCAGGACGAGGTGGTGATGACTCTATGTCATCTTGAAATATATTTCCCTCCTTCGTTTTTCGATATCATGGTCCATCTCATTGTTCATGTTGTGTGGGAGATAAAAATGTGCGGGTCCGTATTCATACATAGCATATACCCATTTGAGAGGTTCATGGGAATTCTCAAGTCCTACGTACGGAATCGATCTCGGTCGGAGGGCAGAATCGTCGAAGGTTATGCAAGTGAAGAGGTCATTGAGTTTTGTGTCGATTATATGGCTCATATTCAACCGATAGGTGTGCCTCAATCTCGTCATGAGGGGAGGCTGAAGGGTATCGGAACTATCGGAAGGAAAGTAATCATTGCAGATATGGACACGCATACTCAAGCCCATTTCACGGTCTTGCAACACATGACTGAAGTGGCGCCTTATGTCGACCAGCACAAGGATGTGCTTCGGCAACAAAATCCGGAGCGGCCAGATGTTTGGATCATGAGGCAACACAACAGTCGGTTCAACCAATGGTTGAAGGAGCAAATCGCTAGGAGCTCGCCAAGTGAGACGCTGACATGGTTGGCAAAAGGGCCAACATTTACAGTTGTAACATGGCAAGGATATGACATAAATGAGTACACATTCTATACACAGTCTCAGGATGTAAAGAGCACTAACCAGAACAGCGGTGTCCGCATAGATGCGTTCAGTACCGATGGGTCGAGAAACTCATACTATGGGTTCATAGAAGAGATTTGGGAGCTCGACTACGTGGTTTTCAAGATCCCCTTATTTCGCTGCCGTTGGGTGCATCTCCCGCAGGTGAAGGTTGACAAGTACGGTGTCACTACCGTGGACCTCCAACGTGTCGGGTACAAAGACGAACCATTCGTACTCACCAAACAAGTTGTTCAAATTTTCTATGTAACCGACCCGGCAAATAAGAAACGCCATGTAGTTCTTCATGGAAAAAGGAGAATTCTTGGAGTAGAGAATGTAGTGGACGAGGAAGAATACAATCAATTTGACGAGTTACCTCCTTTTGAAAATGGTATAAGGGTGGACAACGAACAACGTGACGAAACTAGTTACGTACGCATTGATCATCATGAAGGGCTAATTTTTAAAGGAAATAAGCAAGTGGAATGAGAATGTGCGACATATATGTGGGCATTTACATTTATGTATATAACAATGCATGTATGTGATGTATATGTGAATTGGCATTTATGTATACAACAATGCATGTGTGTGATGTATTTGTGAATTTGCATTTATGTATATGTGAAAATGTGTGAAGAAATACATTGTGTGAGGTTGGTGAATGTAGTGAATTTTGAGAATGGGAAAATGTGTAAAGAAATACACTGTGTGAATGCGGCTAGTTGGTGTTGTATATGAATGCAGCTGGTTGGTGTTTGTCTTAATAACTATAGTCGGAGGCAAAGGCTTATCACAGATAGTTCTCCGTCTATGATAGTATAACTATCACAGACGGTTCTATGTTTAGAACCGTCTGTAATAAGCCTTTATATATAACCCCCGCTAGGGTTTTGCGCGTACACTGAGTCACTCTGCCGAAGTCTACATCTAGCCCGCGGTCTCGCCGTCTCGCCTCCTGTCGCCGTCGACCCGAGCCCGCGCCGTCGCAGTCGCCATCGACCCGAGCCCGCGCCATCGCAGTCGCCATCGACACGAGCCCACGCCGTTGCAGTCGCCGTCGACCCGAGCCCACACCGTCCCCGTCGTCCCGAGCCCACGCCGCCGTCGCCACCGCCTACACAACGCCGCCGAACCCTAAGGTGCGCAATTAAAAAATGTTAGATTGTATAAATCTGTGATGAATATAGATGTTCCTTTATATATATTCTTTCATATGTTAACTGCCAGCAATCATCACAAATTTCCTTAGCATTGTCCTTCATTTTTTATGCAACCTGCCATTATTAGATTTAGGTAACTTCTCTATTGTTTTAGCTGTTGTTGTTTCATAAACTTCTCTGTTGTTTTACCTGCCAGCAATCATCACAAATTTCCTGGCTTGAATCCGAATGCTAGATGTTTTAGGTTATGTAACATTTTAAGCCAATTCAAACCATCTCTCGTGGTTCTTTTGTAAATATACATCACCTCTTAATATTTTGATTTTTGAAAACAAATGAAAAAAGCTGCATAGTTTGCTTGCCTCTTTATAATCTTGTAAAACACAATATCCAAAGACTTAATTTAACAAATCTTAAACCATTATTCAAACCAGAGCATAACATCATACATGTGTATATATGGCCCATTAGCATGTACTCTAGAGTTGTATTGTAATATGTATATGTATATGTATATTTCTCCGACATGCTCCATTTATATCACCATAGTATGGCACTTTCTTATCTTATCCTAATAGACCCACAAATTGAGCGAATCATAGTATGGCACTTTCTTATCTTATGGTCTTCTAGGATGGTTCTTCATAACTCCTTATAGCTATTGGAGTGTGAGAACTATGGTCTTCTCTTTCCACCTGTTTATATCTAGAAGAAGTCACTGGATTCTTCTTTTCTGTTGCTTATAGTGCACGTAATTTGAATATATCCCTTGTATATGTTGTTTAGAAGGCCAACATGTCACCTGCGCATTCTTCAACATCATCGCCGGATGCGTCCGCTCCAAAATCAAAACGCCGAGGAAGAGGGCTATCGAAAAAGCCTGAGGGCCGATTTACCATCATAGAGGTCGATGGATCTGGGACCCCTCTCCTTCCTCCCAAAGCAGTAAACGCATTCCAAAGAATGGTTGGAATAGTTGTACAAGAATGAATTGAGATCACATTCGATTCGTGGAAGAGCGTGCCTGAGACTCGGAAACATGAGCTACTGACAGAAATTTTGGCATCGTTCGAGATCCCAGAAGAACACCAAGACGCCTGCAACGACAAGCCTTGCTAGCGGCGTGCAAAGCATGGAAGAACTTCAAGAGCACGCTTGTCAAGGACTACGTGGAGAAGGACAAAACACCCTTTCATAAATACCCATTCCTGAAACCACAATGGGAAAAGTTCAAGGTGATGAAGACGACCGAAGATTTCAAAAGTACAAGTGCGGCGCACAAGGCCCTCCAGGCAAAAAAACACACACCCTCATAGACTTGGCATAGCTGGGTATGCGGGTAAAATCCCACAGTGGAGGAGAGAGGATGAACAGGCAGTCCTGCAGAACACTGCCCCGCCATTTGCCAATATCCCGGATGACCGTGCTCGAAATTGGATTAGAGCAAGGTCATCTACAACGACATCGGGGGACGTCTCCTTTCGAAACCCTGCAGACCAGCAAGTGTCCCAGCGCCTGGTAAGATATCGATCTAACTACGTAGCTTGTAATTACTCCACAACTTCGTACGAAGTGAAATGACATGTCGTGCTCTTTGCAGGAAGCGTTGAGTGTTGAATCTTCCCAGGGATCATTCCAGGGAACAAGGGAGAAAGATATACTCTCCGTGGCCCTGGGAATCAAAGAGCACCTGGGTCGTACGAGAGGTCTTGGGCTTTACGTTCCTTGGAAACATGGTTTCCAAGATGACTCTGAAATGTATCGGCGTAGGAAGAGAACCAAAGCCGAGCGTGAGGCACGGCTACGAGAAGAGATCAAGATACCTCTTAGAGAGGTGCGGAGACATACACAAAATTAGCAGGCCGCCGCCGCCGCTCCTGTGCTAGCTAGCCCGCACAACCGTTCGAGTAGTTGCGCGTCTAATCCGATGGAAAGCGAGGCCAGATTTCATGTGGACGATATCCTGGTAATAATTATTATCTCTCGAATGCTTGCTCCATTGATAGGCCTATTGGAGTAGCTAATTGTGTATCGTTATGTATGAGCCTACGAAGTGCAGGCTCCAAGTGAGATATGCCTCTGTTCCCTTGTATGCTGCTTGGGGCCAGGCATATCCTTCTGGTATCGGGGCCATGGTGCACCATCAAGCTTTAGCGCAAGGCTTCGCAAAAGTTAATGTGGATGGTGTGCATGTCAATTTTGATGTTGTCCCGCTACCGAAGCTCCCCAACGACGAGATCATCCAGTGGCCCAAAATCGACATCTCCCTAGAGGTTTCTTCACCGGTGGCAGGACCAGAAGGGCAGTGCGAACTAGAGCTGCATGCACTGGTGCCATCTCCACAAGACTCGTCTCCAGCACCGCTACCTGCACCGGTGCTATCTCCACGGGTGCTATTCTCGCCAAAGCAACTTGCACCGGTGCTACCTTTACAGTCGACTATCATAAAGTCGACCTATAGCCGAGGCAGCAAGGGCAAAGAAAAAAAGACCAATGATGATATCATGTACCTGCCATTGGACCGCAAATTTGTGCTTGGCGGGCCGCTGTTCGAATTGGTAACGCGCCTCCAAACCCTAGCAATTAGTTGCCAGCAATTGCACAAGTGGTATATGGAACAGTACAACACGCCAGAGGGAGAACGACGCTCAGGTATCACTGTCAAATTCGCACCAGATCATTTAGAGCACAGTGTTCTAGAGTGTGTCTTCGTGGTCACCTTTGAGGATTTATTCGATATTTTCACGCTCAACGCTCTCGACGCCTCACTCATTCGATGCTGGACGCTGTAAGTGTGTACAATCACAGTCTCCGTTCATGTCATACCGATAAATATCATATATAATTTGTTGCTTTCGTGTGTGTATACATAGACACATGCTGACTAAAGCTAGATCATCCAAATCATCATCGGTTGGTTTCTTGGACCCACACTTGGTTGGCAAGGATACCATCGACGAGGATACACCCTTCGTCGAGAGGTACATTGCAGGAGGATTGCTGGCTTACCGCAATAAGGAATATGTACTTATGCCCTACAATCAGAACTATCATTGAATTTTAATAGTAACTGTACCAAAATGGAACAAGGTATATTACTTTGATTCCCTAAGTAAGAATAAAATGGACTTCACAGTTGTCAGCCAAGTAATCGATATGTAAGTATATTTTCTCCATACATACCTATATTGTACTCTTTCTTTCCTTTCGAATGACTAAGGTCAACTTTTTTGAATCACATAGGGCGTTCGCGATGTACGTTGCAAAGGCAGGTGTCTCGACGCAAGGGGCCAAAGGCCCGACACATGCTCAAAATTTTAAGGTATTCGCTATTACACATTAATTAATCCTATGCAACAGTTGGTAGTAATGCCTCTTGAATTAACACATTCTATTTTTTGCAGTACCACCAACAGCAGCCGAACAACACATGCGGATTCTACGTTTGCCACCATATGGAACTACTCCTTGATTCCTCGAGGATCACTAATTTCAAGGTTTGTCAATCTTCCCATAATTACTTCATACTTATCACGTTATATTTATATATATATATATATATATATATATATATATATATATATATATATATATATATATATATATATATATATCTGTGTGTGTGTGTGTGCACATTGATATTCCTATCGTCAGGATGCGTCCATCCCGTTAACTACATTGAAACAGTGCGACCTTTCACGAATTCGAGGAGAGTTGGCGTACTTTTTGTTGGCTGGAGTCATAAACTCAGATGGAGAGTTCCACTGCGCACAATGATTTTTTATTGCTCTTATCACTCCGAAATCGAGGTCTCGCAAAAGGAACAGATCCATAATCAACGAACTTGTCAGCTGCACAAGCAATACTTGAATGGCAATCATGCACCATCTAAGTATAGCTTATGCAGCCTGACAAGTTCGTTGATTATGGATCTGTTCCTTTCGCAAGACCTCGATTCCGGAGTGATAGAGCAATAAAAAATGCAATGTTACCATCTAAGTGCAAATGCAATGTAGATCTTTGTAATTATGTATTTGTTAATGGATATTTTATTTCATTTCAACTAATTGATTTGCGAAATGGATGCTTTATGTTTGTGAAATGAATTGGGATGTGAATTGGATGTTTTATGTTTATGAAATGAATTGAGATGTGAATTGTATATATACATGTACATGTTGATCTGCTTGTTTCAGAGGGCATGGATAGCATTTCCTGAGGCTAGACAATAAATAGAAATAGATTTAGGTGTAGAAAAGAATATCACAGACGGTTTGTAACTAAAAACCGTCTGTGATAGCTGATAATCACATACGGTTTTTAGTGAAAAACCGTCTGTGACAGGTGATAATCACAGACAGTTTGTAACTAAAAACCGTCTGTGATTATCATCTATCACAGACGGTTTTTAGTTACAAACCGTCTGTGATAGCTGATAATCACAAACGGTTTTTCATTAAAAACCGTCTGTGATTATCACTTATCATAGACGGTTTTTCACTAACAACCGTCTGTAATTGTCAGCTATCACAGACGGTTTTTAGTTACAAACCGTCTGTGATATTTACACCACAGACGGTTCGAAAACCGTCTATGATAACCTTCGATTATCACTAACCCATAAATTCAGACGGTTTAGAAACCGTCTGTGATGACGTTTTCGAACCGTCTGTAATACGGTTTTCTGTAGTAGTGGGACCACGCTAAAGCTAGAGGCTCACTGTAGCTCAGGAATCATGGCGGCGACCATGATGACCGGCATTAAGGATGAAGGCACATTCCTACAGCTCACTGTACCAAATCCGAATTAAGTGCGGGGCTAACCAAAGGGAATGAAAAGACACAAGATGACGTGGAAGAGAAGGCTCGGAGCTCACTGAAATAGAAGATGAGCATGGCGAAGCGTGGCAGCGACACACATTAGAGCTGAGGACAACGACAGTGTTTCGGGCGACTCAAGGGAAGAGATGAACTTTAATCGAACAAAATGGGAATGGTGAGCGATGGTGAAGGGATTGGTGAGCTCTGATGTGGCTTAAACAGGTCGAGTGTGAGGAGTCGCTCAGTAATGCTCTTGGGCGGTGACACAGGCATGGCACTCATGAGCTTCTGCTGCTAATGGGATGGCTCAAGCATGCGCGACAGAGGATAGGGGTACTGCAGAGACGCTATTGGTGCAACGATAGATGCCGTGACTTAGGTAGGATCTTGTCATGACATGCTCGGTGCTGCGCTAGCATGGGAGCACTATAGCATGGCAAGAGGTGGAAGATGACCTCTAGCAGGTGGGTCCTGGGCCCGCGTGACAGAGAGAGTGAGGGAATCGACGAGAGAGAAGGCGGCTTCAACGGGAGATGTTTTCGAGCAGAGAAAGCGGAAAAAAGGAGGTGGCTCAAGTGGGGATGGCGCGTAGGATAGCGCCGGGCCGAAACAGTGACAGGGTAGGCCAAGCGAAGGGAATTCAGCCGAGGACGAAGATGAATTTCGATTTTTGTTTTCTAATTGATTTAATTGTTGAAATTAAGTTTGAATTTTTCAAACTAGCAAATCAACTTCAAAATTTATGGAAATTTTTGAGTCACCTTAGAATATTTAGAGCCCAAATAAATTTACTTCCAGGCTCTGGTCAAGTTTTAATAAATTTTAGAAAATTCATTTTCTGATGCTGAAAAATGAGAAATCATTTTAGGAAATGCTGAAAATTCTAAATTTTTTTTAAAAAAAAGCATAAATGATGGTTTAAAAATAATTATATTGGTTTTTGGAAAATTTGGATTGTTACATGGTTTTTGGCATATTAAGAAAAAATGCATATTAAGAAGCTAACACATTTAAAATAGCTTCTGAAAGATAAAAGCCGGAAGACAAAAACTATTTAGAATAGGGCCTACGAGGCATGACAGCCACTATATCCCTGTGATTCATGTATGAGGCAGGCCAGCAAGCAAGATCTAGGACCTCCAGGCCTGTTTTGTTCGCTGCCACATTTGTTCATTTTTTTCACAAAAATGTACTCACGACATTTTTCTTGTCTGCAAAATGCAGGCTGACAGGTGGATCAAGTTTATCATTTTTTTTGCAATTTTTCTTCTGTGAATCGAATTACATTAAACATGAGCCACACAGGGTATCTCATGCTACAGTCAGCTTTGGCCAAATAGGGAGGAATCTAACAGGTCTCTAATCCAGGGAAACTTCACTGTACATAGTGAGTCTAGCTAGGTCCCTGATGTAGAAACTCTACTTAGATGGCCACTTGTATTGCATCGAACGCCGGTTTCGTTCAAACAACTGGTGGACCAAAAGGTAAAAGTGTGCAAATAGCAAAGGGGAAAGAAACAGCTTCGAAGCTGACGAGTACCTTCCAATGTTGGAAGTTGGAACAGTGCAGCAGTGCTTGCATGCAGCTACATCCAACATCCTAGACAACTATTTTTCGCTCTTGAGAATTGAGATGCTTGGATATCAGGAGGCAAAGGCATTCTCGAAACATGTAGGCGCCAAATACAGTACTCTTTTCCTTTGTAGAATATTGAGGTAGACAATTGTTGGCCTGACGGGTTTGTTCTTTGGGTGTTGATAAATATCATCCGGATGTTTTTTTGTAACTATCATCAAAATTTATAACAATTAGATTAGAGATCCAATGGCCATGAATTATCCCCCCACTCCCTCCAAAAAAATCTCCCCCTTCTCAAAAAAAAATCTCCCCCTCCAAAAAAAAGAGGCCGTTGGATCTCTAATCCAACGGTCTCAAATTTGGATGATTGTTAGGGAAAAAAACATTCCGGTGATGCCTAGACACACCCTTGTTCTTTTCCCAAAGATCATCTAAACAATCCTTGTAGCTGTGTTAATTCGCAAATTGGGGTCATCACCTCTGGTATCTGAAGGGGATGGAGGGCTTTTAGAGTAAATTAGATGAGGCTAGAGCACTCATGTAGTCTATTGGTAGAGAGCACAGGTTATGTATGGTTATTGAGGTTATGAGTTAAACCCCCGTACGTTCACCTTAAAACAAAGATCGGTATACAGTTCCTCCTTTATATTGTCATTTTAAAATCTGATGAGGTACCTATAGGTTTAGTGCAATCTTAGTGAAACCTAATTTTCTTTTCAAAACTCCGCCAATGTATGGATAGCCTATTTGGTAAACAAATTTTGGTAATGCTAAATTTTAGCCAACTTTGGTAGAGCAATTTTGTTCATCACCACCCAACCATGTCTAGAACATGCGGACTTGATAGGAATATTTTTATGTATTTTTTTCTACAAAGTTCGGGAAAAAATTCTTGTCTTTGCAAACATAACCATTGATTTTGCCCGAGGACCATACATGTTGTTTATACTAATATTCTGCGCATTGAATGGCATGTTCACGATGAGTTATGGCAGATTTGACGAATATATATTGGGTGAAATTAAACACTAGGCTACTCTTGAGTACTAGGACTAGTTATATTTAAAAAAACGAGAATGTCCAGGAAGAACTAGATATTTTTTAAATAAGAAGAAAACAGCCACCAAATTTAAGCCAAAGAAAACTTAAACATGGGTGGTCGTCGGACATTCCTCCCACCAATTGAGCTAGGCTCGGTTCCTCACAACTAATTACATTCTATTATGCTAAACAAATGCCCTCGACAATAGGGAAAATACTGATTTGTCTGATCAAGATCATCCCTTTCCAAGGAAAACCGGCATTTTCCACTTTTTATACAGTGCCTGCAGATAGATGTCACCGACAAGACTGAAGTTCTTACAGGCATGGTTGGCAAAGTTCAGCAATTCTCCCAACTTACATGCAAAACGGTTTTGTGCCATGATCGAGACGAATAAAACTGGTGGCTTTGGAATTAATGGAGCATGCAAGCATGCATATATATCTGGCTTTGTGCTGCTATATATGCTGGATAGACTAGACAGGCAGGCATGCATGGCATGGCGATCTCTTCCATCTGTTATCTGAGCCCCATGTTCTCCTACAGTACAGCAACATCTGAAAACATGCATCTCTTCGAGCTCCTCTGCTCTCTGCTCTCTGCTCTCTCTCTCTCTCTCTCTCTCTCTCTCTGTGAAAATGATTTCATACCTATGAGAGCACATAGTTTCATCAATCCATAGATAGATAAATTATATAAGGCATCTGGGTGCACGGTCTGATACACATGTACGGTCAATAAAAAATTTTAAAGTTTAAGTATGAAAATATTTTATACTCTTGATATATTTATGGTAAATTTTGAACTCAGTTCGAACTACTTTTGCCATGAAACTAGCTTAAATTAGTTAAACAAAGATTGAATTTAATTTTTTTCAGAGTTTAATACCTCAAATACACTTTTTCATGGATGTACGAAAGATACACATATCAAACATCATAAATCTTAAAACACATCAACAGATATTGATTTAGGTGTCTAAGACACCATCATATATAAAACACTTGATGTACGCATCGAGGAAGTACGGAGGAAGTAGATTTGTAAGTGGAAGGTACATGTACGTACGTACTATACCCTAAATAAAGAAAGAGAAAAGGCGGAGAGAGAAAGGAGGGAGACAGGCAGCAGGGTCAGAGAGAGAAAGCGGTACCAGCGTGTAGGGAGTATTTCGGTTGGGTGTTGGCTTTATGCGGCGTGGCCCAGTGGGCCCGCAGGGAGCAATGAATGTTGTTGGTGGGCCCACCGGGTGGGCCCGATCGTCGGGTCGTTCGGGCGCCTGCCCAGCAAGCATGCATGCATGAGTCGAGCCAACGCGACTTTCCCGCCGATGGAGATGGATCCTTCTAAAGCCACGCATGTGGTGGCCCACACACCCATCCGCGACGAGATTCTACGGCGCCGATTAGTTACTGTTTCACCGCGCCGGAAAACACACGGCGCTACACACCGGCTAGATCTTTTGTTTCGAGCCGAGGAATTCTCTGTTGGTACGGTAAAATTCCACCGTAAAATTAAATTCCAGACAACGATGTACCGCACATACTAGGTACGTTGATTTTGCTGTGTGGTGTAAGAACACTGTAGGATGTATGGTAGCGGTTGTTTACTACTCTTTTCGTCTAAATTTATAGGATATATTTTTTGAATAAACTTGTCTATAAATATAAGATGTATTATATATTTCAATGTAAAATTAGTTCGAGATTTCTTCTGTACCCATGATTAGTATCTAGATTTACTTTATGTTCTCTACATGCATGCATTGAATATATTGTTTAGAGATAATAATTAGGAGTAGTCTAGTCATTTCTAATATCTCTTTGATCTATGTGTTAGAAGAAAATATGTCTTATAAACTTGGACGGGGAGTAGGTACGTGTTATCCGTACATTAAATTCTGATCGGTTTGGTATTGTATCTATCTTATATAGATTAGACTAGCCTAGGGTGTACAAAACCGGCAGGAGTCCTCCTTGGTTTTCCTAGTGCTGTAGGAAGAATTATGTCGTCCCAAAAGAGAATATTCGGGACTCTCAGTTGTATAGTTGTGGAAACCAGTTTTAATTTATTAATTAACATGCTTACTTTGTTGGATGTCCTCAACTTACAACGTCTCAATTAATCTGTCTTGCTTATGAAACATACGCTGTTGAGTGACAAACCAAACATGCCTTTACAGTTCTTCAAATCAATTCACTTTCAAAATTATAGTAGCACTAAAGAATTGGGTGTGTTCTTTTCGACTTCAGGTGGCTTATGGCTACGGTAAATAGTTTTTGGTCCTAGCATTAGCGCTATGCAAATTAACCGAATGCCGATAAACCGTTTCAAAAAGGCTGCCCAATAAGCCACTTTGAAACGGCGGTGAAGAAGCCGTTCTGTTTGTCGTTTGTTTGTTTTGACAAAGTCATAAACTGAAAAGAACGGCCGATTAGTTGTGTTCAATATCCTATGGGGAAAAGGATATATACCCAAAGTGAATGGAGATTTCATTTTATCAACAATAAAGAGTGGACTTTCTTGTCAGAACAACCAGTCCATCTTGAACGATCGAGTAAAACGTATATATGGACAGATCTATGTGTTCTTTGAAAGTTCTATTTCGTTCTGAACAGTAGGTACACGTACATCGATCAGGCTCATTTGTGGTCGTCTAGTTCTACGTACAACTCGTTCAAGCTCTGCCACTTGATGCCGCATCTTTTGTTTGTTTGCTCTCGCAACTGTTATTTCTTCAAGTTTACTGCTTTACCATGCATGCATGGTGTATATATATATCTAGCTGGTTGCTGTGTTGTTCTACTGCATGCAGCATGCATGTTTGAGCTGGGTGAGAACTTGACACTCCAGAACAGCCTTTGTCTAGATCGATTGGCAAGCGTGTTGGGCAGGTCATCAACATGTTCTGTCCTGCAAATAGACATCAGATCATGCATGCATGGATTGGATGCAACCTTAAAAAAATATAAACTCCAGTGAAAGGATGTTCATTTGTTGTCTATATAATATGTTCATATTGGCTTTTACTGATGACTTTTGATTGTGGCTGATAAATAATAGTGGCTAATAGAAGTAGCTGATCGAAACGGCTGATGAATAATAGTGTATTATGTAACAAATTAAGACGGCGCAACGAAAAGCACTACAATATTCAGACCGTCATGCGACTTACGGAATTGCGATATAATAAAATACAAAGTACATTACAATATATGAAAGTAAAAAGTAGTGACTGATAAATAGTAGTATTTGATATAATCAATTTATAGAAGCTGAAGCATTCATATTAGTTTCTGGCCCTAACTCAGTTTTGTTGTAGTGCATCAATTGCTGCATTACCCATCGGAAGGTTTTATGTTTATTTCGTGCCATTTGGATTGGGGGAAAAAAGAAGTGAATAGAAGTTTTTCATGGAATGGTTAAAATAAATACAAACTACAAATTAAGAGACATGAAAAAGTGTAAGGCGGTTAAACAGAAAACCAACAGAAACCGACCAGCTCCAGCTTACCCATACCAGTGGGTCCATGAAATTTTTCAGGCACATTCTTAAAACCCTTGCCCTGGCATTCTATATATCTAGCCAGAATAATTGCCTTTCCACTATATTAACCGCAGTACGAAAAGCACAGAACTAGCGAGCTTTTACATGGCTCTGAATTCACAAACTAAAGACGAGTACCACTGACGTGAACTTGCAACAGAATGATGAATCTTGTCGGCCTTTTGTTGTCTTGTCACTTTTGCAAGAATCCTTAAACCTAATTTTACCTAGCTTTCGATTCAAAATCAGCACGGATCGAGCTAGCAACATTGCAAAAAAACATGCACGTACGTACCTACGTTAACGTCGAGGTTACGTACGTACAAGTAGCTAGGCAGGCAGGCATGCATGCATGCAAGCAACATTAACGAGGTTTCAGGCTGGATAGGCATCTATATAGCTAGCTAGGGATGCATGCGTCTAGCCAGCTTTCATGAAAAGTACGTCCGTACTGATGAAGAAGACTTATCATTGTTGCTTCTTTAGACTGTCTTACGACTTTTAGCTTAAAAGTTTAGGTTTTTTTATTGTGTTTTATGATTTTTAATTTAAAATTTTGAATTCTGATTATTTATAAAAGAGATTATAAAGACAAACAGTCACATACAATTTTATCTAGTATAGCTGAAGTTGGTACAGTATGTACTATAGTCGATTAGTAGACACCGTCTTAAAAAACACATCATTTGAAAGCTAGTTACTGTAGTAAAAGTAAAAAAACAAAAAGGCAAATCGGACCGAACCCAGCCAATTTGTCTTTGAAATATAGTCATAATTAAAAGTGTTCAGGGTGGTAATCAGCGGCTAATCCAACCAGTGTGACACCCATGTTGTTGGGCAAAAGATCATATTCAACTCTCAGTTAATTAGGAAAAGAAATGGTTTAGATATGAAAATTTGCCAGAGCCAAGCTCAATTACGAATAAAATTGTTTATGAAACTTTGCCAGAGCTAGGCTCGCAGTTGGGAACTGGCCGGTTTCGGTCTATTCTAGTTGGATATTTCTTTTTCCTCGCATATACATTTTTTCCTTAAAACATTGTTCTTAGCTCGAGCTCAGCTCACTCTAGACTCGATTTGAATATTTGGAGCTTGAGCTTGGACCCAAGTTCGCAAACCTAACGATCTCGAGCTCGAATAGTGTGGTTAAGGCTTGACTTATCCCTTCCCTAATTTTCCCATACGTTCCTTCCAACGTTAAAGTCTAGTTGCCATGAGTTTATTCAAGTCAAGCTCCAGACTTTTGTAGAAAACATTATGTTAAAGTGTAGTTACCGAGTTTTTTTTCAGCCGAGCTCAAGCTTTGGCCAATATTTTATAGAAATTATTATATTAAAGTGTAATTAGCTAGGCTTTTCAAGCCAACCTCAAGCTTATACGAGTTTTGGCTGAGTCGAACTCGAGCCTGGCTCTAGCCTCAAGCTTAACCTAGGCTGGCTGAAGCTCGGCTCGGGCTTAAGCTCGAGTCTAGCAGGTTAGGCTCACTAGTTTGCAGCCCTAGAGCGAGCCCTGCACGTTTGCAGCTCTAATTGCCTTCTCATTTGGATCAATACACATTCCTATGCATGGTACGCTTGGAGTGCCATTGTAGGGACCCAGATATTAACATCCGGATTCCTCTGTGATTACTGCACTATTCCCTGGATCAGTAGATAGTGCTCACAGTTACAGTAATGAATATCAAAATACATATCATGCGGAAGCGTAAAATTTAATAGTAGACTTACTCATGGGCCGATTAGGCCGAAATCATTAAATTGCAGCAGCGGAAGAACGAAGCACACAGGTGGGACCTTCAGGACATGCCCACAGGCAGCCAACTGGAGGTTCGCGACCTAGCTCTTGACATCTTCATCTTCTCTGCCAGTTTGTCCAATCTTGTTGCTGCGGTGTAGTGACTTGATTCCTGATTCTGAATTTTGTCGCAAAAGCGAGCGTGAGCACTCCGACCCCGTGCTCCGCGAGCCAATACACAGAATGCAAATAAATAGTATGCACAGCTTAACAAAGGAGAGGCTCGGGCTATTTTATTTTGCGTAGAGTGCTTTTGAATACAATTAATTAAAAAGCCCTATGACTTAGCAATTTTGGAACAAATCATAATGTACAAGGAAATGCATTATTAATATCGATTCAGATTCCATCCACCGTTACATGGCATCTGCACCATATAGCAATTTCTTCAGCGTTATAGCCGCTTAACTTACCACTGGGACGACACCCAGGACAACTCAAATCAGGGCCTTTCACTGCCCTCTACTTTTTCATCCCACCCACAAAACATTTTGAAATAGAACTATATCTGGTTAAGTTCTCATGTCCGCCCTTGACCGTGGGCACGGCTATTCGAATAGTTTTGACTCTGCAGAGTTTGTACACTTTCACCACAAGAGACAATCGACTCGTTGCCCCACACGATTCCTTAGACGTGTGGTTGAGCAGACCATCACAGTGACTTTTCAAAGTATCTAGTCCCTTTTCTCATCTCACTTTATGGGCTTCTCCCACTTGCGGTGGGTCCCATACGTTGCACGGGATGTTCCCCACGGCTACTAGCGTACGGGCTCCCCTCCCCTCTGCGCTAGTACGACTGGGAAACTTCACCCTCCACTCGGTGTCCCTTTAGGCCTTCTCTTGCCCTTGCGTAGCCACTTCCCAACCACTACCGGTGAGATGAGTCCGGGGATTTCGATAAGTTTACTTAGCCAAGTTGTATTTTACAGACTTGTGGTTGTACTGTTTTACACAGGAGGTCATGACAAGATTCAGTCCTTATTGGTATCTGGGCAGTCTACCACTAACCCACTTTGTGCTTCCACTGCACCACACATTCACACCCCCGAACCAATCCGCCCAGATATTTAAGCATGTTGGGGTTTTTGGAAACATAAAGTAATCATACCAACATATACCAGTCATTCCCGTCATGACTGCCTGAATCAATTTCTCATGAATAAAAGTGATGCTTGGGACAATTTCTTGCCCCGGGTTCCTAATCAATGCTAAGCATGGCATATAATTGAGGACTTATTTTCGAAATGATACTATTATATTTTTGCTAGGGCGACAAGGTTCACACATTCAAATATTCCAAAGGAGGGGTAATATTATTCAAGGTAAACAAGGGGCACATATCTAGCATATTAAATTAAGCATGTATTTGCATATAAATTAACAGCATGCAATTTGATAATTTAAAACAAAGTAATTTGCAGAAAACATAGGATCAACATGATCAAAGTATTGACTCGCCTGGCGCGGTTTACCGCGGACTTGAGCTCACTTAACGCTTTCCCATTCGAAGGCTCTGAGCCTCTGGTCTTTATCTTTACCTCGATCTTGGCCTCGTTTGATCCACGGATTCTTCAGGACTCCAATTTCTAATTACGCGACAAGCGACTGAATCCAAATGAAAGCAAATAACTCAAGAGATCCAATTAAATCCAAATAAACTTAATTTAGATTTATTATAAGTTAATGAGTGATTCGGGTGATTTGAGGCAAGGTTGGTGAGGTGTAGAGTATTGATGGAATCAAAAAGGGTTGGAACGAAGGGATAAATGGCTAAGAGAAATCCATCGAGACAGATGTCAAGTAGGGTTTATAGTGAAGGGACATCCACAGAAATATATCTCTTTCGGGTCAAGGATGGCCAGGTATAGCCGATATTAGAATATCGTGGGTCGACCCTTTTATTTAATAACTTATTTTAGTATTTTTATATTTATTCTCGCCTTGTTCATTAAAATGCAACTTAGCAAGACTATTTTAATGACTGATGACCCAAAAGGGTTTTTATTAGGTATGCCAACATAATTTTTAGTTAACGACGCAATTTGACTTATCCCTCATTATTATCCTACGTATCCTTAGTTATCATTCAGTGCTATTCAATTCTAGAATTAAATCCATTTACATGAGGTCTGGTTGGTTATATCTAATTATAATATTTAAACAATCATCTGCTAAGATTTATTTATCAACAGTACGCTAATGTTGTCTTCAATTAAAATTGGAGTCTGGGGAAATATTAACGGCTGGTGAATTATATGTATATGTATACCTATATGATTTATTTAATTACTCACCATGAAATCTTCAATTCTCATGTTAATACTTATGGCAAAAGGTTAGGGCTCTCGTATTGAATCATTCCCTAACTATTTTAAGTCAATATAACATGCTAGTATTGCTTGTGAATAATTGGTCATACTTGAGGTTGTTATTATGATTATCTTACCTAAATCCCTCCTTACAAGTAGCTAGTCTGGATTTGGTCTTTAGACATTTTTGGATGTTCATAAACTCGGGTTCTAAAGGTACAATTAATATTGCATCTTGTTTTATGTGTTACTAAATTATTTTCCATTAGCCACTTGACTATTTACATTTAGCTCTATACTCGGATGCATATTTAAATTCTATTTGTGCATACTCCCATTATCTTTGGCCTTCCTAAATTATTTCCCTTAACTTAACTTGGATGTATATATATATATATACACAGGTATATATATTTAATTAGGATTCTCATTAACTTCCAACATTTAACCACAGCCATTTTTACTAATACCTTTAACTAATAACTAGTTTGAGATAATTAACAAAGGCACATTGATTATTCATGTATGGTAACTAAACAAATATTAACCTTAAATATTTCATTCACATCCTAGTAAAATATGCAAGCTACCACAGACTAATCCCTAGTTCTCCAAACTTTTCTTTAACTGCCATGAACTAAAGAAACAAAATACCAAAAGCTAGGAGTGAAAAGAGTGGGATATGGGAATCGAACCCGGGACGTAGCGTGGAAGGGGTAGCGCATGCTTGGGCTAGCCAACCAGGCATTGTTCACTTTGTGATGCTGTGGGAGGAGGTTAAATTGATTAGGCGACCACTGGAGTCTAGCTCAAGTTAGAGCTCCTAACCGGCCGAAACAGGGGACATGGGGGGTGCACGGACGGTGGAAGGGGCTCCGGCGAGGGGATGTCGGATGGGCGGTGTGAGTTGGCAAAATGGGTCCTTGGGAAGATGTGGAAGCCGGTGGAGGAGGCGGCGCAGCCCGGGACGGCATAGATCGGCGGGGGCGGTTGTTCGGGCGGCGGCGGCGAGGTGGAAATGGGAACGGCGGCGCCGGCGTGGAGAAGGGCGGCAAGTGGCGTGCGTATGAGCATGAGGGAGGTGGGGGCATGCTTACCACGAGGTTGGCCGGGCGGGGGAGGGGCTGAGGCGAGCTGGCGACGACGACCCGCGGCGGCGCGGGCAGGCTCGCGGTGCCGGCGCGCTGGGGTGGTGGGGAGGTTTGGCCGGCGGTCGTGGGGGCTTCAGGACGTCGTGGAGATACTCCCAGGGCGCGGAATCGACCGGGGATGCCTCGAGGGAGCAGCGGCGCCGGTGGAGGCGACTTTCGGCCGGGTGCGGGGAAGACGGCCGCTGAGGCGAGCTCGAGCCACCGGAGTCCGATTAACTTGGAGGGAACGTACACGGGGGGTGGAGGAATGTCGAGACGCGGTCGGAGCGGTACAGCTTGGCCGGAGTGGCCGGGGCGGCGTGGAGGCGCGGCTGACTCGGGCCAAAGGGGAGAAAAGGGTAGGGGAGGAGGAAGAAGAGGGGCAGCGCGGGGGAGCAACGAAAGAAGGCAGCTCGGGGCTCTTAAGGGCGTGCGCGCGCGGAGGAACGAAGCTGGCCTCGGGACTTCGCCCGTTCGGTCGCGTCGGCCAGCGGCGTTGCAGGCGACGGACGCAGGCAGAGCAGTGGAGAATCGGGGAAAAAGGATCCAGTATGATGACTCTGAGCAGCACGCGGATTGGCCGAGGGAGCTGAAGCACGCGCGCGTGATGAGACCGGACCAGGCGGGGCGAGAAAAAGAGACAGTGGCGATGCGGATGGAGCTCGTCCACAAGTAATGAAAGGCAGAGGAAGGAGGAGGTAAAAGAAATAGGAGGCGCAGGGAAAGGAGCAGGGAGAGGGGTTGGGCTGGCCTTCGGCCGGCCTGACCTCTCCTTTTTTTTCTTTTTGTTGATGTATTGTAGGTGTATATGCTGGTATATATACACATTTATATATTTTTGTTTATTTCAATTTTTGTATAGGTATATATATTTATTTCATTTATATATGTTTACACATACTCCTATATATACATCCTTATTTATTTGCCCATACATTTTATATACATGTATATGTATATACATATTTGTATGTATTTTATTTACTTATTTTTATTGCCCTCTTTATGTTGAATTATATTTTCAGCTTTTGAATTCAAGATTATAGATTTCTTTTACTTCCATATTTTCTTTTATGGCATTTTTTTTAATTCTAGTCTCACTATTATTATCATTAGTATTCTTATTATTTTTGAAACCTTCTTCCAAATTTAAGAAGCACCTTAAAAATCCAATTTTCAAGAAAATTCTTTGCACAAATAATTCAAAAGCTTTCATTTTCAAAATTTAAAATTTTGGGATGTTACAGCCATGTTCTTCTTGCATTATTGCAATGATTGGCATGGGGCTGGCAATCTCCACGATGTATAATCTTTGTATGGCAGTTACCCTAGCTATATATAGCAACACGAGGGGACGCATGAGCTGAACATTTTTTACGTTTTCAATTCCGCAATTACTATTTTACCCTCCATTAGTTTTTCAGTACATAGTGTGGTGTACTGATGAAGTGCGTACATATACATTATTTTAATTTTGGGACCTGATTCCATTATCTGAAAAAATACATTATTTTAATTTTGATTTTTGACCAATATCTATGCGAATATTTAGGTTATTCCTGTGAAATCATATAAAGTAGATCTGTCTCCATAATATTTTTATAATATTATAATGTTGTTATGTTTTAAATATTAATATATTATTAAATGCAGGCTGGTGGTAAAAAATATCATTTTACAGGTAGTGTCAATGCCCAAATCAAAATACTTCTACACCCTAGCTTGTTGCTTTCTGTGAGCTGTTCACGCGTTTCTGAAGTCCATTTGTAAATTTTGACCAATAATTGGTACAGTAATATGTTTTAGTGACATCAAAGTTATTATATTTGTATTTGAAAGTGCTTCATATGACTAACAATTAAATTAATGATCAAATTTTAATTTTGGAGACTGTGCCACACGGAGCAGCCTTCATATTTGTTTTGATAGGTTAGACATTCCCACGTTCAGTCAAAAAAAACTTATTAGGGTGGTTATAAATTATAATAGTATAAATTAATCAGATACAGATTAATCTAATTGCACAATTGCATTGGTGATTAAGTCATGCTAAGGTGCTCGCCTGTGTTGGAAGGTGTACAAACAGTGGTGGTGGGCTCCTCCATGCAGTGCGAGGAGACCAACATTGAGCTCAGCATAGAAATGAGCTGCTGTCGGACCTCCATGATAAGCAAACCCGGGACCTCTGTCTAGTCCCCATCACCCCCTAGCCATTTCTTTCTTTCTTTCTTTCTTTCTTCCCTCTTCCTTCTTCCTTCCTAGGGTTCTTAATCTGTCATGCATGCATTCATGCACTTGCATGTTTTTTCAGAGAGAGAGAGAGAGAGAGAGAGAGAGAGAGAGGCAGAGGCGCTGCACCTGCATGGATGCATGCATGCAGTCATAAATTTGGGTGATGGCACAGCGAGGAGTACCATGAGGTTAAGAGCATGCTTTTCTGGTGCAAGTGTTGTCACACATGCATGAAGCTAGATCACTTCTGCTGCCATGTCAACTCAGGATTCTATCGTCCGGACGCGCCAGTATCTGCTGAAATATTAATTTTCAGGAAAAAATAATCTAGAAACGAAATTGGGCAAAGGACCTTTGGTACGCGGTGTGATAGATGTCTATAGAATGATATCTAAAACAGGGCATATGCTATCCAAGACATTGCACATTTCGTACCTCATTTGCTAATTAATTCAAACAAATCCATTGTATTAATATTTTCCAAAATACTTCTATTGTGTAATTAGTATCTACATAATAACTGTCAGAATTTTATTTTAAATTTCTGTTTGAAAAATATTTAAGTTTTATATAATTTTTATTAAATAATTAAATATTTTTAGATGAGAAATAAGCATTTTTAAAACGACTTGAAATCAATTTTTAATTTTTTGTAAACAAGAAATCAATTATTTTTATGACATCTGAAAATAAGCTAATTGTTACATAAGTACAAATACTAGCAACATGTTATACAATTATCTTAAATATTTTTAGATGACAAATAAGCGCATTTTAAAACCTCTTGATGCCATTTTCTTATTTTTGTAAACACAATATGAATTATTTTTATGGATGCTGAAAAATAAGCAGAAACATGTTGCTAGTATTTGAAACAACAAGTACAGCTGGTCCCAATACCGTACCCTCTACATACATCGACCATATGTGCATGAGTTTAAGAACATATATACCTACCTTTTGGACGCAAGAATTATCGTATGTGCAGTGAGACCGGTTCTGCCATGTCAGACGGTGCACTACTAGACATGGGACACGCCGGCCGGCTAAGATCGATCAGCTTGCATGCACATAGTTTCCACAAAATAAGTGATCGATCCCCCAACATCTCTCTGATACATTTACATATGGTGATTTTGTAATCTAGCGTCTTGTCCAATTTCGTAACTGTAGTTCTTTTGGTTTTCTGATCCGATCCAGTACAACAAAGAAGCTCGCTTGCAAAGGTACAAACGCTAGCTACACCGATAGATGTGTGCCAGAGATCTCAAGGGAGGAGAGGAACAGGAACAAGCCGACAAGTGTTGCTGGCTTCACTACTGTAGCTGAACAAGAATGTATGCATGCATGTTTGAAATTTTATTGGCCTGGGTATAGCAGCTTCTGGTTGGTGCATGAGCTAGGTGTCAGAGGCTGGGAGCATGCATCCATCAAATGAGAGGGCATGGAACTCTGGTGTCACATGTGGTCTTGTCAATCAGACATAGATTGTGCATGCAACAAATATTACCAACAGATACATGCCAACGGATCGGAAGACGCCTTTAGTTTTTTGGAAGTGCTAAGAGAACTTGAGTATTTTTTTTGGGTATTGATTGAGCACTCAGATTTTTGGACATTGGATCCCTATTCAATGGATTTCCCATATTCCTTCCCCTCTAAAAAAACAAATCTAGGGTGTTGGATCTCTATCTAATAGATCCCCCATACTCCATCCCCTCAAAAAAAAATATAAGTGCTTAGAATTTGGGACGTTGAATAAAGATCCAATGTCAAAAAAATCTAAGTGCTTTCTATCCTAAAAAAGTTCCCTAGACACCACCTTAGTTTTTTATTTAATTTCCTGAAGGCACAATTTATGCGATGCCTCTATCTTCATGTATACAGTAACGACGAAATGACTCTACAAAACGTCTTATAGAATATAGAGGTATTTTAATAAAGAGTATTTTCAATCATGAGGACGGTACACGGAAGGTGATTATGTGTTTTGGATAACTGTGATATACAATTTATTCTTCGTATACACAGGCTATATATGCATGCATTATAAGCATATAGCGCCTCAAAATCTATAAGCTGCATCAGGGTGCGATCCATTACTAACGTACGTATCTAGTCATGCATGCACAGCGAAGCTGGGTTTAATTTAAGGGTATTGATAAATATCATCCGGATGTTTTCTTGCTAACTATCATCCAGATTTGTGACCGTTGGATTAGAGATCCAAGGGCCACAAATTCTCCCCACCCCCTCCAAAAAAATTCACCCCTCCTCCAAAAAAAATTCTCCCCCCCTAAAAAAGAGACCGTTGAATCTCTAATCCAACGGTCCAAAATTTGGATGATTGTTGAGAAGAAAACATCCGGGTGATACCTATATACACCCTTAATTTAATTTGTACGAACTTGCTATAGTGCGTGGCATTATTCGGCAGTATACATACATTACGATGTATATTACTCCCCCCTTTATAGCTGCAGTACGTTCTGGAGTAAGCACGGCTTACTTGTAACCTCAGAAAACGCTGTAACACTGTACCTGTAACTATGTATGGGCTAATAATCCTAGCGTACCTGCCCATATATGCACGTAGACATACACAGAGAGAGAGAGAGAGGATGGAATGCATTATGCACCCAGGGAAAGAGGAGAGGAAACATGGAAAAAGAAAAGGCATGTACTGTAGAGAGTGAGAGGAGAGAGACTGCGGCGTACGTCCTCGGGTGTCGTGCTATGCATGCTGGGGCACTCGACGAGAGAGAGAGAGAGAGAGAGAGAGAGAGAGAGGAGCAGAAGGCAGAGGCAGAGGCAGGGCCCCATGCATGGGGCATGCAGATGGTCCCGTGAACGGGCGCCATCGCCATGGGGCTGGTATGTATGCCGGTCCCTTGTCCCCTCCGTGCCCTAATGCCTCCAACGCCTACCGCTGCAGCAACTACTAATGCTGCTATCTCACCCCTCCTTTCGCAGCAGCAACAGCGGCACCTCCCTCCCTACGAGACATACATGCACGACCGACATCCGTCCACGTCAGCGACAAAGCCAGAAATTTTTTTGGAGCTTAGGGCATCTACAGTGCAAGCCACCGTCCTGTGATGGTTTGAGGAAAAAAACAGCGCCGTTCACGTAGGCATTGATGTTCTCAAGCTACTACCCTTCCCAGTGCTTGCACGGTAGCTTCATTGGCCATGGTCGAAGCATGTAGGTTCCTCTCTCCATTTTCCAGAAGCCATCGCTAGCTCTGCAGGCTGCACTGGCGCTCTGCAAGCCACCACTTATCTCCCTCTCTCTCCCCTCCATGGTGGCATCCGATCCTACATGGACCTGTGAGGCACGCGGCCACTATGGAGCATTGTGGATGCCCTTAGGCAAGCCCACTGCGTTGTTCAGCAGCAACAGCACCTCCCTCCCTAGAGACATATATGCACGACCAACATCCGTCCGCATCAGTGGCTAAGACAGGAATTTTTAGCGAGTCGGCAAAACAACTGCGTTGTCTGACGGTGAGCCAAAAGAAAAAAAATTAAGATAGAGACTTGAATGCCGACAGATGAATTACGATTTCGTGTATGTAAGTTATATATAGGTTTACATGCTCTAAATATGGTCCACACTGACAGCCATTTCATGCGAAAAGACAACTAAGTAAGTTGCGTATGGACCAGGCATATATGACGTACGTTAATCTACATGCACGTATGTTAGGGTATGTACGTACACCTACGTTGCACGTGCAAGCGCCCCGACTCACCCCACACCACCAATCATTCACTATACCTAGTAGCTCACCTCTCTCTCTCTCTCTCTCTCTCTCTTTCTCTCTCTCTCTCTCTGTGTCTCTCTCTCTAGCTATATATACCACCTCACAGTTCCAGGCTCCCTCCCTCCCACAGACGACCACCGATCAGAAGCGCAGACGCAGCTAGAGGAAGGCTATCGCTAGCCCTCTCTTCCTCCAACACTTGTTGCTCCCCTCTCTTGCCATCAAGCCTCCACTGAAACTTTCACAGATCGGAGGGAGACATGCACAGCTACAGAGCCATGCACCCACACCCATATGGCCAGCACCACTCCGCCGCCGCCCCTCCGAGCAAGCACGCCAATGGCAACGCCGAGGACGACGACCAGTCCATGCTTCTCCTCTCCCTCTGGCCTCCGGGCCACCACCACCATGACGTCGCCGCCGTCTCGTCGGCGTGCTCGTCTCCCTCCATCTCCACCTCCATGGCCACCACGCAGTACTCCGCCGCCGCTTCCTCCTGGTTCAACCAGAGCCATTACAATGGCGGCGGAAACGGCAGCTTCTTGTTTCATGAGCAGGACCCTAACGTGACCATATCCCTCTCCATAGCCCCTCCGTCCAGCAACGCGGCCTCCTGCGGCGGGGGATTCGCCGCGCCACCGGTGACAGCGTCGGCGGTGTCGTCGACAGCCGCGCCGGGCGGGAGCCAGGTGCCAAGCCAGTACTGGATCCCCTCCGCCGCCGAGATCCTCGTCGGCTCCACCCAGTTCTCCTGCGCCGTCTGCAACAAGACCTTCAACCGCTTCAACAACATGCAGGTACTAGAATCTTTAACTCACTCACCCTAATCGCCCATGACTTTAATTCTTGCACGTATATGATACATGTTGATGTGGTGCAGATGCATATGTGGGGGCACGGGTCGCAGTACCGGAAGGGGTCGGAATCGCTGCGCGGGGCGATCACGGTGGGGACAGCACCGCCGCCGTCCCTGATGCGGCTGCCGTGCTACTGCTGCGCGGAGGGGTGCCGGAACAACATCGACCACCCGCGGGCGCGGCCGCTGAAGGACTTCCGGACGCTGCAGACGCACTACCGGCGCAAGCACGGCGCGCGTCCGTACGCGTGCCGCCGGTGCGGCAAGCGGTTCGCCGTGCGCGGCGACTGGCGCACGCACGAGAAGAACTGCGGCAAGCTCTGGTTCTGCGTCTGCGGCTCCGACTTCAAGCACAAGCGCTCGCTCAAGGACCACGTCCGCTCCTTCGGCGGCGGCCACGCGCCGCACATCATCGAGTCCGTCACCATCGACGACGAGGAGGAGGACGACGACGAGCTCGGCCACGACCACGACGACGGCTACCTGCAGGAAGAGAACGGCAACGCCGGCGACGGCAGCGACATGGTCGTGGTCTAGCACCCGGCTGCTGCTAGTTCAGCTTGCTTGCTCTCTCATTTAGTCCACTAGCTACTACCTCTAGTTGTTAGTTGCTTTCCAATTGCGTGAGTACGTGCATGGAGATGCCTTGTGTTTGCATGGCCAGGTATTAGTGCACTAGTGCAAACTAGCTTAATCACATGCACATGTGTGTGTCTGTTTCCCCAGAGGGAAGAAGGGTCGCACTAGCTAGGCACCGTACGGTCAGAGAGATACCAATCGAGTTGGGGAGAGAGACAGAGATGTGTACGGTGCCATGGTCATTTCTTGTATCTGTAGTTTGGTCTTCATCTGTACCCAAAGTTCTACTACTGTTTCATGGTGTCTCGTGCAGATATATCATCGAGTGAAAAAGAGCTAGAAAGAGAGACAGAGAGTAGTAGTACTGGCTAGCTACTCGTGTAGCAAGAACCCTACTTAGTATGTTTGTTTGGTGCTAAGACGATCGAACTTTTTTACCACGACGCTCGACTCGTCAATCTCTCGGATGCTTCTCTTTTGTGCTTCCCTCATGGGCGACTTGTCATGTCTCCCACTGTGACTGATGGTGTTGAGTCCATTTTTGATCTTTCTCTCGGCTCATAGTTAGGTACTTTTCCATGCTTGTCTTTTCACATATATGTGCAAACTCGACTACTGATCAAGGAGTGTGGTAAAAAAGAATCCATCCCTCTCTGTACCAAGCAAGCAGGCAGTGCATGCAACTTTGTAGCGTCAGCCTAGCTAGATATTACATACTCACACCAACTGTCATACTCCGAAGTGTAGGGTTAAATCCGGAGGTATTTATACTATAAAATGCCAGCATACGCTATATATATGCTTTTAGTTAGTGGCTTTAGCTCCACACAGGGAAAAATCTTTCGGGGAGAAAATTTTTTCGCCCACAGGCGAAAGAACCGAAAGGACGAAATTTCGGTTATTTCGTTTAAATTTCGGACGAAAAAATTCAATTTTTTGATAAAATTTAACCAAAATTTGAATAAAATTTAACCAAATTTTAAATAGGATCAAATTCGGCCGAATTTTAGCCGAATAGAAGATCTTTCGCTGGGGGACGAAAGGGACGAAATTTCGTCCGAATAACGAAATTTCGTCCGAAATTGAAAACCCTGGCTCCACATCGAGCAGAAGCAAGCAAATATGAGCGAAAAAGGAGCATGCAAACTCTTGCCTATGCATGTGTGTGACTTGTACTATACAGTACACACCATGAATCTTGTTGTATGTAGTATCTTTAACTCTACACTGGAGCAAAACCAAGCAAATACGACGTATTTACTGGAGTGGGGTTAGCTAGATGTATACATATACTTGCTGACATACATGTGGGATTGAACAGCATATGTGTTAAAGTATGATATGAATTCGTATACGTATCTAAGTGGACACATACGCCAACCTTGTCCCAGTTTCATAATTTCTTACGACTCTTATTCTCTAGTCTATATATGTACCATTTATAGTTGCATGGTTGAGATGCGTCAAAGATCATCATACTTGTAAACTCTCCTCGTATATTAAATTCCGTCTTTGTGCGTCCTCGTATATTAAACTCCCAGGGTGGCCATCTCATGGATAAGGCGACCTCCGCAGCACCGAGGGGTGGTATCAGGGACTCACCTCAACTCCGTTCCACCACTTGACTTCATACTAAGCGCCAACCCACGCTCTACCTCAACGACTATTCCAGTGGTAGGTTTGCCAGCACCATAGCCTGTGTTGCCGTGCACCATGCCCTAGCGTCTTACTACCCTATCTCTATCGACGATCTTCTGCCACAATCAATCGTTATCTTCCATCAAGAAGCTGTGTTGTCAGCCCTGCATGTTTTTTGTTGGAGGTGGAGTTCATTGTAATTCGGGCTATTATGCCTTATTATTGCAGCATCCACGCAGGATTAATCATTGACGATTTTTTTGATGATCCGTCGTCTACTAGGGTTACTACAGCAAGATCCGCACATATAGAGTGTAAGGTGGAATTGCAGGCTTTCAATACAATGAGTTAATTTGGGCTACGCTTAATTCAAGGGACTTTTAAGAAACCAAAAAAAATCATTGTTAGTTGTGGGGACAATTGAATTTGGTGTTTTATTCACGGTTTCGATATGTTGCAATTTTAGATCGTTTACGTGACCATTATGGAGGCTTTTGCGATATTTAATTTTAAAAGTTTGATGATACCCTAATGGCAGCTAGCATGATACTCTCCAGAGTTTTTTTATTCATTAGTGAAGGTTATACTTCAAATATAAGTTCGAGGTGAAGTATTTAAAATGCAAGAAGAAATTAATTATCTACATAGATACTACAACGTTTGGTATTACAGGTGCAATATGTTCTAGTTGTCACAGCTCAATATAAGAGGTCTATTGTAGAAATTGTTTCTGCTACATGAGCGAATTCACCTTAAGTTGAAAATTGTCGAGTGTATGATACGAATTCGTCTCAAGGTGGAGATTATTAAAATATGATACAAATTCATATGTGTATCCAAGTGGACAATACGTCGACCTTGTTTCGGTTTCGTAATCTCGTAAGATTCTTGTTCTCTAGCATATATATGTACCACTGTAGTTACACAGTTGAGATATACGGAAGTTACTCGAACTTATAATCTCTCATTATTTAGTGAATTCTGTTTTCATACGTCGGCGCTCTTTCTCATAAATATGTTCATGTTAAATCCGCGCTTTCCATTCTTTTTATCGGCTACTACCATGGAGAGCGGAAGGAGCCAAAGTCTTGAGTTAGAGGTGTCCAGAGGGGAAAAGCTAAGGCTAGGCTGGCTAGCCATGGGCACGGGCATGCGTCCAGATGGGGAGAGTGAGGCAGCTTTTGGCTGCGGCGCTCACTTGGCGCCTACTGAGAGAGAGAGAAGGAATAGCCTTCGTCGCGGCCTCCCATCCCTTGGCCTTTCTTTACCCCCCCCCCCCCCCCCCCCTCTTTCTTTTTCCAGTGCGTACTGCCTCCTCCCTGCCCTCTTCTGCCAACAAAGCTATACTACTACTAGCTCAGCTCTGCTCTAGCTGCTCTCTCTCTCTCTCTCTGTCTGCTACAATCTCTGTCTAGAGGGAGAAGGAGGGTGCACATGGAGATTCAGATCAATGGGATTGCTTTGCTAGGTTAGAGAGAGAGAGAGAGAGCGCGCAGAGGCGCGGCCTGCGTGCTGCCGAGTAGCCAGCTGCAGCCATGCAAGAGGTGCATGCGACGACGGTCATGGCCTGTGCACGTAGCAGGGTGAAGACTGCACCTGCGTGCATGCAGCCGGCTGCGTGGCGGGGCGGGATTGGCCGGCGGGGACCGTGCATCGGCTGAGCCGGCGACCGACCGAGCTAGGCGCGGCCTCAAAGTGAGCGCCGCGCCTTGCACGCTCCGCAGCAAATCATGCTGTGTGTGTATTCTGTTCTATCCAACAATGATTTGTTGCTGTATTAGTTGTAGGAGCTCTACCTAGCTCTAGTAGAGACAGGCAGGCATGCATGCCCCCCCCCCCCCCCCCCCTCTTTCCCACTTTCTGGGGATGCATACATATTGCATAGTTGTTACTACCTCCTAGTCACTTTGTGATCAGGTACAATAGACTACACTTGGTCAAGTAGTAGCTTGAGCTATATATAATATATATATATATATATATCCATCTCTACATGGCTAAGTTGTAGGTACTAGCTTAGGGTCCGTTTATATTAGTTTTTGCTGATAGATTTTGGCTTTAACTTATGAATAATAATAACTTGTAGAGAGCAGTATAGAGAGAAATGTATTTCGCAACCTGGGTTATATGTTGGTGTAATTCTTGCTCAACCAACAAGGTGGCACTAAACTCCCAACTCTCAAGCTTATTTCCTTACATGGGCCTTAATAGGCTCAATTCATCCTCATTTTGAGTTGGGTCTAACAACCCATCCTCAAAGGACTTGATGTCTTCGTTAGCAGCATAACCACGCTAGGGCAAATAACTAGGATCTTCTTTCTTGTCACACATCCGAGCATCTAGTACCAATACATATACTTTGCCGTGTGTCCACTTATATGGACCTACACGTGTCATATGCCTACACCCTTGATCCACACGCATGTGTAACCTCGAGGGCCAGCTCTAATACCATTTATAAGACGTCAGCACTAAATAGGCTTAGGTTTACTTATGTATATATAGAAAGGCTTGTTCGTGCTCTCGTTAGTACATACTCTCATTTCTTATATACTGCTTAAATAATATCGTTATATCTCGTTATTCTTTTAAGCATACTCTAATAATGATTATAAAACACTCTAATTGTGAATTTCATGAAAAAATTCATGAAAGTCCCTTTTTATAGCATAATTTGTATATATATATATATACTCTTTTATATATGAAAATAGTATATAACAAAAATAAAAGACTCTCATAAAAAAATTTCAACAAAATCGCATTGAAGCATAAGTATGAAATCATTTTCCTTCATACACACACACAGAGAGAGAGAGAGAGAGACGTGCATGCGCGCATAGCTAGCATACTGGTGTGTTTGTTCATCAAAGAAGCAGACATCCCGTCTGCGTTGCACAGTTTGCTGTAGTACAAATATGTATGCGTGAAAGCATGCATGCATGTGTGTATCAGAATGTATGCATGAAAGCATGCATGCATGTGTATCAGACTATCAGTAGATGGCTCTGCTGCAGTTTTGTGTTTGTGTTTCCACGGATCAGTTGATCAGTCTCGGCATCGTACGCTGTGCTCCTCCTCCGAGCTGGCCTATGCACAGGGCGCTGCTCGCCGGTCGCTAGCTTTATGCAGAGAGACCTAGCTAGCATGCAGCTCGATCGATCACCACGTACTAGGAGCTCGCAGCTAGCTAGTACAAACATCAACATGGATGGACCACAGCGCAACTATATTTGTCTCTCTGCTTGTTGTATGTGTGTCTGTGCAGCAGTATGTCTGAGAAACAGGGGAGAGAGAGAAAGAAGTATTATAGCTCTCTTTTGGTTAATCCGACTAATCCTAATCAAGCTCATCGAGCACTCTCTCTCTCTATATATATAATTACACCCGCGAGTAAAAGGTATTTTTCACACACACACACACACACACACACACACACACACACACACATATATATATATATATATATATATATATATATATATATATATATATATATATATATATATATATATATATATATATATATAACGTCATGATGCCCAGACTCTATGATTGAGACTTTTCATTCATGATTGATTCAGCATGCTAAACCAATAACTTCCTTTCCAAATTGACGCATTTTCGAATTAATAAATGTTAACAGGTTTGCCTGATATATTGTACTTGCACGCATCTAAAAGCAATCCAAAGACATGGAGACTTGGTGCCCAGACACCATGGTGCCCTATTTCAACGTTATATATATACACACACATCCACCACATGTGATGCACATATGTCGATATTTGTAGGTATCTTAGTTAGGTTAAACTTCTTCATGCTCCCAAACAATCAAAAGTAGAAGGAACATGCACCACAGAATAAATATGTCCATTTCTGGTGAAGAGCAAGCACAAGAGTTCTGCATTCACAGTACAGTTTCTTCAGACCGGGCCGGGTCAGGCAGAAATTCAAGTCTGATCCCTACCCACAAGCCTAAAACTGGCTAGATTTCTCTCCCCCTTTCTGCCACTAGCTTGTCCTTTCTTTTCTTTTCCTATCTACACTTATTTATTATAGTTTGTTTAACCTTTTATAATTACAAATAGTTTTGATGTTTCATTACAATAATAATTTAAAAATTAACTCGATCACTACCCCCAACTATAGCCCGTGGTTGAACCAAGAACTAATCGGTACATCAATTCTTCTAATCTATTGATGTGTGCCCACGCACCTACCTACGTAGAATTCAAACAGCATATGCCTGGCATGCATGTGTATGTACGTAGGTCATCGTAGATCGAACGGTGTACGTACCAGGGGCGGATTTGGGTAGCATGAGGTACAACTGCACCCCTACATTTAACAAATATATATCAGAAGTATCTCTACTATTTAAAAAATATGAGTTGGTGGTCGTCGGTCCGTTCTCCCTTCTCTCTTCTCAGTCGTTCGACCAAAGATTAGCCATGCAGATCCGTATGTAGCTAGTTCCTCAACTCCTCGTAGAAAAAGTCGGACCAACGCGTGGACCGCGCTCCTCCTCCTCCTCCTCCCCCGCATTCTCTGCTTCCCGCAACCACTCCACCTCCTGCAACTGCCGCCTCCTTCTCTTCCCCGAACCGTCGTGCCGTGCCTCCTCCTCCTCAGTGTCGCCACCAATTATTTCCCCGCGCGGCAACGTCTGGTTGCAGCCTTCAACGTCCCCCAGCAATGTCGCATCCCCCATCGCCGCCTCCCCAATGCATTCGCTCGCCACCTCCTCTCCCCATTTGCCTCGCCACCTCCCCACCTCCATCCCGCAACCGCCATCTCCTTCTCTCCCCCGAACCCTCGTGCCATGCCTCCTCCTCCTCCTCAGCGCTGTCACCAATTCATTCCCCACGTGGCAACATCTGGTTGCAGTCCCCCAACTTCCCCTAGCAGCACCGCATCTCCCTGTCACTACCTCCCCAACGCATTCGCCCACCGCCTCTTCTCCCCATCTGCCCGTCGCCGCCTCCCCACCACCACCTCCCGCAACCACCGTCTCCTCTCCCTTGAACCCTCGTGCCACGCCTCCTCTTCCTCCTCAGTGCCGTCACTAATTCCATCTCCCATCGCCCCTCCAACCAGCGGCACGACGCTCAGTGACAGTAGCCGATGGATCGGAGATAAGGACGCTCGGCGAAAGCAGCCGGTCGATTAGAGAGAAGGGCACTCGACGATGGCGGCGACGACTTCCTCTTCCTACGCCCGCCCACGTGGCTCTCCCCCGTCGCCACCTCCCAACGGTCGCTCACCCGGTGAGCCTCTTTACCTCCTCCTGCTTTTCGCTCGGAGCCCATCGCGCTGTCTGGCGATTTTGGTTCCCCAAGCTGGTCGTCGAAGTCGGTGTCGTGGTAGAAGGGGGCCGTGGTCGAGGGGCCATGGCCAAAGCCGAGGGACCATGGTTGAAGTCAAAGCCATGATCGAATGGGGCGGTGGTCAAAGATTAGTGGTCGAAGTCGAAGCCGTGGTTGAAGGGGCGGTGGTCAAAGTCGAAGGGACGTGGTTGAAGTCAGGCCGTAATCGAAGTCGAAGGGTCGTGGTCGAAGTCCAAGCCATGGTTGAAGGGGATAGTGGTCGAAGTCGAAGGGCCGTGGACAAAGTCGGTCCGCCGTCAAAGTCAAAGGGCCGTGGTCGAAGTCAGACCGTGGTCGAAGTCGAAGGGTCATGGTCAGAGTTCAAACCGTGGTTGAGGGGGATAGTGATCAAAGTTGAAGGGTCATGGTCGAAGTCCCAAGTTGTTGTCGAAGGGGACAGTGGTCGAAGTCGAAAGGCCGTGGATGAAGTCGGTCCGCAGTCAAAGTCAAAGGGTGGTGATCGACGTTGGGGCCGTGGTCAACATCGGGGCCATAGTCGAAGGGGGCCGTGGTTGAGGGGCCTTGGCGAAGTCGAAGATCTATGGTTAAAGTCGAAGCTGTGGTCATCGAAAAGGGAAATGGTCAACGTTGAAGGGCTGTGGTCATCGAAGGGCCATAGTCGAAGGGGACAGTGGTTGAAGTCGAAGCCGTGGTTGACGTCAAAGGGCCGTGGTCGAAGGGGATAGTGGTTGACATCGAAGGGCCGTGGTCGAAGGGGACGGTGGTCGAAGGGGGAAGTGGTCGACATTGAAAGGCCGTGGTCGAAGGGGACAGTGATCGAAGGGGGCAGTGGTTGAAGTCGAAGATCCCTGATCAAAGTCAAATCCATGATCGAAGGGAGCTGTAGTCGAAAGGGGAAGTGGTCGACGTCGAAGGGCCGTGGTCGAAGAGGGAAGTGGTCAACATCGAAGGGTCGTGGTTGTCGAAGGGTCATGGTCATAGGGGATAGTGGTCGAAGGGGGCAGTTGTCAAAATTGCAGATTCGTGGTTGAAGTCAAAAATCCATGGTCGAAGTCGAAGCCATGGTCGAAGGGGAAAGTGGTCGGCGTCGAAGGGCCATGGTCGTCAAAGGGCCATGGTCGAAGGGGACAGTGGTCAAGAGGGGCAGTGGTCGAAGTCGAAGATTTGTGGTCGTCGTCAAAGCCGTGGTCGAAGAGGGAAGTGGTCAACGTCGAACGGCCGTGGTTGAAGGGGACAGTGGTTGAAGGGGTAGTGGTCGAAGTCGAAGAGGGCGGTACTCGAAGTCGAAGGGGGAGTGGTCAAAGTCGCGGTTATGGTCGTAGTCGTAGCGCCCATGGACGTGGTTTTAGCAGTCATGGTCGTAGTCGTGCGCCAACCCAAAGGGCACCTGCTGGTTCGTCCATTACCTCTGTCGCTATGAGTTCCCCCTCCAGTTGGACATCCCCGTCGCTTACCCCTAGGTCATCCCCGAGATCGAGCTCCCCGTCCTCGACGGCAAGACCCACAAGGTCTCGTACTCCCCATGGATTATAACATACTTTTGGCCACGAGGTGTGATCGATGGCTTCCGATTTAAGACCACGAGTGCTGGTCGATGTGTTCTAACTTACGACCACGAGGTGTGGTCGATGTGTTCTGACTTATGACCATGAGCGCTGGTTAAAGTCGAAGATCTATGGTCGAAGTCGGGGCCGTGGTCGAAAGGGGTCGTGATCGAAGAGGGCCGTGGTCGATGTCAAAGGGCCGTGGTAGAAGTCAAGGCCGAGCAGGTTGGCGTCAATAGTTGGGCGACAGGGCACAAGCGCACCGGAGGCCTACCAATGTACGGCCACCAGCGATGGTTGACAGCTCCCAACCTACGATCACACGCGATGGTCGTGGCTTCTAACTTATGACCACAAGGTGTGATCGACGGTTTTCGATTTACGACTAGGAGCACTGGTCGATGTGTTCTGACTTACGACCACGAGCATTGGTCGATGTGTTCTGACTTACGACCACGAGGTGTCTTTGATGGCTTTCGACTTATGACCACGAACGATGGTCGTCGGCTTTCGACGTACGACCACGAGCCATTGTTGAAGGCTCCCAATTTAGGACCACGATCGATCGTTGACCATTCCCAACTTACGATCACCAACGATGGTTGACCGCTCCCAACTTATGACCATGAGGTGTGGTCGATGTCTTCTGACTTATGACTACGAGGTGTGATCGACTGCTTCCGACTTACTTGACAGATTTAAAAACTTTTAGAACATGTTTGTATACACCCATGAGTTTTAAAACATATAGTATGATAAATTTTAAAAATCTGTAGCAACGTACGGACATTTAACTAGTATTATATATATATGTGTGTGTGTGTGTGTGTTCATTATCTGTCCATAGGTGTAAAATGCGTGCTAGGAAGTTACTATCGTTTATGAGTGAAGTTACTGTCAAACATATGTAGAGTTATTATCAGTACACAATTGGGTAGTAACTCTATATGTATTTGATAGTAACTTTACTCATAAACGGCAGTAACTTTTCGACGCACAAACTAGTACGCACGAGCAAATTAGCTACAACACCTCGGCCCGTCCTCCGAGCCCAAAGTGCTACCACCAACTCTAACGCTACCAATTCTAGCTATTACCGCTGGTCTTGTGCAGGAACTCCTATATTTAAATTTCAACCAAATGGCAAACAACATATGCTTGACACTAAGCGCAGAAGCAGAGGTACAAATTTGCCAATTACCAAATGGATACTATACAAATATTCCTTGTTACGACATACTTTTAACGATAACTACATGGCATGCCATCAAAATCTAAATATATCAACTATAGGTGATATATGAATTACTATTGCACGTGGAACAACTATGCTACTCTCGCCTATATATGTCGTTCTCACTAGTCACCTAAAACAACAACAAAACAAGAGTGAGTCCGAAGACTCAACAAGTATACGATAATACAGTTGGGTAAGCACAGTAGTCCAGTGAATCACATATTTATGAGCCGTAAATCATAAACTCTGTATTGCATCTCTGTCTCCTGGTTATTTCCTGCAAATGCGATGTGATGCCATGCCATGCGTCTCCATACAGCTTATATTGCTATAGTGGAGTTGTTTCACTCGTAAGTGAAACTCCTCTGCCTCCATCTCGTGGAGGTGCCTACTGAAGCAGATCTTTTCCTCCATTCCTGGAGGTGTCTACCGAAATAGGTCTTGATTTTTCCACCGTCGTGGGAGGCCTACCGGAGTAGGTCCTTCAGATGAGTGCAATGTATGATGCAACATTCTTCAAATATTGATAGTCAATTATAAGCATTATCTTATAAAAATATTGTAAAACATGGCATAGAAGAAATAAATACCAATCCTGCATCACAATACACTATTCCATCATGCACTTGCCTAATTATTCCTGTGGACGATGCGTAAAGGACGCCAAACCAAGACCTCCACATATAAATATCACTCGAACTCTCAACTCAACATTGCAATTCACGCAAGCATACAAACAACATTGGTTCTACGCGTATAGACAACAAACAACGTTCCTACACTCAAACCCGATATCTACAGCCTCTCTCACCAGACACCTCTTCGATGCCCCAATGTCCAACCGACCATAATTTATGGATCACGCCATCTATATTCGCAGATAAATCTTATTTGTACACACTTAATCTTTTTGCCCTCTTTTCTTTTTTTCTCTCTTCTTTTCTTTTCTTTTTTTCTTTTCTCATTTCCTTTTCTACCTGGCCGGCTCCCCTCCCTCTCTTCTATTTCTCCTAGCTCCTCTCCTCACACCGATTTGGATCTCCCCCTGGGTGCCGCGCCTCCGGCCACTCGGCGCCACGCTGCCTTGGCCTCTCCTTGACCCTGGTGCCTCCACCTTCGGCTCCCGCTCGGCGTCTCCTCCCCTTGGCTCCGCATCGGCCGTGGCTCCGTCATCCCAGAGTCACCTCCCAGCCTCGCCACCGCTGGCACCTCCCCGTGGCCGCCCTTTCGGCTAGTGCCGCTGATTCCCCTCTATGCTAACTCGTACGGCCCTGGCCGAGCCCCGCTCCTCACCGTCCGAGTTCTATGCACCCCTCCTTGGCAACCCTAGGTTGGCCCTATGGTTAGGCTACTCACTGCCAGCTCCGATCCGTCTCCTCATGCTCCTCCTTTACTCCTATGCTCTTCTCCTACCCCTCTCCCTCTCTCGATTTACTTGAGTTCTTCTTTAATTTCAACTTGTTATTTTTGATTTTGGGACTCAACCGAGGGTGATTGTTCGGTGGCTACGACAGGGCTCAAGGTCATGCCATGCGCCGAGAAAGTATGGTATGGCTGTCGGGTGCATGGAGTTCACCCCACACCATGGTGGCTCACCTCCTCGGTACTTTTGCTCCCTCTCTTCTATTCTTCTACCTTCAGCTAGTATTCTATATAATGGTTCTATGGTGCCCTAGTGATGTATGCGATATTTGAATGGTTGCTTTTTGGCTACAGGCATGCATGGTTTAATATTGATAAATTCACACTATTACTATGGGTAATTAGTAGGCTACCTTTGCCGATTGATGATTGGGTTGCTTTGGGAAAGGTTGACAGTTTGTGCTTAGCAGTCATTTTCTTGGTCGCTTGTGTGTCGATCGGTGGTGACCTCCTCCCAGGGCTGATAGTCTTGCTGGCCTACGGTCTGGCTTCTTGCGAGCTTCTTGCTCCTGATCGGCTTGCCCTACTTCTTACTCTACGGTGGCCGGCGAGATTCGGCCATGTGGGATTTGATTTGGTTGGGGAAAGAAAGAGATGAACTGGGGTTTCACTGGTGCCGTGCTCAGTGTTTTCTCTGGCTTCTCTTCTCTTCTCAGCTGGTTGGGCGTGACTTTTCTCTTTTGGAGCCATGCTATGTAGAGGTGTCGTGTTGTGCTTTCTCGATGTGTTGTGCTGGCCTCTTACTATTGCCTTGTGGGTGCTGGTTGATATTTTGGTGATTTGGGACAGTTGGTGGTTGCTATGGTATTTTGCATATATCTCAGGTTTGTGTATGTCGAGTGATGACCCTATGGTTGTGAGAAGTGCCGACTGGCCCTCGGACAATCAGGTATCTCTTTGAACGGGCTGCCCTGCCCAAAGTACCTTCTAGGCTCTGACGGCAATCTCTTTCTCTTTCTTTAATTTGCCTAATTTTATTTGTTCTTTTGTTCGGTCTTTCTAGGCATCTTAATACTAACTGGCTCACAAGTAACATGGCGGTGCAGTGCTAGCTCAAAGGTGGATTCTAATCCTATTGTATGAAATATATGCACGTAACTTCGCCTTTCTAAATTTTGATGTACCAATGGGAATATGTATTAATCCAAATTTAATTTCTATTCTCTTTTGATTCGAATGTAACTAGGAGTGTAAGAAATGATTTCCCTTTTGTAATTGATTTCCCTGTATTGTAAATTATGAATTATTGATTATGGATAATTACATTTTTTATTTGCAACATGATTTGTTAGTTTATTTCATTCTTTGCTTTGCTTTTTCATTTTCTTTCCCACATGTATTACATTAGCGCAGCCGTGTGTGTATGAAGTTCTACTTGCACTTCTCTGATTTTAGCCCAAAAGCATCTTTCTCATGGGTTTTATATTTTGTATTTTAATTATACTTCACAAAGTTATAATGTGTTACATTTGAACTCTTGTACTATGTACTTTGAATTTTTAAATTCACAATTTTGCACTCCCATTACTCAAATTCTAGATCCGCCATTGGTATGTACCTAGTGATCAGATCTGGATACTAGCCACATACGTACATACGCGTGATCCGTTTGACTATGACTCTATTCTTTTTGACCTTTCATTGGCTTTCGTTTCTCTCAGCAATCATTTTCATCAGACTAATAAACCACAACCAAAAGTCATAAGTCGTAGTCCAAAACAGGCCCTACCTATGCATGCAACCATGCATGATAAATTAAGCTTGCTGTTAGCTTTGCATTATATTCCCTGTCGTTGTCGCAATGTTTCACCCGTTGCATACATGTGGAATGACAAGCTTTTACCCTGACAGGGACGCGGCACGCGCACCTAACATCCATCCTGCCCTTTACATTACACAACAAGCTAGCCACATACATTAGCTACATATGCATGCATGCTCATCGTGCACCCTGTGCGTATGCATCTATCTCTTCGAAATCATTGGTTCAAGTTGCATGCATCGACATGCACATGCGCTAACCAAGCATGCACGCATCATTGTAATTCGTCTCATCGATCCATTCGTCGTCGTCTTCACTGTCGATCGAATGTATTGATTAGTTTCCATCTTTGGCGTGTCATGTTACTTTCATCATTCCGGTCTTTCTGTGCATGTTTTCATCAGATCTATGCTAGGGTTGATCGATTTTCCTCCATGAAAGTGATATGCATGTGTAGATGTACCATGCATGTAGCTTAGCTAGAGAACATACACACGTATGAACAAGGTAGGCACGGTTGTTTCCTGGGGCAAAACAACACTCATGGTACTACTATACAAGCTTTATTATTATTACCATCAGAGACATATACATGACTCATCCTGATGAGGCCTTTCTTTATCTCCTAGTCTTCAGTGAAGAAGCAAAAAAGGGGAAAAGAGAAAGGAAGAAAAAAGAAAAGGTAAAGGAGAGAAAGCAAAAGGAAAACAAAAAGGAGAAGAAGAAGAAGAAGAAATTTACGTGAGCAGCAACCATTTCCTTCTATGCTACGTGAAAATTCGTGCATACATAAAAACGATTGGTGAGAGTCGAGGTGAATTGGAAACTATGCATGGAGGTACGTGTACGGACGTGCATGCATGGCGCAAATCAAATGAACGGCAAAAATAGTGTACATGGACTGTGTGTGCATGGATTGATTGATATATTTTTGTGTCTATTTGATGGCCTTTGCGTTGTAGCAAAAATGGCGATGGAACTCTCCGCCTATGCAGCATTTCAGCCTCAGGAAGCTGGGCTCCTTTGGAACTGTTAGGGGCCTCGTCGACCTGTCAATGTCAAATCATACATATGCATGAATATTAAGAACCAATTATTCTGTTTAAAGTATTAACTTGGCACGATTAGTATTGAAAACAGGACCTAGGTTCTGAAACAATTTGAACTAACTACGTCACAGGAATTATGTACCCCTTCACGGTCTCAATCTCTATGTATCCACATTTAATCAATGCCTTTGTATTTTAAAGAAGATTTTAGTTATTTCAGACTGAAGCTAGGACCAACTGACTGTCACCATCTCACTGTCCTATCTTGCTAGCACCAAGTCAAAAGTCATGTTCATCTTGCTTCCTTAAATAGGATTGAATCGTAACCTTAATCGTTACCTAATGAATTATAAATTTGTGTAGTACGTATAACAACTACCATCCAAAATGCATGCACAGTTGTTTGTTCCTTATTCCTGTTTGTATAGTGTGTCTTCCAAATGCCTAGCAACTCCTGTCCTTAATTTGCTTGTATTCATTCTGTTTCGTACTCTCAATATTGCCTTATTTTAACCATATCGATCATTAATATCTTCGTTCTGTTCTAGTGTTCTACACATACAGTGATATAGTGACCCACGTTCGTGGTCCAACATAAGATTAATTATGAGATTTGGTGAACCAATTAATCTCTTCCAATCAGTTCAATAATATGTGTCCAGTTAATGATATGCTTATGTAATAATTGCCTTTGTGGGTGGAATGGCTTGTCAAATGCTGGCATGAGTTGGGCCTTTGGAACCATCTCCTTCCTCATCAACTTGATCTCACGTTCCTCCATCACCTGCATGCAGTAATTTCACATCCAGGGAGCATTACATTAAAAAATCTCTGTTAAACAAAATCTAAAAATTTAAGAAAACATGTCTCCAAACATCCCTCACCTTTGATAACTTTTCCTCAAATCTCCGGATGATTTCCATGGTACTTATCTTGCTTGCAACCTGCTCAACAAGTTAGTCTGTCTCAGGACAGGTATATAAATGTTAAATTAAGGCATAGGGTTGTGTATCTATATAACCTGATAATTGAAACCAGCTCTCCTTATTGCTCTCTCCTCTGTGTGAAGCCTAAAGTAGCTCAGTGGCTCCTCGTGCTTTGGTGATCTCTGATGAACATGTACAGGACAATATTTTAGGGTAATTATATGTGTGTTGCTCAGCATACAGAGTAAATCACTTGTCAATTTTTGAAGTGAACAACCTTGGGTGAGGTTTGTGAAGTTGGAGAACGGCGTTTGCTCTCATCATGATTTATCAAGTCTTGACCTCCTTTACGGACGTTTTGGTGTTCATTTTTCCGTCCTCGTGGCTAAAATTTTTATCATGTTGAGAATATTAATTCAGAAAGGAAATTGCATTTATTTATAGCTGGTTATAACTATCTCATGCGATGAATATGTGAAAGCAAATGTCTGATTAACTATATGCATGCATGTGATATTTCACCACGTAGAGATGGGCCCGTGCATGCATGGGAACTGACTATATTTTCACCTGACAAATGGGGCTAGAAGGGCTACGATGAAATGAGATGTTGCACCCTAAATATTCGACCTCCAATATCTTTAATTAGGTATGCATGCATGGAAAACAATCATGCATGATGATGAGATATACCACCATAAAATGATTATCCCTGTTTTTTAAACACTGCAAAGAAAAGGACCATAACTAACATGATATATATGTCCCACATCTCATTGATATATTCGAACCAAATTTGACTAATTTTCGTACAAGGGTAGTTTGCTCTTGAAATGGGCCATTCCATTTTTATGTGTATAATTGACTTCTCCATGCCATATAACATCACGCTGAGTCATTGTCAAAGTATCTTAAACAAGCAATCAGAACTTTTTTATTTTCAATTTTGCAAGAAAAGGAAATGATTTTGCATGTATATACGATAAGTTAGCCCTACGTACTAAACCATGTTGGACTAAAGCTAGAAGTGTGCTTAACTGTGGTGCGTGTTTACTATTCAGAATTAGGTTTCAATCATATATCAATTTATTTTTGGAATAATCCTTACCTATTCCTCCTAGAATATATACACACAACCATATATATATTGTACGTATAAGCAGAACTTGGTTTCTAGCAATTTCTTTTCAGAAAAAAGGAATTTTTTTTAGGAAAACGGCTAACAAACATTGAGTTATGCTAAAATACTGTAAACTCTTAGTGTAGAATTATATACGCATAAATGTACACGCATGTAATACAAATATACCTCTGCAGTATTCTTCTTATGAGGAGGAGATCCTCCGTTCCTTACCGGGCTCTTGGGACCTGTACTAGCCATTGAGCTCTGCAAAAATAACAAGAGAAGAATCAAGTTAATTAAAACGAAACTCCAAATTAGTAAACCAAGTTGGTAATATAAGCTTTTAATCCAAGTGTGCCCGACTATATATATGCTAGCTATAGCAAGCTAGCTTGCAAAGAGCTCACCCTGCCTTGACCACTTGGACAGTCATACGAGAAGGAAAGAAAATGGTACGTAAGCTAACATAAAATCGCGCGCTTAGGGCTTGTTAAGTAAGCCTTTAACTAACTTGAAAGTAACTGACTACAAAATGACAAGAAGACATGTAACTTAAAGGACCAAGCAAGGCATGCACACTTATAAATCTTCACTTCAAATTTTTTTTATAAAAAAAACTCTTCACTCACCTCCACTTTAATCAAGTTTTCCTGAAACAACTTGTGCAAGAATTTGCATGTTCAAGGGAAGTTCTAACCTGAGACCTTATGCTAGAACTCAAAAACAACAGAAAAGCCAAAAGATTATATCTTGCTTCTCTTTCATGAAAGGATCGATCTTGACGCAACCTTAAGTTCATCATGCATATTGAAGCCGCATACGAACTAGCACGGCATACAATGGAGCTCTATCTAATCACACACAAGATGTTTCTTATTTCCTAACCTTAGGGGAGGTGGCCTTCCTTGTCTTTTCCATCTCTCTCTTTCCTGAATCCTCTCAATGAATGCAGGCGAGAATGATCACTTAAGCAACCAATAGTTGCAACAATTTATAGAGCCAGCTAGCACCATGCCAATGCATTGATGCACAGCATCTCTAGCTAGCTAACCAAGTGCACATTGGGACATGGTATGTAGCTTTCAGCCCTAGTGTGCCACTTCACCAGCCATCCATTCCATGGTTCCTTCCAAGAGACCCCCCTAACTTATTAAGCCCCTACAAATCAAGTACACTTTTAGCATCAAGCATATCATCAGTGTGTTTTTGTGTGTGTTGTTACTACTATACCAACCATCTGATGAGACATAGCCATCAGGGAAAACAAGGCTAACAAACTCGTCCCCCCTTTTGAGGTGGGACTGAAACTTCTGATCGATATACCCTCACTGAAAAGAAACCGCGGCGATCGACGACCACGCAGCTAACCACGCAGTCGCTTCGTCTCTCTCGATCGCTCTCTGGCGTTTGGTTATGGTTAGGCTTCTCGTCGCGCATCGCCGGAATAGCGACGCGTGTGAGCGTGGAGGCATGAAGCTTGAGCTGAAGCTTCCTGGCTATGGCCGCATGCATGGATTGGAGCGAGCTGGTCATGCGAGCTCTCCTTGAGCCTGACACTTGCAACAACCTTAACATTGCCAAGGCAACAGAATGATCCTGTGCGCATGCGTAGCCGTGATTGTTATGGCTCATCTTTTTGGCATATTCACATGCTATATGTGCTGTTAATTTCTGCACGGAATTTAATTGTGCACAGCGCTGCTGAGTTAGTACTGATCGTTGATTGTGCATGGAAGCTTAGCCTTTTGTCAAATTAAAAGGAGGCATCTCGTTTCAAGATTAAATTGTTGTAATGTGTGTTTTAAGGGAAAGTCGATCTAACTTTAGTCCTTCAATTTTTTTTGTTTTGTTCAGTTTTACGACGTTGAATTATAGGGAGTAATATAATTTAGTCCTTACTTTTAATTTAGTTTAGTTCCTATTTGGATCCTTCCAAATAGAAAACCAAACCTACCGATGGAGTGTACGTGTCACTGGCATGCAGGCCATAGACCCACCTGTTAGTGGCGGAGAAGACTTTTTCAAAAAAATTTACATAACGAAAGTTGAAGGATTATATGAGGCTTAGTTTGGCGTTGCGGTGGCTTTGAATCTACAGCTTTGTTCGACTATTTTTCAATACATTAAGTCACTGACAATCTATTTTAAATTAGATTCATAATAAAAAATTTATAAATTGGTAAAGATTCTCCTTACTAATTATATACAAGGGAGTGTCTAGACATCATCCGGATGTTTTCTTCCTAACTATTATCTAAATTTATGACCCTCAGATTAGAGATCAAGGGGTCCCTTGTTTTTTAGGGGGGGTGAGATTTTTTTAAAGGAAAAGGGGTAGAATTCAAGGGGGATAGGGAGAATTCATGGTCATTGGATATTTAATTCAACGGTCATAAACCTGAATAATAGTTAGGAAGAAAACATCCGGATGATATTTAACAAAACCCTACAATGCCAAACTAGCCCCTAATATCAAATCTCTCATAAGTTTAGGTCCTAAAACGAACCAAACCCGACAAAAACATGGCCTCTCCATTTTTTATTATTATTTGCACGACAAGTAAAGGACTCCATTTCAAATTATCAATCGACTTCAGTACGTCGCACTCATTTTCGTTATTTTCCTTATGTTTCAAGGTTTGAATTAGCATTACTTGTTTGAAAATGTGGCTGATGTCTAGCAGCTGATGCATCAATGTCTCAGGAGTGCGTTTCACTCATCCGACGGCATCAATCACGCATGTATGGCTTACTGAAAAAAAAAAATGTTTGCAGAGGCGACAAGCTAAGTGACACAAGCGTTTCATATTTCAGGGCATGCAACGCAGCTTCACTGGTATCTTCAGTATGAATCGTCCCACATTATTTACAAATAAAGTAGGACACTTTTAGGTGCAGTTTCAATTTGTTCGTTAATCTTCTTTTGTTAGGAGATGGCATAGTTTTTATATATGCAACCAACTTTGAACTATATAATTTTAGCAGGAATCTTCATGTGAATATCACGAATCATGCAACCACGCACAAATGCAGGATTTACAATATTTAGTATTTTAGTACGTGCTGGAGCAAACGACAAGTCGATCATAGTATCTGAGTTAATTCTGACTATTGTTTTTCATGTTCTTGGTGTTTTCAGGCCAGGCTTCCCATTTGGTTCTAATTAATTAAGCTAGCTAGCTGTAAAAGATCCACAAAACGTACCGGTGGTAATTCACGTTAGGTTGCTTCCTGAATTAGTCCAAGATAGGCGAAAATGTTTAATCTCGACAAGTTCTCACATCAAGTTAGTTAGTGATGATTTAGTCCGAATTACTACAAGCTTAGTTCAATTCTACCGATTCCCAGCAACTCATGGTCTTCTGGGGAAAATCTGAAAGTTGTAGTTTGTGGGATAATGATGAAAATTGTACAAAATGTTGTCTCTAAGTTAATATGCCACTCTACCAAATTCCAAACATTATCCAAACGGAAAGAAATAAGAAAAATTGTAGTTTGTAGGATAATGATGAAATTGTCATTGGGCAATCATTCTTGAGCAGAAAGTTAGCCATAATGCTGACACCCTTTTTTACATACGTGTGAGGAAGTGCAATGAATGATTTGGTGAAGAGATTCGATTCCTTTATGCCTATTCTTTTCTCTTGTTTATGGACTAAAATAATAAAATAGATAATACATGGCCCCAGCTACGAGATAGCGAAGGGCCACATTATCGAGAGAGAGAGAGAGAGAGAGAGAGAGAGAATCAGATTTTTGTTTGCTCACTTGAAAAGGTTTTCTCATTGTAACTTAATTACTAATTATTAACCCTTGTTGTCAGGAGGTGCAGATTAGCAATGTAAATAGAGAGCATAAAATACCGGCTCATGAGTTCGATTAACTAGAACAGTTCATACTGCCTTTGGCTGAGGGTAATAATTAAGTTCATGTATGTATTGCCCAGCTGCTTGTTGAAAATGGTTGTAGATTTTTCCTAGCTAAGCAATAATTCTCCCTTTTACCCCGTATAAAAAACCTTAATGTCGCCTTACAGCTTAGTAAGTAACTTAATTTTCTAATTAAAGAGACATGGTAACAAGATTGATCCCAAAAGCAAAGATAGCAGCAGGCCACATGGACAAAAAAACAAAATTTAATTTGATTAATTAATTAAGAACGGATCATGGTCTCAAGTTTTGACTCTTGCTCTGTCTTCTCATCCAAATTCAATGTGGCGATACTTTTTTTCACACCTTGCTCAAGTAGCATGGAGCACCTAGAAATTGCCGTCTAGCGGTTGGGAAAATCAAGTAATTAACCCCACACGATGCAACAAGATACTGCAAAATACCTAAGCAAGTATAGGGAAAATACAAAACATGAAAGAAAATACACTAGAGAAGCCACAATTTCCTAACGGCCTATTAATTAAGCAAATGAAGTTCCTTTTAAGCATCAATTTAAAGTGAATAGCACACTAATTAATGACCTGAAATCTTTCCGGTTACATTAATAGCCGGACTGAAATTAAAGCCTGTAGAATTTAGTACCCTCTACGGCATGCAACATATATAGCGAGCACGTCATGAAAATGTGAAATGGCAACATCGAATACAAGAGTATCAATTAAGGCCATGATGCTTCGAGAGCTACAAAAAGACATCAATCATGCAACTACTTAGAGCAAGTCCAATAATAGAGCCAAGTGTTTGGCTATAAGTCAAGTTATAAGAGCCAAGTTATACAATAATTTGTCTTCTATTTGTCTACAAAAGGTTTTTTATTATTATGTGGTACCATGTCTCACATTCTCTTTCCTATTCCTCCTCACATACATTTATTATCTGAGCCCACCACTACATAGGCTCCCGTGCCCAGCTTGTTGCTTGCATGAGAGCCAAGCTCTCATCTCTCTCCTCTCTTCTCTCCTCCACATCAGCAAAAATGCTGACTGGCTTGGCTATAAGACCATTAGAGCAAGTTTAATAAGGCTAACTGTGCTAGCTACAAGGGAATCCATGTCAGCATAGTCCTATGTGGAGGGAAGAGAAAAGGAGAGAGAGAACCTAGCCGGCTCCCATGCAAGAGTCAGGCTATAGCACAGGAAAAGAGGCGTTATCCATGCATGTACCAATAGAACTAACTGCTATACCCATGCATGTATTAAATTATCAACACCCATGTATGTATTAAATGATTGAGAGCTCTTGTGGAGACAACTTAGAGCAAGTACAATAATGGTCTTATAGCCAAGCTAGTCAGCATTTTTGCTGATGTGGAGGAGAGAAGAGAGGAGAGAGATGAGAGCTTGGCTCTCATGCAAGCAACAAGCTGGGCACGGAAGCATATGCAGTGGTGGGCCAAGATAATAAATGTATGTGAGGAGGAATAGGAAAGAGAATGTGAGACATGGTACCACATAATAATAAAAAACCTTTTGTAGACAAATAGAAGACAAATTATTGTATAACTTGGCTCTTATAACTTGACTTATAGCCAAGCACTTGGCTCTATTATTGGACTTGCTCTTATAGCCAGCTTTGTATGAGTTAGCTGCATCATTATCTTTTGATGACATGGAAATATATTGGAGGTAGCAGCTATCTATACTATTAAACTTACTCTTATTGGACTTGCTCTTAGAAAAGTTGCCATACCAGAAGACGATTGACGTCTAAATTTAAATGTAAAATGTCAATAAAACTCGACTAGAGGGAGCAATAAAGCTAGTCCAACTTTCGATGCGACTTCAATTTAACATGATACATAGATTTTCCACTCCTCAAATAGTATACGGCCCGTTCTTTTTTGGCTTTTAATTTTAGATTCTATCGATCGATATTATTTATTAGACCTATCAGTTACAACCAAAAACTATCAATCACAGTTCAAAAGAATAGGACAACCTTTTAGAAATTTCTGCAGCAATGCACAGCTTTTTGCCTACTAGTTGGGAAGAGCAAGAGTCGTACAACAAAAGGAACGAAACTTTGAAATAAAGGGGACAATATATGTATGATCGAATACCATAATCAGAGGGGGTGAATGATCACCTCCGCTTTTTAATACCTGAAAATAAATCTCAAACCAGAAAAAACAACATAAGTTACCAGATGTAGATTTAGAAAAACGCTCGACCTCTCTGCACATAGTCGTAATCTTCCTCCGCTCAAACACGTCAACACCGATGTGCTTTGCTCGGAACGAGAACAAATCGAAGATAACACCTAGAAAAACACGTCGTCGATACCGACTAAATTTTCTTGAAATAGATCTGATCTTTTATATCTGAATCATGTTCTATGGCTACAAAGTGCCCTCATGGCACCTCTCAAACCCTAGCACAAAAACTCTAAAAGCTTTCTCTCCAGAAGCCCTACAAAAACCACGGTTAACTTCTTAACGTCTCCTCTCTATTTGTATGTTAGAGCCTCAAATTGTGTTCTCATCAAACTGGACACGCAATCCTAACCACCTTCGAAAATCAAGGGACCAAAAACCCTTTCAAACATGGGTTTTCCATTATCTCTAAACCTTCCAATTATGGACACCTTCCATAACTCCTTTCAACTCATCACGTATCGAAACCTCTAGGACCGCACCTCCTGTAGCTTCTCCACACATTATCCACCTTTGATATCCACGTGCTCCAGCGTGAGCCCGACCATCTCGTGTATCCTCAACTGCCTGTACCTTAGATTTCTCCCTCCTAGTCTCGATCCTCCTTGTCACCGACCATAACCGTCTCCATGCACAACCTGCACATGCAAAGGCGAAAGAACTTTTTTTCCGGCATAAGTTCTTCCCAACTTAACCGACATTAGTCCACACATACAAATCACACCCTTAATCATCAATAACTATAAACCCGACCATCCACAATCTCAATTTTCATGTTATGTAGAAATCAACCTCAGACCACTCGGTAAAACCGGTCAGACCACCATGCCTAGGCTGGTCAGACTACTAGCCCAACACACACTAGTACTCGAGATACTCGAAGATCACAAGAATTGAAGCACTCAAAACCTATGAGTACCGACCGTGAAGCCTACAACAACTGATCGAAAAGCCTACGACAACCGATCGTAAGGTCTATAACAACCGATCACAAAGCCTATGACTACCGATCACAAAGTCTACGATAACATATCGCGAAGCCTATGACTATGACAACAGATCACGAAGCCTACAACTATCGATCACAAAGTCTACAGCCACCAATCACTGATCAGGCACTGTAGCACCGACTACTGATCACCTAGTATATTATCTGGTACTGTAGCTATCGACTACCGATCATCGATTACCGACCAGGTAGTGTAGCTATTGACCTATTACTGTAGCTATTGACTATCAACCAGGTAGTGTAACAACGACCACTGACCAGGTATTGCAGCTACGACCAACAACCAGTTTACTGTAGTTTCGACCGGTTCACTGTAGCTCAGACCGGTTTACTGTAGCTTTGATCGTTCATGGTCATTCTGCTGTGCTCGACCTGTCGTGGTCAACCTGCCATGGTCGATCTACCGTGGTCGACATGCCGTGGTCGTTCCGCTATGATTGACTTGCCGTAGTCGTTTTGTCATGCTCATAAACTGCCAGACTTCGGACCGTGGTCAAAATCTATCGATTGGACTACTTAACACAAGGTCGATCGGATTACTGACTACCGAAGTGGTCCACGCCCCGGCTACTATCCGTGGTCGAAGCCTACCGATCATACCACCCAATACAAGGTGGTTTGACCATTTATCCTGAATATTTCTATAATTCCAGTTTTCCAAAAGAGCATCGGCCGAAACTTTCACAAACGTAAATTTCAATGCAACCCAAATGTCAATTATTCATCATCACTAAATTCACGACCTATCCACATGGTCTAACAATCTCTTCCTTGATGAATGCATTGACAATACCTCAAAATCTCTCGAATGAGATGAGTTTTGAAAGAAAAGCAAAATTTACGAAAAGAAAGTTTCAAAACTACAGAGAAAAGAATTTGACAAACCACAGCAGCAAACTCTCAGCAAAAACACATAAAACTCCCTCTCAACACAAGAGAAGAAAATTTCTCTAAGTTTCTAAAATCTCCCCAAGTTTCTCTAGTTTTATCCCATTTTTTCTCCCCTTTTGGCAATGTAATCATCAAGAACTTTAGAGAAAAAATAATTCTAAGAAGGAGCTATGAGAGCAAAAATCGAGAAGCTTTATATATTAACTAAGTCATATTGTGTTGGTTTAATATTTAACCAAGCCATCTTTTTGAGTAGAGCTATCTAGGTCATATAAAGTCATATATCATATAACACTATCAAAATAAGTCTTTACCATGATTAAGCAGTCCAGATTAATGATAGGCATCCCTACAATGACCAAACTGATTTATAATGAGTACAATGAGATATCATACCGAAAAGTGAAAGCCTAAAAGCAAAGCAAACTTTAAGTCTAGACAAGCTAGCAGTCTCATATAATAACTTATTGCTCCACACTCAATTCTTAAGCATGTGGTATGCTTGTAGTATACTTCTTTTCATGATGGTATGCTTATAGGATACTTCTTTTAGATGATAGCATGCTTGATACATACTTCTTTTTTATTCGTGCACTTTTTATGCCTTTTCTTTTTGTTTAACCATGACATGCTTGAAGCATACATCTTTTCAATATTCTCTTTCTCATTTTTTCTCATAACATGCCAAATTGAGTAAACATAAAAAGATTGCAATAAGAAACATACGAGCCTCATAACTAATATTTAAAATAAGATTCACAATCAAGGTAATCCTTTTCGATGAATATCACAAAGTGATAATTGTAATCAATCTAGTTAAAGCATTCCACCATGTCATACTTTAGTTCAAATATAGCAAATTAATTACAACTAGTCATGATCAAAGCTACATAGGATATGAGTAAATATGATAAAGAGAGCTCTACACCTCATTTGATTTCAATGGTTTGGACTTGACAAATTATTTGACAAGTATAATAAACAAAGCTTCTAAATTTTATTTAAACAATAAGCTCCCCCTCAGAAAAATCTCAAAGATATAATACACCCAAATCACTTCGCAAAAGAGCAAAATGAGAAGAACCAAACGGTTTTGAGAGAATATGAGCAATCTGAAAAATAAACTTCAACAAGGTGTAGAATAATATCATTCTTTTTCACATGGTCTATCAGAAAGTGAAATATCTTGTAAGCCATCAAAGGAAGTGATCGAAAACTATCAAGTGTTCCAACAAAACAATAACGTAAAATATACTGGAACCCAATCAAGCGTATGTTCTCCATCCTCGTCAGCTATTCTTACATCTTAGAAAACATTGGTCTCATAATACTGGGGTTAGTGAGATAAGATTTAGGAATACAATACCGAGATACACGATGAACAAAAGCAACAACAGGCAAAGATAAAGATTTAAGTGAAGAGTTAGCATTTATCAAATTCCAGTCAGACCACCTTAGCAAGGCTGGTCTGACTGCCTCAGTAAAGCCGGCCTGACCGCTGGTAGGTCAGATTGCACCCCCAATGGTGGTTTCATCGCCTAAGGACGGTCTGACCTTATGGAAAACGCTGGTCTGACTGGTCCTACCACAAAAGATCCTGAACCTGCAGAAAATTGTTTAGAGGAATCAAAGCAACGATAAGGAGCTTGCACAAACTCCACTCCAGAATAAGAAAACTTCCTCAACCTGTCTTTCTTCTCTTTCTTTGCTTTTCAAAAGCAAAATGGAACTAAATGACCCTCTCTACCACAATGGGTACACTGATACTTGACTTGATGAGAAGTCATATCTGTTGACTTCATAACACCCACTTTGGTAAAAAAAAATCCTTTGCAATACCATAGATTTAAAGACAATTTATTTTGATTCAGATTCTACTTCAAATTAGACCGGTTCACTGTAGCTCCGACCGTCCATGATCGTTCTGCCATGGTCGACCTGTTGTGGTTGTTCTACCGTACTCGTAAACTGTCAGACTTCTGACCGTGGTTGAAGTCTGCCGATCGGACCGCCCAACACAAGACCGATCGGACTGCCCAACACAAGGCCGTTTAGACCATCCAACACAAGGTCGATCAGACTACCAACTACTGATCGTGGTCCATGTCTCCGGCTATCATCCACGGTCGAAGCCTACCGGTCAAGCTGCCTAATACAAGGTGGCCAGACCGTTTATCATGAATATTCCTACAATTCTAGTTTTCTAAAAGAGCATCGACCGAAACTTTCACAAACGTAAATTTCAATGCAACCCATATATCAATTATTCATCATCACTAAACTCACGACCTATGCACATAGTCTAACAAAATACAAAACATAAAAACAAAAGGACATTAGAGAAAACACTAATCGCAATGTCTTAGCAGCCCTTTAGTTAAGAAAATCAAGTGCCTCTTAAGCATCGATTAGAAATGACTAGCACACTAATTAGCTGACATCTTCCCGACCGATTACACTAATAGCATACTAGCCCTTCGAATTTTTGTGCCCCTGATACTATGCAAAATGCAGAGCGTACATAGTGAGCATGTCATGGAAGTGGACATGATAGCACCAAATAGGAGAATTAATCAAAGCAATGATGCTTCAGGAGCTTCCAAAAGACATAGCAACCATGCAACTACTTTGGACAAGTTGCCATACCAAGACCATTGACATCTAAAATTGAGAGACATTGAAAACGTGAAGCTTAAAAAATAGTAAAGCAACTAAAATATAACACCAACTATACAATTATACAGTGCTTAGAGAAAGCAGGACGTTAACAAGGAGGATATATAATATGTATTACTAGCTGTAAAGGAGAGGAGAGCAGCACCAAAGTCGCCAATGCTTGCAACTCAAGCAGCCTTTGAGATAATTAGACGAGCCTCACACAGGTCATCGTCACCTTTTCCTTCCCTGATGCATCATTAGAAGAATAATACGACAATGGGCGAAACTCGTGTACCGAACTTGATGTGCTTATGGAGCTAAAGCGGAGTTAGTACAATCCAACAACCTGTGCACTCATCCCCTTGGCCGAAAAAAAAATTAAGGGAGAGAAGTTTCGCCTGCATGCTACAAAAACAGTTGCACTGTCCCCATTCTCAATGCTGCAAAGATACAGTTCTGAATTCAGACGCGTTGAAGCACGAGTGCTACCACAGCAATGCTTCTCTAGCAGCTTCAAGAAACTTATCGGCTTAGTTACTTCTGAAACTTTGCTCGATCTCATGATTTCATCGGTATACTGATTCATCTCAAACAGGTTGAGAATTTTAAGCAATGTGAATTTAAACAAAATGGCCTGAGATTAAGATTTGACATCATTAATCATTCGAATCAAATACAATCAATCCAGCTAAATCTGTTAGCTTGGGCAGGTCCCTGTCCAGGATATATATTGCAGATGGCCAATCATTTTCATGTGGATATCCAATATTGCATGTCAGATGCATTTTTGAGCCAGTCGTAATAGCAAAGCTTGGTTTCATTTGCGGACAAAAAGGAGGGAATCTACCTGTCGCTTCCCCAAAGCTTGGTTTCAAACGCAAGTACTGAACAGTACCTCCTGTCCTCAGTTACCTAACAGCAAGTGTTGGCATCAATCCGTTATCTAACAATTTTGGACAAGGAGACTACTAAGCTTGCAAAATAGGGACATTTTGTTTGTCATATGCATGCATTTTCCTAGAGAAAAAGAGGAGGAGGTGCACAAGATGTATAAACAGAGCAACTAATCATGCAAATTTAATTAATCACCAGGATTTCCAAAATTCAGAAGATGAAAGTAGATGATTGAAAACCGTGGTTCAAAATAGTTGGCATAGTTCCGATTCGCAAAGTGTTTTCGTTCATTCAGTAATATACCGTATCAATTGTATACTTATGTAACTCAAGCTGAAACGGTTAGAACAGAACAGCATTCTTTTACGCAAAACACAGCTTACTTTTCTGATATTGAGCTACCAAGCGGATACTCTAAGGAAGATTTAAGCAATTAACAAATTTTAAGCAATTAATTATGTTCTTGCACAATGGAAATAGCACCGAATATACAGCAATTTTTTAGTTTCGGGAAACACTGCCGCTACCTTCTCATCTATTAGGAAAGGTGGGAAGTCACTCCCAGTTTCAATAACGACACATCCAACAACCTGATCAGTGATCACTGCACCAAGCAGCCGCTGACTAGTAAGACACAGTGCGTATGCATTCATACCAAATCCCTTGATTTCGACTTGGTTCTCCTGCTAGAAGCAAGCAATTTTACTCATGCAACCTTGCATCTGAAGTAACAACAGTGATTGTTCTAGTAACATTGGTGTCAACTTGCAATGCAAACAACCTGTGAAATGTGAACACTGAACTGTGTGAAAAATGGTTGTCTTCTATCATGCGTTTGGTAGATCCATGAATACCATCATATACACTCAACTGTTTATATAGTGTAAAAATGCAAGATTTGTTAACGTTAGATGTATGAGTTGTAATATAGGTGCATTACGTTTTGAGCATCCTTTACTATTGCCTATTGGGATTAAGTCACATCAGTAAACAGGAAGATGCAAAGCAGCAGTCTGGAAATGAAACAAGGACAACAACTTTCTGACGTGCAACAAATTTTGACAAGTTTAGTAATTTTGTTATTGAAGCAATGAGAAAAAGAAGGTTGCTTGAGATGAGATTGCCGACTGACAAAGTCAACAAGTGGAAATGGACAATTTTCCTTTTCCACTCTTAGCTTCAAGACTGAAATAACGTTTTTCAAGAGATAAGAATCAATTAAATGAATTACCAAACTATATCTACAACATGTCGTTAGATATGTATTATATAGTTGTGTATTTACCCTGTTGAGTGAGAAGTTTCCTCCATATAAGTCATACCTGTACGTGTATATATACTGGCCTATTGGCCTCAAGATGAATACAAGCGTTATTCATAACATGATATCAAAGCGCACATAGGATTTTTCTTTTCACACTACCATCGCAGTCGGTTCGCCCTCGTTGGATGCCGCTGCCACCTAATTCTTGCCCGCCATCGTTGCTGCACTTCCTTGCAACGACTCTCCACCCGCTGCCTCCGTCTTGTTCGACGGTGGCCGCTTCGACCCCCTCGACGCCTCGATCTATAGGCGTCGATGCTCGGACACCAGCGGCCCTTGTCACTGACGCATGAGGAAGCTCAGACGTCATCGCCACCTTCTTCCGGATGATGGCTGCCCCATGGACGCTGCGTCTTCATCCGCCGCTCTGGCAAACGCAAGGTCTCGTTGCCGCCTAAATCCAGCGTCGGTCGTCGAATTCTTCCGCTGCCACCGCTCGGGTTTATCTTTCGTCGTCAGTTGAGAGCAGTTAGTTGCAGTCACCAAGTCGACTGTGGTGGGGGATCTTGCTGTACCTGGAGCCGATGTCGACCGCTGTCGCTCGGGCTTCTTCCGCCGCAGCCGCTCGGGCCTCTTCTGTCATAGCCGCTCGGGCCTCTTTTGCCGCTGCCCGGCTGCTGTTTAGGTCGGCCACGATCACCGAGCAAACGCCGGTGGAGGATCTTAAACTCGCCACTGTCTCGGTCTTCGGTTGGGTCATCTTCCATTTGGTTTGTCCCACGATCGAGACCGATTGTCTGAGTAAAAAGATTGACTGAGTGAAAAAAGAAAAAAGAAAAGAAAAGAAAAAAGAAAAAAAATGTCATCCTTTTCAGGCACCATTTATGTTCCTCACTTTCTGGTGATCTTCGATAGTCTCAATTATTGGGACTGGTCAGCATATGCGCCTCCACATGTGTGGTTAGTGCCTTTGAGAGTTTCTTACTAGTGACTTGCCTTGTCTGCCTCACCTGGCTCCACCTGCTAAGCCTGTGCTCTCGAAGGATACTTCCGAAGATGCTCGTACAAAGGTATTTGAGGCTTTTGAGGATGCCATGGAGACTTTTCAGACTCAGTGTGCTGCCTACAAGATATGGATCAATGAGGATATTATGCTTCTGTTATTCTGGTGGATAGCATGGAGGTGCATCTAACTGGTGATATCGTTTGCATAGCTTTTGCACAGGCAATGTGCACGCATCTGCACAGCCGCTACGAGCCATCTGACGATTCTTTGTACCTAGTTGTTGTGCATCAAGTGCAGTCACTGCAGCAGAGAGATGCCACTGTGGATGAGTTCTGTGCACAACTGTCCGCGGTATAGTGTTAGATTGACTCTTTAGGACCAGATGTTTACCACACTTGTCAGTGTTGTCAGCGACAATAGTCTCACCCAGAGCTTCATCGTATCTACGACTTCTTGACACGTCTACGAGCTGAGTTTGAGCAGACTTGTGCTCAATTGCTACCTCACCACCCTTGTGTGATTCATTTGGAGGCTCTTGCAACTATTCATACTAAGAAGATTCATCTTTGCGATGTGGGTCTGCTACATCACCGTTGTTTCCTTTGGTTTGGCAGCTCCTCCAGCTTCTACACCTACTACACCTGTAGTTACTCTTTCACCAGTTGTGCCTCCACCAATGACAATTGTTATTGGTAGAGGACTCTACTACACCTATTGCAACAAGGATGGATATGTGGAGTAGTACTGCTACAAGAAGAAGAAGAAGGATTTTTTGTCGTGGTAACCGTCCCCCAAGGGGCACTGGAGGTTCCTCCTCTCAAAAGAGTCCTAGTGCCTCTGACACTCAGAAGTTTTTCATACTGCTATGTCGCATGGTTGCTTCTGCACCAACCAATGGGTGAATACCCAGCATACCAGTATAAGCAAAGAGAAGTTGAGACATGTACATTGCATTCATAAAAAAAGAATTGGGAAAATGAGGCATATGTATGGAGCTTGTTGAAAATGAATATGTGATTTTGAGATAATGGTGAATGAATATGAACTATTAAAATGATGCTTACCTTATTTATTATTTTGTTGTGTACTTGCTGAGTCGTGGACTCACTCTTGCTATGTTGTTATTTTAGGGAAACGTTGAAGGTCACATGCATGGGTGGAAGTAGAATATGGAATATTGCACTTTTGTAGCTTTGTACTCCACCTAGTGATCTATCACTTGCAGTCATAAGCTCCTTAGTATTTTCTATTACAATAATTAGATGGTTTATGGATTCCCTAGTACTTACGATTCTTAATAATGCTGCTTGATGTGTTACTTGGTTTAGCCTTATATATGATTCATTTTGGTAACCATTTGGTTCATATTAAGTTCAATTTATGGTTTACAGTGTAGTTGAAATTTTTATTTAGTGTGATGATGAATGATTATTCTTTAATTCTAGTTATTGGTAATAGTTGATTATTGGTTAAAATTCACAGCAATAGTAGTTGTGGGTGATATTTTGGGCTTTTATTAAGCCGGAGTGTTACAGGTAATTGACAATAGAGGTGGGTATGCCATGGAGATGAACAATTACGTCAAAGAACATACAACAACCGCTCTTGCTATGTATGGATCAAGCAATCCAACACTGACAAAATCACTCATTTGCCATTGACATGGTAATATCCTTAAAATTCTAATTGTGAATTAATTAAATACCTGGTGCTATTTGGGTCTAATTGGTTATTGTAGGCTAATCATTTATAACCTTAAACCTTAATTAGTTTGTAATGTCCTAAATCTGTGACAATTATGACTAAAATGAAATAGTAGTAGTAGTAATGGTAATATTAATAGTAAAATTAACCCTAATAATTAATTGGGGGTACGAGGGCCGGCTGGGCCAGCCCATCTAAGCCTTGTCCTGTAAGAAAGAATTGTACTTAGATTTCCCTAGGGCTGCACCTCTCTCCCTAAAGGGCAGTAGCCAAACGTACCTCTCTAGGGTTTCTTCTTCTTTTCCATAGGGCTTTGCCATGGCTGCTCCAAGAGATAGGCAAGGAAGAGATTAAGGAGGAAAAAAATTCATGTGTTTTCTTCATTAGATATTCTTCGATATGTGGGTAATCCTCTAATATTTTCACCATATATTGTAGATAAACTTTTCGGTGAATTAACTTGGTAATTAGGATGTGACTAGCCCTATCGATCGCACTAATTCTCGATTAGGATTGCAAGGTTTTTTGATTTTGCGCAGTTTAGATCTAAACGATTTTCGAGGGCATTGGAGGCTGAATCCAAAGACGTGATGTATGAAAGAGTTGTAGATAACTTTCTAATATTACCAAGAAAGCTCAACATTACTAAATTCTATTTGGTAGATTATAAGATATGGTCTTTAGAAGTCTGCTGTCCAGCAGATCATTACAATTGAGCGATGCCACGATTTTTTATGGTTTAAATCTTTAAGAAGAACAAATTAGGTCAGGTCAATAAATAGAGAGTTGTAGATAATTTCACTATATTTCCATGGAGTCCTAGATCATTAAATTTGAATGGGTACATTGGAAGTTATGATTCCGGGAATGTGTCTGTCCTGAAATTAGTTTTCATTGGATGTAGTTGTGAGAATTGGCTAATTATATGAGTAGATGATAGAAAATGAGGACTTAGATGACCTAATGAAGAAACTTTTACATAACTATAAAAATGTCTAAAATCTAGATTCCATAAATTATACTATTTGTTATGTTTGGGGTTCCTAGGTTACTAGTTATGCTTGTTTGAATGCTTGGATAGCAATATTGGTAAGTTGGGGAGAAGGGAAGAGAGGCATGTTTAAGTGTAAAAGTATGTGATCTAATTTGCATGTTATGGATGTGTATTGAGGTTCTGTACTGTGATTGTTATCATATTGTAATACTTCGTTTTGGTGGTTGGTCACTGATTATCACGTCTTTCTTCATAGTTAAGGCAAATACATAGTAGAACAATATATGGTTTTTTATTATTATTTTAAGCAATTGAATTTACTTTCCATGCTATTTACATACATTAGTCTTGCTACGTATGAAGTGGTTGATGAATATAGAGATATGATGTCTATGGTTATCGATATAGTGATTTGTGGTAATCGAGTAATGGAAATATTGCATCATGTGTGTTCACTTCATGAAAAGAGGAAAATGAGCTAAGGAGGTTAGTTAGTCATATAGCTAGTCTAGAGTGCATAAGCCAGGTTAGTGAGAAAACTATGTGACTAATCTGGAGTGCTCTTGAGTAAGATTTATATTGGTAGGCACCTCCAAGGGATAGAGGTAGAGGGTGATTATTGATGGGTGTTCTCTTAGCTATACCAGTATGAACTCAAAAGGTGTATGAGGACATTGCATTGCATTGTGAGATGGACATCAAGTGGATTTAGCTCAAGGCAATGTAAAAGAAGGCTATGGACCTTTTTCATAGTTTTTGCCAGTCTCGGTGTTTGGTGGTTTAGATTGGGTTGCTAGATTAAGTGTCATACTATTAAGAGAGTCTTTGGCTAGTAGCTTGAAAGCATCAAGGTGGCATATTGCTCAAACTTTATCGCATGCTAACCTATTTGATTTGCATTTATCTTCTTGAAGTTCTAGAATTTTTAGGACAGTATGACCACATTTCTTATGCCAGTTGTATATTCCAGAATAGTTGTTTTTATTTCTCTCAGCTGTTTTCAAGCATGGTACCGCCACCATCTATTAGCTAGTATGACTGTTCCTTTGATGCCGGTTGCAATATTCCTATTGAACCATGAATTTTCATCCAGAACCCTCTGTGTACAATAGCACTAGTCCTTGGATCAATAGCTAGTGCACAAAGTAACATCATTAAATATCAAGCACATATCTCGCAAAAAGCAAAAGTGGTACTTAATAATAAATAATATATAAATAGACCTAACGGTCCTTAACTTACAACACAGGCCAACCAGGCCAAAACGTTTAAAGATCAGTAGTGGAAATAAAAACAACGCCTAGATGGGATCCTCAGGATATGCCCACAAATAATCGACTAGGGCTCAAAACCTAGTTCTTGGCATCTTCATTCTCCAACTCCTACCAACACCTATAAACGCCCACATGGTTTTGTTTCTCTACTTCATTTACTGAATGATAGAAATTGAACAACAGTAAGTACGAAGGTACTTAGCAAACCACCACACAGAATACAATTATAATAGATGCAAGGGTGAATAAAAGAAGGCTTAAGGTTTTTTATTTGTAGAAAGTTGCATTTGAAATAGAATATGTAGAAGGCCTGAGACCTAGCATTTTAACTAAATCAGTTGTAATAAACATGTGATTGTTGTATAATAGTAGCAAAGGTTCCATCCACCAGCTACCAAAGCATGGTTCCATCCACCATATGCTATAATCATATTTAGGGTTCCATCCACCCAATTATATCCACTGGATTCTATCTACCCAAGACAAAAAAAACTTAGGGTTCCATCCATCCATCAATTTTATCCCTCCCACAAATGGTTTTTCTAAAATTGAGACTAATCAAGCAAGTTCCCACACATCATCTATGACCGTGGATATAGTTATCCAGATAATTTTTCACTCTACAGAGGTTGCACAACTTTACCCATAAAAGATGTTCAACTTGTTTTGTTTCACACACTACCATAGCCATGCGGACCAAGAAGATCATCACAAGGTCTTTCCAGTGCCTCCTCACATTTACCCGCCTGTAGGGTTGTAACCCTCGCTCTGATAAGGGACCCTCATTGTCTTGGGAATTATCCCTCGCTCTAATGAGAAACAACGATGCCCCTCCGCCATGTGGAGTCCTATCTCACACCATAATGGAATCAACCCACCACACTTCCTTAAGTGGATCAAACACCACTTGCACCCCCAACAAGTGGATCAAACACCAATTATTGTAGCCTATAGCATATATGCTAAGGTTTGGCAGAGTAACCATTTAGGTCAACACCGTTATAGACTTGTGGTTGCACTGTTAGTGCCCGAGAGGTCATCAGAAGATTCGATCCTTAACTAACTTGGGTGGGTCTACCACATTACAAGTTCTTGTGTTCTATCTGCACCAGCCCTACTTACCATCCGCCTAAGTCAAAAACAATTTTTGAGTTTTTGGTTTTGAAGTCTTTTCTAAGTTAAACATACCAGCCAAATCAAGTTTTGATGATTGAAAAATGCGGGGCAAATTAATGCTCATGTGTCTATTTGTCAAAGGCAGGATAAGCATGACACTTAGATACGGACTTAGTGATTAATTAAGTTACTATTAGTCCTAGGCACCAAGGTATCATGTCCAAAATCAAGAAATGGGATTTAACAACTCAATTAACATTAAGGTATTAACTACAAGCTAATGATAATATAATTGTAATCAAATTAAATCATGCATTTGATAATTTAAAACAAGATAGTTTGCATTCAAAACGTAAGTGCAAAATGATCAAAGTGATTACTTGCCTTGTTCAAACTACTGTTGGTCTTGCTCTTGTTCAAAATATTGATAGTCTTGGTCTTAACCAACTTGTGGCTTCTCCGAGGGTTCAAATTCTAATTACATGAAATATGACCAAATTCAAATAACACATGAGTAAAATGAAAATGAATAAAAATAAATCACAAACAAATTCCTGAATCCAAATATTTGGTAACAGAATATGGATTTTGATTTAGATGAAGTTAGAACCAAGGGTTGGCTTGATCGAAGTTTGACAACAGAGATCTAGTTGCCAGAAGATTGCTGAAGGAGGAAATATGGAGAAGGAAGGGAGAAGGTGGAATATTATTTAGGTTACCCTTTATTTCAATGATACGTGGAGTCTTCTGACTTTAAATTTATTTTTTTGATTTATTTCACAATTCGATTATACTTGTCAATGACTTACATGGGAGGCAAGGGCGTTTTATTTTTTTCATTTATTTTTCTAATTTGATAAAGGCTGGTAGCATATTACAGGCGGGGTTGGCTAGGGTCTTTACTTCCTTTGCTATTTGATTACATTAAGGAAATTACCGGTGTATGTACACATGTGGGGCCATGGTCCATGTGGAATCAGACCATAGTAATAGTGACGGAGTCGTGGACCCACATGTATCATGATACTAAATACTAATGAACCCACATGGCAGTGCCTATTCCTAAATTACATTTTTAATATCAAAGTAACGAGTGGTACCCATATGTGCCAATATTAGTTTATGCCTTGATGGGCCACATGTCTCACTTGCTTCTACTAGCACTAGCACTATAATATTACTACTATTATCATTGTTATTACCTTAATGAATAACTAAAAGAGGGGCCAACTATGGGTCCACCCTACCGTGGAGCAATAACTATAGTTACTTACATGTCATCTAGCATTGAATTGGGTTCAATTAAAAGTATTAATGGCCATGGGCCTACAGGACAATGAAATGTTAACCACATTAATTACCCTATCTAATCATCACTACCTAAACAAATTTATTTGAATAAAATCTAATGGCAAGAGGGCCCACTTGTAAGTGTTTACTCCTCCTATTAGTTATGCTATTTTTTACTAATGGGTCCACATGTCATGCCATGGTAATAACTAAACATTAACTTTCTATGTTAATGTGCGTGTCCTATGTGTAGGGGACTTATTATCAAATTTTAAATACTACAATGAAATTAATTATTGGGGGGGGGGGGCTTAGTTGCCATCTGGACATTTACATATACATGATTATATTTTAACAAAGATACAAAATTATAATTTAAAAGGATCTCTAATTAAATTTGCATTTTGGACTAAATGCTAAAGAAACACTAATTAACTTTAATGTCTAATTAAGTAGGCCTAACTATCATACATGTTTTATAGTAAATTGCATTATCAAATGAATGGCCGAGCACTAGCTAAAGTAATTAACCTATTAATCCTCCATGTGTGGCCCTATTGTCATTGTCATTAGCAAATACTTCTAGACTTAGGCTTATGGTTAACAACATATTAACAAAATAATTATCTTAACTAGCCATTAATTAATAAACCCATCGGTCATTTGGATAGACTTGTAATTTAAAGTAGATACAAATTTATATTTTAACATGATCCCTAATTAAAGTTTCACTTTACATTAAATATTACTGGCACCCTAATATCTTCAATCAACATCTCACACTAATTAACTTCAATTAAAATCTAATTACATGGGGTCTATCTATTATGCATATACTACATTAAACTATATTGCAAAGGAATCATTCATGACCTAAGGCCCATGGGTCTGTGGACATCTATATATACAAAATTATATTTTAATAGTGTCTTTCATTAATATTTGAATTTAAAATAAATATTACTGACAAACTACTTAATTTCAATTAATATCTATTTATGTTGGGCCCCATTGTCATACAAACAGAGAGAGCAGAGAAGGGGTAGAGAAATAGAGGAGGTGGCGGCGGCTAATGGTAGCGTAAGAGGTGGCAGTGGTGACCAAAATAGGTTGCTGGAGGGTAGAGGGAGCTTGGGAAGGTGGTGTCATGACTCGCGCAACACATAGGCGGGCTGGCGATGGTGCACGATAGCCTAGGGAGAGGAAGAAAAGGGGTGACAACATTAGAGGGTGGAGAGGGGAGAAAATGAGGCGTGCATGAGCATCAAGAAGGAGGGAGGAGCTCACTTGTGCGGACCATGAAGGCATGGAAGATCCAAGGTGGGTTGGCAATGGGAGTCAACGGCGACAAGGCGAGCTCGACGAGGGCGATAGCCTAGGGTGAAGGAAGGCCGAAATTAGAAGTTGGGGAAGTAAGAGGATGAGGTATAGATGCTCCAGGTGAGAGGAAAAGAATTGGAGCTCACCGGTTGAGAAATGGCGATGGCAGTGGCTTTTGGCCAAGAATGAGGGAGACGACGGTGTGCAGTGCTCCTATGGAGGAAGAACAAAATCAGTTGAGGGGAAATGAAGAGGATGTCTTGGAACACACTTTGACATGAGCCAAAGGTGGAGGAGCTCACCGAGTTAGCTCGAATGGTGATATTGGGTGTGGTAGCCAAAACAGAGGGGCTCAAGCTCCTCGGCTCGATTCTTGGTCTCAAATGCTTGGGGAGTGAAGGACGGAGGGGAAGAAGGATGCAGGCAAGGAGATGAACTCAATGCTCATGTCGTTGTTGACTTTTGTAGATGGAGCGAGGCATGAGAAGTCTACAATGTCTCGACAGCAAGATGGGGCAAGTGGCATGTGAGCTACTACTATGTACATAGGACATCGGCGTGGGTGCGAAGCGATGAAGCAATGGTTGCAAGAATGGGTCATCGGTGCAGTGGTCAGGCAAGGATGACGTCGACATGGGTGGTGGTATGGCCACAGTGGCACAGACGTGCAATTGTCAGGCAGTGTGTCCGATAACACATGCGTGGGAGCCACCGTGAACTGTGGCTGGAAAGGGAAAGAGAAGGAGTGGGCTAACCAGATTTTCATTTTAACCATTTTTTTATTTTCTTTTATCTTTCTTTTAAAATTTCATTTCAATTCAATTTTTGGTTCAATGACTCAAATTCAAATTTTACTTTTATTTTATTTTCAAATGGCATGACGTTTATCCCGGGTTTGTATTTTCTTAATTAATTTCGTGAAGTACAAAATTCAACAAAACTTCAAATAAATTCCAAAATAATTTCAAATAATGCCAGCATGCATTAAATGTTTTTAAAAATTCCACATTTTCATGCTAAGAAAATTTTGCTACAAAATTTGTGGTGTTATAATTCCACAGCACAAGTTTTTAAGCATTTTGGACTTCTTGTAGCGTGGTATTACCGGCATCTATCTGCTACTGTAAATGAATTTGCAGTGCGACCACAATTTAATTGGCGGTTGCTTTTTCCAGAGAGGGTATTGTTTGGCTCCCCTGTTTTTAACTCAACTGGTCATGTCGCACCTCGTGAGGGCGGTCCGACTAGGCCCAAGGTTAACGGCTAGTTTCTATGCATTTAACGCATAATAAGTAGCCATTGAACCACATGTGGTCCAACCGACCATGCAATGGTGGTATGATCACTCCAAGCTGAAAATGGGGATTTCATCCCCAATGGCTATCCTAGTGGTTGGAGGCTACAAAATACCCCTCTCCTGCAACAAGGAGACTCTCTTGAAACTCTATTGAATATACTTGAGTCCTTACTTCTTCTCTTCACCTCTTGAGCGTTGATTTTATCCTTGTGAGGCTGTTGAGAGTATTCAAGTGCATAGTATCTATTGTTTGAGCTTTGTGGCACTTGGTCATCATCAAATAAGCATCATTAACTTGTTACTGTTGAACGTTACCACCTCCTAGATGGTTTGGTGGTGTGGAATCGGTGATCTCTTCATGAAGATTGTGAAGAGGTCTGGTGTTTATGTGAAGGTTGGAACTCACCTACCTGAAGTAGGAAAGAGCTACCCTAGTGGATTGAGGAAAGCTCACTTTGCACATGGAGGCTGCTTGATCCGTTCAAGCTTCCTCAATGTCGAATAGGGGAGTTCGGCAAAACTCCAAGACCACAAGAAAAAGTTCTTGTGTTCATTTGTGACTTTCTCTCTTATTCTTTACTTTGTATATTTACATTCCTAGTGATTGAATTGTATACTTGTCACCCTAGGTTAGCCTTGTTTAGACTTAGCTTGTTGGTGCACTTAGCAAGACTTAGACTATTTAGGCTTTGAATTATACAAAAAATGAATCTCAATTTTATACTAGCTCAAAAATCAAGTTTTAGCCAAAAAGATTTGAAAAATCTCCTATTCACCCCGTAACCAGTTATCCTTGATTCTACAGAAGTCGAAGCCCATCAATTTGCCAACCCAATGGTGGACAGACACTTATTGAGTAGGAACTTGAGACTGTAGTGGTCAGTTTAGATCATGAACACCATGTCCCATAGGTACAACTGCTAATGCCACACAACCTAGACAAGGCCAATCAACTCCCACTGGTTTGCCACTAGTTTGGCATGGCACAGCATGATTAGTCAACTGAAAAATGCCAACGGAATTGCATAACTACACACAATGCAAGCCACTAGTTCCTCCTTGAGTTCCATGAATGTCATCGTCACCTCTTTCTTCCATGTGAAACCTTATTTCTTCAAAAGCCACGTCAGTGATATTGCAACAATTTCATATTGCTTGATGAACTTTTGGTAGTAGTCCACAAGGCCCAAGAACCCACAGACCACCATGACTGATCAAGGTTGTGGCATGTTTAATGGTTGCCACCTTCTCGCAATCCATCGAGACTCCCACAACGAAGATGGTGTGCCCAACATATGCCACGGAGGGAGCACCAAGGGGGACTTTGAATGCTTAAGGACGAAGCCGTGTTGTTAGAGCGTGCGAAAGTCCAACTGAACATGGCGCAAGTGTTCCACCAATCACAAGGCTATAGATCAAAATATCATAAAAAAAAGAGAACAAAATGATGAAGGGGACCAAGGACCTCATTCATTAAAGGATGGAATATGGTAGGAGAATTGGTCAATAGAACTGGCATGATAGGAAACTCATAGTGGTTGTTGTGGGTGTGAGACATCGTCTTCCCAATATTAGGAGTGTGCATTCAAATTTAATGGTACCCCAAGCGTGGATCTAGCTTGGTGAAGAAACTAGCGGCCTCCCAACTCATTGAGGAGCTCATCGACCATCGAAATTGATAACTTGTCCTTCACTAGCTTCTCATTTAGTGTGATCGGCACAAAAGAACCGCCATGAATCATCACGCTTCTTTACCATCAACATTAGGGAAGAGAAGGTTGACTTGCTCAAACAAACAATGCCTTGTTGCAACATCTCTCGGCATTGGTGCTCAAGTTTATCCTTTTGATGCTACGGCTAGTAGTAGGGCTCGACCGCCACTGTTGTTTTCCCAGGCACTAGTGTTGGAGATATGTCCTGATGGAGATGAGGTCTTGTACTTAAGATCAACCACAACGCTACTAGGTAGTGGTGAGTATGTGTCCAGCAGTCCTAGCCGGCGATGAGTTTGCACACGAGAATGTATGGCGGTCTAGATTTGGAGAAGGTGGATGTCCTAGTAGGTGGTGAAGTCCTTGACTCCTAGATTTATAAAGGTTCTCAGTGGTGATGATGGTTGCCATGATTAAGATTTGGACACAACAATGATGGATTGCGAAACATGGGGATGGTAACAGAGCTTGAGGAAGTTGGTGGCAGCAGAGTTCGTTGAAAGAGATAGCGGAGCCCATATGTTGGTGACAACACTAGAGCCAAAAGTGAGGACAACACTAGCAAGGAGCTCATGTTCATGGCAGGTGGAGCTTGGGGTGATGACAGCAGGTGAGCTCATGGGTAGCGATGACAAAGACCATAGTAGTGGTTCTGTTAACCTGATACTGGCGAAGTTTGTTAAGAAGAAGGTAATTGGAGAAGGGCAAAACAATCTTTTTATGCTTGAAATAGCAGTCAATTGGTGGTAATGGCAAAAGGAAACCTGGCATTGACTAAAGAGCGGCAAAATAGAAATATGCAATTTTCCAAAGGTAAAAAAGAGCAAAGCCCAAACTAGTGGAAAAAGAAAATTTTCTCAAGAATTTATTATACAAAAAATGGGTTGTTAAACAAGATAGAGAGAGAGAGAAGATGAAAATGATATATTTCTCCTTGAAAGTCTAAGAATAGAGTGTAAAAAAAATAGATTCTTTATGCACCGACCTCAATACAGACAAACATTTAAGAAGATTAGAACATTAGGGAATAAAATTGTTGGGCCGATGCTAGCAATCAGAGATGGGTGAATGATTACAAAAACTTTTTTCTTTCCCCAAGTATTCAAAATCTTCTATGACAGTCATCAAGTTCAGATTACACCTCCTACACAAGATTCATAGAGATCTAGGATCAAAACATGCAACAACATGGTTTTCCTTTGCAAGACCAGTAGTACTGCCAAAGATAAGCCGGTATGACCACAGCCTAATGGTACTACCACCAACTGGTGGCTGGTATGATCACTCTGAGGTACTATAGCCTATTGAAGGCTGGTATGATCGCACATGCAATATTACTGCCACAAGATGCGGTAATATTGCTTGCCCTATTCCTAGGCACAAACCCCTCGGGACAAAAATCCAAATTTAAAAATATTAATCAAACCTTGTCCAAATACAACCAACATTGGTATGGACCTTTGCAAAGATGTTAGGAACTAAATCAAATCAAGAAATACAAGCTTCTTAGACTTGATTCCATCCCATTGAAGAAATAACGTTCTAGATCACAAGAACACACCAAACCCTAAAACTCAAATTACTTCTTGCTCATAAGGATCTAAGTCATGAGATCGTTCATATTATCTCTCACATGTCCTATCAAGTTAATCTAAGCAAAGGTTTGGGCTAGAAAGGTCACAATCACATATCTTCGTCAATAAAAGGTAAGAACCAGACAAAATCTTTATTCTTTCTATAGAAGTAATATAGACGGGCAAAAATTGATCACAGGGATCATCTAGTGCCTCTTACACAACATAGTCATAGCAAGATCAAGAGGAGCATGAAAAGAACCAAATCACCATAAGCAAGAACAAGAACTTGTGCAAAGAGAGACAAGAGCACAAGGATTGTAAGAACTTGATCTATTGCATGGAGAGAAATGGTTCTTACAGCTTGCTAGTTACAAAGGATCCTTCACAAGTTCTACTCTTACTCACACCATGAAGGAGGGGAAGAACTAGCCTAAGCCTAGAATTCTAAACTATTTCCTTTGCCTCCCCTAGCTCTCCTCCCCCTTCATCATATATGCAAACAAGCCCTCTTAGTGGGTCTAAATGTGCTAAGAGCTTAGTGAAACTTGTCAAGCCCACAATATCGGGTTTCACACACACACACACACACACACACTTCAAAGCGCTTAAGGATCAACCCACTTACATCTAAGTGTTTGATCCACTCCACACATATGACCTTAGCCTAACCCTAAACCACTTGCTTTATGTCTCCCCTCACTGTGGTTTCGGTGTAGGCCTCATGTTCGGTTTTGAGCAATTTCCTAAAATGCCCCCCGATGAAACTTTCGGGCACCTTTCCTTGGCTGTCTTCAACTTGTCGTGTAAGCCACCATGCATTCCACATGTAGATTGAGCAACGGTTTCCCTTCCATCAACAAGTTTCTCCTGCTTTCAGCTTCCACAACACCACGCCTCACTTGAACTGACGAATCCACTTGATCCAACCTATTGCTCGAACCTTCCCTCAAATGCATTCTTTGATTTTATCATGTGCCATGCTTGAGCTCAACCATCCTACATGACCTCCTTAACCTCTTTGGACCTCGATCCTCCTTGACCTAGTCCCGGTCACCCATCGTTAACCATAGTTACCTCCAAGGTTCCCTGCACATTCAAAGACCAAAAAATCATTTTTCGAGTACAAGTTATTCACAATTTGACCCACGTTAGCATAAACATACAATACAATATGACCCCATGATGGTCGTACCGCTCTAGTCATAGTGCCAACTACTGGCCGATCCAACCGACCCTTAAACTTTTCCTGGTAACAGGGGAGCGGTATAACCACTTGTCCAAGGCCAATACTACTACCCCAGTAGTACCGTAAAGCAAAGCCCGGTAATATCTATCTCCAGTAGTACCGTTGTTTTTCATCGGTACTATTGGACCTAGCCAAACCCAAAAACGATCATCTCTGAAAAATAGTTACAACCATCTAGAGACCGGTCATACCACACTTGTAGTAGTACCGCTCCTCACCACCGGTACTACCGCTACCACCAGGCCGGTACTACCGCTATTGTCTAGCCAGTACTACTATCTTAAATTTGACAGTAAACTGAATTTTCAGGGAATTGCAAAACCTTGTATTCAACTTAACCCAGCTACTAATTGTTTATCACAAATTGACATATACCTACCCACATGGCTCTCAAAATCTAAATGAAGCCAATAGCCAATGATTTCTGCAAAAGAAAATAGTGTGACCAACTGACAAATTATGTTTAAAGGGGGGAAAACATACTATATTCAGTCAATGTTGCAGGTTGCTTCAAGGAAAGATCGACTTCAAGACAGACTAGTCTGTACAATTTGAGAGAAGCTCACAGGTTTCTTCAGTCATTCTAGGAAAGAACTTCACCTTCCGTCTACTTGTAAGGCACACGCAAGCAAATACTAGTTTTAGAAGAAACAAAATGTTGTGAACGAGAAAGGTCTACACCAATAAAACATGATAAAGAAAAGGCAAAAATACTAAATATTGAAGCCTAGATGTGAACAACCATAAAAACAATGGCACATGATTAAAACTTCATGTATTGATGCTTTAGGGCATCATAATAGCGAAAATAACACATATTGGTTCAGGTGCTCCACGTCTCGCAGACCATTCAAAGATATGTATATTAACCCCATACGTGTGCTATAACTGAATAAACTAAAAATAAAGGAAAGTTGATAAAAAAGGCTGAAAATGTCAATAAGAATTAATATATGCCATATACTTTTTGAACGGGCAATATATGGCATATACTAGCTCATGAGTTTTAGAACTAAAGCCCAATCTAGCAGATGTCATCCACATGGAGGATCAGAATAACAAAATCTTCGAACCCATTCAAAAGGAACTAGATAGGTAATTTCAATGAGATAACAGCTAAACCAATAAACTAGATAGGTAATTTCAACAGGTCGTAACAAAAAGTTAATCATGCATATAGGCGTGCAAACACTACCATAGAATGATTGAATAAATATGATCCTGTTAGATACAATAAATGAAAGCAACTATACATTTATCGATTGAACTAGGGCGACCTAAGAAGAATTCCACAGCATTGCTACTCATAGCACCGCAAGCAAGCTAGTTGGGCCTGATCTTATGCTCCGTTGAGTAAAAAAAGGAATTAGGTCCTTGAACAGCTAAAACAAAACAAAAGCTTATGACTGTACTCCACGATGCAAAGCTGAAAATGGTGTATGCAAGTAAACTAAAACAAAGCACAGCTCCTTGGTTTACTTCATCTTCTTGTGATTGTGATATTCCATTAATTAGTATGTATGCAAGTAATAGAAAATCAACAAAAGCAGAATAGACTTTACACATTGACCTCAAAACAAACTAATATTTGAGAATACCAGAGTAGTGTGAAGTAAAATAAGTGTAGCCATCAGAAGAAGTTTTGCAAAAGAAGCAGAGCATACTATCTTCAGTCAATGTCTTGGATCATTTCAATGAAAGATCAACTTCAAGACGGACTTGGTATGTACAGTGAAAGACAAGTTCATTCTCTTCATCCGTCATGTAGCAGAGAACATCATCTATCTCCTTCTAGGACACATGCAAACATATAGTAAATTTAAAAGAAAAAATGTCTGCATGTATTACATAACATGGCAAGAATAAAAAAATACTTCCAACTAACATGGTAAACAAAAGGTGTGACTAAATACAAAATTTTGGAACTCTAAAGAAAGAATGAGCTTGTGCACTTCCATAAAAAGAACTGCTATTAGAAGTTCATACTAGTAAGATATCCATGCATTGCAATAGAGTTCCAAAACAAGATGATATATCATCAAACGTGATCCAAATCATACAATGAACATTAAAAAGAGGGATGCATCTTATTATCAAGAGTGAGGTTGGCGTGGTCGGATCTGTCATTACCGAGATCATCGCTCAAGATCTGCCCTCCTTGGCCCAACTGGCTTCACGGTTCTTTCTCACCTCTGGCAGTTTACACCTCGTCCGAACCAGTGTACTCCACTTCCCTGTTGGTTGTCCACTCTGATGTACTCCATATCTTGATTGTCAACCTCTGCAGTGTACACTTCCATTCCATCGTCATCCTCGGTGGTGTACACCAATGCCTCGTCGTTCGCATCGGTGTACTCCTCTTCTTCGCCACTGAGTACCGCTCTGCCTCTGTCTCCTTCATCATCCTAGTGCAGCAGCAGCATAGCGGTGCATGGGTGGAAGGAGTAGTGGATGCTCCGAGGGGTTGGGCTAAGGGACCAACGGGGCTAGCCACATTACTTCATGGCCGTCAGATTGAGGTCTAGTGGCTAGGATTGGTTAAGGGAGGAGGTTGCCCTAGATGTAAATGAAAATATGTCCAGCCCCTCCACTCCTACCTGACACCGCCTCTTCCCCCCTCATGTTCGCTCACCTCCCCTCGCCCATGTGCACCGCCGTCGGGAGATCGCCTCCCTGTCTCCTCCACTGCATCGCCTCCACTCCCTACGCCTCTTCCTGGCCAGTGGCTCCACCCCACGTGTCACTAGGCCTGTTGCCACCAGATCCACCAGATGCACCGTCTCCAAGGTCGTCGCTTTTCAATCTGGCTAGTACACCTCCGCCTCCACCTCTGGTACACCTCCGCCTCTACCTTCGATACTCCGCTAGGGTCATCATGCTCCTCGTCGGTGTCCCCAACCCCATGACTGCATGATCTCAGGGTCATCGTCCTTGACACCGGCATTCTCTACCCTGACACGACAGATCCGGCGAACCTCGAGGTCTCCGTGTCTGGATCTGGCATCCTCAAGGTCACCACCGCCGGATCCAACGCTGGATCCGATCATCTTTGCCTCCACCGCCGTCAGATCAGGCCGTCCTCAGAACGAGATAGTGGGGCAGTAGCGGATCAAGAACATGGAGTCGTAGCTGGAATCAGTTGACCATGCTGGTAGAAAAATGAGAAGTGGAAGGTGGCGATGCTGATGGAGGAGTGTTGGAGAGAGAGGTCTCTACTGCCGGACCTAGATGTCCCTACGCCGCTGTCGCTAGACCCGAGGGAGAGTCTGGCGGATCTGGTGATCCCGGACCACCGTATCACTAGATCTGGCCATCCTCGACCTCGGCGGATGATATGGCCATCCTCGGTCTTGGCGCCACCACCTTCCTCCTCCCTAATGCCACCGTCTTCCTCCTCCACCGTCGTCGTCGTCTTCCTGCTTATCGTGGGCATCGGCCACTAGTGCTGCACTCATCGCAAATCTGCCCTGCAAAACTGGCAAGACTCTAGTACAGAACATGGAAGAGGGAGAGGATTAGAAGAGGTTGATTGGAGTGAGGAGAGGGGCTGCGCTGATCAAAATACAATAATAGCGAGAGTAGCTAGCAGTTGAGGACTCAAGGGTGTGGCTACATGGGGAAGGGAAGAGAAGTGGTTGGGGGTGTGAGGCCACGAGCAGTTCAGGGAGGGAGCTAGCTGATGGCACGAGCCCACATGTCAGTGTATGTCAAAAGGAGATGCGGGAGTATGCTGCGGTAGGGAGAAGGAAGGAGGAGGTGGTGAACAGATAAACTCCTCTTTTATATTAGTAAAGGTATTGCTGCATTCGTGGCATCATTAGGATGAAAATCATACGTGTTGGTTTAGTAACTCTATATCTTGCAGACCACTAAAATGCTATATGAGACCAAAATAACAATGGTAACAGACAGATTGGCATAAACTAATAATACAGGAAACTCATTATAAAAAGGCTACAACAATTAGCAAGAATAAATATTTGGCGTATACCATATCATGAAACTCAGCACTCAAGCCCAACTTTAGTAAACATCTCCTCGTCAAAAAAAAGAGAGTAAACATTAGCTCATAGACAATCAGAATAGCAAGATCTTCAGCTCCAATAAAAGGAATTGCATTGAAGGTCCATATTATGCTCCAAGGAGTCTTTGGATCTGAAAAATATAGACAGAGTTTCATTAATAAGATAACAACTGAACCAATAAAGTACGAGAGATTAGTGGTGGAGTCAAGATTTGGTTACACCCTGGGCTCAGTGCTGAAATGATCTAGGCTATTTGGGATAAACCATGAAAATATTATCCAGACTGGATTGAATTTATTCGGGTTATATACTAGATATTTTTCCACACCTCGGGCTGAAGTCTACCCTGCCCGGGGTGTGGCTCCGCCCCTGCGGGAGATATAAAGTGCAAACCACGGTCGAATTGGCGGAGTGGTGGACAATCTCACGAATGCAGGTGGAGAAAGAAAAGCACTCAGGACTAAATGCACTAATTATCTTAGACTAAATGCATCTTAGTTCTCTGGACGATTTTGTCATTTCAACGGGAGGGATGCGCAGGTTTTCAACAAGGCGCTAAGCATATCCGGAATCATGAATTCCAACAAAGAAGAGTGCCACCAATGGCAAGAAGGACGTCGCACGTAATGTGCTTGCTCCAGTAGTGTTCTTGAGAAGAGGTGAATCCAGTTGTTTAGTTTAGCCGTGAACTCTCTTCATTTTGGTACCGGATACCAGCTGTGCTTAAGTATCATACTATCACGGTGTAAAATTTATTTGAACCCTTTTTTTGCCTACTTTTAACACAAATACACGCAAGTCTTTCTCGTGTTCTTGAAAAACGTGCAAACCAACAATTAGGTGAGATATTCATATGCTGCTATCTTTGCATACAACCACATGGGCAACATTTTCTGGAAGAATACACATTGTTCTAGTTATTTGAACATTTATATAGGATAGTATATTGTAATCATAGGGGATGAATGATGAAAACAAATATCAAATTAAAAGAAAAATAATCTAACTTACCATATGTGGATTTCGACCACAAGACGCTCGACTGCTTGTTTGACTGTTCGCTCGACTGCTCTGTTTGCGCATACTCGAAATCTTTGACACAGAGAACAGAACCTTTCGAATACCTATGCCTTCGAGTACTTGTATTTTCTCTGTTTTCTAGGCAACGATTCAATACCTTTGCACGTAGTTGTAAAACTTCAATCCAACTGCAATCACCAGCACTTTTTGAGTAAATCAAGAACTAGATTGATTCAAGATTATGTTTATTGCTGAATTTTCATAGATTTACAAAGTGCCCTCACAAACACCACTAAAAGTCTAGCCGAAACTAAAGCCTCTTCAATCTTCTCCCCGCAAACCTTCCAAAAGTCTTGCGTTAACCCTTAATCTCTTCCTACTTTTATAAGCTAATGTCCCAAACATGTTCTCATCAAACACGGACACAAAATCTTATCTCTTCTAAAAATCAAGGAACCCAAAATCCTACACGGGTTTTCCAACATCTCTAAACCTTCCAAGTTACGGACTCCTTCCATAACTTCTTCAATATCATCATGTGACGAAGCCTCTAGGACTGCACCTCTCGTAGCTTCTCCATGCATCATCCACCTTTAATCTCCACGTGTTTCAGCATGAGTCCGACCACCTCGTGACATCCTAAACCACTTGGACCCCAGATTCCCCCTTCTAGTCCCGGTCCTCCTTGTCACCGGCCATGATCATCTCTACACCTAACCTGCACATGCAAAGACCAAAAAACTTTTTTCCCGACACAAGTTCTTCCCAACTTGACCAACATTAGTCCACACATCACCCATCTATGATCTCCATGTACTCCAACGTGAGCCCGACCACCTCGTGACATTCTCGATCGCTTGGACCTCAGATTACCACCTCCTAGTCCTGGTCCTCCTTGTCACCGACCATGACTGTCTCCATGCCACCCTTCACATGCGAAGACCAAAGAACTTTCTTTTGGTACAAGTTCTCCCCAACTTGAACGATATCGGTCCACACGTGCAAACCACACTCTTAATCATCAGTAACTATGAACCAGATCATCTATGACCACCAATTCCACGCTCTGCGAAAATCAACTTCAAACCACCGAGTAAGACTAGTCTGACCATCATGCATAGGACGGTCATCCCACTGGCTCATGAGACACGAGTACTCAAGGTACATGAGATTACTATGATTGAAGCACTCGAAGTCTACGAGTACCGATCGTGAAGCCTACAGCAACCGATCGTAAAAGCCTATGACTACCGACTAGCAAAGTCTACGACCACCGATAACAAAGTCTTCAACTACCGACCAGTAAAACCTATGATTATCAATCACAAAGTCTTTGACTACTGACTGTAAAGTCTTTGACTACCAACCGCAAAGTCTTCAACTACCGACTGGAAAGTCTACGACTATCGATAACAAAGTCTTCGACTACTGACCAACAAAGTCTACGACCACCGATCACAAAGTCTTCGACTACCGATCAGCAAAGTCTACAATTACCGATCACATATCGTGGTCGACGCCTCTAACTACCGACCGTGGTCGTAGTCTACTGATCGACCAGCCCAACACAAGACTACGACTATCAACTGTTTACTGTAGCTCATGACCGGTTCACTATTGTATACAACCAGTTCACTGTTTCTTACGATCGATTCACTGTAGCATACGACCGGTTCACTGTTGGAGATCGAAGCCTACCGACTACCGATGTGGTCCACATCTGTAACATCCTGAAAATTTGAATTTGAAAACATGAATTTTTTAATTATTGTTCAGTGTGTTTTATTTGAATTTGGAGTTTATGAGGTACTTCTGAAAAAAAATTTGGTTGAGGTTCCAAAAATAAAATTTAAGAAATGCAAGAAAGGAACAAGCATGCTCAAATAATAGGAAGTTTAAATCTAAAATGATGACCCATGAAAAGAGGGAGAAACTTAAATTGAAATACAAAAATTTGGATAATGACAAGTAATTACAATGGACAGTAAAAACATATGCATAAATCATATGCAAAAAGGTTTAGTAAAGGAGCAAAAACATAAAAGGAAATATACATGTGTAAATAATTAAAAAGCAATAAAGATATATATATATATATATATATATATACAAGTGTAAATACAAGTGAATAAAAAAAAATAATAATACTATATATAAGAGATGGGGGTCAGACCAGGCCAGTCGGCCCAGCCCAACCCCAACTCTCATCTCCCCTTACCGCTTGCGGCCCAGCCCCTTTCCTCATTTCATTGCCCGAGCGGCCCTCTCTCTCTTCCACTGTTTTTCTTCCCCATCGCCTCTCCTTCTTTCCCTCCCCAGGCCGCACCTCAGCTCCGCCCACGCCCCGTTCTGCAGCCTGGCCCGCGCTCTGACCAGCGGACACTCCCCTTCGGACCGTTAGTCGGCGCGCTCGGACCAGGGGATCCCCGCTCCGACCGATGGACCGCGCCACCAGCTCTGCCGCCGCTCCCTCTTTTTCTCCCCGCGCTGCCCGACCCATCTCCTCATGTGCGCGGCTCAAGCTTCTGCCCCTCAGCACGCGCGGCGCCAGAGCAGGCCATCATGCCAAATCTTTCGCCCAGCCCCGCCGCCTGCAACCGTCTGCTCCGCCGCTCACCGAAGTGACCGAACGGGCGGCCTCTCGGTGGTAGCCGCGCCCACGCGCCTACAAGAGCCGTCGCCCCTGCCAAACCATTCCCCACGCCCTCTACCCCCTCCCATAGTGAACAATTCGACCCTCATCCCCCGTAGCTCGTCGGCGCTTCCATCTCCCCCAACTCCGGCCGCCAGAGCTCCCCCATCGATCCGAGCCACCCGGACCCAATTCCTTGCAGCCGAGCCACCTACAGCCCCTCGCAAAGTCGCTCCCAGTCTTGCCCGAGCCTCCCCGTGCCTATACATCGCCGGCGCCGAGAACCATCCCCAAGCCATCGCCGCCGCTCGCCGCCGGTCCGCCTCGGATCTCTCCCGTCCCCGTCGTCACCACCTTCGGCATCCCCTCACCTCCGGCAACCCGTTTTGGCCCTCCCCGGCTTCTCTTCGGCCGCCCCTCGCCGCCGACACCGCCGTCCGTACCCGCCTCCTACCTCCTCTGTTTTGGGCTTCTGTCACACGGTTCATCTACAACACGACCCCTTTCCAAGCAGGTAACACCGGCTAGCCGAGTGGCTAGCAGCGCTCGCTCTCAATACACTGACCCGGGTTCGTTTCCATCTGGCCCCAACATGTAGTTAGCATTTTTACCCATTTTGCCGAAAGCTGCAGTGAAGGAGAAATTAGGGGGAAATCCAAAAATAATTGATAAAGAGTGCAATAAATAAATAAAAGGGTACATAAAATTAACTAGAATATAAATGAGCCTCTCAACTATTTTAATCATGAATAATCATCATGTGCTAGCAAATAATATGCCTTGACTACTTATTTTAACCTTAAATTAATAAATAAAGGTTTAGAAGGAACATTGCTTAGGATATGCTTCCAGGGTGTGATGGGTTAACAAATGAGGGTGGTCTAAGGATATAAATCCTAAGCCTTCGCATATTAGTGAATATTATTGGATTGACCATAGCATGGTTTAAACCTTAACCATTATTTCTATACCCTAAGCAATCAGGAAAAACCATTTTTGACTATTAAATGATTTGGGAATAAAGCCACTAATATTTGGATTAGTTCTGAATAATTAATATGGATTGCATAAATGGAGTAAAAGACTAAATATTAATTAAGGGCAATAATAAAGAAAATCTCTTTTGGTTAAATGTTCAAATGTAATAAAGGCTACCATTAATATATGCCCAATGTTCAACATGCCTTCGTTAAATAAATTTTTGCCGTAGGTTTTGCTAAAATAGCAAATATTGAAATATAACCTCACACCAAGTTTCACCTAGATAACTGAGTTTGCACTGAAATTAGGGATAAAGGTAAGCCTGATGGTAGCTAAAGTAAATAAAAGTGGCATTAATTAAATTTTAATGTTAGTTTCAAATGAATAACGATACTGAACATAACTTTATATAGCAAGTTAGGACCTGTATAGATAAACCCTAGTTTAAATTAAACTTAACCTAGTGATAAAAGGAGGTACATAAAATATCACACCACATGCCTTGTCTCAGATCATCTGAATCACCTAATAACTAATAATAAATCTAAACTAAATTTATTCGGATTTATTTGGATCCTTTGAGTTATTTGCTTTTATTTGGATTCAGTCGATTGTCGCGTAATTAGAAATTGGAGTCCTGAAGATTCTATGAATCAAGCGAGACCGAGATCGATGAAGACCAGGAATTAGAGATCATCGTATGGGACAACCTTGTGTGAGCTCAAGACCGCGGCAAACCGCGCCAGGCGAGTCAATACTTTGATCATGTTGAACCTACGTTTTCTGCAGACTACTTTGGTTTAAATTATCAAATTGCATGCTATTATTTTATATGCAAATACATGTTAATTTAAGATTTTAGTTATATGCCCACTGCTTGCTTGATTGATATTACACCTCCTTTGGAATACTTGAATATGTGAACCTTGTCGCCTTAGCAAAATTATAATGGTAACTTTTCAAAAGTAAGTCCGTAATTATATGCCATGCTTAGTTTTAGATACTCATGGGCGCGAGAGCGCCCAAGCCTCACTTTTAACCCTGAGAAAAATTGGTTGGGCAGTCATGGTGGTAATGACTGGTGTATGTTGGATATGGTTATTTTATATTCCCAAAAACCTCAAATTGCTTATTTATCTGGGCGGATGGTTCGGGGGTATGGTGCAGGGGTGCACGAGAGTGTGGTTTGTGGTAGAACCGCCCAGATAACCCTAAGGACTGAATCTTGTCATGACCTCCTGTGTAAAACAAGTGTAACCACAAGTCTGTAAAATACAACTTGGCCTAGTAAATTTACCGGACCCCGAAAGTCATCATCATCGGTGGAGGAGAAGTGGTGGTGCAAGTAGCGATTCTGGGTGATGGCTTGAATGGGACACTCTTTGTGAGTGAAGTTCTTCTGCGGCGTGCTAGCAGTACGGGGAGTCAGCTACTAGGCGCATAGGAGGGGAACATCCCGCACAATGTATGGGACCCACCGCAAGTGGGAGCGGCCCATAGGGTGAGATGATGGACGGGGCGAGGTACTTTGAACGGTTACTGTGATGGTTTGCTCAACCGCATGACTAAGGAATCGTGTGGGGCAACGAGTGAACTGTCTCTTGTGGGTAAAGTGTACAAACTCTGCAGAGTCAAAACTATTCGAATAGCCGTGCCCACGGTCAAGGGTGGGCATGGGAACTTAACCAGATATAGTTCTATTTCAAAATGCTTTATGAATGGGAATGGAAAGAGTGGAGGGCAGATGGAAAGCCCTGATTTGAATTGTCCTCGGGTGTCGTCCCAGTGGTAAGTTAAGCGGCTATAACGCTGAAAGATGCTATATGGTGCGGATGCCATGTAATGGTGGATGGAATCTGGATCACTAATATTATTGCATTCTCTTGAACATTATGTGTTTGTACAAAACTGCTAGGTCTCAGGGAATTTTTATGTATCATAATTCAAAAATAAAATATTTTCCCTTCTTACAAAATGAAATATAAGGAGGAACATATAGAGTCATGAGTAGAGGAGATGTGTGTTTGTGGTAAATATATATAGGTATTGATGGATTCATGTCGATCGTAAATAGGAAACAATAGTGTGGATTCTAGGAGAAATGAATTTGGTGGAGCCAAAATGGATTTATAGACTAGATAGATGAATTATATGATTTTTGGAGTATTAGAAAATGCAAAGGTAATGGTTGGATTACAACACCGATATTTGTTATTAATTCTTGGGAGATGTTGACAATGTTGGGATTGATAGGATTCGAACAATTTCTAGATGGATGAATTGAGAATTTCTGGAAAATTTGGAGATATGAAAATAACTATGGGGGATTAATCTTGATCACTGATATTCTTGGTGGATGTATACTAGTGAATTAATTAGAGACAGATAGTTGAAAATAAGGTTGATTATTGGGAGAACAAATTATGGTTTTGGATCAATAACAAAAAGGATTGAATAATTAGGAAGTCTCGATACGAATGATTGGTGGATTGCATAATTGATGATAATCTCAGTTTAAGGGTCATAGATAGCAATCAATATGGAAAGAGCATGATCGGTGGACTGATTAAATGATGTCATTCGCTGTTTGGAGTCTTATACAGCAATCAATAAGGAAAGTGTATTTTGGTGGAGTAAGTCGATTATGATAGTCACTAGGTGGTGTATAGGCAGTAACAATAACACTATGATGAAATAATAACAAAGCTACTAAAAGCGATTTTTGGCAAATAAAATAATCCGAGCCTCTCCTTTGTTAAGCCATGCAAACTATTTATTTGCATTCTGTGTATTGGCTCGCGGAGCACGGGGTTGGAGTGCTCACACTCGCTTTTGCGACAAAATTCAGCATCAGGAATCAAATCACCTCGCCTCAACAACAAGATTGGACAAGCTGGCAGAAAAGATGGAGATGTCAAGGGCTAGGTCGCGCACCTTCAGTTGGCTGCCTGTGGGCATGTCCTGAAGGTCCCACCTGTGTGCTTCGTTCTTTCGATGCTGCAATTTATTGATTTCGGCCTAATCGGCCCATGAGTAAGTTTACTAATATATTTACGCTTCCGCATGATATGTACCTTGATATTCAGAACTGTAATCTGTGAGCACTATTTACTGATCCAGGGAATAGTGCGGTGGAATCACAGAAGATTCCGGATTGTAAAATCTGGGTCTGACAACATCTCCGACTACTGACTGTGATCATTTCACCGTGGTCAAAATGCCGTGCTCGACATGCCGTGGTCGGTCCGCGCCACCTCCACATTGGTGCATTGGAATACCCTATTTGTTCTAGCATCCCCCTCCACCACCACCACAACTTCATCCCATTCATCCTCCTTGTCCTCCTCATCCTCCTACTCTCCCTTGCTGTGACGTTGCCAACCAGAGTGCCAGGACGAATGTGCCGCCGTCACCTCATGCAGAGACGGCAAGTCTTAACGGCCACTTGGGTTATTATGGCTGGTAGGATGGGGCCCTGCTTTTGTAATTTTGTAGGCATCAGGGTGAAAAGTTAAAAGTGATCGTTGCATTGCTCATTTTCTTCTAGCCGTTGGATTAAGGCGGTGTTGCATGTGGCACAGTCGGATCCAAACACCGCGGCTTTGACAATCATGCACGTTGTGGTAGGCGAGATCATGGTTGAAATTTGGAATTTTGGTGTGCATGTATTTGTGTACGAGTGCATTTATGATTCGAGGGGACAATCGGGCATTTGCATGTGTTCAATCCAAATCGGATGGCTCAGATTGAATGAAGCAAGCTTCAACATTTTTTAACATAGTTGGGAGCTTGGGATTGGTTAAAAATAATGTATTTAGGTATGAGTGCATTTATGATGTGAAGGGACAATTGGGGCATTTGTGTGCGTCTGATCCAAACCGGATGGCCCATATTGAATGAAGTAAGTTTCAACATTTTTTTTACAAAGTTGAGAACTTGGGATGGGTTAAAAATGCACGATCATGTAAGTGCCCATATTGAATGAAGTAAGTTTCAACATTTTTTTACAAAGTTGAGAACTTGGGATGGGTTAAAAATGCACGATCATGTAAGTGCTACTACTCCCTTATTTTATGATATTTGTCTAGATTATTGGAATTGGTATTTATAATACTTTCCAATCAAGGGAATCAAGAATATGGGTATGGCACTTTTTTCTCCTCTATTTGTGCTATTAATGATGTGAAAGATGTTGAGTGGTTAAAATATGTTATTTAATAGAAGTAATCATGTTCCAATTCCATTGTATTACTTAAACTTTGTGTATCATTGCTTTGTCCCGTGGTTCAATAAATATTGTGAAACAGAGGGAAAATCTTTGAGCAAAGGGCAACCATCTCTATCAACCACTTATAAAAGCACACACTTAGTCATTTAGATGGCCAAATGATCAAATAACAAACATGTCAACTGCACGTGGAGTCAAATCTTGTTTAGCAAACTATGACGATTTTCGAGAACCCATATGAAATTTGCAATTATTTTATGTTAAGAATGAAATGAGTTCATTGGTTATAGACAACTAGAATGATGATATAAAGAGGTACACAATCTTTGCCCTTACAACACCACTACAAATCACTGAAACAACTTGTTAATGCAAGTAGCCCCCTTAATCTCCATTGTTGATGCTCCTCCTTGATTTCCCCCACAATGAAGTATATAAGCTCTGAATTAATTTGTGAAAACTCCTGCATTTCTCAAGCCAAATCAGCTAATTAAAGTGCACACAACATGTGGAATTATAGCCTTTCACACGATTATCTCTAGACTTCACTGAATTGCAACCTACCTGTTTGCAACTTGTCATCTCCCCCTGGAATTAACCTTTGCTTACCGAACCACAAGAAGATGTGGATTAGAGTTCTTGGTTCATTTTTCTTATGATATACCACTTGTGCTTAATGAAACCAGAGGTTGGGCTACCCAAATGACAACCATCATGCACTTGCATTAGCAGCCTTCTCCTCCTCTATCAGAAACGTTTGAGCATACTTACTAGCGTAGAGGTGCATTAGAAACACCAAGTTTTTAGCTTTTCTCTTTGGTTCCCCTTCTTTGGATATCAATGTTTGATTGATTAACACACTTTGGATTAACACACTTTGCCACACTTAAGCTAGCCAAGTTTGGCCTTTTTAGTGCCGTTCATATTAACTTTTGGTTTTGGTTTATGAATATTAATTGTTTATAGAGAAGATTGTAGATAAGAGACACTCACATGTGATTTTGTCCAATATAAATGAAGTCACTATAGTATGTACTGCAATCGACTAGTAGACCCTTCCTTGAAAAGACACTTCATTGAAAGTTAGCTACTGTAAAAAAAGTCATTTACTGTAGAAACGTAACCTTTATAAGTCAATACAAATACAACCTTAGCCACCAACACAATTTTGATGAGCCACATTTGTTTAAGGGTAGATTTTTTTGGGCCGTGACTTACAGTTTTTGGCTTAAAATTTTGAATTATGGCTGTTCATAAGAAAAAGTATAAAGAGAAAAATACTCATATGTGATTTTTACCAATATATATAGAGTCGGGACAGTGTCTATTACAATCAATTTTGTAGACCCTGTCTTAAAAAAATACTTCCTTTAAAAATTAGTTACTGTAGAAAGATAAACCATAATCGTAAAAAACCTACCACAAGTTGTAGTGATTGATTTATATCACCACAAGAAAATTTACTTGCCATGTAATTTGCCACAACTAGTGTGGAAAAGTGTAGCAACAGATCCAAACACGCCCTAAAGTTTGCATACTATGTACAAAGTTTGGTCGAATGGTGTTAAGATTAGTTTGTATAGATTACGCAGAAGATTGAGCTAAGAAGATACAAGGCTAGGTAAGATTAATATAAAATTTTTACTATGTGAGGAATTTGGCTTCTCTTTTCCCTTCACTTTCTTCTTATTCTAAATAGGCGAACATTGAACTCAATATCTAGACACCATAGGTTTTTTTAGAATTACTAATGCTTAGACATAAATAATACGGAACCCAATTACAATTCTTGTGTAATTATCTTTTCTTTCAATTAAGAGTTAGTTCATATTGACTTCTGCTAAGAGAAATCAGTAGCTAATATAAACACCTGACTTCTCAAAAGTAGATTCCTCACTCCTCTCGTTCTTGTCTCGCTCTTGGGATAAGGTAGGTCACGAGCACATCACATGGCCCACTCCTCCCATTCCTATCTCGCGCATGCATTTCGTTCACTTTTCTCACTGCTCGTCCACTCTTTTTAAAAATCACGTCTTTTAGCAATTACTATTTATTTTTAACTAAAAACCATCAACCACAATCAATATAATCTAAAAAGGCAATATTGTACAGCCTTCAGCCTCTGGCACCATAGGAAGACATGCAGCCAAAAAGTTTTAGTTTTACCCTGCACATACATGCCCCAGAACTAAAAAGTATCAAAGCAAAATAAATATACCACTGCTCTGAACTAGGAAAAGAGGTGTAGCCGAACAAAATGCAGAACTCCATGGCTAGGGATGCAAACGGATCGAATACGGACAGATAATGTCTCTACCATATTTGTTTTCATAGTTTTCTCGGATACGGATACGAATACGGATACCTCGGATACGAATACAAATACGAATAATATCGAATACAGATACGGAGCGAATACGAATCAAAACGAATACGGTCACAAATATTTATCAGAACATAAAAAACCCCTTAAACTATACATCCAAAATCAATGAAAACACATAAATAATTTATCTTGTCAAAACATTCATAAAATATAAACAAGCATAAGTATTTTTATCCACAATAGACATACCGTTGTACATATTTTAAATCTTCAAGTGGCAGTTAATTTTTCTAAAGTCCTAAATAATTATTAATGGATTTCTACCATTTACATGTGACTAATAAATTAATTAAGTATTTAAATTTGCATCAAAATGATTTAAACGAGAGTACATCAATTTAATCAGTACAAATTTTAATCCACCGACAATATTAAATTTATTTTTAATAAACATAAATATTTGCTAGTGGTGTTTGTAATTTAATATGACTAAGGAACCTAATGCCTAATGATAATGGAGGCTTATGGCTTGGTTGGGCTAGTGGGCTGGTGGCAGGGGAGATGAGAGAGGCTGACTTAGGCTGGGCAATGTTGGGCTGAAATTCCGGATATCCATTTTCGTATTATCCGGATAATCTGTATTTGTATCCGTATTCGCAGGATATCAGGTCTACTATATTTGTATCCGTATCTGACAAAAAATCTGTATTCGTATCCGATCCGAGAATTATTTGAAGAAAATCCGATCCGACACAATTCGTATCCATTTTTATCCGGATCGGTCGGAAACTATCCGATCCATTTTCACCCCTATCCATGGCATTGTTGAATATCTTTTTCAAGAATGAGAATACCCAGGAGAACTGTATATCTTTCCATTGATAGACGAACAAAGGTTCGTTCGAATCTACTTGGTTTAGGCTTTGACTTCTATTTACTATAATAATTAGCATTTAAATAATGTATTTTTAAGACAGGGTCTATAGGTAGATTGTAGCACAAAATGTATTGAGTTTAGCTATATCAGCTAAATTTGCATGTGGCTATTTTTCTCTGCTTACTACATCTCGCAAACAGTCCAGAATTAAAAAATTGCATCTATAAACCATAAACCACAGCTTAAAAGAAGTCACCCTAAATATTCGTGAATATTTTAGGAGTAATCAGGTATGCTGCGGAGTATTGTCAGCACCACTCAACTCATAGATAAGATGGTTGAATCACCTATTGTCGCCGCCCTAGCCACACGTCAACTGACTGCCTCCTCCGGTTGTCGGATCACTAGCCGTTGCCTAGCTTTCCGGTTAAGTAGGGATTGTTTTTTTGCTACAACTGATAGTTTTTGGCAACAGGTAATTATTTTTATCTGTGCTTTTTAATACAACAGTAGACGTTACATACGGTTTTGGACTTGGGAAGCCGTTTGAAAAATCCACGTCAAGTGTCTATCCCATTTTGATGTTTGTGTTTTTGACTTTCGAAGAAGCCAAAAGCTAAAAAGAATTGGGTGCGTTTGATGGGCTTGTGGCTTTTTAATTTTACTACAGTAACTAGTTTTTAAACATGTGTTTTTTAAGATGGGGTCTACTAGTTGATTGTAGTACATACTATACTGATTTCAGCTATATCAGTTAAAAGCACATATAACTATCTCTTAGTTTATAATCTCTCTTATAAAAATACAAAATTTATAAACCAAAACCGAAAGCAGATCCATCCGTCTGCGGTAAGCCTCTTCTCAAATCACGTGTCCCAGCGCCTTCATATCCACCGTTCATCTCTTCATCGGACGGCCGAAGAAAATACGTGCAGGATCCGCGTTCCCTTGACTAGCGCCGTCGCACCGGATCGACCGAGCGCAGGGGGTCGAGCCAAGCAGAAGAGGCGTGCGTGCGTCGCCCCCAAATCGTCACTCCCAACCCCGCCGCCGCCGCTCTTTCGCCGGAGCCCAGCAGAAGAGCCGCCGATCGATCTCCTCCGCCCGCCCGCTACCGGAGATCCGTCCGGAGCACTGCCTCTGCTCTCGGTAAGCGTTTGCCCGGCCTCGATCGGTTCCAATTTTGCCCTAATTTGCGCCGGCGAGCGAGCGGCCAGATCTTCCTGCGCGCGTGGGATCCCGTCCGGTTCGGTTCTCGGCCGCTTCCATCAGCTGCAAGCTTGCTTGATGTTAGTTACTGATGCAATCCGTCTGGCGCAGACGCTTGTGCGCGCGCGGATTCCGGTGGGGGTCCTGCGACCCCGCAGGGCCCGAGGTGCTCGTCGGCGGCGAGGATGCCTGGCCTGCCCCTACCTGCCCGGGACGCAGCAGCGTACGCCCTGCCGCCACCCACTTTGTTATTAGTTGTTATGTTATGCTTGTGCTGTGTTGTTTTATTCCTCTTTTGGCACCTCGGTGTGTGCCACGGCCGCTTTGATACGAGGATCCGGTGTTGCAAGGTGCGTGGGGGCTGTCCAAGTTCCATGATCATTTACGAGTGTAAGGGTACACCGTGCATGGTTGATAACAACACTGGAGAAAATTTTACGGATAACATCAGATTATTTAGATAGTGCATTGTGTTGTATGTCTGTTTGATGCCTGGATTGGTTTATGTTCGTGTCTATCCAATTTCGAGAGCTAATGACTGCGCACTGGAAGCCTATGTGGTACCTACCTTGTTTTTATCTGGAAACTAGTAATTGACTAATTTCTATAGTTCATGACTGCTCACTGGTAATCTGGTGGTACCTACCTTGGTTGCATCTGGAAACTCGTAAATGGCCAATTTCGGGAGTTAATGACTGCTCACTGGAAATCTACGTGTTACTGTACCTTCCGTGGTGTATTTGGATCCTGGGAACCAGTCGAGTTGTTTTGCATCTATTCAGCTGCTTTGCAGATATGTAGCCATGCCTATATAGTGGATGGTTTTCTTGTTCTTAGTGACATGAGATGGATTATATTTTTTTGACGCAAGTGGTGCTCATATGCAGGAATATTGGATGTGGATTCGGTTATCCCTGGTCTGCAGACCAGATGTGCCGTCAGCAGTCAAGAGCTCGATTGTCTCCAGACGAGCAGCTTGCTGCCGAAGAAAATTTTGCGTTGTACTGCAAGCCAGTTGAGCTGTACAATATTATTCAACGACGAGCCATTAAAAATGTAAATTTCATCCTAAGATTATAGCCCCATCTTTTTACATGTTTACATGTGCATGCTTACTTATAACCATTATGTGTAAGTGCTTTGAGATACCAATGATGCTCGCTGAATTTTGCAGCCTGCTTTTCTTCAAAGACGCCTTCTTTATAAGATACACGCAAGACAAAATAAGAGGTACACTTTGACGCTACTCCAGAACATGAGGACAGCCAGGATTGTTCTGATTCAATATATCGAAAGCAGTGTTCTAAAAAGGCTGTATACTCGGCCATATACAGGTAACGGGTGCACCTACTTGTTAGCCGGTTATCTGCATAATCAGGCTAGTTATGCCGCATAACAGGCTGATTGTTCTAGATAATCACTAATAGGTTAGGTGACTAGTCGAGTAGCGGTTACCGATTTTTAGAACCTTGAAAGAAAGAAAAAAAGATTGTCCCATTTCAAAAAGTATTTTCTTTTCCTGACATACCAGAGACATGACTCCAGTAAGTCTGACATAATAAAATAACAGGAAACAATTAACTACTCCCTCCAATCATAAAAGAATGACATTTTGGGTTATGTGCAGTTAAACTTTCTAATCTTTGGCTATTGATATCTCCACAAATATTTAGATTGGACTCATAAAAATTATACATGTAGATTCGTCTCCAAAGATACTTTCATAATATTACAATTTTATTAGTTTTTATTGATGTATTACAAAAAAATTAGTGGTCAAAGTTACGTTTTGGGGACTGTGCCAGTGTCCAAAACATCACTCTTTTGTGACCGGAGGGAGTATTATGTAGTTTGCTGATTCCTTAGTTTAGCTATGTTGGAACCCCTTACGTAATATTATTTAGGATAGGTATCTTGAATCAAATTGGAGATGCTTGGGCAGGATTAAATTGTAGAATCTAAGACCCCCCACCTAATTCTACCCAATGTTTTTTTAACGTGCCATGTTTTCCAAGTTTTCAACATTGATGTTAGTGCCTATGTAGTCATTTGAAAGCTAATTAGATTAATAATTGCCTATCCTATTACCATTCACAGGTTGGCTCTATGACAGTTACCACATGCATGATCATAAAAAGTAGAACAAACAACCATAATAATCCCATAAAAAAAGTAGCGTAAAAACCAAGGCTGTAAGAATATTAGATTCCGCTGGATTTATGCAATGCCTATATTAGTATATTTAGTGTACAAATTATGATGTTCTTTAAATTACATTATGATAGCTTTTATACATGGTTATTAAAGCGATACAGCGAGGCGCGACGACTCACCACCTTCACACCATAATATCACTTATGGCGTGCGCCGACGTGGAGACGCCATATACACATCTTAACCTAGTTTGATAGAAAATTAAATCAACAATGTAGTAGAACATGCATATCTTGATTTTGTCTATTCTTGAGCCCATGTAGCACCATCATCTACCAATATACCTTCTCTCATATAGTACCTATCCCTTTATAACTTGCAAGTTGCCACATGTAGCTTGTTACAATACATTACAGTAATACATATTTGATATTACATTTAATTGAGTAATATAGATTGAATGGCATACCTTGTTCATACTCGATAATATGCCATATCTTCTCGTAACCCACAAGCTACATGAAAATGGTTCAAAATGAAGTGAATAACTAAGAATTAAAATATACAATTATATGAACAATGAGCAACATGACATAACCAACGTAAGTCCACACTCCACAAGCATAGAGTTATAAATCCACAACAATAACATAAATTAAACTCTCTCATATCACAAAAGTCATCCAAGTTCAACTCTCATCTCTCAAAAGTCATCTAACTCAAACTCATCTAAATTGGTAGATGCTACCATGTTGTTCCCATCACCATCTTGGATAGCATCGATTGGATCTTCACCATAATCATCCACATTATCGTTATCAAGCATGATCTCTTCTTCCTTTTTTTCTTTCTTGTCCCGAGTGTGGCTCATCTTCTTCAACCACTCTTGATGTACATCTTACATGCTGAGTGTAAGTCAAAGGCTTACCATGAGCCCTCTTAGGAAGATTGTGACCTTGAAGTGACTTCATCAACATGGTCCCATGTAAGGTCACACACCCACGAGCACCTTGAGGTGGTTCAGCCATTTGGGTCAACCCATTTATTGCCCCAATCAAACTCTTCTATGACCAAAGTAGCATGTAGCAGCAGTAGCAGACAACATATGAGTGAAGAGTGATTTAATACTCATTTGAGTCCGCCGAGTGGAGAGGAGATAGAGGAGACGGCCAGATGGGGCCTCGGCGACAGAGGAGGCGCGGAGGTGGTGCCAGCTGGCAGACTGGAGGAGCGGCGGAGAGCCGGCCGGCGAAGCAGGAGGCGGCGACGGACTGGAGGAGTGGAGGTGGCACTGCGGTGGAGTGGAGGACTGGAGGAGACCGGATCCAGCAGTGGATCCCGCGGATCCAGTGGCAGCGACGGCTGATCTGGCGGCGGCGGCGGCGACTCGCTTTTTCGGGCTGCGGCGGAGACTTCTCCTCAGCTTCCCAAAACCCCAACCCGTGAGGTATGCGTTTGGAGTTTGACTCGAGTAGACGAGTACTCGACTTTTAACTCCCCCTATGGCATCCGCCGACGACACCTTACCGCCATAACGCCGCCACAAGGATGCCATATCGCCATATCGCCGCCATAGCGGACAGCATATGCCACAGCTCCATGTCGTTTGCATGGCATGACCCTCCAGTCCGCCATGTCGATACGGCGACGATATATCGCTAATATAGCGACGCCTCAATAACCATGCTTTTATATACAAAATTGTAGGGCAAATGGAAGATCACTTGTTGTTTATTCAAATAATAATGATATCAAAGGTAAAAAGCGAAACAACTAAAAGGACATATGTAAGTAACTATCTACAATCAATTAATAGAATTGGTAGAATTGTTAGTAAACTGCGACCATTATTCTGAAAAGTTTTTGCTAGAATTGTAACAATATTAAGATTCTACCAAATTAAAAGTCTACCTAGGATTGAATCGCTCCATGTAATCTAGGATCGTAGATTCGTAATACTCTAGCACACAAATCTAAATTCCGACAACCTGTACAACCGACATAACTTATTTTAGTTTTTATAGTTAAGGCGTAAGTAAAAAAATCCATATGTTCTTAAAAATCTTCTACACAAAGATAACTATTATTTTTTTGTTTTAATATAAATAAATATATATGTTTTATATATTGCACACAAATGTACATGCTATTTATGGTTTTAAGTTGAAAAATACTTATTTTCACAGATGAGTACAATTTTTGTTTCAACATTTTTGGATGGGTCGCAACTTATAGCTTAGAATTTCAAATGAGAGCAATTGGCCCTCAAATTACCATCTTCATTTTAGCTTTGTTCCAATTTTGTAGTCCTTTAGGAAACTATTGCAAGTGTTGAAGGCTATTTGATTTCTAAGATGAACCTGACTAAAGTTCAATGATCAAAATAACAGTTTTAGTTTTTTGGGGGAAATTTCTATATCATGTATGTGGTATACACAGGGATGGCAATTGGGCGTGGTGGGCACGGGTAGTGGAACACATCCATGAACATGAGGCATTTTCATGAACACCCAGGAAACAATGCGCTACTATCTGGATTACAGCCTAGCTAGACTGTGGGCCCCTGCTTCGATCCAAGCCACGCAGATCTGAAGCCGTGCTTGGCCGCATGGGAGTCGAGGCAACGGCCGCTGGTGTGGGAGTGGAGTGGCGAGCGGCTTGATCTGCTGTAGTGGCCAGTGGGTGGAGGCTTGCTGCAGGGCGCCGGTGCTGTCGGCCGGGGGGTTGGAGGGAGCAGGTGAGCCATGTGTGTAGTTGGAGTTGGGGATGGGAGGTAGTGAGGGACTTGGGTGGCCCTGAACGAGTGGAAGTCGGACTTGGGTGGTGGTGGCCTGGTGGGGTGGATATCTCTAGGGTTTTTAGTTAAGGGCCCACCTATCAGCTCTCATTGGCGGGTAATCGGGCAGAACGGACATAGGTGAAGCTCCCCCATGCCCGCACCTGTTTGCCTGTCGGGCAGAGATTTGCCCCCACAAATTTGCCTGCTGACACTTAAGAAGGAACATACCCACCTCTATTAGGGTTTTTCCTATGGGTAATCGGGTTATCGGGCAAGATTGCCTTCCCGGGGTATACATCACGTTTTGTTGTAATGTCCTATACCAGTACCTACATTAAGGCCCATTTTACTGAGCTTTAGCTCCAAAGCTTGTAGGATGGATATATTCCTTGAGGGGTATAGTTGGAGCCGGAGACATTCGGTGTGGGAAAGTTGGGAGTACCTTTCTATTTGTCTGGATGCATGCAAATTGCCCTAAATTTACACAAAATCACAACACTTGCCGCCCAAGATTAAAACGCAAGGTTAGAATTCACAAATGTGAAACATCAATCATGTTCTCAAGCAGAGAGACTGGAGCAATAATCCAAAAGCCACTATTGTTGTAATTTTATGACATCAACTTTTCATTAGGATTCTTATGATCTAGAGCTAGATGGCTGCTGCTTCTCCATAGACCATAGTAGAAACTGGAACGGTAGCTTGGCCAAACAAGGGCCAAGTAATTATATGTTTATTTTCAGGAGTAATCTTTGTGATAAACTAATAACACAGTTGGAACTTAAAGGTCGCATCATGCAAACTCTGACCGGTGTTTGTTCTTATGGATGTAGGATTCAAATAGCCATTTCACTTTCTGGAGGCGCAAATACTGAATTGCAAGAACAGAATATCTTTCCTCTTTATGTTCTGTTAGCTAGACCTACTAGTAATGTTTCACTTGAAGGGGTAAGGTTACTTTCTTTAATTTTGCTTTTAAGTTTGTATCTACCGATCTCTTTCCTCATTTACGGCATCATGTTTTGCAGCATTCTCCAATATATCGGTTCAGTCGGGCTTGTTTGCTGACATCTTTTAATGAATTCGGAAATAAAGACCACACTGAAGCCACATTCATGATTCCTGATGTGAAGAATTTATCAACCTCCCGAGCTTGCAACCTTAACATTATCCTTATTAGCTGTGGTATAGCATGCATCTGATGTGATTATTTGTGCTTTAAATTTCTTCGCTGCCATGAACTTTGATTCCATATTCTAAAATTTTTGAAGGGCAAGCTGGGCAAACACTTGGTGAAAATACCTTCTCTGGGAACCATGTGGAAGGTTCTGCTCTCCAAAGTAAGATTATGTTTGATATTTTGTGGACACTAAACGCTGGCTAGAATTAACACCGACGTGCGATTAGCTAACACAACTATCCTAAGACTAAGGGTAGGTTTTTTTGGGCTGAGATTATGGCTTATGGCTTTTAACTTAAGCTGTAGTGTTCTTTTGGGCTGATAGCTTATGGTTGAAGTTGTTGCGTTCTATTGGGTTAATGGTTTATGGCTGAAGCTGTTGCATTCTGTTAGGCTAATGGCTTATGGCTTATTGCTGATTTTGAGACATGAAGCATATGTTTCGTGACATACAGAGGATTATGACAAACCCGTAACGTATGACCAAAGGTAACAAAGTGTTACGAAATGTTCATGAACACATTAGTAACATATGAGTTAACAATGACAGACGTACATGACCCATTTATTGCGGCTTCGAAATGGAACCATATTACCTTCAACAAGATTGCACGAGATCATCTCCCGCGTGTACTCCATTTGCGTATCCCCATTGAGCACTGCCTCTATTGGTGCCGTTGTGCTGTTTGGTTCGTCTGAGTTGTACCTAGGCCCTAGCGTAGGGTCTGCAAAATCCGGATCGCCCAACTGCTGGTCAATGATGAAATTATGGAGGGCCATAGTTGTGGACATTATCTTCTGGCGCTCTGTGGGATATGCAACAATGTTCTCCAGTATACGCCACTTCCGCTTCCACATCTCGAACGCCTGTTTGATAACGTTGTGGAACGCCGAATGGTGGTAGTTGAATGTCTCCTTGCGTCCACGGGGCGCTGTACCATTGCCGAAGTGCGACATGTTCTGGGTGTTCCTGTATGGGGCAAGGTACCCTGTACGGTTTGGTAGCCCGAGTCGACCAGGTAGTACTTTCCGTCATTCGTTCCTCGTCGAGCGCAGTTTCTATGGTGCCAGCATCGGAGGTCGTGGACAAGGACGACCCGGTTTGCGACTAAGGGACCGAGGCCATGCCTCTGGTTGGCGACGCTAGGCCCTGACCGGGCGGGGCCGCAGGAGCGTCCACAGCAGTTGTCACCAGGCCCTGGGACTACGGGGATTGCCGCCGCCTTCATGGATGGGGTCGCTAGCGCGAGGGTTGGGCGAGGGGGATGTCGTCGAGGGGTAGGGTGCTAGGGAGATCTCCTCGACGGGGAGCCGGGGAATGGGGATCTCACCGACGGGAGGCGGGGCAGGGGGGAGCTCGGCGAAGTGGATATTGCACCGGGGGGGGGGGGGGGCTAACGAGGGGGATATCCGTAGGGGGGAGCTCAGCGAAGGGGGTATCCTCAGGGGGAGCTCGGCGAGGGGGGTATCGGCAGGGGGAGCTCGGTGAAGGAGGGGTGGGGATTCAGCGTGGCCATGGGGGGAGCTTTGCGATGGCTACCTGAGGGGGACCAGGAGGGAGACAAGCGGACGGGGAAATAAATGTGACTTAGTAAGCGCTATGTTCGGGATGGCTTATGGCTCCACCGACGAAAGCGTAGGCCGAAAACCATAAGCCTTAGCGCATTCGAACCCACAATTGAGACTTGTGGGGAAGTTAAGTCTATTGCAGTTGTACTCGATAACTGAAACTAACAAAACATTCAATTCGTCCATGGGTCACTGTGTTAATTGAGCAAGAATTATCTATGTTTGTCGCCTTTACTGTAATTATGATGGTAAAATGAATTAAGTATCCTCAAAACATTGCGTGATTAGTTTTTTTGATAGGCGTACACATGTTAATAGGCCCTCTCCGCCTGAGGGGATCCTCATTGTCACAACTACCACTGTTGTCAAATATAGTTTTGTAACACTCCGACTCAACAAAAGTTCAAGATGTCACCTATAACTACTATCGCTACCAATTTTAACCAATAAACCAGCACTACCAACAACTAAATTACAAGAATAAACATTTAACGACATACTAAACATAAATTTCAGTAACATGATATACTATAAATTGAACTTAAGACAAACCAAATAATTGCCAAGATAATTCATAATTAAGTCTAAATTAAGGAACGCACCAAGTAGTAAGATTACGAACAAAAAGGAACTAAGGGAAACCACAAATTATCCAATTATTACAATAGACATTACTAAATTGTTCATGATCATAAGTGATGAATTGCTAGGTGGAGTGAAGAGCTACAAAAGTGTAATTGTTCCATATTTTACTTCCACCCAATGCGTGTCCCCTTTAACGGTCCTTTAAAAACAACAAATGAGTAAGAATGAGTCCAATACTCAGCAAGTACAAAGCATAACAATAAATGAATCAACATCATTTTAACAATTTTTATCCATTTACCGTTAACTCAATTTTCACATATCAGTCTCATCAATTCTCATTCACATGTCCAATATCTCATCTCTCATTTCATGAATGCGATGCAATGCACTGCAATGCATGTCCCTTTCTGTAGCTCATATCGATATAGCGGAGGGTACACTCGTCGATGTCACCCTCTACCTTCATCACGTGGAGATGCCTACTGAAGTAGGCATTTCCCTCCACTCCCATAGAGGTGTCTATCTCTGTAGGTCTTACTCAAGAGCACGCCGGGTTAGTCAAATAGCTTTACTCATAGCTATTTGACTTTCTTACCACCCTGGCTCGTAATACATATGAAATGTCATGAATGCATTCTTCCATCATTTTACCATATAGCACATTTATCATCGAATTATATCATACTGAACAAAAGGATAATAAAAATTATTGTATGGCATGAATAATTCAATAATAGTGAATAATTATTAATCATCATCTATCATTCTACTAAGCACTTGCCTTTCTAGTTGTGACAGCTAGTATGATTTGAAGGTGAAAACACACTCAACGCTAATCCTACAGTAATTACTCAATCTTGATTCAAGCTATAGCAATACAAGACAACACTTATTTGACAACGCTCGTACACGCTTCCTAAACCCACAATTTCCCCCCTTTATCAGGACAGTCACCACTGCTGTCCCAGTACTGAAAATTATAATAACACTTCATATTATAGCAAATCATATCAACTCTGGAATCTATACAAAATTTCCTACAACTTACTAATTGACCAACTGTCTAGATTAAATCATCTAAGCACTTGTTTTTAACCTAGAAGATTGTCTTGTCATCTTCTGAATAGCAGACTTATTATTTTTATATCTTTTATGCTACTCAAGGCAAATACCATGAATCATGACATTTTTAGAAACTACACAAATTATCTATCACTATCTAGTTATGACCAAAATTCAAATCTGCCATCTAAAAAGTCTAATTATTAATTCCCCACTGCTGCGTCTAGTAGCAACCGGTTGTGGACAGTAGTCTTCCAAAATTTATAACTTCTATTCTACTCATCTAAAAATCATGTTCTTGGACTCTCTGGAATACTTAAAAAATTACGTATACTTTTCATGTAGACCAAATACCCAAATTATTCTATCTATTATTTTTAATCTATAGATTAATACGAGTTTTCAAAACATGACAAATTTACCAGGCAATAGACTTCCAAAATTCATCTCTCAAAATCTATTCATCTGATCGACATGAATAAAAATTCTACAGAAAACTATCGAAAACTGCTATAACTTTCTAGTAGACATTCCCAAATTTTGTCCATATTGCACCCGAAACAGCAATAGAAAATTACTGCAGATCAAAGAGACCAACTATTAGATCTCCCGACGAACACTTGCTATCTCCCTCTCTAATCTCGATTTTAATCCCTAATTAAAATAAACAATAGAGGGGAAAACCAGATCGTTACCCTTGAGATAAAAACCCGAATCACGATCTCTCTCCCAATTTCCTTCCCTTCTTCCTCATCTTTTTCCCCTAACGTAGCACCTCTTTTTCTCTTGCTTCCCACTAATTTCCCTTGGCGCACTACAATCTCGTGCCACCAGCTAGCCGTGTGTTCGATAGATTGTGCGCTAGCAGGCACACACTGGCTTGGCATGCAGCCACGCTTGCGCCAACTGTCGGCCTGGTGGCTGGCGTCACATCTGCACGCATGCTGGCCGCATACGTTGGCGACATGGTGGTTGTGGCAAGGGTTCGGTTTCCCGGTGGTTACTGGCCGGTAACCGGAAAACCCGGTGCGGGCCGGTAGCAAAAAAAAGGCCGAAATTTGCAATTCAAAATTTTGAATTTGTATGCATTTGAAATTGTTCCTGTGCTGCAAATGAAGCATTGGATGCTTCATTTTGCTGGTTAGGAGCATGCAGGGCCCAATGGGGCGTGGTACAAAATGGAAAGTGGTTGTTTTTTGTTGGTGCATGTGAAGGGAGCAAAGTGGTGCATGTGGGGGACAAAAATAGAGGTGCTGCTGCAGGTAGTGGAGAGAAAAGTAGTAGGAACAGCAGCAGGGAGTGGAGGAGAGCAAAAATTGCAGCAGAGCAGGAGGAGCAGAAACAGGGAGAGCAGAAATTGCAGCAGAAGAATAAACATCCACAGCCACAGATTTGTAGTGCAGTAAAGAAAGTGCAGCAGCAGCCACAGATGAACGGGAGAAGAGAGCAGCAGCCAGGGGAGAAGAGGAGCAGCTGCAGCACGCTAGGGAGCAGAGGAGCATGAAGACAGCAAACTTGCACTGGTTTGAGCTGCTTAGCGCATGCTCTTTTCTTCCCTTTATTTATAGCTTAACAGCTTCTAGACAATAACTGCAATGCAGTATACTAAGGGATACATGCAGAATACTAAAGGATACAACAGAATACTAAGAGGCATGCGCAGCATGCATGCAGAGTACTAAATGGATACATGCAGAATAGCAATAACTGCAATACAGTATACTATGATGCACGGACACGGATACGTCGACACGACACGACACCGACACGGGAATTCGCCGTTTTCCCAAAAATACCGATACGGCGACAGCTATATATATTTAAATAATAAATAAATTATATATATGTATTATTTTCTATGTTTCCACATGCTTATTAAACTGAAATAATGTAAATTGTAAACTTGTAATTTGTAAAGTGTAAGTTCCTCTCTAGCACTAGAATTAGCGCCTTCCATTTTTCTAGAATGATGAAACAAGCAATCAAACACAAGTTTGCTAAATGCCTAAATATATATTGCTGCCTTACTGCAGTATGCATCTCAACCCTAAATGCTAAAACAGAGAAGCGGGGAGATGATACCTCGGTGGCGTAGGGATGCCGGCGGCGCGCGGGAGAAAGTCGGCAAGTGCGCGGGAGAAAGCCGACGGGCGGTGGTGCGTGGGAGAAAGCCGACGGGTGGCGGCGAGGTGCAGGAGCCGACAAGGCGGCGGCAAGGTACGGGAGCCGGCGGGAGCAGGCGGCGGTGAGGTGCGGGAGCGGGCTGGAGTGGGTGGCGGGAGAAAGCCGATGGGCGACGTTGAGGTGCAGGAGCCGGCGGGCGGCGGCAAGGTGCGGGAGTCGGCGGGAGCAGGCGGCAGTGAGGTGCGGGAACCGGTGGAAGTGGGCGGCGGCGAGGTGCGGGAGCCGGCGGGAGCGGGCGGCGGCGCGAGCGGCCGATGCAAAGAAGCGGAGAAGCGCGAGCGTGTGAGCGAGATGGGAATGAGGCGCTCGGTATCCGGGGCGAGAGATTAGGGCTAGGGCAACGCCCATGCGTGCGTTATGGGCCGGCCTGGGCCGACCGTGTCCTGGGCCATTCCTGGGCCGGCTGTGTCTAGGCCGTGTCCGACTCGTATATTTAGTGTGTCCGACAAGTGTCGAGAATTTTAATAATTAAAATTAATTCTGAAATCGGCCGATACGTCGCCGACACGTGTCCAAGACGTGTCTGTGTCGTATCCGTGTCCGACACGGTGTCGGACACGGATACGGTGGTTTTGAGGCGTGTCTGTGCTACATAGACAATATACTAAGAGGCATGCGCAGCATGCATGCAGGATACTAAATGGATACATGCAGAATAGCAATAACTGCAATACAGTATACTAAGAGGCATGCGTAGCATGCATGCAGGATACTAAATGCTACATGAAGAGGATACTAAGAGGCATGCGCATCATTCATGCAGAATTGAAGGGACTGACTACATGCACATAGGATTAATGCTAACAGAGCAGCTGCAGCAACACGCTAGGAGAGAAGAGCAGTTGCAGCAGCAAATAGAAGAAGAGCAGCAGCAGATCAGTATATTCATCTGAGTTTATCCGGTTTATCCGGTTTTTCACCGGTTTTCCCGGCCACATCCCGCTCCCCCCCCCCAAATTTCCATTTGGCAAATTTTGATCGGTTTTTAACCGGGTTTTCCGATAACCGGCCGGTTACCGGTACCGCCCGTCTGGCGGGATTTGACCCGGTTCCGGTTTTTCGATTCTTGGTTGTGGCTTCCGGTGTTGCTGGTGAATCGCATGGAGAATCCGACGACAGATGGGAGATCAGCGCGTGGCAGATGCGCTGGCTTGCGTGTGATAGCGCGAGCGCATGCAACTACGCTGGTGATGGAGCCTAAGGAGGCAACAGTGACATGGTCAGTTGGCAGACGTGTGGCATGCGGGCAGCCAGCATCGTCCGATGCACTCGCTGCGCTGCAGGCGGGTGACACATGCGATGGAACTGTTGGCATGCGTGACAATGGAGGAAATGATGGCATGTGCGTGACGGCGCAACGCCAGAGAATAAAATAGGAAAAGGTAGCTAGGGTTTGGGTCCTTTCCCCCACGATCCCTTTTATCTTGGCATGAGGTCTAATATGATTCCAACTCCCCTGTATGGCTCGATCCAAAAAAAAAAAAAAAACCGACTCCCTCTGGAAATTTCCATCCATCCCTTTTTCCTATATCTCTTTTTCCTCTATTTACGAGCAGGTCCTCAAGAGGATTAATTTCGGAATATTACAAGTTTAAAACATGCGCCTTCAAAAATTAAGCATAATGGCCAATGTTGAATCTCAGAAACCAACCATAGTTTGTAGTCTTATTGAATGGACTAATTATTATCCATGTGATGCATTTTGACAGAGCTTGAAGGGAAATGTTTCTGGGGTAAAATACCAATTTGTTTACTTGGTTCGTCTTTGGAGAATTGTGCGACTTTAAGTTTGGGACATACTGTGGAGTTGAGTTCTACAGTTAGTATGAGCCCAAGCTTCTTAGAGGTATGTCAAATCAAACTTTTCCCTAGTATTAAATTTCAATGTTCTCAAAGGATGTACTACAACTTTTCCATAGTATTTAACCATAGGATAAATAAACCACAATCCTTTGCAGCTTCTGAAACTTGTTTCAGAAAATAAAAATGAAAAATCACCTCACCCACCTGTACTTTTGAATTTTGATGATTTGGCCCCAATTACTTCTAAGTGGAGCAAATTGCTACATGTACTTTCAGTTTTTTAGAAGGTCGAAGTTCTTGTGATAAATTAGCATATCCTGTTCCAAAAGTACTGGTGGCAAATGCCAAAATTAAAAGTACCATGTGGGATTTGCACCAACTTAACAGAACATGTTATAATCAAAATTAATAGTAAAGGTTGGAATCATTAGCTTAGGAAAGTTTCAGTGAGTGCAATTTTCTTGGTTTCCTTCCCATGTTTCCCAGATTTGGGTATCCTCTTTGTTTTCTATACCAGCTGTATGTTAACCTGTTTGTCTTTCTTTTTATTATGTATGCAGCCAAAATTTCTGGAACAGGACAGTTGCTTGACATTTTGCGCTCATAAAGTTGATGCAACGGTAAGGTCCTTCTTGTTCATTTCTTTTTTAATCTAATCATTGCTGCCATATTTATGGGGTTAGGTATTGTCAATGTAGGATGGCAATGCCTTAGATTGCGGATGATTGCGAGTTACTTTCCGTGACTTTCCTGACATTGTTGAGCTTTATTATTGCAGGGTTCACATCAACTACAAGTAAGCATATCTGCTCAGGAGGCTGGTGCAAAAGACATGTCTGAGTCTCCTTATAGTGGTTACTCATATAGTGAAGTCCCACCTTCATCGTTACCACATATTATAAGGTAACACTATATGGTTCAATTTCTGTAGTTTACAAGGTTTTCTTCCCTCATTCTTGTTACGTGCTTTATTTGTTACCATTTTTATAGGATGTTAGGACATGCATGTTCTTAACGCTTATGTGCTTTCTCCCTCAAACGAGACTTTATTTGCTCTTTGAAATGTATTGAAAAGGAGTTGAAAATAATTACATGCTGTCCTTAGAAAGTTTAGCTTGGAAGTATACATTTTGACTAGGTTGAGTGGGTTGAACTTGCGAGTGCTTGTCCTCATGAAAGGTGATGATGTGAAGCTTGATAAAATGTTTTTCTAGCTTGTGCTGCATTTGCTTGCCATGTTCTATGATTCACCGATATGGTGATACTTCAGGAAGTAGTCGTACCGGCATTGCCATGCCCATATGGCCTCCCCATCTATGACAAAAGTTCAGTTCTCACCCTCAAATAGAACTGGGTTGATAACCCCCTCAACTTCTGGTACTGGAGCGTTTAAACCTACGATGGTGGTTTTGAAGGTGTCAACCATTTACATCATTAAACATGCCAGGTGGCGACAGGGTTAGAGAAGTACAATAAAAATATGGTCTCTTCCCCCTTCCTCGCTGCAGCCGTTCTTGTTGTTGCTTTTGACGGTTCCAGTCCACACTGTCACAGAAATCTCTGGTCAGCATGGCGTTGACACCCACATAGATCTTGCGGTCCAGAAATACACTGCACCTGTCGAGCCACCCTAAGCAGCAGCAAAGGTCACAACGGGAGGCCATGCGGCGCATGAGCGACCATGTCGGTACGTCACTGGGCTCAAAACCATTAGTTGAAGGTATCAGTGAAATACTTAATCTTCGTTTGGATCAGTGGAGTTAGATTTGAGTTTGCTTGGTAATGAACTGCAAGACAGAGAGCAAATAAAAACCTTTGAGATGAAGGTGTCATAAGAGTGGGGGCCCTAGGCCCAACCGGTTCATTATTAGGAAGTTAAAGATTAGTTTCTTTCTATTTGTTAGAGATATGATTAAAATTAGATTCTATCTATTAGGGGAAGCCAATCTATATAAAGGGGCTGCTGCATGCTATTGGGATCAAATAACAAAGTCATTCTCATCTATAGTCTCTCCCTCTACGCCGACGCCGCTTGGCCATCCTCTCGGGCCTCAGCGGTGTTTACCCGCTATGAACTAAGGTTCATGACAATTTGGTATCAGTGCCACTCACCATGGCTTCTGCTGCGGAGTTATCATGTGGCAAGATCATTGCAGGTTATGAAGAAATCATTGTTGGACTCAAGAATATAGAGAGCATGTTGAAGAAGATGATGGCAGCAAAGGAGAAGGCGCAAGCAGTTGCTATTACACGATCTGCGGCGGCACAAGGGGCAAGAGCAATGGTGGTCGTGCCATGGCAATGGCGTTGCTACTGCTGCTGCTCCATCTAGCACGGCTAGCGCTGCGTCTTCAAGCGATGCCGGTGTAGCATCTTCCAAAGTCGATGCACCAGCTACAAGTTACACCCTGTGACTGCGAAGGCGCTACTTGGAGAGGCGGCTAGGCTATCTCGGCCCCCTTTCCTTCCCCTGCCACCACCACCCATCGGCAATCCAACATGCTCGTACTGCCCCGGCCTTCAAGTCCATCACGGCCTTAGAGCCCACCACCATCGCCATCCTCAGCCCGAGCTTTGGCTTTCTCGGTTGCATCGTCGTCGACGCCTCCCTCTCCCTCGGCGACACCACCGCCATCGCCGCCCTCCGCGCCCTCGACGTCCGCTTCCACGCCGTCTCCATCCACCTCCACCCCTGACGTCACCTTCTACGAACCCCAGATCTCATCAAGGATCTTCTGGGACTACAATCATAGCCAGCAGCTCGAGGACGAGATGCATGTCCGGGAGGGATGTAGTGTCATGGGCGTGGGCCTTGGGCCCAACAGGTTCATTATTAGGACGTTAGAGATTAGTTTTCTATCTATTAGAGATATAATTAGAAATATGCTATTAGTTTCTATTTATTAGAGATATGATTAAGATTAGATTCTATATGTTAGGGGGAGCCAATCTATATATGGGGGCTGAGCATGCTATTGGAGGCAAGCAAAGAAATAACAAAGTCATTATCATCTATAGTCTCTCTACGCTGATGCCGTCTAGTCATCTTCTTGGCGGTGCTTACCCCCTATGAACTAAGGTTCATAACAGAAGGTGACATAGGTATTGCATAGTTGACATGGCAAAACCAACATGGATACTACGATGGGATTGAAATTGATCCGGTTTTGAAAGTTTAGGCTGTTAAATATCTGGTTTCATAGTTGAGGGTGAAAACTGGACATTCATGATAGTTGAGGGGGAAGCCGGGCCTAGGGTCAGATCAGGTCATATTATGACACCTTGCTTCAACTCTCTGCTTTATCAGACACATTTGCATTTTGACATAACCATGTTTACAGATAGAAGTTTTTGTTTTTCGCAGGTTAAGAGCTGGTAATGTGCTTTTTAACTACAAGTACTACAACAACACTATGCAAAAGACCGAAGGTTTTCTCTCTCACAAACGCGAGCGTGTGTGTGCATTTCTTTCCAGTTTAGTTGTCACTTGTTTGCATCATGTATTGACATCTTTTTTCTAGGTGCTGCATATTTTCTCCTTGTACCTGATTTGCTAAACCTAATTAACTAAGATAATGTTAGATTGTTAGTAAATGTCACTATGTCGGTACTGATGCAACTGAACTAGTAAAAGATATCATGCTAAGACACTTAATGACACACATGCTATTGGAACAAAATCTACTTCTGTTTGATTGTGGTAATTTTATCGGTTTGTCCTATTACTTATTGTACGGTAACATGCTAAGAACTGCGAGGAAAATTAGCTTACCATAATATTCATTTTACAAATATTAGTATGCATCAACACACAAGGAAGTAACCTTGTGGAGAATTTAACAAAGCTAGCCATTTATATTTGATAATGATAATTACTAGTATTATCACCCGCGCTTTGCTGTGGGGTTTATTGGCTGATGATTACTTTTACTTTCAATGCTATTGAAAGTATTCCTAGACTATTTATAATCTGCAAAGGGTGCCATAGAAATATGTTTTCCATAAAAGATGCCTTTTAATGGCATATGTTTTTGTAAACTTCCACCCTTTCAAGTAAAAGGTGTCTAATCAAAGCATCTCTTAAGTATTTAAATTATGAGGGTTAATATTTTAATTGAGTTTTATCTAATGGCTACAGTTTAAAGGTGATGTGGCACAGTTAGGAGGCTTGCTTTTATAGGCAATTTTAGATGTAAGGAGGATAATAATTTTGATGCATTGACATAATTTGTTGAGCTTAAAGAAAAAATAGCATATAAAGTTCTCTCTTTACTACTACCTCCCATCACAAAAGAATGTTGTTTTGGGATACACGTCAAAATTTCAAAATTTTGGCTATTGATGGACCTGTTCTTTTTGGCTTCGGTTTGTGGCTGCGGTTTATGACTTTTGGGTTGTTCGTGAGAGAGAGTACGGAGTAACAGAAACTCGTGTGAGATTTTGCTCAATATAAATTAAGCTACTATAGTGTGTACTATAATCAACTTATAGACCTCGCCTCGAAAAAAACTTCGTTTGAAAGCTAGTTAATGTGAAAAAACCAAAAAAACAACTTTTATAAGCTGAAAAGAAGTGGCCCGATATCTTTTTAAATATTTAGATTCGATACGTAAAAATCATGAGTGTAGCTTTGCCTCAAAAAATACTTTAATAATATTATAATTTTATTGGGTTTTATAAATATATTACAATAGAAATTGACGGTCAAAGTTGTGTTTTGGGAACTGTGTCGATATCTAAAACAACATTCTTTTGTGATTGACGGGAGTAACAATAGTCATCTCCAATTAACTAAATTATATATCTTTCTGAAATCAAGTTATGTATCACAAACTGAAAAGTCAAATGTGTTTCATGTATATATTTTTTAAAAAACATTACACAAAATGCTGCTATGTAGACAAACAAGCAAACGCTTGCATATGAGTTGGAAAATTTCAATAAATAAAAGTGTTAAGGTGAAATTAGAATTCAATGGGTTAGTTTATTCTGAGGAGCTGGAAGTTAATAGATTTTTTTAAAGCAATGCTATGAAAATGTTTGGTATTCTTTTTTTCTCAAAAAAAATCGAATATTGCCCAGCATGGATGGCACTGGGGGCCAAAGAATCTGAATGTGATTGATTATAAAAAGGAGTGCTATGCGGTGCATTTGGTGACACAATTTGAGATGTAAGTTAGCCCATGGCCTCAAGTACATACTGCTGAGTGTGCACCGAATGGCTAACCCAATTGTCAATTTGTCATCTATGGTACTTTCTTTTGAATGCTGATCATAGGAAAGATCCGGAGTTAGATGCCTTGCAATGTACTTATTGTTCAGTTTTGCTGCATCACTGAGTGACATTTGTTAGTCTAGACAATTTCTTTTTGGTTCTTGATTCCTTGCTCTTATGTTATATGTTTCTGTTTCTCATATTTATTCATTGATCCCTTCTTACCAGCCACTGAAGATTTTTCTTGTCCCTTTTGTTTGGTACCGTGTGGAAGCTTCAAGGTAAAGTTTGAAGCAAAGTTTCTCTTAACTTTATTCACATGCCACTGATTGCTGCTAAGGGCTGGTCCCAAGGATCATTTCACCTGCTATGTTTTGTATAAAACCCAACATCGTTTTGTTATTTCACACTGCACCATTGATGTCTTCTTAGTGAGGAAATTCAGATTGTGTTTTTGTTCTGCACGCCTCTTTTTTTTAGGGAACAGTTTTTATGGACTCCATTTCACCTTTTCTCAAGTCACATGTCTAATATTGTTTGGGTGATGCTAGGGTCTGGGATGTCATTTAAACTCATCGCATGACCTATTCCACTTTGAGTTTTGGGTTGGTAAACCTCTGGAATCTCCATTGCAAAATCTGATAAGATCCTCATAGTTCGATTGTTAATTGTTCTTTATATTCACACAGATAACTGAAGAGTGCCAGGCTGTTAATGTTAGTCTGAAGACTGATGCCTGGAGAAGTGAGGTAAATTAGTGATATAGAATGTCAAATTCAAGCTGCTTTTCCAGTTATTGATAAATTAGAGATAGATGTAGTCGCTGAACTCAGTATGCATATGTTTTAAGTTTAACATGTCCCCGAGTGTTCTTGTATAACCCCGGTTTACCAAAAACTCAGAATGTTACCTACAACTACTAAAGCTACCGATTTAAACTATTAATTACACATTACCAACAGCTAGGCTACAAGTGTAATTCTACGACATAATGATGAACCGAAATTTCAGCAACTCAGGAATCAGTAAATTGACAATGGCTCCCTTTTTTGGGCTTATGGCTTAGTTTTCTGCAATAACTAGCTTTCATATGAAGTGTCTTTTCAAGAAAGGGTCTACAAGTCGATTGTAGTAATGTTCCGACTTCATCTATATTGGCTAAAATCGCGTACGAGTATTTCTCTCTTGTGAATAGATAGAATTCAAAAATTTAAGGCAAAAGTTATAAACTACAACCCAAAAGAACCAACCCAAAAAGATGAAACAATTGACAATAGTATGAATCAACAGTAACCTTAACCAAAGAGGAATTAACAAGTAGCAACAACACAAACCATTATGTGGTAAAAGGAAATTATTAATCATCTAAGAAATTCATGGATAGCAATATTTATTTCTAATATGAATAAGTGATCACTAAGTAAAAGAAAGAGCTATAATCTGCAACATCAAATTGTGCTATTTCCCGCCCATGCATGACGTCAACGAGTACCTAAAAACAACAAAGTAAGTTGAGTTCACTGACTCAGCAAGTACACAATAAAATAATAAACAAAATAAGCATCATATTAATATTTCATATCTATTCACCATTATCTTGATCACATTTATTTTCATCAAGTTCCATACGTATGTCACACCATCTCAATTCTTTTTTCATAAATATAATGCACATGCCTTTCACTTCTCTTGCTTATACCGGTATAGCGGAATGTTACACCTATCAATGTGGTTGTCACGGCATAATCGGCGACCACGGCGAGTGAGGTGCGCCTAGACGCCTAGGCGACGCCGTGGCGACGCCATGGCGAGCGTCGTATCCTATAGTATCTCCCATCACATACATACGGTCACATACATCTCCGTCTCTCCTGTCTAAAATCCTCCCGACCTCTCCGTCTCTCCCGACCTCTCCGCCTCTACCGCCTCTCCAGACCTCCGCCTCCTCTCCCCGCCGTCGCCTCCCGTGTCCGCCTCCTCTCCCCGCCACCACCTCCCCCGTCCGCCTCCTCTCCCCGGCGCCTTCTCCCCTCGCCGCCTCCCCCCACCGCCTCTAGCTCCCCACGCCCGATCTCCTACCCCTAGCCGCTGCCAGCCAGTCCGCCCGACTGCTCTTCGGCTCCCGCTCTCCCCCCATCTCTTCCCGCTGCCTCCCCTCCCCGCGCCAGATCTCTCCCCGCCGCCTCCGGCCTCCCCTCATTGTGCCCAATCTCTCCCCGCCGCCTCCCCTCCCCGCGTCGCTGGAGATCGACGCCGGCAGCGGAAGCAGGCTGGAGATCTACGCCGACGGCGGGAGCAGGCCAAAGACCGGCGTCAACGGCGGGAGCAGGCGGGTGACCAGCCTCGACGTCCTCCTCCGGCCGCCAGGACGACTAGGCGACGCCTAGGCGACACCATGACAACCATGCCTATCAGTGTCCACTCGTGCCCCTCTTTCATTCGGGGACCTTAAAAGCCTGCCCTCTTTCATAAGGGGGCCTCATCACCACTCCTGTGGAGTGCCTACCAAAATAGGTCTCTCTAGGGGGCCACACAGGTCAATTCTTTGCAACAGGAATGCTCAACATGCAATGCAATGATTATATCTTTCTTTAGTTATAAGCGTTAATCAATTGACAATCATCATCATCACTATTCTACCATGAGCATCATCATCATTCCACCATAAACATATGAGCATTATAAGAACAATCTATTGAAATGTGGCTTGCTATATATTCCAATGGGCCAAAGGCCATATGTACATGTACATTTTACAAATAGCACCCTGAGGTATAGGCATATCTAACACCCCCCTCAAAACTCATGGTGGATCAACAACACTGTATTTGGAGAGGTAGAAGCTATGCTGAACTCTAGTTTGTGCCTTGGCGAAGAAATCGGTTAACTAAAACTCTGAAGGCACATACTGAAGATCAACAACTTTGTCTTGCACCTGCGATCGCATGTAAGAAGCATCTACTCCAATGTGCTTGGTGAGCTCGTGCTTCACGGGATTTCAAGCAATACTGATCGCACCAGTACTGTCTGACAAAATAGGAGTCGATGCAGAAGCGGAAACATTGAAATCTTTAAGTAGCCACTGAAGCCAGGTGATCTTAGCTGTCAACGACGCCATGGCTCTCAACTCAGCCTCAGCGCTCGACCGGGAAACGACAGTCTGCCTCTTAGTCTTCTAGGCAATCAGAAGAAATCAAGAAAAACACAATAGGCAGAAAGAGATCGGTGATCAGAATGATCGCTAGCCTAGGTCGCATCGGAGTACGCCTGAAGTTGCAAAGAACTAAAGTGAGGAAAGAAAATGTGACGAGCAAGGTTCCAAAAACCGGAAGAAATCCCGGTCGGCGGCCGGTAACGGTAACCGGGTGGTTACCGGCCGGTTACCAGAAAACCCGGTAAAAAACCTGTCACAATTTGAAAATCAAAATTTGGATTTTGAGATGTTTTGAAACCGGTAACCGGAAAAACTGCTGGTAACCGGAAAAAACCGGCCAAAATTCGAAAATCAAAAATTCATACCGGCCGGTTTTTTCGGTTACCGGTCTCCAATAAAAACGGTAACCACCAACCGCCGGGATTTTGATCCCTGGTGACGAGTGGTGGTCCCGCAAAGATATCAGAACATGAAAAAGGTGACTGTAGTGGAGCTGAGTGGGAGCAGAGACAAACTGACAAGAATCTCAACAAAAGTGGGAAGGAAACTCCGACGGGGGTGGAAAAGGTGTAGCCGGAGGAGAGGGAGATGAAGGTGGAGGATAAAGCGAAACAGTAGCGGAAGGCAGAGTTAGGACAAGTCAGAAAGGAGAGCAATTCAACAAGAGAATCGAACCCGACTATAGGGGAACGAGGGTAGTAAGGTTGGGACTCGTTGAAAGTGACATACTGAGAGATCCTTATCCTGCGAGCAACAGGGTCGTAGCAGTGATAACCCTTATGGTCAAGACTGTAGCCAAGGAAAACACACTAAACTGACTAAGCAGTCAGTTTGGTGTGGTTATGAGGTGGAAGTAGGATGAAACAGACAGCCGAAATTGCGAAGGTGACTGTACCCTGGGGCTCGACCATAGAGATGCTCAACAGGAGTAGAACTCTGAAGGGCAGTGGAAGGCTGCATGTTGATGAGAAAAGCAGTAGTGAAAACAGCCTCAGCCCAAAAGTAGGGGAATAGAAGAGGCAAGCATGAGAGAATGAGCGGTCACAAGTGACGATGCTTACGCTCAGAGGCACCGTTCTGAGCATGAGCACCAGGACAAGAACACCGGGGAAGAGTACCCTGCTCAGCAAGAAAGTGACAAAGCAGAGTCGACACAAAACACACGAATTGGTAAATCAAACCGAGTGCGAACTATGGTGGCGAGCATCTGGTAAATAGAAAACCTGACTGCGAGAGGACATGAAGTAGATCCAAGGTATAGCAAGAATAATCATCAATAAAGATCACATAATATCGATGACCCCCTTTCGAAACAAAGGTAGCTGGGCCCCAAACATTAGTGTGTATAAGATCAAAAGGACGCGTAGAAATAGAATCACTGGAGGAATAAGAGAGCCGCAGCTACTTGCCAAGCTTGCAACCTATATAATGTAAAGACATGTCCCTAGAGACAGACTCAAGAACACCACGACTGACCAGTGACGATAGACACGATCCGCAAAGATGACCGAAAAGGTGCCACCGAGTGAAAGAGGTAGTGTAGGATGCGGCAAGGGCAGAGGTAGTGGCAGGGGTTGACTGGCTAGTAGAGACAGCGGAAGGCAGATGGAGCCAATCAAGCTCCTAAAGACGTTGCGAATTACGGCGCCAAGGGCTAATACTGTACCACGATGATGAGCCTCCTCAGCACGCATAGACGTGAGAGCCTCCACTATGCTCAGGCATGGGTGACAAGTCAAGAGTTAAGCCCGCATAGTCTTGAATTCAGGCTGGAGACGCGTCAGGAAGTCGTAGAGATGGTGTCTCCTAGTGAGCGTGAAGCCGCATATAGCAGGGACAGGTCTAGCAGACATTTAGCCCCAGAGAGTCAAGCTGACGCCACACCGCAAACATCTGTTGGTAGAAGTCATTGACGGTGGCATCAAGCTGCTGAAGAGAGGGCGTCTGGTGCACAATGGAGAGATACGTAGCATCATTTGTCAGCTAGTAGTGAGCTCGGAGGCGCTCCCACAAGCTGTGTCGTCGGCAGCTCCGCCACATCCATGGAGATGGCCACGGGCATGCTACCGATCAGGATAGCGGTAGCACGAGCCTCGGCCTTTTGCCATCGCTCGTAGGCATGCAGCATAGACTGGTAGCTCGAGGGCCTCCTTCAGTGCAGCAGTGGTCTCCTCTTGAGCCGCCTGATTCACACTAGCGGGAAGAGCGGGCTGAATGGGCGGCTTCGGCCGAGGTGGACGAGTGCTCGCCTGTGAGATAACCCCATAGACGCTAGCTGTTGAAATAGAATCCTCATGTGAACAGCCCACTCTCGGAAGTTTGTCCCGTCGAAACGAATCGAGGGGAGTGGGATGGCGAAGGAGCCACCAGCTGTAGCCATCTAGAGTAGATTAGGCTGAAATGGCTAGGGCTGCCAGCGTCAGAAGTTGGTTGAGGCGGCGACGGCTTAGGCCGAGGCAGGTCAAGGTGATGGCGGCTATGCGGTAGCAACGGCTTCGACCGAGGTGGGCTGTTGCAGCGGTGGCATGCTGAGGTTGGCTCGGGGACAAAGGGCGCCGGATCCGGTGCGGGCACGTGAGGGCCCGACGGCAGCGGAAGAACCCTAACCATAACCGGTGTTTGATACCATGTTGAAATGTGGCTTCCTGTATATTCCAATGGGCCAAAGGCCATATGTACATGTACATTTGACAAATAGCATCCTGAGGTATAGGCATATCTAACATAATCATGTGAATCATAATGGCAAGTAATTATTTAAATATAGCAACAGGCTCAAACACTCGAATACCATTCCACCATGCACTTGTTATTTCTAGTTACGATGAACGGGTTGGTTCGAAGATGACAGCACACCCGACGCTATGCCTGCAGTAAACGGCTAATCACAAAACAAGCTAGAGCAGTACAAGAACAACAATTAAATGACAACGCTCCTACACGCTTTCCAAATCCGCAAAACTCTCTTTTTCGGACAGTCACCCCTACTGCCCTGGTACTAAAACAGCATATCTTTTTGACTCCCAAGCCCTATCATGGCAAACCACACTAGTTCTGGAATCTACACAAAATTCCCTATAATTTTTTAGTTGGCTATTATTCCCGATTAAATCATTTAATCCCTTGTTTTAACCCAGAAGACCGTTATGTCATCTTCTGGACAGCAGGCTACACATGCAAATACAGTAAACCATAACATTTTCAGAAACTACAGAAAGTTAGCTACCTCTTTCTAGTTATGCCCAAAATTCAATTACGCCATTTACCAAGTCAATTTAATAGTTTCCCACGATTACGACCTGCAGCAACCGGTTTCTAGTCAACAATCAAAATCATAACTTCTATTCTACCTAACCAAAATTCATGTTCTTGGACTCTTGGAATCCTTAGATAGTTAGCTACACTTTTCACGTAGACCAAAAACTCCAATTAATTCATTTAATAATTTTCATCTACAGTTTTTCACGTGCTGCCAAAAGACAACAACTTTCTAGACAGCAGGTTTACAAAAATCATAACACTTAATCTAACCCATCAATTGATGTGATTAAGCTACAAAAAGCTAACAAATTTCTCTACAACTATCTAGTAGATGACATGTTCATATTATGCGCATACTATACCTGAATTCACATCTGAAGATAATGGTAGACAAACCCATCTACTAATCGAATCCCTGACGGAGACTTGCTACTCCTCTCTCCAACCTGACTTTAATAAAATTAGCAAAACAGAGGGAAAAATCCAGATGATTACCCTGGTGAAGGACGCTAAAATTGCGATCCCTTTCCTTACTTTTCCTTCCTTACCCCTCCTAGTCTTTTCCTGTTGCTGCTCTTCTATTTCCCCCTCGATTTCCTCCTGCCGGCACTGAGCAATCACGTGACAACCGCCGGCAGCACTCTCGAGGCTAGGCCAATGCGTGCATGTGCACTGGCGAACAAGTGCTAGTGTCCTGCGCTGGCATGCTGCGTGCATCGCGCGAAAGCTAGCGTCACGGCAGATGGTAGGCTATACGGCCGACACACGGGAATGCTCGGGCTGTGTTTGGCGCGGTCGGGCTTGCGTCTTGCGGTGTCTCAGCAACAAGGCAACTGCAACACGCAGCATGTGCACGTGCACATGCAGTAGCAGCAAGCTCACAAGCGGCCAGACGAGTGCTAGAAGGAAGATGGTGTGCGGCCGACATGGCAGAACTGGAGATGGCGGCACCGGGCAAAAGGAAAACCAAGGTGGCCAGGGATTTTGGGGTTTTGAGTCCTCTCTGGCTCTACCCCATGTCCCTTTTTTTATCACGGAACGAGATTGATTCCATCTCCAACTCCTGTATGACTCAGCCCACGAACGAACTCCCTCTTCTAAAATTTCCAAACATCCCGTTTTCATCCCCTTTCCTCTAATTACGCTCAGGTTCTCGAGATGGTTATTTTCAGAATATTACAGTTCTGCTAGTTAAGTTTGTTTCTAGCTTTTTTTTTGTTGCTTTCTTAAATGCAGAAGCCATGGGAGCACCCATGAAAAAACAACCCACATTTCCCTGCAAAATTCTTTGAATAACGTGCAGGATGCCTCACTGAGTCTACTGCCGATAAGGTTTTACATGCTTAGCATAGGAAGTCCATGCATAGTAAATTGAAAAATTCCATTCTTAAATGTCTGGAATAACCAATAATCCCAGTTATTTCCAGCTTGTGGCTGAGGGAGTTGATCCAAGACATCAAACATTTTCCTACTGGTATGTTCTTTCTCCATTAATTTTGATGGTGCAACATTCTGTGTTTCATTTTCCTAACTGTGTTCCATCAGCTCAAGGTTTAAGAAGCGTAGAAGGTTGGAAACTACAACTGAGAAAATTAGTCATGTACATCCACATATTGTGGATGCAGGTTCACCTGAAGATGCCCAGGCAGTGTCTGATGACGACTATGTGCAAAGGGAAATTGGTACATTCTCATCTTATGGTTTCTTACTATCACATAAACGACATTCAATGGTAACCTATGATGCACAGACACGGATACGTCGACACGACACGACACGACACCGACACGGGAATTCGCTGTTTTCCCAAAAATACCGATACGCCGACACGGCTATATAAATTTAAATAATAAATAAATAAATTATATATATGTATTATTTTCTATGTTTCCACATGCTTATTATCTTAAATAATGTAAATTGTAAACTTGCAATTTGTAAAGTGTATACTCGGAATATATACCTCATGAATTGTTTTGTTAATCCTGGCGACAATTGTTGATGTGAATACCATTTCTAGAAATAAGAACTCTATTAACCTGGAAAAAAAGTAACACGGGAGGAGATGCGGGAGCCGGCGACGCACGAGAGATGTAGTCGGCAGGGAGACGCGAGAGATGTAGTCGGCGGCGAGATGCGGGAGCCGGCGGGCAGAGGAGATGCGAGTGAGGAGATGGAAGCGGCGGCGAGATGCAGGAGCCGACAGGAGAGGGCAGCGGCAAGATGCGGGAGCCTACGGGAGTGAGCGGCGGCGCGAGTGGCCGATGCGGAGAAGCACGAGCGAGCAATGGGAATGATGCGCTCGGGAATCGACGCTTATGGTTAGAGTTAGGGATGGGCCGGCATGGGCCAGCCGTGTCCTGGGCCATTCTTGGGCTGGCTATGTCCAGGCCGTGTCCGACTCGTATATTTACTGTGTCCGACACGTGTCGAGAATTTTAATAATTAAAATTAATTCCAAAATCGGCCGATACGTCGCCGACACGTGTCGGAGACGTGTCCGTGTCGTATCCGTGTCCGACACGTGTCGGACACGGATACGGCGGTTTTGATACGTGTCCGTGCTACATAGATGGTAACACAGTAGTGTTTCTGAGTTTTTTTTCTGTCTAATATAAGTGGAGTGAAATCTGTCTTCCTCTTATGAATGAGTATTTTGTTTATTCTGTGATAGCTAGCAGTGCTTCAAATTCCATTCCCAAACTGGTTCCTGCCAGTGGGCAGAAACCGGTTTTTGTCCGGTTTCCGCTGGGAACTGGTCAAATTTTGAATTTGAATTTCCAATATTTGCTTCAAAACTCGAAATGAGCCAGTTCAATTTTGTTGCTTGCACACTGAATTTTGGGTCTGTGTGTGTGTGTTTACGGTCTGTAGTAGTGTAGTCTGGGAAGTTTTGCATGGCATTTTCGAATATAACACACCCAAATCAATTGACCTTAGGTAGAGATTAGTTGCAATGGTTTGTTGATTATATCCGAACATTAGGCACATGATAAGTAGTTCCTAAAAACCAGATTATGGCAACACATCAAGTAATGTGGCAGCAAATGTTGAATTTTTTTCATCTGTTCATCTCATTCCTTGTATTGTCTAACATTTTCAGGGATTTCTGTAGCACATGGTTCTGTCGATCCGGCTAACTCGTTACATGGCAGCAATCTTTCACCACCGACAGTACTACAGTTTGGGAAGACAAGGAAGCTATCTGTTGAGCGAGCTGACCCCAGAAAGTAGCCCTTCTGTTTACATTCTCAATATCATGTTATGCATCATATAATTGTTTCTTGAGACGTTTCTAATAGAAGATGTTCAACTAATTGTTTTTGTGTCTATATTATCTTGCAGCCGGCAACTCCTGCAAAAACGTCAATTCTTCCATTCTCACAGGGCACAGGTGTGTGAAAATTGTTCACCACTTTTCATCCATCTTTTGTATGTGCATATTTGTATCAGAACCATGTGTAGTTTGTTTGGTTGATTGTATTGTGCTATTTTTACCTGCTAGTGTAGTTGCATATGTACCTATTGGAATTTGGTGCATGAAATATTATGTTTGTGATAGCTCCATAATTCCTGGACACCCCTGAGGCAATGCCTTCACATATGGTTTTAAAAACTTGTATTTACACTTTGTTTTCTGGGTGCCTGCCTGTCTGGTGCTGCTTCAGTTGAATATTTTGTACATGTACTAGTCAGTGCCTCATAAATATAAATAACATGATATTAATGATCATTATTTTCGTATGTAGTTTTACTTCATAAATAAGTTTAATGATAGATTCATTTTTATTTGTTCCATCTTCTCCATCTCATACAAGGTTCAAATAATCAATATATCATTGCAATTAAGGAAATTTCAGCCAAGTTTTGAGGTTCTTTTATTAGTGTTGGGGGGATTATGGTGAGTAATTGTAATTATGAAGGCAATTAAGGGATGGATAGTCAAAATGGTAGGATGGCAGGACCAACTTGAAACTTGAGCCATTAGATTCTATAGATCGGACGACTATAAATCAATTGGAGACACAGCGGGGTGTATGTAGCAAAAGAACTCATACTTTTATATTAGTATAGACATTATAGTTTAACCTTTATTTTTTATATTTGATATTTTATGCTGATTTCTAGTAGAGGTCTAAAATGTTGGGGTCTGTCCTGCAGAGGTTGGGGGGGGCAGTAATACTCTGCTCCATTCACTGTTAGATCCTCTTGAATTAAAATATGATGATCTCGGAAGACTTTGTGCCATTTAGTTTGGTAAATACCAGATCATGTAGCAATCTTGCTAGCATGATTTATTTCTTATTTCAGTATCAGATGTGTGAAATTGCAAATTCTGAAAGTGATGTTTTTGAAGCTGACTTATGTGCATTTAAATTGTAACTACTAGGTGTCATACCAGACACTGTTCAATGTTTATTACCACGTTTCCACCAGTCCCTTTTATATCAGCCAAATTGATGGGTAAGCCTGGTATAACATTGGAGGATGGAGGCAGTATTGCAAAGATGTTTTCAGAACTTGCTGACATAAAATTTATCTTCATGTCCAAATTTAATTCAATGTTCGTTACCGGTAGTTTGGTAATTGTCATTGGGCTCTGCTAGACTTCATTCCTATTGTTGTTCTAAATTTTCCTGCAGATGCTTGTTTTCTTTGATTCTACTATCCCTACTATGTTATGTTTTCTTAGATTTTTAGTACTATTACTATTATTATTATTATTATTATTATTATTATTATTATTATTATTATTATTATTATTATTATTATTATTATTATTATTATTATTATTATTATTATTATTATTATTATTATTATTATTGGTCTCTTTACTTATTTATACCTGCATTTGAAATCTAGCCTGACTGCATTTTTACACTTTGTTGTAGCCAATGGCATTGGAACAAGTTTTCTCAGATCGTGATAGTGAAGATGAAGTCGATGATGATATCGCTGACTTTGAAGACAGAAGGGTAAGATGTGATGATCTTTTGCTCTCTGCTCTTACAGAAACATAGAATATATGCAGGCTGCTAGCTTCACCTGGGCTGGAATCAATCCCTGTCTAACTGTTTGATTCTTGCTATTTTAACTTTGTTGAGTAAATGCAGATGCTTGATGATTTTGTTGATGTTACAAAAGATGAGAAGCTTATTATGCATTTGTGGAATTCATTTGTTCGGAAACAAAGGTCAGGCCTATCCATAGTATTAAATTTTCAAACCATGAAATTTCACATTTAAAATTTAAATTTCCAATTTCGAAATCCCTTTCTGTGATTTTAGATCTGGAGTCAAATTTTGGGTTTGAAAATTCTGAAGCACCAAAACCTTAGAATTTTTTTACATTTATTATTTCTCAAAAATGTTTTAGAATATGTTTTAAGGAGATGTTTCCATACAGAAGGCTATCATAGGCATGTCTTTATCTTGCATGGCACACATTATTCTTCACAATTCCTTTCATTTTGATTATTGTTGGAAATCTGTTTCTTCCATGTTGACCATTTGTTCATGTTTTTCTGCTTCATTGTTTTGGATTCCTGTAAATACAAAACTCCATTGGTCATTTTTATTTTGTTCATTTCATTGCGTTCTTGCCATAGCAAGAGCCATGAAGTGGCACCAGAAAGAGTTATGCTTGATTTGGTTTGATTTGACTATATATGTAGACATCATATTCGGTCTTTGTCCTGCAGAGCAGATTGCAGGATAAAAGAATCTGGTTTTTTATGGTATCCATTGAACCCTTTTTTTTAACACTTCCTGAAAGGGTAAATTACAGGGTGCTAGCCGATGGTCATATACCTTGGGCCTGCGAGGCATTCTCCCGGCTTCATGGACAACAACTTGTACAAAACCCTGCTCTGCTACGGTGAGTTGCTGATTTATAAATCTATTAATTAATACCTCGTGAACATGCTTGGGGTCGTCTGCAGCACGCAGGCAGCTAGGCACCTTTTGCGCGCCTTTCCTGTATGGCTATTTATTTGATTTTTCAATATTCTCACTGGATGAACAGGCGCTGGCGTTTCTTTATGATTAAACTCTGGAACCACAGCCTACTAGATGCGCGCGTCATGAACACCTGCAACACGATTCTTGAAGGCTACCAAAACGAAAGCTCAGATCCGAAGCAAATTTGACTGATAGAAATCTTTGGCCAAGTGCAAGCATCGGTTCCGGTCATTTCAAGGGCTATTTTTGGACCAAAAGCCTTCTGTGAAGAACTGGATGCTTAGCATGTGTAGGAAGCTGTAGGCTGTAGAACGTTGTAGGAGCAGCTTCGCTTCTGGGAAGATAAGGGGGGCAAAACTGCACCCTAGGCGTAGGCTGTCATGGTTTTATTCACGGCTGTTCTCAATTCTATTTATTGATGGCATTGAAATTGTAATGATCCGGAGGACCAGGAATTTACATGAATTATTATTCGTTATATTCAGTCCCATGGACAGCCTATTTATTTGCAGCTTCTTATCCAATGTGGCTGAACTACTTGTATGGTTTACAAAATTGCGTCAGCGGTGTAATGGTCCTCGTGGACCTCTTGCTGCCAACAGTGTCGATTTCGCCCCCGGCTACAAGACGTACATAGAGAGGGGGGGGGGGGGCCTAGCTAGATCCAGTCTGTCAAAAAAAGGCATATCAAGGGTGTCCATGTTCAACATTTAAATCATGGATCTGCAGATAAGTTGGGAACCGTTGGATCAAGATCCGAATATATCACGCTCTCCTTCCCTCCATACATAAACCCCACGTGAACACGTCTCCACCCACCCCAAATTGTTATTGCTGGTGTTATGGCTACAGACTAAATATTATAATTATACCTCCACCCTAGGATACTATTACAAGGGTATTCATGTCTTTTTATGTCCCCCACTGAACCTTTCAGCTCAACAGGCTGAACGGATACGGTAGAGGGTCATCCCTACAACAGAAGTCTCTCATGGTAAAGGGTTTCATCTCGAATAGGCCGAAATCATATTGCGTAAGCATTTTGGCCTGCTCTGTCCCTTCGGCCTGGCAGAGGAGTGGCATCCAGTCCTGTGGACCGCGTTTAAACGTAGTTGGCATGACTAGGGACACGTGCTGCCCTTCGACTGGCTTCTAGCACATCGCTCCACGCCCGGACGCGAGTTTCGAAGAGTCACCTGAAAAAAGCGTGCACTTTTAAAGCACGACGCGTTGGGTGAAAAGACGTCTCTGTTAATCTTCTTCGTCTCGACTCTCGCAGTGTTGTTCTTCCTGCCTCTGCCATCCGTGCTACTTTTGCTTTCGCCCGTACCCCATTCCGCCGAATCCGCTGCTGCTGGTCCTCTATGTTGGACTAATGGCTCGTGGAAATAACCCTTGCTCTCGTCACAGCGGTTAAGGTGCATCGTCAAGCCGCAACGGCACGTCCGGCTGCCGAGGCTTGTCAGCGACGGAGGTGGAGTACGAGCTAATCGATCGGGATTCATCGACAACCAACAAGCGCTGGAATGCAGCGAAGAAGGTGCACGGTGTGTGCACCAACGTGCTAGGGCAGAGCCTGGCGACCGAAGATATGATTCAATCTTTAGTTCGTGAAGGCAAGATCGCAGATCGCGAGTCGGTCCGTCTACCAGCTGCTGGTGAGGTGGGGCCCCACCCCTCTGAGATGGGGACGGTCATGTTTGCCGCGTACTTCAATGCCGGTCTCTGGTTTTCCGACGGCAATGTTCGTTGTCAAGGTGCTGAGGCTCTATGGGCTGGAGTTGGCTCAACTGACGCCTAATACCATCGTCCGACTGACGGTATACTTGCTAGGCCTTCTAAGCGGAGACGGTGTGGCCTAGCCCCCTGCTATTCGCATTCCTGTACGACGCTCGCTACCAGCCGAAGAAGCTCATGGAGAGCGAATATTCCAACTTTGGTAACGTCAACTTCGTCCTTCGATCCGTGTGCACAAAGTTGTTCCCAACAAATTCAATTGAGGACGAAGTGGGAGTCAGGCTGAATACGGCGATGGTTCTACTACCGAGTAGAGGGCGGCAGTAGCCTGAGATGGTCAGGGCGGTAAATGGACTTCAATATGTCCTCGTCAGTGACCCCCAAGGCTCGTCGAGGTCGCTCTTTGATTCAACATGCGGGATCTTGCGGAGGAGTACTACCTATATGGTGTGGCTCCGCTGACGCATCCGTGGCATGTGCATTCCGGCCCCACCCACGACAACGGCATCTGGCCTAGTGTTGCTTCACTGCCGAGGCCAGCCGATCCAAGTAGGAACGCCTTAAGCATCCACGCCTACCTCCCTTGCCTATGAACGCTGTTGACGGTGCTATATACCCTTGGCAATACTCACCATAGAGGACGCGGAGTGCCTGGCGCCGTCTTCCTAGGGCCGTATACCGCGAAGGAGCACATCCTACGGGCCTTGGTAACAACGAACCTTGGCCGCGTGAACTAGTTGTGCGAAGCCCTCGGTATTCCTGTGCCAGACTGCACTGAGTCTGATGGCAGCCGTTCACACAACCGTGATGAAGATGGGGCGGAGGCCCCCTCTTCACTGCAGGATACGCGATCCCCCCTAGCAGTATGGCCGTTCACTCGCAGTGCCACTACGGGGGTGAGGCGGGTGAGGTCGAAGAATCCGCCGCGCCGACTGAGTCGAAGTCTGCTAACTATGGTGACTCAGATCTCGAGGCGACGCAAGACTATCCCGTGGGTGGCACAGAGGTGAGTCCCAGGGCTGGCGAAGTTGATAGACCCGAGCCTGGTGTAGGAAGCGACGCCCTTGATGCAGCCGGGGGTGTAGCCCCATCGTCACCCACACGTGAGGTCAATCCTGTGGCTGAAGTGACGATGTGTGGTCGAGAATCTCCCACCGCTGTGACCACGGGCGCTGCTCCACTCACCAAGGCTTGTCTGGAAGGTCAGGCGGTGAAGCAGTGCCCAAACGTGTCCCCCACCTACGGCCGCTTGTGCGGGGGTTTTGATTGGTGATGACAGCGTTTAGGGAGGACCCCGAGTCCGATACTGACACAGCGGCCCCTAGAGTACGCTCTGAGGCTGCCGTTGCCAATGACACTTCGGCGGGCCAGTCCATGGGATCCATGGGCGCCGACAACCTTCGGTCGTCCTCCCCAAACCGTGTTACATGTACAAGTAACTCATTTTCCTCTCGCGATTTCATGAGACTTTCTCTGATATGCTCCTTGACACTGTCCCCGATGTTAGCTTGCCCTTGATCTCTAGGCCGCGCATAGGACTCTAGCAACGGAGCCGCTCATGGCTTGGCTGGTGCTGCCGCCGCAGACGTGTCTTCGGATCTGCCCCCCCCCCAACGCCACTGCTTCAGAGTCATGGAGGCTCATTGTGGCAGACTTCGTTCCCCGTCCGGAGGCATAGGAGGTTTGCAAGGGACCATGGACTGCGAGAATACGGCGTTGGATCGGCGCGCGCTATCTTCGTGCAGTTTAGAGCACTTGGAGAGTGCCCTTGAGGCCACGGAGATGAAGGTACACACACGTTGATAGTCTAATTGGTGTGTTCTATTTGATTGCTAAGCCTAGCTTTGCGTGCCGACCCTCGCTCTTACCTGAGCTGTTCAAGCAGCGAGGCAACAGGAGCAGAGTTGTTTACAAGAGCGTCTAGCCACCGTGGAGGCAGAAGCTGCGACTGCTCAGGAATGCGCCGAGGGTGCCCTTGTAGTGGACGTTGCAAAAGATGAACGCATCCACTTCCTGGAGACAAAGGGTGAGAAGGCCATCTCTGACGCACATCCGGCTGCTGCGTCAGATAGTCGCTCTAGAAGAGGAGAATGGCCGGCTGTCCTCGGAGGTGGCTAGGAGAGATGGCCTGCTAAGCAACGCATCTTGTCAGCCTGGAACTCCATGGAAGCTTTGGAGGGTGCTCTGACCGAGCTCAGTGTCGAAGTCCCTCCTCGGGTGTTCGGGACGGAGGACCTGCCGTGTAGGCTGTGGTGGATCAGGGAGCCAACCACTGCTCACTCGCAACTACACAAATGGTCCTCAAAATGCTCCACTTCTAGGGCTATTTACACGTGGGCGAGTTGGCGAACCCTGGCTTGGACCTCCCAGCTAGAGATGGCAACGGGTAAATACCCATCGGGTATTGCCATTCCATACCCGTACCCGCTAGGTGTAAATTTACCCGTCGGGTTACCCGTATCCGCACGCGGGTAGGAAAATTTACCCATACCCGTACCCGCGCGGGTATTACTACCCGACGGGTAACCCGTACCCGCAAGCATACCCGGTTCAACACATAAGAATATCATCAATTTAGACATTCATTAATCATACATGCCAAGCACAAAAGCGTCTAATGATCAAAATTAGTACATCACATAAACATACTTGACATGACCATATCAACATATGACAAATAAATAAACAATCAACAACAAGTAGATAATAAAATTAACATTTGAGTGGGATGTCTAGTTGTCTAATGCGGGTATTCATTACCCGCGGGTAGGCGGGTATGGGTAGTATATACCCACACCCGCACCCGCCTACCCGGCGGGTAGAGGATTTCGCCCAATAACGTACCCATGGGTACATAAATTTTCCATACCCGTCTCTTTATCGGGTAAAACCCGTCGGGTATTCGGGTATCGGGTACCCATTGCCATCTCTACTCCCAGCAGGTCGCGGAACCATGTCTAGGGCACTACATGTCGTACGCCAATCTGTCCATGCCTTCCACCAGCAGATATGGGAGTACATCGGTGAAGGAGCAATGAAGATCGCGTTGAGGCGTACCTTGCATGGGGGCGGAAGCGCGGACCTTGGCTGGTGGCTGGAGGATGTGCCTGGCTGGAGTGAGGGCGGCGAGTGCGACTCCAACGTCCCAGCCAACCAGTATGTGTGATGTCGAGGCCCTTACGCTTCTCATCCTAGCATTTTCATGTGGGGTCATTGACGCATTTGTATACCTCTTTGGGTGTTCGCGGAGCTTGTAAACATTTTATGATAAGCATTGTGTTTAACCCGTGTGATGCTGATGCTTGTCTGGCGAGCAGGTACTTGAGGAAGACCGTTCATTAATCCTGGGCCGACTTGTGCAGCGCAGGCTATGGCATTGGGGATGGGTGCGCACATCCGTTAGGGAATATGTAATGATAGAGTTAGACTGAAGGCAGTCGTGCCCGCGGTTGTACACCTTTAGCGTTGTACTTTTAATCGAAGTTGTGGTGAACCAATGTGTCGTGGCGACTGCTATGGCCAATGCCACAACGCAGGATGAGTTGTGGGTGGCATCCTTCAGACATGCGCCAATGAAGCCTACTTAGGGATGAAGCCTCAGGGAAAACGCGCTCAGACACAAGTCTACATATGGGCAAAGCATTGGAGAAAGCGCGCTTCATCCCCTACCCTTCGGACTTATGTCGATGAAGCCTGCGTAGGAACAAAACCTTAGGGAGCGGAGCACGCTCCATCCCCCACCCTTCGAACATACGTCGACGAAGTCTACGTAGGGACGAAGTCCCAGATAGCGCGCTTCGTACCCCACCCTTGAGACGTACATCAACGAAGTCTGCGTAGGGACAAAGCCTCAAGTAGCGCATGGCTTTCACGCGTCTCTTTTTTTAGACTCCGTAGAGTGCGAGCGGAGGCCATGGACTCTACACGTCTTAATTTAGACTCCGCAGAGTGTGCGCGGTCCGTGGACTCCACACATCTTATTTAGACTCCGTAGAGTGCGCACGGAGGCCATAGACTCCGCACGTCTTAATTTACACTCCGTAGAGTGTGCACGAAGACCATGGACTCTGCGCGTCTTAATTTAGACTCCGTAGAGTGCGCGCGGTCCATGGACTCCACACGTCTTATTTAGACTCCGTAGAGTGAGCATGGTCCGTGGACTCCGCATGTCTTATTTAGACACCATAGAGTGCGCGGAGGCGTGGACTCCGCGCGTCTTAATTTAGACTCCGTAGAGTGTGCACAGTCTGTGGCCTCTGTGCGTCTTATTTAGACTTCGTAGAGTGCGCATGGAGGCCATGGGCTCCGCGCGACTTGATTTAGACTTCGTAGAGTGCGCGCGGAGGCCGTGGACTCCACGCGTCTTGATTTACACTACGTACAGTGCGCGTGGAGGCCATGGACTCCGTGTGTCTTCATTTAGACTCCGTAGAGTGTGCGTGGAGGCCATGGACTCCCCGCGTCTTCATTTAGACTCTGTAGAGTGCGCGCGGAGACCATGGACTCCGCGCGTCTTTATTTAGACCCCGTAGAGTGAGCGGGGAGGCTGTGGACTCCGCACATCTTATTTAGACTTTGTAGAGTACGCGCGAAGGCCATTGACTCCGCGAGTCTTCATTTAGACTCCGTAGAGTGCACGCAGAGGTAGTGGACTCTATGCATCTTCATTTAGACTTCACAGAGTGCGCGTGGAGGCCGTGAACTCCCCGCATCTTCATTTAGACTCCGTAGAGTGTGTGCGGAGTCAGTGTACTCCGCACATCTTAATTTAGACTTCGTAGAGTACGCGTAGTCTGTGGACTCCGCGCGTCTTACTTAGACTCCGTATAGTGCGCGTGGTCTATGGACTCCGCGCGTCTTACTTAGACTCTGTATAGTGCGCGTGGTCTATGGACTCCGCACGTCTTATTTAGACTCCGTATAGTGCGCGTGGAGGCCGTGGACTCCACGCGTCTTATTTAGATTCCGTAGAGTACTAGAGTGCATGCGGTCTGTGGACTCTGTGCGTCTTATTTAGACTCTGTAGAGTGCGCGCAGTGGCCATGGACTCCGCGCATCTTTATTTAGACTATGTAGAGTGCGCAGAGGCCGTGGACTCTAGTGTCTTCATTTAGACTCTGTAGAGTACGCGCAGAGACTGTGGACTCTGCGCATCTTATTTAAACTTCGTAGAGTGTGCAGAGGCTGTGGACAAGGTCCCCCACGTGGAAACTATGCTGCCAGATGAACTGATTGTAGGATTGGGCCGTCCCTCGCATGTACTTGGAGACATGCTCGGTTGCACTGATGCACATGCTGTCCAAAAGGTCTAGAAAGATAGCACGTTCATTGTTTGGAGCCAGAACTAGAACGCTCCTCGACACGGCTTTTATTTCCTCTGGTGTGATTGCCTCGTCTTCAAAGAGGAGCTTGAATGGTGTGAACCCTGTAGGTCATGTCGCTGTGGTGCAAATAGACCACAGCACACTTGGCAACTCCAGGGGCCGTTTGCCCCTGGGAAGACCGACGAGCTGCTTCTTGACGCCCACGGAGATCATGGCGTTGGCTCGTTCAACCACCCCATTGGACTACGGTTGTCCCATTGAAGCATAGCATAGCTTGATGCCCATACATTGGCAGAACTCTTTGAAGGTAGCGGAGTCGAACTGAAGGCCATTGTCGACTGGTGATTTCCCTTGGGACCCCGAAGCGACAAATGACGCTCTACCAGAGGAAGCGCTGCACTGTCGTCGAGGTGAATTTAGATAAGGCGGCCGCCTCGGGCCACTTAGAGAAGTACTCATGAGCAACCACGATGAACCGCAGATCCCCTGGAGCACGTGGTAGCAGACCCATTACATCGACTCCCCACCGCGCCAGTGGCCAGACTGGCGGGATGGGCTGGAGAGACGTTGGTGGCTTAGGAACCATCCTAGCCATCCATTGACACCCCTGGCATCTTTTCACAAGGTATTGTGCATCCAAGGCCGCCGTGGGCCAATAGAAGCCTTGCCTGAACACCTTACTGATGAGAGCGTGCGGGGCAATATGCGAGTCGGAAAGCCTGGTGTAAATATCGGTGAGGAGCTACTGTCCTTCAAGGCGCGAGACGCATCAAAGGAGTGGAGTACATACTCCGTGCTTGTGAAGTATGCTATCGACAATCTTGAAGGATTGTGCGCTCTACTGAATCCGACGCAATTGGAGCAGCTCATCCAGCTCACGTGTGCCTTGCAGGTAAGCCTGGATAGGCTCCTAGAAATCACCATCATTGGAAATGTGGTGAACCAGGGCGGGGGCGTTGTTCCTATTGGATGGCTGCAACGGCGAGGGTCTCAAAACATGCCCGTTCGACGGTTGGAGTTGCTGGCTCGTTGCCTTAGCGAGCGCATTAGCGTCCTCATTGTCTGACCTTGGGATAGCCTTTACCGTGATGCCCAAACAGTGACACTCGTGCGCTCAAACAGTGGCCAGATAGTGGACTAGGTTGGCGTCTTTTGCTTGGTAGGACTTATTGACATGCCCTGCGAGCAGCCATGAGTCGGTGTGCACCAAGACTCATCGTGCTCTGAGAGCCCTGAACTTGGCGAGGCTGAACAAGAGGACCTCGTATTCGGCCACATTATTGGTGACGGGGAAATCCAAGCGTGCGGAGTAGAGCAGCCGGTGACCTTCCGGTGTAGTGATGACTGCACCGACGCCTGCTCCAGAGGCACTGTAGGCCCCATCAATGTGAAGACTCCAAACTGGCTCTACAGGTGGCTGGGCATGCGATTGGGCCGGCAGGGTCCATTCCGCTATGAAGTCTGCAAGGATTTGCGAATTGATGACCGTGCGAGAGGCATAGATCAGGGAGAATGGCACCGTTCAGCCGCCCATTTATTGATATGACCTGTAGCCTCCCGGTTTTGCAGCATTTCCACTAAGGGGAACGATGATGTCACCGTGATGGGATGAGCTAGAAAGTAGTGCCGTAGCTTGCACGAAGCCATAAGGAGTGTGTAGACTAGCTTTTCCAACTCTATGTACTGCATCTTGGCTCCTTGGAGGGCCTCTGATACAAAATATATCGGCCACTGGACGGAGCCCTCCTCGAAAACGAGGACCGCACTGACCGTCGCTGAAGTAGCCGCCAGGTAGAGCAGCAGTGGAGCCTCTGGTGTTGGAGAGACTAAAGTAGGAGCTCGGCGAGATGCTTCTTGAGGTCGCGAAAGGTTGTCGCACAATCATCGTTCCAATGAAACCCGTCACAAGCGTGATGTGTCTTGAAGAATGGAAGCACTCACTCGGCCGCCCTGGAGAGAAAACGGCTAAGGGCGGCGAGCCTCTTGACCTCTCTTACTGTTTTGGGTGGCTCCATGGAGAGGATGGCATCCACCTTGTCAGGGTTGGCCTGTATTCCCTGGCCAGACACCAAGAACCCAAGTAGCTTTCCAGCTTGCACTCCAAAGATGCACTTTTCCGAATTGAGCTTGATGTCTGCTCATCAGATATTATCGAAAGTTTCCTGGAGGTCTCCGGCATGGGAGGCAGCCCTTGTACTTTTGACAACCACGTCATCGACATACGCCTCAACGTTCCTGCCCAATTGGGTGGCGAGGGCGATGAGGCGAGTGAATGTAGCTCCCACATTTTTGAGGTCGAATGGCATCCTGATTAAGCAATACATGCCTCTCGGGGTTATGAAGCTTGTCTTGGCCGCATCGTCCTTGGCCATGTGGATTTGGTGACAGCTGGAGTAGGCGTCAAGGAAGCTCATGAATTGACAGGCCACTGTAGCGTCCACTAGATGATCAATTCATGGGAAGGGGTAGTTGTCTTTTGGGCACGCCTTATTGAGGTTGGTGAAGTCAATACACATGCGCCAGGTGCTGTTGGCCTTCTTAACCAACATTGGATTGGCGAGCCACTCTGGGTGATAGACTTCGCGGATGACACGTGGACCGCAGCAACTTCGCCACCTCAACTTTGGCAGCTTGCTAGTGCTTGAGTGACATGCGTTTGAGCCTCTGCTTGACTGGTTTAGTGTCAAGGCGTATGGCGAGACGATGTTCGAAGATGTGCCAGCACACTCCCCTGATGTCATCCGGGGACCACGCAAATACATCAGAATTAACGCGAAGGACTTGAGAAGTGCACCCTCGGCCTCCGAGGTGAGGCCTTCACCAAAGGTGACCTACCGAGAGGCATTCAAGCCGTCGAGGTAGACTTCTTGACCTCACCATCTGGCTTGGGTTTGGGCATCCATGCCTGGGAGGCCGCGGCTGCTGCGGAGGTCTCGCTGATGGTGTGCACCTTGCGAAGAGGGCCTCGGGTGCCAAGCTCTATCCGACGGGCGAGGTCCTGATCTTCGAACACGGTGACAATTCCTCGCGGACCTGACAACTTCATATGCAAGAAGTTATGATGGGGAACCACCTCGAAGGCATTGAGGGTCGGCCTTCCAAGGATAGCATTGTACAGATAGGGAAGATCAACGATGTCAAAGGTTACATCCTCGCTTCTCGCTTGTTCCCCTTGGCTGAAGATCACTTGGAGCTCTATCTGGCCCAGGGCACGTAGAGGCTGACCCTCGAAGCCCTGGAGCAGGACCCCTGGGGCTTGTAGCCTACTCCGAGGGATGCCCATCTGATCGAAGGCCTCTGTGAACAGAATGTCCGTGGAGTTTTTGCCATTGATCAAGGCGCACTTGACATCACAACCTACGATGCCAGCCTAAATCACAAGTGGATCTTGATGCGGGAAATCGATCCCTCTGCGTTGGCTACTGTGAAGGTAATGTTGTTGTGTGCCCAAGTTGGTGGTACTTGAGCGGGGTACACGGCAACATGGTGTATGCGATGGTCATAGGCCTTCCTCTATCTTTGGAATGAAAATTCCAATGACGACCCGCCTGTGATGACATTGATAACTCGGCGTTGTCAGGTGTTGGGGGCCACGCGGTCCCGGGCGATGCTCTCCCGGAGCATTGTGATGGTGGGGCATTGCCAAGAGAGGTAGTCACCTCAGCCGTGCACATTGCACCGTAACCCTTGTTGCTCATCATGGCGACGTCCCTTATTATTGTGGCCACAGCCTCTTCCACGACCTTGGCCTTTGCGACCCCGCCCTCAGTTAGTGGGAGTGTTGTCGTCATTGTTCCCGCCATCGTTGCTCCCACCGTCAATGTCAAAGACGTACTTGGGCCATTAGTTCTTCCATTGCTTCCGACTGGACCCCTCCTTCGAGGAGTCGGGCGCTTGCTTGGACTCGGAGATGTCGCCTCGGTGCCATTGACTTGCGCGCGTTATACTTGGCTAACGTCCCCGGGCGAAGACCTCACACTGCTATGTTGGTAATGTTCATCTCATTTATGTCCTTCACTTGGCAATAGACCTTGGCGAAGCGCTTGAAATAGTCTTAGAGCATCTCCAAGGGCTTTTGCTTGATGGCGAAGAGCTGGCTTGCATGGACCCACTCGACGTAGTTGCCCTGGAAATTGTTGTACATGCGGTCCCGAATTTGCTCCTATGTATATATGGAGTTTGGCACAATGGTGAAGAACCAGGAAAGCGCTATCCCCTGGAGGACCAGCGTTAGACCCTTCGCTTTTGTGGAGTCATCTTCACCGGCTGCCACAATGGTTGTTTCGTACACACACACGAACTCCCGATGGTCCGTATCACCCTTGTACGATTCAACAGTGGGGAACTTGAAATCTTCTGGCGACGGGGACTGCTGCAAGCCGGCGGAGAGCGGAGACTCCGGGTTTATGTGCTGGGGCCCAGAGACAAAGACCTCATGGCTATCCACTCGCTCAGCTGCAACATCCACTGCCATCGCCGTAGGCGTTTGCTGACCCCGAGCCTCTTGCATCTCTCGCATGGCATTCTGAAGGCCGGTCAACTTGCATTGTAACGTGCCGAGGACCACCACAAGACTATCCTCTGCCATACGCCCGGTGGGGCCTACCGACGCGAGGGTGCCAGTCACGAGGTTGTTGCCGACAGCAACTTGAGCTTCGGTAATCGTGCGGCGTAGAGGATCACCAGAGGTGGGCCAGAGCCGGGGAAGTCGACGGACGTGTCCACGCGGAGGCCTAGGTCGACGGCTGTGTCAACGCGAGTGCCGGGGTCGACAGCTGTGTCGGCACGGGCGTGTGAGTCGACGGTTATGCCACCACCGGTGCCTAGGTTGGCGGTCACGCCTGCATGGGTTGCTCGGCACGCCAGCACCCAAGCTGCCCGTGCCCCATTCACCCCCTACAACGGCCGAACGCCACTGCCACGAGGGAAACGGGTCCTCGCTCGACGAGCCCTCGCTCGCCGGCCCCGCACCAATATGCTTCTCTTCCGCTTGGTTGTCACCGCCGCTTTCTTAGGAGCCATGGTCGTCCTGAACTCGCAGCTCTCTTGTCGTCTCCACGGATGGCACCAACTGTTGTAGCTATAGACCAAATAGTAAAATGAGGGGACTAGGAGAGTATGGGAACGAATCGATCTGTCTTTCCCTGCTCCTCCTAGGGGATATTTATACTGACCATAATACCTTTATTACAATCATACATCTACTCTAGGGTACTATTATAAAAATATTCACGTCTTTTTATGTCCTTTACTGAACCTTTTAGCTCAACAACCATCCCCACAACAGCCGGTGAGGTTCACTGACCATCCACTGCCTCTCGCAACAGTCGCTAGCGCTGAGAGTGGTGATTTTGCCGACACGACCCTACGCCCACAACCACCTCCCCCACCCCGATCCACTTCTCCCGTCTTCGACGGCTCGCCATCACCCGACTGTTGGCCCAGCTAAATACCCACGCGATCACAGTGGACGCAGCTCGCACTTTCGTGGGAAAAATACTCAAGGAGGAAGAACACACGCAGAAAGTTTTGCGGCACCAAACTCAAACTTGTGCCTTTTCTCTTGTTTTTCTTCTCTAAAGTTACAGATGACTAAATGCAAGCTATAAATAAACACACACGCATGCATACAGCTAGCTCGATCCGTATCTCAAGCCACAACGTCCGCTCTTGACTCGGCCACACCTTCCGGAATCCAAGCAACAGACTGCGCTAACTCTGTTGGCCACGAACTGACTCAACTAACTGAATGGATGCATGCAAGCTCCCGACGCCCATTCTTTGCGCCATAAGCACGACGTGCCGTTCCTCTCGGCACCGCCAATGTGCCCACAAACTTAGGCTCGTTATCAAGCTATTCCCGCGCGCAGCGCACGTATACGTATGCGTGAACAGTGCCAATACGTATCCGTATACAGTACCATGCAGCTACGTGAACCCATGCAGACTCTCTAATGACTTGGGCCATGCCATGAACAAGCATGCCTCTGGCCCTACTACTCAGAAACCAAATGACCATAAATTAAACATCTAAACAACAAGATTAATTTCTAACACCGACCTGCCGCCGTCGAGCACATCTCCACTTAAAACCCTAACTCGAACTAAGGACGCCGCCAACCACTGACTGCCATCTGGGTTGATGGCGGAGCAGGGATTGGCTGCGCCATTGTCGTTCGCCCACCACCATTACCTGCATCAACCCCTCGCTCTATAACTGGGATCCTGATCCAGGTAAACCCAAGCCCTAAGCCCCAGTGAACCTAAATCCCAACACATCGCCGCTGCCGTGTCCAGTTGAAGCACGATTGCGAGTTGGATCCAAAACTGAGAATGCGACTTACAGATAAGGAAAAAATCATTCAACTTATGCTTAGCAAACCCATTCAATTTATAAGTTATTACCAATCCTCTAATTTGCTTTTTCTTCCTATTCATCCAATAGGTGATGAATACATCAGCGACAAACTAAACATAAGGCAGTAAGCAAGTCCCTAGTAGGCTCCAAGACAATGCTCTGTACATAAACATGTCAACCACAAAACCAACAAAAGCTACTAGCTTTGTATCCCCCACTAAGTGGGAAATTTAACTACCAAATCTCCAAGGAGCTGGGCGAGTAACGTCGTCATCGATGCGCTAGTGGCACCAGGAGACACATGAACCCGTGGGGTGGGTGTTTGCTTACTCGCCTGATGCTCTGTTGGCGTAAGGCATTTAAGATAGGTAGCCTCCCCCAGGCATGCTGCCTGGCCCTTGCGGCGCAATCTTTCCTTGCATCATCTGCACCGCCCGACCATGCCCCTGCATGAATTGCTGCCCCATCCCCGCTCCCACCATCTGCGGCTGCTGCTGAAGCTGTTGGGGCTGCTGCTGCTGCTGTTGCATTTGCTGCATCTGCTGTTGCTGCTGCTGCTGCTGTTGCATTTGCTGCATCTGCTGCTGCTGCTGCTGCATTTGCTGCATCTGCTGCTGCTGCTGCTGCTGCTGCATTTGCTGCATCTGCTGCTGCTGCTGAAGTGGGTGGCCTTGCTGTTGCTGCTGCTGAAGCGGGAGGCCCTGCGGCTGCATCTGCATGTGCTGCTGTTGTAGTTGCTGCTGTTGTAATTGTTGTTGTTGTTGTTGTTGTATGTGCTGCTGTTGCTGCTGTAGTTGGTGCTGCTGTTGTTGTAATTGCTGTTGCTGCATCGGTGGCTGCTGAGTTGGGACTTGTGGTTTGAATACTACCATATCCTGGAGGGAAAGAAACTTGCTTCAGCTACAGATGAAAATTGTGCTGATCCAGATGAAAACAGGGAGACAATTGGTGAATGGTTTAAGTTCTAACTAGAGGTCAATCTTTCATTTAGCTGCAATCAACATACCCCGGGGAACAGCATTCCAATGAGGCGGCCAGCTTTGTCAGACACTGACAGCAGCAAAGTTTGTGAAGGTAATTGAATCACGGCACACTGAAACAGAGGACCACCCAAGCATTAAAACAAGAAAATGTATGAAATGATGCTTGATGAAATGCAGTTCAAAACCAGATCATAAATATTCCAATAGGTTAAAACATGCACTGAGACACTGACCAGTTTCTTTTCTTGTAGTTGTCCGAGGAACCCATGCTGATTTAATGTCCGAAATACTAGAAAGTCTGCCTTGCCAACATACTGTCTGTAGGATGAAATGGTCAAACAACAAAGTTAAGCAGGAAATATACTAAGGACAGCACATTGTTAGATAGTATAGCAATGCAAAAGTTTTAACAAGAAAAATAATGGGCTAGTTGAGAGACGAACTTATTGTTCATATGCTCCTGAGCTATGAGGCGCACAATCTGCATTGTTTCTGGCCAGTCTGCTGCAAGTCTGAATATAGAAAGTACAGATTCAGTTTTTCTGGATAGAACAAAAGTATAATTTGCAGACAGTAGAAAACATTATCTTAGGGAGAAAAATAGTAACACATTTCAAAGATTATTGAGTTTATGTTACCAGCTTTCAAAGTTGCCCAAAAAATGAGTGCAAGAGAACTACAGATTTCTTTTTCAGGCAGTATCCTATGCAGCAAGGTTGGTTTCGAGGTTCCACTTAACTAGCTTGTTAAGATTATATTCTGAAGCAAATTCACAGTGTTCATGAATATATGTCTGAAAACTCCAACAGTATGAATAAAGGAGATGGCATTCTGTTGATTGCCCATAATATAATGTATCTCTGTCAACCATCATTAAGACCCATTGACTTCCCCTGCCTCTATAAGAGTGTCAACAACAAGCAAAGGTACAACTAGTTCTTGCATGAGAGAAAATTGTGAATATCAAGGAGCTATCCGTAGTTTGCAGGTGCCCCAATGCTTCCCCAAAAGAAAACTAAATAGAACATACCAACAGTGTGTGACTGGTGTTAAGTTATGTGCAGATATATTCTAGGAAGCACACCTCAAATGTATTACAGGTAGAATGATAGTATGGTGAGAATGACTTCACCAACAGGGCGGATGTTGCATCCGTGGTATTCACTAAAAAAATCAATATTTCTACTAAAATAACTCCTTTTAAGATAAGGACACCAATAATAACAAACTACAAAACTTGCTAATCTCAATCATCACTAAACATGCTAGCATTATATTTTCATATGTGAAGATCCAAAGGAAGGTAGGAACTATTGCAACAATTTGAATACTTACGTCTCAGATGCTGTTCCATTCCTGTAACCCTGCGAGACATATGCTAAGGTGAGAAATACAACAATTTTACTATTTTTTGCGCAAATAAATATGGTAATAGTATACAGCTAAAAGTATAGCAAATTTACAGAAAAAAGTAATTATAATTGAACCAAACTTCAATCCAAATGTCTAAAAATAGGTTCCAGCTTTGAAGATGGACACTAAAACCGTGAAAACAATGAGCATTTGCAAAACAAACTGATGTTTCTATTCCATGTTTTGGGGGACTTGAATTTTGGGCTTCAACAATCATGATTGTATAAATTGTAGATGCGAATTTGTGGATTCAATTCCAATCCTGTCTTCTTCCCAAGCAGTGAGTTTTCAATGGGCTCAAGAATAGTGAACATTCTAGAGAGCTATTTCTGTCATGAATGAATGATCAAATTGCATAGCCACTAATGAACGAACCATTGCATGCAATCAGTGGGCAGTCCAAACAAAAAACTGAGTGAAAAAACATGAGCCTTTTTGGATGAGGGGGGATTAGGAACTGGCTTTTCCATAAAAAAAATGTGGTTTCCTTTCAAATTGCTTATGCCTTACAGACCAATAGAGAGCAATAAAATTGCCACTGTATCACAGAGGGTGAGAGTTCAATGATACAAATAAAGACTTACTTCAAGTTTACAAATAAACACAGGCTGTCCTTGCCTCTGCCCAGACAAAGTCCCCTGAAATATAAATAGAAGAACATCATTTTGATACCTCTACAGCAAACACATCAGACAACATGAGGAAGATGAATAAAAGTTACCAATATAAACTATAACCCACCATGGTGCTAATACAAGTAATAATTATCAGGGAATCATGAAATGTATGGTTCTTGGTGCGCTGTAAAATATGTCCTCATATGAAACACTATATGATATATTTGGAACTGAATTTGTTTAGATATGTGCTTTTCATTATAATTCATATTGTGCATGCAAATACTTATTTTTAAATTGCTAAACTAATTTCAAGACTGCTATCAAGGCCACATACTGTAATAGCGCTATAAGGTGGGGGGTGGCCGCTCACTAACCACATACCGCTATTTAGAACATGCATTAGGCAACCTACTGCAAAGTTACTAGGATAGGGAGTTGGGACTTGGGACAATGACTACAATGCTGGACACAAGGTGAAATCTTTACCTCCCAAATTTTGACATACTTGGCTTGCTGCTGCTGCTGGGCATTAGGATGCTGCCCCAGAGGCATATTCATAGCAGAATTGTTCACACCAAGAGAATTTACCCCTGCCTGTTGGGCCATCCCTGGTGTTGGCATCATCGCAGGTGCGGAAGAGATAGCTGTAGCCCCAAGGCCACTCATCATGTTTTGGTTCGTACCAATTCCACCTTGTCCCAATTGTGAACCAGCCATCAGACCTCCTTGTGCCACAGGAGGCACCAATTGACCCATACCCATGTTGTTTTGGGTGTTAGCCAAAGAGGATGATACAGCAATATTTGAATTGCCAGATACAGTTGAGGTGTTTGATCCAAAAGAACCAAGAGCTGTGCTTTGTACCATTTGTTGAGTACCAATCGGCTGTCCCATTCCAGACATAGAAGAGATGACAGAGGGAGCTGATGTCATGCCACTTGATATCATGTTTGACATGTGCACTTGTATAGTTGTTGCCCCCATGTTAGATAGTCCCATCGAGGTAGCTCCTGCTAAAGAAGTTGGGTTGATGATTTGCCGATGCTGTGACAGATTGTTCAGGATGCTGACATTTGCTGGACCACCAGGCCGAATAGGTTGTTGGATAGGGTTTACTAAAGGCTTATGTTCTTGCACACTGTCATTTGCAACATTTGTTTCTTGTGAAATAATAGATGGTGAGGAACTTTGCAGTGCTGATACTGCTTGTGAAGCCACATTTGAAATAGGTGTCATATGTGACAAAGCAGGTGCTGAAACCATTGGTGGTAGGGTTGTTGGCTCCTGAAAATGTAAACGTTAAGGTACTGTTGCAATGAAAAAACACAAAGGGAAATTGCCCAACAATAGTATGTTCTTTGTAGCCTACCACTTTAATATTTGCAGTGGGAATACCTCCAACACCCCGGACATTCACTGGAAATATTATAACTATTAGTCATCATGAGTAGGTAGGACACTAGCGACACAGACATGAGCAGAAGCAAAATACACATTGCGATATTAGGTGAGTCCATAATTACCAATAACTGGATCATGTAAACAATACCAGAAATTCACTCTTAAAGTTGGTTAGGCTTAATATTGTTCCACCTTAATTAAATAGATATGCGACTCTGAATTACAAGTATGATGCATAGCAATGTAGAATACTAGAATACAAGCACTATAAATCTAGCATGGGTACTTCTAATATCATATGATAATGTATACATACATTAGTTATCCAGAATTCCAGATGCAATTCAGACATGGCTAACTTAGTCCAGTGACCGACCAACATCTCTCAACTCCCAACTAGGACCATTAGCTGATGACATCTAGCCAATGATGACAGTTAAGACACCATTTATTTATAATAACTCACTATTGTAAGTCACAAAACATTTATCCAGACGGATAGAGAAACAAATATGAACCCAGTGGTACAAGCTGTTATGAAACATAAAGCATTCAACTTCTACATTTAGTACATCCATTTTTATTCATCTCTGGCTCAAAGCACTTCTTCAACTCAGCAAGAAAGTAGAATATTTCAGTATACAACTAGCAAATTACATCACAGCCATATGTAGTTTGAAACTTCGAATATTTCATGCGTTAAACCTTCAGATGCACATGTGTTTTGAAATTCATAGTATAGGAGGGCTCAAACACATGTTTTTCTGCTAAATCTTTCAAAAGTATAGGTAGGTTTTATGCAAAGGATCCCACGTTTCTCTTGCCTGCTATTAAATAGTTAGCCATCCCAACATATACAGCAAGAAGTGTTTATCTATGTTTTGGGTATGCCAGCAGAGTGTGTGTGTTTAGAGTTGTGTGGGGTTTTTTGGGTTTTGTGTGTGTGTGTGTGTGTGTTGTGTTGTTTGGGTTCTTATCCCATTTTACTTTCTTCTTAATATATTGATGCGCAGCTCTCCTGCGTTTTCAAGAAAAAAAACCCAAAGGGAAATTTCCAGGGTGAATTTTACTTTAATCAAACATTCCTTTTTCTTTAATCGAATCACAAGTAGGATTTGTTGAATCAAGTTCACACTTAACTAGAAGCAAACACCTATACCTCTTTTACAAAGCTCTACCTATATCCCTCCCATGCATAGACATCACAACAACAGCAAAAAGTTTTGTCCTAAGGGGGCATAGAATCAAGGGTTAAATTCTCAAAGCAAAACTAAGCCCAGCATTAACATTTGTTCAACCTGTGGTGCTGATGTTCGGAGTTGATCCTGACACAGTAACTGCAGGTGGATTTTTAATGGGTTGATTTGGGACCAAGTTCCCAGAACGGCTTAGAGCTGATCGAGCCTCCATGAAATTCTCAGACAGCAAAACAAGGAAATGTGAATGTTTTGCATGATCCACTGATGGATCAGCAGCTCGAGGATTCCTCTTTCCCTGCAATAAAATATGAGAAGTATTCAGTTCCCATTCATCCCAACAAACTGTTCAAGGTTTTGCATAAGGTCATCTTCAAATCATGAAAGCTAACAATGCCTGTCATGATATATATGTGGGGAAATTTAGAGACCATGGAAAGCCATTAGCTTGAAATTTCAGCCAGTATGCTAACTAATTTAATGCATTTGGAGCTGGAGGTGTTTTCTACCCTAATCTACAACCAAGGTTTTGTCGTACAACACTTGAAATTTCAATTTTTTTATTTTGCAAATTATGACTAGAAAATAGAAAGTTAGGCCCATATACAATTACAAGAACATCTGTACTTTCTGGAAAATAGTGGAGTGGCCAAGCAATTGGGCAAGCTACTACGGAGTGCTCCACACAACTACGCAAGCTCATTTTAATTTACTCCAAAATTCTTTTTGCATGGATCAAAATCACGATGCAACTATAATACCATACCATCAATGGAATAGTTAAACAACTAAAGTACCAGAGAAAGGGAATAGCAGAATATTTATGGCTTTCAAAGAATTTATTTAAGAATTTGACACAGTACAACAAAAATAATGAAATTACCGCATTGTATATTGCCTTCAGTGTTGGAAGCTGTTTAGGAGACACCACCGACAATGATACAGAGCACTACATACATAAAATAAATTAGATCCAACCAAGTACTGCTAATCACTTCACTCAGACACAAGTAATCAATTATATGCAAGATAGAAGTATTTATATAGCACCTGAGCAAATGATTTTGCGACAGTCTCGGCATCAGCAAGACAAGATTCTTTTGCTGCTTCATTGTTCTCTTTGTGATCGCTACTTCGAACAGGCGGACGGTAGACAGGTGTAGGCAGTGGGTAAGGATTACTTGCAGCAATAAGTATGCAGTGCTTTTGTACTTCATGGTTTTGATGGTTCTGGGTGTTACCAGGACTACCCTGGAGTATCTAGTTGCATAAAAGGAAAATAAACATGAAAATAAATATGTTGTCAACAATCAACATAGCAATAAAAGTGAATAACAAAGTGATCGTAATATAATATTCTCAAAAGCCTAATCATGTGTCATCAATGAAGGTTTAAAGCATTTTTAGATATATGCCACCAATTTGTAAATGGAAAATGCTGCTCCAAGGAAGTTGTAACTACTAAGATAGGTACATAGATAGGAATTAAACCTCTGATCATACCAATGGCGCTATTCTTTTCAGCTTATGGCTTCCCCCAAATAAAACATGGGTCGACTTCTCCGCTGCCGTTTGGAAGCGGCTTATCGGCATTCGTTTCAAGTTAAAAGTCATCTGCCGTAGCCAAAAAGAACGTACCCGATTTCACTCCATTCTCACATCCAATAATGGTCCGGTTTCCTATCAAGTTTAACCTAACGAACGGTAAATACTGCTCCATAGTCTATTGACTAAGGTCTAAGACTAACCATAGCTGAGATTTAGAGCAAGATTCTTTAGGATCTTCTCACCCAAATCATAGCATAGCTTGTGCCAAAAAAAACCATTTAAGAAGAGATTCTAGCCCATATATATTGGAAATACCAGCAATACAACGATACCAAGTCACATTTTCAGAATAATAAAATAAAACAATAACAGTAATAGTAAAAGTATGGGTTTTGGAGAACATGACAATTTTATTACCATGTAGAAAACTAGAAATGCAAAATAATGTCTAGGTCCAGCTAATTGTTTATACTATGGAAAAAAGTGTGGATCAAGAATTTTACACAAAATACATACATATCTTCGGCAGCAAGGAGAGAAAGAAACAGATATTTCGCTTCAATTGGAAAACTAAAACATCTCTGTTAATATAAAACTGGATTTACCAATTGGCAGGAAATGTCCTATGACAAATGAGCAAAATTCAATGAAAATGTAGATCAAATGGCAAAATTAATTATGCAGTACTACCAGAGACATCTTGTCATCATAACTACATAATTCAAGTAGGTAATTATCTACACTATTGAGATTTTAAAACAATTTTTTTTTGGAAAAAATGATACATCCACACCAGAGAAAATTATTATTTGCAGTGAAATAGTGAAGAATGTTAACACGCCAATACCATCAGTGCTTCAGCAAGACCTTCAGAAATAGCAGCTTCACTGAAGCCTCCACCACTAAATGATATTCCTGATAACCATGAAAGAAAAACATCCATATCTTTTGTCCATCCACTTCGTTGCACAACAAAAGCTGCATTAGAACAGGAGAACATTTTCATAAATTACCTATTGATGATGAATCGTAACATTGTATATAAAATGATAAGGGCATGGAGAATATCAAAGTGTACCACTGTAAGGTCCATGGGTATGGAAGACGACTAATGCAAGCTCAGGGGGTACCCCTGCAAGCTTCTGCACAGATCAGGAATAAGTTACACTTTGACACTGCGCAAGGAATCATGGATCAATTAAAAATCAGATCATGAACAATTGATGAGGAGGGAGTTACCTGCCCTGCTAGTTCATTTGCACAAAAACTCCTGCACAAATTTCAAATTTCTCCATGAATTAGTGATACTAAAATGCAAGATTACATTATATAGTTGTGTAGTTGTGTGGAAATGACATTGGAATAGGTGCTAAAATAATTAACCAAAACCCCTAGCATGATAATTCAGATGATTTAAACAAAATCATGTTAGAAGATATCCAGGATAAGTCGAAACGATTGAAGCTGTGCTAGACACTATACATCAGAGAATCCAGAGCGAACCAAAGTTTAACAACCACCTGACCTACCTACATTACAAACAATGAGATACTACAAGAAAAGGAGAAAGCCCCACCTTCCTTAAGTTACAGTTTGACAAACAAAAATGCATTCAACACCCATACCACTCTAATGGAAATCTGAACTTCAACTAAGCAACAGCAATAACAAAACAGACTTCAACTAAGCAACAATCATAACCAAACAGACACTATTGTAGTAATGATCGTACAAAAGAATCATACGACCATCAGCAACACAATCAGGTACCAAAAGTGGAAATAAGCTTTCCTGGAAATTGGAATATAACAAACTCCAGCACTGGGTACGTTTTTCCTTCCCTACGAAAACCTCAGCCAAAGCTGATCAGATTGGCAACTACAATGAAAGCCCATTCTGAACCCCCAAAGTCAAACCAATCAGTAAATGAGAGCCAATGAGGTAGGCTAACCAATCCACCCCAACCCTGAAAGCTGCAAGTTTTACATTAAGATCAAGTGAACTACACTCCAGAGGCACACTTTTCAGTGGGTCAAGGGAAAGTAAGAAAGACATATCAACCGAAGTTACATTAACCTAAGAAGATGCACTACGCTATATTATGTCATAAATCTACATACATGCACAATGATACTTTGAAAGTATACTTCTCATGGAATCAAGGGAAAATAAGGACTATCCAGAGAGCAATCAATGCCTAATGGCCTAAGATCCACTTGTTCATCCAGAAGTTACTAATTTTCACACCAAGATGATGCATGCGTGTTCTTGCATACTTAACAATTATCACGGAATCGAAGCTAATGCACATAAATTTTTCGAGCAAGGAAGTGACAAAAAACTAAAGATCCAAAATTCCCACCAAGATGGACACAAACAATATTCAACAAATAAAATTCAAACAGAATTACATCTCAAAGACATACATAGATAGCTAACTTCCACACTCAAGCACCACGAGCTCCAATCTTTCACACATCGATCACCTCAAACACAGTCAACGACGTACTCTTCACCTAGTCAACAGCTAAGAAACCCAATCAAGAAGGCCCAAATGATCCAGCTCCAAGCTCCAAAAGCGGTCCAATTTTCCACAGCTCAATCAAGAAAGCTCAAATCGACCTACCGGCGTAAAACAACTCGAACCTTCCGCATCAAGATCGCTCCCAGAAACAACAGCCCATGCGCCCACACGACATACTAACAACCCCCCTCGATATACCAATCGGAAAGCCCTAACTCTCCTCCCAAACACTTCATCTCTGTTTTGCACACAAAAACCCTAACCAAGGATCAAGAAGCAGAGCCAGAATTCTCCCACAGCTAGCTCTCCCCCCAACACGGCCCCTACCTTGCACGCCAAAACCCTAACCAAGAACTAACCAATCAGCGACGACCGTACTGAACGACAACAACACAGGAAAACAGGGCCCGGAAGCACGGCGCACCGCACGATCTTCTCGACGTAGTCGGCCGCAATGGCGGACCAGTACGGCCCCAGCGCCGCCGTCCCCTCCACGGCCACCACCAGCTGCCTCTCTGCTGCCATTCCCCCCCGCCAACCACCGACCCGCCTCCGGGAATCCCCTCGATTTCGCTCGCCCCCGCGAAATCCTCTCGACCGAATCTCCCCCGCGCCTCCTCTCCTTCCCCAATTTGGGGTTTCTTGGTCTCTCGGTGCGGAAGAAAGAGAGCACGACGGACACGGAAGGATTTAACGACGAGCCCATTGGTTATTGCCTATTGGGGCCCTTTATCTGCATGACAGGTGGGCCCTCTGCATATCCGGGCGAAGGGAGAAAGGTTTACCCTGGAATTGTGAAGTTAATTTATTATTGCATCTAGATTAGATTGTCTCTCTGCAGTGTTTGCTTTGTACGATTGGAATTAGTCAATTAGGTGCGGTATTTAATATATATCTAACCCATGATTAACTATTTAGGGATGAAATGGTTCGTGGCTAGGTGTAAACTGTGCTCTGCTATCACCAAATCTGTGATGTTTATTTGTAGCTTAGGGGATATGATTATTGTTTACAAAGTGAACGTTGATCCGGTTTGATGCATATTTAGGTCAGTTCGTTTCGACTTTAACTTCTGATTTTTAGTTTACTATTCCTTAATTTTATTTTTTATAACATTTTGGCTATTTTTAGTTTTTTGTGTTTTTTCTCATATTCTTTTATATTGTTTGTGATGGGCTAACTTTTTTCTACTTTTAAAATTTTAAATTTAATTACGCCAAAAAATTACCAGTATAGTGTAAAATAAGATAAATATAGTAAAAAACCTATAAATCATATAAAAAAAGCCAAGTTGAGCTGGGCATTGTGGTACTTGTTTGTACAAGATAGGATTATGAAAGATTTTGTTTGTCATTGTGAAGTTTTTTTGCGGTGTAGATACGATTGGACACATATGTAAATTGGTGTTGCCAGATCTATACCAATTATCTGTACAAGACAATTAGGATTGGATAACATTATAAACAGTGTTGATGCAGTACGCATATAACACAAACGTCAACACTAAATAGTAGATCATTTTAAAGTATTATGTTTTCGGCACTCCATCTAGATATTTTAATAGTCTTGTTAATCTTTTGGACGATTGGCACCTGGTTATGGGCCTGTTCTTTTCCTCCAAAGCTGATGGCTTTTGGCTTTTACTACAGTACCTAACTTTCAAACAGAGTATTTTCTCAAGACGGGGTCTATAAGTTAAACGATGTACATGTTAAAAGCCCAACATCTATACCAGCCAAAATCGTAAGTGAATATATCTCTCTCCGTAATTTATACCGTAAACAACCAAAATTCAAAAATTTCAGCCATAAGCCGCAGCCGTTGCCAAACAGACCCTATATCCTAGGTGGACATCTAAGAGGCTCAAGAATCGTGCTGATGTAATACCGCGTGTGTGCGAATTGTTTAAGGAACACGATGTGACATTTTGCTATAAAACTTCTAACAAAAGTCAATACGCAAAGATAATTACAAATCATGAAAAAGAATCTTCGTTTTATTTTGAAAAATGAAAAAGAGTATTCTTACCATTGAGTCGTATTGGATGTTTTATTTTGTCACTGCATTCTTTCACTACAACTTGTGATCTAGACTGGCATGTCGATAAGAGAAATCTGGACACTGTTGGACCCCTGTGCACACAAAATTCAAGTTTTGGCCCCCGAACAAAAAAATTTCCGGTTTTGGACCCCTTCTGAGCGCGGGATTACGAGCTGCTGCCACGTCGCCCGGTCCACCGCGCGTCCCCGCCGTCCACCACGCGAACGCCGCCCCCGCCGCGCGAGCGCGCGATCGCGTGCCGACCGCGCGACCCCCGTTCCCCGCCGCGCGATCGGCCGCCCGACCGCGGCTCCCCCCGCCCGAGCGCGTGTTTCGTTAACTCGGTCGCGCGGTCAGAATTTGGAGTCGCGCGCTCCGCGGACGAAACGCGCGCTCGGGCGGGGGGAGCCGCGGTCGGGCGCCCGATCGCGCGGCGGGGAACGGGGGTCGCGCGGTCGGCGCGCGATCGCGCGCTCGCGCGGTAGATGGCGCGGCGGGGGCGGCGTTCGCGCGGTGGACGGCGGGGTCGCGCGGTGGACCGGGGCGACGTGGCGGCAGCTCGTAATCCCGCGCTCAGAAGGGGTCCAAAACCGGAAATTTTTTTGTTCGGAGGCCAAAACAGGAATTTTGTGTGCACAGGGGTCCAACAGTGTCCAAAATCCTCGATAAGAGACCTATTGCCAAATATTTCCTCTACAGTGCTAACCTTAAGTCTCCCAATACAGTAGGGCTTCGTTCAAAATGTTGTGACTTTTGACGAGAGAGATTAAGAGAGAAAGATACACTCATGTGAAAAAAACCACTCTATTTAAAGCTACTCCTATAGTAACTACTATAAACGGCTTATATAAACCACCTTAGAAACCATTCTATTTAATTTCTGATTTATAAAAATAAAAAACAGAAACTATGTAGAACAGAACCTAATATCCCATGAAATGCAACTACCTAGAACGAAATCTCTCCATGCACTCATACAAACTACCTCCAAGGAGAGCGCCTCAACCTATATCATCATTACTACTATAAAAGAATGAGGGTCTGTTCTTTTTTGCTGCGGTTTATAACTTTTGAGCTGTTTGTATGAGAGATTATAGAGTAACAGAAACTCACACACGGTTTTTGCCGATATAAATGAAGTCAGTAAAGTATGTACTACAATTAACTAGTAGACTCTATCTTGAAAAAAATACTCCATTTAAAAGCTAGTTACTGTAGAAAAACCGAAAAACAGCTTTTAGAAGCTGAAAAGAACAGTGCCTGAGTTGGTGGTCATACGTCTTCTCCTCCAACTATCTCATTCTCAACTTCTCATCACTCTCCATTTTTTATTGGTCAGAGTAACCCTTTTATATAGTATAATTTTCTATATATTTAATAAATTTTGTTGCAATGCACAAACATGTGACTAGTATTACGTAAATCACACCACCAATCCTTGCACGTATGTATAACACGAGTTTCGGCGTTCCACGATTCCACAACTTATTCCTCGTTCTGCTACTTCTTTTGATCTTTTCGTGTTTATCTCCCCTTTCAATTGGATTCTCTCTCATGGCGTCGAGTGTCAATTCTAGATGACGTGTCAACTTTTCATGAGGGACATTAAAAGAAAATTAGAAGCAAATTCTGTTTGGGCTACCTCCACTTTCCCATTTCTGGAGACTAGTTTGGTGGTGGAATGTTTTGCTTGGCCTCTAAGTAGCATGATATCACGCTTTGCAAGTTGCCATGGGCTTCGTAAAGCCTATGAACAAAGGAGAGGCCTCTGCACCTCTGTAACATTCATGTATGCACTTGTACCAATAGAATCTCGTGTCCTTTTTAGCCTTGGATTAGATCTAATGTTTGGGAGCTTTGGGTTAAGCTATTGAGATGGTCCTTAGCTTTCTAGGTCACTAAAACTAGACACGACGCCTCGAATATGACACTTGAACGATTCTATTACCCATTTGTAGCTACCATCGAGTATTGCTTCGCGACTTTTGTCGTAAGTTCCATCCACTTGGAATAAAAAAAAATGCAAGAACCCTATTTTTTTAGGTAAGAAACCTATGTTGAGCCGGGATCCTCGCGTTTTCTAGGGGAAATGGGGCTCGGGGCAAACTTTCCGTGTCCAATCCGAAGGGACGTTTGGATGAGGCGTGGGCCAAGAAAATCCTTGTCCAATATCCTCCGATCCCCGCGGAAAGAATAAACGCCACTTGATGTCGGGAAACTTTCCCGTCTTCGATCGTGTCTAGAGGTGGCAATGAGTACCTAAAATCTGAGTACCCGATAGGTTTTACCCGATAAGAAGGTAAGCATAGAAAGATATCTTCACCCGCGGGTATACTGATGGGCAAAAATCTCTATCCATCGAATATAGCGGGTGCAGGTACGGCTGTATATTACCTGTACCCGCATACCCGTGGGTAAAATATACCCGCATACCTTATCAATTCAGCCTACTCATGGGCTCATGGCCCATATACCTGCGGAAGTGCGGAGACCTGCGACCTGTATACCTGCAGAAGTGCTGACCGATGGAAAGTTGGAAACCCTAGCCATTTGGTGATTTCTGTCTCCCATTCGGCCATTCCACATTTCCACTCGCCGACTCCTGCAGCCTCCCCCTCGTCCGGTCGTCCCCATCCCCCTGCTAGCCGCCGCCGCGCACGGTCACTCTCCCCTCCTGCCTCCGGCGATCCGGCCTCCCCTCCCCCTGCTAGTCGCCGCCGCACACCTCTCCCGGTCTCCCCTCCTGCCTCCGGCCTCCCCCTCCCCCTGCTAGCCGCCGCCGCACACCTAGATCTGTGCACACCGGCACTGTTCTTCCCATTCCTCTCCCGGTCTCCCCTCCTGCCTCCGGCCTCCCCTCCCCCTGCTAGTCGTCGTCGCACACCTAGATCTGCGCACACCGGCACCGTTCTTTCCATTCCTCTCCCGGTCCCCCCTCCTGCCTCCGGCCTCCCCCTCCCCCTGCTAGCCACCACCGCACACCTAGATCTGCGCACACTGCTCTGCACCACGCCACCACCCAGTCGCGATTCGCGACTTCTCGCCGCTCGTTGCCTCTAGTCCATCCATGGCGGCCAACTCCGGCACCACGCACGAGGACAGCCGGTGATGCTCTTCCTCATCCTTAAGAGTTAAGACCTTAACCTTGCTGTCCTTTTGCCTTTTGCCGGTGATGCAAGTGCAATATGTATCCCCTTTTGATTGTAATGCTGCTATGCTATTGTGTACTCTGGGCCTCTGGCTGGTATTACAACTACTGCTATGGTTGAGTCAAGAACATGTAATATAATATGTGATGAACTCATGAACTTGGTAGTGTGGTACTGTGGTGTTGGTCTATGTCTGTGGTGGTTCTAGAACTCATGAATTTGGTATTACAACTACTGCTATGTTTGTGGTGTTGGTCTATGTAGACATTCTGGGGTTGCATTTTGCCTGGAGCTTTGGATAGTGTGGTACTGTGGATAGTGATCATATCAGTGACCAATGATTACAGCAATGTGACAAAGAAATGGGGCTAGCATGCGTTTCCAGCAATATAGGTCTGTTTGCATATGTATCGATGTAGGCAAAATTTCATCAGCTAGAGAAGAATTCTAAACGAATCAGGTTTGAACAGAAAAGTGATGCTCAATTGCTCATCCTGTGATATGATGATCCCAAGTAAGACGCAATTCTCCCAACAATATGGAGGGCAACCATCACATTTGCATGTCAAAAACTTCTGTCATATTTTATTTAGTCTATCGGGTATGGGTTACCTGTCGGGTATAAATACCCGCGCAGGTGCGGGTAAGTTTCTATACCCGTGTGCGGGTACGGGTATCGTAGCGGGTAGAGTTATATCTGTCAGGTGCGGGTATGGGGTGGCTATACCCAGCGGGTAATGTATGTACCCGTTGCCATCTCTAATCGTGTCGCCATTGCATTACACGCCTCTGCACTAGCGTTTCCTCCACCTCCACGTGTGGACTCTGCTAGAGACACCTTTTGCCACCTCTGCAGCTCTACTTTTGGTATTTGCACCGGCGTTGCCTCACCGCCTCGGCCTCCACGGCTCGGATCAGCGTTTTAGCTTCTACCTTTTGACCTTTTTAGCTTCTATTTTTTTATTTCTAGTTTACTATTTTTTAATTCATCTTTTTATGGCTTTTTATCCTTTTGATTTTTGTTTTTTCATATTTGTTTGTATTGTTTGTGATGAGTTAACCTTTTTATTTTAAATTTTTTTAAATTTAATTACGCTAAAAAACCACTAGCAACTACAGTTAAAATAAATTAGCTACAATAAAAAACTATAAACTAGCTTATTTTAGCAGCCTCCCAAATCCAACTTATCCATCACTGTTGCGCTGGGCCTCCAGCAGCGTAGCCGCGACCGCGTCGCTCATCGTGGATGTAGAGATGGCAACGGGCACAAACCCGCTGGGTTTTGCTATCCCAAACCCGTGCCCATGAAAGTTGGATGTGCCCGCTAAAAAACCCATGCCCGTGACGGGTGCAGATTTTTGCCTAGACCCATGCCCACTGGGTTAGCGGGTACCCACGGGTCGCCCGTCGGGTCAGTAATGCGAGCTGCAACAATGCTTAATGGAGAGGAGGAAGAAGTTCACCGGCCATCTTCGTTGGAGCCGGAGGGCAGCGCCATGGCCAAGGGCCTACTATTGCGATGCGCGTTGGCTGCGGCGTAGGGGCGGCAGGCTGAACTGGAAGGCGAGGCGACGGCGAGGGCGTGCGGGAGGACGAGCGTGCGGCGAGAGTGGCGGGAGCAAGAGCGGGAGCTACGGGACGGGAGGGCGAGCGTGGAGACTGCAGGAGACCGAGCGCGGAGCGCCAGATGCACTGCCGCTGTGGCGGCTGTTGAATCGGGGTGGGGATTGGGGAGGAGTGAGTAGTGACTGTGACCGAGTGCTAGCTAGGGTTAGCCGTATGGGTAATAGGGCATTGCCGCATTGGATTTGGGGGCTTGAGGCTAAATGGCTATGGGCTATGGGCTGGGCTGGTTTGCCTGGGAGGCTGGGAGCCTGGGTTTATAACTCCTATGGATCGGGTTTATATTACCCATGGGTTTACGGGTTTGGGTACTATAGGAACGTACCCGAACCCGGCAGACCCGATGGGTTGGGCTTTTTGCCCATTAAGAGACCCATGGGTTAGGAAATTGACTCGGACCCATGCCCTAATAGAGTAAAAACCCACCGGATATCGGGTTTCGGGTACCCATTGCCATCTCTACGTGAATGTTTGTTGGGTGTCGCGACCGTGCAGCTCATCGTGGATTTGAGCTAGTCACTGGCGACGTTGGGCCCTCGTCGCCTTTTGTCGAGTGTAGTGAGCGCGCTGTTGCCACATCGTCTGGCACCACACCTTCTTATTCTTTTTTTCTGAATTATTCAAATTTGTTTTGAAATTATTTGACGAAAGGGATTTTTCACCCATTAGTCCCGAATGGTCACCAGAATTATTCTCTTCGGGGATTATTTACCATGCGGATGCTATGTGGCCAGGAAATCCATGCGGATCCTATGTGGCCAGGAAATCCCACTTAGAATTATTGGGTGGTATCTTTTAGAATGTGGTTTTATGATTTTTTTTGAATTCTAACCGTTCACGAGAGAGAATATGAGAGAGATAATCATATGTGATTTTAGTCAGTACAATATTTACTATAATTAACTTATAAATCCTATCTTAAAAATATATACTGATTAAAAAGTTAGTCAATGTAATAAAACTACAGGTCATAAACATAAAACCAAACCCAGACATTTCAGCCACTGACAGTTGGTCCGGGATAACAAGCCCACGGGCCCATTTGTCATTCCCTCATCACACTAACTTTATCCACTCACGCTGCTCCACTCCACACGGGTCCACCTACACTACAAACTCTAAAACTCCACCATGGCTTGCCACCTCGCCGCCGTCTGCGCCCCGCGCCTCGTCATCGTGGCCTCCTTTGCCGCCGCCGGGGAGCCCGTCCGCCGCATCCGCCGCCGCGCGACGGGGTCGCCTTCTCACCCGGTGCTCACGGCGGCTCCGACCCAGCCGTCCGTCGCGGAGGTGCGGCACGCCATCGGCCTCGCCGATGACCCGTCCGCCTCCGGGAGGGAGAAGCAGTCCCCGTTCATGGAGCTCCTGGAATCCACGCCAATCGGGCAGCCGGAGGGTGACGCCGAGCGCCGGCTCCACGAGGTTGCCGAGTGGGTCGTGGATACCACCGTGGCACGCGCCTGCGAAGGTGATGGGCCCTGAAACTCTCTCTAATCCCGTTAATTATCCTCTCTCTTTGTTCTTGATAATATGTTTTTGGGGTTAATCTGATATAACATTTGTTGACGTGTCCGTGGCATTGTGGCAACAATCGCTACACATAATCCATTTCACCCATGCCAGTATATATGATCGCTATAACGTGTCTGTTGGAAATATGCCCTAGAGGCAATCATAGAGATGATGATATTTCGTTGTATCCATGATTTAATAAATGTTCCTTGAATATTGCCTTTGTATTGATTAACAAGTATGTGACTTGTTTGTGAAACTCTTTACTTGTATGGTTATTCTAAAGTTGTCCCTAGTCGAAGTTCATGTGTGGACACACGTGAATAATGGATTAGCACATGTATCGGTTGATGACCATGTTTCACAGGTCATAGACATGGAGATGTCAAACCAATAATGTGGACACATGTTTAGAACATGGGGTTGGACCGACCCAACATGAGACATAACAATTATACTTATGGTTCTCTCTCTACACAATGTGTACGCCTTGTCCTTAGACCTGAGATTGTCGCATGTACTTGAGATGTGAATCGACCTACTTAGGGGCTATCAAACGCTGCTCCGTAACTGGGTAGTTATAAAGGTAGCTTTCGGGTTTGTCATGAAGCATGCTGCGAGGCATGGTCAGTCGAGATGGGATTTGCCCCTCTCTACCTGAGAGAGATATCTCTGGGCCCCTCGAGTGATCGGATCCAGAAATGCATGGCCATGCTACTTGAGGTTAAGAGTTAACCTAGTAAGGGATTCCGGATCACAGGATCGAGAAAGAGTGGTCAGCTTGGAGCTCGACCAAATATCGTGAGGCAAAGGGATTGGCATGTACATAAAGTTGTGATGGTTCGTTCGATATGATCTTTATGTATGTTTAGGAGTTGGCACGTCTTGCTAGAGGCCGCTACCAACTATTGACCGAGTAGGTAAACTCGTGTCATGTCTAAACATACGTGAACCCATAGGGTCACACACTTAAGGGCTGAAGCCTAATTCGGATTGGATCCGGGTTGGACTGGGTATTGAGTCCTAATGGGCCTCCATTCGTAGAAGCCCATTGTGAGGACGTCTATAAAAGGAGGGCAAGGGCGCACAAGGGAAGAGGGTCTTTTTCCCGTGACATCCTCAAACCCTGGCCGCCACCCCTCCCACGCCCTGGGCGCTCGCGCGGATCTAGTAATCCGGCGTGCGTCGCTTCCTCCCGTACGTGTGGATACCTTTTGGCGGCGCTGCATCTGTAGCGTTTGGACGAACCGCAATAGAGGAGTTGTACGTGGGACGCCGCGACGTGGACGAGGAAGTAGTACGACTACTCTGCCCCGACGTGCTGCATCGACGTAGTACGACTACTCTGCCCCGACGTGCTGCATCAATTCCGCACCTGCGCGTCTAGTGGTAATTCCGTGATCTATAACTGCAGTGATCTTGGTTTACGGGTAGAATTTTTTTTTTAATTTGCGCTATCGTAGCCTGCCCGTAGTCCTTCAGTGTCGTCAATTTGTCACTGCCGTTACAGATTTGCAATGCCATTTTCTATGAGTTACTAATGAAGCTTTTACTTTCAGTTGATGATGTCTTCATACTTCGTCAATCCTTTCTAGGGATTACTATCCATTGCAATTCAGGCGTTCATATGCCACTAGGAAGAATGTCTTCTTGTCTATTTACTGAATAATAAAGTGTGGAGTCCTTTTGAATGTAGTTTGAGTTACAGCTTATAAGTGATCTTCCTCGCCAAAAAAAGAAGCTTATAAGTGATCTTACCTTTTTTTTGGGCATCATTCTGAGTTATGGTACGAAGTTTGGACTGAAATTGCTTTCTTTACTGCTTCATGTCAGGGCAAAAGTCTTTCTTGATACAATGCATGAAGATATTTCCTCTCTGGCTGTTCCTACTTCCTCCTGTTTGTTGCCCTTGGAGTTGTAAAGTTACCATTTGATATTCCTGATCTGGATAGTCTCCTAATGTAAGGTGTTTGTTTGTTTCTTTTTTTTTCTTCTCCCAGTTACACAAGCTACGGACACTGAAAAGAAATAGTAGTAGATATGATTTGAACTATTGAAGTTACTTCTGTTGTAAGTTATGAATAAGTTTTATAATTGCTTTTGTTCTTCGAGTAAGATGTGGATAACTTTATTCCTTTACAGGAAATAAGTAAAAGTTAGTTTCATTTGAGGTGTTATTTATGTGATGAGAAGATTAACTGACTATCCATCTAATATGGTTTGTCTATGCTACATCCTATGTACTTGAATCAGCCTATCAATTGCCTTTTACCTTGTGCTATTGTGTTCTTCTTTTGTACGCCCACTCTTTTCACATCATCCATAATTCCATCAACAACCATTTGCTGCTGTGATCAATTGGACTTCAGCTTCTGGCTTCCGGCTTATTTTTCACTATTCATAAATTTCGTCTTTTTCTGAACTTTTGGTTTTTTGTTGAGTTTTTTTGCCGGTTCTTTTTTTCCCGTATTTATTTGTATTATACGTAATGGGCTAACATATTTATTATATTTTTTATTTTTTAAATTTAATTATGCTAAATAATTCTCTGTTAGCTACAGTATTTTTCAGTCATAAGCTATCAAAAAAAGCCCAAATGAGCACCACCTTAAAGATTCATATAGAATAATTGCGCTTAATAAGCATAACTTGATTAGTTGTTGCATACTTGAATTGACCAATCGTAAAAATTTAACAAAACAACTCCATGCTCCATGTCGGAACAATGCTTCAAGGTCATTCAATTTTCCTTGTAATCAACGCAGTCAAAAATAAAAAACAACCATGCTGCATCTTGACTGATTAATGCATGGCGTGGGGTGAAGCTGGTGCTGGGAGTTGACGCTTTGATTCCGAGGACACGGCGTGAGATGCAACTTGACTGTGTCTTCTCTCTCCACAGGCCGATCGAGAACAGCAACAATTCCGCGTATTTCGCTGTGTCTTCTTCCCGCGCGATTGCCCACTGTTTTCTTCCGCACGCGAAACCATCGAAGCACCGTGCGCATGTCCACCTATGCATGTGGCCCAAAAAAGGTCGCTTCCGTCCGTGTCTGCCGTGGCGCATGATGTGCTCTTCCGCACGGCCGGCCGAGATTTCATTAAATAATGATTAATCTGTTGGATGATTGCCTAATGCCTTTGATTGACCAGGGCGAAGATTAGTTCCTTGTTGGTTCCACGCAAGATCTAGTCTTGATGGACAAAATCTCGCAGTGCGGGTTTCTTCAGGCCGCATCTTGACATCACGTGATTTCCGGCGGACAGGCAAAGAACGTAGATGACGCGAGTCTTGGCAAAGGCCCGAGGACGTAGATGACCGGCGAGACCGAGGACGGCCACGACTCGGCCGTTTGAGACGGTGTGCGACTTAAGGACCGTGCTCAGATACCAATGTTGGATTTTTTTAAATCTTAAATTGATTTCGTGGAGGCTTTTGGTCTACCTTCTATTTCTCTGCCTTATCCGTGGTGTCGCTCACAATGCATGATAAGGCTAGAGGGTAGAGACTTATTTATAGACTCCACTTTCAGGTGTTTCAAAGTGGCCTACCTGTTTTCGGTATCCTGTGAGACTCCTGAACCATGTCATCAACCACGGTCAGGCAGATCAGTTTTATAAGTCTAAAATATATTAGTCCCAAGCACACATGTGTGAGTCATGTATCATGATCAGATTGTTTATGAGATCAATTCCAACCTGATCATGTGGGTCAACAGTTTGCAGAGCCGATCCTATAAAACAAACCCAGATATTCCGCCCTGCGCTATGCCCGGGTTAAACAAATGCATGCATATCAAATTCCAGTAGACTTGATCTCAATAAATATGTCTACCAAATTCCAGCACAGCTGTCCTCGGCGCCTTGAGTATTAATTTCTCGAGTTGAATTCCGCATCAAAATATTCCCTATCACTTGCATCAATAATATGAATATATAATTCCACACTGAGTAAAGTAGATAACAACTACAATAAATATTGAAAGCTACATAAAATTCCCAACAACCCTACCTTCTCTTATATATGATGATGAACAATATTCACGGAGAATACAACTCCTAACTCTTATCTCTAAGCAGCGGAGGAGATAGAATACAAAACGTATACTCAATAACTAACTCTATGAATCCAGGCTACAGAGGAGAGATCGCTAAGTTCTTTAACAAAAGTCAAAACTGAAATCAAGAAACTAACCAAACTGTACCATAATCAGTGACATTCACAAAGTGGCACGCTTATTGCTTTTGATGGTTAGCTAGCCACTCTGCCCATCATATCTCTGATGAGCGAGGAAGCTACTTCTATCAATATGCTCTTAATTGAACAAGGCTAGAGATTCCATAAAAAAACTTGCTATTTTACTCTTCTATGTTTCTGATCTGGACATGCTGTTTAGTTATTCAGATAGAGAAGATTACTGTTCACGTACTTCACATCAGGTAACATGGATGCTCACTTTGTGTGGTATATTTCATGTAGCTTCCACTGTACAAATTTGATATGTGTTATTATTGTTGTCTGTTTGTGGAACGAGGGATTATCAGCAGTGGAAATTTTAATTGTGACTGTGGTTATATCTTCTAACTGAAATCGAGAATGGAAGATTTGTTACTGTAAAATATTTGCTAATCTCATTGAGCTGTGAAACAGATGCTGAAAGGGAGATAAAAAGGGACAATAATGAAGCAATATTGCAGTTTCCTCTTTAACTGCTCAAGTGGAGAGCCAAGAAAACTTTCTTTTATTCCATAGAACATCAGGATGAAGAAGGACAGCATGATCTACAGAGAGTTTAATCACCTTCAGGTTACCCTTTCATTAGTTCAAAAAGAAAAATGGATCCCTCTTAACACTGAAGGTATGTACAATAGATGTAATCCAATACGAATTATTAAGTTAAATAGGCAGAAAGAAGGTAACAATCACATAATTTCCTCAGTGACAAGCTGGAGAAGATGTTGAGTTCTCAATTTGCAAGTACCCGACTGCACCTGGAGGTTTCATATCGGCCAAAAACAAAACCTTCGGCTGAAACGATGCAAAGATGACAAATGTGTTGAACACTTCAGTTATGCCAACAGAGGAGCCTGAACAGACACCAGCGGATGTACAGCCGAGCTCGACAATCTTTCAGGGCTCTAATGAACTTCTCCCTTCTGACCTTCTTTTTGCTCTCTGTTCGCATGTCTACAAGGCTAACAACTACTTATTTTGATTGGAAAAGCAGAAAGCAGAGCATTCCACAAGGGCTTGCTGATTTGATCATGACTTTCTGCAGATTTGATTAGCATGTGAAGAGATGGTAGGCTTTTATAGAGATACAAGGACGAGTTCACTCCCCACATGCAAATATGCAATTGTGGGGACCTCGGATTTACCAGGAATCTTCGTACTCATGTAACTATTCAGAATTTTAGTTGCACACAGATTGATAAATAATCTTCTTATGATTACAATGCCATAACAAATTTCTTACATAAAGTACAACATAGCAGTTGATTACAGAGTTTTAAAGCTTATAAGCCAAAATTACTTATATTACAGACGAAACACGACAAAAGATGGCCACACCATAGGCAATACTTGAGTGTAAGGTCGACCTAAAGCATATAATCTTCACCATCATAATACTCATCATCCGCTGGCATGTCCTCCTCATAATAATCGTTGTCTGAACTAGAATATGGTACATTCGTATTCAACAAGTCACAGTGGTAAAGTTTTATAATGCATTTGAGGATTTCAAAGAAAATGTCTATCAAGAAGGGTTTATTTTAGATCTATCATCACTAGTACCCATACAATTTTATTTGTAAATATTTTGACTTAAATCAAAACAAGTTCACAAAGAAAGTTTTTGTTAAGGGTATATCAATAGGTTATCTCACCTTCAAGTTATCATAATTTTAACTAATAATGTTGCTTATGCCTTGATTTAGGAATCACCTCTTTTGACACAACTTCATTAACTGAAAGCACGATACATTTGAATGATTTGATTTAATCTTTGCAGAGAATGCTCAGTTTTACCCACATGATATGCATGACTTGATCAAAAGCGAGATAACAAAATTCATCGCTGATTCACAACACTGGTACTACCAAGTACAGAGAAGATCCTTCTCAGCAGTGGGTCCTTTACTAGGCCCAGCTACGAGTGACTCCTCCACTGCTCCTAGGGTCATACTGTGGCGTAGGTCGGTCTGTGGTCCACGCCAATACCGAACCTACGAGTGGCAATACCAATGAAACTAATACAATAACTGAATCAAGTTTGAGTAATCGATCATGTGGATGGGAAGTAATCATGTCTTTTCTCATGGCATAGTTAATTTCTTATATGCTTCGGGCGAAACCATTTTTCCAATAGAGACTTATGCATGCAACCATGGGTAGCATATGCACAAAGTTACCTCCAAACCATACACCCATATCCGTCCTCAGCTAACATTATCCACAATATCACTCCATGTGAGTGATCTAATGCCTTTATTCATCGTACCACAATGGTCATAGATTTCAACGCGTCAACTTGTTATGGCGGACCACAATGTAATGAGATAATTGTTGTCCATATTCACGACTATATTAATCCAAAGTATGATATACTAGCTCTTAAGTTCATCAACAAAAACCAGATCAGATTATTATCAAGAATGGTAAGTAAACAATGTAATTAAGGCATTAACTATTTGAACAGGATCATTCAAAAGTAATTGATAACAAATAGCATCAACAAATAAATAATGTCGAAATTAACCCACACATAATATAACTCAACTAACACGAGTTCAATATGATGAAGGAACATGGCTTGCCTTGCCATTCATAGTTGGTGTTCACTCCTTCATAGATTTCAGGGTCGTTACTTCTAGTTCCAGTTGTCTCGAGAGCTTCTTTTCCATAATCTAGTGTACACACACACACACACACGAATAAAGACAAATAATCCTATCGCAGAGCTTCAAATAAAACACTAATAAAAGAAAAGGAAAAACGGAGCAGAAAAGCGACCGGAAGGGAAAATTGATAGAGAATTGGCTTTGGAAAGCTGTGAATTGGTAAAGGATGGTGAACAATGATGTTTGATGGGTCCACTAGGGTCTATGAATAATGCACTTCATAGAATCGGCCTTGACTTGGTGGGAATCAATCTGTAATCATGCAAATCGGTGTCAGACCCCAGGCGTTGAATACTTGTAATCCTCATGTGTGTACCGTACTAGTCCCATGATCAGTAGCTAGTACACACATCTACAACATTGAAATCATATCCATACACATTACATTCATACATATTAAAATAATAGGTCATACATATGCGATATATATCAAGTTTACAGCAAAAAGGCTAACCGGCCAAATAAATGCAAGTACCAATAGAGTGCAGCAAAAAACAAGGTAAATAAACTAAAATACATCCCGTGGTATGTCATCTATACCCCATAGGCAACTGACAAGGATTAGGTCCTAGAATGACTCGTCGTCATACCCTTCGGTACCGGTTGCAAAGTATGCGTCGTTGGCTATTATTTCTTCTTCATTCTCTGAGCTACAATTTAAGTAAGGTTGAGTACATTGTATACCCAGCAAGATCTGTAGTGTATCACAAACATATTATATAAATGCAAGGCTAATCAAAGGATGAGGCTCTACTCTACAAATTATTTTTAGCATGAAGCAAGTTCTCTTTTGCAATATCGATAGGTAATAATTTGCAACGAAAATTTAAAGAGCAATTGCTATGTAGACAAATAACAAGTATGTAAATTTTAATAAGAGTAAATCATGGCCCTCCTCGGGTGCAATAAATGAATAAATTTCAGCCATAGACATGGTACATACGCCACAATATACCATCCCATCATTTCCAATAAAATCATTTTGTCAAAAATAAAAATTAGACTCAGTGTAGATGCACCAGGCATGCTTATGACTATGAGAATAGCTATTTAAATAGTTTTAAACTCTCGAGAGGTTGTATTACTTTACCCACATAAGATAATCAATTATTCTATCAGCCATTACATGCTTCCTTAGGCATGCGACGAAGTGATTATCATGTAGCCTTTACATTATCTAGACCTAACCTTGCACCAGTCCGATGAATAATAAACCCTTACTCAAGCATGTCTATCCCCTAAGTAAGGCACCCACCCTTGTATTGACAAGCTTGGGTCCCAACGCCTCAGTGAAGGGAGCCTTTACGAGCAAACCTTCCTAGAATCCCCGTACTATATAGCCTAACAAGATGCAAGGTTAGTCCTAGATAACTTAGTTATCTAAAGTCAAAACCCATAATAGCATATGTGGTTGTATAGTTAGATTTAGATGTGCAATAACAGAGTTCAGTCTTTAATCGACCTGGGCGAGAATCTCCTTCTATCTACATGCGAGATCACACTATCACATTTTTTAGTTTATACTATAACTCTCCCACATAAAAAATTAGGTTTTTCATTTTAGTTTCATACCAAACAAACAGAGATTACCTATCTGGTCCAACCTTTCAAATTGCCCATTTCCAAGTGCAAGTTTTTCCCGAATATCCAAACTTAGTAAAAACTAGAGCATGGTTAAGCGTCTAGATGATATACGTAAATACCCAAATTGACATTAGTTACTGTCTATACCATGTTTTAATGGCTACAACAGTAAGGGTATCAATATCTCAAGGAGGATCAATGCATACAATAGTAATGTAACTAACGTTATCAGTAAATATAGCACTTCTAGCTAAAACATACATGCATGCATAATATTCTTTGCAATCAACATACAATAATTGAAATAATAGGATCAATATGGTCAAAGGGAGTGCTTGTCTTGCTACAGTATGTAATCGGTAAAAGCAAATGAGTACAAATAAGAGCTAAATAAATTCAAACAGAGACCAAATTCAAATATTTTTTTGCATATTTAGATAGAGCATGATTTTAAAAATGTTTAGAGACAAAAAATTTGGAGTTCATATGTAAAAGTTATGGTCATTTGAATTTTGTTTGGTTTATAAAATCCTAAAAAGGAAAAAGATGACATCGAAAGCATATTTTGGCTAGAGTATGCTTTCCTACTAAGAAAGTGAACTTCCTCTGAACTAAAAGTGGCTTTTCTCATTTTAATTATTTTCTGAATTTTTTCTATTATAAGTGGGTCCTGCATGTCAGCCTCACATATTTTAAATTGCATTTTAATTATAAAAACAACAAAGGGGACCCATATGTCATAGACTCATTAGCTTTTCTAATTACTTAATTAACTTTTAATCAATTTTTATCTCCGATTTAACCCATCTAATGAGTTGGGTCTACAGTTCAGAGAGAGAGAGAGAGAGTGAGTGAGGCGGGGAGAGGCGCGGCAGCTCTGGCGAGCTCGCAGGTGGCGAGGGAGGCGACGTTGTCTAGGGATAGGCAAAATAGAATAGTGGTTGCATGGTAAAGCTATGGGAGGTAGGAGCGGTGCTCAAGGAGTTCCAGTGCGACAGCACGATGGTGAGGAGCAGCAATGGTGCTCGGAGCTACGACAACTTTGTAGAGGGAGGCCTGCTCTTGCACTAAGACTAGTTGGTTTGGGCTCAGTGGGTGATTGCGAAGCGATTGGGGTTGGCTCGGGGACCAAGGGTCACCGGAATTGATGATGGCAAGGTTTTCTGTGGTGGCGCCATGGTCAGCCATGGCAGCGACCAAGATAATTATGACCATTGGCCACTAGCATGTGAGCACCAGGGGTCCTCAAGGATGCTTACTGAGGGTTCATCAGGGGCTGAGGTGGTTGGAGATGGCTTGTCGGCAGTGAGTAGCGGTCACGAGGTGGAGGTCCACGGCGCTGGTAGTCCTCAATGAAGGAGAGGCTATAGGGGGTAATGCATTAGCTTCCTAGTACAGGACAGATGGTGTCAGAGCAAGGGATTGAGCTAGGGCTCACCGGAGATGCTTGAATCACCGAAAATGGTGGTGGTGGCTGGAAAAGCGAAGGAAGCTTGACCTTAGTGCTACACTATGTTTCAGAGCAATTAAATGAGCATGAAGCTTAGAGGGAGTGTAGGACATGTTGTCATGTGGTTAGAAGGGAAAGGAACTCATTGACGACAATGGTGCTCATGGGTAGGCTCGTTGGCATCGAGAACGACATGCCTATTCTCAATGATTTAGAGAGCTAGGAGCTTAGGGAATGTGCTCAAAAGAACAAATGGGCAAGCTGAGGAGGAGACGACACAGAGATGAGCTTAAGTACCTAAAAGATTTTGTGGGGAGAGGGAGATTGTCTCGCGTGACCACAATGAGAAATTACGACCTTGTGTGCGTCTTCACCGTGTGGACAAGCAGAGGGGGCAAAAGGGCATTCACAGGTGTGATGATGGCACTACGACGACGAGACATGATGGGGTTGGTTGTAGGGCTTGCGTGTGAGGCATTATGGTTAGCGTGGGGCTAGTGCGGTCGGAACGGACAGCGCGGCATGGAGCTGCATGTGGCGAATAGCGTGCAGTGGATCACAGCGAGCCAGGGGCAGTGAGGTGGCAAGTAGAGCCTATGGCGTGGTTCATCTTTTCAGATTCAAATTTTAATTCAATTTGGGTTTCATCAATTGTATATTCTTTTTCCAAGTTAGTGTTTACAAATTATTTTCTAGAGAAACTTCAATTAAAAGCTAGGAAACTAAATGTGAACAAAATACAAGCAAAAAGTTTTAAATTTTACACATTTTCAAACTTCTTGAGTTTTAAAATGTTACATTTTGCCTTAAATTGGTTCTAAATCAGGCTAAATCGGTGGAAATCAGTTTGGACTTGGACTAAATGGGCTAACTCGAACTGGACTTGGTTTGAAACCGGTTTGGGTTAGGTTTGGCTCGACATGAGGCGGTCTGGTTTGACAGCGTGCGCATAGTGCCGCGCATGGCTCACTAAGGTCAAATGCATGGGATGGCTGGGTCGGACCGCGTGAGCACTGGTTCTGACCGGCACTATTCTTCTTCTCGGCTGGACAAAGGAGAACAAAGAGAGAAAAGATGATGGCAGCGGCGGAACGGCAATGACAACATGCGCACTAGGTGTTCCTCAGCACATGAACCCATTTTGGGTTATTATGGAGGACAGCGCGGACCATAGTCATCGAAGAGGTAAAGTAAAGGCAGCGACTGAGGAAAAAGGGAAAACTCGCTGGCGGTGAGCTCTAGTGGTGTCCGGTGCAAACGATGGGTGCATGAGCACGGTGTGGCCATAGGAAGTCTTTTGGTGGGGATGGCTTGACTTGGGACGTGGCGTGTAAGGCTGGCGGTAGTGGTGGCTATGGCGACGGGGCGAAGCTCATTGATGGTCATGCACGGTACATGGTGATCAACAAAGGAGGGATTTGGCAACGACATGCTAAGGTGCACCTCATGATGCGGTTGGTGAGGGAAGGGGATGATGAAGGCGATGGATTGGCTGTAGCAGTGACATGGCTGGCAGCGTGACAAATGGCGATGGTGACTTCAGTGACCATTTGGTGTGAGAAAGGTGCGGGACAAATTTGGCAAATTGCCCAAGCGGCTGAAAAGAAAGTTGGCGCTTTTTCTGGACTTGTGGATGACGGCGCAGCTTAGTGGTGGTGTGGTTGGCTTCGGGGAGTGAAGGGGTAGAAAGAGGGTTAGCTGTTGCTAACGTTTTGGTTTTATAGAGGCTTAGGAAGCAGCAAGCGGCAGTGGCAGCATGCGGGCGTTGGTGTGGGCGAGTGAGCGTGTTTCGTGGGCAAGTTGGTGAGTGATGGCATGGAAGTCATCGTACGGAGTTAAGGCGGCGTTGGTGCAAGGGTGAGGTGACCTGGTGAAGCCTCGAAGGGTGAGGTGGCCAAGTGCCGAAGTTTCTATGCTGGCATTTGATCGGGTGAGCAGGCGATGCAGGAGCTGGGCCAAGGCGCGGAAGGCCATGCGAGCAGGTTGGTGCTGCGCTAGGCCAAGAGGAGATGGGCCATAGGAGAAAGCCGAGTAGTGGGCTGGCGTGATGCTGGGCCGAAGAAGAAAACGATCCGGCATAAGGAAAAGAAAGGGGAAAATGTTGTGTGCCATATTAGAATCGACCCGAGGGAAAATAAATAGATTAAAGAAAGATGATTTTTCAGGATTTCTAGAGAAAGAAGCTAGCATTTTTGGCACACGAAAAACACAAGGAAATTCTAAAAACGTAATAAACAATTTGAGAGATTTTGCACAACAAATTTATGCAATTTTTTTTGAATATTTTTGGGCTGTCACAGCAGTCAAGTTGAGTAAGTTGAGTGCAATTTAGGAGACAAAGCTTGCATTCTTTATATAGCATGTTCTCTCTCCTAGAGTCTAGCATTTTGAGGGCTGGGAATTCGCATGGATTCTGAATAACATGGCTGAAACAGCCGTAAGCCGTACCAAGCATGATACCATGTGAGCATTTATGATCTCACAAAGGCAGCTTTTAGTTCAGGCAATTTGGATTGGACTAGAGTCTAGAGGTAGACTTGTTTAAACTCCTGCCTTTCATAAAAAGCCTTATAATAACATGCAAGTTGTAGTGTGCAGAATTGTTTGATAGTTCCTATAAAGGTGCTTCACAAGAGTTCATTTGTACCAGACAATGCTGTTCTTGGATAGCAGTGTATTTTGCTTGCTTTGCCTCTTTGAGCTACTTTTGAGATCTCTCTAGGGAGAGTCACTCACCTTTATAATCTGTCTGAAGGGTTGGTAGGATCTTATTGCATCTTTGGTCAGTTTTGAGCAGCTCTAATGATTTGGGTGTTACTTTTGTCGGTTCTTTTGTAGAGTTAAAAGGATTTTAGTGCTTTACTCAATTGTTTTATCTCCTTGTACCTTTGGAATGGTGCAAATTGCAGATACTTCTCACGTAGGATATGCAAATGAGCTAAAGATAGTTTTACTCTTCGAAAATTGAAGGATCTGGTCTCCTGTCCTCAAAATCTCCAGAGGAAATATATTGTTCCCTGACTTATCTTTCCTTTTGGCTATTTTAGATAAGTAGTTGCACTTGAGAATAGGTCCATTTATCCAGACCTCGTACCTTTTAATTCGCATGCTTTCTCCATTTTTGTGTGCATTGGTTTTGTTCTTCCACCTAGATCAGTTAGTGGTTACAACGATGTCCAACTTTCCTACTATTGCTTGTAGTTCTGAAGTGTTTGTGCAAAATGTAGATTCCAAATTATGTCTTCAGTAAACAGATGCTGTCAAAGCAAGTGGCAACACTGTACACGAAATGATAGCAGCACACAATGCACTGTAGGCTCTTGCACATTTTCGTTAAATCAATGAATTAGATGGTACAATGTAACATGTTTTGCCGCACAAAAAGTATGCAGAATGGTTCATGCTGTCGTTCATTTAGTGGTTCTCCAAGATACGCATACTACCATTTTAGTCACATCATTGCTCCAATTAGTGTATCATTATATGTTGTTGAAAATATAAGCACATGTAGGTTCAATTTATTCCATAAATTAATCATGACATCATGCACGCACAATAACAGAACCATCACAGGCATAAAAGATCTAGACATGTAAACCAGGAAACTGTACATGAACAGATCTAATACGGAGAACATTACTGTTACGTACCGATGGTTCTGTTCTGATCGGTTTGCTGATGTAGACGCCGCAGGCACGGTGAGGATGACACGAAGTCGATGACGATTCGCCGAAGCCGAACGACGAGGAAGACGAGCCAGAGCTACAGCGAGCAGTCGCGCAGAGCGCTTCCCAAAAACCTTATTCGCCCTCTCCCGGTGCAGGACTTCGAAGGCGACGGTTCCGGAGACCTGCTCTCCCGAACGACAGTGCACGCCGGCGGACGGGATGGAGTAGACTACGTGGGACGGCGCAGCACAATGGATGGAGGAGGCAAAACCCTAGATTGATTTTCGCATGTTCTGTATGAAGGCGGCGGCTCCGTATTTATAGAAGACCAGGACGCGTGATCAAGACGCCTGCACGTTCTCCATAACTCGTAACCGAACCGGATTAGCAACCGTAACCGATCCGGATTCACCGCCACTCAAAACAGCAAAATAAAACTGCAAAAGGAAGCCGCGTCTGCGCAAGCACCTGGAGCGGATTTTGGCGGACCATTCACGCAGGTGCCGTGCGCCCGCGCCGCCCGCCCTGCCCGGCCCGGCCCGGCCCGGCCCGGCCCGGCGAGGCGAGGCGAGGCGAGCGAGCGCGCGTGTGTTATCCTCTAGTTCTCTCCCACACATGCCTCAAGTGGCTAGGAGTGCACCATCCCTTTTAAGGTGGTCTTCCTCTCCTAGAACTAGCAATATGGTACTAAAGGTCACATGCATGCCTCCTTTGCATGAGTGGGCCTTTGAGATTTAATAGGAATTATTCTTATTATATGGGCTTGGCCCACATATAATCCAACAATCCCCCACCAGATCTCAAAGTCCCACAGAGATTTGCCTGAATTCCAATGTACTGTTTATATATCAGTATTTCGATGGAGACCGATTAAGGTTGAACATCCACCTAGAACTCCAAGCTACACTTACTCACAACTTGAACAATGGACTATGCCTTGAATTGCAAGTTTGGTGCAAGCAAGCTTCACTTAAAGACTTAACTGATACTAGGCCGCCAGTAGGCTACCCCTCGGTTGGAGCGTATAAGTCATACTCCTTGGTCTCTTCATGAGCTTAGTAGGAGATTACCCAAGATCTCCATAGACTGCGACTAACAGTCGGGCTCATATAGGTGTGTTCTTTCAAGAACGCTCTGCAGGATAGCGTCTTCGCTTCTAAAAGCCAATGGAACACATTAAGACCTTAGTCAACCTGCCTTGCAGTTTCTGAGAGTATTGCATCTTCACATAGAGAGGGTTGAAATTACTCTCCTCCAGTTAACTAATGGCTTGTTTTTCCCAGATCCTAATTCACGGGATCTCCGATCACATAGGTTGGGTTACTACCATAGATAACTCACATGGGTCTCATACCCATCTCCTTCGATGCACTATCTATCACATTCCGTGATAGTCCCTTTGTAAAGGGATCTGCCAGGTTTTTATCTGTTTGGATGTAATCCAAGGTTATAACTCCGGAGTTTCTCAATTTCCTGACAGACTTCAATCGTCTCTTAACATGCCTAGACGATTTCATATTATCCTTAGAACTATTCACTTTAGCGATAACGGTTTGATTATCACAGTTCATAAGGATAGCTGGCACTGGCTTTTCCACCGTAGGTAGATCCATCAATAGATCTCGTAGCCATTCTGCCTCAACAATAGCAGTGTCTAGTGCCGCAAGCTCTGCTTCCATGGTTGACCTCGTCAAAATGGTCTGTTTGCAAGACCTCCATGAAACAGCACCACCACCAATAGTGAAAACATATCCACTAGTGGCTTTGATCTCATCAGCATCAGAGATCCAGTTGGAATCACTGTAACCCTCCAGCACCGACGGGTACCCAGTATAATGAAGTCCAAAGTTCGAGGTGCCTTTCAGATAGCGCAACACTCGCTCAAGCGCCTTCCAGTGACCATCTCCTGGGTTAGATGTAAACCGACTCAATTTGCTCACAGCAAAGGAGATGTCTGGCCTTGTTGCACTAGCTAGGTACATTAGTGAGCCAATTATCTGGGAGTATTCCAGCTGATTCCTAGCAATTTTCTTATTCTTACGAAGTAACACGCTAGGATCATAAGGTGTTGGAGAAGGCTTGCTGTCAGAAAAGCCAAAACGGCTCAAGACCTTTTCCACATAATGAGATTGCAAAAGTGTAATCCCATCCTCACCTCTAACCAATTTAATGTTTAGAATAACATCAGCCACTCCCAGATCTTTCATATCAAAGTTTTGAGACAAGTATGATTTGACCTCATTTATCACACTAATGTTTGTCCCAAAAATCAAGATGTCATCCACATACAAACATAGAATAACTCCCTCACCCCCACCATAACGATAGTATACACATTTATCTGCCTCATTGACAGCAAAGCCTGCAGATGTCAGTGTTCTATCGAACTTCTCATGCCACTGCTTAGGGGCTTGTTTCAGACCATACAAAGATTTCAACAGTTTTAACACCTTGCCTTTTTGACCTTCTACTACAAATCCATCAGGCTGTTCCATGTAAATTTCCTCATCCAGCTCTCCGTTAAGAAAAGCTGTCTTAACGTCCATTTGATGAACGAGAAGACCATGTGAGGCAGCCAAAGCAAGTAGTACTCGAATTGTGGTCAGTCTAGCAACAGGTGAGTAAGTGTCAAAGAAATCTTCGCCTTCTTTCTGAGTATAGCCCTTGGCAACAAGCCGAGCCTTATATTTTTCAATAGTACCATCAGGCCTAAGCTTCTTTTTGAACACCCACTTGCACCCTACAGGTTTGCACCCATAAGGTTTATCTGTCAGCTCCCAGGTTCCATTAGCGATAATGGAATCCATTTCACTACGGACAGCCTCCTTCCAGTAGTCTGCATCAGGGGATGCATACGCTTCTGAAATAGACTTGGGAGTGTCGTCCACAAGGTACACAGTGAAATCATCACCAAAGGATTTGAATATCCTTTGTCTCTTGCTCCTTCTAGGAGCTCCACTGTCATCCTTCTCATTGACAAGTTCATGTGTATGTTCAAAAGGTTCAGGTGATGTGATTGAACTGGGAATTATTTTAGAAGGTTGACTAGTAGTGTTATGTGTATCCTTCATAGGAAAAATATTCTCAAAGAATGTTGCATCTCGAGACTCCATAATTGTACCAACATGCATGTCAGGTACCTCAGTTTTAACTATCAAAAATCTATAGGCAATGCTATGATTAGCATATCCCAGAAAAACGCAGTCCACAGTTTTAGGTCCAAGCTTGCGTTTCTTAGTTATTGGCACATTAACTTTCGCCAAGCACCCCCATGTACGCAAGTAAGAAAGTGATGGTTTTCTCCCAATCCATACCTCGTATGGTGTTTTGTCCTTATTTCTGTTAGGAACTCTATTTAATACGTGATTAGACGTTAGCAAAGCCTCCCCCCACCATGCCTTAGGTAATCCCGCAGTATCTAACATGGCATTCACCAAGTCAGTCAATGTGCGGTTTTTCCTTTCGGCAATCCCATTTGACTCGGGGGAATAAGGAGGCGTCCTCTCATGTATAATGCCATGTTCCTCACAAAATAAGTCAAATTCGTTTGAGAAATACTCTCCACCACGATCTGACCTAAGTCTTTTTATCTTTCTATTTAACTGGTTTTCAACTTCTGCCTTATAGATTTTAAAATAGTCTAAAGCCTCATCTTTCGTTTTCAATAAATACACATAACAGAACCTAGTTGCATCATCAATCAATGTCATGAAATATCGTTTTCCACCCTTCGTCAACACGCCATTCATCTCAGAAAGATCTGAATGCAGGAGTTCTAGTGGTGCCAAGTTTCTCTCCTCGGCAGCCTTGTGAGGCTTACGAGGTTGCTTTGATTGCACACAGCTATGGCATTTAGAACCTTTGGTGATGGAAACGTTTGGAATTAAATTCATACTGGAAAGCCGAGACATCAAACCAAAATTAATATGACATAGACGTGAGTGCCAAACATTAGCCTCATCATCCACACTGCCACAAATATGGTTTACAGTCTTATTGCAGAAATCTGATAGGGAAAAGCGGAACAAGCCTCCGCACTCATAGCCTTTACCAATAAAATGTCCATGTTTAGACACGACTACTTTATTAGACTCAAATACCAACTTAAGCCCGTCTCTACATAAACGGGAGCCACTAACGAGATTCTTGTCTATAGAAGGGACATGCTGCACGTTCTTCAGCTGCACGATCTTTCCCGAAGTAAACTTCAGATCTACCGTGCCAACACCATGAATAGTAGCATGTGACCCATTCCCCATTAGGACGGAGGAATCTCGGGCGACCTGATAAGAAGAAAACAACGAAATATCAGCACACACATGTACATTAGCTCCTGTATCAATCCACCAATTGGTAGATTGACTAACTGAAAGAACAGTAGGTAAATTACCATACCCAGTCCCATCTCCAGTCTTGCCAATGGTCACGTTGACAGACTTAGAAGTCTGTCCTGCAGGTGCCTTCTTTCCTTTGCGTTGTGGGCACTTCTTGGCCATGTGACCAGGCTCACCGCACACAAAGCAAGTTCTATCATCCTGATTGTTGTTGTTCTTCTTCTTCTTGAAGTTGGTTGTCTGTTGGGCTTTAACAAATTTCCCTTTGTTCTTGCTTGAGGGTTTCTGTACCACATTGGCACTAGACTGCCCTCCATCACCCTTAGACACAGCGTCCTTTTCCCGAGCTTTCTCCTCAATTTCAAGAGACCCAATCAGATTCTCAACAGAGTATTCTTGTCTCTTGTGTTTGAGTGCTGTTCCGAAATTCCTCCATGAAGAAGGTAATTTCGCAATAATACATCCAGCCACAAACTTGTCGGGTAAGGCACACTTCAGGAGTTCGAGTTCCTTAGCAATGGCCTGTATCTCATGAGCCTGATCTACTACAGAACGGTTATCAACCATCTTGTAGTCATGAAATTGCTCCATGACATACATGTCATTGCTGGCATCAGTAGCACCGTATTTGGAATTCAGTGCATCCCATAACTCCTTCGCGTCTGTCATGTGCATATACACCTCGCACAGACGGTCAGCAAGAACACTAAGAATGCATCCAACAAAGAGAGTAGTGGCAGTCTCGAATTCTTTCTGCTTTTCAGCATCAAGAATACCTTCAGGCTTGCCATTACTAACCCAGAATACATTCATAGCAGTAAGCCACAGAGTGACCCTGATCTGCCATCTCTTAAAGTGCACACCGGAGAACTTCTCCGGCCTCAGTGCATCGGCAAATCCAGCCATAGTAAAACCACAGTGCCTACAATAAGGTTTTTGGATTGTTGAAAATATAAGCACATGTAGGTTCAATTTATTCCATAAATTAATCATGACATCATGCACGCACAATAACAGAACCATCACAGGCATAAAAGATCTAGACATGTAAACCAGGAAACTGTACATGAACAGATCTAATACGGAGAACATTACTGTTACGTACCGATGGTTCTGTTCTGATCGGTTTGCTGATGTAGACGCCGCAGGCACGGTGAGGATGACACGAAGTCGACGACGATTCGCCGAAGCCGAACGACGAGGAAGACGAGCCAGAGCTACAGCGAGCAGTCGCGCAGAGCGCTTCCCAAAAACCTTATTCGCCCTCTCCCGGTGCAGGACTTCGAAGGCGACGGTTCCGGAGACCTGCTCTCCCGAACGACAGTGCACGCCGGCGGACGGGATGGAGTAGACTACGTGGGACGGCGCAGCACAATGGATGGAGGAGGCAAAACCCTAGATTGATTTTCGCATGTTCTGTATGAAGGCGGCGGCTCCGTATTTATAGAAGACCAGGACGCGTGATCAAGACGCCTGCACGTTCTCCATAACTCGTAACCGAACCGGATTAGCAACCGTAACCGATCCGGATTCACCGCCACTCAAAACAGCAAAATAAAACTGCAAAAGGAAGCCGCGTCTGCGCAAGCACCTGGAGCGGATTTTGGCGGACCATTCACGCAGGTGCCGTGCGCCCGCGCCGCCCGCCCAGCCCAGCCCGGCCCGGCCCGGCGAGGCGAGGCGAGGCGAGCGAGCGCGCGCGTGTTATCCTCTAGTTCTCTCCCACACATGCCTCAAGTGGCTAGGAGTGCACCATCCCTTTTAAGGTGGTCTTCCTCTCCTAGAACTAGCAATATGGTACTAAAGGTCACATGCATGCCTCCTTTGCATGAGTGGGCCTTTGAGATTTAATAGGAATTATTCTTATTATATGGGCTTGGCCCACATATAATCCAACATATGTGGTACAACTTTGGATATTGAGTTTTGATACTTCCAACGTTGTCTATAGAAAACTTGGACAGTCTTTTGGTTCTCGTTCATATCTGATTCTCATGCATTCATCCTTGCAACAGTGTACATCTAGCTTTTAACAGATTGCCAAAGTTGGTTTACCGAGACAATAGTGCTGGTCAAGAGTGCAAGCATCAAATTATATGCAAATAGGTCTGAATGAACTTTTTAAGGGGTAGTAATGCAGCTTGCCTCGTCTTGTCCCTGGGCTGTGGCGGAGGGCCCGATAGGGCAAGGTAAGGCTTGGGCCATACCTTAATTTTTTGCAGCAGGCCCCCATATACCCCCATATCCAGTATCCAATAGCCCAATAGCTACTAGCTAGTCAATGTAAATGTAAACCCTAGACTGCTCCCTGCTCCCTGCCTCCCTGGACGGCTGGACCCTGGCATCGCCCCAGGCATCAGATCTGAGTCTTCCGCGCCCCCACCGCCGGCCACAGCCTTGCCTGCGCCGCGCGCGCCTCCACTGCCGGGCGCCGGTAGCCGCCTTGCCTGCGCTGCGCGTGCCTCCACCGAGTCGGCGGCCCTTCTCCTGCGCTGCGCGCGCCTCCACTGAGTGGCTGCGCCGCTGCGCGGGGAGCACGGCGAGCGGGGACGCGATGCGACGCCGCCACGCCGAGGAGGAGGACTGGAGGAGGTGACTGGTGAAGGAGCCGAGCTGCCGAGAGGAAGGACCGGAGGAGGACTGCCGCGCGCAGAGTGAGGCAGTGAGCCGAGGCCCGAGGGGCGAGGGACGAGGCCGTGAGGGGCCGGCCGACTGCCGAGGGCTCTAAACCGAGGAAGGAGGAATGGAGGAAATAAGGACGGGCTGAACTGAAAAGCGGACGGGGTCACGGATTTATGCTGAATTGGTGAATGGTGAGCATAGTAGCTGTAGCACACATGCCACACAGTGAGCAGTTGAGGTGTTGAATGGTGAGCAACCGAGCGCTGGTCTTTGCGGCTGAGCCTGAGGAACAGTCGAACAGAGGAAGTGAGGAGCACTGGAGCAGTGACCGAACCGACCGAGAGCACTGGAGCAGTGACCGCAAGGCAGCGAGGTAAGCAGCGAATTTTTTTTATGTTCTAACATATGTATGAATGATCAAATGTTATATATTTAATGTTTTATATTTGCTATTTAGGAACTAACTAAAAAGATTTAAAGATACCAATTACAAAATGAAGAGGAGCAAGACATTGTCATCGTATTTTACAACACAAGAAATACTATACTATTTGTAGTATACTAGACTATTACTTGGTTCAAATTTAGCCCGAGGCGTGCTCCAATTCTGGATCTGCCACTGGTTTGAGGAGCTTTAATGGTATTACTTTCGATCCGCCCCACCTCATTTTTTCCCGTCCTTCGCCACTGGCTGTTCCTGTAGTGCAATGACTTGTATTTGCCCAATAATGCAAATGATCAATCATTACTTTGAGAGAGCATAATTTAAAACGTCCCTCTGATGGGTTTTATTATCACATTCCTACTAATAGCTAGGACACTACATTCTTAATGATGAATATTAAGGAGAACAAATGTTACCATTTGCTAATGGCTACACTGAAGGTATACCACTGTACCATTAGTGAGCAAGCTTCGTATTATGAGAGTCTGCGTTGGTCATCTCAAGATTAGTTGCAGCTACTTTATATTTTTGGTACTCATATGTAACATCCCAAAATTTCTCAAATGTACTTAAGTAATTTCAAATGTGCATTTCTTAATTTTTGAGCAATTTTCCAAAAAAATTCAGCATTTATGAAAATTAAAAAGACATTTTCCCTTAAAACAATAGCACAAAATGAATTTTTGAGAAAATATAAGGCCAATAAAATAATGGGGTCATTTTTGAGTAAATGAATTTTCATAATTTTTTAGTTCATTTGCTAGGTTCAAAAATTCCTCACAACCAATCAACTTTTGTATAAATTTGAAATACCTTTTCTTCGCGCCCTCACCCTTGGGCCGCTAGCCTGTTGTTTGGGCCTATTTGCCTTGTCAAGCCTTAGTCCAGCTCCACTTCCTCACCTTATCTTACTGCCACACAGGGCCATCTGCAGGAGGCTTCTTCCAACTCTAGCCACCCGACTGGGAACCATGGCCGAGTTGCCCTTGGTTTCGACGCCACTGCCTGCTATTTTCCTCTCCGTTGTTAGCCCGTGCTATGTTTGGTCCCATTGCCACTCCCTTTCTCCCCTTTGTCGGCCCAGAACACGGAGGGTGGCAGTGCATGCACTGTGGACTAGAGTGCGCCCGTGACGAGCGTTCCAGCTACATAATTTCTTCTCTTTATCATGCTCTCTCATTTTGCATCCTTTCTCCCTCCAACCCACCCACCGAGTTGGCCAAAACATGGCTGTCTTCCCCTGACACCGACGGGCACATCCACTGCAGCCACTACGATGGCATCGCCATTCCCCACTCCACCGATAACTATTCTACTGCGATGTTCATGTCACAATGCATCATTCTCCTTAAGGAACAAAAGTCCTCTTTTGATTTTGATCTTTGTACAGTGAGTCTTCGGTAGCACAGCTTCTTCCTTGTCTCCGGCCAAAGTCACCACCAACGCTGCAATCCTTCATTGAGCACTTCACCCTTCAATTCCTTGCTACCAGAGCTTTGTCTTGGGACCCCATACCTCCTCCGAGGCCCATCCTGATGCTCTGTTAGTCGAGGTGCACCTCCACGAGTGCCACCTGCATTGCCTCGGCTCACAATTGACAAGCCACTCTAACGAGTTTCCGACCACAACATCCTCCAAAATGGACTCACCTTAGTCCCTACATGCTTATCTCTCCCTCAATTTCACCCTCACATTGCCTCTTCTCCATCTTCACCGTCCACCATGGCCGCTGCCGCCTCTGCTTTACCACCAGCGATCTCCAGCGATGCTCCACTATAGCAAAGCATCCCCACAACCTCCCCATGCCTTCCTTGTGCCTCACCTTCGCAAGCCCTATCACTGGCAGCACTCGCCTGAGCGTTGCTATGCTCTGAGTCATCGATAAGTCGGGCCTACCTATCAGTGTGTACACCCTCTCGTTCCTCTCCCTCTTGAGTCACTGACCGCCCGGCCCCACATGTTAGTTTCTTTTAAAAATCGGTTTTCAAAAATGTGTCACTGACACATGGGCCCCACAATTTGGTTCGGTTTAAATATAAACCGGTTCACTATGAACCATGGCCCACACGTTAGCCACTTGGTTTTAATTAAAAACTCGCTAATGTTAGCAAGGTGCAATAAACCATGATTTACTTTCCTCCTCTTTTTCTAGGATTTTCTCATGACAAAATTTCAAATGCTTATAACTTTTGTATATGAACTCTGAATCGAATAATTTTTGTGTCTAAAGTTTTCTAAAATCATGCTCTTTCATATTCTATAAAAATATGCGGAATTTCTCTCAGTTTGAATTTATTTAGCTCTTATTTGCAATATTTAATATTTGACAATTAGATACTTACGTTCTAGAAAATTCTGTCGATGAATCAGAGCGAGATCAATAATAGTTTAACAAGCATGGAAAGCACCTTCTTGACCATGTTGATCCCATATTTTACTGTTATGTATGTTGTGTTTAAAGCTGTTATGCATTCGCATAATTTAGGTAAAATTCACTATATTGGTAAGGTTGATAGTTATATCCAATTGTTGCATTGACCTCACATTGATAAATTGTTACCCTTGCTGTTGTCACCTTAGCATTAATATCCACTATTGGTAAAATGTAGAACTTATAGATTAAAGGAAGTAGTTAATGTTTAGCCATGCTCACAAAGATACTAGATGTTGAAAATTGGTCGAAATGTTCAAAAATAGAAGATACTTGAGAAATGGTTCAGAAGAGTTACCTTTGATATTTTGGTTAACAAATGAAATGGAAAATATGTTTTGGACTTGGGTGAGTTGTTGTGGACATCGGTGCAGTTAGCACGAGATTGTGGTTTGTGGATGTCTCACCCGTGTCACTAAGGATTAATCTATTGTGCCATAGACTGAAGTATAGTCGTACAACCATACATGCCTTTATGGAAAAGTCTTAGTATAACAAGTTACCGTGTGCTAGCAACTTCATCGTAGGTGGTAGATTGTAGGTGAATTGGGGCTAGTGTGGGTATGGAGGGAATCAATGTTCAGAGAGACCTTGCCAAAAGGAAGGTTTACTAACACGCCGTATGAATCTTGGGACACTAGAGGGCACTCCCCGTCCTAAGAAGGGAATCATAGCACGATAGTAGTTAGCACCGGTAATATAAAAGCTTCGTCACGAACTCTCAAATCAGGTGCTGATGGTATCGCATGACATGTATAATATGGTGGAATGTTTGTGCTGTATAGGCAAAGTGTACAATCTTTGTAGAGTGTAAATCTATTTGAATAGCCGTGTCCTCGGTTATGGACAAAGCTTGGTTATATTCCACATTAAGTAGCTTTATGTTTTATAAAATGGTTACATAAAGGTATGGATAGGAAATCCATGCATAGTGTGTTCGGCAAGGTTATTGCCACTGTTTTGAAATTCTAGGGTAGCAAGCCTCTTGTTCTAAATTATGCTAGTTATGCTTTATTATTATTTTCTTATTAAATTCAAATGATCTTACAAATTCTGTTTGCAATATATTATTCGTTATCACAATTAAAACCATGATTTTGCAAATTGAACTAGATTAGATAACTACTTTGTTTCAGTCTATATACTACATAACTTTGTTATAAAGTCTTATGGAGTACGATTTTTATACTCACCATTGCTTGTTAACATATTCAGAGGATGCAGAAGAAAATACATCTCACGGTTACTATTACGTAGTAGGTTTTAGCGATGAGGACATATTTATAGGGTCTTACCCTAGTCAGTTGCATGTGGATGGGTTAAGGCATACTTGCTGATTTTAATGCCTCTTTTATATCTGCTTCCGCTAAACTATTTTTATTGTGTGTTCTATTTGGCCAGTCGGCTCATGTATTATAAACTCCACCATGTAGGTTTATATTCGTTCGCTACTTATATACACTACTTTGCTTAAATTTATCGTGTATGGATGTGATATGATTATTATTGAATGTGTGTTAACCACTGATCTTGAGACTAGCATAGTAAACATATAGGATTCGGAATATAAATTCCGGGTCCCGACATCATGTTCTTGAATCATTGCATTATTTAGATATTTGTCTAGTATTGGATTACATTAACTAAAGTTGTGCTGCTAATATGTAACTCTTCTAAATATTTCTTCATGCTTTCTTGTTCGCCTTGAATAGAAGAATATTACCATGATGGATGCTTACAAAGAGATGTTTAGATACCTGCATACATCTGTTGATGTGTGCTGATCTGCATCTGTATGCGGTGCTTTGGAATGTGATAAATTCGTTCAAAAGGAACAAATTACCCAGGAATATATGCTTTATCGTTTGGAAAGCATTTATGTACACATCAAATGGTCACAATTTAGGGTAAATTGAGAATAATCTTTATCTGGACACAACCCTAGCTGGCAGAGGGCAATAGAGGATGTGATATTTGAGAGAACAGTCTGTCACCTTTTCCTTATATGTTACTTCGTGATTTAATGTTGGGAAGTACCAGGAAATCAACTTGAATGTCAAGTTTATATAGGCAATAAATGCATCACCTCAACAAATGTTTGATGGTGATGTTCCATTATGGACTTTGGTGAGAGCATAAGTTCAAGGGAAAACTGAACTGCAGATTATCTAATGCATATGGCAACTCTACACTTCTTTGGAAAGGGAGAGATAGCTGGGCTGAGAGACATTGCTTGACGAGCGCACTAAGCACAGTGGGTTATGTTCTTGATTTTTGGTGCACTATTGCCTGCATGTTTTCCTCCTTTAATTTCTTTTGCTAAAAGGGATGATCTTTAAACAATCTTGCTTGTTGCCCATATGTTCATGGTCATGTTGTTTTGCTATGTGATAGTTATACAATCCTAAGATAATTTTTTTTGGAACTGTAAGTCTGTAAGTTCATCATCCTTGGGAGTGACAAACTGACAAAATAGTCACTACTTCAGTTGCCAGCTTGCACATTATTTTTTCCTGGTAAGATTGTCATTCGCTAGGTGACTATTTTGCTGAAAGGGATGATCTTTAAACAATCTTGCTTGTTGCTCATATGTTCATGGTCATGTTGATTTGCCATGTGATAGTTATACAGTCCTAAGGTGGCGGACCCTGGTTAGCAAATCTAGATCCTCTGTGATTCCACCGCACTATTCGCTGGATCAGTACATAGTGCTCATAGATATATTATTGTATACCAAAAACATATCATGCGGAAGCGTAAATACAATAATAACTTACTCATGGGCCGATCAGGCCGAAGTCAATAAATTGCAGCGGAAACTTCACATAGGTGGGACCATCAGGACTTGCCCACAGGCAGCCAACTGGGGTTCGCGACCTAGTGCTTGACCTCATCGACTTACAACTCTGTCGACTCCTTCAACGCACAACAAGACTTGTCCTTCTTGCCTTACTAACTGAATGATGGTAATTAAGCAAGAGTGAGTACAATAGTACTTAGCAAGCCACCATATAGGACGTAATAATAATAGATGCAAAGCTATCAATGGAGGCTTGAGGTTCTTTTAGTTGCTAAAAGCATTGTTTTAAAAGTATAATAAATAGATTTTCTAAAGTTGATATGAGAATGCAATATTAATTATAGCCTAGGTTACATCCACCTTTTACAATGCATGGTTACTTCCACCAAATGCTAGTTTTCACCACTGGACTACAGTTCCCTCTAGGAAAAATCAAAGTCGGGGTTATCTTAGCCTGATGAGTTTTCATCTCACCCATAAAGGTTTTTGAAATAGAACTAACTCGAGAAAGTTCCCATGTCTGCCCTTGACCATGGGCACGGCTATTTGAACAGTTTATACTCTGTAGAGACTGTACATCTTTACCCATAAGAGACAATAAACCCGATGGGCCTACGCAATTCCTTGGTTGCGCAGATCGAGAGATTATCACAATGCCTTTACAATACCTCACCCCTTAGCATCTTACCCATATGGGCTGCTCCCACACGTAGTGGGTCCCATACGTTGTGCAGGATGTTCCACCATAGATTATCGTAGTCAGACTCCACTCTCCACATACGCTAGCCCTGGCAACATCACCTTTACTTGGTGTCCCATTGAAATCGGATTTTTATAATCCTCCTACATCAGGTTTCCATGAGATGACTTAGAGGGCCTAGTAAATTAGTTAGCAAAGCCTACACTTTGCCAGCTTATGATAGTACTGTTTCACACGAAGAGGTCATCACAATATTAAGTTCTTAATTTATCCAGGGGTTCATACCACAAACTACAATTTCTTGTACGACATTAACACCAACCTCTCTTTCCATCCACCCAGACAGGTATAGTAGGTTTTTAGGGTTTTTGAGAAGCATAAATCCGGTTGTCACAAATTATCAGTCACATACATCCCGTAACTGTTACAAAACAAGTTTTCATGTTTAAAGACTGATGATCAGGACAACTAGTGCCCTGGACTTAACAAGACTAATATGACATTTTAATATAAGCTATAGCTAGTAAAGTTACCATTAATATCTACGGTGATAAGGGTCAAGGGATTCGAGTGTCAAGGGTGGCATTTTTAAATTAATACAACATCAAGTAGCCATATAGCTACCTTAAGCTTTGACATATATTTGCATAGTAAATTAGGCATGCAATTTGATAATTTAAAGGAACATAATTTTTGCATAAACTATAGGATCAATATGATCAAAGTGATGACTTGCCTTGCTTGATTTACCACGGCCTTGATTTAGTTCAAAGCTTGCTCAGTCAGTAGTCTTGAATATCTGGGTCTTTGTCTTTTACTCGAATCTTGATCCCGCTCGAACTTATCGCTTTTTTGAGACTTCAGATTCTAATATGCGGAAAACAAACAAAAGACCAAATAAATCTAAATAACTTCAAAAGTTCAAATAGATTTAATTATGCTTGATTAAGTTTGGCTATGATCAAGGATTTAAGAGAGGATTTAGCGAGTGTGAAGTAGGCACTAAGCTAAAAGAACCGGGAACAAGAAGGAGGTGGCTAAGCAACTTTACCGTGAGGAAAAATTAGGATAAGGAGGGATCAAAGGTAAAGGAACACCCACAGGAATATTCTGCTTTAGAATTGAAGATGGCTAGACATAGCCGATTGAGGAATGCTAAGGGCCTGTTTGTTTCAGCTTCTGGCAGCTGCAGCTACTCCCAGAATCTACAGCTCCCCCCAAACAGTACAAATTTTCATCCAGATTCTAAGTAGCCAGAACCTACAGAATCCAGAAAATGAACTAGTAGCCAGAAGCTAGGATTATCCAGCTTCTCCAGATTCTGACTAGCTGGATACTCACCAGCTGCTTCTCAGAATCTACAGCTGAAACAAACAGGCCCTAAGGCTCGATCTTTTACTTGATAACTTTCTTTTTATTGATTTATATTTATCAAGGAAGTTCGATAGGTCAGGCAAGGCCTATGGATACGTGAGAGAGTTTAATCGTGATACTGGGTATTATTTGCTAAGGGATAAAACTTAGTGATTTTAGGATGCGATGTTTACAAAAGATGAGAATAAATTTGGTCAAATTGACTTGATATTTGGAGACAAAGTATTATCTGAGATCGCAACTGCCAAATAATTGACCCATTAATTCAATAATTCAATTAAGGTATAGAGTTGATCCTTTAATTACTTGTTATCATGCACAAAATTGATTAGTTGGCTAATTAACAAATTTGTTTATAAATATTAATGGTTGAGATTCATAGGGGGATGGGTTATGAGTTAGTAGGGTTTTTTTTGATAAAGCTGTATCTTGCATTAGTAATTATTCTCAATTATTTTACATAAATTCAAATCTTGAGACCATGATTAGATGATTACTACTTTGGCAAGATTGCATTTTTGCAAGATTCTTTTAATTAGGGAAGTCATTTATATGAGAAATGCTATTTTATGCATCTCTTTACAAGGAGGGTATTAGGGGCTTACCATCATTCCTGAGAGCCTACTGATTAGTGATTGGGTCTGAGATAAAGATTAATGGCTCTTTATTCATGCTTAAGAATTCTTAATCATAAACAAAGAAAACCATTAATTTAAATCTCAGCATTTTATAGGTAACTATTGGAGACTTTACCAATAATTATTTTAAGCACTATTTAAAAGAGAGTTTTCATGATTTTAGAGATGAGCAAACCACACTTGATAGCATGCAAATTGTTTTTGAGAGATAAACCCATTAGGCAAGGTAGATTAAATTCTCATTATTTGAAGTGTGAAACTTAATGATACAATTATTCAAATTGTTACATTAATTACCTTTACTGCCATTTTCTTAGTTGTCATGAAATTAATCAGGGTTAAATCTTTTTAGTTTTCATGAACTTTTTTAAATTTATTCTCATAATTAAATTCTCATCCCCAATATAAATCATATTTTACAATGTTGCTCATTTGAATATTTCTTAGACATGAATTTAGAATTTAATCATGAATTAAGGGAAATACAAGAGACTTGCATTAGCCAGATGCCCTTATCCAGTTGGGCCCACTTATTATATGAGAGAGAAACAGAGGGGGCTCAGCCCAACTGAAAATAGAGCAGAGGGAGGAAGGGCGCACAACGGCACCAGGTAGGCGGGCTCGCCGACGAGGAGCGACCAGGGAGGCACCGGCGATAGCCAAAACAAAGTGCCAAGGATGTGGGGAAGTCAGAGGAGGCACAACATGGCTAGGGGTAGGCCGAGGGTAAGGTGTGGCAGCTAGAGAAACTAGGGGCGGCTTGGCATGGCCGGTGCACTGGGTAGCTGGCGCACGAGCGGACGGGCTAGGCTGGCTCGGTGGGCGCCAGGAGAAGAGGGAGAGGAAGGAAGAGGAAGGAGAGGCGCCAGGTGGCCCAAGGCTAGGGGAGGAAAGAAGGAAGGGGAGGAAGGAAGAGGTCAGGAGGAGAAATGGGCTAGAGGCCCAAAGATTTTTGGAGCTCTTGGCGAATTTTGAAAATCAAAGGAAGTTTGAAAAGCCATTTCGAAAATAATTTTGAGTTTTACATTTTTGGTTATAACAATTTGGTGGGAAGGTTTTTAATATTTACTTTGATTTTAAAACTCCAGTCTTGATCTTGAATTTCCAAATTCTAAATTTTAGATTTGAATTTAGGATTTGCAAGGGAAATTAGAATCCTTGATTTGATTTACAATCTTGGTTCTTGATTTTAACATTTTGATTTCCTTATTCAAAATTTTAGCAAGGAACCAAATCAAGATTCTTGAATAAACACCGAAATTTTGAAACAATACTAAAAAAGCAATGAAAAGATTTTATAATTTTCGCAATTACAATAGCTCCCTTTTTGGGGTGTTACATAAGGTAATTTTGTTTGAACTATCTGTGTTCATCATCCTTAAGAGTGACAAACTGACAAAATAGTCACTACTTCAGTTGCCGGCTTGCCGCATTATTTTCTACAGCTAAGATTGTCGTTAGCTAGGTGATTGTTCCCTAAGATTGCCTATGTTCATTGTATTTGCAGATTTTGCTCTGATTTGTTCATTGCTCCTATTATTGTGTGGCATAAGCATGATTTGTTTGGACTTTAGACTATAGGCTGTCTTCTGTTGAGTTTTTTTTTTAACATGAAATAGTAGGGGAGAGCCCTACTTAAATATACTAAAAATAAAACAAAATAAGAGTATACAAAAGGAGAGACAAAGAGACAACTAAAAATAGAAAAAGACCACTAAGCCCTAGCTAACCATTCAACTAGGAGTGGCAACATTTTCTTGGAAGCCCTTTCTTTTAGAAACTTTAAATCTTGGAACAATAGTCTCTTCCATCTTGAGGTATCAGCAGGAGATCCTTCAAAGATTTTGTTATTCCTTTGAGTCTAAATGTTCCAGCAGCCTAATGTGACTAATTCTCTGAAGAATGCCTTTGTAATTAATGCTTGCGAGAGGCCAAGACATAGCATGTCGAGCAAGCTAAGAGCAAGGCTAATAATACAGCCTTCAGCTAGCTGTATGGACACTTACAGCCCACTTATCAGCCCATTCATATAGTAGTTTACAGCCAGCTGAAGGCTGTATGACCCACCCCTTTCTCTCACAAAGTTTCTTGGTTCTTGTGCTTCAGCTGGCTGTAAACTTACAGCCGACCTCTCTTCTCTCTCCTCCACCTCAGCATACAGCCTACTAACAGCCTCTTATTATACTTGCTCTAAGATTGTAATCCTAGGTTATATTTATAGAATTCCAACATTGCTGATTGCATGAACACCCAAAAATTAGATGGGACCAATCCTCCAATACTCCATCTCTGCAAAGAACAATGGTCTTCTGTTGAGTTCATGAATGCTTCTTGTTATGCTAAGATTGCTTTGCAGGCTATGTTGAAATGTTAAAGCATTAAAATCATTTGTTTCTAAGGCAAGTTACGGTTTACTTTTCCCTAAAAATATAGTTAAAGTTCACTTAATGTAGTAATATTTTTGCAGATTCTAAACCTGAAATACTGAAAATATAAAAGGTTATGCAGCAAATAATGGAGGCACCTGATCTGTTTATTCTCTTTGCTAAAAGAAAATTTTGGTGGCCCCATAACCTTATTGTTGTCCCAGCAGAATGCACGCCTTGCAGTAGAAAATGAGCATGGGAGCCTCTATCAGTTCAGCTCGACACAATCTTGGAATTGTTTATATGCGAACTTAAAATTATTTTGAGAACATACCCAAATCAAAATTTATTTTCCTCAAGCACTTTAAATTTATTTTTACAATGAGCAAATTGTGGACAAAAAAAGGGCCCCTTTTCATTGAGTAAAAAGATGGCTGAGATCATAATGCATCATCCTTCAGGGTAGGAAGTTTCTTCGTGCTACCCGTCTTCAATCTGCTTATCTTTCTCTGTTTTGTTCTAATGTTATGACCTCAGTAGCAGAACAAGTTCAATGCATATGAATATTTTCTTCTGATTTGATTCCCTAGTACATGATTAATGTTCAATCTTGCAATAGCTATTGCTTCCTCTTGCAACATTTTGGACTTGACGATGTCTTGTAGTGACTTCACTGGTGATGTTTACTTAGCTACTGGAACCTGTACAGGATATTTTTTATGGTAAAAGAGAAACTACTTCGCTCTAAGGCAAGTTACTGTCAACTTAGCATCATTATAAATTCCAAGCTTGAATTTTTTTAATGAACTGAATTTTAGGCAGTGAAGTTTGGGACGCATGGACGCATCTAACTTTTACATGCTTTCTTGAAGAGAAGAAACAAACAATTCATGGTCTTAGCATTAGGGACCTGGTCATCTGACTAGAAGACAAGGTTTGTATTGGAAAGAGCAATCTGGGAACACGGCTAATTCAAATCCATACGCTAATCGAGTTATATGTTCATTCAAATTTATTCAATTCTTAAGTTGCATGAACTGTGCAACCTGTCTTTTGAGTAAAACCATCTGAAGTAGATAGAGATAGAGAACTGTTTTGCTGGGCTCTTTCACTCAAATGAGCTGCCGACTTAATCACCGTCATCTAAGTTACGTGTCAAACATTGTTGTAGTGATTAATGAATGTATCACATTGGAGATTACTCCATCCCAATGCATGGGAAGTGAAATCAGACAAGTCTCCACTACTACAGACAGTGTTATCACAGATCGTTCAAAACAATCATCATAGATGGTTTCTGAACCGTCTGCGTTTACGTGTCAGTGATAATAGCTGGTTATCACAGACGGCTCCCACACCGTCTGTAATAACTTATAACACATATGGTTTTTTTAGAAAAATCGTATGTGATATTCGACTATCACAGACGTTTTTTTATATTAACAGCACAATATCACAGACGGTTTTTGTTATTAACCGTCTGTGATATGGTGCATATCACAGACGGTTAATAACAAAAACTGTCAGTGATATCGTGCATATCACAGACGGTTTGGAATACCGAACCGTCTATGATAGCTATTTCAATAGTGATGTTGTTTGCTCTTTTTCGGCTAGCCTCAGGATATGCTAGTCATACCCTCTGAAAACAAATAAGATCACATATATATAGCACATGACAATCATTACATAAATCATACAGATGAATGAAACAACACAAGCAGATCACATATATAGCATGACAATCGTTACACAGATCACACAAATAAATTAAATTGAATGAATTGTTTGATTAAGCACAATCGAGTGATTACAATTGAATCCAATGTTTCAACATCTAATCACCATTGCTGGGATGGAACTCTCCAGTCTTTTCCATGACCTCTACTAGTAAGAATTGGGAGAGGTTTCCTTAAATTTCGACGAGTTTGTCAAGATCAAATGCACTTTCGTCGAAGTCCACACGTTGTGTTGGACCGAAATGGCGACAGAGGGGGGGGTGAATGTCGACTTAAAAACTTTCCCTCTAAAGGTAACCTCGAATGAAACTCCTCTTCAATTAGTTATGAAAACTATGAAACTGAGTTTCAGATGATCACTGAAGCCCTATACTAACAAAGAGAAAGCCTAGGGAAATAAAAAGGACATGGCAAGAAATGCATGGCCCAAAAGGAGGGTGGCCGGTCAGACCGCAGTGTGGAGACCGGTCTGACCTCTCACACACCGGCGGTTTGACCGGAGGTCCAAGAGTGGTCTGACCGCAGGCTGAGGGGCGGTCTGACCGCGGGTTATGTACCGGTCAGACCGACCTCTATTTCGGGCAGAGACAGATTTCAGGCAGCAGGCTGAAATAAACAGGGACTTGACCAAATCCAAGAAATTTATGGTTTTTCTCTATTTTCTTTAAAGCAGAAGAGCACAAATATGTTCTAAATAACATTAAGCTCTCTTGGTACACAGAATTTCATCAATTGAACAAGAATTTCAGATTTGTCCCCAAAATCTGAAAATTACAGAGACCACAACAAAACTTCAAATTGTCATCTCTACTTTGATCCTTTGGCCAAGAAACTTTGCAAATATATTAGCAATATCCTCAGGACTAGAGAGTCCAAATCTCAGCCCACCTGATGAAGAAAATCAAAGGTTTACACCAAACCCTAGAAATGCCAAAAACCTGAAAAACTACAGAGAGGTGCACAAAAACCCAAATTGCTCAATGGTCTTAAGTCCTTTGCTAATGAGATTTTGCAGACAAGTTAGTAATAACTAAAAATCCAGACCAAAAATCAGGCCATCTCCTGAAGGGAATCAAAATCTACCTCAAACCCTAGAAACAAGAAATGAAGAACAGAGAGGCTGAAAATGGAGAATCTTTGATCCATTTGATTTGCTCTCGGGAAAAATCGATCAAATGATCTTGATGCATCATCCCAACATAGAGCAACCCATTTTGAACCTCCTCCACAAGAAGGAACACAACAATGAAAATCTCAAGAAATCATGCAAAGAGGCATCGAAGGAAAACAGAGAGCACAGGAGACAAACTCAGAGATTTCATTCATGAGAACAAGAAGAATGGACATTCAAAGGAAATATTACATGAGGTCTCAATCCATCCTCACCCTCTCCAAAACCTCAAGAACACACCCACTCTCTACATGCTTCTTGGAGAGACACAACGTACAGAGAGAAGACACGAAGGAGACACAACCTGTTGCATACACCAACTCTCCAACCACTAAAGCCTAAAGCCAAAACAAACTCTCAAAGCTTCTTTTGACTCTAGCAAGACCCTAACTCTCTCCCAAAGCCATGGGAATACATGCAGCCACTCACTCCTATTTATAGCCCTTGGCTAACGGGTCTCCAACTTGTTACGCCCGCTAAATCCAACAGGAACCCGCTCCCGCTTGTGCAGCCTCGCGAAATGACCAATTCGCCCCTCCTACACCTTCCGGGAAGCTTCCGCGTCTCTTGTCGTCCAAGCCTCGCAACCACCTCGAGTCTCCGCCGTCTTCGACACATCCGACCGTTCTGACCTCGACACCGCCTGTGTCTAGTCCGGTCACCTCGTGTCTCACCACGACTCTGCCTCGACGTCCTGCAGCCATCACAGACAAGAAACACATCAAATAGCACCGCTCGATACATGAAAGCATAAATAGCATCAATGAAGCATAAACTCGCCTAAACGACCAATCGGGAAGACGAATATGCAATAAGACCATCCAACCATACCCGACTGCGCCAAATGCCAACTTGGCACCAAGCACTCAAACCAAACTCAATGTTTGCACAATCTTGTCAATTACTCATCATAAACATGTGGTCACCTCCACATGGTCCATCAATCTCCCCCTTGATGAGTATATTGACTAAACCCAGAAAAAACACAAAGTTGAGTTTGAAAAGAAAGTCAAACATGGTCCAAAGGAAGAAAATGAAGCTAATGACCATGTCGACACAAGGGGCAAAAGAAAGAGCAAGTTTTCCTCAAAGCTCCCAAAATGACTTTTTCTATGACTATTCTCCCCCTTTTGGCAATAAACACATCAATGATGCAAAAGAGAGAATAAAAGTTACAAGAATTGATGAAATGGCTGAAGTTTGTTTATTTTAAGCATTTAGAGACATGAAGATTATCCAAAATGACCATATGATAATTACATCAAGCTATAACACATAAACATGCTATCTAGATCATGACAAGATATATATAAACCAGCTAAACAAATGAAGTCACAATCTGAAATTTTAGTGCAAATTCTTAACATGTCAAGTCATTCATGATCACAGTCTAGCTAGAGGTATCCAAGGATGATGCAAGCCATGTCAATAAGCTAAGTGGAACCAAGAAGCTAGTATTGAGCCATTGTAGAGTGCTACAAGTTCTAGAATGAGACATTTGTTCAAGTACTTGTAAATTTTAGCAAATTGGGCACAAATGACATAATTTTTACTTTAGAAATCACATGATTGTTTCCAACCAGATTTTTGTTTTAGTCATGTGCTAGATCTCAAGCCTTATGCGACCACTCCAAGCAAGAAGCTTAAGAAGATGATCTTGGTCATCCAAAACTCCCCCTGAGTTCATGCCTTGTACTAACTTATGCACAAAAGAATTAGGTGAGATCAGTTTTTTTCGCACAAAAGAGATCTTTTTGCATTCAGAAATGGATGTACTAACTTATGCAACATTAAGAACTAGCATAGCTCGATCTAAAGCTCAACAAAAGATTCAAGACTCAACTCAGCCTATTTGACATGGCATGAATCATAAAGGGATAACTAAAGAAAGACTAGTCTCGAGAACTAACATGATAAGTTTCAATTCAAGTTGAGCAATTTTAATTAACTCATCATGGCAAAAGCTAGTCTGCATATATGAAGTCATGATCAATCTAACAATGAAGCACAAATCATGGCAAGATGTAAAGCGATGTAAACATGTCATGAAAGGATAATAATCAATACTCCATGTAGTTATATTACAATGCAGAATGCTGAAATGCAAGAAAATTCAGCTCCCCCTCAACATGTGATGCAGCTTTTTAGTTCAAGTTGAGTTATGTCAAAATTAAGCTCCAGAAGCTTCTAAATGAACTCCCCCTGAACCAAAGCAATAAAAACAAGAAGCTGGCAAGAGAGTCTGAAAAAGCAGTCCTTAAAGCACTAGATAAGATATAGAAGATACCATGGCTCAGACTGACTCTCATCTACCCCATATGAATCTAGAACTATCAACTGGTCATCTAACACACTAAGGAGCAAACACATACCCTGTCTACCCGAGGGTGGCACAACCCTCGCTAGAACCTATAAGAAGTGAGTGAGCTCAACCTAGTGAGAAAAGAACAGCTAATAAGCAGCATCCTAGAATCACAAGATAAGAGTAAGAAGTCTAAACAGTTAGGACAAGAGAAACACTCTAACCTATGCTAGAAGGACTGAACCCAATGCACCCATATGCAATGCAACAGATAGGAGTAAGAGCATAATTAATATAATAAAGCAGTAAAGCACAAAACTCCCCCTCACAACAGTCCATAAGGACAAACCACCCCAAGCTCTCCCCGCAGAGCTGAAAACCTAGAGCTATCCAAAGGCTTGGTAAAGATATCGGCCAACTGGTGGTCACTCTCCACAAACTGGAGCACTATGTCACCCTTCTCCACATGGTCTCGAAGGAAGTGATAGCGAATATCGATATGCTTGGTCCGAGAATGCTGCACTGGGTTCTTAGCAATGTTAATCGCAGAAGTGTTATCACAAAAGAGTGGAACACTGTCGGTAACTAACCCAAAGTCCCACAGGGTCGAGACCATCCAAAGCACCTGGCTGCAGCAACTGGCTCAGCCTCTGCAGTGGACTGTGCAACACCGGATTGCTTCCTCGAGGACCAGGAAACAAGAGAAGTGCAGATGAATTGGCAGGTGCCCGAAGTGCTCTTCCTATCTATCCTACAGCCGGTAAAGTCTGCGTCTGAGTAGGCTCAAGAAAAGATAGGAAGATGAAGAGTACCAGGTACCATAGTCAATGGTAGCTTGAAGGTACCGAAGAATGCGCTTCACCGCCTGGCGGTGAGATACGCGAGGAGAATCCTGAAATCGAGCACAAAGACACACGGAGAAGTGTATGTCCGGTCTCGAGGCGGTGAGGTACAAGAGGGAGCCAATCATGCTGCGATACTCCTTCTGATCAACTGGCTCGCCATCCTCATCTGGGTCAAGTGTGGCTGAAGATGCCATGGGAGTCGACACAGGCTTACCATCACTCATGTCAAAGCGTCTCAGGAGATCACGAGTGTACTTGCCTTGATGCAAGAAAGTACCCTCCCGAGTCTGCTTGATTTGAAAGCCGAGAAAGAAGGTCAACTCGCCCATCATGCTAATCTCAAACTCGGTGCTCATGACATCCGAGAACTGTGAAACGAGAGCATGAGAAGAGCCGCTAAAGATAATTTCATCCACATAAATCTAGGACGAGCAGTAGGTCAGTGCCATGCCGGCGAATGAACAAGGTCTTATCCACCTTACCCTATCTCAAAACCATGACTCAACATATAAGACTTAAGCCTCTCATACCAAGCTCTAGGGGCCTGCTTAAGTCCATACAAGGCTTTGGAAAGCTTGTAGATATGGTTTGGGTATTTGGGGTTCTCGAAACCTGGAGGCTGTCTCACATAGACCTCTTCCTCAATAAAGCCATTGAGGAAAGAACTCTTGACATCCATCTGGTAAAACTTGAAACCCTTAGAAGCTGCGAAAGCAAGAAGAATTCTAATGGCCTTCAAGTCTAGCTACAGGGGCAAAGGTCTCCTCAAAATCTAGACCCTCAACCTAGGAGAAGCCCTGAGCTACCAGTCTAGCCTTGTTTCGAACAACCATCCCCCATCCTCACTCTGCTTGTTCTTGAACACCCACTTGATCCCAATGACATTGTGACCTCGAGGGGGTTCAACAAGCGACCAGACCTTGTTTCTCTCGAAATTCTCTAGCTCCTCATGCATGGCATTGACCCAAGACTCGTCAGAGAGAGCATGACTAACATCCTTGGACTCAAAGGTGGCAACAAAGGTAGAATGGAGACAGAAATGTGACATGCCAGACTTTGAACGTGTGACACGCTCAAAGAGGTCTCCAATAATCTGCTCAGAAGGACGATCTTTTTGGATGTGTCTAGGAGGTCCTGGATGAGAAGAAGAAGTGGCGTCTACCTCATGAGCTGACGAGGTAGGAACAGAGCCACTAGCTCCAGAGGAAGCCGAAGGCATGGGCTGATCACCTGGAGGTGCAGTGGAAGAAGCAGGCACCTCAAGGGGAGGAGGAACTGGATCGGGTAGACAACCATCATCTCCATCCTCCTCATCATCCACAATATGGGCTTGGACTGCTCTAAAGAATCTGAAATATCAGGGCCTAGTCCCCCGGACTGGCCTCGTCGAAGGTCACCTCACAGGTCTCTACCAACTTATTAGACTCACAGTTACAGACCCTATACGCCCGTAAAGAAGTCGAGTAACCTAGAAAGATACCATCACAAGAACGTGACTCGAACTTGTCTAGGTTCCCGAACTTCAGAATAAAACACTTGCAACCAAACACGCAAAAATGAGAGACACTGGGCTTTCTCCCGTATCTCAACTCATAGGAAGTGCGATGCAAGTGTGCCCGAAGAAAAACTCTGTTCGACACATGGCACGCGGTCGCAATAGCTTCAGTCCAAAACTTCCTAGGTGTAGAGTACTCATCGAGCATCGTCCTGGGCATCTTGACTAAGGTACGGTTCTTCCTCTCCACCACGCCATTCTGCTGTGGGATGTGCGGAGAAGAAAACTGGTGCTCTACACCTGTCTCATCACAGAATCTCTCAAAGTAGGAATTCTTGAACTCCGTGCCATTGTCACTGCAGATCGCTCGTAAGGCACCCGGGAGCTCAACAGACAACCTACTGAAAAGACCTCAGAAATATGTGAACGTCTCATCCTTCGAGGCTAAGAAAAACACCCAAGAGTACCTCGAGAAGTCATCGACCACGACAAGGACATACCACTTCCCTCCTGCTGACTGCACTCGAGCTGCTCCAACGGTGTCCATATAGAGCAGCTGTCCCGGTGCATCGGTCATCGGCGCAAACAAGATCTTTGACCATCTTGAGCTTCGGCAGACCACGAATGAGGTCGTGGCCACTAACTCGGGTCAAATGGTCAAATCCGATATGACCAAGTCTCTTATGCTAGAAAGTAAGGTCACGGAACTCAGAAACAACCAAACACCGGAGAGGATCACTAGAAGACTCAGAAAAATCAGCACGAAAGATCCTCCCATAATGAGAAATCCCGCAAACCAGACTACCCGAAGAATTAAGAATTTTGCAAGCGTTTTTCTTAAAGCTTGCCTCAAAAGCTGAGACACAGAAAGCAAATTATACTGCAACTTACTAACTAAGGCAACATCTTTCAAAATAAAAGACTCATTAACGCGCACTGTACCTTTGGCGATGACGCGCCCAGACGAAGCGTCTCCGAAGGTGATCGTCTCATCACCTGGAGCGCGGGCTAGGGAAGAGAACCAACGAGAGTCTTCGGTCATGTGTCGTGAACACCCGGAGTCTACGAGCCAAACTTCTCTCTTCCCTGCCCGGCGGACCTGAGTCAACGAGAGAGTAAAGTCTCAGTACTGGGGTAAATTAAGAGTGATTTTGGCACCCAATACTGAGTAACACGCCGAGTAGAAGAAGTAGCCTACACACGACTGACCTCTATCTACCCTACGCTCTCTGTCGCTCAAGGAAGCAGAAGGTCTGTCGCTACCCATCAGAAACAACTCTCGACCTCGTGTTGATCTTAGATGCACTCAAGGTCTGGGGTTGACCCTGAATACGCCTAAGAGCTGCAACACGGTCTCTCTGCGCGATCTTGGCGCGCCTGAAGCATCGCTCGATCAAGTGCCCATCCTTCTGACAGAAGGTGCAATAATACTTCACCTTCTGAGAGGTAGAAGTAGCACGATGAGGCTTCGCCTTCTGAGAGGCCGAAGCGACAGGTGGAATCACCTTGCTGTCAGAAATCCCTTGGACAAAGCCCGCTGACTTGAATTGAACTTTTTTAGTTCTGGGCTCAACCTCGATCACACCTGCGGCTATGGGTTTGAGCACGGCAGATGGATGCTTCCTCATGTCCTCATAGAAATCGTATCCTAGACCCTAATTAAATATGCAAATCTTAGATTGGTCTAGAATAAGATTAAGCTTCTTCTTGCCTCCTACAAATCTCTCGAGAGTGTTCATAAGATACTGACACTCCGGAAAGAGAGAGGTGCAAGAAGAGCAGGGGAAGAGGGAATAGCAGAAGGTAAGGGAGTAGAAGAAGACGAACCAACAGCAGAGGAACGAATGGCTTGTGCACGCACAGCCGACTCAGAATGGACAGTCCTACTGCTAGCCAATTGGTTCACGTCGCTAGGCGTCTCTACCTTACCCTTGGACTTCTCCCCCTCAGCAGCACACACATTACAAGCAGAAAGTAGCTTCTCTAGTAGGTCCTTAGTCAGCTTCACACATTTCTCATCCAATGCAATCAAATCAGATTTTAGTTTATTACAATTAATGCTGGTGAGCTAACAGGGTCCTTAGAAGCAAATTGAGCCAATCTGTTATTGTCATCAACTAACTCTTGAAACTGTTTGGAGACAGCTTCAAGCTCAGTAGTAAGCTCGGGACAATTCACACATGAAGCAACAGGCTCAAGAAGAAAAACTTGTAATTCAACAATTTTATGATCTACCCGTTTTAGGTTCATCTTCAGATTATTGCAATTTACACAAGTCTCGGGCAGATCGAGCAACATGGTATAAAGACCTCTAAACGCATTGTCCTTATCCTCACACGAGGTGCAAGAAATAGCCTCAACAGTAGTAGATGAAGAAGGTGCTACCCTACTCATCTCAAGCTCAGCAAGTAGACTAATATTCTCCACCTTAATCATGTCTAGCTTAGAGGACACACTATCATGCAAGGTCCTTAGTTTCTCCATGTCATCCAGCAAAGCAGAACAAACATCACAATCATCACGGGAGGGAGCAAATAAAAGTGAAGTAAGCTCCCGTGACAATCTATCTACTTCCTTCTCCAACTCGCTACACCTACCTCTGGATCTAGCATGGAATCTACCTAGCTTAAGAAAAGCATCATTAAGCTGGTCGTAGGTGGGGGATACCTCGTCGGAGTCGGAGTACAGCTCGTTGTCACTCACTTCGCCCTCAAGGGCCATGAAGCACATGCCGGAGAAGTCGTCGCCGCCCTTGGGATCTTGCTCGTCCGTTCCATCGTCGTCGCTCCACCCCTCCACCTCGTTGAGGTCGAGGTCATCGAAGGCAGTGAGGACGCGGTGGAAGAGCTTCTTGGCTTTGCCAAGGTCGCGGAACTTCTGCTTGCCTTGTGCGTGAGCTGAGGGCTTCTTGTTGCAGTTTTTGTCGATGTAGTCATTCTTGCCCAAACCGCCATAGTCACCTTTGCCCTTCCCCAGCTTGGGGCAGTTTGCTCGAAGCAAATCACGGGTCCTCCTCTCTTTCCGTCCCTCCTCCTCTTGTAAGCATGAGGAAATCTCCGAGCTAGGAGGGCTAACTGCTCATCCACAAGCAGCTCTAACTGATCATCAGTTATGTCACAGAGAGCAGCAAGGGAGAATCCGCAAGTCAACTCAGAAGAAGGTCCAGAAGTGGGATCGGTGACTAAAGCCATCGACTGCGACTTCGACTTACGAGAGACAATGTCAATCTCGTGAGTCTTGAGGCGTGAGTACAACGCGTCAAGAGTCAAAGTCGAGAGGTCGGTGGTGTCCTTGATGGTAGTCACCTTCATCTCCCAAACGCGCAAGTCGAGAGCAGCGAACATTTGTCGAGCGTTATCCGAGTAGGGCTATGTGAGACCGACCGCTCGGAGGTTGCTCAGAATCTTGTGAAAATGCGCAAATCACTCATCGAGGGACTCGCCTAGCGAGCATTTCAAACTTGTTGTAATCTCGCTTGAACTGGTTCTGTCGGACTGTCTTGATCTGGGTGGTGCCCTCATGGTATGCATCGAGGGTCACCCAGATGTCGAAAGCCGACGTAAAATGAGATATGCGGTAAAACTCGCTTCGGCTCAACCCCTAGATTATGATGTTCCTTGCCTTCGTATTTTCCTCAACATCATGCATATTTCCAGCGTTGATGTTCTCATCGGCAGGAACAACATACCGTACTTTGACCTTCCTCCACATGGCATATCCTTGGGCCTGGATGTAGGTCTCCATCCGGCTTTTCCAGAATGGATAATCGATGCCATCAAAGATCGGAGGCTTGGTCGAGTACTTGTCTGTCGCCATGGCTCTAGAGACCAGTTAAGATCTACGAGGAAGAGCTAACCGGCTCAGATACCAATTGTTGGACCGAAATGGCGACAGAGGGGGTTGAATGTCGACTTAAAAACTTTCCCTCTAAAGGTAACCTCGAATGAAACTCCTCTTCAATTAGTTATGAAAACTATGAAACTGAGTTTCAGATGATCACTGAAGCCCTATACTAACAAAAAGAAAGCCTAGGGAAATAAAAAGGACATGGCAAGAAATGCATGGCCCAAAAGGAGGGTGGCCGGTCAGACCGCAGTGTGGAGACCGGTCTGACCTCTCACACACCGGCGGTCTGACCGGAGGTCCAAGAGCGGTTTGACCGCAGGCTGAGGGGCGGTCTGACCGCGGGTTATGTACCGGTCAGACCGGCCTCTATTTCAGGCAGAGACAGATTTCAGGCAGCAGGCTGAAATAAACAGGGACTTGACCAAATCCAAGAAATTTATGGTTTTTCTCTGTTTTCTTTAAACCAGAAGAGCACAAATATGTTATAAATAACATTAAGCTCTCTTGGTACACAGAATTTCATCAATTGAACAAGAATTTCAGATTTGTCCCCAAAATCTGAAAATTACAGAGACCACAACAAAACTTCAAATTGCCATCTCTACTTTGATCCTTTGGCCAAGAAACTTTGCAAATATATTAGCAATAGCCTCAGGACTAGAGAGTCCAAATCTCAGCCCACCTGATGAAGAAAATCAAAGGTTTACACCAAACCCTAGAAATGCCAAAAACCTGAAAAACTACAGAGAGGTGCACAAAAACCCAAATTGCTCAATGGTCTTAAGTCCTTTGCTAATGAGATTTTGCAGACAAGTTAGTAATAACTAAAAACTCCTCAGACCAAAAATCAGGCCATCTCCTGAAGGGAATCAAAATCTACCTCAAACCCTAGAAACAAGAAATGAAGAACAGAGAGGCTGAAAATGGAGAATCTTTGATCCATTTGATTTGCTCTCAGGAAAAATCGATCAAATGATCTTGATGCATCATCCCAACATAGAGCAACCCATTTTGAACCTCCTCCACAAGAGAGACACAACGTACAGAGAGAAGACTACGAAGGAGACACAACCTACTGCATACACCAACTCTCCAACCACTAAAGTCTAAAGCCAAGACAAACTATTAAAGCTTCTTTTGACTCAAGCAAAGACCCTAACTCTCTCCCAAAGCCATGGGAATACATGCAGCCACTCACTCTTATTTATAGCCCTTGGCTAACGGGTCTCCAACCCGTTACGCCCGCTAAATCCAACGGAACCTGCTCCCGCTTGTGCAGCCTCACGAAATGACCAATTCGCCCCTCCTGCTCCTTCTGGGAAGCTTCCGCGTCTCTTGTCGTCCAAGCCTCGCAACCACCTCGAGTCTCCGCCGTCTTCGACAATCCGACCGTTCTGACCTCGACACCGCCTGTGTCTAGTCCGGTCACCTCGTGTCTCGCCACGACTCCGCCTCGACGTCCTGCAGCCATCACAGACAAGAAACACATCAAATTAGCACCGCTCGATATATGAAAGCATAAATAGCATCAATGAAGCATAAACTCGCCTAAACGACCAATCGGGAAGACGAATATGCAATAAGATCGTCCAACCATACCCGACTGCGCCAAATGCCAACTTGGCACCAAACACTCAAACCAAACTCAATCTTTGCACAATCTTGTCAATTACTCATCATAAACGTGTGGTCACCTCCACATGGTCCATCACGTTGTCGCTAGGAGCAATGTTAAGTCATTAATTAGCGTGTGTGTATATATACATATATATAATCAGAAAATAATACTTATTGAAAGGTTGACAAACCTCTAGATCATTCGTCTTAGCGTCCATGATTTCCTTCATATGGCGACAAACGTAGAATCCACATATGTTGCCCTGTAGCTGCTGGTGGCACTGCAAAAATAGAATTACATACATAGGTATTGTCAATTCTAGAGGCATTATAACGAAGTGTGATATATGATTGTTGTGTTGTAGCGGGTACCAGAAGTCGCGTCCTGTGTCGTAGTATGTCGCTAGATTCCTTGTGTCTCCCTCCTTGGGCAATATAAGCAGTATATGACCTACATGATTCCGAAAAAGTTAGCCTTGGCTATTGCAAATGAAGGAAAGATTACAATAGAGTCATGTATGGAGGAAATGAGTTTACCTGTCAATTGCTTGTTGCACACGAGTGAAGTTGTGGTTGCTCCTACGTAGGGAATTAAGGTATATTACTTTGCTCTATTTTAGTACAATCACAATCAGAATTCAATGAGACCTAGTCATGTGTATCGCCATAGTGATTAATCCTAAGTTCATGTTGCGTATAAAGTATAAATGAAACTTGTGTGGCAACTAGTGAATGCACTTACCCTTGGTTGAAGAGTGCCATGATGTATTCCTTATCACTGTGAGCAATCAATCCACCTGTTATGTAATCTTGGATGAAGGATATAATTTATAAAAGAACCGTCTGTGATAATTCTATCACAGATGGTTTGTTCTGATAAACCGCCTATGATAGTTCGCTCCATCTAGCCACAAAAAAAATCGTGCTGGCCATGCAATATGAAAAACGCAAGCATAATCATAAATATAACTATTTCTCAGTTATTTAATCAATTACAATTACAATGGAACATAGTTCCATAATTACATGCCGAGTTTCCTAATTATGATCACATTGCAACAATTTCCAAATAGGTGCTTGCTGTGTGGGATTATCTATTACACTTGGCTATTTCCTTTTAAATAAAGCCTTTCACGATGATCGACACGCATATAGCTTGCTTCATCGTCTTGTTCTTCCTCGAGCCTAATGCCATCTCTGAATAGAGGTAACTCATCAAATTGATTGTACTCTTTCTCATCCATGACATTCTCAACTCCGATAATCCTTCTTTTCCCATGAAGAACTAAATGACACTTCTTATTTGTCGGGTCAGGTTATATAAAATACTTGAACAACTTGCCTCATGAGTATGAATGGTTTGTCTTCGTATCCTACACATTCGAGGTCCACGGTAGTGACGCCGTACTTGTCGACCTTTACACCCCGTGGGAGTTGGACCCAACGGCACCGAAATAGAGGAATTTTGAAAATTACGTAGTGAAGCTCTCAAATCTCCTCTACAAGTTTGTAGTACGAGCTTGGGCCAGCGGTACTGATGTGCGCATCAAATGCATTTATGCAGATTCTTGAGTTCTACACTATGCTCTTTCTCTCCTGATCTGTTGTATAAAATATGTGGCCATTAATGTCATATCCTTACCATGTCACAATTCTAAATTTTAGCCCTTTTGCCAACCATTGTAGTGTTTCACTTGATGACCTCCCAGTCAATTGCACCTTCAACCATTCATTGAACTGACAGTTGTGTTGTCTCGTGATCCAAACCTCTGACTGGCCTGTATTCTCTTGGCATATCATGTCCTTGTGCTCTTCAATATATGGGGTCACTTCAGTCATGTGTTGTGAAACTGTGAAATGGGCTTGAGCATACGTATATCAATTCGGAGTTATTGCTTTCCTTCCGATAGTCCCGATACCCTCTAGCCTTCTCTCATGACGAAATAGAGGTACACCTATCAGTTCGACCTGCGACATGTAGCCGATGCAGAATTCAATGACCTCTTCGGTTGTATAACCTTCGATGATGCTACCCTCCGGTCGAGATCGATTGCGTACATAGGACTTGAGATTTCCCATGTACCTCTCGAACGGGTAAATATGATGTAGAAACACAGGGCCGCATATCTTTATCACTTTCACAAGGTGGATAATGAGATGGACCATGATATCAAAAAATGACGGAGGGAAATACATATCTAGATGACATAGAGTCGTCACCACCTCGGTCTGCAGAGCATCTAGTCCATCGAAATCGATGACCTTCTAAGCAATTGCGTTAAAGAAATAACATAGCCTTATGATTGTCACTCGAACCTTATTTGGCAAAATACTTCTAATTGCAACAAATAGCATTTGTGTCATTAGCACATGACAGTCATGAGACTTCATGCCAATTAATTTCAAATGTTCTATGGAGACAAGTTTCTTCATGCTGGTGGAGTGACCGGACAGAACTTTCACACCATGCGTGGATTGGCACAGTTGAGTTCTCTCGGACTTAGACAAAGTGTAGCAAGCTGGAGGAAGGTACATTCGGCTTTTATCGGTCTCTATCGGTGCTAACTTGGTCCTGATGTTCATAGCGACCAAGTCACGCCTTGTGTTGGCACCATCCTTTATTTTATCAGGAATGTTCAGTACGAGACCAATAAAACTGTCATATACATTCTTCTCTACGTGCATGACATCGATGCACTTGCGAACTTCTAAGTGCTCTTATTAAGGCAAGTCCCAAAATATTGACATCTTATTCCACATGTTCTTCTGACAGGTCCTCAATTTATGTCCCTTTCCAAGCACAACGTAGATATCCTTGACCATATCATAGACCTCTTTCCCGCTAAAAGGCCTTGGTATTGAGTCATCCTTTTTTCCGTCAAATTATTTTTTCATCTTGCGGTATGGGTGATAATTTGGAAGGAACCTACGGTGACGCATGTACACAGTTTTGCGTGAGTTGTTCAGCCATACACTCTCGATATAATCTAAGCTTTGGCTCTTTTTGTACTTAACCCTGATAGGTTACACTGGGCAGAATCAGCAGCATGTCTTATCATTCCGTCTTTCTTACGCTGCTCTGAGTGCCAACGCACCAATCTTGTATCTTTGCAGTTTGCAAATAAACGCTTCAAACGGGGAATTACAAGAAGATACCACAACACCTTAGCAGGAGGTCCTTGTTTTACCTTGTGCCCTTCTCATCATCAGAGTCATTTTTACACTTGTATTGGGATGCTTTGCACACCGGACAAACATGTTAGCTAACATATTCTTTACGGTAGAGGATACAATCACTCAGACATGCATGTATTCTTTCTACTTTTATTTCTAATGGACAAAGAATCTTCTTGGCTTGGTAGATTATTCTCGGCAACACATTTCCCTTTGAAATCATGTCCGCTAAGAGACCTAACAATACCGTGAAACTCTTGTGGACTAACCATTGCTTACCTTCAATTTTAGCAGTTCTAGAACGGATGACAACCTCGTGTATTGTGACTTGCAGCCCAGGAACAAAGGTTTATATGAGTCCTCCATCAAGCCCTCGAATTTACCAAACTCTCTCTCACTATAGTTTTCTTCTGCATCACGTAGCATCCAATCCAGATTGTTATCTTGCGACCTATCCTCATCGAAAGCATAGTCCACAACCGGCATATCCTTGTCTCTCTCGATGGTGTCATAATTACCTTTTTGTGTAATTTTCTCTTCATCGTGACTGGTCTAACATTTGTACCCCTTTCTGAAACTCCTTTGAATCAAGTGAGTTTCGATCTGCGCTGGGTTGCTAAATATCTTTAGATTATCACAATCAATGCATGGACAATACATATATTCTATCCCCTTCTTCAATATATCCAGCTCGGCTGCTCTTCTAAAAGCAGATATGCCATTAATGCACTGTTCACTCACACGGTTCTCAACGTACATCCAGCTTCGGTCCATCTACGCTACACATGTAACAAATGGGTGTTAAATTGGATTATTAGCGCTACTATATCAAATCAGACTAGCTACTTAATTACACACATCTATATTAGGTAGGTAGGTAGCTAGACACAGTATTCATGACACAATAATATTAAGCAAGAATATATTGAAATAAACTAGGAGTGCTTACTCATTCTGAAATTAAGCAAAGTACCATTATCTTTCTAAACCTAGCTAGCTATCTAGATCTAAACAAAAAGCTAGCTATCATCTCTTTCAATTACAAGGCATATAAGTTATTAGAAGCAATTGAGTACTAACCTCTGATCACTTAAGACGTATATAGATCTACAAGCGATATGTTTTCACCAAACTCCCCAAAGCAAGCCGTTTCACTCCACCGATGCAGCGCAATGAAGACAGATCTATGTCGAGACCACGTACGCCGGCTGGTATTTAATAGCGTAGATTATCCTAGACGGTTCCAACCATAAATGGTCTGTGATACGAACATTATCATAGATGGTTCGTATTAAAAACCATCTATGATAATTCACAGACGGTTATTCATACAAACCATCTGTGATATCCGTAGTATCACAGATGGTTTGTTATAAGAACCATCTGTGATGTTCACAATATCAGAGATAATTTTTTATACGAATCGTCTGTGATATCCGCAACTTTCACAGACAGTTATTAATACGAATCGTCTGTGATGTCTTAATTATCATAGGCGGTTCGTGTTAATATCCGTCTATGAAAAATATCACAGATGGTTGTTAGTATAAACCGTCTGTGATAGTTTAATCACAGACGGTTCCATATGAACTGTCTGTGATATAGCCGTCCAGTATTACCTCTTTTGTAGTAGTGCTCCTAGAAGTCCAAGCTTTACCCCCAAGGTTTTGCCTTTTGTAGAGCATTTCATAATTGCAATACTACCAGGGCTTAACATCTGTTAAGGACAATCTTTATTTAGTTACAACTCCATGGTAATGCATGGAAAGTAAAATCAGACTAGTCCCATAGAAGTCCGAAGTTTTTACCCCCAGCTTCACCTTTCATGTAGCATTTCATAATTGCAGAATTACCAGGTCTTAACATCTGTTAATGGTAAGCTTAACCAGTTTTATTCTATGCATCAAGGTGACCTTCCTGGAAGTTTCCTATTAAGCATTGCTAGGGTATTTTTGGAGTCCCTTTCTTGGAGTTATTAAACAACCTGCATGTCTTTGTTGCATGGATGGATGGATGACCACTTGATCTTGTCTGGTTTTACCATTGTAATTCTCTGAGATGGTCATGGCCATGCATAGTTTAAGTTTTTGCTAGCTCCTAAGCTGTAAGCAAATAGAATAATGAGTAGGATAAGTTTTGGGTCAGAAGTGTTCCTCCTCCAAGGTGCATAAACAAACTGCTTGCATGGGGCGGGGGGGGGGGGGGTATGATGTTCTTTTGATATGGCATATCTCCCTAGCTTGTGTGTGCCTTCTATATAAAGACCCCCACATACCTTCCCTCTCACTAGCCATCACACACACTACAAGTTGTCTACCTGCCTTCCTTCTCTCCTTTGCCTTGCACCAAGCCTTTTTTCATCAGACCATGAAGCTTGGAGGCCAAGGGAGGCAGATGGGGAGGCTCAACAGAGCTTTCAGGGAGAAGAGAGCTAGGTTCTACATCTTCCGCCGCTGCGTCGTCATGTTGCTCCGCTGGAGCGATTGATAGACCTCCATGATGGATCTTGCTTTTCCTTCCATTCTGGATTTTTTTTTGTTTGGCACTGCCATTTTTGTAGGTTTATATTTTAGGTGTAGTTGCTTTGTATAGGCTGGCCATGTACTGCTTCTGGACTTCATTTTGGGAGGGGGGTCTTTTTCTCTTACTTGCCTGTTGTTGCAGGCAAGGGTGAGAGATCCAACTCCATAGTCTGAGACTGTCGTCCTCTTGTACAACTGGAGAAAGATTGATGTGAAAATTACTTCTGAACTGCTTCAACTTGATGTTTACTGTTGATGATAATTAGCAAGTTCCTGAAAACTGCGAGTTGCAACATTATTTGAGATTGAATGATGGTACTTTTGTGATGAAGCTATACTTTCTAATAGTTTGAAGTGATTCGTATCAGATGCTTTGTACTTCACACCTTTTGATGGAAAGTTGGAATGAATTGTGTGGTCATACTTTTTCCTGGTGCTAAACCCCTTCGCTCAGAGGCTAATTCTTTGGGAGACGACTGACCTTTATATATGTGTCCATCTATGTTCCTCTCTCTATGGTGTGTGGCCATGTAGGCCTTTAAACTTGGTCCATATTAGGGATATCTGTATGTTATACAGAAGAGAACCCCCTTTTCTCCTTGTTAATGCAAAATTATACGCAGTTCTCTTGTGTATTACAGGAAAAATAGATGTATTCCAGGAAAAAAAACAGAGAAGATAACTGAGATATTGTGCATACAGAAAGAAGATAGGCACCTGATTCCCCTGTCTTTGAGAAAAAAACCAGTTTATTTCGGCAGACTACTGTAGCAAAGGTATGGAATTTACTAAGAAACACTGTACAAACTTAATCAGATTTTATATGGATGGCTGAAATCTTTACTGAACCATATCATTGTAATATCTTTACTACTTCAAGTTATGCAATGCCCAGTGTATCAAGCACAATGGGCACTAGTGCTTTCATTCTCAACAATTATCACTCTTAAGTGTTCTTATTACAAAAATGTTGATCATAATATTAAGGAATAAGTCTTTTTTACCTCCTCAAGTACCGTGTTGGTCTAAATTTCAACCTTTAACTACGAAACTGGATAACCGACACCCATTAACTATCAAAACCGCTGCCGCTATTTGGCCTTCCCCCACACGCTCCGAGCTTGGATCTAGCGGCGCAGCTCACGGCTGGTGGAGGAGGTGCCGCATGTGGGAGGTTGGCGGCATGGCTCATGGCCACGGGAGGCGAGCAGAGCAGCTTACGGCCGAGGGAGGTGGTGCCTCATGGGGGAGGCGAGGGGTGCAGCTCACCGGTGCTGGAAGTGGTGGCACAACGTCTAAGTGGAGGCGACGCATGGAAAGGGGAGGAGAGCGGTGTGGCTTGCGCCTGGGGGAGGCCACGGCGTAGCTCCTAGTCGGAGGCGACACACGACTAGGGGAGGAGGTGGTGTGGATCCGGTCAGAGTTGAGCCACCGGCCTCGCCCTCGGCCTCATACTCCTTCCTTACCAGCCACCATGGAGAGAGAGACGAGAGTGCCATGAATAGGCAGCTCAGAGAGCCGGTGCTCGAGAGGAAGAAGAAAAAATGAGAAAAGAGAAGAAAGAGGAGAAGAAAAGGAAAGGAAAAAAATAGAAGAATTTTTTGCTAACTCGGTTGCACACATGACACATGCACGTGACGGGGATGCTACGGCAATAAAACTTGTTTACATAGATACCGCATTATCAAAACCGGGATGATTTTGGTCTTGGGGGGTGTAAATGAAAGGTATTGAAAGTTAAAGGGGATTCAATACCTAATTTTGTAGTTTAGAGTTGATTTTCAGCAAGAATTAAGTGTAAAGTATACTTATTCCTAGTATCAATACCCAATAGCCAGAATTCACTTTTTGACTAGGGAAGAAAAGGCGGTCTAAATGGACTCTCTCCTGGCCACGACTCACAAGATGTCTTGCACGTGCCTCAGTGCCTTGATGCGTGCGTGCGAATGTGTGCCTGCATGCGTGTGCGTGTGTACGTTCGTGCGTTTGTCTGCTTGCTCACTTGTTTGCATCTGTTTGGTCACATCTGCATTGCTGTGGTTCTGCATCCTGTGTTGTTTTCTTTTGTTCTGATTCCTTAAGAAATGCAGGAGGAGCTCTTCCCAGAAAACAAGGCCCCTGTGTTTCTGGTGAGTACTGTTTTTCCTCTGCATGTTTGACTGCAGCTGGTTAATTAGAGGTTTTGTCCTTTCTGTGGATGATAATATGATATGGTTTGGTGGCTACTTAGGCCTTAAATAGAGCTGTGCTGTCTACATGAAGTGGTACACCAGGACAATTAAGGACTGCTAATAGGTTCTGGTAGGCTCCATTCTTTCTGCTCAAGGCATTATGATGAGCAAAAGATTCCATTAAGCAAGCCGTTTGTTTAGGCACTTCACTAATAATTGCTTTGGGCAAATCTTTCTGACAACTTAGTAAATTAGTACCTTTCTGGACTTCCTGTTTATTCTTTGACATTGTGCACCCTAGTGCTTTATGCTGGCTGTATAAAAGTAGTGTAACTTTTCTTTTATCCCCCCCCCCCCCCCCTTTTGTGGTAACGTTTGAGCCCCACAGTTGTTTGGAGGAAAATATTGGTAGAACCAGCATATAAAAAGTGCAGATGCATGAACATAGATTAAAAGTTTCTAGGTGCCTGCAAACTCAGTGGCGGAGCCAGGATTTATTTACGTCTCGGGCTCAGTGATGGAATGATTTAGGCTATCTGGGTTGGACCATGAAAATATTATCCAGGCTGGACTGAATTTACCCGGTCTATATACTAGATATTTTTTCATATCTCGGGCTGAAACCTACCCTGCCTGGGGTATGGCTCCACCCCTGGCTGTAGTTTTGTTTTGTCCAGAACTGAACAATACATAATTATCATAGCCACAAAGATAAATACATAATCGTTTGATATAAGACAAGTATAAGAGTTCAAGTTCACTCAATAAGAATTTGATCAACTTTGCTTTCTTATACTGCATCATTTCTAAGTAGACCACTAGCTACAGTACATAACATGTACATAAAGGTAGACCAACCATATCCCACTGACAAAGGTATAGCAGAAGGAAAAAACGGTGCCGAAAAAAGAAAGCAAAAGAATAACTCATAATGAAACAAATGATAGAATGTCTAAGTCTGCCAAGCTTGCTTCAGTGCAACCTGGCATGAGCATGAGAGCTCCTTCCTAGTTTCTACTCCTAACTGAAGTTGCCTAGCTAAGTGTAACGTCTCCATGGATCCTTGAGAGGGATTCAATGGAGGAAAATGCCGGCTGGAGTTCAGTCATGCCAGCAAAGGAGCATGACGATGCACCGGCGGATGATGTAGAGCCTGGCTCTATGCTCTTTTAGGTCTCTGGTCATCCTTCCCCTCTGCTTGCCTTGGCTCACAGTCCTCATGGCTACAATTTGAGCCTGATGAACTGACAAATAAAAACTGTGATGAAAATAGGAGATTTCGCTCTCTGATGATGATTCTGGTTGGAGCTTGCTGTGGTGCAGAACTTGGAAGGAGGTTGAGGTTTTACAGAGAGAAGGCAAGCATGTAGTGCCCCTCATCCCATACAACCATGCTAATACTTCTTTTTTTCCCTTTTATTTAATCTCAGGGGACAAATATCTGAATCTGAATGTAGCTTATTGTTCTTGTTGCCGACAGAAAGCTTGATCTTATTGATGGATATGATCATTTCAGATAACGGACAGCTCATCCTGCTGCTACCCGCATACGTGTAGAAATCTGCAGATTCAGTGGTTCAGCATGGCTCTGATGAAGGTTCTTGGTATCTGGCAGTACTACTTAAGGCCGGTATCTTAATTTATTCCCTCCTCTTGCTTTGCTTCTCCATGGTAGTACCTGGATATCTCACACCACTGTAATTTGTCTGTTTGATCTCCTTGGGAGAATAGTTGTGATCTTCTTGCATTGCCCAGATCTTCCTGGACTAGCTTAATTAACAATATGTGATAGTAGCACAGTAGAATTCCTCTTGTCGGTAGATTGTGCCGGTAAAGAGTTGGAAAAGGCTCATAGAGAGTTAATATTCAAGTATCTTAGAGATTTCCTCATGTTGTCTCGATCCATTCGAAAGCTGCTAGGTAGGATGGAATGAGTATCCGGATCATCCGTCGAGCTGGCATATCTTTTGACTGAAAAGTACTTTTAGTGTACTCATTCCAGATGATTAGAAAATAAACTTTTGTGTGTGTGCTTTGGTTGGGGGTGCTTGTATTGTGGACATTGCAGCCGTTTGATTCTGTGTTCTTTACTGCATTTCCATATCTTGTGCCTAATTCCCAGTCAAAAAGCAGGGTACTTTGTTAAGTAGGGATTGTCTGCTGCTTGCCGCTTGTAGGGTTCTCCATGCGTTGATTTGCGAGCCTCTTAGTTAAATATCATACCATGAAATCTTTTTCTACAACATCTGTTATGACCTTGCTGCTGCTCAATTGAATGTTTCTGAAGTATGGTTGGATTAAGTTGGCTGGATATTATTCAATGGATTGTGAACTTATGATTGATAATAATCAGTGCATGCAACATTTGTTGACCTAGTATTGAATCTTCTGTATGAATGCTAGTCAAGCATGTGACATATGATGTCTCAATGCTAGTCTTGTAGCACACAAGCACTGCCTCATGTTAACCAACATTTTGGTCATGGTCAATGAGTTGAATCTTAATTTCCTGAGCTTCTTTAGTTGCTTTTGCTCATTCCTTTCCCATCATTTGGTATTGAGATTAAGATAATAGATTTAATTGAGCACATGGTGAGCAGCCTTGTATCTCTCACGATGGACTTATTGGCAGAAAAGGAACATATTTATTACCTGTATTTGTAGGTATACATAAATATGTAACTTCCCCACTTTGCCTGTAGCAGTTGTTCTCCTAGGGTGGCTCTGATACCAAATGTAGATTGTTTTAAGTCTAAACATCAATATTAATCATTAACCCTAGGCTCAAATCATGAACACCTAACTAGATACTTAGAGCGGAAGCGTAAAAGACGTACCCGAACTAGGCGAAGCCATGAGGTTGCGGATCTGTTGAGGTGGCCGGCATCGGTGATGTTGTGGTCGCCGGGACTGCGGTCGTCGCCGAGGACAGGGACGGAGGAGGGCTTCGGCCTTCGTTCACCGCAGCGCACCGTTAGAGATCAGGTCTGTTAGGGTTTGAGAAGCCTAGAACAACTCGTGAACCAGCCTCCGCCGAAAACCCTCATTTTTATATGGCGCTGGGTGACCGGGACCGAAACCAAACGGGTTGGTTGCCGTCTTCGATCAAGACGCGCGAGTGGAGGCGTGCCTCCCTGAAATTTCGGGGTAGTTAGCCGAGATCAACCCAACAATACATAAATATGTAACTTCCCCACTTTGCCTGTAGCAGTTGAGACCTGTAATGAATTGATTCTTCTTTTTTGTTCTCCATGATGGTTTACAACGAAGCATCGCCTCTGAATGTTAAAGATGTGCAAATTGTGTTCTGGATCACGGTTACCATTGGTTATGGCCTGGTAGTTTACTGCTTGATTGGTTGCCTAGTGCCCTAGTGCTTACCTAATTGACTGTACAATTCGTCAGCTTGCTGTCTTTGTAATGGCCTATTCAAGTAGTTGCAAGGCTAGTGTAGGGGCCTCGATTGCGTCGCTTCAACAAGTTCAAAGGTTGCCCATTTGGATTATGTCATGATTGATGAAGTTACTTTAGTCCCCTCCTTGATCAGTTCATCATTGTCGCCTAGTGTCAAGCCAAGCAATGTTTGTTTGGAATGGAACGTGATTTAGAAGAATACGCGAAATCAAGAATATCAAAATCCTGATAAGAGCAAACTTTTACTGTGGAATTTATCATAGCCATGGTTAATTCATATTTATAATTTCCTGGTACCAGATGACGAGCAGGGTTGATGAACTGTGAATTACTTGAACTAATTGATTTTTCCTCAGCATGTCCTTTTCCACCCCAGGAGTTGAGAAATATGTATACTCTGTCTAGTGTAAGGAAATTCTAATATATTCTGAGAGACCTTGTAGCATGGATCTGATTAGAGTTGTTGTAATTCTCATTAGTATGAACAATGCACATCAGAAATCTGCAGGTAAGGGGAAAAACAAATCCCCTATACAGTCCCTTCATTGGTTTTCAGATTTTTCTAACTTGCTACAGTGTGACAGTGCCCTTTTAGCAGTTTTAAGGGCTAAGCTGCAGCCTTGAGCAACCCAAATTGCAGCATTTCTGGTAAGCTTGACTGCTTGAGGACCATGAACAGCCATTCTCGGAGCCATTAAACAATCAATCCATGGTTGCCTTTGAAGGACCATATGAGAAGGTCCAAGATAGCGTTGTGATGTATCAGTGCAAATTCTGTGGGGTGGGTATTTCATTTTGTAAATATTGCATCTTATCTGGATCGGTTTCAAAAATTTTCAAGCAAACGGTCTGACTGCTGGGTAGTTGCCGATCAGACCGGCAGATCAGCAAGCGTTGTGATCGCAGCGGTTAAACCGCATAGCGGTTGTACTACGGGTTACTTGCCGGCTGCAATTTTTCAGAGAGGGTCCAGTTGCGTAGTGCTTCAACCGGTCTAACCGACCTATGGTCGACGGTTAGACCTGCCCAGATGTAAATTTCTTGGACTTTAGGAATTTAGTTTTGGATTGTTTTGAATTTTGTTTGGTTAGTGCATTAATATTGCATGAAATATGTTTTGATTAATATGAGTCAAGTTGTGAGGAATTTGTGTCTGAAAATGATTTTTTGATTTTTGGATGTGTAGAGACGCTTATAGTCAACCATGGTCAACGGTGAGAATTGGAGCTACGCTCATGGAGGAGTTGAGGCCTAGAACGATCAAGGATAATGAGTGAGATGGTTGAGCTCAAGCGTGGCACAATGAAGGTGAGAAATGTTGAAGGGAAGTTCAAGTGCGGGTTGCACCATGTGGTTTGGTTGGTCCAAGTGAGGCGTAGTCCAGTAGAACTAGAACAAGAGAGACTTACCAATGTGTGGCAAACTAGTGGTGCATCTACACATGGCAAGCGTGACGATTGCTCACAAGGGAAGATGAAGACCAGGTCAAAAAGTGTATTTTGGTAATTGACTAAAATACCAGAAACTACATTGGATCAAAACCACGGTGTTTGGAAAAGTGATTTAGGTCAAAGAGAAGTTGGGAAGATTAAGTTGGATCAAAGGCTAATGATTTAGCGGATTCAGGCTTATATACATTGAAAAATGTGCATAAATATAGTGTGTGAGTAAAACATGTGTTGTGTGGTGTTAACATGTTGTAACAATCTAGTTGTTTATTTCAAAATTTTCAGTAAAAAAATTAATTTAATTTAAAATAAAATCAACTGTTATTGGTTGCTTGAATTTCTGAGATTTTATTTTGCCTGTTTTCAGCTTTTAAAAAGGCTTTTCTTAAAAGTAATTTAACTAAAAACATACAAATATTATTAAGTAAACAGTATTTTGAATTTCTATAAAAATCATATTTAAAATTAATTATTTTAGATAGCATTTGGCTTTTATCTGGTTTTTCTGTGCTTTTCTGGATTTTTTTTAAAAAAAATCAATTTCAAAGCTAAAAAGTATTTTGTAAAAATTAAAAGACCAACTTTAAGTTGGAAATATTTTTTCCTAAGTCTAAAACATCTCCAGAAATTTTTATAAATTTTTCTGGAATGTTTAGATTTTATTTACTATTTTCTAAGTATTTTAAAGCCTCCTAGTTTTCCTGAAAATCTAAAAATGAATTTTAAATCATTTCTCTCCTCGGGCTGACAAGTGTCATGCCCAGATCCAATCCTGCCCGCCCCATCTAATCTCAGTTGCCCGCTCTCACTTACCGCTTCATTTATTAGCCGATGGCCTGGATTAAATCCACCGCCGCCGATCTAATCTCGGCCATCCGATGTCACTTAACCCCTCCCTCTCCATCCGATGGCCTGGATTCAATCTGCACCGCCCGATTTGATCCCATCCATCCGTTGCCACTTACCTCTTCGATCCTTAGCCGACATCCTGGATCGCCCGCTCCCCTACACGTCACTCATCCAGCCGCCTGCTCCTCCCCTGCCCATGGACCCAGTTCACCGTAGACTTGGTCCCACCTATCAAATTTCTACTGTAAATAAGAACTGGTACAAGTACCAAGTTTTTTTAAGGTTAAATACCAAGTTGTGGGTAGTGTTTAGATAATGCTTGGGTAAAAGTTGGAGGAGTATCTAATTGCAAACCCTTTCAATTCACTGCAAATTTGTGCATTCCACTATTCGATCAACATGTGGGTAGATCCACATTGGCTCGGGGTGCATGCGATGCTGGATCTAATTTCATTTCACCTTATCATAACCCATATATGCATATGTGTGCACTCTGTGGCACAACCCCGGTGATCTCACACGCATGTGGTGACATATATGTATAGTGACTCCTGTACCACATACATGTGGTAATATATATGTTGGTGACCCCTATTGTTTTCATTCTAGATTAGCCACTTATGTGCGGAATGATTGTCCTCCGTTTGGTTGTTGTAAGCTAGCACCATAGGGAAGCTGGCATTGCAGCACCAGTATTAAGATCTAAATTCTAATGGGTATGGTTCATTCCCATATTGATGGAATGGCTTGTGGCGAGAGTTTGCATGTGTACACCGAATCGAAGGTTTAGATATGCCTCCAAACTTGTGCTCCCATTGAGACTCCATTTTCTTGTTTTCAATTCTTCATAGAAACTAAGAGTGTAGATGGTTTCTGCATTTTGAATGAAAATCCTACTTATAATTATGTCAGAGGCTAAGGTGGTATTTCTAATCACTAGTCTGTCAATATATGTTATGCATGCATTTGTGATTTGTCATTCCTTTGAGTTCCTATAAGCCGACCTGTCCATGGCAAACAGTACAAAGTAAGTTGCTTGTGGATTTACTACTTCTAATCCTCTTTAATCATAGGCTAGGAACCCCAAATGCACGGAAATAATCTCGGCATTGTTGCGTGTGTGTGTGTATTCTGTCACTGAAGTGTTCCTGAAGGTCTGACCTACAAAAAATACTACTCTAGCTTATCTATGTATCCAAGGGGTTTCTTGGTACTTCCTTCTTTGCAATGGAAGGAATTGCTTTGAGTATAGTTACCTTCTTGGTAGCAAATCACATAGCACAGAGTACTGTACCGTACTGTTATCGCTTTGATAACGCGTAATTAGAATCTGACTTGGCACTTATCTGTAAGCACACGTCTGTACGTCCAGTGCTGGCGCATATACCATGCCGTTTGTCCGCTACGGGCCCACACACGCCATGCGTCATATGCCCACGCCCCTGACCCGTACGCGCCCGTGCCCCGGTCCCCAGGTCTTAAATGGGCTGCGTACCCCATGCATCTGAGCCCACGGGCTACCCGCAAGTAAGCCCTTTAAGCAACAACCTTATAAGTGGTATTGGGGCTTCTCCCCCCAAAAGACTAGTCCTATGGGTGGAGGCTCCTTCACACTTATAAGTTGTGTTTTTTTCTTTCCCACAATCCATGTGGGACTATTTTTCCAACAATCTCCCCCTCACACATGGATTGTGCACACCGCACTTCTGGGAGATGTTGGGTGCCTGGCTCTGATACCACTGTAAGCACACGTCTGTACGTCCAGTGCTGGCGCATATACCATGCCGTGTGTCCGCTACGGGCCCACACGCGCCATGCGTCATATGCCCACGCCCCTGACCCGTACGCGCCCGTGCCCCGGTCCCCAGGTCTTAAATGGGCTGCGCACCCCATGCATCTGAGCCCACGGGCTACCCGCAAGTAAGCCCTTTAAGCAACAACCTTATAAGTGGTATTGGGGCTTCTCCCCCCAAAAGACTAGTCCTATGGGTGGAGGCTCCTTCACACTTATAAGTTGTGTTTTTTTCTTTCACACAATCCATGTGAGACTATTTTTCCAACAATATGATTGTTGGAATAGTCACACATTGGTTGTGGAAGGGCAAGGGACCTAGTTTAAAAGTGGGGGAGTCCCTCACCTCATGGGCTAGCTTTTGGGGTGAGAAGGCCCTTACGATCCAACAAGTGGTATCAGAGCCCGGTTCCCACATCTCTGGCCCAATGGACATTAGTGTGTGAAGGCCTGATTGACTGTGACCCTGAGGGACCGTCGGTGTACGGTGAAGGGGCAGTGAAGGGCTGAGGGACACCAATGTGTGAAGGGGGAGATTGTTGGAATAGTCACACATTGGTTGTGGAAGGGCAAGAGACCTAGTTTAAAAGTGGGGGAGTCCCTCATCTCTTGGGCTAGCTTTTGGGGTGAGAAGGCCCTTACGATCCAACATTATCCACCACATATCGTAACTTTTCACTTATCAACAATATGCTGTAAATCAGAATAGAATTGCTTACCATACATTTTAAGTGACCTGATGAGTACAATTCTTGTTATCTCTGAAGAACAGCAGATACTGTAGCTAGTAGCACCTTGTTGAAGCTATTTCATACAGAATGAAGCAGTTCTGAAAACTGCTCTCTTACGACAGAATCCAGCAGTAGCTCGATCCGCTGAAAACACTCATGAACTGAAGTACGGATCATCATACGTTGCACTTAATTCCTGGTCGACATTGTGTTTTCCCATTAGAAATCAAGTTTCAGTTACAATAAGAACGTTTGACAATGCTCCAATCTGAAACATTCCATGCATTTTAGGTAACAATTCGATAAACTTGAGTACCCCAATACTTGTTATCTCTGAAGAAGTGCAGATACTGTAGCTACTATCACTTTCTTCAAACTATCCCCAACTTGATCTTCCTAGAGACGAACAAATTGATGAGGTTCTGAAAACCGCTTCCAGTTTCGATGGTATCCATCAATCTGTCAACTGAAAACACTCCTAAATCAACGCATCGATCGTCGTACATTACACTCAATTTCTTGTTGAGATTGTATTTCCCACCATTAGAAATCAAGTTTCAGTTGCAAGGAAAACGTTTGACAATGCTCCAATGGTCAGCCTGAAACATTGTACCTACTGTTTAGTGGTTCACTGCCTTTGGTTATAGACCAACCAAACTGTTCCCAAAGTGGCCAAAAGACACCAGCACCATGAGTTCAGTGCCTTTGTCAATCCATGCTTCTTGTCATCACCTCATTGTTGCCTTGCATTGCACCAGCATGTATGTATATTATGTGGTCCATGCATGCACTGAGCCTAATTGTGCTAGATCTATTTTAACTTTCTGAACCCTCTGAAAACATTGCAGCAACAACAGAAGCATATCCTGCTTCTTGTGTCTGGTGTAGCAATAGCGTCTGCAATGGGCATGGCACTTGATTGACGAATTTTTTAAAATAATTAATTTTTTATTCCAAATTATAATATTATATCTACTTTTTATGTTTTGCAGTTTTGACTATATATCGCTCTACGGTTGGGCGACTTGGGCTAGTCGCCCAGCCGTTGGGTGACACATGGCCAACTTGCTCAACCATTGTTCGACTAGTCCCTGTAGCTCAACAGTTAGTTAAGCGACTAGCCCAAGTCACCCAACGGTTAGGCGATTTAAAATAATAATGTAATTATTGTATTAGTCCGATGAAAATAATTGTGGGGAAGTAAATGGCAATTTTGGAGATAATACATTTAGCAAATTTTGTTTGTAAGTTGTTTTTTAATAAAATGGCAGACAATGTTGGTTGATTCATTTGTGATTTCGTAGATTGTGAATGGTATAAAATCTATTAGACTCGCAATAGCATTTTGTAATCATTGTACATTATTGTAGTGCGATAAAATTTTGAAGAATTTTGTAAAGACGATTGAGATAGCAACGATTCGTAAGTAGAAAGGTAAACAATATTACGATGTAATAGAGAATTCGTATATGGAGGAAGACAAAACAAAATACATATACAACCAAAAAAAGTACACACAGCAGGAGGAAGACCCACTACTCGCCACCAGCTACACCACCCGCATCACTTTCTCCGTCGTTGCCATGTCCCACCCTCGGTCGGTGGCCGCCTGTACTATCACATTTGGGCTTCCTTAGCACGGGGTGTCGACGCCTTGACAGGGCGAGACGGTCAGGAGACCTAATGACCCATGCTCCCAACGCCTCGGGGGTCGACTCCACTTGTGGCTGCGTGGGAACTGGGGCACTACTGAGCTGCAACCCGAAAAGGACCTCCGTCAGGTCGTCCCTGAGGAAGTCGGTCACGTCCCTCGGGAGATCCTCATGGGGGGATAGGTGAACTCCTGGCCGATGCGTCGTTCCTGCAGGACATGTATTGTTTATTCTTGTAATATATCGATGTGAAAAAACCTTAAGAAACAAAACATACCTTCTACGTGGGCTATGGCCTGCAGCCAACTATCGTATCCGTTGTACCCGCCATGGCCGAACAACGTGTGCTACCCTGCCGATGCCAGGTAGGGGTCCACGGACAACGATAGTGCCAGTGTGTAGGCACATGTCCACCCTAACCCTTCGGCCTGGCCCGGCGATGGCGGTGCCCAGGGGCAAGCATGTGGCCATGCCAACCCTCTAGCCTGGTCAGGCGCTAGCAAGGCCCGTGCACGTTGCCCTTTAGAGCACCACACCTGAGTTGCAGGACGTGGCGGCCTCGGCGTACACGTTGACGAGGCCACCTCTGGGAGTGTCCTTCATGACAAGAGGGTGAGGGAATGCCTCGCCCTCTCATAGACTCGATGGATAATATACAACAGGTCATCGAGCGTCACCTCCAAAGTGTGGGCGACCTTGTCCACAATTGACCCAGTGTCCCTCACAATCTCAGTGGTGATGTCCATCTGCAAGAAGTGCATGAAAGCATCAAACTAGTAATTATGGTAACCATACTCAGAAACTTTGAAACACGAGAGTACGTACTGCAAGTGCGAAGTTCCATGCTAAGTGCATAGGGTACGCATTGGTCGGTGCTGGTATTTGAGCTGGGGGAGGGTCAACGACACACACTAGCCTGGTGCGTGTCTGCGAAGCGTACCAGCGTAGGTACTCATCGTACGCGCTGGGGTCATACGCGGTGCCCTCTTGCACAAAGTCCTCAAGTGCCTCCGCCCACTCTGCCACCCACTCCGCCATCTTCGCGGCCCAGCTCGTCCCGCTACCACCCCTTCTATTGTGCCTGCAAAATGAACATGCTAAAGACGAGCTTATTCCACATAAGGCAGTATGTCTGGTCATGCAAGCATAGCGACGAGAACCCGATGGGGGCGCGGTTTGCTATCTCCTGATTAGAGTACGGCTCCCAGCGCACGTCGTCAGTGGTAAGGCAGTCAAGGTGCTCGATGAAGTTGTCATACACATGAGTGACCTACAGATGTGCAAACTATGCCTGCGAGCTAGAATAGTGGTTACAAAGGATGAGCCATAATACGCGTGTAGTAAAGACTCAGGAGAGCATGTACCCGTTTACGACACCAAAGGGACCCTGCGGTAGGCCGATCCACGGTGCCCCTGTGGTACATGTCCGTGCGGTATGGACCACTGTCAAGCAGCATCGGCCGTCCGAGGGGGAAGTGCTCGAACGACCATGACTACAGCAAGAGGGAGCAGCCTGTGAGGACTTGGGTCATCCTCATCCTGCGGCAAGTGTCGTACATGTCGTGGTACATTGTGACAAGTACGACTGATCCCCAGCTGATGTGCACCTCCTCTCCGTCAGCGATAGCCCTCGCATAACGCACAAGGCGAGTGTCAACGGAGTCATCGTGGCTGCTGGTAAATAATACCCAGCCGAACAGCCACAATAAGTACGCCTCGAGGTGCTGCGACACTTGATACTCATTAGCGTCTGGGTCCATCCACTCAACCTATGAACAAACAAAAAATTAGTAAGCCCGTCGTAAGGCAAGGATAGTGCATGTTGCGACAAGTACGACTGATCCCTAGCTGACATACACCTCCTCCCCATCGGCGATGGCCCTTGCATACTGCACAAAGCGAGTGTCGACGGAGTCACAGTGGCTGCTGGTGAATAATACCCAGCCAAACAGCAACAACAAGTACGCCTCGAGGTGCCGTGACACCTAGTACTCATTGGTGTTCGGGTCCATCTGCTTGACCTATGCACAAACAAAAAATTAGTAAGCCTATCGTATGGCAAGTATAGTGCATCAATAAACAAGGAAAATGAATAGCCTACATACCTAGACCTGCAGAAGCCACCGCATGGGCAGACCATGCTTCTGTCATGTCAGGAAGACGTGGTCCGCTGGTGCGGCCTCGGCCGGAAGAACTCCGTTAAACCTGCCCAGTAGGTTGTTGCGCCAATTGGTAGGCACTTCCTGCGGGGAGGCAGCCTCTCCCGCGATAGGTAGGCCAAGCAGCATCGCAACATCCTCAAATAGGAGGTGGAAAGTGTGTGTCTCGGGCCACCACCAGTCCAGCAGAGATATCAGCAACGACCGGTCGAACGAGAATTGTCGGGACCACTCTTGGCCAGCGTGGACCTCCTCAACCTCCTCAACTAGAGAGCCGTCCTCGTCGGTGGCCTCCACCATCCGCGCGAGAGGTAGAAGGTCGGTATCACTCAGCCTATAAAGTACGAAGAAGTACATAGCAGAAATATTATAAAAAGATATGCCACAGTTTGTAGACAAACCTGCCTCTCCAGCTTGGGTCCAGTCTCCAAGCCCGTCGGGGTGTCCGTGCACAGACCACCCCAACTGGGTCGCCTCGTCCCCGCCCTCAGAATGCGAGACACGACGGCTCACGTGGTGCTGCATGTCGACGTGCCAGTCTAGCGAGCCAAAAGGCCAGTCCAAACCATCAAGGTTGCAAAGCCATATCTGCAGATCAATTTGAAGTTAGCAATTATAACACAATTACTGTTTGATTGTTAATAGCGTAGCTCTAGAAATTCTTCAAATCATTTCTAGCCGATTTCACGTATACTATTATGCCTATTTAAGTTCTTGTTGGTGCATATGTATTTATCTATCTCTCTACATAATTTTAAGCCTCAGGGTCACTCAACTAAATTCTTCCCTCTTGGTTCCAATTATTTTCCCATAATCAGTACATGCATGACGATTTACTTACAGATATAACAAAAAGTAATCTTAAATAATAATTAAATAATTTATACTAAGGCGTCCCTATGAGATCTCTAAATTTTATTTTAGTCATTTGCGGATTTTTACGACTCAAATACAATTTAAATCATCGAGTATAATTTTAATCGCTACGTGCAATCTTAAATCAGTGCTTGATATTCTAATCACCACGAACAATTTTAAATCTTCTGATGGCTATTAATTATTCTAATAATTAATAATACTTATTAGGGAGTTTTTACAATTTATAAGCGACTAACAAAATTAACTGGCTTTCAAATGCGCAACAGAGCAATCTAATCAGCAATACAACTATTAAAAAGTAAATTGGCATTACTTTCAAAACTACATATCTAATGATTTTAGTTACTATCTTACCATGTTTCAAAATTAAATGTACAAAGAAATACAGGAAACTCACCGTCATCAATGCGCAGATCTCTCCTCTCTTCCTCTCCTCATCCTCTCCTCCTCCCTCTTCTCCTCTCTTCTTCTCCTCCTTTTCTTTCCTCTGGGTCTTATAAGGACTAGTCGCCTAACGTTTAGGTGACTTGGCCATGTGTCACTCAATGGTTGGGCAACTAGCCCAAATCATATAACATTGGGAGGCATATGGTCAAAAATGCAAAAATAAAATAAAATAAAAAACAGATATAATATTATAATTCAAAATAAAAAATTGATTATTTAAAAAATTCCTTTGTTCACCTTGTGTCTTCATTCTTTAGTTCTGCCACTTCTCTTCTATCATTTCCTCTTGGTCTTACAGATATCCAAGCTGTCTGTGCATTATATTTATGTACTAGAATAAGATCATTAATTGCTGAATGCAAAATCCTCTTATAAGCAGTGCTTCCAATTTTTCCTTATTCTTCTTGGTTTTATTCAACGACAATCTACTTCGCTGACAGTGCTTTGACAATTTTTTATCTTTCCTTTCATTTTCTTTTCTTTGTTAAGGAGAAAAAAAAATCCTTATGATGACTGACTATAAGATCATTTTGCTGCACCCTTGAAACAGTACACCCGGAGGACAAGCAAACAGTTACTTGGTGTGCTTTGGGTATCTAGCAGCAAACAGTTGAGCTACAAAATGTGTCTCCAGACCAGTCAAATGATTCCCTTGGTTTGTGTTAGATGGATGCACAGAAAACTAGGTAGCTCAGTTCATGGCTGGGAAAAATGAAACGATCGGTTGTTAAACACCGGTTTTGGGAATGGTTTATTGGGTGGCTAGCCAAAGTTAAAAAGTAGAACTTCTCTGAAGAACATGGCTAGGTTCATCACAGAACCTAACGAACAGAGAAATGTAAGTGGGCTTGAAGCCCACTTGCTCGCAACTTTGCTTACTGTTTTGTACAACAGTATTAGTGTTCTATGATTCTATCTCATGTTGGATAAATAAATGACTGTATTTCATCTTTGCAGTGGATAGTGATGCAGTTTCCCAATTGCTACACTCTGAATTTCTTTTTGGCCTTGTTGGGTGTTGTTGGATTTAGCTCATAATCCATTAGATTGGGTGATGATGCTGTGTCCTAGCTCATAATCCATTAAAGGATCACCATTTCTTAGGAACATAATTGAACAAGCAATTAATAAACTTTTCAGTGTCATTTGTGGTGATTGACTAATAAAGATGGTCATTCATCATGCACTTTCACTGCACGTTATTGGTCTTCTATCGGTGACCGGGATTGCATTGTGAAACGCAATGGGCCTGCCCAGTAGTTATATGGGGTTATTTCCCCGCTTTTCCTTTCTAGTGAAGACGTGAAGTTCTATAGGATTGAGCTCAGTCCAAAGCTTACCACGTCTCAGTGCAATCTTGGATCCCATCTGGTGAAAGGTACACTTAAAAAAAATCTAGTGAAAAGTTCAAAAGTAAAAAAAAAAACTCAATCCCCACTTCATCTATTCTATCTTAATATAGATTATGTTCTTTTGAACTGCGACTGATGATTGTTGGCTATGACTGATGGTTTTTTGTTATGCTTTTCAAGATAGAAATGGACGATGGAGACGTCGACATGAACGACATATATGATTTTAGACTCGGAAAGCTGTTTGAAAAATCCACTTTAAAAAACGATCCTATTTGTTAAAGCTAAAAAAATCAAAAGAACAGTGGTAAACTCACTGAGAATTGCGATCCACAGTTACACGGTGAGCTTTGGAGTAATTCTCTCATGAAATGGGGCGAGAACTCAGGACCGACAGGGGTGTTTGGATGAGGGAGATTTTTTAGCAAATAGGAAGTTTTTTCCTACATCCGTGACTTCTCGGATTTCACATACTGCATGTATTTGCGTGAAGCATTGTCGCCATTGCTCTCCTAGATTGCGTTCTACCAGAAATCCTATAAGAATTTGTTAGGAGTAAATTCCTTAACTGATTTATCTATAGTCTTAGGGCAGAATCCCTTTTTGACTCTGTACCCTTGATTTCACCATGATTATTGATCAATAGTAGAATAATTTCTTCATAGTAATATGATATTAATTTAGATGGATATAGTAAGTCAACCGTCCAGTCATTCCTTATAACTTGAAAAACTGAGCACTAACCGACAGGTACAATGTACATAAACCGGAAGTTAATTAGCTCATTTGGGAGCAGGGTTTCAGTTGACATCAACTGCAATGGTTAACAATTGTCCCGACTTTGCAGAAGTAGTTGACTATGGAGTGCTTCAATTTTACTTCTTACCCTCCTTGTTGACTTTGTAAATTTATTTTAAATATTGACTTTGGAAGTTAATGTGATAGACTGATACTCCTACAAAATTCAGTTTTCTTCGTGCATTAATAAACCAAAATTGGGTTACACATTCCTATAAAAAAAAAAGGTTACACCGACTGGAATAAGGCTTACACATTCCTTAAAAAAAGGTTTCACCGACTCTTCTCTACGTAGTGTTGTGGCCAAATTTGTGACTGTTGGGGGAGTGGTCTCCCTTGGTCCAACGGGGCCATCATATGCAGGTCTAATACTTTGTGGTCAAAAGACAAACCTATATAAGATATGTCAAGGAAAAGATATATATACCTCTGTCAGTAAAAACTCTAAAGAGATATTTATGTAAACATTCTCTCCATAGTTATAAATATGATCCATAAAACACTGCGAGGGGAGCACTATAGCTATAAATATAACCCAGCAGAAGAGGAATACACGTTTGTCTAATTTATCACAGGATATCTATTCTATATCTTTCTCCTATTCTACAACAGTGAGATGCAAAAAAAAAAAAACGTGGACATTGTCACAACTCCAACTAAACGGTGAACAAATTTGATCGATCAAAGTTTCACTTAGCCCATCACTCCGAGACCCTATTCGGGGGTGTGACAAAAGGCCCACAAATTTGGCAGTTGTTACTTCCATGACGTAGTCTTAGGATGTGACATGGCCAATGCATTGACGCTGCCATATGGCCCTTGAAAATCTCTAGGGAGCCACGTGGCAGCATATGGGGAAGGTCTCAAGTCCTCCATATGATTTTTTTCCGTCTTATAGTGAGTGAATCTTGTGAGAACTAAGTATGTATAAGTCTTAAAAAATTCTCAAGTTATTCATAGATATAGAAGAAGAGATATTACGTAATATTAATATGCAATAGTTTCATAACAAATTAAAGTGATTGCATCTGGGAGACAAAAACGATGAGCTTAGCTCGCCTAGTGGTTTCTGCTGTTTTTCACTATTTTCTTTTAGCTGATTCTCCTTGTTGTTTATCACAAATGCAATTGAGTTTTGTTTAACTGGTCCATGTGACATGCCTCCCCCATACATCAAATTATTATATGCTTAATTCTCGTGAGGTTCTCACAGAGAAGTTGGTTATTATTTGATACATCCTCTGTTCTTACATGGGAGATATATGGTAAATTAATAATTAGGTGGAATCATGCATGAAAAGCATTTTGCCTTAGGCATCAAATCGACATGGAAAAGGAAAAATTGCAAAAAAAAAGAAAGAAACACTAGTCACTTTGAGTTTGAAAAACAGCCCCACACCTGTTTTGTGGCATGTATACCCCTATGAGTTATCTGGAATTGCAAACCCCCCCCCCCCTCCCTAAAATTTTTTTCTTCACTATTTCTAACAAAAAAAACATGACAAAAAACTTAAAATATAATCATTGTCATGCTTACATTTTAAATAAAATTGCTTTCATATAAATTCTATCTCCTCGCTCTCACTTTCCTCTCCATCATCTGCAATCTTAAGCATGGTAAAACGGCATACAAATATTACACATGGCATACGTATGTCAAGCGATATTACTCCACTATTTTTTTTTATGTTTTACAATGTAATTGCTAGAAGAGTTAACAAAGAGGATATTTTGTAGACCGACGGCCGCCAGGTCCAAAGCCTGGCCAGCCTGACGTAGGCAAAGCCCAAAGCCCGAGAAATTCCCTTTGTGCAAATAAAAAACAATTGTAAATTAATTTTCTGAATAAAATATTTTATTTTGTTAATTCTTTTTGAATAAAATATATTTTTATTATTTAATTGGTTTCTCAGGTTTTTGGGTTTTGGGCCAGACTCGTGGGCCAAAAATCTAGCCCCCAACCTAAAAAATGGGGGAAGAGCTAGGTCGAGCCGACGAGGCTAGGTTGCTCATGAATAGATCTAGTATGTTGTAAATAGAGGGAACTTGTGTACACTTATGTGTGTGTGGGGAGTAGGGGTGGAAATGGATCGGATACGATCGAATAGTCTCAAATATGAATACGAATCTATATTTTTAAAACGAATACGAATATAAATTCGAATATACTCAAATACAGATACGAATATTCTTGAATACGAATACAGATATTTTTGAATACGGATTTTATCGGATACGAATATCGGATAAAACGGATTCCTAGCGGTTTTAATGATTTTTCACCGATATTTGACCGGTTACCGGTTTTAAACCGCCTAAATTCAAATTTTGAGTCACAAAATTCGTACGGATTTTTCATGGGTTCTAGAAAAGGATCGAATACGAATTGAATAGTTTCGAATATGAATATGGATACGAATATTCTCGAATACGAATATGAAAGTTTTCGAATATGAATTTTGCTTACCACATTCGTGTTTTCTCGGATACGAATATCGGATAAAACGAATTATCCGTTACTGTTTTCCACCCTAGTGGGGAGGGGGTATTGTAAAATAAGTTGTTGAGAGTTTCTTCATACTTACAACGACATATAGGGGTGTTTTTGCAATTTTGCCATGATTTTTGTTTTGAAATGTAGTAGATGTGAGTGATATCTCTATTTACTCTAACTACGTATTAAATTTTAAGTTTAAATCTAACCTATGTTTAGAATAATAAAAATAAGAAAATTCTGATAAATGATAAACCAAAAGAAAAGGGAAAAAAGAAAAACAAGAAAGTCACTTTTGTGTCTTCTTCGTATGAACAACAAGACAACATTATTGCAGGTGCAGGATTTTCGTATACTGCAGTACTTTGTACGGACAATATTGTCGCCATTGCTCTGCTAGATTGTGTTTAAGATCCTTTTGATCCAAACAAATAGCAAAACCAAAAAAAAGATTAGCAGCAGCAAGCATCCAATCGTTCTTTTTAACTGGAAAAACTGAGGAGGACCGGCAGGTTCGATGTACATAACCGGAGGTTAATAAGCTCTGTCGTCAAATGCTTGTTTAGAGCTCACTTGCATTTGTTTGTCTGCCGAGCCTGCCTTCTGGGAGCAGGGTTTCCGTTGACATCAACTGGACTATGGCTAACTATTGTGCTGAATTTGCAGAAATAGTTGACTATGAACTTCTTTAGTTTTACACTTTCGGTCTTACTCTCCTTGTTGACATCAGAAGTTAGCTCTGTTTGGAATGAAGGAGTTTCACAAGAAATAGTTCAATTCTTTCTAATAGGATGTAGAACCAAAGATGGCGACTAGAGGTGGATCAATAGAAGCTCACTCTTTTTAGACATCAAATCGAATCCCTTGGATTGTCCACAGCTTCGAAACACACATCAAAAGATCAAGCATACGAAGATTACAAGCCAACCCTACAAAAACTGAGCCAAAACACTCATCTGGTGGTTTGACCGAAAGGAGGTAGTGGTTTGACCGCTTGGCTGGTATGAACACAGGTCACCGGTAGTTGGACCACTCGGGCGGCCTGACCGGTGCCTTGGGCAGAGGCAAGAATAGCTCGGGTTCAAAAGTCCAAAAGACCCTATTCAAAAACCATAGCTCCAAATCTTATGAAACTTGGTGCAAACCTTCAGAAGGATGTCATGAACCTATTCCAAGCAAAGATCAAGATGATCAATGTTAAAGTTTTCACCTTTATCTAAAACAAAGAAGGTTGTACCATTTTTTGTTTTGGCTCAAGCTGATTTTCAGTTCTAGGAATAGGGGTGTGGTCCGCCCTTAGGCCTGTGGTTCAACCGAAGCCAGTCAGACCGGTCATCACCAGCGGTCAGACTGTCAAGCTGGTCCAACCGCTCTCCCATAGCAGTTCGACCGGTCTAAAGAAGTTGAACTCCATTTGCTTTTCCGCTTTTGTGAGTTCTTTGTTGGTGAGCAAATATGATATTCCTAACTTTCAATAGCTAGTGAAGTGAAAGTTTTGGAATACCATTTAGGAGGTTGAATTTAAAGGCATTGGGCCTGTTCTTTTTGGCTTTGGCTTTTAGCTTTTAGCTGCGGCTTATAACTTTTAGACTATTTGTGAAAAAGAATATGGAATAACAAAAATTCACATGCAGTTTTGGTCGATATAAATGAAGTCGTTGTAGTGTGTATTATAATCAACTTGTAGATCCTGTCTTAAAAATATATTTCATTTGAAAGCTAGTTACTATTGAAAAGCCAAAACACAACTTTTAAATGCTGAAAAGAAGAGGCCCGATCATTCACCCCCTCCCTGTTGATTGCTATATCGAGTCCAACAAATGATATTAGAGCCCGGTTATATCTTCTTAATAGATCTTAATCAGTCTAAGAACAATGACATTGAATTGGTATTCCAACAAACCACCAATATTTGATTGGCTCGACTTTCCTTATTGGAGGGCAAAAATGTCTGCCTACATTCAGGCCCAAGGGCATTTGATTTGAAAGAAAGTGAAGAGTCCTTATGTTGTTCCTGCTGATGATTAGATCATTTTAGCGAATCTTAAAGATATGACGGCAAACAGTAAGGCTTAGAATTTCTTGATTTAGGAGCAAGTCTCTCGTCTTGCTTCTGCTTATGAGATCTAGAAGACCTTTGTTGACTATCATGAGGGCTCTTCATCGATCAAGGAAGTAAGATAGAATCAATTCAAGAAAGAGTACTCTAAGTTTGAGCAATAGCCCGATGAATCTTTGGATGAGTTATTTTTTAGGTTCACCGAGATTCTCAATTGGCTTGACTTATTCTGAGTCTGGGAATGCATGCCAAGTGCTCGGTGTCCTAGATGTCAAAGGTTAGGTGATGAAGATTACATCCGTTAATATCAATACTGGCATGAGTGAGCTCCCCATAGATAAGATCTACTCGAGGTTAAAAACGCATGTGATTGCTTTCATCTGTCGTCTTCCTAAAACAGTTGATGATTTTTGTGATTGATCTCATAAAGAATGGGTCTTCTATATCGCTGGACTTTGGCTCTTCCAGATTTTTCTTGTCCGCTATGCATGAGTTGAGTGATGAGCAACTTGAAAAGCTACCCAAGAAAGACTTAGCCCTTCTATCCACCAAATTCACCAAAGCCTACCAAAATATGAGAAATAGGAAGAGAGGATGCCCCTTCTTCTATTTTGAGTGTGGTGAGCCAAACCACATTTGAACAAACTTTGAAGGACACAGAGGAGAAGGGGTGCCACAAGTCTCCTTGAGCTCATGATATGAAGAATCTAGACTCACCATTATAAGTTAATGGTATATTTTGATAATTAGTAACAATCATATTGTGGGACTAATATTTTTATATTTTTATTGAGATAGATGAATAGGTTATGTCCTATGGTGGTAGATGATTTGAAATGGGTTCATGTATTGATCATCATCAAGTTAAGCAAAAGTTATCATACGTTGATGACTAAAGTCAAAGACCTGAACTTGAAGTGAACATATGCGTCATCAAGTTTCAAGAGGATGTGCAAAACAAATGTATAACTAGTAGCTAAGGATGTGTTTCTTAGTCGTCTTACTGGTCTTAGTTTTGATGAAAGACCAGGTTGCTAGTGCAGGTTGTTGTAGTATTAAGAGGGATGATGAGGACATGACCCCAATGGATACAACCATATTTGCTATGCTTGTTGTTCCAATTACAAGAGCTCCTACGCATCACTTAAATTATAAGGTGAGCTCGTTTCAAAAAGGTTTTACTTTGTGTGATAAAGAACGTATGATATTACATAATGAGAGTTTGTTGCGTTTGTTATTATGTACCGAGATTTATGATGAAGATCATGCAATACGTGAGGCTACACATATGCTAAAACCGAGGACAGTTTTCTATCAAGAAGGGGAGGATGATGTGACCACGCCACAAACATATACGACAATAGCGCCCAATATCAAGATTGAACTAAAGGTGAATTCGTTTCTTCAGCCTTCATATGTTACTGAGAATAGACCGCTACCTAATGCAAGTGATTTAATTATGCTTAGGAACTTGGGAAAGGATGAAGGAAAGGGACATGGAGTCCTGGACATGCATGGAAGGAATAATGGAGGTCACCACGTCACTTTGGGACCAAGTCAAGCACGAATTCGAGTTGGACACGTTTTGGAATCAGACTCGGACTGCTGCAATGGTACCAAGTTCAAACGGGCATAACTTCCTCATACGGACTCGTTTTGGGACGTTCTTGTACTTCATGGAAAGCTTATCAAGTCTACTTTCCAACGGATCTAACCTCATCTTCAAATTCTATCCGAGCCGGCCGAAATCGTCAAAAGAGTCCACGTTGGTCACGTACTGGAATCGGATTCGGACTGCTGCAATGGTGCAAGTTTAAACGGACATAACTTCCTCATACGGACTCCGTTTGGGACGTTCTTGTACTTCATGGAAAGCTTATCAAGTCTACTTTCCAATGGATCCGGCCTCATCTTCAAATTCCGTTCGAGCCGGCCGCAATCATGAAAAGAGTCCACGTTGATTTCTGAGTCCGAGTCAAAAAAAGGTGCTGCGCCACCACCAATTGGGCCCATGGGCCTTGTAACCCTAGAGCATGCACTTTGGACGCCCCTCCTGGTTGTTCTCCCTATAAAGGAGCCACCGCCTCCGTTGCTAAGACTTGGATTTTGTTGAGTTTAGGTTTAGCTATTATGCAAACTTCTGTTCTTCAGTTGTGTCGGACGACCACCTGTCAAGACAGCCTTCGGAATCCCACCTTTTGATCTTCATATCAATATTTGCAATTTCAGATTGCTTGTTATCTTGTTCTTGCGTGTTCTTCGGTTGCATGCAGGAATAGACCTTCGTGGTCAGGTCAACCGCGTTCTTGGCACGGTTGATAACAACTTGGAGTGTGGTTCAGCGATTGCTAAGGCGCAAGCGACGTCGTTCGGTTGTAGTCGGATCGCCAGGGTCGCCTCCGCCAAAATCGATAGTTATCATCCTATCGGAAGATCGGGACCCCATCGCCTCATCAAGTGGTATCAGAGCTTCCGTTGACCGGTAGGAATTTCTTGTATCCCTAGTTAGTAGATTGGTTTTTATTTCCTATAGTCCAGAAAAATTGCCCCACAAAAAGAGTTAATTTCCGCTGTCCAAACCCCGTTGTGCCTTTCAATCTTTTAGTTTTGGTTTGCTAAATTGAATTTGTGTCCGTTTTAGCTTTGTCTAGTTGCTGGTCATATCCTTGATTCCATAAAAATCCAAACAAAAAAAAAATCCCACACCAAACCCTAATTCCAATTTCGGCTGTTTTTTCCTTTCTCTGCAGCCGCCACCAAAAAAGCCATAACTTTTGATTCCGAGATTATTTTTGAGTGAGACCACCGCCATTAGATTCAAATCTTCATTTTCCATCTATCTGTAAAATTTCACGTCATTCCCGCAAGGCAGATAAGAGATATCTGCGGTGGAAGTTGACCTCAAATTCCAGATTGAATCTGCAACAGTTGGCACTTGTGAATTTTGTGCGAATTTTTCGGTCGGTTTCCAGAACTTGGCCCCAAAACAAAAGTTGTAGAAAAAGCCGTCAGAAAACGGAGAAAAAAATAATCATTGAAAAAAAGGCAACTGACAGAAAGTTACGGCCAAAATACCGACGTGCTGTCCAGTGGACAGAAATCTACAGATTTCAAGTTTTGGGTCAATCCTTGTGCTCTTCAATTCCAGATTGCATTCAATTGAATTATCTTGCATTTACCACTCCTATACATTACCATACACATATTTTAGCCTTCTTCCATCATTGGTTGATCAGCAACATAGGCTAAGTGCTAGATACGAACTATAATTCAATTCTATGCAATTTCTGAAATTAATTGATTGTTTTCCTTTGCTACAAAATACATAGCCTATCGAAGCTCCACTTTTCTACTAACCGAACAGATCTCGCTGTACCTTGCAATCGCTTTACTCATCACTTGAGTTAGATTTATCACGAACCAGCCACCGGTTGCACCACCTGTTTGCTTTGGTAAGAACTTGTAAGAATTTGGTAAAAGCTTGAGAGATGTGTGACCTGTTTAAACTGCAGATCCTAGTAGTTGATAGGAACATATACTTGTGATTTGTTTCCTTGTTTTCTACTAACCATGGCAGGTTCACGGAATGATTACAAGATAGATCCACATCTTCTTCGAGAAATTGGCCGGGAGATCAAAAAAATTCGCGAGGAACACGCACGCTTGAGACAAGCTTCTTCACCATGGGAGGTACACGATCATGATAGTACGTCTGGTAAAGCTAAAATCACTTTGCCATCCTTTAATGGTAAATATGATCCTGATGGTTACCTTGATTGGGAACTAGCTGTTGATCAAAAATTTACTTGCCATGAATTTCCTGAGAATAGACGAGTTAGGGCTGCTACTAGTGAATTTACCGATTTTGCTTCTATTTGGTGGAAAGAACATTGCCATCAACATCCCAATAACATACCTAACACTTGGGAGGCTTTAAAATTGCTTATGCGCCGTCGATTTGTTCCCTCATATTATGCTCGTGATTTGTTTAATAAACTGCAACATTTAAAACAAGAAAGTAGAACTGTAAGGGAATATTATCGTGAATTAAAAACTCGTTTATTGCGTTGTGGTTTAGAGGAACATGCTGAAGCTTCAGAGAATAGATTTTTACGTGGGCTTAATAAAGAAATTCAGGACCTTATCATTCACGAAGAATATAATTCTCTCCCTCATTTGTTTATACTTGCTTGTAAGGTTGAAAGTCAGATTGAGGAGAAATTGAGAGTGGTTGATGATAAGAAACATGAGAACAAACCTGTGTTTGTGCCTTTTTCTGTGACTAACAACTTGCAGGTAGTTGAGAACCATGTCAAAGAGGAGCATGAACTGATTGAACCATCGACTCCATTGGTTGAGAACGAAGATAAGGAGATGGATGCACCTACTGTCACAAGCGAGGTGCAACATAAGGATGATCTGCTGCATCTTATGCCATTAGAGGAGAAGTTTGAGGCATCTACAGTATCTGATGAGGACGATAATAACAAAGACATTGATTTGGTGCTACAACAAGACATAGAGCAACCTTGTGAGTATATACCTGCTGTAGTGCAATCATTTGATATTCCTTGTGTTGACTTGAACGAATCGTGTGTTGATCTAAATTCTCATAATTTTGCACATGTCGAATTAATTACACATAAGGAAGTATTTGATAGAATATCCCCTGCTGATGCATTGTGCTATATCATGCTTAATGAGGCCGTTAGTTTGGATTGTGCTATGGAGAAAGTTTCTGAACTTGCATGTTCGAAATTCTTGTTTAGTGCCTACACCCCTGGGTATAAGTTTAATTTGATTGGAGATTATAGTGTAGAAAATCAATTTTTTGTATATCGAATATGCATAACTTGTGAACACATGGATGAATTGAAGCTTGCTGTTTTGGACAACAATTCTTGTGTGTTGAATCTTATTCAATATGAGAGGGAAGTAAAATTTAGCACTCATCCAATGCCTATGTGTTCATCTCTTTTTGCACCATCTAATATGGACAATCTGAATAAAGATGATGAATTATGGAAGAACTTACAAATCTTTTCACCCTTGCTAGATAAATTTGCTATTGCTCAATTGAGATATGATTGTATAGATAAACTTGGTTTGATTCCAAAAGTTGTAGCTTTGCCTATATGTGCCACCACAACAAGTTTACAACTTCAAAGATTTGAATTGCATAAATGCTTCACTTACATTTGCAAAACAAGTTGCGATAATTACTGTGTGAGAAATTTTCATTTGTATGATTACTTTTGGGTTAATAATACAACGAGCTTTTATGATTGCTGCTGTGTTATAACATTAATTGTGCAACAACGAAGAACTGTTAAAACGGATGACATATACATATACCATGCATACACCTTGGCTTCTTTGTTACCATACTTTCAGTTTATCAAAAGCCGAGGACGGCTTTGTTTTCAAGAAAGGGAGGATGATGAGGACATGACCCCAATGGATACAACCATATTTGCTATGCTTGTTGTTCCAATTACAAGAGCTCCTACGCATCACTTAAATTATAAGGTGAGCTCGTTTCAAAAAGGTTTTACTTTGTGTGATAAAGAACGTATGATATTACATAATGAGAGTTTGTTGCGTTTGTTATTATGTACCGAGATTTATGATGAAGATCATGCAATACGTGAGGCTACACATATGCTAAAACCGAGGACGGTTTTCTATCAAGAAGGGGAGGATGATGTGACCACGCCACAAACATATACGACAATAGCGCCCAATATCAAGATTGAACTAAAGGTGAATTCGTTTCTTCAGCCTTCATATGTTACTGAGAATAGACCGCTACCTAATGCAAGTGATTTAATTATGCTTAGGAACTTGGGAAAGGAGAAGGAAAGGGACATGGAGTCTTGGACATGCATGGAAGGAATAATGGAGGTCACCACGTCACTTTGGGACCAAGTCAAGCACGAATTCGAGTTGGACACGTTTTGGAATCAGACTCGGACTGCTGCAATGGTACCAAGTTCAAACGGGCATAACTTCCTCATACGGACTCGTTTTGGGACGTTCTTGTACTTCATTGAAAGCTTATCAAGTCTACTTTCCAACGGATCTAACCTCATCTTCAAATTCTATCCGAGCCGGCCGAAATCGTCAAAAGAGTCCACGTTGGTCACGTACTGGAATCGGATTCGGACTGCTGCAATGGTGCAAGTTTAAACGGACATAACTTCCTCATACGGACTCCGTTTGGGACGTTCTTGTACTTCATGGAAAGCTTATCAAGTCTACTTTCCAATGGATCCAGCCTCATCTTCAAATTCCGTCCGAGCCGGCCGCAATCATGAAAAGAGTCCACGTTGATTTCTGAGTCCGAGTCAAAAAAAGGTGCTGCGCCACCACCAATTGGGCCCATGGGCCTTGTAACCCTAGAGCATGCACTTTGGACGCCCCTCCTGGTTGTTCTCCCTATAAAGGAGCCACCGCCTCCGTTGCTAAGACTTGGATTTTGTTGAGTTTAGGTTTAGCTATTATGCAAACTTCTGTTCTTCAGTTGTGTCGGACGACCACCTGTCAAGACAGCCTTCGGAATCCCACCTTTTGATCTTCATATCAATATTTGCAATTTCAGATTGCTTGTTATCTTGTTCTTGCGTGTTCTTCGGTTGCATGCAGGAATAGACCTTCGTGGTCAGGTCAACCGCGTTCTTGGCACGGTTGATAACAACTTGGAGTGTGGTTCAGCGATTGCTAAGGCGCAAGCGACGTCGTTCGGTTGTAGTCGGATCGCCAGGGTCGCCTCCGCCAAAATCGATAGTTATCATCCTATCGGAAGATCGGGACCCCATCGCCTCATCAGGTCTTGACTAGTAGCCTGAGTGTGTTATATGTTGATAGCTCATTTACTTGCCTTAGCTCTCCATGACATGATACTAGTATTTGTGAATATGTTTTGTAAATAGTTGTAGCTTATGCATAATCCTTGTAACATGTGACTTAGATTTACGAATGTGTTTTGCAAATGGTTGAAGTTTATATTCCCTACTTCTTGAGGCACGATGCAAATGGTTGAAGGCCACCCCTCTTGCACCACGTGGCAGTTTATATCCAACGACTCACCCATGTTCATCTAAATGGCTCAACCGTGCTTGGTCAATGCAAATTAATTAACCAGGACGTACCTATTATAGATTTGTGGTCACACTATTTTACATTAGAAAGGGGTTACAAGATTAAGTTCTTAGGGATTATCTAAGCGGTTCTACCATAAACCCCACTCTCGTGCTACATCCATACCTACACTTCTTACCATCCGTCTAGATATAAATCAAGTCTTAGGGTTTTTGGGAGCACAATATATTTTAGTTCAATATACCAGCCACTTCTCACTAGTGGCTACCCAAAATCAACTTTTCATGGTTTGAAATGATGTCAGAGCAAATTAATGTTCCCGGGTATCTAAGTAAGGCTAAGCATGGCACTTAGATATAACTTATAACTAGTATGTTTATCATTAATTCTAGGATGACAAGGGGTATTTGTTCAAATGTCAAGGGGTGAGGTATAGTAGTGCAATTATTAACAAGTAATTAACTAGAACCTTAAAGCAAATATAAATTTGTATAATAAATTAAAGTATGCAATTTCATAATTTAAATCAACATAATTTGCACTCATGTAGGTTCAATATGATCAAAGTATTGGCTTGCTTAGCTCACAAGTTTGTTGGTCTTGATGGTCCTGGTAGGGCTCAACCTATGGCTCTTTCGGTTCTCGTACTCTAATCGAATGAGTGCAATGAAAAACAAATAAATATATAAACATATAAATAAATTCAAATGAAAATCTAAATGAACTTCAAAATTCATTATTTTACTCAGTTAGGAAGATATTGATTTTAGATGAATTTTGAAATAAGTTTTATTTGATTTGGATTTAAACTAGTGAAAACATGCCTTCCAAAGTTTACATCAGAATTAATTCCCAAAATAAACAAAGGGGAAAGAGAGAGAGAGTGCTGTCTCACTAATAGGTGGGGCCTAAGGATTTAATTTATTTTTATTTATTTTCTTACTATAAAATCCAATAGAGGCTGACTGGTGGTGCCCTCAATGTTTTTATTTTCCTTTTGAATTGTTTTCTAAAGGAAAAGGGAAGAGTGACTGATAGGTGGGATCAGCATAGTAAAGATGGCCCACTTGTTAGTGACTCAAAACTAAAATCTAGTTTTATTTATTTTTCTTAATCGGTTGGGTCCACATGTTAGTGACCAATTAGTCCTAATTAATGAACATCAATACACTAACTTAATTATGGCTTAAGACATCACTAATGCTTAATTATCTACAATTACTTCTCTCTCTCCTGAACAGAGCATGGCTTGTCATGCTCGAAGCTAGCAAGGAAGGCAGCAGGGTCATCGACGATGCCCAAAATGGATTGCCGAGACCACACCACACCTATAGGGGGCGGTGCCATCACCAGCGATGAGCCGTGGTGGCAGTGCGACAACGTGCAACGGCGGTGGTGGTTAGCCACCATGGCATCGATGGCGTGGTGAGGAATTAAAAGGTGTGAACAACATCTATGGGACCTAGGAAACTAACCGGAGTGGTTGGTAGTGGTTGGTAGGGTTTGGGAAGTCTTGAGGCGTCCAACGACGAGAACCTGACACGGTGCAGCGGAGGACCACAGCTCCAGTGAGCTAGGGGCATCGGCGGCCAAAATCGTCAGTAGGGACTGAAAGAGGGATGTTGGGGTGCTTTGGCCAGGAGGAATTGGATGATGACATGTCGGTTCGTCAAGTTAGTGAGGTGGTCGAACTTGGGGGAGAAGACTGCGTCGGTGAACTACGAGAGTGGAAAACGCAATTGCGTGAGGGAACACAGGGAGGAGGGCAAGGCAAACTCATTGACGCGCTTGAGGAAGAGGAGGAACTCACCAGAGCGGCATGGTGATGGTGAGGGCACGGCGGTGCTCAGCGGTGCCAGAGGCGAGCTCTCGCCGGGCTCATGATGGCCAAGGAGATAGTGTGGAGGGGTTGAGGGAGGGGTAAGGAGCAGGGGAAAAAGGCTCAGGCGACTTTTATAGCCGGAGAGAGGTGGCACAACACTATGCATGCACAGTGGCACAGAAGCAAAGGGTGGTGTGGGAGCACACGGTGTAGGCACGCGTGGCGCGGCGGGAGTAGCATGACATGGGTGTGGGCACAAGCATGCAACACGAGCTCACATGTGGCGCTACGTGACGCGCACGGTGGGCGAGGGTCAGTGTGTGATCGAGAGAGAGGAAAGTGAGAGAGAAGAGAGGGAGAGGGTGGCGGGCGACACACACAAGGCGGGGACTATGGCGGGCACGCGATGCGGTGGCAGGCATGGGCATGAGCGGCGAGCGTAGATGCAGTGCGACGTGGGCGCACCGGGAGCAGAGGAAGAGAGGAGAGAGAGAGAAAGGGAGAGATGGGCCGAAGGTGAGTGGGCCGAGGGGGAGAAAGAAAATGCTAGGCTGACCCAAACTTTGCATTTGGATTTTGAGTTTGGATTTTAGAATTTGAATTCAAATTCTAATTTGATTTTGAGTTTGAATCATTGGATTTGATTTTCAGTTCTGATTTTGAGTTTCACATTGCCAATTCCACCTCAGTTTAAATTTGAGTTTCCATTCAATTTTGGATTTTGTTTTTGTGAACAATTTGTAATAGAGATCAATTCAACAAGTTTTTATTCCAAAATTTGAATCCCCAAATTGGGTCATTACAAGAACATAGTACATTGATGTTAGATATCACTTCATTTGAGGAGTTATTACTTAAGGTTATGTTAAAGTTTGCAAAATTAGTACTCATGATAATCTAACTGATATGTTGACAAAACTAGTTTATACCACCAAGTGTGAGCTCTACCCAGACTTAGTCATTATCACTCATTAGTCCTTTCAGATGTTTGACACACGAGAGGTGTTCTACAAGTTCTTCGGTTCTTTTATGCTATAGGAGAAATTTGGCTCAAGTAGATATTGTTGTAATTTGTAATCTGAATCTAGTCGAGTCTGATCGCTCTCTAGTAGGGTTTGATTGCTTTTAGACTATAATCAGGTTTCGCTCAAAAGGTAAAATAATCAAGTTGACAAGTCCTACAAAAACTCATTACCTGACTAGTATACGATTATGAACTGGTCGAAATTTTTGGACTGGTCGGACTGATTGTGGTCAGATATGTTTCAACTAGAATGACTAGTCATGAGCAATACAAATTGGTCAGAGATTATGATTGGATCATCTTCATATCTATGATGAACTCTGCACCGATCTGCATTAGATGTGGTGCCCAAAGGTGATTGCATTGACTGTAGTCACACATGGCTACTCGAGGCCTTCCGACTACAACTCTTCATCATCTCCGACTGGGACTCTGTTTCGTCTCCAAGTAGGATACTTTTCCCTTTACCAATTATGACGCTGTTTCTTCATCGTCTGAGACTCTTATCCTCAAGGGTATTTATACCCTTGTAAGCCTCTCAGTATGGTAAGCCAAAATTGCCAATGCATATGTAATACGTCAAGAGCGTTCTATAACTTCTCCTCTGTATAGTGATTTCGTTTATTGTGTGTTGTGGTTTTTCCTATAAATATTTTCCACGTTAAATCTTTGTCTCGTTTTTCTTGATTATTCTTCGTTGTTTCGTATCTTTCCTAATTGTTTCCTCTGTTTCGTATCTTGCCTAGTTTTCTCAACATGTACTCTGTGTTCGTTGTCCCTAAACCAGATAACCCATGTTGTGTCAGCGAAGCAAATCTTGCATCTACATGCTTACTGGGTTGTTTTCCTTAATTTTGTCGCTTTGTGGTCAAGTTGACCCAAAAAGCGGTCAATGAACTGCTTAATCTTCAGAATGCGGGTCAATGGTTCGCAAAATGCACTATAGCACACACCATATTGATGACAATGGACCATTCTATTGCCTGAATGAAAAACTAAATTTAAATACGGTAAAGGCGGCATTGCCATTTTAATGAAACTAAGATTGAGTCAGCGTGTTATTATGAAATCTTATTTTTTATTTGCAATTTAGTAAGGGGAAATTTTGTATTATAGGTTTTCTTGTTCCTTGGAAATATGTACATGCTTCTAATCTTCTAGATGTATAATCTATGGAGTATCATTAAATATGTTCTATGGAGTGTCCTTTTGTTGGTGCATTTGTATTTGTTGGATTGGAATCGGATGATAGTGGGAGAAAGTGATGATGTGAAGCTCTCTTGTGCTTTGTTTTGCACTCAACTTTAACCCAAAATTTTGATAATAGTCACTGACCCACAGACTAACATGAAAGTTCATTCATGCCGCTATCTGGTATCCTTTTCATCTTAGTCATAATTACCATATGTTTATTTTATTTGTCCGTCGTGCAGTGCAAACGATGTCACTAAATGATTACTCAATTATCTATCATCAAGTCAACCAGGCCTCCGGAAATTGAAGTAAATTGATCCAAGATCATCACATAGAATTTCATTTCTTTATGCAAATTAAAATAGGTGTGCATAAGCATGGAGTAAAAAAAATACTTAAGCAGCTGACACAGCCCACATGGCAACTGCCTATATAAACCACACCGTTACAAATTCCAAACCACAAACCAAACCAAAGTTTGAGAATCCAAATCCAAAGCCAAAGCTGCCTCATCACTTGGAGTGAATCACATCTCTGGATCATGAATATGAGGATGGGTGCTCGAGATCTGAAGCTCAAGGGGCTCAAGAGGGCTCTGAAGGAGAAGAAGGCCAGGCTCTACATCATCCGTTGATGTGTCACGATGCTCCTAAGCTGGCATGATTGATTGATTAAATCAAACAGCTGGGATCACATTTGTCCTTACTTCTCTATTTGTTTCTTCTTTGATTAGCCAGTGTACTGGCTGCAATTTTGGGTTGTATCTGTGATACATGTAGTGCGTAGCTGTATATAATTTGGCAAAGTTGTCAGAATTAGAAATGAATGGCAGCTTCTGTTGAAGTTTGGAATACTATTTCCCCCAAATCTTACTTGATTTGGCCTTGCCAAAAAATTCTGAAGGTCAGACCTCCCTGACAGATAGTGAAAGATACAAAATTTTGCTTAGTGCATAAGTAAGCATGTACCATAGGCCACAGATATACAGGTGAGGCCAACAAATTTGAATTTGCCATCGTTAGTTGGTACCAGGGTTATGATAACCAGCCGATTTTCGCAAAAATCAATTCTATCAGGCATTTTTGAATAAATCGGTTCTATCGAGCACCCCCAGTTAGAGTACAAACCGGTCTCAAATGTTTCGTCTAAATTTGAATTTGCACCGATACACCGTGTTAGACTGATTTGCTTTGAAATTTTCGGCCCAAAAACTCCGATAAATTTTGATTTAAAAATTTCAGGCCAAAATCTACTGAAATTAACCGATAATCAGTCCTATCGGTGTTACCGCCCCTCACATTATCCGACGACCAACAATGCAGTAGTTGTGGTTTTGATGCCTCATGCTCGATGTACCAATTGCTCTTAATGTTTCACTTCATTCTCCTTTCATCAACTGCACGAGCGTGATAGCTCAGCGGTTTATAAGGGAGGTCGTGAGTTTGATTCCTATCGGAGTGGATTAGGTTTATGGATTTTCGGAGCGATCTCGGGTTGATCTAGCTGTCTAGCTCAAATTTCTAAAAGAAAGGATGCACCTAAGCGGATTATTCGGAGCAAGCATTTCTTTCTTTGATATGGCCCTGTTCTTTTCAGCTTCTAAAAACTGCTTTTCGACTTTTCTACAGTAACTAACTTTTAAATGGAGTTTTTTTTCAAGATATGATCTACTAGTTAATTATAGTACATACTTTACTGACTTCATTTATATCGGTAAAAACCACACGTGAGTTTTTGTTACTCTGTAATCTTTCGTATAAACAACCCAAAAGTCAAAAGCCGCATCCAAAAGCCACAAGACATAGCCAAAAAGAACAGACCCATAATATCTCACTAACTAAAATGAGATAATTGCAAAAGTTGATCTATGTATTGGTGCTTGTGGGAGCACATAGCTTTTGCCAAAGTACCACAGTGGCTTCCTCATTTGTGAAATAAAGCCTGATGTATAGTGAAATGCCAAAGGATCCCACTTTGCAAAAGCTGATAAGTGCTCTCACTGTTCTACAGTTCCTACCAAGGCATGGAGCTATCCATCCTTTTTGGGTTGTCTTTTGGGGCTTACACATCTTCTAGATTTTTCTCTTCTCATGTTTGGTGTTGCTTTGCTGATCTTTTGGTCCTGCAAACAAGATTTGAACTTTTATGGATCGAGTTGATACAATATTAGACTGATAGAAAAAGAGAGAATTCACATCTGTTCCCCTTTCGTTCAGATCAGAGAAAGGGTGTTAAGTCTTAACACCACAGAATGTTGATTGCCCAGGACAGACTTAACTGCTTGGGCTGAAAACTGTAGCTAGGTTGTAGGACACTCACTGATGGTAGTGACATCTTGCTGAAAAACAAAACAAACATTTTTTTTTTGCTTTGTCCTGCCTATAAATTTCTTTGATGTTATTTTTTGAAGTTGTGTTTTCAGAAGGAATATATATGAATTTTGATATTTAGGCCATACTTGAGTTTCATATGAAATCTGTTGGATAGGACATATTCAGTTCCTGTGAGAATTATTTGTTCCAAACATATATCATATACATCCAAAATCTATTTTAAAAGGGAAATTTTACCATCCTTGAGGGGGAAGAGGTACCAAATTTAAGCCGTTGATCGCACTGATCGAACGGCTGAGATTTGGCAGTACCTAGTGGTACCGGACGCGAGGTACCAAGAGGTACAAGGTACCAAGAGGTACCAAATTTTGAGCCGTTGATCACACTGATTGAACGGCTGGATCTAATTTGGTACCTCTTGGTACCTTATACCTCTTGGTACCTCCTCAAGGATAGGAAAACTGCTCATTTTAAAAAGTCATGTTACACAATTGAATGCCTTTTGCCCCGTATCTAAATGTTCAGACTGGTAAATAACACTTTGAAAAAGGTGATATTTGCTTCCATGGTGCTGCGAGAGTTTTGTGATTTTGATACCTTGGAGAACTTCTCTGATTTTTGGTACTTTGGAGAACGTCTCTTTCTTTTTTTTTCGGTGAAGCATATGTTTGCCTATCATCACTTTCTTAAAGTCGATATGTGCTTGCACTGTCGTACACTGCTACAGAAAACAGATGCCTACTTTACATCTGTCACTTTTAATTATTTGGTTCATCAATTCATTTTCATAGATTTGTTCTTTGTATTGCAAAGTTGCATGCATCTCTGCTACTGAACACCAATCTGCGAAATAAAATTTATGTCGAATTGCTTTTTAGGACCGCATAAACTAGCTGCATATGCCGTATTTTTGGCGAATTTCAGAAGGCACGAGAGAGAGAGAGAAGCTTATGCAGTGCTAGATCAAGACCAAGCTATGGGTATAACTCATCCTAGCCTGATATTTCAACAAGCTTTGAACATAGACTTGAGCCTATCCCCAACTGTTTGTCTGGTGTGAGACTCGCTGAACATGAGCACAAGTTAGTGTGTGAGAAGTTGATCAAAATGCTAGCCTATCAAATAAAGAAAATCTTGTTTTACATAGGTTCATCTTGCTTCACAGGAGTATTCATCAAATGCCGCCATTGTAAATGCAGGTTTGATTACAAGGCAACATTTAAAATGAATGGAATCCTAGCCATAATCAAAGAACCTACTTCAAGATAATCATGCATCTGGAAGATGGAGAAGCAATTGCATATGAGAGCCATCAAATCCACATCTTACTAAGCATTATCATTGTAGGAAGACAAGAGTTGGGTGGAATAGGATGTATTGCATTGAGCCTCTTGAGCGGTATATATAGAGGTACAAGACTTGGGGGGCAAGATGGTACAAGGAATTGTAATCCCCATGGACTCTAACCTACCAAATACATTGTACTCTAACATCCCCCCGCAGTCACAACGGGAGCGTCGCAGACGGTGAGACTGGAGAAGAAGCCGAAGAGCTAACATCCCCCCGCAGTCATAACCATGGATGCGGCGCGTATGCTGTGACTGGAGTAGGAACCGATGAGTAACTCAAGCAAGGTGATAGCCCTTTGTGCCGATGTCGAGGTAGCCGAGCGCGAGGGCAGAGTAGTCGTGGTCGAGGATGCCGTGCTTGAGATGGCCGTGGTCGACGTAGTCGTGGTCGGGTTACCGATGTCGAGACGGTCGCACATGAAGCCGCAGGCGCAAAAGAGGCGCCATGGTGATGACGGAGACACGTCGAGGCAGTCGTCGTGGAAGGGGGGCGATGCCGAGGTCGACGCAGTCAGGGCCGTCGAGGATGTAGGCGAAAAACGGCGATGCAATCGAGGCAGACGAGACGGGAACGGGAGGGTCGATGCCGAAGTCGATGCAGTCAAGCCGCTAGAGCCGAGGCGTGTGCCAGGTTTGCCGGACCAGGCAACGCGTCGGGGACGAAAGCACGCACCGGTGTTGCCAGTACCGGACATACAAGGGAGAGGGCCCCAACCAGGCGTGGTTGTGCTGGAAGAAGAAGAAGCAGTGCGGGAGCGGACGCTACTACCCAAAGGCGAGCAGTCCTGACACAAGGTACGGCGGCGGCGGTAGCGCTCGATGTCGGTGATGAAGGCCCGATCAGTATGACGAAGACCATGTGCAGACAGATGGCACACAAGAGGTTGCGCAGCACAGTCGTCGATGCACATGAGACGGCAATGTAGATGCAACGGCGAGGGGACACACGTGCGGCGGTGCTGCGGCCCGAGGAGGCGACACAGCAGTAGCCCTGTTGCTCGGAGAAGATGCGCGTAGTACTCGACGACGGACGTCACGGGAGCCGGGTGGATCGCGCACAATCGGCTGATCAGACCGAGTACGCGCGAGACGGGACGACGATGGAAGACGTCGGTGGAGGCGTCCCGATCTGTGGTGGCGATGACGAACCGGCGATGAAGACTTGCGGACGGGATGACCGAGACGCGACGCGTGAAGGCGTCCCTCGACATCGCGTCTCCGGCCTGGCCGCACAGTCGAAGAGGTAGAGGCCGGTGTAGTCGACGCCGATGTCGAAGTAGATACGTGCGAGGTCGACTCAACCCCGATCAGTGATCGGGAGAAAAAAAAAGGTACATCAGCAGCAGCGGGATACTCCATGTGTAACTCACCGGGTACACCTAGCCAGATCCTAATCCTCGTTTATCCTATCTCGGCTTCTCCCGTGGCCAAAGAGGCACACAGAGAGAGAGAAGAGACTGGGAAAAGCGGCGCAGGAGGAGGCCGTGCGGCAGCGGGCGGGTCTGGCACGGCCCGGCTGGGCGCCACCCCCGGCGGCAGCGTGGTCCGGCGTGGCCCGGCACCACCCCCGGCGGCAGCGCGGAGGCTGGCGGGGTTGGGGCGGGGCATGAGTCGGAGCCGAGCGGCGGCGACGGCGTCGGCGCGGTCCGGCGGGGCGGCGGCACGGCGGCTGGCGGGGTCGGCGGGCAGCGGCGGAGAATGAGGCGGCGGAGGAGCGCGTGCAGAGGGACCCGGTCGCGCGAGGATGGGGGCGGCGTGGTGGAGACAGGGCGCGCTGCCTCCTCTTCGCCAAGGCGCGGTGGTATAGATCCAGGCCGGAGGTCGCCGGATCTGGACTTGACGGTCAGATCTGGGCAGCGGCGCGCGGTGGTCGGTGGCGGCCGGCCGGATCTGGACGGATCCGGTGGCGGGGAAGCCCGATCTGGCGTGGGGAGGCCGGGGCTGTCGGTGCAGAGGCAGCGGCGTCCAAGGAGCGGACCTCTCCAGGCAGCTCGGTGGCGGATCTGACGAGGAAGAGGCGCGGACAAGGCGGACGAGGCGAGGCGGGCTCCAAGCGGTGGCCGCTCTTAGGCGGAGGAGGGGCTGGCGGGCGACGGCGCCAAACGGCGGAGGTCGGGCGCAGATCCGGCAGATGGCGGCCGGCAGCACCTCCAGGCGGTGGATGGCGAGCGAAGCCAGCGGTAGACGGCAGGCGGAGGGGCCAGACGGCGGAGCCGGTCGGGCGCAGATCCCGCAGGTGGCGGCCGGCAGCACCTCCAGGCGGTGGACGGCGAGCGGAGCCAGCGGGCACAGATCTGGCCGGCGGTAGACGGCAGGCGGAGGGGCCAGACGGCGGAGCTGGTCGGGCGCAGATCCCGCAGGCGGCGGCCGGCAGCACCTCCAGGCGGTGGACGGCGGGCAGAGGTTAGATCCGAGATGGTGGAGACCGTCAGATCCGCCCACCGGCGGACTGCGACGAGGACGATCGCGAGCGATGAAGGCCCGATCTGCTGCTTTACGACGACGACGATGGTGGCGGGATCAATAGGATCCGCCGCTTAAACGGTGGTGCTGCCCCCGGCGGAGATAGATCTCCCCGGGGGCGCGCGGTGCGGAAGCGAGCGGTGGCTAGGGTTAGGATCTAAACCTAAGCGTCTGATACCATGTAGGAAGACAAGAGTTGGGTGGAATAGGATGTATTGCATTGAGCCTCTCGGGCGGTATATATAGAGCTACAAGACTTGGGGGGCAAGATGGTACAAGGAATTGTAATCCCTATGGACTCTAACCTACCAAATACATTGTACTCTAACAATCATCATCATTACACATACTATCTTACTAAAGCATTATCATCATCATTACCCATACTTGGAGCCAGTACAGAATCCCTTGCCTCTCTTTCACAGACTGACCCATTAAATTCCCCTCCTACCAACGACCAATACAACCCCACCTCACACAATGCCAGACACTACACTGCCATTTGGTCACCCCTCTACTGCCAAGAACAAGAAAACCAAAACATCCCTGTCCTCCAAAAAAAAAAAGCAATCAAGAGAGAAGCATACATCAGTAGTGACACAAAGGCCCTACTACATGATTGAAACAGAACTTGATGCCTTCTGGACCTACCACCATCGCAACCACTTCTCCCCTACATGCACTGGTACATGTCTATGGGCTGGCTCCATGTGCTGGCGCCAAAAATATCACAGGCACTGCTGGTTGCGATGCCCATGGTGGCTGGATTTGTAGCAGCACCGGTGGGGTAGGTGATTGAATTCACGCACAGCAGGATCTCACTTAGGGCACACAGCCTGCTCTCCAGCTCCATCTTCTGCGTTTGCAGCACTGAGTTCTGTGCTTGCACTGCCACAAGGTTTTGGGTGGTCACGCGCAGTGCCATGCTGAGCTGCTGGTTCTGGTTCTTCAGTTGGTTCACCTGTTTTTTGTAACACAACATCCCTCTTAGCAATATGGATTAATTCTTTTGTTCTTGTTTTTCATGTAGAAGATGTGGTATTAGTTTGGTGAGGATTCAGCCTATGATACTGCAACTCATGATGATAAATAAAATTTTTAGTGTTGTTGAAAGAATTAGGTAGGAAGCAATGGGTGGAGCCTTTTGGAAAAGGCAGCACAATAATTGAGTTTGTTTTGAGCAGACATTTTCTAGTGGCCCATTGTTTTCATCTGTTTTGCTTTTCGCCTGCACACGAGTGCAAGCTCTCATAAATAATAAATTAGGATAAATATGGCAACAAAAATAATAGAAACAGACCTATGCATGCATCAGAAACTTTAGACTTCTGTGTACACATAAGTAGAGCACATATATATATAACCTGCGAGGTGAGGTCGCTGAGGTGTTGTTGCTTCCGCATCCTAGTTCGCCGGGCCGACTCCCGGTTCGACTCCTTCCTCTGCTTCCTCTTCTTCTCCAGCCGGGCCTGGAGGTCCGGGTCGTTCTTTGACTCGGAACTCCAGGTCCCCTGGCTCGACCTAGACGAGGTCCCACTCGACATGGTCATCTCTCAAGAGCTTTTGTGTACCCACACAATCTCACTCTTCTCTTTATTTTTTTCTTGTAAATATACCTTGTAATATTGGATGCCTTCCTTGCTTAATTATGTTGTATAAGGAAGGCTTAGCTGCAAAATACTACAACTACACGGAGCTTACTGAGAAGACATAGAACCAGTAGAGGAAGACAACGGAGAAGGACTGAACAAGCTGAGTGATTGCTGAGCCGACCATAAATCCGGAGAGGAGGTGCTCGGAGAAGACGAGCAACAACATCTACACAACCACTACGGCTTCTCTACTAGTCTATCATCAAGAACAGGAAACAAAGTACCCTTCTTTACCTTGCAAAATTTGTATTCGTTGTATATATGTATGCAAGGGAAAAATTGATGGCCAGAGAAAACTTTGGCAGAACCTCCACTTGGAAATTCAATTGATGTCAGAGAAATTTTTGGTAGAACCTCCCCTTGGAAACTAACTGATGTCAAACAAAATTTTGGCAGAACCTCCCCTTGGAAGATTGATGGTTGAGAAGCAAAGATCTGGAGGTTAAGGAAAGATCGAGCTGAGGTGGCAGGTCTGTGCTTAATTTGGACAGGACTAGGAAGTATTCAAGACTCAAGTTGGTAGCAACAAACTGTGCTGGTAGTAGCAAGGAGAGATGTGAATATCTAAATGGCAAAAGGATCGAGCTCAGTGGAAGAAAAACCTAGCAATGGAGTCGGGGAAGAGGGGGAAAGGGACTTGAGGCTTGGAGGAGGAGGGCATTTATAGCAGAAAAATGGGAGATTTAGAGAGGAAAAAAAATTGTCAAATGGAATAGTAGTGGAGGACAAAAGGATATTAAAGTAGAGAGAGAGAGAGGAAGAGATGTGTTTGGAATCTTCTGTGGCGTTTGCTGGCAATGGGAGGAACAATGTCGTAATGTGGGAGCCTGATTTTTTATGCCCTTGGTTTGATTGCTCTTGACACCTGTGGTTTATGAACACTACTTTTGGAGTAGAAAAAACAGAGAATAATTAGGCTAGGAGTTATCTTGGGCACGAACGCTTGCCCCTACGGAAAGTTTGCATCTTCAAGTGTGAACAAGGAGAAAACAAACTTCTTCCATTTTTTAGTGTTCTCAAGTAACCGTGTATTTCAAAATCTCATTAGTGGAATCATTAGTTGTACTGCTTCTTCAGGGCATCATTTGACATGGCACAGACCTCAAAACTTGAAATTTGCGCATTATTTTTTTAGAAAAGTCTACTTTACACCGTTAAACTTAGGTACTCATCTAGAATCTAACCCTTAAATGCAAAACCAGATGTTTGTGGACCTCCATGTTGCAAAACCGGGTAAATATCCTCCCAGGGCGATTCCACCCCGATTTTGCGCTAGCTTGGATGACACACAACCCTGATGTGGCTTACGATCCATGTCATTGCAAGGGTTAAGAGGGATGGACGTGACTGCCTTTGTGCCAGATCGATTGGAGATTTCATTCCCTTCTGGAACCCTAGCCCGCCCCGAGCTGGTGCGAAGGGCATGGCGAACTGGCCAAGTGCTAGCTCTTGTGCGTCTGTGTCCTCCTCTAAAGCTAGGGGAAGGAGAATGTTGGGGTAATAATATCTTATCAGCAAAAGGTATGTATACTTCTCTACCTGTGGTGGTCAATAATTTGGTATACAAGTACTAATGCATATTGTCATTTATAGGGGTTCCTCAATGTAGTGAAGAATTGGATTCCAACTCAGACCGAGGCTGAGAGGAGGATGCAGACACGCAAGAGCTAGAGCTCGGCGAGCTTGCCATGCCCTTCGCACCAACTTGGGCCAAGCTAGGGTTCTGGAGAGAAACAAAATCCCCAATCAATCTAACCAAAGGCCGTCACGCCCATCCCTCTTAACCTTTGCACTGACCCAGATTGCAAACCATGTCAAGACTGCTTGTCATACGAGGTGGCACAAACGGGGGTGGAATTGACCCGAGAGGGAATTTGCCCGGTTTTGCAACATGGAGGTCCACGAACGTCTAGTTTTGTACTTGAGGGTTGTATTCTAGATGAGGTCTTGAGTTCAAGGGTTTAAAATAGATTTATTCCTATTTTTTTTATTACACCGTATTATTAGGCTCTCTCCGGAGACGGGGTCTCACTATATAAGTGAAAGTGTAGTTATTTTAATATTTTTACTCCATATCTCTACTTTAATATGAAAAAAGCGATTGAGTAGTTATAGTGTGTCCTTTAATAAGGGTATGTATTATCCTATGTCATTAAAATTTTCTTATATTTAGTGATTTCTTGGCTTATATGTATGGTGGTTAGACTTATATTGTTGGACTGCGGGAGTATAAAATTTATAATCATATGAAAGAACTTATATGAATCTAGCGGTACCATTTTGATTATCGTTGGACCAATTGTTTATTTTTACAGAGTTGAACTATTGAAATTTGTAAGTGCAAATGGAGCGAGCGATATACTAATAAGCAAGAGATAATGTTTTTTGGGATTAAGTTGTGTTATTCAGTGTATAATTGCATAATAATATCTGTATAGAATTACTCGTTTCTACCTCGATCATGAGCTTGTGTGCCTCTCTCTCTTGTTCGTTTGTCTTTGGCCTCTACCGAGCAGAGGGGAATATTCATTCATCAGTAATGGACGAGAGTTCTATAGAGGTCAGCCAGACTGTGGAAAAATTGTGAAGATAATTCCATAGTGCGCGAGAAGAAAATAGTGCCCCAATGCATGCCACATCTCCACAACCCATTTAACAAGTGAAGAACTGCTAATACTTGAAGTATTTTTTGTCCTTACCATCTAACATACCCATGATTGTAGCAAAAATAGTATGGCCATTCATGTACTTCTTAGCGTACTGCCATATAAAAACTAATGGAAAGTAGCTCCGATTTGTCAATTTTGTTGGCACCTCAATGTCTCCGGCCCTATATTTATTATGTTGAGAACAACATGGCATGCAAGAATCAAGACAATGTCGAATGAATTGTAAGCAACTCAGCAAAAAACCAAGCAACTCAGGAAGCCTTTCGGTGGATGAATTGTCCGAAATAAAACATCCTTTTCTCCAGCCTCTATCATCCAAGAAACAAATTTGCTCAGGCGAAATTAGATTCACACTTTGCAATTAGTACAGACTTGAGGCAGGGTTCAGTTAACTGCATTTCCTCGTCCCTGCACGGCCTGTTCTTTTCCTTCGAAGCCGACGGCTTTTGGCTTTTGCTACAGTAGTTAACTTTTAAATGGGGTATTTTTTCAAGACGGGGTCTACAAGTTAAACGATCTACACGTTAAAAACCCAACATCTGTACCAGTCAAAATCACAAGTGAGTATCTGTCTCTGCATAATCTGTACCGTAAACAGCCAAAATTAAAAAAATTCAGCCAAAAACCATAAACCGCAGCCGTTACCAAACAGGCCTATAACTTGTATGCAGAGTCTATAAGAGAGACGTAGTCCAGCTTAGAAAACATAGGTCCTATGATAAGGAGCAAAGTCAATCCACCGAATCAAGACAATGTTGGCTGGATATCTAGGTCTGTAAGCAAGGTCATGTTCTTTTCAGCTTCTAAAAGCTGCTTTTCGACTTTTCTACAGTAACTAACTTTTAAACGGAGTATTTTTTAAGATAGAGTATACTAGTTAATTGTAGTACATACTTTACTGACTTCATTTATATCAGCAAAAACCACATGTGAGTTTCTGTTACTCTGTAATGCCCAAAAGTCACAAGTCGTAGCTAAAAACCAAAAGCCGCAACAAAAAAGAACAGGTCCGTAATCAGTGGTTGCGTTGGATATGCGATCATCGTGGGATTCGGATTCTCTACCTCTGTGAAGTAAAATCATGGTGCTACAATAACCTTTCCTCCCCAACTTTGATTCTTCCTACACAAAAAGTAAAGGTCGCTATTTTCTTAGGGTAGAAAGAGGATGCACACAACTAAAGGCCGCGATTTGTTTGCGGTACTACTGTACCATTCGAGGTGAAATGTTGATGCTCTGCATGTGTACAAGCCCATCTAAAGGAGTACAGAATCACACCCTGACTTTGCACCGTGCGATGGGAGTGCAGATCCAACCACCGTAACTTACCACCAGAATTAGCCATTGTTCTTTTGGACTAAAGCTAATAATTTTTAGCTGTGAGTGATATTTTTGCTTATATGTTTTAAAATGTTAGAGGATGGTAGAGATACCGACGTGAATGACAGTTTTAAATTCAAAAAATCATTTAGAATGTCTATTTTAAAAAACTCATTTATTTTAACTCTGGAAGAAACTTTGGAAGAAGCGAAACGCAGGAGAACAGAGGCCTTAGAATGTCCTCTTACGAAGGCCCAAGCAAGAAACGGTGCACCGGCAGTCCTCTCATGGCTACGCCACACGTCTCAAGCCAAAGACGTTGCTCCGGCAGTCCTCTCATGGCTACGCCACCCATCTCAAGCCAAAGACGGTGCTCCGGCGGTCCTCTGTTGGCTACGCAACCCGCCAAACTGGCACTGGAATCCGCCGTCTGCACACATTTATTCCAGCGAGCTCTATCTTGTCGACCTTGGAGCAGGGGAAGGAAGCGACCGGTATCGACCTTCATCTTCGATATGTGGAGCGAGGGAGGAAAATCCTCAAGGGCACTATTATCGCTGTTGCAGAGCGCCGCCGAGCTTCTTTAAGATCCCATTCTGTGCGTTGTTTTATTGGGAGCTCAGAAGAACTTAATTGTAGTTTTTATCTTGCAGAAGCTCCTTTCTGTAAGTGGGAATGCAACTCATATTTCACCGATACGACTGCAACCGAAGTCCAGGCCATTCTGGGCCGATCTGCCTTTTGAAAAGATCATCGGAGGAAAAGATGAGCTCACTTTGATCAACCGGCTGCTGCAGGAGGACAGAGCTTTAGCTCAGTTGTGAGTGTGCTGCGGTACGTTCACACTCACCGAGTAAATAAAGTACTTATATACGTTCATATTCAGTGAGAAAACTTATGTCTGTATTTCGTAAAGCCATATCTTCGTAAAATTTCTAAACATGTATTAAAGGATGTGTATATGTACATATGATAGTATAAGTTGGATGTGAATTGTGTATGCGTCTGTCCTGTACCTCAAAAAATGGCTGCAGAAGAGGAAAGACATTAGCGTGCCTCTGTGCCTTCAGAATGGCAAGGTAGAGGAAAACCTTGTCGGATCATCACTCGTGTCGTTCCGTGGAAATGATGCCAGCCTTTTCTAGAAGGATCGAGCCTTGTTGGCTAGTGATCACATTTTAGCTCTGCACAAAAAGAAAACACAAGAGAGACTTGATGTGTCACAGCACGTAATACTCTCAAGACAGTAATGTGTAGTCATAGCTAAAGGTATTATTTACACTCCCCGTTTTACTACATATTTGGAACATCGGAACCAAATTATTTTGTGTAAAACTAATTTCTACTAAATTTCGTGAAGTTTCTACGTTGCAAGTAGGGCCTTAGTTGCCTTCAACATATTTATTTGGACAATCGATTTATGGTTCACAATCAAAATCTTGACAATATCCCGTGTGTTTATATTACCATCTTGGTTGATTCTCTAGCTAATTCGAGCTTGATCATGATGCTTCAACAATGTTGAAGCATGTCAAATTTGAGTAGCTAGAGGTTTGGCAAAATTAAATGGCCATATGTCATATGACCTAAATTATTCGAGACATAAAAGGCTAAAATTGTGCTAGACTTGGACCAAGACTTTTTTTTTAATATAGGAAGAGAACATTTTGAGATCACTTTGGATGGCTCAGAGGGCACGCATATATAGTGCATTCTACTTTGCATCGTGCATCTAGAATCATGGCGTTAATTAGTTCCCTGTATATAAATTCGATCAGAGCATATGTACTGTACGTTGTAGCATTGCAAGTGGCACTAAACATCTCGTATGGAAGCGGCCCCGCTCACACAAAATTCACTGAGTAAAAATCATCATCTCTTTGCTTAAGCTTGCGTGCTGTGATGGGACGCATGTGGTCAAGCAACACGCTGCATCATCGAACTCTTTTTTTTTCCCTTAGAAAAAAAGGGGCAAAAGTATGTTAAACTCGGATAATCTCGACGGTCAATCGGATGCCTGATGTCTGGTTGCCTGCATCTGCATGGTCGTCAATTTGTTTAAGCAGATTTTTGTTATGCAGTAGTACTAGTAGTTGATTAGCACAGCAAACATGCATCCGTGTTAACTGCTAACAACCCATGCTCATGTTGACCCGAAACCTGCCGTTCTCAGCATTATATTAGTAAGAAAAATTATGGGTATCCACACGTGCATAAGCTCATCATAAATGTGGTACCAAGGTTTGTGCTAACTCCCTAACTTACGCAAGAAAATAGCCCCCCTTGAACTAAAATTTGTTGTGGACTATTTCCTCGTATCTTAGCATGTGAGACCTCGAAATTTTCACTCATTTCGAATATTTGATCTTTACACTTGTTGCCTTGGTTGACGTGCCTTATCTACTCATCCTCATGACTATATTGGAAAGCCCGAGAGATAGAGCTGGAACGATTTCTAGCTAAGGCTGCAGCAACAACCATGCAAGTGTGACTACATATAACTAGACCATACACACCTTCAAGATATAACAGTAAATTGAAGAATATATATATCCGACTAGTGTACTTCCTCTGTTCCTAGATAGATGTACAAATATATACACACACACAGAGAAAGTCTTTTTTCTACATCCGGGTATAATTACACCATATATCGTATCTCACAATGAAGAGAGTATCTCGCGTAACGGGGGTATGTACGTGTATTATATGAGTATTTAAGATCATCTAGGTGGTATTAACAATTTTTCCGAGGTGATATGTATATTTTTTCGACATACTCTTTTTATATGCATATATGGAGATATTTACAAAATACGCTAAAAACTATGGACTCCTTTGCAATTTTTTCATGTGGTTCACATTTAAGTATCTTATAATTAGTACAAGTGTATCCAAAGTGATAAAGGAGTGTTTCAAGTTCGTTTAGGTGGCATATTAGAGGTGGGTGTAATTACACCCGGGAGTAAAAGATATTTTTCATATATATATATATATAAATATATATATATATGTATGTATGTATGTATGTATGTATGTATGTATGTATGTATATGTATATATGGATATGTGTGTGTGTGTGTGTATATGTATATATCCAACTAGAATACTCCCTCGGTGCATAATTATATATTAGTGAAAATTATAAAAAATGTGATATGGAAGTATTTTTAATGAAAAATATACTAATATTACTTTCATATGATAAATCTAAATATTTTTGTGTATATTAGTTGTCAAAGTTTAAATACTTTGACTACACGTATCCTAAAATGAAGACTGTTTAGGAAGCGAGAGACTAACATTTCTTTTTGAAACCAAGGGCAAAAACTCAAATATTCAATTCAAGGAGAAGGTAGATACATTGGTCTTGAAGGGGCTACACCAAATGTACCAACACTGGCTTCAAATGGGGTGACACCAACAATGGGAAGGAGTCTCAAACTAGAATTCCTACCAAAGCACAAACAACACCCAATAGGCATACACCTTGCGGAGGGAAAAAATGCCACTCCCAACAAATAACGAAGCCTAGGGCAAGCTATCCATGAGGCGAGTCATAAAGCTGGGAACTAGGACTCTTTGTAGGAGTTTGAGATACAGCCATCGACACTAGGATGCTCACTATGACAATAATCACACCATAGCTCAGCAAAACACCATGGCCACACCAATGACTGCGCCACACCAATACAACACCAGATGGCAACCACCAGCATGACAAGCCGCAACAAGAGCACTGACCATAGCTAGCACAATGCAATAGGATGGTGGCAACCACTAGCAAGACAAGCCACAATGAGAGCACTGACCACAGCTAGCACAACACAGCAGGATGGTCGGCAAGACAGCTTCAGGCAGGAGAGGGGATGGTCCCTCCACTCACACCATGACGAAAGGGATGACAAGTAGAACCAGTGTCCACATGATGCACCAAAACGACGGCCTGCCTCAAGCAAGGACTCGGACCAACTACACTCATGGGGCCTGCACCATGATTGGCATGCTCTAGGAGAGGGGAAGTCACTTCTAAAAACCGTGTTAGCCTACCTGTACCATGCTGTCTGCATTCAAGATGACGCCTTAGTTCAAGATGATGTTGTATGTATTCATATTACCATTGCAGTATGTATTCACATTACCATTGTTGCATGTATTCACATTAGCATCACCATTGTATATATCTGTGTAAATCAATGAATTAGTCAAGTGCTTCACTTCTATGAGCCTTCATGGTATCAGAGCCCCAAGTTCATACCTAGCTCTGCTCGTCTTCCACTACGCTGCCCCCAGGAGGAGTGTCTCCACACTTGGGGCAACCATCTCCTCACTGATCTGGTGTGATGGCGCCATTGCGCCAAATCCGACTACCTCCAACCTCCCCACCGTCGGATTCAGTGCTGCCACCGCCAAGCCTTGGGGAGCCGCCTCAGATCTGGGCTCCCCGCCATCATCGCGTCATCTTCCAGCTGCCTCCCGCTCGGATCCGACGACTCCATGCTCGATCTGGCTTCCTCTTCGCTGTTGCGCCGCGCTGGGTCGTCTGCTCCTCTAGCTGTCATCACCCGCCGTCGTGCACCTATGTTGTGGCCTGCACCAGCGTCCAACGCCGTCGTCGCCCGCTCTAGTGGATCTTGGGTTGTTGGATCCCATGTACCATTGCCAGGTCGATCGTCGCTAGCTCCTGTATCCACGCCATTGGATCCAACGCCCTTCTTCTATCTCCTGGCCATTGCGCCTTGCCTGCTCGTGCCACCGCCTCAAGGCTACAGCGCATGCGGTCTCGACTCCGTCCTGCCCGGCCTCGCCCCTCTCCTGCTCTGGCTTCTCCCTAGGCTCTTTAACAATATGAGATCACAACACCCACCGAGCCTCCTCTTTGAGCACCTTTTTCTCCCATCCACTACCCTTCTTCCTCTCATCTAGTTATGGGCAACTTTGACGAACTTCTTGGTCTGTGCCCCACAGGTGTACTACGGTGACCTCTACCCATTTTAGTGGCTAGTCATTGCTTTCTTCTTGGTTGCCTCCCCTTGCTCTCTCCTCCCCCTTTCTTCTCCCCACCAGCGCCGGCGAGGGCTAGACCAAACTCGCCGGCGGCCACCCACCTGCTTCCATCTTGTTTGTCGTTGCTCCTCCTTCTCTTCTTCCACCTCAAAGCCACCACTCTTCTCCTCTATCACGCCCTTCTCCCTTTTCCTTCTGTAGATACCACCAGCCCTATCCACTATCTCCAGCTGCCGCCTCACCGCTGTCCACCTCCATAGCCACCACCTCACTTACTCTACTCACTCCTCCCCCTACCTCTGTACCACTCTCCCCCCTCCCCTCTACTTGCGTTGTTGGTGTGATCTATCGATGTCGGGAACTACCGCCATTGACCTTTCTTTTCCGCCCCCAAAACTTTGCCCCTGCCTTCACTGGCGTTAGCAGGCACAGGCTTGCCAATCCTCTTTCCCGACAGCGACCTTCAAGAAATTTTGCTCCAATTTGAACGTCCGACCCGCTCCTGTTCCAACTACAGGGGGTGTTAGCCTACCATGCACCATGCCGTCTACATTCAAGATGACGCCTCGGTTGATGGTGACGTCTCGGTTCAAGATGATGCTGCATGTATTCACATTATTATTGCTACATGTATTCACATTAGCATTACCATTGTGTGTGTGTGTATATATATATCCCTATATATCAATAAATCAGTTATGTGCTTCATTTCTATGAGCCTTCAAACTAAAGTGTTCAAATTTGCTTTTGGCTCCTCCAAACAGAAGTGGAATGTTAAATCCGATTTGGACACGCCTTAAGCACGAGTCATTACTTTGTTGTTGTCAAAACGGAAAGCAAACATAAAAGGAGCCAAAAGTTTTGAAGAAAAACAGTAGAAAATCAGAAAAGAAGATTAAGACTGAATCCACTTGGTTTCGACCTACACCGGCTACACGTGCATATCATCTGAAATATTAACTCTTCGAGAAAAACATCGCATTAGCTAACATCACGGCAATGGGCGGCTCCTTTGTCTTTTAGCGACTTGTCGTGGCTCGTCAATATGCTAAGAAATTTATTTTGGACAAAAAAAAAAGAAAGAAACTCGTGGATGTAGATGCATTGCAGCATTGGTGCACAGCTGCACATGCATAATAGTTTAACCTGTCGTAGAGGAAGTACGCCGCATTCATTGACTTTTCTCAAATTTCATTGAAAAGCAAATCCACTTGCGAAACCAAATATATACTCATCAACACTACACATAAACAAGAAATTAGAAATGCAAGGGGAAAAGGATGGGCTATTTGTTTGTTTGTGACTGCATAAACTTCGGCAAACACAAACTACCATAGGATAACTTGATCACTTAAATATCCTCTGTTCTGTCCGATCGATTGATATCTGATAACTAGAGGGAGCTTTGTTCTTGAATCTGGGACCATTGGACCAAGATGGGAGTCATAAGGAAAGCATGGAATAAGTGTCCAATATAATACATTCTTACCAAACTATACCATAAAGGCAACTAGTCTTAGTCTTAAGAGAGCATACAAACAATGTGCATGCACAAAACCCAGCGCACATATACTGTTAGTAAGTTAACTTCCACAGTTTTTCTACAAACTTTCTAAAGTTGTAAAGCAGATAATGGAAGTAAAGGTTACTACAGGGTCAATGCATCCAACTTCAAGACCGAATGCTTGCAGCTTAAGTCATTAACTAGGATTGTACCCGCAATGTTGTGGAGTAATCCTATTCTCTATTTGCAATTTAGTGTCGGGAAAATTCATATTATCAAATTTTATTGTTCTATAGAAATAGGGTGAAAACAGATCCTGATTCAGTCAAATTATCCGGCCACCGAATATAGATTTATCGAATCCGGATACTTAATATCTGAATCTGAATAGAAAACAGATTCGAATTCGAATGTTAAACTAGTGAAGTCCTAAATGTCAAATGCGAATCTTGTATGGCTTTATGCGGATTCCGAGTCAGATATCTAAATAAGATCCAGATTCGGCAGATATAATAGTAGCAGCTAGCTAATACGTATTTTTTTACATTTGACCTCTAAATTGGGCATATTATATATACATTTCGATCATCTCAACGAGCTCATTTTCATGATGGATCCTAATTTGTCATTTCATGTTTTTTCATTTTAGCACATCCCCCAATGAAGTTTTTTGCATACTCTTTTAGCCAAATTTGATATGTTTATAACCGATTTATTTGTAATGTATCTAGAATTAGTTAGGAGTAGTGGCAAATGATACCAATAATCAATGATTACGTGATAAACTAGAGGAAAAGGGGCATAAATATTACTATAAAACCGGGGTCAATTTGCTAAACTTCATTGTGCCATAGGATATGAAGCTGTCCTCATAAGCTGTATTATACAAATACGTGAGATGAATGATTCATTTGTTGTTGTCAATATTTAATACGAAGTTACATATTAAAGTTAGCTATTTATTAATTTAAAATGTTGAAACAATTCAGTATCATGTTTTAAATAGGAGAGGCCACGAATAATTATTGGAATCCAAAAATAGTCGAATCCAATCTGATTTTGAGTATAATCCGATCTAAATTCGTATCCGGCATTTGGTTGGTCCGTATTCGTGTCCGACGTTTGTCCGATTCGTATTTTAATCCAAGAAAAAATATGGATGCGAATATAATTTGAGTACCATCCAATCCATTTTCACCCTATATAGAAAATATGTAGATGCTTCTAGCTATATGTTGTAGATGTATGCTCTATTGAGTGTCCCTTATTAGTGAATTTGTGTTCGTTGGATTGGAATCGGATGACAACGGGCTAATGTGATGATGTGTCACTCTTTTATTCTTTGTTTTGCACCGGACATTAATAGAGATAAAAGATTTGGAGTCCTGTGGTATGAAATACTATCTTTTTTTTTTCAAACAACGTACCTCGAGGGAAAAAGAAAGAAACTATGCTTTACTCGCTAGCTGTACTAGAGAGCGGTTCATAATTTTAGGTTTTTCAGGAATATTCGATCAAATAATGGTTTGGAGGGTTGATATAACAAAATTACAATCTAGGGTTAAATCAATAAATATTACACTACTAGAGGAGTTTAATTGCACAAAATCAAGTAATATAGGGGTACACATGTCGTGCAATCTTGCCATTGAACAACTTGTACACTGTGGAACAATATAAAAATGGAGATAGTAGTAATGTTGGATTACAAATTACTAAAAAAACAATTAGTGTTTACATGAGATGCAGTTGATTAGCCACTTTCACATAGCACTCGAGGATTATGGATGGTGAAAATGAAAGCACTTGTAGAGCTTTGCTCTCTGATATGACGAAAAGATATTTTACTTCTACTGGGCCCTCGTTTTGCAGCTTAGTTAGTACCAAGTGATGTACCCTTTCCCGTGAATTTGCAAAAAAGAAAAAGGAAGTTCATTCGGCTCCGGAGAAGGGGGCCAGGGTAAGACTAACCCTAGCTCCGATCCTAAGGTAGGATGACGCGGGCCGTTACCAACACTGTAATACGTAACAATCAAGTGGATAACTCCAGTAGCCCACGAGCAAATTGGCCCATGGATGCAAAAACACCCTCTGTTTTCGTAGTCAAGCTCGAGCTGACACACACTGTTTAAATAACCTACAAGGTTAAAAGTTCTCAAGCTTAATGACATCATTAGCTCGAGCAGACAACATAAAGAGAGATTGGAAGTAATTAAAGCCTTCAGAGAGAGAGAGTGGGAGGGAGATTTGCCACTATTTCGTCAATCTATCTAGAAACAGGTGTTAATATCATCACTACCATGTATACAACCTCTTGAATAATCGCCACTCCAAGCGAAAAATATGGAAAATATATATGTTGGACAATTACACAGGAACATGCTTAGCTTATATCGAGATTACACATTAAGAGCTAGTCACCAGGTTTAACGGCATGTTTAGAACGCATGAAGCTCACAAAGCCCACAGTAATTTTGACAGCGTAAACAGACCCATTAAGGTGCATTTGGTTGGGCCAATTACGCCTAACACAATTCGACAGGAAACCACATATACCAATTAAGAAAATAGAGATACGCTTGGATAATTCGGTGGGGGAAGTTGCAAAGGAGAATAGTAGATCAGGGCCTAATTGGGTCAACTATGAACACTTGGATAATACGGAAGGTCAGGGTAATTTGATTCTGGTCCTCTAAAACTGGAATTTTTGGTACGAATAATATATTTTTTATTCAAAATTACAGAAATATACCCGCGAATTTTTTTTTACAAAAAAAGGCTCAAGTCGCCCAATAGGAGGGCGACTGGAGCCTATCGCCCAACCAGGGACCGACAGACTTCCTGTCGCTCTCCCATTGGGCAACTACATCCAGTCGCCCTCCCATTGGGTGACTTTTATGCAGTCACCCAATGGTTGGGCGACTGCACTCAGGGGCCAACAAAAACCGTATGTACCGATTGTTTTATATACCGATGCAATATAAACAACTAGTCTGAAAAGATAAAAGAGTAAAGTTCTATATGGCTTATATATACTCATTTGAAAGGTTTTGATGAGATCTACAACTTTTCAGTTGAAGAAAAATCCAAATTCCGAAGGGAAGACTAAGAAAAAGGGCAAAAACAGAAACCAAAAACTTGCGATGCAGGTTTAGGTCCAAAGATAGCCGATTTTCACGGTCTTGGAGGGCGACTAGCACAAGCGGTCATTATTTTTGGATCGGGCTTGTCGTTAGCTTTCCAACGAGTACAAGAACGTTGAAAATGGACACCGTATGCAAAAGTTATGCCCGTTTTACTGAAGGTGTGTCGGAAACGGACTCGAATTCGTTTCGGCCTCAATTGAAACTGCTATAACTTTTGATCCCGTGGCCGAAATTGCTCAAAATTTTTTCTGAAGGCTTTTGGATGTATGAAGAACAGCTCCACCAATTTTCACTATTTTTGGCGAAGGTTTGATGCACTTTCCAAATTTCGGCAAAGATGGACTCTTTCTTCTCTTTTTTCTCTCGGGGGCCTGAGTGCAGTCGCCCAACCATTGGGCGACTTTCATGTAGTCGCCCAATGGGAGGGCGACTGGATGAAAGTCGCCCAACGGTGGGGCGACTGCAATTAATCGCCCAACAGTTGGGCGATTTTCCAGTTGTCGCTGCTGGGTTGGGCGAAAGGCTCCAGTCGCCCAACCATTGGGCGACTGGAGCCTATTTTTGTAAAAAAATTTCCGCGGGTATATTTCTGTAATTTTGAATAAAAAATGGATTATCCGTACAAAAAATTCCTAAAACTGAGCCTGGTATCTTAAGAAACTACTAGACAGATGAATAAGAATTAACGCGATCGTCCCGATCAGCACCACAACCGCAGTAGCGTCTCTACCGAGGTTCACACATTCATGGATGGAACGTCGTACATCGGTGTGCTAGCACTATCACGCACGATAAGGGTTATGAGAGATAGCGGCTAGGGTTTCAATAGGTGTGTCTCAAGATACCTCCCTTTTATATAACCTCCAATCGGATCCTTATCTGATACCACTAGATATTGTATGCAACTCATAAAGCCTCAGGCTGGATATTTATCTAATATGAATAGAGATCGTATCTTATTTGGAGAACCTCCAACTAGATCTAATATGAGTAGAGATCGTATCCCACTCAGAGGATATCATCTGGACCCTTATCGTTCCGACCTGTTAAGTGTATGACCCTGTAGGTTCATGTGTATTTGGCCATGGGCCGACACTCATTACCGGTTCATAAGTCAATAGCAGTCCTTAGCAGAACATAACGATTCTCAAATAAACATAAAGATTATATTGGACGAATCTATATAGTGCTTATGTACCGATTCCTTTGCCTCATGATACCAGATCAAACTTAAGATCAGAAACGTGCCATTCTATGATAGCTCAATCCTTCACTCGAACTTAGCAAACGCCGTGAGTCAGGGACTTCAACCGCCCAATAGTGCGTTCCATGAGGTAATTGCCACCGCGGCCATCCCACAAGATCGCATCGATCCTACCCCAGTCCTCCGCATTGTCCACGATGACAATTGGAGGGTGCCCATCATCGTGTTCTTACGAGGAACAGAGGAGCTAGATGACCCACAAGATCCGCGGCGGATGCAGCAGCGAACGAGAGGCTTTGACCTACTCGATAGTGTATTGTATAAGTGAGAGGTGTGTGCCTCGCTCCTGTGGTTTCTCTCGCACCATGAGGGACATGACCACCTCACTAAAATCCACACTTGCTTATTTGGCTCGAACATCACACTGAGGGCCCTTGTTGAAAAAGCATTTAGGCAGGGTTTCTACTGGCCTACTGCGGCCTTCGACGCATAGGAACTCATCAGACGATGCTAGGGTAGCCAATGGATGGGAAGAATGGTTTACAACCTCCAACCCAACTTTAGCCAATCCTCTCGGTTTGGCCATTGGCGCGATGGGGGCTCAACATTGTCGGCCTGCTGTCGCGGGCCCCTAGGGACCTAAACTTTGTCATAGTCTCCTACGAGTACTTCTTGAGGTGGCCACCCTAGCCAGGGTTACTTCTGTGGCTACACCAAGATTCCTCTAGCAAAACGTCATTTGCCACTTTAGGGTCCCAAGGAAGATCACATGGACAATGGGCTCCAGTTTGACGCGTCAACCTTTAAAGCATTCTGCGAACACATGGGCATCAAAGTCTGCTATGCCTTTGTATGACACCCGCAATCCAATGGGTTAGTTGAACGGGCTAACGACACCATCTCTGTGGGCATCAAGAAGCACCTCGTTAGCCTCCCCAAAGGCAGATGGCCTGATGAGTTATTAAGCATGCTATGGTCCATGCGCACCACCACCACACGCCCCACAGGCTTCATACCATTCAAGCCACTCTTTGGAGATGAGGCTATGACACCCGAGGAGCGAGCCGGATAGCAAAGGGTCCTGGCCAAGGCCCCGACCTAGGACCGCGCCATCTCGCTAGACCTCCTCGTTGGCATGAGGGTTCAGGCCACAAAAGAAATCGCCAAGTATGTAAGAATGACATTTGTGTCATGCAAAAAGAAGGTACAACCGTGACAACTCGATGTCGATGACTTGGTGTTGTGGAAGGCCTATAAGCGTCAACAGTGGGCAAGCTGGACTCCAAATGGGAGGGCCCATACATCATCTTGGCAACACTCCGGCCAGGCTCCTAATGTCTGGCAACCATGGAGGGGGTGGACCTCAGGCACACCTGGAATGGCAATTGCCTTCGTCATTACTACACATAACCAGAGCTAGAGGGTAGCCTCAAGTGCTACCTGTACAAGAATTTGTAACAGCTTACCCACGCAAACGAGGCCTAGTAATAAAGCCCTTTTCCTTTGACAATGGAAGCTAATGTCCTCAAGTATAAATGAGAGCATAGAGCCCATAGACTCTGTGCCAGCTCTACGGAGTATAAAGCGCCAGGAGCTCTAAGTGTCCTAGGCCAATCTATAGAGTATAGATAAGAGCGTGGACCCACAAACTCCACACCAACTCTATGGACTATAAAGCACTAGGAGCTTTAAGCATCCTGGGCCACTCTACGGAGTATAAATAAGAGCACAGAGCTCATAGCCTCTGTGCTAACTCTGCGGAGTATAAAGCACTTGGAGCTTTAAGCATCCCGAGCCACTATATGGAGTATAAATAAGAGTGTGGAGCCCACAGATGTAACATCCCAAAATTTGCTTTCTGGAAAAATTTAATTTCAAATAAGTTATTTTAAAGTATTTGGATTTTATTTGGCTTTTATTTGATTTTCTGGATTTTCTAGAGTTTAAAACCTATTTTTTAAAATTTAAAAAGTATTTTAAAATATGAAAATTAAATATCAACAGTAGTTGGAAATAATTTTATTAAGTCCAAAATATCTCCAGAAGCTTCTGTGAATTTTTCTGGAATTTTTGCAGGTATTTTCATATTTTTCTGAGGCCTAAATAATTTCCTAGCCTTTTCTGAAAATAAAAATCAAATTCCAAAAATATTAATCCATCCCCTCTCCCTCCGGCCGATGCGTGGACGGCCCAGATCCGCCCACGTCACCGCCTGGCCCATCCAGGCCGCACCCCCCTCCTTCGCTGCCTCGCGGGCTGTAACATCCTGAAAAATATAAATAGTAATTTGATAGACTTTTGGATTATTTTATTTACCTTTCATTTGAATTTGGAGTTTATTGGCTTTTTGTTAAATATAAAAGAAATTTCAAAGAGGGAAGAAATCAACGCATAAAATGATAAAACGTACACATCAAATAAAGAATCTGAAAAGATAGCAAAGGAGAAATGCAAATAAGCATGAAATGTCATCTCTAAAAATTTTGGCAAACAAATAAGAGGTTAGCATTTATACATATAAGCAAAAACATGTAAATAACAATGTATATAAAGACATATATATATATATATATATATATATATATATATATATATATATATATATATATATATATATATATATGCACATGTACAATTTGTGAAAGAGTAAATAAATAAATATATGTGTATATACACCAAAAACCAGAGAGAAATAAAAGTGTATATATACATGCAAAATTCAAATGCAAAAGCAAATAAAAAGAAAAAGAAAAAGGAAAATGAAAATAAGCCAGCCGGGCCGGCCATCACCCCCGGCCCAGCCTCTCTCTCCGCGCGCGGCCAGCACGCCCGCGTGGGCCAGCGCTTCGCGGCCCATCTCCCGCGTGCGCTCGCTCCCGCTGACGAGCGGAACCGCTCCCCCGCGCCTCTCCTCCCGCTGCCGCGTGGCCGCGCGAACGCCTGCGTGCGCAACGCGCCCGCTCCCTCTGCGCCGTGGCCCCGCTCCCCCGCGCGAGCCCCACCCGCCAGGTCTCTCTCTCGCTGGCCGGTGGCCCTCCCCGCCGCGCGCTCTTCTTCTTCCTCCCTCCATTCTTCCTCCACGCGCCCGCGACGCAGTTCTTCCTCGCGCTCGCTCCTCTGCGCAGCCGATCCCCGCTGCCTCTCTCCTCTCGCGGACAAATTAAAAAGGACCGTTACAGGAGGGGGAACGCACCTCTCCCGCCACCGCCCTCGTGCGCGATCTCGGGGAAGATCTGGTTCATCCCCTCTCGCCGGCATGAGCAGGGCGGAGGCCGCCGACGCCTCGGCACGCGCCCCCTCTTCCCGGCTATAAAACCCGCTCGAAATGCTGCAATAGCTTCGCAGCATCCCTTCATTTCCTCCCCCGCCCGAAATAGGACCTTAGCGCCCCCAATCCCCGCCAGCGCCCTCCTCCTTCCCCAACTCCGGCGACCGAGCCGCCGCCGATTCCGGCCGCCCCGAAGCCAGCCCAAGCTCCTGGAGCTTCGCGGGAGCGCGGTGAAGCTAACCCCGGCCTCCCCCGCACCTCCCGAAGCTCGTGGCTCGCCGTCACCGGAGCCCCGCCCGAGCCTCCGCCGTCGCCCGCCGCCGGCCCGCCACCGTGCTCCTCCACCCCAGCCGCCTACACCAGGAGCTTCCCCATCGCGCAAGGATTATATATCACGCAGCTCCCAGCCCTCCCCGGCCACCACTCGCCGCCGGCGCCGTCGCCCCCGACTGCCTTGCCCGGCCGCCTCCGAGAGCCACCTCAAAAGGGTATGTTGCCCATATGGGGTAGGCAAAGCCTCCCCGCCCACTTGGTTACCAGCGCATCTCTTCCCTCCCCCTCGCTCCCGCGGCGCGCGTTCGAGCCCTGGGCTCCGCGCCTGCGGTCGAGCGATTTCTTTTAATTTCCCCTACTGACAGGTGGGCCCCACCTGTCAGTCACTGCAGACCGAGCCGCCGGCTGACCGCTGGGCCCCACGGGTCAGTGGCACCTCTGCACCGGACTCTACTGACAGCTGGGCCCCAGTGAATAGTACCTGGACCCACTTGTCAGCGGCACGACAATAAAAGAATTAAAAATAAAAGAAACTGACATGTGGGACCCACTGTCAGAAATTTCATAATATTTGGAATTAACTGAACTGAGAACTTTGAATGATCATAACTTTTTCATTTTAACTCCAAATTGAACGAGACAAATTTCTAAATTCATCTAAATTCAAGATCTATCCAATGGAACTAAAATCATAATTTTTAAAGTTCATTTGAATTTCTGGTGATGTTTGGTTGATTTGATGTTTTCTTTTTATCCAAATTTTCGCGCACGATTACAATAGCCTACGAAGCACAAGAAGAAGAGTTCGAGGCCGCAGCACTAGAAGCCCCGGATAATCAAGCACCCGACCACTGTAACCAAGGCGAGTCGATACTTTGATCATGTTGAACCTACATTTTCTGCAAACTACTTTGGTTTAAATTATCAAATTGCATGCTATTATTTTATATGCAAATACATGTTAATTTAAGATTTTAGTTACATGTCCAATGCTTGCTTGACTATTATTTACCTCCTTTGGAATACTTGAATACGTGAACCTTGTCGCCTTAGGAAAACTATAATGGTAACTTTTCAAAAGTAAGTCCGTAATTTATATGCCGTGCTTAGTATTGTTTAGGTAATCATGGGCGCGAGAGCGCCCAAACATCACTTTAATCATGAGAAAAATGTGGTTGGGTCAGTCATGGTGGTAATGACTGATAAATATGGGTATGATTATTTTATGTTCTCGAAAACCTCAAAAATGCTTAAATATCTGGGTGGATTGGTTCGAGGGTGTGAATGTGTGGTGCAGTGGAAGCACAGGTGGGTTAGTGGTAGGCCGCCCAGATACCAATAAGGACCGAATCTTGTCATGTCAACCCGTGTAAAACAGTACAACCACAAGTCTGTAAATTACAACTTGGCTTAGTAGATTTACCGGACCCTGAAAGTCATCCTTCCAGGAGGTGGTGTGAGGATGTGCAAGTGGCGGTCTGTGAGACGGCTTGAATGGGACACTCGTAGGGAGTGAAGTTCTGCTGTGGCGGGCTAGCAGGGGTGGGGAGCCAGCTGCTAGACGTTCAGAAGGAGGACATCCCGCACAACGTATGGGACCCACCGCAAGTGGGAACGACCCATAGGGTGAAATGATGGAAGGGGCGAGGTAATTTGAACGGTTACTGTGATGGTCTGCTCAACCACATGACTAAGGAATCGTGTGGGGCAATGGGTTGACCGTCTCTTGTGGTGAAAGTGTACAAACTCGGCAGAGTCAAAACTATTCGAATAGCCGTGCCCACGGTCAAGGGCAGACATGGGAACTTAACCAGATATAGTTCTATTTCAAAATGCTTTGTGGATGGGAATGGAAAAGTGGAGGGCAGTGTGAGGCCCTAGTTTGGAATTGTCCTGGGTGTCGTCCTAGTGGTAATGTAAGCGGCTATAACGCTGAAGAATGGCTATATGGTGCAGATGCCATGTAATGGTGGATGGAATCTGAATCACTATTATTACTGCATTCAACATATACGTGCGTTCAAAATGCTAGGTCTTAAGGAATTTTTATATAATTGTATTCAAAAGCGCTCTTCGCAAAAGAAAATAAACCTGAGCCATCCTTTGATTAGCCATACATGTTATATACTGCATTCTGTGTGTTGGCTCGCTGAGCACGGGGTCGGAGTGCTCACGCTCGCTTTGCGGCAAAAATCCAGAAACAGGAACGCAAGACCACTACGCCTACGAGGAAGCTCCCGCTACGGAGGAGAAGAACGACGAAGGAAACTAGGGCGTAGGCTTCGTTCATTAGACATGGACAAGAGGACATCCGGCGTTGTGTGCACGTATGTTACTAGTTAGCTGGTGACATACAATGCACACAGTACCTTCCAGTCGCTTGCCTGTGGATTTGGGTTTACTTTCGCTGTATTTCCGCTGTGCGTGTTTGTAATAAAGACAATTGGCCTGATCGGCCCCCTTTTGTAAACTATCACCCGACGTGGTGTATTTCAGATTATGTAATATAATGGTTGATTATGCGATGTATGAAATGATTCAGCAATGTACCTGTGTGCACTAACTACTGATCCAGGGATTAGTGCAGTGAAACACAGTAAGATTCAGATTGAAAAATCTGGGTCTGACAGCGCTGGTATCAGAGCATACGACTGCAGGGTAAAAGCCGTAGAATGGTCGTTAGAAGCACCTTAGGGTGGTAATTTCTAAATATACAAAAAGCATTTATAAAAATATAGCATACTATTTCTATCCGTATCCCTCTTAGATCTGTTCTACTCTACCTTTCATTAATTATTTTGGAAAATTTCTAGCCCTAGTAATTTAATTTACAGATGGCAGGAATTGGCGATAAGGGCAACTGAGCTACCTGGCCTATGGAGTTCATGAAGGGGAGTTTGCTAGCGTACTACGCAAGCTCTTGCACTATTTACACTACAAGGATCAGCCCATTTACCATAAGCTCAAAGTCTACCGATGAAGGAGTAGGTAGAATAGTGCCGTACTTACCATGCGTAGTGCAATTACTAGTTCCTGTAAAATAGGATGAGGTACTAGTCCTTTAGTACTGTAGTCGTCATTATAGCAAACCTTAGTATATTGTGTAACCGCAAAGTCCAGCCTAAAAGCTGGCTATGTGAATGCTTGTATGATAATAAATGGCCAGGCATAAGGCCTTGTGTTGAATGTTCTTTTGTCGTTTATCTTATGACTCTTTTTGCAAAGAGGGTTGATACCCTTCCTTTTTCTCAAGGGTAGCGTTAGTACTAAGTTATGAAGCTATAGCTGCAGATGGCCAGTCCAAGAGTTACATGATCTCGGGCTCATGCTAACCCTCAGCATGCAGAGGTAGACTCAAACCATGGCGAAAACCCCGAGGAAAATCAGAACCAAGATGCTGATCTCCCAAACCCCCCAGTTAATCCCACAATGGCCCAAGTAATTAATGGCACAACAAACCCAGATTCTGCAAGCCATTTATGCTGGACAGCAAGGAAGCTCTGGCGAACACAGAGCTGACTTAGGGGATTTCCAGAGGACAAGACCAAGTACATTTACTTCGGCAGAAGAACCACTTGAAGCCGAAGATTGGCTTCGAGATGTTGAAAGGAAGCTGCGCTTAATCAAATGCGCAGAGGAGGATAAAGTCATATTTGCCACCCACCTACTTCAAGGAGCTGCCGCAGCATGGTGGGAGAACTACTTGGCTGCCAGGGGCCAGGAAGATGCTACCACCGGAGGTGACACCGAAGCTATCCCATGGACAGAGTTCAAGAAGGCTTTCAAGGACAACTTCATTCCAGCCGGGATAATGCGGATAAAGAAGAATGAGTTCCGCAATCTCAAGCAAGGGAACTTATCCGTCAATGAATATCTGACAAAATTCACGCAGCTAGCCCGGTATGCTCAGAAGGATATCGAAGAAGAAGAAGAAAAGATTGACAGATTCTTTGAAGGATTGAAGGATGAACTAAGAGTACAGCTGATCACCCAGGACTTCGCCAGCTTTCACCAGCTGGTAAGCAAGGCATTGGCCTTGGAAAATGAGAAGAAGATTCTTGAGGCCAGTCGTAAGCGCAAGATGACAACTCCACAACCTCAAGGAAGGTTCATTCAGGGATTCTTGAACAAACCTTCCTTTTCAAAGCCTAACCAATCCAATGCTTCGTCTCCAGCACCCCGTTCCAGTGGTGGCTCCTTCCAAACGCCACGCTCAGCAAGCCAGTCCACTGGGGCGAACCCTGCCACCAACCGGAGATGTTTCGGGTGTGGAGAGAAGGGACACTTTGTCAGCCAGTGCCCGCAACGGCAGACAAATCCGGTGAGAATCAATTTAGGGCCTCCTGCTACCCGCAGTGAAGCCTTGGTACCCAGCAAAGGGCATCAGAGCTCGCAGGCCAGCAGGAACACTTCAGCGCCAAACCGCGGCCAAGTTAACCACATCACAGCTGAGGAAGCTCAGGAAGCCGCTGGAATTCTTATGGGTACGTTCTTTGCCAATTTAATAGCAGCACCTGTTCTTTACAAAAATCAGAGAGAGTTTCATCTTTTAGAGCTAAAAGATTCGTGGATAAGCCTGGGTTATCACATAACTTTTAGAAACTACGGGCACTTAACTCGCCTGCCAGGATAACCAACCATCAATAGTGTAACCCACCCAGACCCTGGACATCAAATTATAATATACTGGCTAACAAGACACCAAAGGAATATTAGACTACACCTCTAGGAGGAGTAGTTTACCAACTAGAACTGCCTGCAAGTCTAGCAGATGGGCACAACGTATTCCAGGTATCCCAGCCCAAGACATGTCCACAAATATTAGAAGGATCAAACCCTTAGGAAGCAGTCGAGCTCAAGAGTGACCTGATACCTACAAGAAGTGACCTATCCTGATTTTATAAACGATAGAAAAGAATGCTAAGAGCCAGACTATCCACTTATGTCGAGTACAATAAAGTCACCATTTCAAGAAAGGAGCTACCTAGGAACGAGGATATAAACTGCGTCAAGATTACCCCGACCTATTCACTAATTAGGCTGAATCTCGGGGTCGAGATTCTTTTTAAGGGGGGTAGATTTGTAACATCCTGAAAAATATAAATAGTAATTTGATAGACTTTTGGATTATTTTATTTACCTTGCATTTGAATTTGGAGTTTATTGGCTTTTTTTAAATATAAAGGAATTTCAAAGAGGGAAGAAATCAACGCATAAAATGATAAAACGTACACATCAAATAAAGAATCTGAAAAGATAGCAAAGGAGAAATGCAAATAAGCATGAAATGTCATCTCTAAAAATTTTGGCAAACAAATAAGAGGTTAGCATTTATACATATAAGCAAAAACATGTAAATAACAATGTATATAAAGACATATATATATATATATATATATATATATATATATATATATATATATATATATATATATATATATATATATATATATATATATATATATATATATATATATATATATATATATATATATATATATATATATATGCACATGTACAATTTGTGAAAGAGTAAATAAATAAATATATGTGTATATACACCAAAAACCAGAGAGAAATAAAAGTGTATATATACATGCAAAATTCAAATGCAAAAGCAAATAAAAAGAAAAAGGAAAAGGAAAATGAAAATAAGCCAGCCGGGCCGGCCATCACCCCCGGCCCAGCCTCTCTCTCCGCGCGCGGCCAGCACGCCCGCGTGGGCCAGCGCTTCGCGGCCCATCTCCCGCGTGCGCTCGCTCCCGCTGACGAGCGGAACCGCTCCCCCGCGCCTCTCCTCCCGCTGCCGCGTGGCCGCGCGAACGCCTGCGTGCGCAACGCGCCCGCTCCCTCTGCGCCGTGGCCCCGCTCCCCCGCGCGAGCCCCACCCGCCAGGTCTCTCTCTCGCTGGCCGGTGGCCCTCCCTGCCGCGCGCTCTTCTTCTTCCTCCCTCCATTCTTCCTCCACGCGCCCGCGACGCAGTTCTTCCTCGCGCACGCTCCTCTGCGCAGCCGATCCCCGCTGCCTCTCTCCTCTCGCGGACAAATTAAAAAGGACCGTTACAGGAGGGGGAACGCACCTCTCCCGCCACCGCCCTCGTGCGCGATCGCGGGGAAGATCTGGTTCATCCCCTCTCGCCGGCATGAGCAGGGCGGAGGCCGCCGACGCCTCGGCACGCGCCCCCTCTTCCCGGCTATAAAACCCGCTCGAAATGCTGCAATAGCTTCGCAGCATCCCTTCATTTCCTCCCCCGCCCGAAATAGGACCTTAGCGCCCCCAATCCCCGCCAGCGCCCTCCTCCTTCCCCAACTCCGGCGACCGAGCCGCCGCCGATTCCGGCCGCCCCGAAGCCAGCCCAAGCTCCTGGAGCTTCGCGGGAGCGCGGTGAAGCTAACCCCGGCCTCCCCCGCACCTCCCGAAGCTCGTGGCTCGCCGTCACCGGAGCCCCGCCCGAGCCTCCGCCGTCGCCCGCCGCCGGCCCGCCACCGTGCTCCTCCACCCCAGCCGCCTACACCAGGAGCTTCCCCATCGCGCAAGGATTATATATCACGCAGCTCCCAGCCCTCCCCGGCCACCACTCGCCGCCGGCGCCGTCGCCCCCGACTGCCTTGCCCGGCCGCCTCCGAGAGCCACCTCAAAAGGGTATGTTGCCCATATGGGGTAGGCAAAGCCTCCCCGCCCACTTGGTTACCAGCGCATCTCTTCCCTCCCCCTCGCTCCCGCGGCGCGCGTTCGAGCCCTGGGCTCCGCGCCTGCGGTCGAGCGATTTCTTTTAATTTCCCCTACTGACAGGTGGGCCCCACCTGTCAGTCACTGCAGACCGAGCCGCCGGCTGACCGCTGGGCCCCACGGGTCAGTGGCACCTCTGCACCGGACTCTACTGACAGCTGGGCCCCAGTGAATAGTACCTGGACCCACTTGTCAGCGGCACGACAATAAAAGAATTAAAAATAAAAGAAACTGACATGTGGGACCCACTGTCAGAAATTTCATAATATTTGGAATTAACTGAACTGAGAACTTTGAATGATCATAACTTTTTCATTTTAACTCCAAATTGAACGAGACAAATTTCTAAATTCATCTAAATTCAAGATCTATCCAATGGAACTAAAATCATAATTTTTAAAGTTCATTTGAATTTCTGGTGATGTTTGGTTGATTTGATGTTTTCTTTTTATCCAAATTTTCGCGCACGATTACAATAGCCTACGAAGCACAAGAAGAAGAGTTCGAGGCCGCAGCACTAGAAGCCCCGGATAATCAAGCACCCGACCACTGTAACCAAGGCGAGTCGATACTTTGATCATGTTGAACCTACATTTTCTGCAAACTACTTTGGTTTAAATTATCAAATTGCATGCTATTATTTTATATGCAAATACATGTTAATTTAAGATTTTAGTTACATGTCCAATGCTTGCTTGACTATTATTTACCTCCTTTGGAATACTTGAATACGTGAACCTTGTCGCCTTAGGAAAACTATAATGGTAACTTTTCAAAAGTAAGTCCGTAATTTATATGCCGTGCTTAGTATTGTTTAGGTAATCATGGGCGCGAGAGCGCCCAAACATCACTTTAATCATGAGAAAAATGTGGTTGGGTCAGTCATGGTGGTAATGACTGATAAATATGGGTATGATTATTTTATGTTCTCGAAAACCTCAAAAATGCTTAAATATCTGGGTGGATTGGTTCGAGGGTGTGAATGTGTGGTGCAGTGGAAGCACAGGTGGGTTAGTGGTAGGCCGCCCAGATACCAATAAGGACCGAATCTTGTCATGTCAACCCGTGTAAAACAGTACAACCACAAGTCTGTAAATTACAACTTGGCTTAGTAGATTTACCGGACCCTGAAAGTCATCCTTCCAGGAGGTGGTGTGAGGATGTGCAAGTGGCGGTCTGTGAGACGGCTTGAATGGGACACTCGTAGGGACTGAAGTTCTGCTGTGGCGGGCTAGCAGGGGTGGGGAGCCAGCTGCTAGACGTTCAGAAGGAGGACATCCCGCACAACGTATGGGACCCACCGCAAGTGGGAACGACCCATAGGGTGAAATGATGGAAGGGGCGAGGTAATTTGAACGGTTACTGTGATGGTCTGCTCAACCACATGACTAAGGAATCGTGTGGGGCAATGGGTTGACCGTCTCTTGTGGTGAAAGTGTACAAACTCGGCAGAGTCAAAACTATTCGAATAGCCGTGCCCACGGTCAAGGGCAGACATGGGAACTTAACCAGATATAGTTCTATTTCAAAATGCTTTGTGGATGGGAATGGAAAAGTGGAGGGCAGTGTGAGGCCCTAGTTTGGAATTGTCCTGGGTGTCGTCCCAGTGGTAATGTAAGCGGCTATAACGCTGAAGAATGGCTATATGGTGCAGATGCCATGTAATGGTGGATGGAATCTGAATCACTATTATTACTGCATTCAACATATACGTGCGTTCAAAATGCTAGGTCTTAAGGAATTTTTATATAATTGTATTCAAAAGCTCTCTTCGCAAAAGAAAATAAACATGAGCTATCCTTTGATTAGCCATACATGTTATATACTGCATTCTGTGTGTTGGCTCGCTGAGCACGGGGTCGGAGTGCTCAGCGCTCGCTTTGCGGCAAAAATCCAGAAACAGGAACGCAAGACCACTACGCCTACGAGGAAGCTCCCGCTACGGAGGAGAAGAACGACGAAGGAAACTAGGGCGTAGGCTTCGTTCATTAGACATGGACAAGAGGACATCCGGCGTTGTGTGCACGTATGTTACTAGTTAGCTGGTGACATACAATGCACACAGTACCTTCCAGTCGCTTGCCTGTGGATTTGGGTTTACTTTCGCTGTATTTCCGCTGTGCGTGTTTGTAATAAAGACAATTGGCCTGATCGGCCCCCTTTTGTAAACTATCACCCGACGTGGTGTATTTCAGATTATGTAATATAATGGTTGATTATGCGATGTATGAAATGATTCAGCAATGTACCTGTGTGCACTAACTACTGATCCAGGGATTAGTGCAGTGAAACACAGTAAGATTCAGATTGAAAAATCTGGGTCTGACATGGGCCCGGCCCGTCAGCCACCCTGCCTTCCTCTCCCCTCGGACCGACACTTGGCCAGCCCGATGCGTGCCACGCCGCCTGTGCGGTCTATCCGGCCGTCCCCTCCCACTTAAACCGCACCCGCTGCCTGATCCGCCTCCGGACCATGTGGCTGAAATCCGCACCGTCCACACCCCGCTCCCCTCTTCTCTCTGACCTGCGGGCCCCGCCCGTCAGTCGCCCGCGCCCCACTCCCGCAGCCACCCGGGCCCCGCCTGTCAGGCCCGTCGTCTTCCCCACGTAGCGCCGCCTTCCTTCTTTCATACCCCTTTCCTTCTTTGTGCCGGCCGACCAAATCCGAGCCGCTCCCCCTCTTTCCTTCCCCGGCTCTCTTCGATTTGGAAACCTTGGGACACCACCGCGACCAAATCCCCGATCCCCCGCGCCTCCCTTCCTTTCCTGCTCCCCCCTCCTTCCTTAATTCCTCCGCCGTATCCGCGCCGGTCGAGAAATCCGGCGAGCAATTAAGCGCCGTGTCCCCTCTCCGGCCCCTATAAGAGGCACCCCCGTCCTCCGCACCACCTCACCTCGCACTCCTCTGCCCCTCCCGAGCTTCCCTTCGCCCTTGCGCCGTGCGCCTCCGGTCCAGTGCGCCGCCATCCCCTCCGGCGAGGAATTGCCGGCAAGGGAGTGCATCTCGAGCGCCTCCGCGGACACCCTGAGCACCCCCGCGTCCGTGCGAAGCCCCTCAACCCTCACCCGGACCTCACCGAACACCCCTCGCTGCCGGCACCACTGCCTCCGTCCACTGCCACCCGACCCCCTCCGGCAGGTACCTCAAAGGGTTTACCTACCCTTTATGGGTAGGCAAAGCCTCCCCGCCCAACTGGTTATCCGCGCTATCCCTTCCCTTCCCCGGTTCCCTCGGCGCGCGTTCGAGCCCCGGCTCCACACGCTGGGGTTGAGCCTTATCCTCATTTTTCCGCGCTGACAGATGGCCCCACCCGTCAGCGGCCGCCGGTCTGTGCTGGCCACTGCCGCCTGGGTCCCACCCGTCTGCGTCAGCCTCTGTCAAGTGGGTCCAGAGCCCAGTGGGTCCCACCTGTCAGTGACCAAAGCGGATATGGTCACTGACAGAGGGGTCCCACATGTCAGTGACCGCTAGTGGGCTTACTGTTCAGTGGGTCCCATCTGTCAGAGACTCGAAATAAATAAATAAAAATAAAATATTAAGAATTAAATATATCCAGTGGGCCCTACCTGTCGGAAATTTGGGAATTTCTGGATTTATTCAATATGAGATTTTCAAATGAACATAACTTTCTCATTTTAACTCCAAATTGAGCCATTCAAATTTCTAAAATCTTCTAAAATCATAATCTATCCAAATATGGCCTCTATTTGAAGTTTTAAGTTTTTTTGAATTTTTTGTTTGTATTTATTTGTTTTGTTGCTCTGTCTTTTCTCGCGTAGAATCCAACGTTGTTGAAGACCTCTCCACTCCACAGCAGGAAGACCTCGAGAGCGTGCAAGAAGGCAAGTCTCCTTTGATCATCTTGAACCTATGATTTTGAAATGTTTTAATTATTTTAAATTATGTGCATTGCTATTTATATAAAATATTAGTTCAAATCTTAAGGCATTAGTTATATCTAACCTTGTTATGCCCTCAATTGAATTTGAATGCCATGTACCTCTGTAACCCTAGAATTTCCTTGTCTCAATAGTGAGAGTATCATAATTATTTGTGGATATTAGAATGGTAGTTTAATGCTTAGTCATGCTATGTAATACCCTTGTAATCTTGAAAAATGGGAAATTATGCATTATCGTAATAACTTGTGTTTCTAAAGTTTGGTGGTAATTGGAGTTGCCACTGCTCTTTTAAAATAAAATAAAATGTGGAAATTGGTTTAGATTAGGGTGGATGGTTGGTTTGGGTTGGTGCAGGAAGCACGAGATCTTGTAAAGAGTATGTTCCACCCTAGTCAATTAAGGACCGACGCTTGTGTTTGTCCAGACTAAGCACTACCATACAACCCTAAGTCTATATGGGTACGACCTAGCTGATTAACTCATGATAGTCTAGTTTAGGTGCCACCAGTGGAAAGTGGGTGCTAGGGATTTACTGGTTATTCATAGTGAGGGACAGTGATTTACTGTACTCATATGGCGCAAGAGGGGGCTTCGGATTGGGCAGATTTAACCCTTCTGCGGTGAAACCTCAGCGGGTGGTGTCTAGCTAGTTTAGAGTGAGGTAAAGGCTTTGTGATAACTTATCTGTGTCTCATGCCAAAGGAAGTGTGGTGACTGTTAAGATAATTTGTCTCTTAGGGGTAAAGTTGTACAACCTCTGCAGAGTGTAAAACTATTCGAATAGCCGTGCCCATGGTCAAGGGCGGGCAAGGAATGCATTCACATGGTAGATTTTTGGTTTTGGTTTTAAAATCAAAATTTTTGTATTCCGAGAATGAAGGGAACTCTCGGAAGGGTATCCTGGCAGTTGGAGCCAGAGAGGGTGGATGGAACCCGCAGTGTTAAACTTGATCATTTGTAAGCTAGTGTTGGTAGATGGAACCTTCACTATTAAGTTAATGTTAGTTCTGTTAAAACATTTATTTGATTAACTTGATGCATTCAAAAATAATTATTAGTAATTGAAATTAAAACCTTGCTTTGTGCAAAAGAACCATATAGCCTTCCTTTGTCAAGCCTTGCATCTATTGCATTTTTCCCAAGACTTGCGGAGTACTTTATGTACTCACATGCTGCACTCAAAAATAATAATCAGAGGAATACGAAGCCCAAGAAGGAGACTACGACTACTTCGCTGGTGGCTTCGACGAAGGATTCCAGGAGTTCTAGGTCGCGCTTCCCCAGTCAACTGCCTGTGGCATATTGATGGGTCTCCTTTGAATTTACCTTGCTTCCGTTGTATTTTTTGTTTGTGTGAGGTCTTAGAACCTCCAATGTAATAATGAGACCTGAAGGTCAGTACTCTTTATTATTGTAATAAATCGTGGTTGGTTATGAATCATTTCTGTTTAACTGTGTGCACTAGCTTTGATCTGGGACTAGTGCTGTAATACACAGAGGGTCCGGGTTTGGAAATCCGGGGTCCCGACAACAGACTTCACACCAACTCTGTCGAGCATAAAACATCGGGAGCTTTAAGTGTCTCGGGCCACTCTACAGAGTAAAAATAAGAGCACGAAGTCCACAGCCTTCACGCCAACTCTATGGACTTTAAATAAGAGCGCAGAGCCCATGGACCCTACGCAAGCACATAGGTGCCACATTGACTCTGGTCAAACCCATGAAGTATTTAAGAAAGTGCATGACTCCTACTGCCGCATTTAGGGATACAGTTTTGAAGGTTGGAGGTAGGTAGTGCACAACCCCTACCACTGAGTTTAGGGATATAGTTCCTAATGTCGGAGGCAGGCAGTGCATGACCCCTACCGCTGTGTTTAGGGATATATACAGTTCCTAAGGTGGGGGGACAGGCAGTGCATGGCCCCATTTAGGGATACAGTTCTCAAGGTTGGAGGCAGGCAATGCATGACCACTACCACCACATTTAGGGATACAACTCCCAAGGTTGGAGGTAGGAGTGGGCACGCCACGGTCTTCGTCCTAACCGCCAACTTCGTCAATGCCCACCCAAGGGTGGGGGATAGAGCACCACGTGTCATATATTCCACGGCTTTTCTGTAACCCCTTTCTTTACTGTTTGGTGTGTAACTACAACAGCATAGATCTTGGCAGTCGCACTGTTTTTTCGCTTACTTTTCAAGGGCCATTAGAGCAATAGATGGCATGTATATATCTGGAAGTGTGCCTGAACATATGTTGCCTTGCCTCGTTGCATGCATATATAAATATGTTTGTAATGATGGAGTAAATCCATGTTTTGGGTGCCAATAGATGCTTGCTTTGATGGAGAGCAATCGTGCATGTGAGCATGTACGCGGAGAGCAATCGTGCATGTGAGCATGTACGCGGCATGTAGATTATATGACAAATCAAATTTCCATCCAAATAATAGTTCCATCCGAATCCATCTTTAAAACATGCTTTGAATATTACCGAAATACAGTGATATGTCTGCTCAAATCCACAGAACATATAAGTTCTATAACACTTGCATTAAATTTAATTAGTGGTATTTAGGGAAAATTTCTCGGTAACGCAATAAAGATCATGCGACATGAAAATAACATTGATGTGTCACTGAGGACAGCCCCAGCCCGCACCTATCACCCTCACATTGGTTAATTTATACATCTCACCGTTGCTACCGAGCTTATCTTCCGTACATATTTTATTGAACTCAATGCAAAACCTCCTGACATCGGATACCTCCCATTATCATATACTTGCTGTATATGTGGATGTCCAAATGTGATTTATTATAGTAAATAGGATATTTGAATCTGTATTATGTATCCGATGTTCATCCAAGCCCTTTTCTGTTAGAAGACATCAAAGCCATACTCGTAGAAATCTGATTTCATGTTCCAGTCCTTAAAAACATAGATGCAGCCAATTCTATATCTAATTCATTTTCGCCTATGGAGAGTAGGCAACAAAATTCTTTGCTGATGTTGCACAAAAGAAACAGAGCAAGGATTGGATTCGCATCCCTTTGCTTGTCTTAAGAGTACGGCATCAATCTCCTCTACTGGGATCCTAGATCTAGCTAGCTCTCTAAATTCATTGGTCTTGTTGTCACCGCTCTGAGTTGCTGCAAAGGATGTCATGTCAGTTTATGAGGCCATGGTGAGTGTTGTATAGGAAGATTAATCGACATTTGTGGAAGGCAAAAATCCCCTACAAAGTGGCGGCTAAGCAACAATGCTTTGATGTGAGGGTGCAGTGAAATTTGCAATGTGAATTTGTGGTGTACTGTTGAGGCGAGGGCGGCGTCTTCTCGGGTGGTTGAGCCGGTGACGCACGGCTGACCGCAGCGGGGATGGGCTTCTGCCCAACAATAATTGGAGTTTGAAATGAATTTGGAATTTTCAGAAGTTCATTTGAGTTGAGTTCAAATTCATAATATATTCCATGCTTTGAAATTTACACAGAAAACCACTTTAAGCATTTGAGTTCAAATTCATAATATATTCATAATATAATTACGTAATTATTTACCGGCATTGGAAATTCTTTGCGCGTCAGTAAATTGTAGTAAATTTGTGCAACGAATTTAACCCCTACCTTGGTAGCTCTATTTTTTTTACCATGCCTACATTCCTTTATTTGGACCCAGTATGTTTCGGTGTGTATCTATTGATTGAGAACAATTAACTGCTGTCATTTTGCAGTAATCAATATTTGGGCCAACCTAAGTCCAGAACTGCTTGCCAGTCTAAAAGTAAGTTGGTATACGCTAGTGTCGTATTGGATTTCATTGGTCGGGTTCAACATAAGCTGGTCCATAAAAAAGGAGAACAAAAGGCTGCTCTCAGTAAAAGCAGAATCCAGGAAAAGCAACCTCATTAGTGTCACGAAGATGTTATCCGTACAGTAAACATGAGTACAGATAGTTCAGTTTTACCAGTAAGAATAAATCGTAGTACACTCATGGTCGTAACATAAACATCGCACAGTTTGATTATAAAATCACACAATTGTTCTGTATCTTTTCCATCGTACAGAGCCTAGATGGAATGTCAGAACTTATTACAAGTTTTACTGCATAGCAGCTATTGTTGCTGATGACACATGCACAACCATATATAGAATCGCTAAGGCTAGACAATGGCACGACTCAAGAATCTAAGCACCAGGGGGTGGTAGGAAAGGGCCCAGATAACGCATGAGGTAGAGGACATGCGTGATGAACTCCCCACCAGTGCTGAGATGCTCGCAATGAAAACCACCACCGCAACGAGGCGCGATGTAGTAGAGCATCTCCAGCCACACTTCGGCGATGAGGTCCCATCGGTCAGCTTCTTCATGGATGTCAATGAGCTCCTGGGCCACCTCACGTGCACGAGGCAACACCGGAGAATCAAGAACATTCATAGTGTGTTTCAAAAGTTGCAGATGAGTTACCGGTTGGGTGGTGCTTGAGATAGCATTATCCGTATTGGCCGGTCGTTCATCGTTCTTGGCTTCAAACACCATCTTGACAGCTTCCTTCTCGCCTCGATCATCATGTTGAGACTGTTTACCACCAAAAATTTCCTTCATTTCATGATGAGCTTTGCGGTGTACATGCTGGGAGTTGCTTGTAAGCATCACACCGCACTTGAAGACGAGGTACATGATATAATTTGATAACTCTCTGCTCCTCTTCATTTTCTTCATTTGATCAGAATCCGTGCTGGCATTGTCTCTGAAGTAGCATATGTCTGTTGCAATGTGCCAGATGAGCACGCTTGTGGGGAAATCCACACCGTCGATGCTCTTGTGTAGGGCCGTGTGTGGCCTTGCTGAACTCCGAAGCGCTAACTCGCCATGGGTGCTGGCAAAGTTCCAGTTTTGCTGTTCCCCTGTTCCGAGCTCTAACAATTTGTCGAGGACGAACATCTTGAGATCTTCAGCGATGGGGATGCGTGTTATTTCCTTGTCGTCTAAACGCTTCCCGACCCATTGCGGCACAAATGACACGCCTTGTCTGGTGTGTCTTTTGATCATGCTGTACTGCGCCAGCATTTCGGACCAGTGCTGTCTTGTACGCACTGCAGGCTGGATGTAGGTGGCTACACGTGAGATTGCACTTTGGGAGGCGCATGCTGTTTCCTCGCTCGATGCAAAGAAAAGGATGGACATGAAGAGGGATGCTACCTCCAGGATTGTGGCCCCTATGAGCAATACGTAGGAGACGTTGACATCAGCTCTATCGTAGGGTTGGCCCCCCTTTTGGGCGACCATGAAGAGCACCAGGGCTATCGAGGTGCAAACAAATGGGAAGAGAAAAAGTAAGAGTAAGGGGAAGAGAAAAAGTAAGAGTAAGAGGAAGAACCCGGGCAACCTTTTTGGATAAGAAAGACAAGTTGCGTAGGCCGTGAAGATGCACAACCTACGCAGCGGAAGCTTGGTGTACAAGCGTTCATAAAAAGTAACGAGCCGTGCGCTGACATAATGGTAGGCCCTGCAGCGGTCTGCGCTGGACCTGAGCTCTCCGAGCAAGCCTGGCAAATTATCCGCACATAACACAGTATCTTGGTCATTGATTGGTGTGTCCGAGACCAAATCAAGTACTTTCTCTGAAGGCCGCATCCCATCGGCGCTAAGCATCCCATGAAATCTTTCCTTCAATACTCCAGCTCTGCCAGACGGCCCCTGTGCTAGAAGGTGTATCGTCTGTCCTAGATCATCCATGGTTATTCTTCTGAGCAACGCTGGGCTGGCAACGAAAAGACAGAAGGTACGCTCAGCGTACTTGAAGCACCCACAGAGGAACATGAGTACCATGGCAGCCAGCAGCCGTCTGTCCGGCCAAGACGACCTGGACACTACATAGGCGGCCACCGCTACTTGGGAGACCAAGCCCAGCAGGTGGCGCCTCCACAGCTCGTTGTCCTGCATGGAGAAGGCAGTGATGGTGTCCTGCCCGCCCAGCACTACCGGAAACCCGTACTTTGCCGAGTGCCTTCAAGTTTGCCGAGTGCAATCTATCGGGCACTCGGCAAACAATAACTTTGCCGAGTGCCCGATATATTGCACTCGGCAAAATAAAGCACTCGGCAAAGTAAGATCTTTGCCGAGTGTTGTCTATTAGACACTCGGCAAAGTAAGCTCTTTGCCGAGTGCTGACGGGAAAACACTCGGCAAAAATAAAACACTCGTCACCAACCGCCGTCCATTGGAGGTCAGCCGCCGCCGTTAGAACTTTGCCGAGAGTCTGGAGCTGACACTCGGCAAAGATCGCTTTGCCGAGTGTTTTTTTTGCGGCACTCGGCAAAGAAATAAAACATTTTCCTTTTCTACCCTTCAAACTTTTTTTACTCTCCACATACAACATATGGTACTCCATGTTAAAATTTGGTATATTTTTGTATATGTTTGCTATATTTAATCAATTAATTGTATTTTAAGCAATTTTTTCTATCAAGTCAAATTTGAACTGCAAGTGATTCAAATAATAGGAAAAAATGAGTAGAAAAATAATATTCATGTTATTCAGCCCGGTTTGATGCCTTACCTGTGAAATGAAAAGGAATTTCAAACATCTTGTTCAGGAAACACGAACACGAACGTGTGGCCGAATGATTTTAAAATTTTAAAAAAACCAAACGAAGTTTGAAAATCATGAGATTTGTCAAGATGTCATGATATCATACGCGGAGGCTGTGGTAAAAAATTGAAAAGATTTCGCATAAGTTGTCACGTACGATGCTTACAAACCGAAGCTTTTCTGAAGAAGAAGCGTAGAGTTGAGAAGGATCCGGTAAGATTTGGAGTCAAAGTGACGGTTGAATTGTGGTTTGACTACAAAACTTTTTGTATAGGCAATAGACAACAGAGATTATTTCATGTGAATTATTGGTAATTCATGTGAAATTTTTTGATAATTTTAATTTTTAAACTGCAATTATAGAATTTTAATTGATATAAATTGAATTTGAGCTATAACTGCATGAAATAATGGTCTAATATTCGTAGAAGCATCGAATATGCATTGTTGAGTGAATTTGACATGGCATTTTCAAAATACATTTGAAAAAATTTGTAAAACATGTTATGGAAAAGAGGGAGACAAAATTTTAAAAAAAATTTTTGCCGAGTGCCTTGTGGGCGACACTCGGCAAAAGAGAAGCTTTGCCGAGTGCCAGATCAAGGGCACTCGGCAAAAGAGGAAAAGTTTGCCGAGTGCCAGATCGGGGGCACTCGGCAAACAAGAGAAAAACAAAACTTCCCCGTCCCCGCGGCCACGCTCACACACACGCAAGAAATTAAGTTTTTTTCCCCGCCGCCGCTGCCCCGCCCCCGCGCGCCGCGCACGCCCGCCGCTGCGCCCGCGCCCGCCCGCCGCCGCGCCGCCCCCCGCCGCGCCCGCGCCCGCCCGCCGCCGCCCCGGCCCGCCCCCGCGCTCCGCACGCCCGCCGCCGCGCCGCACGCCCGCCCGATTCGATTGCCCGCGCCCGCCGCGCCGCCGCGCCGCCCGCCGCCGCGCCCGCGCCCGCCCGCCGCCGCCCCGGCCCGCCCCCGCGCTCCGCTCCTCGACCACTCCACGGTGACATCGGCGCTCTCTTCGATCGATTAGGTACGGACAATGCTATATGTTTCCTGAATCCTGATACTGTATATATGTACGTAGGTTTTGAAGTAGCGAGTAGTATGGATATATACTGCATGCATGCTTGCTAGATCAATGTGTGAGTCTATACATGGATCGCAAGTATATATTGAATTTTGACGCCGTTAGGTGGTTGAAACAAACATAATTTGTTTGCATCCATTCACTTCACATTTGCACATTGTGATACCATTTACGTTTCCATTTGCAGCATTGAACCAAACACATCGTAGTCCATTGCCCTGTCCGCATTTCTGAACTACAGACTTGTACTTAGTTGGATCTTCTAACTTTGTTAGTGCGAACCAATTTGACTACCTTAACTGAGTGATCTTATTTCCTTCACATCAAAAACATCTGTCCCATTCCCATCTGGTAATAATGTAATACAAGTAAAACGTCGCTAACCGCAAGGGCAAAATCACAGTTCCGCTGTGCACCCTTTTTTTTTTTAAAAAAAAGAAAAGGCATGACCTCTGTCATCCTCCTATTACATTATTAAAACAAAAACAAAAGAAGCATTATATTTGCTCTCAAAGGTTAGAGATTTCCATATTGAATAGTGCCATGCAAATCTTATTATTTGTAAATGCCATTGATGTGGATGGGATCATCAAGCTGGTAGACTGATGAATGCCATTGATGTGGTTGTTGGCCATCGTTATTATTTGTAAATCTTATTATTTGTAAATCAGATCATTGATGTGGTTGTTGGCCATCGTGCCGTATATGTGGTTGTCGGCCATCGTGCCGTTCGTTTGTTGCAGGTTTTGGAAACCTCACCGTGCAGGGGAGGTGCTGCCGAAATTTTCAACTGACACTATTATGTTTGTTTTTTTGCAGGAGAGGCTATTGCACTGTCCACCGCCGCCGCCCACCGCCGTCGCCTTGGCTGAGGGCGGTTCCTGGGCTCCCGACTGCGCGGTGTACCTCTTTTCCTTGCTCGGTTTACAGTTCAGGTATTTATTCATGTTCATAGATTACGTAACCTAGTTAGGCTGAGGGCTGATATGTTAGAGGATGGATGACCGTGAGTGGATGTACACGGGCCGCTCAAGTCAGGGTTCGTTGTCCGATGAATGGATTGAGAAGACCGATGCTTTCTTGGAACTAGCATTTGCCAAGGTTAAAGGAGCGCGTGCCACTTGGTGTCCCTGCAGCAGATGTGCAAACACGCGTCGACAAACAAAGGAGGTCATGGGTAAACATCTTTGCAAGTTTGGATTTACGGCAGACTATACCCGGTGGATCTACCACGGTGAATCCGATCGTATGAGAGAGGAGGTCGTGAGACCACGCGTCGAGGATTATGATGCTGATGGCGGGGTAGGAGACATGTTAAATGACTATCATGAAGCACACTTCGCTGAAGGACGTACGGAGGAGGAGCCAGAGGCAACCGCAAAGGCGTATTACGACATGTTGTCTGCGGCACAGAAACCCCTTCACGGCCAGACGAAGGTTTCTCAACTGGATGGCATTGGACGCGTAATGGCCTTGAAGTCCCAGTTTAGCTTGAGTCGAGACGCCTTCGATGCTATGTTGACAGTTTTTGGCAGCATGCTTCCGGAGGGTCACATTCTGCCGAAGAGCATGTACGAGGCAAAGAAACTCCTTCGTGCACTTAAGATGCCATATGAGCAGATACATGCTTGTCCGAAGGGGTGCATCCTATTTAGGAAAGAACACGCGGAAGCAAAGTACTGTGCAAAGTGTGGATCCTCTAGGTTTCTGGAGGTAGACTCTGGTGATGGTCAGAAGAGGCAGCTTGCGATCCCCGTGAAAATCCTACGGTACCTTCCGTTCATACCGAGGATCCAACGGCTATACATGACCGAGGAAACCGCGAAACAGATGACATGGCACAAAAATGGACGTCGATACAATCCTGAGAAGCTGGTACATCCATCCGATGGTGAAGCATGGACCCACTTTGATGTGATTCATCGTGAGAAAGCTGTAGAGGCTCGTAATGTACGTGTTGCGCTGGCAACAGATGGGTTCAATCCTTATGGAATGATGGCCGCCCCATACACTTGTTGGCCCGTGTTCGTTATCCCCCTCAATCTCCCCCCCGGCGTCCTCTTCCAACGACAGAACATATTCTTGTCGTTGATAATTCCTGAACACCCGGGGAATAATATGGGTGTGTTCATGGAGCCTGTGATTGATGAATTGGTCCGTGCTTGGGAGGAAGGGGTATGGACATACGACCGAGCTACAAAGAGAAACTTCAAAATGCATGTTTGGTACCACTACTCCCTGCATGACTTCCCGGCGTATGGGATATTCTGCGGCTGGTGTGTTCACGGGAAGTTCCCATGCCCAGTATGCAAAGCAGCTCTGAAGTTCATTTGGTTGCTGAAGGGTGGCAAGTATTCTTCGTTCGACAAACATCGACAATTCCTCCCTCTTGACCATGCATTCAGACGAGACATCAAGAACTTTACGAAAGGTGTCGTAGTTATAGACCCTGCACCGCAGATGATGACCAGTGCCGCGGTTCGTGCTCAGATAGATGCTCTCGAGGTCAATCAAGAATGTCGCGGTTTTGTGGGATATGGTGAGCAACATGCATGGACTCATAAGTCGGGCTTGTTGAGGCTCCCCTATTTTGATGACCTTCTTCTTCCACATAACATTGATGTAATGCACACTGAAAAGAATGTCGCCGAGGCACTTTGGGCAACAATCATGGACATTCCTGATAAGACAAAGGACAACATTAAGGCTAGAGTGGATCTGGCAACGTTATGCGATAGACCAAAGCAAGAAATGAAGCCTCCTAGAGGCGGCAGGACATGGAGAAAGCCTAAGGCCGAATTCGTCTTGACCAGGCCCCAAAGGAGGGAAGTACTAGAATGGTTCCAAACGTTAATGTTCCCTGATGGGTATGCAGCGAATCTGAGGAGGGGAGTGAACTTATCTACTATGCGAATCAATGGGCTCAAGAGTCATGACTACCACATATGGCTTGAGCGGCTTCTTCCGGTGATGGTTCGAGGCTATGTCCCTGAGCATGTCTGGATAGTGCTGGCAGAGTTGAGCAATTTCTTCCGCCAGCTTTGTGCCAAGGAGTTATCTCGGACCGTGATTGCAGACTTGGAAAGAATGACACCTGTGTTGCTCTGTAAGTTGGAGAAGATCTTTCCACCCGGCTTCTTTAATCCGATGCAGCATTTGATTTTGCACCTCCCGTATGAGGCACGAATGGGGGGGCCCGTGCAGGGCCGTTGGTGCTATCCAATTGAGAGATGTCTAAAGGTTCATCGAACTAAATGTAAAAATAAATGCAAAATTGAGGCTTCCGTTGCAGAGGCATACATTTTGGAGGAGGTGTCAAACTTCACAACAACGTACTATGGTGACAACCTTCCTAGCATGCACAATCCACCCCCTCGTTACAATGCTGGCGAAAATGAATCGAACCTCAGCATTTTCCGAGGGCAACTCGGAAGTGCAAGTGATGCGACCCCCAAGACCTTGAAACATGAAGAGTGGCGCACTATCATGCTATATGTGTTGAACAACCTTTCCGAAGTGGAGCCGTACATGCGGTAAGTTGTCAACAAACTTGTTCTCGAGTAGTCACTATTCTGCATCCAACCCCCTTGTTTCTCGTTGGTGCAGGGAATTTCATCATCAATTCTGGCGTGAATCAAGGGAACCTACCCCGCAGGAAGCTGAGACCCTTCTTAGACAGGGTGCGGGAAATGGAATGCCCGATTTCATTTCTTGGTTCAAACAGAAGGGCCAAACCGATGCGTCTATGAGTGCCGAGTTGAGACAGGTTGCCGATGGCTGTGCCTATAGGGTAAGCTCATTTACCGGTTATGACGTGAATGGATATCGCTTTCACACAACAAGACATGAGCAGAGTCGGCCCAATCGAAGAACCACAAATACCGGAGTTTTTACGCCTGGCCTTGATGGGGTCGAGTATTATGGAAGAATTGAAGAAATATACGAACTCACGTTTCATGGTTGCAAACCTCTTAATCCTATCATATTCAAATGCCATTGGTTTGATCCTGAAGTAACGAGACGGACCCCTAATCTTGGGCTAGTCGAAATTCGACAGTCATCCGTCTTACCAGGAGACGATGTGTATATTGTGGCTCAACAGGCCACGCAAGTTTATTATCTCTCATACCCGTGCCAAAAAGACGACCGTCTTAAGGGTTGGGATGTTGTGTACAAGGTATCGCCACGAGGTAAACTACCTGTCCCAAACAATGAAGATTACAACTTTGACCCAAACACATATGACGGAGAGTTCTTTCAAGAAGAGGGGCTAGAAGGGAGTTTTGAGATAGACTTAACCGAAGCGATCGGAATGGAAGTAGACAATGAAAGGGTTGTTGACGAGAACGCTGGAGATGAGGTTCAAAATGTGAAGGACTTAGAATTACTTCAGCGATTACATTTAGGCAATGACAGTGATGACAACATTGCTCTTTCGAATAGTGTTGATTATATGGACATGGCTGATAGTGATGATGAGACTTATGATCCAGCTAATCCCGACAATGATGATTGTTTCTAATACATGTAATACTTTGTTATTTTCTAATAATGTTTTGTTTATTTTGCATCTCTTTCTAAAGTACGTGATTGTTTTTAATTGCAGGTGATTGAACAAAGATGGTGGGCGGTATGAGGAACGTAAAGTCGCTTTACCAAAGACGGCACGATGCAGCTGAGCAGTCGAGGAGCAGGAGTAGGAGGAGCGGAAGGAGCAGCAGGAGGAGCAGGAGCACTCTTGAGAGGGAGCGGGAGGAGGAGCGGGAGGAGGAGCGGGAGCGGGAGGGGGAGGAGGAGCAGGAGCGGGAGGAGGAGCAGGAGCGGGAGGAGGAGGAGGAGCAGGAGGAGGAGGAGCAGGAGGTGCCGGAGGAGGAGGCGGCAGGGGGGTCCGCTTCCTCTGGTTCGTCGGGTGTCTGGTTGCGAGGTCCCTCGACCCTCCCGAGGCGACCGATACCTCGTGAGAGACGCCCGCTGATTCAACCCACTGGGGCTAGGTAAGTAACTTTAGATGTTATCACTACTTTTTCATTTGATATGTTGAAAATCACAATAGAAACTAATAATTTATCTTAATCACTTGGGCAGGGGTTGGACGCTTGTGGCTGCAGGTGATCACAAACGCCATGTCAATGGCATCCTGGGTCTTTTGTGCAGGCTACACTTCCCTGGCCTGGTTGCGTTTGGCGGAGGGCAGGAGCCAGCCTACACGTGGGACCACTACGTCGCCTTCCCCGATTTACCAGATCGGGATGGCAGGGTATTCGCCAACAAGGCGGCGCGGGTGACGACCGAGCTGTGGGTAAGTTTTCCTCGCACTACATTGCTCAATACTATGCCGTCATTGGACTTTCTTGAAATAATGACTGGATACATCGCGTCTATATGCAGGATTTCTTCAGATGCCAGGAGGGATATGAGGCCAAGGCGGCTAGTGTGGCTCACAAAGCCTGTTATAAACTCGTGAAGGACATGCATTACGAGGCGCGCGTCCAGGCCATCGTAACATACAACGCTACCTACCTTGGAGTGAAGATCAACAAAACTGAAGCAAGAAACATGAGGCTGACTCGGGAAGACTACATGCAGGTAAATATACAACATTAATACTGATTTTTTCTGAGATTAAGTACGCTTAATTTGATCTTCTTATATGTTATATACTTGATGACGTGTAGGTGCCTCCGTGGTGGTGCGCCCAGCATCTCCAGTGCTGGGAACAGATGGTGGACAAGTGGTGCGCCGCCGAGTGGGAGGAGACGCACAACGCTTGCCGGGAGCGGCGTTTGATGATGCCAGGTGCACCACACCATCAAGGCAACCGTAGCCTCGACGAATTCGCAGCTACATGGGTATGCGAATTCATTTCTTTATTATAACGCTCAATTCTGCATAATTTCTAATCATCTTGCTGTTTTTTTCGCAGTCGTCGTCACATGGTGGCCAGCCTTGCTCCCAGTTCAAGGCATGGGCTTTGGCCCACAAGGGCAAGGCGACGTCCGACGTCGACTACAACCCGGAGGACCCGCCCTCGGTGTACAGCAATGCGACCGTCCACAGCCGCCTCAGTGAGTACACATCGATGGCAAGGGCGGTCCATGGGCCAGAGTACGATCCGAGCACCCAGGACCTTGATGGAGAAGTCGTCATGAGGGTGGGAGGAGGCAAGAAGCATGGGCGGTACTGGATTGGCGACAGCACACTCGACACGGCCACTACTCCCACTCTCACCCAGATTCGAGCAAGGAGCACGAGCTCAAGCCCGGCCATACGCCCACGGCCGGACACTGCACACTCCCGGATGGAGGCACTCCAGGTTATTTCTGTTTTATTCGTCGTTCATTAATTTTTACATACCTTTGCTTTCCATTGTAACATTGGGGTGAAATATTGTAGGCCCAGCTGGAAGAAGAGAAGAGGCTACGGGAGGAGATGGCGGCGAGGATGGAGGCCGATCGGCAGAGGAATGAGGCCGAGCGGCAGAGGATGACGCAGATGTTTCAGTGGATGCAAAGTCTTGGCGAGAGGATGGGTCAACCTCTGCCACCGGAGCTATTCCCTCCACCTCCTCCTGCAACTACTCCTGTGAGTTTCTAGTGGAGTATGAATGTTTAAGTTTGTATGTTCATACCTTAAATCTTGTCTCACACATGCAATCTCTTCTCCTTTGTGCAGAATCAATCGGCGGCTTCGAATAACTTGCCTCATGACCCACCACATCAGTCGGGGTGACGTGCTTTGTGGATGATACTTGTGGTTGATGTTTATGTGAATATTGTGGTTGATACTTGGTTTATGTTTATGTGATACTTTGTGACTTGTTTGATATACTTGTGGATGATATATTGTGGTTCTACTTGGTGAATGATTGTGAATGATTATATGTGATATATTGTTGATATACTGCGGTATATTGTGACTTGTTTGAGTGGGGTGCAATAAACAATTAAAATTCTGGGCATTCTGGGCTACTTTGCCGAGTGTTACACTCGGCAAAGGGATGCTTTGCCGAGTGTCATGGTAAAAACACTCGGCAAAGTAACGTTTCTGGGCATTCTGGAACGTACTATGCCGAGTGTTGTGAGTTTGCCGAGTGTCATGGTAAAAACACTCGGCAAAGTAACGTTCCAGGGCATTCTGGGAACGTACTATGCCGAGTGTATTTACCATGACACTCGGCACAGATTAAATCTTTGCCGAGTGTCTTCACCATGACACTCGGCAAAGGTTAAATCTTTGCCGAGTGTCTTCACCATGACACTCGGCAAAGGTTAAAGCTTTGCCGAGTGCCATTCCGTCCTGGCACTCGGCAAACGACGCCGTCACCGTGTTCTCGCCGTCCACTCTCCTTTGTTTGCCGAGAGTCGTTTAGGCACTCGGCAAAGACTTTGCCGAGTGCTCGAAAAAAAGCTCTCGGCAAAGATTTTTTTGCCGTCAGAAACTATGGCGTGTGAGATATGCCGTGGGTGGCACTCGGCAAAGACTTTGCCGAGTGTTTCTCGTGCTTTGCCGAGTGCCACCGACACTCGGCAAAGCTGCTGAACCCGGTAGTGCAGGTGGACGAGCACGAACGGCGCCCAGAAGAGCAAGAGCTGGTGCCGCATCCCGCTCGCATGGACCGCGAGGTGGCCGAGCACGAAAATGGCAACAGAGTCGGCCGACAAGTAGGCCAGCCACAGGACCGTGCGGAGGACGCGCGATGTGCTGCGCCTCCGCAAGCCTGCTGTGAAGAAGAGGAACACTTGTAGGCCAAAGCTTACAAGTATGAGGCAGTGGATCTCCCATTCGTTCCAGAGCGCTTCGACAGGCGCCGCCAAGCTGCATGACGAGTTCACCACGTACGCATGCGGCAAACCAAAGCAGTACTATTAATTAAATCGCCATGAACTCTGCAAAGCTCGTTGTTCTGTTGAGTGAAAGCAATAGATATGCAACATATTATCTTTCTTTTTCTTCACTTTTCCACAAGGAAGCATATTATCTTCCTCTTAATTTACTTGGGGGGATAATACCCTTTTATACGTAGTTAGTGGCGGTGGTGACGGTGGTAGTGGTAGTGGTTTTTTATTCACCGTACGTCTCACTTCTCCATCTACCTTCCTATTCCTAAAAAATATCTAACAAATAATAGAAATTTTGTTCTTATCCCACGCTAGTGAAGCACAAGATAGGTCGCAATGAAGCTCAACTATGAGCACGGTGGCGGAAGTGTGTCCAAGCAAGCTGAGCACATTGACCATAGCTCGATACGCTTGGGTAATATGATTCTTTTTTACCTGTAGCAAAGTATGGACAGTCAACTAGTAATATAATATGTTACCCTTATCTAAAGTTGTAATGAAAACTGCTAGAAACTCTTGGTCTAACAATATGAAAATGAGCAGTTGTCATGTTTTGATTTGTGGGCAATAGAGAGAACATTTCGAAATCGGGTGACTACCATGTTTGAATTTATATATGTTTTACACTCTTGTTATTTAGTGATCCACCAGGAATAATATTTTATTTCTAGAGTGCCTTAACCTATTTATTTTTTCCAAGATTACTTCACTTAAAAATATCATCTGCAAAAGGATTCGAGTTCGCTATAGATAATATCTCATTTACATTGAGCAAAATGGATGCACACATCATTTACCATACGCTAGAGTATTTTGACAAACAAAATGAAAGCAAGAAGTTGCATCATGTTACCTTTGTTTCTCAATCAGATTGTCCGCGCCAACTTCGTCAACATCTCTCAGTGGCCTCATTTCAATCAGGTGGATACAGAAGCACACCACATGGAACTTTACTGTTCTTGCCCTGCGGCACGCATATTTAAATATTTTTGTAATGACTGAGTAAATGCCAAGTTTTGGGTCCAACAGATGCTTGCTTCGACGGAGAGCAATTGTGCATGTGAGCATATACGCTGCTTGTAGATTACATGACCAATAAATTAAAATTTACCAAGTCAAATAGGATACCAGTACATAAGACGATCTTTCCATCCACATAGTAGTTTAATCCCACCCGAATCCATCTTTAAAATGTGCGTTGAATATGCCCGATTCCAATGAAATGTCAGCTCAAATCGGCAGCTCATACGATTAGCTTAACACTTGCACTGGATTTATGAGCATTTCATATTTGGGGGAAATTTGCCGCAAAGATCAGGCAAGATGGAAAATAACTTCGTTGTGGCACAGACGTTTAGCCGGTCCTAGGGTCCACTTGCTAGCCTCACATTTGATGTTATTTTCTAATTTATACATTTTGTAGTGTTACCGACCAGATTTTCCATTCAGAATTTATTGAACTCAATTCGAAACCTTTTAATCTGAACCATTCGAACCTCCAGTGGCTCACACAAAATTCAAATTTTAGCACCCAAATTAAAAGAAGTGGCTCAAATTGAATATACCTCCTCAGTATCATCTACATGCTGTATATGTGCCTATCCAACTGTGATTTATTATAGAAAATAGAATATTCGAATCTGTATCGCATGTTTAATTTATCCAAGCCCTTTTTGTTTTCTAAAACATTCAATCCACATTTGAATATATCTGAATTCATATTCATGTCTCTTTCAAACGTGGATGGCAAATAATTATCCAATCCATTTTCACCCACGATGGAGAGTAATTATTCATAAAATTCTTTGCTGATGTTGCACAAAAGAGCAAGGATTAGATTCCCATACCTTTGCTTGTCTTACGAGTTTGGCATAGATCTTCTCTAACGTGGTCCTAGCTAGCTCTCTAAATTCTTTGTCCTTGTTGTAACAACCACCAATGGGAACATAACTGGTCTTGCCCAGCGGCACGCACATTTAAACATGTTTGTAATGTGGAGTAAATGGCAAGTTTTGGGTGCCAACTGATGCTTGCTTCGACGGAGAGCACTTGTGCATGTGAGCATGAACGATACATGTAGATTATATGACAAATAAAATTTACCATGTCAAAGCGGATACCAGTAGATAAGATCGATCTTTCCATCCGAATAGTACTTTAATCCCATCCGAATCCATCTTTAAAATGTGCGTTGAATATGCCCGGTTTCAACGAAATATCCGCTCAAATCGGCAGCACATAAGATTTGCTTAACACTTGCGTTGAATTTATCAGCATTTCATATTTGGGGGAAATTTGCCAAAAAGATCAGGCAAGACGGAAAATAACTTCGATGTGGCATAGACTTTTAGCCGGCACAAGGCTCCACATACTAGCCTTACATTTGATGTTACTTTCTAATTTATACATTTTGTTGTGTTCCTGACCTGATTTTCCATTCCGAATTTATTGAACTCAATTCAAAACCTCTTAAATCTAATCCATTCGAACCTCCAGTGGCTCACACAAAAATCAAATTTCAGCACCCAAATTAAGAAGTGCTCAAATTGGATATGTGGCTATCCAACTGTGATGTATTATAGAAAATAGAATATTCGAATTTGTATCGGATGTTCATCCAAGTTCTTTTTCTTTTCGAAAACATCCAATCCACAATTGAATGTATCTCAATTCATATTCATGTCTCTTTTAAAAGTGGATGCAAATAATTATCAAATCCATTTTCACCCATGATGGAGAGTAGACAAAAAATTCTTTGCTGATGTCGCACAAAAGGGCAAGGATTAGATTCCCATACTTTGGCTTGTCTTACGAGTTCGGCATAGATCTTCTGGTCCTAGATCAAGCTAGCTCTCTAAATTCCTTGCCCTTGCTGTAACATTTGGAGTCAGTTCTTGCTCCGACTTGCTGCAAAACATTCTTCTGATTCTTCTTTCTAACTTCTAAGCATTCTTTGTTTCGTTGGCTAACTATGGATGTTTAACCATGAGTAATGTATTATACCTTTGTTCTAGATATATAAGCAACAACAAGTGAAAATATGTTTGTGTTTTCAGTTTTAATATTCTGGCAGTTTAATTTACTATTGTCGTAGGAGCGGCCCGCCAGCCCCATCGACCTGGCGAAGCCTCTAGTCATGGGTATTCCCCGACTAGGCGAAGAGTATACCATAGCCCTTCACACAGAGTGAATGGGATTTGAGAAGGTCGGCATAGGATGACCTCGGCTACCGAGCCTACACCGTCGACTAGGAAAAAGGTACCATAACACCCCTTGCACATAGCGAATTTGGACCCACTACAATGAGCAGGGTAGATCTTTCTCTTTTTTTCCCATTTGATTAAAGTGGCAATTTCTAGCCCCTCACTTTCAACATGGAAGTTTCTTTTAACATCATTTTCTCTCTTTGCCTCCCATCGCTCCTCACAAGTAATAAGCACCGACATGTGAGCCTTCTCTCCTTGAGCAATCCCATGTGGTCAAATTCAGCAAGCTAACCAGTATCCGCATAAATATAGTCGGCCTCAATAAACAAGGCAGTGTTTGATCTAGCTTTTTGAACCGGCTTCAGCTTCGGCTTAGAGAAGCCAGATGCTGGATTGAATGTAGACGCTTTGGTAGGTGATTGTATAGGCCACTTGTGTACATGCTTGGCCCCTCATTCCCCAATTCACCGAGCACACCCATCCTGCATCCTTTCCCATCGCCACCCACTCCATGTGGTGCCTTGGTTGCCCCTCATCGATGCCTCCATCGATCGATATACTCTTGGCCGGTCCCCCATCACCAATTCCCCTCCCAGTCATGCCGCTTCCATCCCCCTTTGCCATCTACTACTCCTTCCCATCCCCCATCCACGCCCCACCTCCTACCCCTAGATCTACCATGGACCGGTTCCCCTCACCACATCCATCACAGTTGTACCGCTCCCATCCCTTGTCACCTCTCTACCGCCATCTACTGCTCCTTCTCACTAGATTCCCGGTCGGTGTTAGTGTCTGGGCCACCCTTCTCACTAGATTCCCCTTCCTTCTCCGCCTCCTCTTTGGATGCCTCGTCTATGCCGGCATCGGAGTCAGCCTCCAACATGCCCTCATCTTTGGAACTAACAAGCCAAAGTGACATGCTGATGAACCATGTGGAGGTGACCGCATGTGTATGATGAGTAATTGACATTGGTTTAGGTAAGTAGAGTTTGGTTTGTGTGGTCGGACCTTGACGTTGCATGGTGCAATCGAGCTCGGTCGGACTTGGTCAAACTTGGTCGTATGGGATTAGGATGCATATTCCAATAATTCGATAGGTTTGGACTTCTCCATGGGTAAGTATGATGCATTTACGCTTTCATGTATCGAGCGGTGCTATTTCATGTGTTTCTTGTCTGTGTGGCTGCAGGACGTCGAGGCGGAGCCGTGGTGAGACACGAGGTGACCGGACTAGACGCAGGTGGCGTTAAGGTCAGAACGGTCAGGATGTGTCGAAGATGGCGGAGACTCGATGTGGTTGCGAGGCTTGGACGACAAGGAGCGCAAAAGCTTCCCAGAAGGTGCACGAGGGGCGAATCAGGAATTTCGCCAGGGTGCACAAGCGGGAGCGGGCTCCGTTGGATTTAGCGGGTGTAACGGGATGGAGACCCGTTAGCCAAGGGCTATATATATGAGGTGGTGGTTGCATGCCCACTCAAGCACTCCAAGGGTTTCTAGGGTTTTCTTTAGTCAAAATGGGCTTTAGAAGTTTGCCTTGGCTTTAGACTTTAGTTGGTGAGATTTTGGGAGTGGAGAGTAGTTGGAGTGGGCAGGTGCTCTGTCCCCCTTCGATGTATTCTTGAGTGCTCCTCCCTGTGTTCTTGGTTCTTGATTCTCTTGAGAAGATGAGAGGGTGAGGAGAGGGATTGAGTAGTGAGTTCATGTAATCTTTCAACTTGTTCTAATGTCCAGGCGTATGGGGACTCCTCTGTAATCTTTGTGATTTGGAATGAAAAATCTAAAGTTTTTATCTCTTGTGCTCTCCCTGTTCAGTTCTACCTTCGATGCTCTCTGTGGTGGATTTTTGAGTTTTTGGATTTCTTGTTATTTGTTGCTTGGGAGTGCCAAAATGGGTTGTTCTGTGTTGGGATATGGTTTCAAGATCATTTGATCTGTTAAAATCCCAAGAACCCTTCTTTAATTTCAGATTTTGTTTTTGTGCCTCCTCTGTTCTTCATTTGCATTTCTAGGGTTTAGATACAAATCTCGTTTCTCTCTTTGAGATGGCTTGAAATTTGGTACCTAAAGTTCAGATGCTATTAATTAGCTATCCTCAAAATTTCATGGCCAAAGGATCAAGGATTTGTGAGAAATTTGGATTTTGGTGAAGCCTCTGTAGTTGTTCAGGTTTAGCATTTCTAGGGTTTTGGAGCAATCAGGGATTCTCTTCTTGAGTTAACCTGAAATTTGTCATATGTAGTCTAGAGGCTATTTACTTGATATTCTCAAAGTCTCAAAGCCAAAGGACCAAAGTTCAAATGAGAATTTGAGTTTTAGTTCCCCTCTCCGAATCTTTTCAGTTTTTAGGCTAAATCTTAAATTCTTCTATTTTGGGTTAGATTTCTTGGCTCCCTGTGTTCCTCTGGCTATTTGGGATATATCCATGCAATTCTGGGCAGAGGCAACAAAAAGGAAACTTTAAATTCTCTCTGCAGTTGAATGTATTAAGTTTCTTCTGAAAATTTGGCTTGCTATTTTTCCTGGATTTCGAGGGGCGGTCCAACCGTAGGGCAAAAGGCGGTCAGACCGGAGTTTGTACACTGGTCAGACCGGTATGTCAATAGCTGTCAGACCAGCATGCCCCGGGCGATCTGACCGCCGGCCAGGGTGCGGTCAGACCGGCCTAGGGAGGTGTTTGTTGCTATTTCCTTTTCTTTGCTAGTGAAGGGTCTCTTCTCTATTGTTCATTGGCTTGTCCTCTCCTCTGGTATTTTGAGGTTCCAGAAGGTATAAGTCTCCACTCCTCACAGCTTTTGTGGCCTTGGGATAGAAGAGAGCAAGAGATAATTTCTATGCCTTCCCTTGTGACTAGATCTCTCTATCGCATGTTTGTTGTTTCTGAGATCTCGAACCTTTCTTTTTCATAGCTTACATAGCTATTGGAGGAGAATCACGAGTGAGTACTTCTTGAGGGGTCGTTTTTAGAAGTCGACATTCACCCCCCTCTGTCGCCATTTTGGTCCAACACATGCCCCATCCAGCTCTTCCAACCTCACCGAGCTGCCTAGTTGAGGCTTAGCACCTAAGGGTGCCATCACTCCCGCCAGACTCTAGAGCAAGGTGCTCATACCCTCCATGCCTGTTTCCAACGTAGTCCCTGCCCCATCGTATGTAACAGCTAGCTACACTTGTGTTTACCCTTCAATTTCCATTATTTCACACAACATTGCCCAATTATGCTTTTGTGCATTCCTATTTGCGGTCTCACGGCCATCGGTCTTTCCTTTTTGCTTCTGCTACTTTCAAATAAATGGACAAGGCACGCTCTCACGCTACCATTTGGGATAGGTCACCCAAATCGCCATGCTTGAAATATCTCAGGAGGAAGTGGAGGCCAACAACCGCCCATGGGATGTCTGAATAGGCAAGGCTACACAAACCTTGTGAGGAAATTCAAAGAGAGCACCGATAAGGAGTACATGAAAAAGTAATTAAAGAACCGCTGGGACACGCTAAAATGCCAATACATGCAGTGAAAAACCTTAAAATTGAATGCATCCGAGTTGGGAATAAACCCCCATGTTGGGTCAATCACTGCCGACGATGATTGGTAGGAGCAACAAAACCATGTAATGGCCCTTTAGAATTTTAATCTTGTCTTCATTTCATCGTTCTCCTTTGGTTGCTATAATGGAAGTGTTTTCCACATTGCAGGAAATGAGGGGTTGCATCAAGTTCCAAAATTCACTAATTCTCCATGAGGACTTGATGGAGGTGATATTCCACGATGCTCTTTGCATGAACAAGCATGTGGCAGTTCTTGGGCAAGTAGGCTAAATGCAGAGTCAAGCTACGACGATAACGTAGCACCACATCCCTTCGGTTCCGAAAGCTCCTCACAAAAAGTGGGCGGCGAAGCAAGCCATCACATCCTTTGGTCTGGACTTAAAGAAGTCCCATGGTAGCATGACCGATGGCTGCGTGGAGTGCACATGTGACTTGTACAAGAAATAGATGATCGGTCATGCCATCGCTGTCATGGCCAACCAGGATTGGGCTCGCACTGAGCTAACCTAGTTGCTTGATTTGGTCATTGCCGATGGCTACCCCGTGGGCACGTATGAGAACTTCTACCCTTGTGTGTTGCTTATAGAGTGGAAGTATAGGGATGTTTTCCCAATGCTATGCATATATGAGCAGAATGGACTTGTTGTGTCATGAGGGCAACAGTAGTAACGATGACAACATCCCAACCCTAGTGCTGAAATGGCTTTGATTCAGTGTTTTTCTGATATGGCCCCATCGTCGTCTAGACGGCCTCATAGGGAGCCTATGTAGATCGGGCTTGAATAGGTGGATGAATAGCTTACATCATCTCAGTTACATCATGACATGTTCAGAATAAGGAGGAGTTGTTTCCAAATGCTGCATGACATGCTTGTCGATAATTATAGGTTGAATTTGTCGCCCAGCATGACCCTAAGGGAAGCATTAGGGATGTTCTTATAGACTGTAGGGGTGACACGATCTATCAGCTAGGTTCACAACATGTTTGTACACTTAGGATCAATAGTCAGCCTGAAGTTCCATCATGTGCTAGACTGCTTATATGCCATGTCGGTGGACAACGCGAGGCCAACAGATCCAACTTTTAGTACTATGCACAATAGATTAAGGAATCATAGGTTTCACCCACACTTCTTCAGAGCCATAGGTTCCATCGACGGGACACACATTCCGATCATAGTGCCTACAAACATGCGAGTAATGCACACTAACCGACATGGTTATACAAGCCAAAATGTAATGGCCGTATTCGACTTTGTCACAAGGTTCACCTTTGTAATTACCAGATGGCTTGGGTTAGCGCACAACAGGTGCATCCTCCTAGACACTTGTTGGTTACAACCATGTGTTTCCGCATCTCCCGTAGGTACAAATCCAACTATGGAAGTGATTATGGAAATATATGGCTTTTGTGCATGTCCATCTCACGCATGCTTTTTGTTATTCACACCTTAAGGTCATGTCAGTTGGCTATGCAGGATGTGGCTGCTCTACCAGGCTCACGGTGGTGTGGGACTCCTATGTGGGGATGTTTGTTCTAAGCAAGTAATTGTGTCAACTATCTACGCACTGGTTGTTCATGCATGTTGAGTCCACGTAAAAGACAATGTATGCCAGTTGAGTTCATACCAGTTTTTAAAATGTTTGCAGTGTGTTTATGTCAAACTGATGTGCAGTCATTTGTGGTTGAACATGCGTTTTGTTGTTGTGTAGTCATTTGTTGTCGGACAAACATTCTATTGCCATGTAGTCATTTGTTGTTGGACATGCATTCTTTTGTACATTTTATCTCTAATTTGATGTTCATTTGTTTACTGCATCTTTTAATTTGTTCTAGTCATATGGGTATTGTTAGTGCAGCTTACTAATACCTCAAGTTTGTTCATAACTGTCTAGTTGATGGATGTCGTGTTGTTTGTGCAGAATGGACTTGTTGGGTCATGAGGGAAACAGTAGTAACAATGACAACATCCCAACCCTAGTGCTCGAAATGTCTTCGATTTAGTGTTTTTCTATATGGCCTCATCATCGTCTAGACGACCTCATAGGGAGCCTATGCAGACCGGGCTTGAATGGGTGGATGAACAAATTACATCGCCTCAGTTACGTCATGACATGTTCAGAATGGGGAGGAGTTGTTTCCAAATGCTACATGACATGCTCGTCAATAATTACAGGCTGAATTTGTCGCCCAGCATGATCCTAAGGGAAGTGTTGGGGATATTCTTATGGACTGTAGGGATGCCATAGTCTATCAGCCCGGTGCACAACAAGTTTGTACACTTAGGATCAATAGTCAGCCTGAAGTTCCATCATGTGTTGGACTACTTATACGCCATGTTGGGGGATAACGTGAGGCCAACAGATCCAACTTTTAGTACTATGCACAGTAGATTAAGGGATCATAGGTTTCACCCACACTTCTCCGGAGCCATAGGTGCCATCGATGGGACACACATTCCGATCATAGTGCCTGCAAACATGTGAGTAATCCACACTAACCGACATGGTTATACAAGCCAAAATGTAATGACCGTATGCGACTTTGTCACGAGGTTCACCTTTGTAATTACCAGATGGCCTGGGTTAGCGCACGACATGTGCATCCTCTTGGACACTTGTTGGTTACGACCATGCGTTTCTGCATCCTCCCGTAGGTACAAATCCAACATGGAAGTGATTATGGAAATATATGGCTTTTGTGTATGTCCATCTCACACACGCTTTTTGTTATTCACAATGTAGAGAAGTACTGCATGATCGATTCAGGGTATCTATTGTGGCTACGAGCCAAACAGTGAACAAGGGGCTATAGAGAGGCCACTAGGGGCTACCCATAGCCTAGCATACACTAGAAGTGGGGGTGAGTACTGAGTTAGCTATCCTCTAGTTGTTCCTCCTATGAAGGCTCTATATACATGACTTTAGGGCCGGATTACAAGAATACACTACTATGGCTCATAAAGCTAAAGGTACAAATGTCCTTTTACATGCTTAATGAGGCTCTTGGCCCAGCAGCCCGAATGGGCAAAGGTGGGGCCATTCCCCGATAGTATCCAAATAGAAAAGGGTTTCAAGCGCTATTCAAGAATAGTTGGTACCATATAGCCGAGGTTGCGAATGGCGGTCAGCCACACAAGTGCAAGGAGATATTCAACTATCTGCATTTCCCACTACGCAACGTCATTGATCGTGCATTCAAAGTGCGGAAGATGACATGGCACATCGTGCAATACATCTCCAGCTTTGACACAGAGACCCACAAGAAGATAATTTCCGCCACTATAGTGTTGCACAACATAATAGATACTATGTTTGGTGACCAGGATTTCAACAATCCCCACTTGGGCCCTGATTATGCTGGCTCCAGACTAGACGTGACTTTGGATACAGGTGTAGTTCTGTTCAGGGATATAGATATAAATCAGGTATGTGATGCGATAGTGGACGCTCTAGTCGTGTGACATAAGTTCGCATGGACCTCACACCTACTTTGTATGATGAACACTTTTAGGTGCTCCTATCTTACGTAGAATCACATCTATACTTGTATGTTTGTACTTCTGCATTTGTGCATGTAACGAAGGCATGTATGCCTATATGTTTGTATTTGTAGATGTATACTTGTAATGAGCGCGTCAATGCTTGAAAGTTTGTATTCATGCACATACGCTTGTAATGAGTGCGTGTAATAACCAAAGATCATTTGTATGTATGTTCATCCATTGTACTTGAATTGCTCATGCTTTCCAACTATTTCTTTGTTGTGCATGTTCGTTTTCGTGCTTTTGGTTGCATTACCCGGTGCAATTCAACTTTATTAGCAAAAAGCCAAAAGTCATCGGCTGAGAAAAACACTACGACTTCTCTATCAGCTGTTACTATTCATTAGCCACAGTTAAAAATCATCGGCCCAGGCTAAAAGCCACCAACCGAAGCCAAAAAGAACAGGCATGCACCTGATCTTTGCCGCAGCCTCCTCCGAGTTAGTAGCCAGTCAGGAAATCATGCAAGGATGCTACCCCTTTCCCATCAATCATGGATCATGCACTGAAGATCCTATAATTACTCCGACGTCTCAACAACTTGTGCATGCACGAATGTATCTTATCAATAGATATGCAACATATACTATCTTTCTTTTTTCCCCTTTTCGACATGGAGGCATATTATCTTACTCTAATTTACTTCCACTCCGAGGTCAAGAGCTCGGCAACAACCACCCGTCCGCGGAGGCCGCCAATGCCTACGATGGCGTCCTAGGGCGGCTTCCGCGCGACTGGCTCTAGATGTGCAACTGGTCCGGGTGCATGCACACGGTGGAGACGTGTTCCCTGACTGGTTCAGCGTGCTCCAGGACACACATTGGTCCATGGTCGACGTTGCATGTGTCTCCTGCGGCTGCAAGAGGGGAGGATTCTGGAACCTCTACTGGGCCTTTAGCTTCCGAAGCTTCCATGGGCACTGCACTTGACGGCGAGGACGCAGCGGAGCTCAATCTGGCTTGGCAACGGTGCAAGCCTGGTGCGCGGCCGAGAGCATGCCAACGGCATCTCCTGTGTTGGGGGACAAAATCCTTTTTATACGTAGCCAGTGGTGGTGGTGACGGCAGTGGTGGTAGTGGTTTTTGATTCACCCGTCTCACCTCTCTACCTACCTTCCTACTCCAAAAAATATCTAATAAAAAATAGAACAAGAACTACATCCCAACAAATAAATTAACTTAAATACAAACTTTATTCTTATCCCACTCTAGTGAAGCACGACATAGGTCGCCATGAAGCTCAACCAAGCATGGAACCTAGGGCGTGGTGTAGGGGTGAGCACGGTGCCGGAGGTGTGTCGCTGGCCCAGATGTAGCTCGTCCGAGTGCCACGGAGGAACTGGCAGCGTGGAGCAAGCTGAGCACGTCGATGATAACCCAACATGCTAGGGCAATAGATTAATTTTTATCTGTAGCAAAGCACCGACGGTCAACTAATAATATAATATATTACACCTATCCAAAGTTGTAATGAAAACTGCCAGAAACTCTGGCTCTAACCATATGAAAATGAGCAGTTGTCATGTTTTGATTTGTGGGCAATAGAGAGAACATTTTGAAATCGGGTGACTACCATATTTGAATTTATATATGTTTTACACTCTTGTTATTTAGTGATCCACCATGCACAATATTTTATTTCTAGAGTGCCCTAACCTATTTATTTTATCCAAGGTTACTTTACTGAAAAATGTTGTCTGCAGAAGGATGGTCGCTATAGATAATATCTCATTTATAATAAGCAGAATGGATGCACACATCATTTACAATAAGCTAGAGTATTTTCACAAACAAAATGAAAGGAAGAAGTTGCATCAGGTTGCCTTAGTTTCTCCATCAGATTGTCCGCGCCAACTTCGTCAACATTTCTCAGTGGCCTCATTTCAATCAGGTGGATACACAAGCACACCACATGGAACATACCTAGTCTTGCCCCACGACAAGCATATTTAAAAATGTTTGTAATGATGGAGTAAATGCCAAATTTTGGGTGCCAATAGATGCTTGCTTCGACGGAGAGCAATTGTGCATGTCAAATAGGACACCAGTAGATAAGATCTATCCTTCCATCCAATTAGTAGTCTAATCCCATCCAAATCCATCTTTAAAATGTGCGTTGAATATACCCGATTCCAATGAAATGTCTGCTCAAATCCGCAGCACATACGATTAGCTTAACACTAGCACTGAATTTATCAGCATTCCATATTTGGGGGAGATTTGTCACAAAGATCGGGCGAGACGGAAAATAACTTCAATGCGGCACAGAAGTTTAGCCGGCCCAAGCCTCCACATGCTAGCCTCACATTTGATGTTATTTTCTAATTTATATATTTTGTAGTCTTTCCGACCTGATTTTCCATTCAGAATTTATTGAACTCAATTCAAAACCACTTAAATCTGAGCCATTCGAACCTCCAGTGTCTCACACAAAACTCAAATTTTAGCAGCCAAATTAATGAAGTGGCTCAAATTGGATACCTCCTCATTATCATCTACTTGCTGTATACGTGGCTATCCAACTATGATTTATTATAGAAAATAGAATATTGGAATCTGTATCACATGTTCATCCAGGCCCTTTTTCTTTTGTAAAACATGCAATCAACACCTGAATATATCTTAATGCATATTTATGTCTCTTTCAAACATGGATGCAAATAATTATCCAATCATTTTTCACTCATGATGGAGAGTAGACATAAAATTCTTTGCTGATGTCGCACAAAAGAGCAAGGATTAGATCCTACCTTTGCTTGTCTTACGAGTTTGGCATAGATTTCTCTAACGTGGTCCTAGGTCTAAGCTAGCTGTCTAAATTCTTTGCCCTTATAACAACCACCATTGGGAATCAGTTCTTGCTCCGAGCTGCTGCAAAACATACTTCTGATTCTTCTTTCTAAGCATTCTTTCTTTCGTTGGCTAACTATGGATGTTTAACCATGAGTTATGTATTGAACCTTTGTTCTAAATATATAAGCAACAAGTTAAAATATGTTTGTGTTTTCAGTTTTAATATTCTTGTCGTAGGGGCAACCCACTGGCCCCACCGACCAGGCGAAGCCTCTAGTCATGGGTACCCCCTGACTAGGTGAAATGTAATGTAAACCCCTTGCACAGAAAGAAGAGGGTCCAAGAAGGTCGACACAGGACAACCTCGGTCGTCGAGCCTACCCTCTCGACCAGGTGAAAGGTGCCATAACCCTTCTCGCACATAGCGAAGGGGGGGGGGTGCAAGAAGGTTGGCATTGGATGACCTTAGTTGCAGAGCCTACCACCCCGACACCAACAAATACTACTACAAAACAAGCTATACTGGACGCTTCATTACAGACAGTTCATGGGGAACCGTCTGTACTGTAATTATCACAGACGATTTTACAAGCATGACTGTGTATTGCCTGTGATACATAACTATCACAGAAGGTTCTTGTTAATAATCGTTTGTGATAGTTCACAAGCGATTATTAATACGAACCGTCTGTGATAATTGCACACATCACAAAAGGTTTTTAATTAGAACCATATGTGATTGTTCACAGATGATTATTAATACAAACTGTCTATGATAGTTCCGTATCATAGATGGTTTGTGGTTGGAATTGTCTGTGATATGTACTTATACCCATGAATGGTGCTTCGTCTCCCCGATGCGCGTGTCTCTTCGATTGTTTCAGCTCCCCGACGTGTCTTTTTGTCTCACACGCCGAATTTATTCCTTGTTGTATAAAAATGATTGTCTGCCACCGAAGATTAATCCCCATATTGCTGATACTGTACAAGCACCTCATTGGTCACCTATCTTCCTTGTCTCTCAAGCATAAATAAATGGCTCCCTACTCTTCCTTGTCACTGGTATTGATGGTCAACATGGCCATCCTGTACGACCACCTAGCCAACCATATGCTAGTGGATGCTGTGGAAGGATACTGTGCTAATAGTGTCCTCCCTTCTATGTCTGAGGATTTTCCAACACAATTAACGGTCACCTTCCATCGTCTTGACATCCTCATCCACCGCGTCTTCCGGTTGGACTCCCACTTCTAGCGAGCTAATCTCGCCATTGACGTGGTCCTCAACAACGACGTTGCATGTCTCCAAGAGGTTTGCCATCGCATGAAGTGCTTAGTCGAGGCAGCAGACGACCGAGTCAACCTTGCTGAGAACCCTCAAGAAAGGGAAGAGAGCCTATGGGCTTAATTTGACTTGATTATTCAGTCGCAGGTTGTTCAGGAGACACTTCATTCGCTGATGATCCCATACTGTTCGATGTCGACCACATCGCCAACAAAGTTTTGAAGACAGAGATAGAATGCTACCTCCGCCACTTGAAAAGCTTCGAAACAGTTAGGTTTCTTCTTTTTGTGTATCTTTTGTAAGAAGCGACTGGCCACGCTGTTTGGTCATATGTAAATACAACCAGTTCAATTTGTATTTATTGTTTTCTATATATGTAAATGGTCTCGCTATAACGACCTGACTGGCTGGTAAAATATAACTAAGTAATACATATTTACTCCTGAAACATTACTAAATTTGTATTTATGTATATGAGAATGTGTCATATAAATGTGAATTTGCATTTATGTATATGAAAATGCATTCAAAAGCATCTGTATATTTACCGTCTGTGATGCGCATTCACAAACGGTTATTAATACTAACCATCTGTGATAAGAATTATCATAGAAGGTTCATAATAATAACCATATGTGAAATCTCCAATTATCACAGATGGTTCTTGTTAAAAACTATCTGTGACATATCATAGACGGTTCTTAATGAAAACTGCATGTGATAATTATGTATCATAGACAATTCATTGTTGGACGTGTCTGGGATACGTTGCATATTAACTACCTAAACAGACCGGGCCCAATAGATCTGTCTTCATTGCGCTACATTGAAGGAAGCGGCTGGCTTCAGGGAGTTTGGTGAAGACATATCACTTATAGATCTTGCTTGTAAATTGATTTGTTCTTGATGATTTGAGGTTAGTATTTTCTTCTAATTATATATTTTGTAATAAAGAGAGATGAAAGCTAGGTTTAGAACTACCTTGATAGTTTGCTTCAATTTAAGAATGGGTCACTACTCCTAGTCTACGTAATTTAGATATGGACAATTTATTAAGGTGAATGACAATTATGTGTAAGTATTAGGCTAGCTAGCTATAGTAGCATTAGCGCACAAGAAGGCAAGTCTCCTTTGAACATTTTGAACCTATGTTTGAGAAATGTTTTTGATTATTTTAAATTTATGTGCATCGCTATTTACATAGAACTCGAGTTTCTGCCTTAGCGTATTAGTTAAAACCAATTATTGTTATACCCACGATTGAAGTTGAATGCCATGTACCTTTGTAACCTTAGGATTTCTTTTGTCTCAATTAGGAGAGTATTATAATTCTTTGATAATATTAGAACGGTAGTAAAATGCTTAGTCATGCTATTTAATTCTTTTGTAACTTTGGAATGGGAAATTACATTTCATTCAATTAGTCTTTGTATTTGGAATTTAGTGGCGATTGGTGTTGCCACTGTTCTTTTAAAAATAAATAAAATGTGAAAATTGTTTTAGACCAGGGCGGATGGTTAGATTGGATTGGTGCGGATAGCACGAGATATTGTAAAGTGTATGTTCCGTCCTAGTCAATTAAGGACCGACTCTTGTGATTGTCCAGACTGAGCACTACCGTACAACCACAAGTCTATATGGGTACGACCTAGCTGATTAACTTACGATTGTCTAGTTTAGGTACCACCAGTGGAAAATGGGTGCCAGGGATTTACTGGTTTACTCACAGTGAGGGACAGGGATTTACTGTACTCATATGGCGCAGGAGGGGGCTTCTGATTGTGGTGGATTTAACCCTTCAGCGGTGAAACCTCAGCTGGTGGTGTCTAGCTAGATTAGAGTGAGGTAAAATCTTTGTGATATTTTATCTGGGTCTCATGCCAAAGGAAGCATGGTGACTATTAGGATAAATTATCTCTTGTGGGTAAAGCTGTACAACCTCTGCAGAGTGTAAAACTATTCGAATAGCTGTGCCCACGGTCAAGGGCGGGCAAGGAATGCATTCACATGGTAGATCTTTGGTTTTGATTTTTCTAAACTAAAAGTTTTGGAAAACTCGAGAGTGGATGGAACTCTCGGAAGGGTGTTCTGGCGGATGGAGCCAGTGTGGGTGGATGGAACCCGTAGTCTTGAACCTTGGCGGTTAGAGCCAATTAACTAGTGATGGTGGATAGAACCTTCACTAGAATATTCTTGATAGTTTCTGTTAAAACAATTACTTTATTAAATTGATGCCTTCAAATTATTTAATGGTATTTGAAATAAAATATTGCTTTGAGCAAAAGAACCATATAACCCTCCTTTGCTAAGCCTTGCATCTACTGCATTTTCCCCAAGACTTGCAGAGTACTTTATGTACTCACATGTTGCACTCAAAATCAAAACTCAGAGGAATATGAAGCTCAAGAGGGAGACTACGACTACTTCGCGTGTGGATTCAAAGAAGGTTTTCCGGAGTACTAGGCTGCGCTTCCCCAATCAATTGCCTGTGGCGTATTGATGGGTCTTCACTGGATTTATCTTTTGCTTCCGCTGTGTTTTGTGAGTGTGTGAGGTCTTGAAACCCCAGTTGTAATAAAAGAGACCTTTCGGTCTGTACTCTCGATTATTGTAATAAGCGTTGTTGGTTATGTAATCATCACTGTTTGACTGTGTGCACTAGCTTTGATCCGGGACTAGTGCTGTTGTACACAGAGGATCCGGATTAAGAAATCAGGGGTCCTAACAGTACCGTGGAGACGGAGGGTACGATTGGCGTTGGGTCCGAACATGCTGACTCGGGGGGGGGGGGGGGGCGCACTGCCCCCAGCGAGGAGATCTTGTGCGGTGATGAGGCGGGCCTCGGTACCGATGCCCCGAGGACGAGGCCTTGTCGCCTGCAACGGCCACCGAGGACCTGCTGCCCACACCCTTTTCACCTGTACCGGCCACCGAGGATCTACCACTTACACCAGTCCTTGCGGCTACTAGAGCAGCAGAGGAAGCGTCACCCGAGTCCCCGCGGGCGAAGCGCCCCCGGGTACGGTCGCCCTCGCCGCTGAGAGGGCGGTTCAACGTGGCAGGCGCGGTCACCGGAGACTTAGGATTCGACGAGGAAGCCGTTCCAGCCGAGGAGGAAGTCGTCGCTCGCCAAGCCGGTGAAGCCCGCGCGACCCAGACGGGGGCTGAGCGGACACCTCCCCATGCCCTGACTGAGGGTGGCGAAGGTAGGCGTAACTCTTTTTCCCCCCGCGACTTTGCGACGAGGTCTCCCGGACGCGGTCAAGGATCGAGCAACGGGGGTGTCCGCGATGTCCCTGGTCTTGTTTCGCAGGAGACGATGTGGGCGCCTGGTGTTGCCGAAGATGCTGGTGCGGAGGCTCAGAGGCTGGGCGTTTCTGACTTCGTCGCTCGACTGGAGACACTTCACGTCTTCCACGAGGTCGTGGAGTGCATCGACGGCAGCTTAGATCGACGTGCGCTATCCTCGTGAGGGGGAGATCTTTTGGCACTCGCGCTGAGCACCTCAGAGATGAGGGTAAGTACGTATGTTCACGGTCTGCGCCGCTTGTCGAGCCCGTAGGCCACCCTCATCCCTTTTTCCTTCTTTCAGACACTTGCCATCAGCCGAGCCCTAGAGGAGACCCGCACTCGCGAGTGGAGGTCGCTGGAAGCCCAGCTTCGCGCTGCCGATGAGGCTCATGCCGCCAAGGATGAGCATATTCGCATGCTGGAGGCAGAAAAAGCTAGGGTAGTTTCCGACGCGTAGCTAATTGCTGTGAATTGTGAGAGCGCGGTGGTGGCGGCGCGACGCGCCACAGAGGAGACTCAGTGCACCGTGGCGGAAGAGCGTACCGGCCTGCTTCAGCAAATCGCCACGCTGGAGGAGTAGAAGACCCAGCTTGCCACGTCCCTTGCGGAAAGGGACCAAACCTTGGGCGATGCATCGCTGGCGACGTGGAGGGCGATGGAGTCTTTGGAGGGGGCCCTCTAGGACGTTTCGGTTGACGTGCCAGAACTGACGCACAGCCCCGCGGATCTGGAGTAGACGCTGTAACGAATCGAGGAGGGTTCAAGCCTCGGCCTCTGCGGTGCCCAAGCCTTCGACGATCACTGCGGCTTCTCCGGTGCTTGCCTTGCCTTCGCCATGCTTCGCACACAAGGGTGCGAGCACATGAACGAGCTGTATGACCCTCAGCTGGATCTGACCGCTGAAGCCGGGGCGATGTCGCGTGTCGTCCAAGCCATCCTGACCCCCCTCCAGACCTTCTACACCCGGATTTGGGGCTATATTGGAGAGGACGCGGCCAGGGTCGTGCTGCAGCGAACGCTGTATCAAGAGGGGAACTTCATCCGGTGGCTTGAGGAGGTCCCTCGGTGCAACGATGATGGCGCGAACCCGCAGGTGTAGTGCCGGGATCCGATGTGTTGTGTTATGTATGCCCTGTGGCCTTCCCTTTTGTTATGAATGAACCAATACTTGCCCAAGATGCTCTTGTTGTTGCGCATTATTTCCCACGCACCCATTCCCTGATGTAACAAAGGCTGGCCTGTAGCGCCCAACTTCGCTCCATTTGACGGTTGTAGTGCTTCGTAGATGATTTAGGCACGCGGGAGGCGGGGGCGGGGGGGGGGGGGGGGGGGGGGGGGCTGGCGCCTAATCAGAGTAGCTACGCGCGAGCGCTCCGTCCCCTACCCTTCGAAGTGGCGGGAGTGGAGCTGGCGCCTAGTCCAAGTAGACACACGAGCGCTCCGTCCCCTACCCTTCGAAGTGGTGGCAGCGGAGCTGGCGCCTAGTCCAAGTAGACGAGCGAGCGCTCCGTCCCTTACCCTTCGAAGTGGTGGCAACGGAGCTGGCGCCTAGTCCAAGTAAACGCGCGAGCGCTCCGTCCCCTACCCTTCGAAGTGGTGGCGGAGCTGGCGCCTAGTCCAAGTAGACGCGCGAGCGCTCCGTCCCTTACCCTTCGAAGTGGTGGTAGCGGAGCTGACGCCTAGTCGAAGTAGACGCTCGAGCGCTCCGTCCCCTACCCTTCGAAGTGGCGGCAGCGAAGCTGGCGCCTAGTCGAAGTAGACGAAGTACACGTGCATGGGGACATCCGCGTCTTGTTTATACACCGTAGAGTGCGTGGGAACCTCAACCACGTCTTATTTATACTCCGGGGAGTACGCGTAGAGGCAATGCTCATGTGTGCACGAGGATATCCGTGTCTTGTTTATACTCAGTAGAGTGCGCAGGGACAACATCCGCGTCTTATTTATATTCCGTAGAGTACGTGCGGAGGCGGACCTCGACGCTACGTCTTATTTATACTCTGTAGAGTGCATGCGGAGGCGGACCTCGACGCTACGTCTTATTTATACTCCGTAGAGTGCGTGCGGAGGCGAACCTCAACGCTACGTCTTATTTATACTCCGTAGAGTGCGTGCAGAGGTGGACCTCGATGCTACGTCTTATTTATACTCCGTAGAGTGCGTGCGGAGGCGGACCTCGATGCTACGTCTTATTTATACTCCGTAGAGTGCGTGCGGAGGCGGACCTCGACGCTACGTCTTATTTATACTCTGTAGAGTGCGCACAAGGGTGTCTCCCCGCTACGTCTTATTTATACTCCGTAGAGTGCGTGCGGAGGCGGACCTCGACGCTATATCTTATTTATACTCCGTAGAGTGCGTGCGGAGGCGGACCTTGACGCTACGTCTTATTTATACTCCGTAGAGTGCGTGCAGCGGTGGACAGAGATGAAAGCTTGGCAGACGACCGGCTTTATTAATTTCCCATTTGTGCGGGCGAGCGTCTTACAATAGACGAGGTGCCGATGCTGCTACATGCTTCCCTATTGTCCTAAACATAGTACCACCGCAGCTTGTCTGCGTTCCATGTGTGGCGAAGTGTCTGTCCTTCCAGCGTGGTGAGGCGATAGGCTCCCCGCTGCAGTGCTGCCGCAATGATGTATGGGCCTTCCCATTTGGAGTCCAGCTTGCCGACCGTTTCCGCATGGAGTGCCATCTTGAGGATGAGGTCCCTGGGCTGAAATCCTCGCGGGTATATGGAGCGACCGTGCGTGCGCACCATTTACCGCGTGTACTTTGTGACGTGCTAGGTTGCATTTACTCGCTCGCCATCGAGGAGATCCAAGGACAATTGCCGCTCTTCCTTTGGCGCCTGGACAAGGACCCTTTGCGAACCGGCCTTGATTTCTTCAGGGCATCACCGCCTCGTCGCCGAAGAGGAGTTTGAATGGCGTGAACCCCGTCGGGCGTCTTACCGTTGTGCGGAGGGACCAAAGGATGCTGTGGAGCTCGCTTGGCCACTTGCCCTTTGGCAGCTCAACAAGGCGCTTCTTGACTCCGGAGGAAATGGCGCCGTTCACTCGCTTGACTGCCCCGTTAGACCTTGGGTGCCCGACCGAAGCGAATCGGAGTGTGATGCCCACGGTATCGAAAAACTCCTTGAATGGGGGCAGAGTCAAACTGCAGGCCGTTGTCGACGGTGATCTCCTTGGGCACCCTAAAACGGCATATGATGCTCTGCCAAAGGAACCGCTGCATGGCCGCTAAAGTTATCTTAGCTAGGGCCACTGATGAACCATGTGGAGGCGACCACATGTGTATGATGAGTAATTGACATTGGTTATGTTAGTTGAGTTTGGTTTGAGTGGTTCGGAGTCGAGTCGTTACGTGGCGCAGTCGGGCTCGGTCAGGACTTGGCATTCCTGGTCGTATGGGATTAGGTTGCATATTTCGATGATTCGACAGGTTTGGACTTCGTCATGGTAAGTATGATGGTATTTATGCTTTCATGTATCGAGCGGTGCTATTTGATGTGTTTCTTGTCTGTGTGGCTGCAGGACGTCGTGGCGAGACACGGTGGACCGGACTAGGCGCAGGTGGCGCTGAGGTCAGAACGGTCGGGATGTGTCGAAGACGACGTGGACTCGAGGTGGTTGCGAGGCGTGCGAGGCAAGGAGCGTGGAAGCTTCCCGGAAGGTGCAGGAGGGGCGAAACGAGAATTTCGCAAGGCTGCACAAGCGGGAGCGGGCTCCGTTGGATTTAGCGGGCGTAACGGGATGGAGACCCGTTAGCTAAGGCTATAAATAGGATGGAGGGGCTGCATGCCCACTTGAGCACTTGAAAGGATTTTAGGGTTTCCTTTAGTCAAAAGAGTCTTTAGAGATGGTTTTGGCTTTAGGCTTTAGTTGTTGAGAGTTGTTGATGGAGGCAGAGTGTGCTCCCTCTGTGTCTCCTTCTCTGTACGTTGTGTTCATCCACTCCAAGCATGTATGGGTGTGTGAGAGTTTGTGAGAGGGGGTAGATTATTTGAGAGCTTGTAATCCTTTCATCTTGTTCTAATGTTCAGTGGTATCGGGACGTATCTGTAATCCACTTGCTTCTTTGAATGAAAACTGAAGTTTGCCTCTCGTGCTCTCTGTTCTTCATCCAATTATTTTGGTGATTTCTTGATTTTCTGGATTTTGAGTTCTTGAGTGCTGAGGAGTGCCAAAATGGGTTGCTCTAGGTTGGGATGATGCCTCAAGATCATTTGATCAAGATATCCCAAGAGCAAACTCCATTAAATCTCAGATTTCCCTTTTGAGCTCTCTCTGTTCTCCATTTCCCGTTTCTAGGGTTTAAGGTAGATTTCTTTCCTCTTTGAGAGATGGCTTAATGTTTGGTCTGAGTAATCCTCTTGCTATTGCTAACATATTTGCAAAATCTTATTAGCAAAGGATTTGAGACCATGGAGTAATTTGAGTTTTTGGCCACTACAAGAAACATGGCCTTCTATGACGAATATGTGATGACAATGGAACAATCCGTCATTAAATGCTTCTGTTTATGACGTTTTTCATTAGCCGGTCCTACTTAATGACAGAAATATATTATTCGTCATAAAGTCCAATCCAAAATCGTCATTAACTAGTTAAGCATAATGTTTGTGACAAATTTATATGACAATATATCGCTTTGTCATAGTTATTTAGTGATTAAAAAAACAAATCTTATATATTCCACGATAGCATCCACGTGCCCACTTGCCCAGTAAACCGTACCGGCTACATCGTCAAACGTGGCAGTGTGGGGCTCACGTGTCATCAAGTGTTGAAAATATGAAAAAGAAAAACAAAATTTGCCCACTTGCCAAGTATTACATCGTGTCACCAGGAGTTGAAAATACGCAAAAAAAACATACCAGCTACATCGTCTAACGTGGCAGTGTGGGGCCCACGTATCATCAAGAGTTGAAAATACGAAAAAAACAAAATTAGCCCACTTGCCAAGTATTACATCGTGTCACCAGGAGTTGAAAATACGCAAAAAAACAAACATGGTAACTGCCTAAAACCCGCCGCCGCCGCCTGTGATTTCCCTGAGCCCGGCATTTCTTGCCTCCCCCCTCAGTTCTCCTCCACATCCGGCCCCCGGCGAGGCCGGGCTGACTTGCCGGCGTGCCACCCGTGCGCCGCCACCCTGCATCTTCCCCTCTGCCGCATCCTCCATCGACGCCACCATACTTCTTCCCGAGCGCCGCCTTCCCCTTGCAACGCCGGCCCTCCTCGCCTTCCGCCTCCCATCCTCCATCAGCGCCGCCAAACCCCAGCCGCTCCTTCGGTGCGCCGCCTCCTCCTCCACTAGCGCCCTTGTGCCCTTCTCCGCCGTCCTTCTCCTCCCTCCTCCTCCACAACCGACTCACCGGCGGCACCACTCACCACCTCCGGCTGCCGCTCCAGATCCACAAGGCGCTGCCTCTTCCCGTGCGCCTCCCGCCGACCGCACCAACCTCGATGACCCTGATCCACTGCTCCGGCTTCTTCTACCAGGTCAGCGCGCATCACCTCTCCACCGACGGTGACTTCCCCCGCTGCTTCCCCTTCAGCGCCGCCGCCGGCCGCCGATTTCATCACCACCGACACCTTTTGATCCCCCAACTGATGCTTCATTTCTAGGTTGATTTTCCATTACCCTCCACCTTTTCTTGTTCTTAATTACTACTCTGTTATTATTTTTGTTAACTAATAATTACCATTTGCACCGTGATGATGAATTGTTGATTATGGATCTATGTTCTATGTGTATGAGAACTGATCAGTGGAAGTGTGATTGTGCTCTGTGGATGTGTAGATCAATAGATAGTAGAAGTACTATGTTGTTATATGATTTCTGTCATCCATGTTAGTTTGGTTAATTGTGATCTATTTTGGTTCTTAGCAATTATGGTGAATTGTTGCTGTGATACTTTAGATTTATAATATTTAGCATTTATCTATGTTTGTGAGTAGTTTCTGTTCGGTGGAGATTTGTGGTTCATTATCCAGTGTAAGCTGTTTGTGTATTGTGTGTCTGTGTTGCGCAAATTAGCTAGTTAGCGACCGTTCCCTCTCTCTTGTTGTCTCGACCCTCTTGTGCTTCTCGTCCTCTCTCTTTTCCCCCTTCCGCGGTCGTTGATAGTTAAGTTGTGCGGCGTTCGTCGTAGTTTGGTGTTTGTGTTGTAGTGTGCCATCGTCGTCTAGTTAGCCACCGTCCGTCTTCTCCCTCATTCTCTCTCGACTCCCTCCATGCTTCTAGACTCCCCCAGTGCTTCTAGACTTCCTCTTTCTGTCGGTAATTAGTTAGGTCATCGATCGGTAGTCGTGTTCGTACGTGTAGTCAGTGTCGTTAGTACATTGTTTGTGTAGTTAGTTATTGTGTTGTTCGTTCGGTCGTACGACGTTGCCGAGTTGGGATTTTGTGCATGATCGAGTCCCTTTGCCTTGCGTTGTGTTTTTTTCCTTTTCTTTTCTATCTGACCGAACTCCCCTAGAACCCTTTACCTGCAGCCACCTCTTAATACCCGTAATAAAATTTTCCGCTGTGGACAAAGTTGTAGAACCTTAAATTCTTTTTTTACACTAAGATCACCTTCATAGACCCTGTATTTTGAGAGATATGATCGTTACAAAATGATTGTTTTCCTAGGTTGAGAATCTGGACAGTTTCAGATCAAACATGTTTTTGGCCATCTTAATGGAATGATTGCAGCTTTATATCTGAACAAAAGTTGTAGTGTTTTTCTTCATCTTTCCAGATTGGCAGATGTAAATTTTATTTGGATCAGTATATCTCTAGTTATGAATTTTTGTTAAAGCAGTTTGCTTACTGTGATTTTCCATAAAACTCATATGTTACAGAACCTTATTACAATTGTGTTTAAAAAAACTTGGTACTTCTCCATATATTCAATTATTAATCATTGACCTATATTGGAAAAGAATGTTTTCATAAATCCATTAAGTTGATGTTTTTATAGCACTATAATAATTTGCTACTTGTTGTCCTATTTCCATATGCGACAGATGGACAGGAGTTGGATCAACTGTAGACTATTTAGCAAGTCGCATCTGGAAGGGGTCAGCGAGTTCATGGATTTTGTTTCAAAGAGATTTGATAAGGATGAAGAGATACTTTGCCCATGCCGTAAGTGTTTGAATCAGATTTATGGTCATCAAGGAAAGGTGGAGGATCACTTATATATTCATGGCATGGCTAGCACATATACTAGATGGATAAATCATGGAGAAGCAATGGAGATTGGTACTAAGGAAAATGCAGACCATCTAGATGAACATATTGGTTTCAATGAGGATGTTGGTATGGATGAGGACGAAGAAGATGGCACCGATGATAGAATTCCTGATATGGTAGAGGAGTTGTATGTGGCTGAAGAGGAAGGTATAGCGAAAAAATCTTTATTTGGAGATCTATTAGAAGAGATGAAGAAGGAACTTTACCCTGGTGCAGCTCATACAAGATTTTCTTTTGTGGTGAAGTTACTTCATATCAAGTCATTTTATCGAATCAGCAATGTTGCATTCACTGCATTATTGAAGTTGTTATCATTCGCATTCCCAGATTCCTCTATTCCTGCATCTTACCAGGAAGCAAAGCAACTTATTCGTGCATTGGGACTTGGATATGATTCAATTCATGTGTGCCCAAATAATTGTGTTTTGTTTCGGAAAAAATTAGTAAAAGAGGATGTATGTCCAGTTTGTGGAGCATCAAGATGGAAAAATACAGATAGAAGGAAGAAGATTCCTCAAAAAGTGTTGCGGCATTTTCCATTGATTCCAAGGTTGAAGAGGATGTTTACTTCCAAAAAAATAGCAGAGGAGGCACAATGGCACCAGCTGAAGAGGAAACCGGTGGAGAATGAGCTCAGTCATCCAGCTGATGGTGAGGCATGGAAAGAATTTGATAGAGAGTATGAGTGGTTTGCAAAAGATGCAAGGAATATTAGACTTGGCCTTGCTACGGATGGTTTCAATCCGTTTGGCAAAATGAGCTCTTCATACAGCATGTGGCCTGTTTTTCTTGTCCCTTATAATTTTCCTCCATGGGACTGTATGGAGCAATCCAACTTCATGATGGGCCTACTTATCCCTGGTCCGGAATGCCCAGGAAAGGATTTTGATGTTTCCTTGGAGCCACTTATTGAGGAGTTGCTAGAGCTTTGGAAAGGTGTCCCTACTTTTGATGCACTCAGTGGAAAGAAGTTTAATTTACATGCTGCGATTATATGGTGCATTCATGATTATCCAGCTTTGAGCACATTGTCAGGTAGAGTCACAAGAGGTTATTATGCTTGTGTGCGATGTGAAAAAAATCCTTGTTCCAGAAGAATAAGGAATAAGATATGTTATATTGGCCATCGACGATTCCTTGCAAAGGACCATCCCTGGAGGAAAAAGAGAAATTTTGATGGTAAGGCTGAAAATCGTGACAAGCCAGAGGAATTTAGTGTAGATGAGCTGATGGAGCAACTGGAGAGGGTCAAGGATGTTAGACCAGGAAAGCATCCTGAGAGCAAAAAGAGAAAGTGGGAAGCAGAAGGTCAATGTTGGAAGCGAAGGTCATGTTTGTGGGATTTGCCGTATTGGTCAAGTTTGAAGCTTCGACATAATCTTGATGTTATGCACATCGAAAAAAATATATGTGAGTACATTCTTGCTACATTTCTCGGCATCGTTGGGAAGACAAAGGACACTATAAATGGTAGATTTGATTTGGAAGACATGGGCATAAGGAAAAATTTACACTTGAAGCGTGATGGAGATTCGTATAGTGTTCCGCATGCCCCCTACACAACGACAAAAACTCAAAAAATTGCCTTTTGCAATTTTTTGAGAAGTGTAAAATTCCCTGATGGATATGCTTCTAACTTAGCAACATGTGTTACTGCTGATGGATGCAACCTCCAAGGATTGAAAACTCATGATTGTCATATCCTACTCCAGAGGATTTTACCTGCTGCCATTAGAGGAATCATGCATAAGGACATATATGAAGCACTTGCTGAATTAGGCAACTTCTTTCAGCAATTATGTGCAAGAACTTTGAAGTTGGATGTTTTGCAAAGAATGAAATCTGAAATCCCAATTATTCTCTGCAAACTTGAGATAATATTTCCTCCTTCTTTCTTTGATGTCATGCTACACTTGACTGTTCATTTACCTGATGAGGCAATTTTTAGAGGGCCGGTACAGTATGGATGGATGTACCCAGTAGAAAGAAGGTTGTATACATTGAAACGTTTTGTGAGGAACTTGGCAAGACCTGAAGGGTCCATTGCAGAATCATATGTTGTCGCTGAGTGCTTGACCATTTGCTCAAGGTACTTTGATGATGTTAATACACGACACAATCGCGAGGGCAGGAACAGGGAGCGTGTTGATTTGAGAAAAGGTGATCTATCTGTTTTCCAGCATGGAGTTGATACACTTGGAGCCCCGAAGGTTACATATGTTGAACATGATTATGATAAAATGGTTTGGTTTGTGCTAAACAATTGTCCAGAGGTTGAGCCATACATGGAGTAAGTCATCCCATATGAACTTTTAAATTTATATTATGTAACCCACTAATTATTATCGCTCATGTTTGAATTAACTATGGTCTGCAGGATATGCAAGAAAGACTTAGAGACTGAAGGATATCCTGATGTCGAGAGAGTCCTCGAGAAGGAATTTTCCTCTTGGTTTAAGAATTATGTGAGTTTATTTCATATTGCCCCTACCAATGTTGCCTGTATTGCTAATTCACTTATACATTGTATTTTACTTGTACAGATTGCAAGACTACGTCACATGGATGGAGAAGACATTAATGTTGACCTATATGCATTGTCATGTGAACCGGATCTCCGAGTTCGAATTTTTTCAGCATGTCTTGTTGATGGTGTCCGATTGCACACATTTGACCACGAAAAAATAGAAGAACTCAGAATAGTGGAGTCATGACTGAGGGTACACATAATAGTGAAAATATTGATTTTTATGGTTGTTTGAATGAAATAATTGAGCTGCGGTATAACTCGGATTCGAGTGAGAGCCGGACAGTGGTTCTATTTCGATGTGATTGGTTTGACACACATAGCAAGCGAGTTAGAATGAAAGATGATGGATTTTTCAGAAGCATCAACCATAGCAGTTGTTGGTACAAGGATGATCCTTTTATTTTAGCAACGCAGGCAACAAAAGTATTTTACTTGGAAGACACCAAGCATAGAGACAGTTGGAGAATTGTCCAAAAATTTACACATAGACATTTGTGGAGTGTGTCTGAAAATGACAATGTTGACAGACCCAATGGTGTGGGATTGTCATACCAAGATGATGAATGTGACGATTTTCATGTCCAACTAAATGAAGGAAATCTGGAGAATGAACATCCGGCTCTGGCCGATGAAGATTCTCTTCAAGTTGATGCAAGCGCAGTTGATAAGCTTCGTAGTCAAAGGGTAGACGAAGTGCAAGAAAGCGAGTCAAGTGATGATGAAGATGAAACTAGATGGCAATATATCAGTGATAATGAAGGTCCAACACTCCCTAGCAATGATGATGATGATAGCGATATGGAGTAGCTCTGAGCATATTTGGCAGTAGTTTGGCAATAACCTCTTTTCTCATGTAAGTTGTAAGATTGAGAAGGAGGAGGAGGAGAAGGAGAAGGCCGAGGTCGAGGCGACGCGGTGGCTAATAGTGATGATACTAATAGCCGAGGTGATGCTAATAGTGATTTGCCTAAATTCACGTGTTTTAAGTGTAGCTACATATTTTTGTAATGAATTTTGTTGCAGTAGTATCGCTTTGCTATATTGTAAAATCTTATTGTCCCAGTGGAGTAGTAGGGTTGAGGTTCGGGCTACATGAGTGATGGATATAGATGGCGTAAGTATGGACAAAAAATTGTGAGTGAACCAAACTTGGATTCATACTTCACTGAAGTGTTTGAAACTGTGAATGGTAAACCTGTTCGTGTTGCTGGCATTTGCAAATTTTGTAAGTCTAAGTTGTCTGCTTATTCTAATGGTGGCATTGGCCATTTTCTTAGGCATCAAAAATCATGTAGGAAGAAGGCAGATCATCAGAGTATGGTTCAAAGTAGGCTTGCTCTAAACCCTGATGGTTCTCTTAGAAACTGGGAATATGATCCTGATGTTGCTAGGGCTGAATTATGTCGTTTGATTGCTAGACTTGATCTTCGTTTAGGAGTAGCTGACACTGATGCCTGGGATGATTACATTCAGCAAGCTCACAACCCTAGATATGCTAGAGTCTCTAGATTTACCACAACTAGAGACTTGGTTAAGCTATACAATGAAAGACTTAAGAACTTTAAAGATGTTATTTTTCCTGGTGTGTCTTTTATTGCTTTGACTTCTGATATATGGTCTGGTAATGCTAAGGAAGATTACATAATTGTTGTTGCACATTTTATCAATGCTGATTGGGAACTTAAGAAGTCTGTTATCGGTTTTAAACTGATTGAAGTGTCTCGTAATGGTGTTAACATTGCTGAACGTATTGCTGGTGTGAGTCAAGACTTTGGTATGCTAGATAAAATTTTCTCTATAACTCTAGATAATGCTTCTTCTAATACATCTTCTATGCTTACTCTGTCTCCTATGTTTGCTGGTTACTTGGGTGCTGATGTTGATCCAGTAGATCCTAATGTAAAGACTTATAATGTTGTGCATCAGCGCTGTGCTTGCCATATAATTAATTTAATTGTGAAATCTGGCTTGAAAAGGCTTAAGCCTTACACAGAGGTGTTTAGAACTGCAATTAACCTTTTAAACTCATCAAATCAGCGCATTGCTTTATTCAAGAACTATTGCATTGCTAAGGGTGTTAGACCTCGTAAATTTGGTTTGGATATGGATGTTAGATGGAACTCAACCTATCTTATGCTAAAGCATCTCATGCCATATAGGAGTGTCTTTTCTGTGTTCATAAATACTCACTATGGCTATCCACTATTGAATGAACAGCATTGGTATGTTGCTGAAAAGGTTTTGGAGTTCCTTGAATTGTTCTATGATTCAACTGTTGTTCTGTCTGGTGTTTATTACCCCACTAGTCCTTTGATACTGCATCACATTCTTGAGATTGCTAGCCATTTTCATGACTATGAACATGATAATAATCTGAGTGATGTTATCGTGCCAATGAAGTCTAAGTTTCTCAAGTACTGGAAGTCTATACCATTGCTATATGCTTTTGCATTTGTACTGGACCCTAGGGCTAAGATGAGAGGTTTGTATTATGTGCTTGAACTGCTGAAGTATTATCCATTTCCATGGACTTTGTGTGTAGATCTTTCATGCTTTGAGGCGTCCATTGAACTGTTCACTACATCTTTTGTTTTTCCATTTTCGATATATTAATCTACTTTCTGAAACCCGTCAATGTAGAAATTAACCTTTAGTGCTTTCAGCCTGTTGCAGTAATTAACTAATTATATATTGGAAAAATATCCTTGAGTTTGAGGAGGCCATTTTTAATTTAATCCACACTTGTACAAAATAAATAAGGTACTGATGCGGTTCAATGTGTAGTAGTTCATACTGTTTAGTTTCTAGGATTTTTGGAATTTCGTTGAGTACATCTGTTTAACTACTTCAGCGATATTGATTTTTTCTGACAAAACTCACGATGTCCTCTGACAAGCAGGTGCATACTCCAGACTCCAGCAGGTATTGGATTGCTAATTCATATGAAGAAAGATTCAAATCTGGTCTTGAACCTGAAAATGTTGACAAGGTAACTACCCTTTGACTTCATGCGCAACCATGTATGGGAAAATTTACCTTAGTGCAACTTTACGCCTTTGGAAACCTTGTGACTCATTTGTATTGGAATTGCTGAAGAGGTGATTTCATTTTCACCAGGAGTTCTTAAGGCTGTGGTTTACGAACAATTGCAATCCATATGAAGATGTGGTATGCTACTTTTCTTCCTACTTGGCTATCAAAACTGCTTAAGTTTTTTTTATTCTGAGCTAACTATCGATATTTAGTGAGATATGGAAATGTGAATGACTATATCCACAACATAATGCATGTCAGTTGTGTTTATTGCGTGCTTTTTTGTTCCACACACAGGTTCTGCCGGAAGCTCCAGAAGAACTAGTTTGTGAACTTGCTTGGCGGTATGTCTATTTCTACGAGTTTCTGCTAGCATTTTCCACCTCAGATCAATTTATTCTGCACATCTCTGTATACATGAAACTGATGTAAGCATGATATTATGTTCTAGTTGAATAATAGTTTACTTGAACATCCCCGCAGGTACATTTTTCTGTTTGAAACAATTACGAATACAAAATTTGAGATCCCAGAAACACAGGTATGTATAACACTTTCTATGTTTCTGATGTAGCAGACAAACAAATACTTCAGCCTTGTTTTGTTAAATGCAGGAACCTATTCATGACAGGATATCAAGGAATGTTGCACAGGCCCTACGGAGTCTTTGATTGCTGACTGGGGGAAAACCCAGAGAAAAACTCACTTGCTGATGAGAATAAGAGGTGCACTTCTGATGCCGAAATTCCATGAAATAGTAGAATGTGCACGTGCCATGTATCCTTCCATTGAAGACTGGCATGGCTGTTCAACGGAGCAGGAATACGCATATGCTCCGTTGTGTAATGTGGTAATAAACAAATACTAACTGGAACCAGTTGTGTTTTTGTGTTTTGTGTGAGCATTCGGCTTGCTCCGTCTGCTGTTAGCTTTTCCTGTTTGGAGTATGAGAGGAGAGAAGTAGAGGTGCAATATGGATACTGGTATTTTTCATTATATATTGTGTAACAATGTCAAATGGCTGAGTTCGCCAAGTTACTCCGTCTTGTGCAAGGTGGCCGAGGGTGTGCTTGGAATTTGGATCCTCAGTTAGCTTTCCTTTCCTGTTCTTTACTCTTCAGAACTTACTTTTCATTATATATTGTGCAAGTTACAGTATGAACGCCTGCTTTTTTTCGATCATGGAAGCCCCATCCCTCCATCCTGTAGTGGACTAGCTGAGTAAATGGATCAGCATGTTAAAAAAGTATCATTGCTTGTGTTAATTACTGTTAAATTCTAGTATTATGTGGGCCTCACATGAAATCGTTGAGGATCCTGTGGACATCCTAACCTCAACTTTATGAGGATCCTATTAGGCTCTGTTTAGATCACGGGAGTTCAGTAGAAATTTTATTGGAAAGAAAATGCCATCTCTCACTGCATCAAGGTTCCCAGGAAGTGGAAATTTGAACCTTGCAATTTGCAGGGCTTCAAAGTTCGAAGTACGGACACAGTCCTGGTAGGTGCTTCAATTTGCTATGGTGTAGGCTTAAGTTTCGGGTTTTTGGTATATTTTTTATATACAGTAACATACAGTAAGATTCACGTCTCATATATTGTGCCCGTGCTAACGCTACGGTAACATATCCTTAATCTGATCTAAATATCTTCCTACAATATTTTGCCCCGTACCACAAGATCATCATCCGTTTCTATCCTTTCTAAAAATTGATTATATGTTTCTTGCACTCCAGTCTTGAGATCTGATACCCCAAAGTTTCCATGCAGAATACGTGTAGGAGAGAGAGATAGAGAGAGATACGGGTGAGATATTCATGGGAGAGATAGAAACGGTTGGGGAAAGTTTTTCCTTCCTTTTTTGTTTTGTGGGCGCGGGGTGGGGTTCTCGGTTCAAATGATGTGCATGATCCGGATGATTTTAGCCTTAGGATCTTCAATGAGTAACAGAAGAAGGCTTGAGGAGAGATCCAGGCCATTCATTTGTATGAAGTTGGATTACTTTGGTACACAAATATGGGTGGACTTAGATTAGGCATGACTGTGGGGGTGGTTGAGGAGGGTGGATTTAGTAAAGAAAATTTTGGTGTATTATAGACGGGTAGAGAGTACCATAAGCAGGTCACCATACATTTCCATTGCTGCATGCATCAACATATACATCACTTCTTGTCGTTCAAGTACATGGTTTCCAAAAAGACAATAAAGATTAATAATGAAGAACTGTAAACTAAATTTAAGATACTGTCAAAGAAGTCTCCCTCATAGGATTCAGCAGAAGTTCATGGCTTGTCCTGTGAATAAGAATAAAAATGAAGATGGATTAGTAATGGCAAAAAGGATATATTCACATGAGCCTTTTGGAATATGCAAAAAATAATTTAAAAATATTCACATTCATAAAAATGGTTTCATATTTGTTTTCATATTTTTTCGGATATGGATACGAAAACGGATAACTCAAATACGAATACAAATACGAATAATATCGAATACAGATACGGATCAAATACGAATTGAAACGAATACGGTTACGAATATTTATCGGAACATGAAAACCCCTTAAACTATACATCTAAAATTAACGAAAATATGTAAATAGTTCATCTTGTCAAAACATTCATGAATCTAAACAAGCATAGTCTTTTCATCCACAATGAAAATATACCCGATAGTCCATCATAACATAACTACATAAGTAGCAACAACGTGCAATTTATGGAATACATATGATGACATGATAGAAACAATCCGTATCCGTATCCGATCTGAGAACTATCCAAAAAAAATCCGATCCGACATAATCCGTATCCATATCCGTCCAGAGCCGGCGGAAAATATCCGATCCGTTTTCACCCCTAGTTATGTCCTGGATATCTGGTTTCGTATTATCCGGATTATCCGTATCCGTATCCATATTCGACGGATACTAGGCTTACTGTATTCGTATCCGTATCCGATCTGAGAACTATCCGAAAAAAATCCGATCCGAGACAATCCGTATCCGTATCCGTCCGGATCCGGCGGAAAATATCCGATCCGTTTTCACCCCTAGTTATGTCCCGGATATCCGGTTTCGTATTATCCAGATTATCCGTATCCGTATCCGTATTCGACGGATACTAGGCTTACTGTATTCGTATCCGTATCCGATAAAAAAATCCGTATCCGTATCCGATCCGAGAACTATCCAAAAAAAATCCGATCCGACACAATCCGTATTCATATCTGTCCGGATCCGGCAGAAAATATCCGATCCGTTTTCACCCCTGCTCGGAATGTGGCGACACTGAGAGCAAATCTCGCGCACGGTGCTCCTATTGTCGAGTTACTGTCGACATACCCCTCCGAAGATGGGTCTTAATCGGAAGCGTCCACCAACGAAGATATGTGAAGGAATCTTTTTTCTCTCAATGTTTCATATATATTCGCAGTGTTCTAAATGTATTTATATTGTGTATGTGCATCATGAATTGGTAGTAGAACATTAACTATCTTTTATACAACATATGCATTATCTAGCATTTATACACATGTTATCCACTATTTAAATATTTTTAGTACAGTTATTATATACCGGGTAGATTAGATAAATAAGAATTGGGGCTAATTTGATGCAACACTTTTATCTGCCCGCGAGTCCGCGACGGACTGCCGCCCGCACATTACCACGTCGCCCTTATCCCATTCCCCACCTAGCGATACCATTCCGCTTTCTCGGCGACGGTTCCTGCCTCCGCGGCCTCACCTTCCCTCTGCCCCCTCTCCCGCCGCCTCAACCCCTGATCTCTGCCCCCTCTCCTGCCGCCTGCCGCCTCACCCCCTGATCTCTGCCCCCTCTCCCGCCGCCTCACCCCCTGATCCCAAGACCACAGCATCACCTCCCCTGTGCCCCAGGATGGCCGCATCGCCTCCCCTTCGCCCCAAGACCGCCGGCCGCCGCCAACGTGCCCGTCGTCGATCTGCAACTCACCCCCTCCCAAGACCGACATGCCTCCTGGGAGGAAGGCACCACCAAAGACAAGGAAGCCCCTTGGTAATTTCATATGAATCCTTCCTCATGGTAGAGCGGGATCTGCAGTTTCGAGTAACAATTACGGTGGTGGCGAGGATCTGCAGTTTCGGGTAGCAATTACGGTGGTGGCGAGGGTGGAAGGCAGTTAGGGCATGGGGGCAGGGCGACGGAGGGCGGCAACCAGGAGGCTGCGGTCTTGATTTGGTTCCGATCCCATCTTGCCTAATGCAGCGAACCGTGCATAGTGCTTGCTCTTTCGTGCAGCCTTGTCGGCCTAAGTTATGGTTATTTTGTATATTATCCTGTTAGGTTACATTACGTGTAGACCTATGTTTTTAGGGCATAATGCATATATCTGATTGATCGGTGTAATGGCAGTAGCTCATGTCGTTGGCTTCCTTGTTTTAAGCAATGTCAGTAGCTAATGGTGTCAACTTCCTTGTTTTGTTGTGCAATGAGAGTAGCACATATTTCTTGTTAATCAGGAACATTTATCCTAGCAACTATTTAAATGAATGTACAGAAGCACCATTATGTGAATATGAGAAGATAAGGGCTGAAAATATGATGAGGAACAATCAATTGTTGCAAAGACTTGGGGTCAATGCACTAGCTTCAATGGTTAACAATACAAGAGCAAGGAGCAAGGATGATAGTCATGAACAATCAGGATCCCTGTATAATCCTCAGGGCGATGAGGGATCTGACCAAGATGAAGTTAGCAAGGTACCAAGCACTGTTCTTGCTAATTACCTATGGTTCTGCAATTTCATTAATTTGTAGCTAATTTTTCTTCTTTGCTGCCAAACGAGGCTTCTCAGGCTGCTGAGGACGTATGTAACAAGAGTTCCCATGATAAAAGGAACTTCTCTGCTAGAGGATCAAGCATATCAAAGAGAGTGGTGGCACCTCAGCAACAGGAGGAAACTACTAGAGTTACTAGGCAAAGAACTGCTGTCGCATAGGATGCATTGGTATCTACTACTACTAGCCAGAATGAGGAGCAGATCAACGTTAATGATGAAGGCAAGTGATTATCATATTTGGTCTCCATATCAAATATTGCTTATTATATTAACTAGATCTATGCCTGTGTATTGCAACGGGAGCAAAAGAAATCAACAAGGATCATACTAGTGATGATCCACTAAAGTAGCAAATATCATATTTCTGGTAACCCACTGAATTAGCAGATATTGTTGGTGACACATAGGACTGAACAGCTGAATCCTCGGAACCATAATGACTCACATGGTAGTAAAATTTAGTGTTCTTTGCATATTGTGGCATAGATGGGCAAATTCAATGAGGCAATGCAAGAAACCAGAGTATATATATTTTTTTACCAATGAGAGTGAAAATCTCATAATCATTGAACGAAATCCAAACTGACCTCTCTTCTTTGCCCTCCAAAGGAATTTTCGGGTCAGGATCCTTATTGAGTGTCTTGCAACCTTTCACAAACCTGCTGCATGGAACCTGGGCCAAATTGGGGAAAACAATGCGGAATTCCGCAACTACGTTCAAAAAAATTATATAGTTAGTATGGATTGGATAAACACACCTGATGTTCTACAGCATATGGTTTTAATCCAACCTGATGAGTTTATGCCCATTGAACACAGCATCTGGTCGAACCAAGCGTAGGTCATTCAGATATACTATTATGATTACATTGCTTTACTGAATCATTCACATATACTACTATGGTTGGATTGCTTTCCTTTTAGAATTAGAGTACTTGAATTGTATTACATAGGGTAGTATTGGTACTTAGATAGTACACAAAATTTAATATTTGACACTAAATCTGCAAAATGAAATTTTAATAGGTCCATTAACAGCAAATACACAAGAAGTGCCGAGAGGAATCAGTATGGGCAAAGAATTGGATTCGTTAAGTAGAGGATTAGGCACTAAGATTGAAATCAATATTACTGAAGGCAATAGAAGGCCATAGGCACCAATACAAGCCGCAAAGCTTGCTTCAGAGGGTGGGATCATACTCAGGCAACATATACCTATCTTTCCACATTGGAAGGAGTACAAGAAGCATGATCATCACATTACAAACTACATTGGCAAACTTGGTGTAAGTCTATCTATTTGACTTGTCCAATCAAAGGTTATGGTGTCTATTGCATGTTCAAATATGATGTTTATGCTCTTTACTAGGGACATTTCACCATGGACACCGATAGTAATGCTGTAAAAGATGCATGTGTTGATATGATGAAGGGTGGACAACGACAGATGAGGTATAGGCTGAAAAAGAAGTACTTTGATGGGGTTCCAGCAAATCAAGTGAGGACAACGTCGCCTTTGAAGTGTATGACTGATGATCAATGAAGAGCATTGGTGGACATGTGGTCAAGCTCAAAGCACAAGGTATGTCACATATGTACTAGCTTGATATTCACAGTTAAGCTCTGCTAGCTCTTAGATAGATTTTCAGACACAGTAGTGGTTTGGAAGTTGCATATCAAAAGTGTTTCACCTGGCCAGCCTCTGTATTGATTGCTATTTGTGTCTCCCTATCTAGTTATAATTGGGAAATGCTCTTTCACAATTGCAAGAGATTGGTTATAATAGGTTTCTTGTTAGAACAAGAGGTCGAAACAGTACAAGCTAAACATATTATTCAGTCAACAGTATCTGACAAATTGTGTGGCAACTGGGAACAAGAGTTTCAAGGAATTGAATCGTCATTTGATGGTTATGACTTATACAACAACATCAAGAAACACAAATAATTTCATACCTGATTCACAAAAATAATAAGTGTTTCAGAGCGACTTAATGTGTATTGGATTTTTCGAAGTGCCCGAGTCATCAAACGGGATTGTATGTCTTCAGAATTCATGTATATTTCACCTTCCAGTTCACATTTGGGAATAAGTGCTGCCACCTGTCATAAATCCAGTAAAAGCAAGGTAAACAAATATAACGTAGCTTAAATGCCAAGTACATAAATTTGGCAAACTTAGAAAAAGTTCACCAAACATCACACATATTTGAAAAATAGAAACTTTATGCCTTAACTGAAAGAACATGTCATGTCTTGACAGTGCTAAATGCAGCATGCTTAAGATGCAGATTAACAATTCTTCCAATTAGAATACACTGCTCTTAAAACATGGGAATTGATAGTCCAACTGTCAGATGAAATAACTACCAATTCATGTTCTTCTTTTGTATTACTAGGAATGCATGATCTTTATAATTCAATTTGTATAATTGATGCTACTGTAAGTAATCTTCTACTTATAGCAAACAATTTAAAGAGAAAAGAAAGATTACTGAAAATGGCATAGCGGAATGACATACACTATCCACAACAACAACATCAATGGATCCACCGACAAGTGTGTTCACTATGCTTAAAGAATTTTTAGCAGAATCAGGTTGTGCTATTAGGAGTTTTTCAGCGTCTACACCAATGGCTTCTGCAAATGAAGGGTTGAAAGCATAGTGAATCCCCGCATACAACAACAACATCAATGGATCCACCGATAATGAAGGGTTGAAAGTACACGTAACATAAAGAACACACCCTTAAAGGAACTATTTCACATTTACTCTTTCGGGGTTAAAGACCGAGGGAGCATCTATGGTTCCATACCCAACACAGTAGTACTTAGGTACCGGGTGTCGGCTCTAGTAACAACTAGAGGGGAGTGTAACCCCTGGTAAAGACACGTCAGTAGAATCACCATAAAAAACGATTCACTGATCGGAAAATCCACCACCGGAATCCTATACTACTAACCAGATTAAATTGAAACATTAAAATGGATAAGAAGGTTGATACACTATTGTATATAAACTCTCTGTTACGAAAACACATATCCTCCACCAAGGTTGTTGATCCACACCCGGGACTAGTCTGTGCACAACATGACTTCAGGGAACCATATCCTATGGTTGGTAGCATTGAAATGCTTAGTCTTGGCTTTATGGATCTATTGAACCTTAGTATATATCCTATATTAAATGGGCCTGCTAAATTTACGCTATTATATAATTTTATTACGGTGCGACAGGACCAGTTCAAGCGGGAATATAACAAGTTTGAGATGCTTGTTGGTGAGTCTTTAGATGAGTGTTTTGCGCGTTTTCACAAGATCTTGAGCAACCTCTGGGCCGTCGGTCTCACATACTCCGACTCGAATAACGCTCGACAGATGCTCACTGCACTTGATCTGCGTGTTTGGGAGATGAAGGTGACTACCATCAAGGACACCACCGATTTATCGACTTTGACGCTTGACGCGTTGTACTCGCGCCTCAAGACGCACGAGATTGATATTGTCTCTCGTAAGTCAAAATCGCAGTCGATGGCCCTAGTCACCGATCCCAGTTCGGCTTCTGGTTTGTCATCTGATTCACTTTGTGGTTTCTCCCTAGCTGCTCTATGTGACGTAACTGATGATCAGTTAGAGCAGCTCGAGGATAAGCAACTGGCCCTCCTAGCTCGGAAGTTTTCTCATGCTTACAAGAGGAGGAGGGACAGAAAGAGGGGAGGACCCGTGATTTGCTTCGAGTGTGGTGGCCCCAACCACATTCGGGCAAACTGCCCTAAACTGGAGAAGGGCAAAGCTGACTACGGCGGTTCGGGCAAGAACGACTACACCGGCAAGAACCGCAACAAGAAGCCTCCAGTCAATGCCCAAGGAAAGAAGAAGTTCCGCAACTTCGGGAAGGCCAAGAAGCTGTTCCACCACGTCCTCACGGTGTTCGACGACCTCGACCTCAGCGAGGTGGAGGGATGGAGCGACGACGACGGGACGGGTGACTAAGACCCCAAGAGCGGCGACGACTTCTCCGGCATGTGCTTCATGGCCCTCGAGGGTGAACTAAGCGACAGCGAGTTGTACTCCGACTCAGACGAGGTATGCCCCACCTACGACCAGCTCAATCATGCTTTTCTTAAGCTAGGTGGTTTTCATGCTAGAGCTAGGGCTAGGTGTACTGAGTTAGAGAAGGAAGTAGATAGATGATCACTAGAGATTATTGCTCTTACATCTGATCCTCCTAGTGATGATTGTGATACATGCTCTGCTTTGCTGGCTGATTTGGAGAAACTAAGGACCTCGCATGATAGTTTGTCCTCCGAGCTTGATACTGTTAAGGTGGAGAACATTAGTCTGTTGGCTGAACTAGAGATGAGTAGGATTGCTTCTATTTCATCTGCTCCTGTTGAGACTAGTGCTTGCACCTCATGTGAGGATAAGGACAATGCTTTTAGAGGCCTTTATACCATGTTGCTTGATCTGCCCGAGTCATGTGAAAACTGCAATAAGCTGAAGTCGAACCTAAAATGGGCAGATCACAAGATTGCTAAGTTGCATGCTTCTTTACTTGAGCCTGTTGTTTCTTGCACCAATTGTCCAAAATTAACTCTTGAACTTGAATCTGTTTCTAAGCAATTCCAAGAGATGATTGATCAAAACAACAAATTGGCTCAGTTTGGGACTAAGGATCCTGTTAGCTCACCATGCATTAGTTGTGACAAACTAAAACTTGAACTCATTGCTTTGAATGATAAATGTGTGAAGCTAACTAAGGACTTATTAGAGAAGTCATCAACTCCTTGTGATGTGATTGCTGAGGAGGGGGAGAAGCCACAGGGTAAGGTAGAGACGCTTAGCGATGTGAACCAACCTGCTAGCAGTAGGACTGTCCATTCTGAGTCGGCTGTGCGTGCACAAGCCATTCGTTCCTCTGCTATTGGTTCTTCTTCTGCTCCCTTACCTTCTGCTGTCTCTTCTTCCCCTGCTCTTCTTGCACCTCTCTCTTTCGGGAGTGTCAGTACCTTATGAACACTCTCGAGAGGTTTGTAGGAGGCAAGAAGAAGCTCAATCTTATTCTAGACCAATCTAAGATCTGCAAATTTAATCAGGGTCTAGGATATGATTTTTATGAGGACATGAGGAAGCATCCACCTGCTATACTCAGACCCATAATAGGAGGTGCGATCGAGGTTGAGCCCAGGTCTGATGAGGTCAAATTCAAATCAGCGGGTTTTGTCCAAGGGATCTCTGACAGCAAGGTGATTCCACTTGCTGCTTCGGCCTCTCAGAAGCCGAAGCCCTCTCGTGCTACTTCCACCTCTCAGAAGGTGAAGTACCACTGCACCTTCTATCAGAAGGATGGACACACAGTCGATCGATGCTTCAGGCGCGCCAGGATTGCACGTAGAGACCGTGTTGAGGCACTTAGGCGTATTCAGGGTCAGCCCCAGACCTTGGCTGCACCTGAGACCAGCACGAGATCTAGGACTGCTTTTCTGGATGGGTTTGGGCAGCATCGAGGACTTGGTTTTTCTGAGTCTTCCGGTTTTCGTCCTCATGCTGCTCCTGGTCGTGGTTTCCACCGTCCTAAAGGTAGATCTCGTTTCCCCTGTCGAGATAGCTACCCTGGCGTGATCAGCTTGTTGCTGGTGTGCCAACCTGCTTTCCCGTAGCAGTCGGATCCAGCAACAGCTTCGGGTCTACACGTAGACCGTCTGCTTTTCTGAGTGACAGAAAGCGTAGGGTAGATAGAGGTCAGTCATGCTTGACTACTTCATCTGCTCGACGTGTTGTTCAGTATTGGGTGCCAAAATCACTCTTGATTTATCCCAGTACTAAGACTTTACTCTCTGTTTGACTCAGGCTCACTGGGCTGGGAAGGGAGAAGTTTGGCTTGTAGACTCCGGGTGTTCACGACACATGACCGGAGACTCCCGTTGGTTCTCTTCCCTAGCCCGTGCTCCAGGTGATGAGACGATCACCTTTGGAGATGCTTCATCTGGGCGCGTCATCGCCAAAGGTACAGTGCGCGTTAATGATTCATTTCTATTAAGAGATGTTGCCTTGGTTAGTAAGCTGCGTTATAATTTGCTTTCAGTTTCTCAGCTTACCAATGACGGTTATGAGGTGAGCTTCAAGAAAAACGCTTGCAAAATTCTTGACTCTTCGGGTAGTCTGGTTTGCGGGATTTCACGTTTTGGGAGGATCTTTCGTGCTGATTTTTCTGAGTCTTCTGGTGATCCTCTCCGGTGTTTAGTTGCTTCTGAGTCCCGTGACTTGACTTTCTAGCATAGGAGACTTGGTCATATTGGATTTGACCATTTGACCCGAGTTAGCGGCCACGATCTCATTCGTGGTCTGCCAAAACTCAGGATGGTCAAAGATCTTGTTTGCGCTCCATGCCGGCACGGCAAGATGGTTGCCGCTTCTCACCCTCCGGTCACAGTTACTATGACCGATGCACCGGGATAGCTGCTCCACATGGACACTGTTGGACCAGTTCGAGTGCAGTCAGTAGGAGGGAAGTGGTATGTTCTTGTCGTGGTCGATGACTATTCGAGGTTCTCTTGGGTGTTTTTCTTAGCCTCGAAGGATGAGACGTTTACTCATTTCCGATGTCTTTTTAGTAGGCTTTCTGTCGAGCTCCTGGGTGCCTTACGAGCGATCCGCAGTGACAATGGCACGGAGTTCAAGAATTCCTACTTTGAGAGGTTTTGTGATGAGACAGGTGTAGAGCACCAGTTCTCTTCTCCGCACGTCCCACAGCAGAATGGCATCGTGGAGAGGAAGAACCGTACCTTGGTCGAGATGGCCAGGACGATGCTCGATGAGTACTCTACACCGCGGAAGTTCTAGGCTGAGGCGATAGCCACCGCTTGCCATGTTTCTAATCAGGTTTTTCTTCGGGCACACTTGCACCGTACTTCTATGAGTTGAGATATGGGTGAAAGCCCAGCGTCTCTCATTTTCGTGTGTTTGGTTGCAAGTGCTTTATTCTGAAGTCCGGGAACCTAGATAAGTTCGAGTCACGTTCTTGTGATGGGATCTTTCTAGGTTACTCGCCTTCTTCGCGGGCCTATTGGGTTTGGAACTGCGAGTCTAGCAAAATGGTAGAGACCTGTGAGGTGACCTTTGACGAGGCTAGTCCGGGGACTAGGCCCGATATTTCAGGTTCTTTAGAGCAGTCCGAATCCATCTTCGTGGATGATGAGGACGATGGAGATGAGGGTTGTCTACTCGATCTAGTCCCTCATCCACACCTTGAGGTACCTTCTTCCACCGCACCTCGAGGTGATCAGCCCATGCCTTCTGCCTCTTCTGGAGCTAGTGGCACTGTTCCTACCTCGTCAGCTCATGAGGTAGATGCCACTTCTTCATCTCATCCTGGACCTCCTAAACACATTCAAAAAGCTCATCCTTCTGAGCAGATTATCAGAGACCTGTTTGAGCGAGTCACTCGTTCAAAATCTGGCATGTCTCAATTCTGTCTCCATTCTGCCTTTGTTGCCTCTTTCAAGCCAAAGATGTCTCATGCTCTTTCCGACGAGTCTTGGGTCAATGCCATGCATGAGGAGCTAGAAAATTTCGAGAGAAACAAGGTCTGGTCGCTTGTCAAGCCCCCGCGAGGTCACAATGTTATTGGGACTAAGTGGGTGTTCAAGAACAAGCAGAGCGAGGATGGGGTGGTTGTTCGAAATAATGCTAGACTGGTAGCTCAGGGCTTTTCTCAGGTTGAGGGTCTAGATTTCGAGGAGACCTTTGCCCCTGTAGCTAGACTTGAGGCCATTAGAATCTTGCTTGCCTTTGCAGCTTCTAAGGGTTTCAAGCTTTACCAGGTGGACGTCAAGAGTGCCTTCCTTAATGGGTTCATTGAGGAAGAAGTCTATGTCCGACAGCCTCCTGGTTTCGAAAACCCCAAATACCCAAACCATGTCTTCAAGCTTTCCAAAGCGTTGTATGGACTTAAGCAGGCCCTAGCTTGGTATGAGAGGCTTAAGTCCTATCTGTTGAGTCATGGTTTTGAAATGGGTAAAGTAGACAAGACCTTGTTCATTCGCCGACATGGCGCTGATCTGTTGCTCGTCCACATTTATGTGGATGACATCATGTTTGGCGGCTCCTCGCATGCTCTCATTTCCCAGTTTTCCGATGTCATGAGCTCGGAGTTTGAGATGAGCATGATGGGCGAGTTAAGCTTCTTCCTTGGCTTCCAAATCAAGCAGACTCGGGAGGGTACCTTCTTGCATCAGGGCAAGTACACTCGAGACCTCCTGAAGCGCTTCAATATGAGTGATGGTAAGCCAGTGTCCACTCTGATGGCTACCTCAGCTTCTCTCGACCCAGATGAGGATGGCGAGCCAGTCGATCAGAAGGAGTATAGGAGTATGATCGGCTCCCTCTTGTACCTCACTGCCTCGAGACCGGACATACACTTCGTTGTGTGTCTTTGTGCTCGGTTTCAGGCTTCTCCTCGCGTATCTCACCGCCAAGCGGTGAAGCACATTCTTCGGTACCTTCGAGCTACCATTGACTTTGGTATCTGGTACTCTTCCTCTTCTTGTCTTTCTTTGAGAGCCTTCTCGGATGCAGACTTTGCTGGCTGTAGGATAGATAGGAAGAGCACTTCTGCCACCTGCCAATTTATTGGCACTTCTCTCGTTTCCTGGTCTTCAAGGAAGCAGTCTGGAGTTGCACAGTCCACCGTAGAGGCCGAGTACGTTGCTGCAGCCAGTTGCTGTAGTCAAGTGCTTTGGATGGTCTCGACCCTGCGGGACTTTGGGTTAGTCATAGATAGTGTTCCACTCTTTTGTGATAACACTTCTGCTATTAACATTGCCAAGAACCCAGTGCAGCACTCCCGGACCAAGCATATCGATATTCGCTATCACTTCCTTAGAGACCATGTGGAGAAGGGTGACATTGTGCTTCAGTTTGTGGAGAGTGACCACCAGTTGGCTGATATCTTCACCAAGCCTTTGGATAGTTCGAGGTTTTCAGCTCTACGGGGAGAGCTTGGGGTGGTTTGTCCTTATGGACTATTGTGAGGGGGAGTTAGTGCTTTACTGCTTTAATATTTTAATTATGCCCTTACTCCTTGCTGTTACATTGCATACGGGTGCATAGGGTTTAGTCCTTCTAGCATAGGATAGAGTGTTTCTCGTGTCTAGCTGCTTAGACGTCTTCCTCTCATCTTGTGATCTAGGGTTCTGCTCTGTTAGCCGCTTCTCTCGTTTCGCTAGGTTGAGCCTACTCACTACTTTTAGGTTCTAGCAAGGGTCGGGCCACCCTTGGGTAGACAGGGTACGTGTTTGCTCCTTAGTGGCTTGATTACCGGTCTAACAGTCCTAGTGTCATATGGGGTAGATGAGAGTCAGTCTGAGCCATAGTTGCCTCTATATCTTATCTATGCTTTAAGGACTGCCTGTTTTCTAATTTTCTTGCCAGCTTCTCGATTTTACTGCTTTGGTTCAGGGGGAGTTCATTTGGGAGCTTCTGGAGCTTAATATTGATATAACTCTACTTGAACTAAGAGTTGCATCTCATGATGAGGGGGAGTTGGATTTTCTGCATTGCATTTTCAGCATTGTAATATAACTACATTGAACCTTGATTATTATCCATTTATGAAATGTTTACAATGCTTTACACCTTGCCATGATTTGTGCTTATTTGCTAGATTTATCATGACTTCATATGTGTAGACTAGCTTTTGCCATGATAAGTTACTTAAAAATTGCTCAATTTACATTAAAACTTGTCATGCTAGCATTTGAGTTTAGTCTTTCTTGAGCTATCCTTTTATGATTCATGTCATGTCAAATAGGCTGAGTTGAGCGTTGAATCTCTTTTGAGCCTTAGATTGAGTTTTCTTAGTCTCTTGATGATGCATAAGCTAGTACAACCTTTTATGAAAGCAAAACGATCTCTTTTGTGCGAAAAAACTGATCTCACCAATTCTCTCCTATGAGACGGCTTGCCATTGCACTTGACATGAACTTAGGGGGAGTTTTGGATGACCTAGACTATCTTCTTAAGCTTCTCGCTTGGAGTAGTCGCATAAGGCTTGAGATCTAGCACATAACAAAAATTGTGTTGGAAACGACCATAAATCTTAAAAAGATAATGTTTTATGTGCTCAATTTGCTTAAACTACAAAAAGAACCAAGTACTTGAATCACTGTCTCATTCTTGAGCATAGTACTCTATTTAACCTCAATTGTAGATTCTTGGTTCCGCTCAGCTTATTGACATGGCCTGCATCATCCTTGGATATCTCTTGTTAGACTTTGCTCATGGATGACTTGACATGTTCGAAACTGCATTAAATTTCAGATTGTCATTTCTCTTGCTTAGCTGGTTTACATACATGTTGTCATGATCTATATAGCATTTTATTGAGTTATGGCTTGGTGTAAGTCTTTATGGTCATTATGGATAATTCTCATGGCTCTAAATGCTTAGAATAAACAAACTTCAGCCATTTTCATCCATTGACATGTCTTCTTCTCTCTTTTGCTTCCTTGATGTGTTTATTGCCAAAATGGGGAGAATAGAGGTGAAAATGCTAGTTGAGATCATCTTTAGAGCGTTGGAGAACAATTTTCTCTTTCAGTTGTTGCTCTAGTGGTCTCTCTGTCGACATGGTCATTAGCTCCATTTTCCTTGTTTGGACCATGTTGGACTCAACTTTACGTTTTTTCTGGTTTTGTCAATATACTCATCAAGGAGGAGATTGATGAACCATGTGGAGGCGACCACATGTGTATGATGAGTAATTGACATTGGTTATGTTAGTCGAGTTTGGTTTGAGTGGTTCGGAGTCAAGTCGTTGCGTGGCGCAGTCGGGCTCGGTCGGACTTGGTCATTCCTGGTCGTATGGGATTAGGTTGCATATTTCGATGATTCGACAGGTTTGGGCTTCGTCATGGTAAGTATGATGGTATTTACACTTTCATGTATCGAGCGGTGCTATTTGATATGTTTCTTGTCTGTGTGGCTGCAGGACGTCGAGGCGGAGTCGTGGCGAGACACGGTGGACTGGACTAGGCGCAGGTGGCGCTGAGGTCAGAACGGTCGGGATGTGTCGAGGATGACGTGGACTTGAGGTGGTTGCAAGGCGTGCGAGGCAAGGAGCGCGGAAGCTTCCCGGAAGGTGCAGGAGGGGTTTAACGAAAATTTCGCAAGGTTGCACAAGCGGGAGCGGGCTCCGTTGGATTTAGCGGGCGTAACGGGACGGAGACCCGTTAGCTAAGGCTATAAATAGGATGGAGGGGCTGCATGCCCACTTGAGCATGCTATAAATAAGGATTTTAGGGTTTCGTTTAGTCAAAAGAGTCTTTAGAGATGGTTTTGGCTTTAGGCTTTAGTTGTTGAGAGTTGTTGGTGGAGGCAGAGTGTGCTCCCTCTGTGTCTCCTTCTCTGTACGTTGTGTTCATCCACTCCAAGCATGTATGGGTGTGTGAGAGTTTGTGAGAGCGGGTAGATGATTTGAGAGCTTGTAATCCTTTCATCTTGTTCTAATGTCCAGTGGTATCTGGACGTATCTGTAATCCACTTGCTTCTTTGAATGAAAACTGAAGTTTGCCTCTTGTGCTCTCTGTTCTTCGTCCAATTATTTTGGTGATTTCTTGATTTTCTTGATTTTGAGTTCTTGAGTGCTGAGGAGTGCCAAAATGGGTTGCTCTAGGTTGGGATGATGCCTCAAGATCATTTGATCAAGATATCCCAAGAGCAAACCCAGATTTCCCTTTTGAGCTCTCTCTGTTCTCCATTTCCCGTTTCTAGGGTTTAAGGTATATTTCTTTCCTCTTTGAGAGATGGCTTAATTTTTGGTCTGAGTAATCCTCTTGCTATTGCTAACATATTTGCAAAATCTTATTAGCAAAGGATTTGAGACCATGGAGTAATTTGAGTTTTTGGCCCTCTCTTTGAAGTTTGCAGTCATTTCTAGGGTTTTGGGTTAGATTTTGATTCCCTTTATGTGATGGCATGATCTTTGGACTGGAGTGGCCCATGGGATTCCTAACGTATCTGCAAAGTATCATGGCCATAGGATCAAAGATGGAGGAGCAATTTGAGATTTGGTGCAGCATCCTATAATTTTCAGATTTTGGGCATAATCTGAATTTCCTTCTTCTGAGATAGTTTCTGTTGGCTCCTAAGGTTTCTTTGGTTATTTAAAACAAAGCCCCTCACTTCTGGGCAGAGAGAACCAAAGGAAATCTATCAATTTACTTGCTATTTGAAGTCTCTTCATCTCTTGTCTGAAAAACAGGTTTTCTGCTGTCTGAACCCGAGGGCCGGCCTAACTTGCACTTGCTGGGTAGTCAGACCGGGTAATATTTCATATCACTGTTTTCTCCTCTGGATCGTTTGAAGTACTAGTGGTTTTTCTCTTTGTTGATTTGGTTCGTGTCTCCTTCCCTGAGCATTAAAGTTTCAAGTAAACCCTAGGATTCTCTTCTCTTAGCTTCCATAGCTCTCGAAGAGGAGATTTCCAGTGGGTACTTTGAGGGGTCGAAAATTTAAAAGAATCGACATTCACCCCCCTCTGTTGCCATTTCGGTCCAATAGCCACAGCCTCTGGCCACCTGGAGAAATGCTCCAAAGCGACCACTACGAACCACAGGTCTCCTAGAGCCTGAGGGAGTGGTCCCACAACATCGATGCCCCACCGCGCCAGCAGCCATACCAGTGGAATGGGGTTGAGGCTCGTGGGGGGTCTGCGAATGACCCGCCCCATCCATTGCCATCCTTGACACCGGCGCACGAGGTCCTAGGCGTCGGCAACGGCGGTTGGCCAATAGAAGCCTTGCCTAAATGCCTTGCCGACTAGCGACCTCGGCGCAAGGTGCGAGCCGCAGAGTCCCGCGTGAATTTCCGCGAGGAGGTGCTTTCCTTCTTCTCGTGAGAGGCACCGCAGAAGCGGTGCGCAGACTCCTTTTTTGTAGAGTACCCTGTCGAGCACCTGGAAGGACCTGGCGCGGTACTGCAGGCGCCGGAGCTTGACGGGGTCGTCCGGCTCCGCGATGCCCTGCAAGAAACCATAGATGGTCTCTCGCTAGTCGCCCTACTGGGTAATCTGGTGACAAGGGCCGCATCACGGTTGTCTTGAGTGATGGCCGCTGTGGGCAGGACCTCATAGAATGCTCCCTCGGGGGTGGGGAGCTGTTGGCTGGCGGCCTTTGCGAGGGCATCAGCCTGCTCGTTATCCGCCCGGGGAATGGCCTTGACCGTGACGCCCAGGAAGTGCCGCTCCTTCACTCTTACCGCTGCTAGGTACTTGGCTAAGTCGGGGTCCTTGTCCTGATACGATTTGTCCACGTGGCTTGCTACCAAACGTGAGTCAGTGTGAATGAGAACTTGTCTCGTGCCAAGGGCCTTGAGCTTCGAGAGGCCGAAGAGGAGCGCCTCGTACTCGGCCGTGTTATTGATGGTAGGAAATCCTAGGCGCGTTGAGTACAGCAGGCGGTGGCCCTCTGGCGTAGTGACCACTGCACCAATGCCCGCGCCGGAGACGCCGTAGGCTCCATCAGTATTAAGCATCCACACCGGGTCCTCTGGCTACTGGACGTGTTGGGCCGGCAGGGTCCACTTCGCGAGGAAGTCCGCAAGGACTTAGGACTTGATCGCCGTTCGCAAGGCGTACGTTAAGGAGAACGGCGCGAGCTCGGCCACCCATTTGCCAATGCGCCCTGTGGACTCTTTATTGTGCAACATCTCCGCCAGGGGGAATGACGATGGCACCGTGATTGGATGGGCCAGGAAGTAGTGTCAAAGCTTCCTTGAGGCCATGACTAGTGTTTATGCCAACTTTTCGAGCTCAGTATACCGCATCTTGGCGCCCTGCAAGCCCTCGGATACGAAGTATACGGGGCGCTGAAGGGCGCCCTCTTCAAGGACGAGGACGACGCTAACCGCTGTCGTGGAAGCCGCAAGGTAAAGCAGGAGGGGAGCCTCTGGCGCCGGTGCGACCAAAGTGGGGAGGCTGGCGAGGTGTCTCTTAAGGTCATCAAAGGCCCTCACGCAATCGCCATCCCAATGAAACCCATCGTAGCCGCGGAGAGTCCTGAAAAATGGAAGGCCCCGCTCCGCTGCCCTAGACAGGAAGCAGCTCAATGCTGCCATGCGGCCAGCGAGCCACTGGACCTCCCTTGTTGTCTTGGGTGGCTCCATGGCAAGGATGGTGTCAACTTTGTCGGGGTTCGCCTGGATTCCGCGCCCAGACACGAGGAAGCCCAAGAGCTTGCCCACTTGCACCCCGAAGACGCACTTGTCTGGGTTGAGCTTGATGCCCGCCTTCCTGAGATTGTCAAAGGTCTCCTGGAGATCTTGCCCGTGTGAGGTGAGTTGCCTCGTTTTGACAATGACGTCATCGACGTAATCCTCCACGTTTCTCCCGAGCTGGGCGGCTAGTACTATCGCGATGAGGCGGGTGAAGGTTGCACCCGCATTCTTCAAACTGAAGGCATTCTGATGAAGCAGTATGTCCCAATGGCGTGATGAAGCTGGTTTTATCCTCATCATCCTTGGCTAGTATGGCGTGGTGCGGGACTATCCCAAAGGAATTGATAACGAGGCGTCCCAGTATGGCGTTGTAAGGGTGCGGAGCATCCACGACGTCAAAGGTAACGTCCTCGCTCCTGGTGTTATTGCCCTGACAAAAGGAAACTCGGAGACATACCTGGCCCACTGCCCTCAGCGGTTGAGCTCCCAAACCTTGGGGCGGGGTCCTCGATGGTGCCAAACGACTTTAGGGGATCCCTATGTGGTCAAATGCATCCGCAAACAGAATGTTCATGGAGCTGCCTCCGTTCACGAGGACACGTCTGATGTCGCAGCCTGCAAGGTCAGCCTGGATGACCAAGGGGTCTTGGTGAGGGAACTCGACGCCCTGGGCATCAGTTGGCGTGAATGTGATCTCGTAATGCGCCATTTCTGGAGGTGGCTACGCCGAGGATGCCTGCAACGATGAGCCTCCGGAGATGACGCTGATGATGCGATGTTGGGCCCCCTCGGGGGTCCTGGCTCGCTGTGGACTTCCTTGCGGCTGCTGCACGTGGGCCACAGCTGGGAGCGGTGCCTCTGAGGCCCGAGCCCCGACGGCTGCCTGCCGCAACACCTTGATTGCGGTGCATGTCCGCGTGAAATGATCGTCGTAGCCATGTACCTTGCACCACCTGTCGTAGTCTCTGATTTCCTGCTCCATGCGCGATCCTTCGCCACAGCCCCTCACGCGCCCCCTCCTCGACCTTCCCGGGCCTTCCCACCCAAGGTAGGAGCATAGTCTCGGGGAGCATCTTCTATGCCGAGGACATGGCGGGCCTTGAGGGGTCTGCGCTGGTTGCGCCTGGGCTTGCGCCTACCCCTTGGCGGGTTCTCGTGGTGTTCAGTATCGCCGCGCTCGAGGGCGTCCCTCACGAGCCTTTGCTTGCATTTTCCTTTGGGGCATCGTCCCCTGCCTGTGGGCTTCCTTTCTACAACGACCCCTCCGCCGGGGTGGAATCGAAATCCTCGCGGTTACGCCGCCGCGCGTCCTCCTCGGCCCGTGCGTACTCCTCCATCTTGTCGAAGAGCTTCATGACCGTCTTGATTGGCTTGCAGGCGTTGTACGCGGCTAGCAGCCCCGGGCAGAGGCCTTGTACCGCTACGTTGATGACGGTTGTCTCGTTGACGTCCTTGACTTAGCAGCGGACCTTCGCAAAGTGCTTGAAGTATTCTCGAAGCTTCTCTGCGGACCTTTGTTTGATAGTGAAGAGCTGATCTGCGTCTACACGCTTGACGTAGCTCCCTTGGAAGTTGTTGTACAGGCGGTCGCGGATCTGCTCCCACGCGTAGATGGAGTTTGGCCCTATGGTAAAAAACCAAGAGAGCGCCACTCCCTGCAGCGCGAGGGGGAGTCCCTTCGCTTTTGTCGTGTCGTCTCCGCCTGCTGCATCGATGGCGGTTTCGTACACGCGCACGAACTCTCCAGGGTTTGTGTCACCCTTTATACGGCCCGATGGCCCTGGGAAACCTGAATCCCTCCGGCCATGCCGCCTGCTGTAGGCCCACGGAGAGGAGGGACTCCGGAACCACTCATCGCAGTGGGACGCGGCTGGACATGGGGGTGTCACGGTTGTCCGCCCATTTCGGCGTGGACTCTGGAACGGCTGCAGGTGGGGTCTGCTGGCTCCGAGCCTCTTGCATATCTCGCACGGCTCCATGGAGGTCCGTCAGCTCCCGCTGGAGCGTCCACCGTTGGCGTAGCCGAGGCAACCGACGCACCTGGTCGCCCTGTCAGGACAGCGGGGACCACGGTCTGCACTCCCGGGTTGCCCGATGCGCTGCCGCAGTAGACTTCGAGGTCAGGGGTAAGGCCAGCGTTGCTGCCAAGACCGCTCGCCGCTCCTGCACCGGGTGTAGGGATGGCGGCCGTGCCAGCATGGGCACCAGGCTACCGCCCCCGACCACCCGGTCGACGTTGCCTATGTTGAGCGTCGTGGCATCAGTGGCGGGGTCGACCGTCGTGGCGGGGTCGAGCGTCGTGCCATGAGCGCCGACGTTCGCGTCTGCCGAACCCGCGTCGTCGTCCACGCCCGCGATTGCCGACGCCAAAGCCCTGGTGTTGACGTGAGACCTCGCCGCGCCCGCCTTCTTCTTAACTGCCAATGATGAGGCTTTCTTTGGTGCCAACCTTCTTCAGATCTTGAGGCTTGCTCCTGCCCTCCCCACGGACGGCGCCAACTGTTGTGGTTACAGACCAAACAGAGAGAGGTATGGTAGTGGAGAGTTAGGTGAGCAATGCTTGGGGTTTTTCCCCATGACCTGTATCGCACATATATATCCTCATGGGGAGTGCTTTTACAATATTGCCCTTACATCTGAGTATCCCTCTCAAGGGTATTTACATCATTACACATGTCCATTTTGGGCCTTACATCCTTCTAACAGGTCGGCTGGGCTTAGGTGGGGGCCACCTCTACAACAGATGCACACATCATTCACAATAAGCTAGAGTATTTTCATAAACAAAAGGAAAGCAAGAAGTTCATCTTGCATATTGCCTTTGTTTTTTCATCAGATTGTCCCCGCCAACGTCCTCAACATTTCTCAGCTGCCTCATTTCAGTCAGTGGATACACAAGCACACCACATGGAACGTACGTGGTCTTGCCTCGATGCATGCATATATAAATATGCTTGTAATGATGGAGTAAATCCCAAGTTTTGGGTGCCAGTAGATGCTTGCTTTGGTGGGGAGCAATTGTGCACGTGAGCATGTACGCTGCATTTAGATTATATGACAAATCAAATTACCAAGTCAAATACGATACCAGTAAGACAAGATCCTCTTTCCAACCAAATAATAGTTCCATCCGAATCCATCTTTAAAATATGCTTTGAATATTACGCAAATACAGTGATATGTCTGCTCAAATCCACAGCACATATAATTTTTATAACACTTACGTACATTGAATTTAATTAGTGGTATTTGAGAAAAATTTCTCGGTAACGCAATAAAGATCATGCGACATGAAAATAACATTGATGTGTCACTGAGGACAGCCCCAGCCCAAACCTATCACCCTCACATTGGTTAATTTGTACATCTCACCGTTGTTACCGAGCTTATTTTGCATACATCTTTTGTTGAACTCAATGCAAAACCTCCCCCAATCGGATACCTCCCATTATCACATGCTGTATATGTGGATGTCCAAATCTGATTTATTATAGTAAATAGAATATTTAAATCTGTATTATGTTTATGTATCCGATGTTCATCCAAGTCCTTTTTCTGTTAGAGGACATCAAATCCATACTTGTATATATCTGATTTCATGTTCAAGCCCTTAAAAACGTAGATGCAGCCAAGTCTATATCTAAATCATTTTCGCCCACGCAAAGTAGACATAAAATTCTTTGATTGATGTTGCACAAAAGAAAAAGAGCAAGGGTTGGATTCGCATCCCTTTGCTTGTCTTAAGAGTATGGCATCAATCTCCTCTACTGGGATCCTAGATCTAGCTAGCTCTCTAAATTCGTTGGTCTTGTTGTCACCGCTCACGAATGGGAATAAGCTCTTGCTCTGAGTTGCTGCAAAGGACACTTCTGATCCTTCTTTTATGAGGTACAATGCCATGTCAGTTTATGAGGCCATGGTGAGAGTGTTGCATACGAAGATTAATCGACATTAATTTGTGGAACACAAAAATCCCCTGGAATGTGGCGGCTAAGCAACAATGCTATTTTGACTAGCTAGGGCCAATCTTTTGATGTGAGGGTGCAGTGAAATTTGTAATGTGAATTTGTGAGGCACTGTTGAGGCGAGGGGCGCGGCGTCTTCTTCCGTGGTTGAGGCGGTGACGCACGGCTGACGGTGGCAGGGATGGGGTTCTGCCCATGAAGAATTGGAATTTGAAATGAATTTGGAATTTGCAGAAGTTCATTTGAGTATAGTTCAAATTCATAATATATTCCATGTTTTGAAATTTACACAAAAAAACACTTTAAGCATTTGAATTCAAATGATTTGTTTTCAAACATTGATCTTTCTAGTTGATTGCTTCCATTTTTTTTTGAAAACACTACTACAGAAAACCTTATTACAGATGGTTCAGAAACGTTATCACAGATGGTTTTGTAAGCCGTCTGAATTTATGGATCAGTAATGATACGAGGTAATCACAGACGGATTTCTAGCCGTCTGTGGTGCAAATATCACAGACGGTTTTTAACTAAAAACCATCTGTGATTATCAACTAACATAGACGGTTTTTAGTTAAAAACCATCTGTGTTATTCTCTTCTACCCCTAAATCTATTTCTGTTTATTGGCTAGCCTGAGGAAATGCTAGCCATACCCTCTGAAACAAGCAGATCAACATGTACATATATACATCCAATTCACATCTCAATTCATTTCACAAACAAAAAACATCCATTTCGCAAATCAATTAATTGAAATGAAATAAAATATCCATTAACAAATACACAATTACAATCAATGTCAATCTTATCCCAAACAAAAAATCATTGTACGTTGTGGAACTCTCCATCTGCTTTTATGACTCTAGCCATCAAAAAGTACACGCACTCTCCTCGAATTTGTGCAAGATCGGGCTATTGCAATGCAATTGTAGAGATGGACGTAGCCTGTCGATAGGAATATAAATGTGCGTACATATATAACCTGATAAGTATGAAATAATTGTGGGAAGATTGACAAACCTTATGATTGGTGATCTTTGAGGAATCGAGTAGTAGTTTCATATGGTGGCAAACGTAGAATCCACAATGTTGCCTGGCTGCGGCTGGTGGCATTGCAAAAAATAAAATGTGTTAATTCAAGAGGCATTACTACCAAGTGTTGTATAGGATTAATTAATGTGTACTAGCGAATACCCGAAAATTTAGAACATATTGCAAGGGCTTGGCCCCTTCCGTCGAGCCACGTGTCTCTGCAACGTACGTGGCGAATGACCTTCGTGATTCAAAAAAGTTAGCTTAGTCATTCGGAAGGAAAGAAAGGGTACAATATACTTATGTATGGAGAAAATGTACTTAACTATCGAGTAATTGGCCGATAACTGTGTAGTTGGTTTTGTTCTTACTTAGGGAATCAAGGTATATCGCCTTGTTCCATTTTGGTATAATTACAATTAAAATCCAATGGAACCGCTGATTGTAGGGCATAAGAACAAATTCCTTATTGCGGTGAGCCAGCAGTGTTGTTGTAATATACCTCTCGACGAAGGATGCATCCTCGTTGATGGTATCCATGGTGACCAAGCGTGGGTCCAGGAAACCAATTGGTGATTTGGATGATCTAGCTTCAGTCACCATTTATCTATATATATACACAGAAAAGCAACAAATTACATATGACATATATTGGTATTACATGAACGGAGACTATGATTGTACATACTTACAACGTCCAGCATCGAACGAGTGAGGCGTCGAGAGCGTTGAGCGTGAAAAGATGGAATAAATCTTCAAAAGTCATCGCGAAGACACAATCATGAACTTCGTGCTGTAAATGATCTGGCCTGAATTTGACAATGATACCTGAGCGCCGTTCTCCCTGTGGCTTATTGGCCTGTTCCATATACCAAGCATGTAATCTCTGGCAACAAAGTCCTAGGGTTAGGAGGCGCTTTTCTGGGATGACCATTAGCTCACCTAGCACGAATTTGCGGGCCAATGGCAGGTAGGGGATATTATCATCGGTCTTCTTTGATTTGCCCCTGCTGCCTCGGCTATAGATCGACTTCATGGTAGTCGACTGTGAAGGTAGCACTGGTGCAAGTTGCTTCATCGAGAATAGCACCCGTGGAGATGGCACCGGTATAGGTAGCGATGGTGGAGATAGGCTTTGTGGAGATGGCACCAGTGCATGTAGCTCTGGTTTAGACTACCCTTGTGGACCTGCCACCAGTGAAGAAGCCTTTTGGCAGATGTCACTTTTGGGCTACTAGATGAATGTTCCAATGGCTTGCCCTAGAGTCACGATCTCGTCGTTGGGGGGCTTCGGTAGTGGGATGACCTCGAAATTGGCATGCACACCATCCACATGAACTTTTCCGAAGCCTGGTGCTAAGGGTGTACGATGCACCATGGCCCCGTGAGCATATGGATATGCCTGGCCCCAAGCAGCTCACAAGGGAATGGAGGCATATCTCACTTGGAGCTTGCACTTCGTAGGCTCCTACATAATGATACAAAATTAACTACTCCAATAGGCCTATCAACGGATCAAGCATTCCAGAGATAATAATTATTATTAGGATGTTGTCCATAGGAAATCTGGGCTCATTTTCCATCGTAGGATTGGACGTGCAACTACTCTGATGGTTGCGGGGCTGGCTAGCACAGGAGCGACGGCGCCCTGCTGATTTTTTGTATATTTTTGCATCTCATCTCTAACGTAATCAGCCAGCTCCTCTCTAAGAGATGCCTTGATCTCCTCTCGTAGCCGTGCCTCATGCTCGATTTTGGTTCTCTTCCTACTCCGATACAATTCGTAGTCATCTGAGAAACTATGTTTCCAAGGAACATAAAGCACAAGACCTCTTGTACGACCCGGGTGCTCCTTGTTTCCTAGGGCCACGGAGAGTAAATCTTTCTCCCTAGTTGCCTAGAATGATTCCTGGGAAGATTATACACTCAGTGCCTCCTGCAAAAGCCCGGCATGTCATTTCACTTCCTACGAAGTTGTGGAGTAATTACAAGCTACGTAGTTTGATCGATATCTTACCAGGCGGTGCCAAGTCTGTTGGGTGTATGTTTTTTGCCTAGAGGGCCTTGTGCGCCACACTTGCACTTCTAAAATCTTCGGTCATCTTCATCACCTTAAACTCTTCCCATTGTGGTTCCAGGAATGGGTACTTATGAAAGGGAATTAGATCCTTCTCCACGTACTACTTGACAAGCACGCTCTTGAAGTTCTTCCATGCTTTGCACGCCGCTAGCAAGGCATGTCATTGCACGGCGTCATGGTGTTCTTTTGAGATCTCGAACGTTGCAAAAATTTCTATCAGCAGCTCATGTGTCGAGTCTCAGTCACGATTTTCCACGAATCGAATGTGATCTCAATTCGTTCTCGTGCAACTATTCCGATCATTCTTTAAAATGCGCATGCTGCTTGGTGAGGAAGGAGAGGGGTCCCAGATCCATCGACCTTTGTGATAGTAAATTGGCCCTCAAGCTTTTTTGATAGTCTTCTTCCTTGGTGTTTTGATTTTGGAGCGAACGCATCCGACGATGATGTTGAAGAATGCACGGATGACATGTTGGCCTTCTCATATATGAATAGCGCAATGTAGCATATATATATATCAATATGAAAATAACATGGAATTACATGAAAGTACATATATTAATAAGTATATGTATTCATGAAACAACTATATATTCATTATTGTAAAATTTATGGTATAAGCATATTTTTAATTCCAGCAATAATAATAAACATCCAAACATGATAGACATGGCATAGAAATGACTTAACCAGCATATTAACATATGAATCATTTAGGTCATTGCAAAAGAAACATGTGCTCAACAAAATTGACATATGCATGTTCAAAACTAGCATGTCATCAAAAATACAAGTGGATCTAAATGCTAGTCTCATATAAATCTAAACATATATGACCACAATGAGCATAAGTTCAGCAAATTGATTTGTTTTTAGAGCTCTCAGAAGGCTAGTTACACAAGATTTAATCTTGGCCATCTCCGCCATGACAAATCTAATCTTGATTATATATGACAGTTATAGATTAGATCTTGAGCTCAATTTAAACCTTTCTATTTAACAAACTCTAATAGATCATGAAAATAGCTTTCTGTACAGAGCCGAACACCCCAAAACAATCTTTCATCAAACCGTAGAGATTACTAGAGAACTAACAGGATGACAAGGTTCGGTAATAGTTAGAAGAGACCAAAAAATAACCACTGAACTGATCTAACACAGGGATCAGCAGGAACAAAATAGCCAAGTAACGACCAGAGAATGAACAATAGATGATTAAAAGAAAGCTCAAGATCAATCTACCATCATATCCATATATAATCTCAGTTTAGAGTCAGTTCATCACAGAGCATGCAGTAAACAGAAAATTCTTTGCAATCTTCTAGCTAGTGATACTCGCAGACAGGTAAAATAGATCACAAAATTGCAAAGAATCAATCAGCCAATATACTCACAGTAGAGGTGCTATTCTAAACCACCTGAAGAAACTGCTCTTCCTCTCTCAGCCGAAGCCAAGAAGGAAGCCAAGGTACAGGCCAGCGATAGGCTCGGGGATGGCGGCCGGCGATGGGCTCGGGGATGGCGGCCGGCGACAGGCTCGGGGGACGGAGGCGGTGACGAGCTCGATCGGGAGAGCGGCGATGTTATGTCTCTATGCTCTGGTTGGCATAACGCTATAACTGCAGTGCACGCGCAAAACCCTAAATTGAGGGTATATATAGGAAGGCTTATTACAGACGGTTCTAATTGAGAACCGTCTGTGATTTCATTATCACAGACGGTTCTCAACTAGAACCATCTATGATATCATTATCGTTATCACAGACAGTTCTAAACTAGAACCGTCTGTGATATCATTATTATCACAGATGGTTCTAGTTTAGAACCGTCTGTGATAAGCCTTTTCCGTCCCATGGACTTGAGTTATTACTTACACCAACCAGCAGGCACTGTAATAAGACCTCACAGAGTGTATTTCTTTACAACAACCCAATGAACATAGAGATACATATGTACTACTCATTCTCAAAATTCACCTATATATCACACATTTTCACATATACATAAATGCAAATTCACAAATACATCACAAACATGCATTGTTATATACATAAATGCAAATTCACAAATACATCACAAACATGCATTGTTATATACATAAATGCAAATTCACAAATACATCACACATTCATTGTTATATACATAAATGCAAATTCACATATACATCACATACATGCATTGTTATATACATAAATGCAAATGCCCACATATATATCGCACATTCTTATTCCACTTGCTTCTTTCCTTTAAAAATTAGCTCTTCATGATGATCAATGCGTATGTAACTTGTTTCGTCACGTTGTTCGTCGTCGACCCTTATGCCATTTCCAAAAGGAGGTAACTCGTCAAATTGATTGTATTTGTCCTCGTCCACTACATTCTCTACTCCGATAATTCTCCTTATTCCATGATGAACTAGATGGCGCTTCTTATTTGCCGGATCGGTTACATAGAAAACTTGAACAACTTGATTAGCGAGTACGAATGGTTCATCTTTGTATCCAACACGTTGGAGGTCCGCGGTAGTGACACCGTACTTGTAAACCTTCACCTGTGGGAGATGCACGCAATGGCACCGAAATAAGGGGATCTTGAAAACCACGTAGTCGAGCTCCCAAATCTCTTCTATGAACCCATAGTATGAGTTTCTCAACCCATCAGTACTGGGTGTATCTATGCAAACACCGCTGTTCTAGTTAGTGCTCTTTACATCCTAAGCCTGTGTATAGAATGTGTACCCATTTATATCATATCCTTGCCATGTCATAACTGTAAATGTTGACCCTTTTGCCAACCATGTCAGCATCTCACTTGGCGAGCTCCTAGTGATTTGTTCTTTCAACCATTGGTTGAACCGACTGTTGTGTTGCCTCATATTCCAAACATCCGGCCACTCCGGATTCTGTTGCCAAAACACATCCTTGTGCTAGTCGACATAAGGCGTCACTTCAGTCATATGTTGCAAGACCGTGAAATGGGTTTGAGCATACGCATCCATATCTAGAGTGATTGATTTCCTTCCGATAGTTCCGATACCCTTGAGCCTCCCCTCATGATGAGATTTAGGCACACCTATCGGTTGAATCTGAGCCATATAATCGACACAAAACTCAATGACCTCTTCGCTTGCATAACCTTCGACGATGCTGCCCTCCGGCCGAGATCGATTCCGTACATAGAACTTGAGAATTCCCATGAACCTCTCAAATGGGTACATGCTACGTGGGAATACGGGCCCACACATTTTTATCTCCCACACAATGTGAACAATGAGATGGACCATGATATCGAAAAATGAAGGAGGGAAATACATCTCAAGAAGACATAGAGTCATCACCACCTCGTCCTGCAGAGCATCTAGTACTTCGGGATCGATGACCTTCTGAGCAATTGTGTTAAAGAAATAACATAGCCTCATGATTGTCTCTCAGACTTTGATTGGCAAAATATTTCTAATTGCAATAGAGAGCATCTGTGTCATCAACATATGAAAATCATGAGACTTCATGCCATTTAACTTCAAATTTTGCATCGAAACAAGTTTCTTCATGTTGCCGGAGTAACTAGACGGAACTTTGACCCCATGCAAGCACTGGCACAGTTCTATTTTCTCGGCCTTGGACAGAGTGTAAAACACAAGGGGAAGGTACGTTCATCCATTATCTGTTTTTATTTGTACTAACTCAGGCCTGATGTCCATATCAGCCAACTCAAGCTGTGCGTTGACGCCGTCCTTTGTTTCATCACGAATGTTCAGTAAGAGACCAATCAAGCTGTCACATACATTCTTTTCTATGTGCATGACATCGATACAGTGTCAAACATCTAGGTACTCTTAATAAGGTAAGTCCCAAAATATTGAACTCTTCTTTAAGATGTTCTTCTCTTGAGCCCTCAATTTACGTCCCTTTCTGAGGACAACATCTAAATCCTTAACCATATTATAAACCTCTTTTCCGCTTAAATGTCTTAGAGCTAAACCGTCCTCTTTCTCTCCGTCAAATTGTTTCTTCATCTTGTGGTATGTGTGAGTCCTCCGAAGGAACCGGCGGTGACGCATATACACAGTTTTGCATGAGTGTTTTAGCCACATGCTCTCAATACCATCTAAACAGTGAGTACAAGCTTTAGCACCTTTTGTACTCTGGCCCAACAGGTTAGCAAGGGTAGAATAATCATTTATAGTGCAGAACAACAAGGAGCGCAAAGTGAAGTTCTCTCATTTGTATACATCCCATACCTGTACCCCTTCATTCCATCTGTACTCAGTCCAAACCTTATATTCCTTGGTTCTGCACTGAAGTCTGCAAAATTCCTATCGATGTTTCTCCACTAGGCGGAATCAATAAGGTGTCTTAGCATTCCATCCTTCTTGTGCTCCTCCGACTGCCAACACAGCAGTTTTGCCTCTTTTGGATTTGCAAAAAAACATTTCAAATGGGGAATTACAGGAAAATACCATGCCACCTTAGCAGGTTGTCCTTTCTTCACCTCTGTTCCCTCGCCGTCATCTAATTGATTGTTACATTTGTATCAGGATGCGTTGCACACCAGACATACATGCATGTTTGCATACTCTTTACGGTAGAGGATACAGTTGTTCGGACATGCATGTATTCTTTCTACTTCCATTCCCAATGGATGAAGAACCTTCTTGACTTTATACGTGGTTTTAGGCAACTCATTTTCCTCCGGAAGCATGTCCGCTAAAAGACCTAGCAGCGACGTGAAACTCTTATCGGACCAACCGTTGCTTGCCTTCAATTTTAACAGTTCAAGCACGGCCGACACCTCATGTACTTTGACTGCAGCATGTGAACAAAGGTCTCTCCGAGTCCGCCATCAAGCCCCAGAATTTAACATACTCTGTCTCACCATAGTTCTCTTCTACATCGCGAAGCATCTGATCCAGGTTGTCATCGTACAACCTATCCGAATCTGAACAACAATCGACATCATCTGGCGGCATATCATTCACTTCATCGGTAATGTCATTCGCCGGCACATCATTCACTTCGCCTTGACTGTCCAACACGTATAACCCTTTTTGAAACCCCTCCGAACAAGTGCGCTTCAATTTGCTCTTAGTTCTTAAACATCTTTAAATTTTCACAGTCAGTGTATGGACAGTACATATATTCCATCCCCTTATTCAACATATCCTCCTCGGCTACTCTTGTAAAAGCAGACACGCCATTAATGTACTCTTTACTGACATGGTTTGCGGCATACATCCAGCTTCAGTTCTATGTTATGCATATATATAACAACTTAGTATTAAAAATTAAATTAATTAATTATTACTACATATATAACACATGCAGCTATTTCCCCAGCGATCGACGAACCACTTATAACCAACAATTTTGACAAATTTGGCCTCCCACATGACGGAAACTGATCATGTATGGTCAAGTAGATTCAAATTATCTTCAATAACACTCACCAAAACTTAGATCTAAATTGTAATGCAAAGAAAAATAAATTTCATTACTAACCATATCTAAGGCAACCAGGAACGTATGAATCTTCAAAGCTCTCTTACCTCCTCCCACCAAATTAACTGGCTTGAAATCCTTGCCTCCTCGCCTCCTCCTGGTACAGCACTGGCGCTAGATCTGGATCGAAATGAAGACAGATGCAGTTCTGAACGTTGCAATAAATATATAGCCGGATTATCACAGATGATTTTTAATAAAAAACCGTCTATGATAATTCTCAGATTATCACAGACGGTTTTTAATAAAAACCATATGTGATATTCCAGTATCACGGACGGTTCATCGGTAAGAACAGTCTGTGACACTCATTTTTTCGACACCAACAACACAGACGGTCTCCAAATTAAAAACCGTCGGTGATAGTGTACGTCACAGACAGTTTGACAAAACCTTTTGTGATTTGACGTCTACTAATAGTATTTTTGTAGTAGTGAAATCAAATAGAATTGAAATCCTTAAGAAAATTACCAAAAGATTTTGAAATCCATGAAAATTGGCAATTTTAGTTCATTACAAATTTTTTGATGTTAAAACCGCCTCAGTGCCGTGGCCACTAGGCTCGTTTCACCGCCGCTGCTTGCACTGGCGTTGTGGCGAGTGTTGTCGGCGGTGACTAAATATGGGCACACTAGTGTGCAACAAACATGGATGGTTGTTTGTGTCATCAATTCTTTCTTAGCTTGTTTTCTGTATGATTGATTCAGATGGAGTTGTATTTGATAGAGCAGATTCCATGCCGGATCGCCAGTCTTTTTAGCACAGCACAATGTGTTTCGGTGAAATAAAAGTTGGATCTGAAGTTTTGATTTTTTTGTGCCCGTTCTTTTACTGGAGAAGTGATTTCAGATTTTATCGGTTGAGTTTAGTAATGACCAAAACGGAGGGAAAGAATAAAACAATGTGAAAGTGGGAAATATTGAGGTGGCATATAATCCATTACAAAGTGTGCAATGGCACATCGTAGAAGGCCAATCTATTAAGTGGCAAATAATTAATTACGTTATTATTTACCGGCATTCGAAATGCTTTGCGCGAGTAAATTGTAGTAGATTTGTGCAACTAATTTAACCCCTACCTTGGTACCTCTTTTTATTTACCATGCCTACATTCCTTTATTTGGACCCAGTATGTTTCGGTGTGTATCTATTGATTGCGAACAATTAACTGCTGTCATTTTGCAGTAGTCAATATTTGGGCCAACTTGAGTCCAGAACTGCTTGCCAGTCTAAAAGTAGAGTTGATATACGCTAGTGTCATATTGGATTTCATTGGTCGGGTTCAACATAAGCTGGTCCATAAAAAAGAAGAGAACAAACCAAGCTGCTCTGAGTTAAAGTAGCATCCGGGAAAAGCAACCTCATTAGTGTCACGAAGATGTTATCCGTACAGTAAACATGAGTACAGAGAGTTCACTTTTACTAGTAAGAATAAAATCATAATACACTCATGGTTGTAACTTTTACATCACACAGTTTGATTATAAAATCACACAATTGTTCTATATCTTTTCCATCGTACAGAGCCTAGACGGAATTTCAAAACTTATTACAAGTTTTACTGCATAGTAACTATTGTTCCTGATGACACATGAACAACAGTATATAGAATCGCTGGCCTCTAAGGCTAGACATTGGGCCTGTTTTTTGCGGTTTCTAAAAACGTCACGACTCATGAAGCTAAGCACCAGGGGATGGTAGGAAAGGGCCCAGAAGACGCATGAGGAGGGCGACATGCGTGATGAACTCCCCACCAGTGCTGAGATGCTGGTAATGGAAAGCAACCCCGCAACGAGGCGCGATATAGTAGAGCATCTCCAACCACACTGCGGCAATGAGGCCCCATCGGTCAGCTTCTGTATTGATGCCAATGAGCTCCTGGGCCACCTCACGTGCACGAGGCAACACTGAAGAATCAACAGCTATCATAGTGTGTTTCAAAAGTTCCAGATGAGTTACCGGTTGGGTGCTGCTGGAGGTAGCGTCATCCGTGTTGGCCGGTCGTCGTTCATCGTTCTTGGCTTCAAACACCATCATGACAGCTTTCTTCTCGTCTAGATTATCATGTTGAGACTGTTTAGCTGCAAAAATTTTCTCCATTTCATCATGAGCTTTGCGATGTACAAACTGGGGAGTTGCTTGTAAGCATCGCACCGCTCTTGAAGACGAGGTACATGATATAATTTGATAACTCTCTGCTCCTCTTCATTTGATCAGAATCCGTGCTGGCATCGTCTCTCAAGTAGTAGCATATGTCTGTTGAAATGTGCCAGATGAGCACGCTTGTGGGGAAATCCACACCATCAATGCTCTTGTGTAGGACCTTGTAATCTGCCTTCCTCCTCCGAAGCGCTAACTTGCCACGTAAGCTGGCAAAGTTCCAGTCTTGCTCTTGCCCTGTTCCCAAGTCTAACAATTTGTCGAGGACGAACTTCTTGAGATCTTCAGTGATGGGTGTGTGTGTTAAGCTTGGATCTAATAACTCGACACCCCAGGCATTCAAACGCTCACCAACCCATTGCGGTACAAATGACAAGCCTTGTCTGGTGTGTCTTTTGATCATGCTGTACTGCGCCAGCATTTCGGACCAGTGCTGTCTTGTACGCCCTGCAGGCTGGATGTAGGTTGCTAGACGTGAGATTGCACTTTGGATTCCATCCGTAACGGGGGCGCATGCTGTTTCCTCGCTCGATGCGAAGGTAACGAAGGACATGAAGAGGGACGCTACCTCAAGGATTGTGGCCCCTATGAGCAATACGTAGGAGACGTTGACATCAGCTCTACCGTAGGGTTGGCCCACCTTTTGGGCGACCGTGAAGAGCACCAGGGCTGTCGAGGTTCAAACAAATGGGAAGACAAAGACGAAGAGCCGGATGAAGAACCAGAGCAAGTGATGGTGTCCTGGGCGACAATGTTTGTCCATTTCTATGATGCACACCGCACGAAGCCCAGCCTTGGTGTACAATTGTTCATAACAAAGAAAGACCTGTGCGCCGACATAATCGTAGGCCTTACAGCGGTCTTCACTGGACCAGAGATCTCCGAGCAAGCCTGGCAAAGCATCGGCAGATAAAACAGTTAATGGGTCATTGAGTGGAATGTCCGAGACCACATCTAAATGAAGTGTTTGCATTGAAGGCCGCCTCCCATCGGCGCTAAGCATCCCATTAAATCTTTCTTTCAATTTTCCAATAGCTCCTGTGCCAGACACCCCCCGTGCTAGATGGCGTATCGTCTGTTGTAAGGTCTTACGACCTCCCAGGATCTTCCACGACTTGTTAGAGTCGTTTACGACCAGATAGAAATTGAGTACGACCAGTCCCGATCGCTTCAAAAACTCTATCGATCAACTTTTCTTCTTAGTCGTAAAAACACTGTAGCAATTACGACCACTCCTCCTTATCGAGCGCTGTCTTCCTCCAGCCGCTCTTGAAGATACCGTGATCGTAAAACTTTACGAACACGCAGTGATGCTGGCGATCACTGTTCACCGTAGTCGAACACCCTTTCGACTACGTTCACTTCCTTCGAACGTGATCGGAGTTGCTTCCGATCACATACAAACCTTCTCGGCGTAGTCGGAACAACACTGTTCCTTGCTGTGATCGTAGCACCCGTCGATCACGCCTGCTGGAAACTTTTCCGTGGTCGTGACTCCTCCCGATCACGCTTGCAGTGATCGTGAGTCCTTCCGACCACGTATTGCACAAACACACGACAAAACAATACTTTGTGTGTTTCCCTCTTTTTGGTATTTTCTCAATTGCTTGGTACATCGAATACATGGCTCTAAGCCTCTTTTTATACCCGGCTGTTCTACTTCAACATAGGTTCTCAACCTACTCCGACTCCGAGTCTCATACGACTTCGACTCGGATTCCAACTACGACTTTGACTCGGTTTCTAACTTCGACTTTGAATTTGCGGCTGCAATTCGACTTCGATTACATCCAAACTTTGTTCCTGACTCCTAAACAAGATTATTTACAACATTCTCTCCCTAATCTTGTTTTTCCACTTCAATCATACCGATCTTTCTCCTCATCTCCGAGAACTTTATCCGCCCCAGCGACTTCGTCAAAATATCAGCCTTTTGTTCATCTGTACTGATATAGTCGATGGCGATCTTCCCTTCTTCGACACAATCTCTGATATAATGATATCTTGTGTCTATGTGTTTGCTTCTGTCATGTAGAACCGGATTCTTGCTCAGCGATATTGCAGATTTGTTATCAACCCTGAGCATCACCTTCTGGATTGTCTCGTCCGACAATTCATTCAATAGTCGAGCGAGCCAAACTCCTTGACAAGATGCTGCGCTCGCTGCGATGTACTCGGCTTCACAGGAAGATAATGCAACCACCTTTTGCTTCTGAGATTGCCAGCTGATCGGGCTCTCCCCAAGCACAAACATTATGCCTGTCGTGCTCTTTCGATCGTCGACATCTCCCGCCATGTCGCTATCACTGTAGCCCGTCAGCTGCAACGACGTTCCACCTCCTCTCTTGTACTGAATCCCGAGATTTAAAGTACCTTTGATGTATCTCAGGATGTGTTTCACGGCATTCATATGCTCCTGAGTCGGTTTCTCCATGAAACGACTTACGTATCCGACCGCAAACGAGATGTCTGGTCGGGTGTGCACCAGATACCGTAGACTTCCGACAATGCTCCTATAAGTCGTGGCATCAACTGGTGATCCTGGGCCTGTCTTGCTCAACTTCAGATGATTCTCCATTGGGGTTTGACATGGATTGCACTCTTCCATACCTGACTTCTCCAGAATCTTTCGAGCATATCCCGACTGACAAAGTGTTATGCCGTTGTCGGTTTGATTTACTTCAATGCCGAGGTAGTAGCACAGAAGTCCCAAATCGGTCATTTTGAACAACCTCTTCATCTCTTCTTTAAACCTCATAATCTCCTTCGAACTCGATCCAGTAATGATCAAGTCATCCACGTAAACGCCCACGATCAGTCTGTTCTTCGCATCTCCCCTCGTGTACACAGCATGTTCAGAGTTGCTTCTTCTGAACCCGAGTGTCGTTAGACTTTTGTCAAGCTTCAAATTCCATGCTCGTGGTGCTTGCTTGAGTCCGTAGAGAGCTTTGTTCAGCTTCAGGACTTTCTCGGCTTGCTTCTTGGATTGAAAACCCGGCGGTTGAGAAACATAAACTTCCTCCTCAATGTCTCCATTCAAGAACGCCGTTTTCACATCCATGTGGTGAATCTCCCATCCACCGTTTGCTGCCAATGCAAGAAGTAGTCGTATAGTCTCCATACGAGCTACTGGGGCAAAGACTTCTTCGTAGTCGATGCCTTGTTTTTGAACATACCCTTTCGCCACAAGTCGTGCTTTGTGTTTTACGACTTCTCCCTTGGAATCCTTCTTTACCTTGAAGATCCACTTTAAACCGATTGCTCGATGACCCTTTGGCAAATCGGTGAGTTCCCATGTGTCATTCTCTTCAATCGACTTCAGCTCTTCCTGCATAGCTGCTTTCCAGTATGCATCTCCCTTTGCTTCTTCATAGCTTCCAGGTTCTTCTGCAGTCGTGTAAAGCAGTAATTCTTCAGACTGCATTGGTTCAGTCTGTGCATAGATCTCGCTAATGCTCCTCATCTTCGGTACTCGACCGTTTGAATCTTCTTCATCGAAGTCTTCTATCTCAGGTAAGACTTCATGGTCGATACTTGAGTCTTGAGATGTGGTCGTAGCTTGTTCCGTATTGTCGGTATTTTCGACTTCGACTTCGAAGGTTACCCACTTTGACATGACCTTCTCAATGTCCTCGTGTTCTTCCCACTCCCAATGTTTGTTTTCTTCAAAAACTACGTCTCTGCTCACATGAATCTTCCTTTCGACCGGATCATAGCACCTGTACGCCTTGGTGCCTGGTTCCGAGCCAAGATAGATCATCCGTCGGCTCCGGTCGTCTAGCTTCTTGAGATAAGTGGATGGCTTTACATGGGCTAAGCATCCGAAGACCCTTAGATGCTCGACATTGGGTTTTCTTCCCGACCACTGTTCATATGGAGTGACTCCATCCAGTGATCGCGTGGTCGCACGATTTAGCAGATAGACAGCATGTCGTACTGCTTCTGCCCAAAGCCTCCCGGGCAGGAATCGGCTCTTCAACAGACTTCTAGCCGTTTCGACCACGGTCCGGTTTCTTCTTTCTACGACTCCGTTTTGTTGAGGTGAATACGGAGCCGTGAAGAATCTTGCAATACCCTTCTCTTCACAAATCGAGTCGAACTCTCTTGCGAGGAATTCTCCTCCTCGGTCTGATCTGACCGACTTCACCTTCTTATCGACTTCGTTTTCGACAAGAGTTATGAACTTCTGAAAGTTCGTCTTTGCCTCATCTTTGCTCTTCTGCATGTACACCCACATGGCTCTTGAATAGTCATCTACGATCAACATGAAGTATTGATTCCCGGCATCTGTGCGAGGTGTGATTGGTCCGCACAGATCTATGTGAACCAATTCGAGTGGTTGCGAAGCTCTGAAACTCGTCTGCTGTGGAAAACCGCTACGAGTTTGTTTTGCCACCAGACAGCCTTCGCAGACTTGCTCCGGGTGGTCGATTGTCGGTAATCCGACCACCATCTCCTTTTCGGCCATAGTGTTGAGACTCTGGAAGTTCAGATGTCTGAATCTTGCGTGCCATAGCCAGGCCGCGTCATCGGTTGTAGTCTTCATACACTTCGGCTTGCAAGCTTCAATCTTGATTTTGTACAAACGGTTCACAGTCCGTTGTACCTTCATCAGCAAACGTTCGCTGTGATCGAACACCTTCAGATGGTTGCCTTTGAGCTCGATCCGACAATCTTCTTCAGTCAATTGTCCAAGACTTATGATGTTGCTTCGTAGACTTGGAATGTAGTATACATTCGACAATCTCCTCTGGCTTCCATCCTTGCACTGCATCAGGATCGTGCCTCTCCCTTTTATCTGAATGGTCGAGCCGTCTCCGAACTGTACTCTTCCAAGCACATTCTTATTTAATTCGTAAAACATCGAGTACGTACCCGTCATGTGGTTGCTGGCTCCGTTGTCGAGATACCAGTCTGCCGTCCGCTCTTGAGTTTGCTCTCCTTTCTCCAACAAACTCGGAAACACTTTCTCCTCGTTTAATAGAACCATTGTCGGTTCGTCTGCAGTGCAGAGCGACAACAGCAATGTCGGCTCTTTGTGCTCATCCGTTTGAGCCAGGTTTGCTTCCTCTACTTTCTTCTTACTCCGGCAATTCGCAGCATAGTGACCATACTTCTTGCAGTTATGGCACTGGATGTGGCTCCGACATTCGACAGCGTAATGTCCGTATTTCTCGCATGTGTAGCACTGGACATCAGACTTGTCTGTCTGGTGATTGCTATCTCCACGACCACCACGACCTCCTCGACTACTTCTTCCACGGCCACTCTGGCCATAGCCTCGTCCTTGTCCTCGCCCATGAGACACGCCGCGGCCACGACCACGTCCACGACCGCCCCTTGATGATGATTCTCCTCGGTTCTTCGTGTCTTCCTTTACAAACAATGCTTGTTGGTTGTAAGGCCCTTGTCCTTCATTGTCGGCTTGATAACTCTTCAGAAGCTGCTCGTGTGCTTTGAGCGCTCCAGTTACCTCCTCAACCTTCATCTTCGATAGGTCTTGCGAGTACGTGAGTGTAGTTACGACTGGGAGAAACTTCTCGGGTAGTACTCGTAGATACTTCTTCACCGCCACCTCGTCTTTCAAGTCGTCGCCGAGAGATTTGATCTCATTTATGACTTCGTTAAACTTCCCAGAGAACTCCTCCACAGTCTGGTTCTTTCCCATCTTCAATGATTCAAACTCACTCCTCAATGTTTGAAGTCGAACTTCCTTCACTCGATCTACTCCTTGGTGCATTATCTGCAGAGTAGTCCAGACGTCTTTCGCCGTCTCCTTACCGATCAGCTGCCGCATCATCGAGTCGGGCACGGCCTGATAGATCGCCGCCATCGCCATCTTGTCGAGTCGTTCATCAACGACTTTGTCTTTCTCCTTTGGTTCAACTGGACCCCAGACTCCCTGTGCGATCATGTTGACCTTCATCTTCATCGCCCAGATCGGGTAATTGTCCGAACTGAGGATCGGGTACTGCAGCGACACGCTTTCCTTTACCTTTGAAGCCTCCGCCATGGTTTACCAGGCTCTGATACCAATTGTTGTAAGGTCTTACGACCTCCCAGGATCTTCCACGACTTGTTAGAGTCGTTTACGACCAGATAGAAATTGAGTACGACCAGTCCCGATCGCTTCAAAAACTCTATCGATCAACTTTTCTTCTTAGTCGTAAAAACACTGTAGCAATTACGACCACTCCTCCTTATCGAGCGCTGTCTTCCTCCAGCCGCTCTCGAAGATACCGTGATCGTAAAACTTTACGAACACGCAGTGATGCTGGCGATCACTGTTCACCGTAGTCGAACACCCTTTCGACTACGTTCACTTCCTTCGAACGTGATCGGAGTTGCTTCCGATCACATACAAACCTTCTCGGCGTAGTCGGAACAACACTGTTCCTTGCCGTGATCGTAGCACCCGTCGATCACGCCTGCTGGAAACTTTTCCGTGGTCGTGACTCCTCCCGATCACGCTTGCAGTGATCGTGAGTCCTTCCGACCACGTATTGCACAAACACACGACAAAACAATACTTTGTGTGTTTCCCTCTTTTTGGTATTTTCTCAATTGCTTGGTACATCGAATACATGGCTCTAAGCCTCTTTTTATACCCGGCTGTTCTACTTCAACACAGGTTCTCAACCTACTCCGACTCCGAGTCTCATACGACTTCGACTCGGATTCCAACTACGACTTTGACTCGGTTTCTAACTTCGACTTTGAATTTGCGGCTGCAATTCGACTTCGATTACATCCAAACTTTGTTCCTGACTCCTAAACAAGATTATTTACAACATCGTCCATCCGTAATCATCCATGGAAGCTCTTCTGAGGAACGCTGGGCTGGCAAGGAAAAGGGCCAAGGTACGCTCAGCGTACTTGAAGCACCCACAGAGGAACATGAGTACCATCATACCATGGCAGCCAACAACCATCTGTCCGGCCAAGACAACCTGGACACTACTTAGGCGGCCACCGCTACTTGGGAGACCAAGCCCAGCAGGTGGCGCCTCCACAACTCGTTGTCCTGCATGGAGAAGGCGGTGATGGTGTCCTGCCCGCCCAGGTGGACGAGCACGAACGGCGCCCAAAAGAGCAGGAGCTGGTGCCGCGTCCCGCTCGCGTGGACCGCGAGCTGGCCGAGCACGAAAATGGCCACAGAGTCGGCCGACAAGTAGGCCAGCCACAGAACCTGCTGCGCCTCCGCAAGCCTGCTGTGAAGAAGAGGAAGACTTGTAGGCCAAAGCTTACAAGTATTAGGCAGTGGATCTCCCATTCGTTCCAGAGCGCTTCGACAGGCGCCGCCAAGCTGCATAAGGAGTTCACCATGTACGCATGCAGCAAACCAAAGCAGTAATATTAATTAAATCGCCATGAACTCTGCAAAGCTCGTTGTTCTGTTGAGTGAAAGCAATAGATATGCAACATATTATCTTTCTTTTTCTTCACTTTTCGACAGGGAAGCATATTATCTTCCTCTTAATTTACTTGCGGGGATAATACCTTTTTATACGTAGTTAGTGACAATGGTGACGGTGGTAGTAGTTGTGGTTTTTTATTCACCGTACGTCTCACTTCTCCATCTACCTTCCTATTCCTAAAAAATATCTAACAAAAAATAGAAATTTTATTCTTATCCCACGCTAGTGAAGCGCAAGATAGGTCGCAACGAAGCTCAACCATGAGCACGGTGGCGGAAGTTTGTCACTGGCCGAGATGTAGCTCGCCCAAACACGAAGCCTTCAATGCAAATACGAAGAGCTTATTACGATCTGTTCTCGGGCACTCCACTCAATGACCCACATACTGTTTTAGGTGGATCATTTGCCAGGCTTGCTCAGAGAGCTCAGGTCCAGTGCAGACCGCTGCAGGGCCTACGATTATGTCGGCGCACGGCTCGTTATTTTTTATGAACACTTGTACACCAAGGCTCGGCTGCGTGGGGTCTGCATCACAAATCTGGACACAAAGTATCTTTTTTGTTCACCAAGAAGCTTGCTCGAGTTCTTCCTCTACCTCTTCCTTTTTCTCTTCCCATTTGTTTGCACCTCGACAGCCCTGGTGCTCTTCACGGTTGCCCAAAAGGGGGGCCAACCCTACGGTAGAGGTGATGTCAACGTCTCCTACGTATTGCTCATAGGGGCCACAATCCTGGAGGTAGCATCCCTCTTCATGTCCATCCTTACCTTCGCATCGAGCGAGGAAACAGCATGCGCCCCCGTTACGGATAGAATCCACAGGGCAATCTCACGTGCAGCCACCTACATCCTGCCTGCAGGGCGTACAAGACAGCACTGGTCCGAAATGCTGGCGCAGTATAGCTTAACACACCAGACAAGACACACCAGACAAGGCGTGTCATTTGTACCGCAATGGGTTGTCGAGTTATTAGATCCAAGCTTAACACACACACCCATCACTAAAGATCTCAAGAACTTCGTCCTCGACAAATTGTTAGACTTTGCAGCAGGGGAACAGAAAGACTGGAACTTTGCCAGCACCCGTGGCGAGTTAGCGCTTCGAAGGAGGCCACGCACGGCCCTACACAAGAGCATCGACGGTGTGGATTTCCCCACAAGCGTGCTCATCTGGCACATTGCAACAGACATATGCTACAACTCGAGAGACGATGCCAGCACGGATTCTGATTCTGATGAAATGAAGAGGAGCAGAGAGTTATCAAATTATATCATGTACCTCGTCTTCAAGTGCGATGTGATGCTTACAAACAACTCCCAGCATATGCATCGCAAAGCTCGTGATGAACAGTCTCAACATGATGATATAGGCGAGAACGATGAACGACCGGCCATCACGGACAATGCTACCTCCAGCAGCACCCAACCGGTGACTCATCTGCAACTTTTGAGAGTATGAAAAGGAATCATATTGCTCTAGTATGTCGAGATCAAGCTGAGCACGTTGATGAGACTCGATATGCTTGGGTAATATGATTTTTTTTTACCCGTAGCTAAGTATGGACAGTCAACTAGTACTATAATATATTACCTTTATCCAAAGTTGTACTGAAAACTGCTAGAAACTCTGGGTCCAACAATATGAAAATGAGCAGTCGTCATGTTTTGATTTGTGGGCAATAGAATTTATATATGTTTTACACTCCTGTTATTTAGTGATCCACCAGGAACAATATTTTATTTCTATAGTGCCTTAACCTATTTATTTTTTCCAAGGTTACTTCACTTAAAAATGTCGTCTGCAAAAGGATTCGAGGTCGCTATAGATAATATCTCATTTACAATAAGCAGAATGGATGCACACATCATTTACCATACGCTAGATTATTTTCACAAACAAAATGAAAGCAAGAAGTTGCATCATGTTACCTTTGTTTCTCCATCTGATTGTGCGCGCCAGCTTCGTCAACATTTCTGAGTGGCCTCATTTCAATCAGGTGGATGCACAAGCACAACACATGGAACATAACTGGTCTTGCCCAGCGGCACGCACATTTAAACATGGAAGAAAAGAGAATGGAGAAAAGAAAAAGGAAGAACAGGAGGCTGTCCGGTGGAAAGAACCATAGGAGAAAAGAGCGAAAAGGAAAGAAATAGGAAAACAGAAAAGAAAGAAAAAGAAAAAAGAAAAAAAGATATGAAAAATTGCAAATCTGTAAGATCCAAATCCCACCTCCTCCAATTTAATAATGATTCATCACAATAAAAATTTGAGCCTTCACATGGTCATTCAACTTCATTTCGCCCATGGAGGGTAGACATAAAATTCTTTGCTGACTAGTTACATACCCGTGCATTGCAATGAATTTATTGGATGTATAGAAAATTATGCTATGAGAGAGAGGGTTACTCTGATCAGTTGGAAAGTGGAAAGTAATGAGAAGTCAAAGAAATAGAGCGGTTGAAGGAGAATGGACGTACGATCACCAACTTGATTTTTTATAATAGTTATGATGTTGCACAAAAAAGAAAGAGAGCAAGGATTGGATTCGCATCCCTTTGCTTAAGAGTATGGCATCAATCTCCTCTACTGGGATCCTAGATCTTGCTAGCTCTCTAAATTAATTGGCTTGCGAATGGGAATAAGGTGCCGCTTGGTTAGACTGAAATAAGGTGTCTTATGGTTACAGTTGCACTGTACTTGATTGAAATTATACTGTAGTTGATGATGATTTATTTGACGTAACTAAATTTAAAAAATTTAAAAATAGAAAAAACATGTTAGTCCATTATGAACAATGCAAACGAATATAGAAAAAAGAACCGGCCAAAAAGCTCAAAAAACCAGAAAAAGATAAAATTTAGAAATAGTAAAAAATAAGTCGGAAAATAGAAACTCAATCCGAAATAAATAGAATCTAAGTTCTTGCTCGGAGTTACTGCAAAGGACACTTCTGATCCTTCTTTTATGAGGTAGAATGCCATGTCAGTCTATGAGTTCATGGTGACAGAATGAGTCGTGCATGGTGACAATGTGGCGTAGGACGGTAGGAATATTAATCGACGTTTGTGGAAGGCAAAAATCCCCTAGAGAGTGGTGGCTAAGCAACAATGCTATTTTGACTAGGGCCCATCTTTTGATGCACGAGTAGTGAAATTCGCAATGGGAATTTGTGGGGGGCAACTGTTGAGGCGGTGACGCACGGCTGACGGCGGCGGGGATGGGCTTCTGCAGTTTGAAATGAATTTAGAATTTTCAGAAGTTCATTTGAGTTTAGTTCAAATTCATTATATATTCCATGTTTTGAAATTTACACAGAAAACCACCACAAGCATTTGAGCTCAAATGATTTGTTTTCAAAATTTTGATCTTTCTGAATATCATATAGAATTGGAATCCAAAAAAATTATCAAAAATTGGTTTTTTTGATTTATTACAAAATTTTGGATGTTAACCCCGCCTCAGTGTCGTGGCCACTTGGCTCGTTGCACTGCCGCTGCTTGCACTGGCGCTGTGGCTCGTGTTGTTGGCGGAGACTAAATATGGGCATACTAGTGTGCTACATATTAGGAAACCTAGGTCTGGGCTAGAAGCTTGGCCTATGGTGGGCACCTCACCAGTAGACTATAAATAGAAAGTCATACCGGCAATTTTGTACACGCAATCAGAAAAAAAGCAATAAAGAAAGACAAGGAGTTCTCTCTACCTCTCTGTGTTTCAATCTACTATTTCTTGTCTTCAGTGATTGATCTTGTTTTGCATTAAGCAGAGGAATTGGTTGGACTGGTCGCCAGCGACGGTTCCTCAATACGTTATCAGCACGACTCGCTCTGGTGAATCGAAGGTAATCATCGAAGCATTAGTAGATTGAATTGTCTAGATCGCTCTAAATTCGCAGTTTTCGCTTTCTAGATTATTTTCTATGGTGCAAATCCGCTCTAATCTACTGCGAGCAGATTGAAGTTGTCGGCACAATGTTGATCGGTAGATTACATCACAGAGTAGATGTTGATTGCACTGTAGATTGAAAAAAAAGAAAAAAAGAAAATATGCGCACGGGCGGCCCCGTACGACCGCCATACGTGATAACCGCCGGCCGGCCACCGGCCACCTGCCCTCCTTCCCACGTGCGCTGTCGGTTCCGCATGCGCCTGAAGTCGCCTCGGTCGTCGTGTATGCATTCGACCGCCGGCCCTCCTCTCCGAGCGCCGTCGATGGTGGCCTGTAGCCATGGTTGGCTCTGCCGGCGCCGTGTGACGGCTCGACACGGCCGCCGCTGCGCCCGTAGGCCACTGCATGGCCGGCGCCCGCCTCCACGAAGAGTCACGCCGTCACCGGCTTGCAGCCGCCTGAGGGTCGCCACCGGCTCGCTGCCACCCGAGGCGCCGCTACCAGCCGAACGCGCACCCAAAGCGCCGCCACCTCGGCCTTCCCCCCAGTCGGCCGCGTGCCCGAAGCACCGCCCAAAACCCCTCAATCGCTGCATGGCCGCCGCTTGCGCTCGCCTCGGTCGCCGCATGACCGACCACCCGCGACCGCCTCGGTCGCCGCATGACCAACCGCTTCGGGCAATAGAGAGAACATTTTGAAATTGGGTGACTATCATGTTTGAATTTATATATGTTTTACACTCTCGTTATTTAATGATCCACCGTGAACAATATTTTATTCCTAGAGTGCCCTAACCTATTTATTTTTTCCAAGATTACTTTTCTCAAAAATGTTGTCTACATAAGGATTCGTGGTCGCTATAGATAATATCTCATTTACAATAAGCAGAATGGATGCACACATCATTTACAATAAGCTATAGTATTTTCACAAACAAATTGAAAGCAAGAAATTGCATCATGTTACCTCTGTTTCTCCATCAGATTGTCCACGCCAACTTCGTCGACATTTCTCAGTGGCCTCATTTCAATCAGGTGGATACACAAGCACACCACATGGCGTAAATACCAAGTTTTTGGTGCCAAGGGATGCTTGCTTCGACGGAGAGCATGTACGCTGCATGTAGATTATATGACAAACAAATTTACCATGTCAAATAGGGCGTATTGTATGGTGAGCACGGTGGGGGAGGTATGTCGCTGGCCGAGATGTAGCTCATCCGAGCACCACGGCGAAGCTGACAGCGCGGAGCAAGCTGAGCACGTCGACGAACTCGACATACTAGAGCAATATGATTCCTTTTCATCCGTAGCAAAGTACGGACAGTCAACTAGTAATATAATATATTACCCCTATCCAAAGTTGAAATGAAAACTCCCCAAAACTCTGGGTCTGACCATATGAAAACGAGCAGTTGTCATGTTTTGATTTGTGGGCATTAGAGAGAACATTTTGGAATGGGGTGACTACCATGTTTGAATTTATATATGTTTTACACTCTTGTTATTTAGTGATCCACTTGAACAATATTTTATTTGTTTTTCCAAGGTTACTTTACTGAAAAATGTTGTCTGCAGAAGGATTCGTGGTCGCTATAGATAATTTCTCATTTACAGTAAGCAGAAAGGATGCACACATCATTTACAATAAGCAGAAAGGATGCACACATCATTTACAATAAGCAGAAAGGACGCACACATCATTTACAATAAGCTAGAGTATTTTCACAAAGAAAATGAAAGCAAGAAGTTGCATCATGTTACCTTTGTTTCTCCATCAGATTGTCCGCGCCAACTTCGTCAACATTTCTCGGTGGCCTCATTTCAATCAGGCGGATACACAAGCACACCACGTGGAACGTAACGGAGAGTAAAATTCTTTGCTGATGTCGCACAAAAGAGCAAGGATTAGATTCCCGTACCTTTGCTTGTCTTACGAGTTTGGCATAAATCTTCTCTAAAGTGTCCTAGGTCTAGCTAGCTCTCTAAATTCTTTAACCTTTGCTGTAACAACCACCATTGGGAATCAGTTCTTGCTCCAGCTTGCTGCTAAACATAATTCTGATTCTTCTTTCGAAGCATTCTTTGTTTCGTTGGCTAACTATGGACGTTTAACCAGGAGTTATGTATTGAACCTTTGTTCTAAATATATAAGCAAAAACAAGTGAAAATATGTTTGTGTTTTCAGTTTTAATATTCTGGCAGTTTACTATTGTCTAGGGGCGGCCCACTGTAACATCCCAGTTTTGCTGTCTTTTTAAAGTTTATAAAATAAAAATAACCATTTAGATTGTTTTTGAATTAATTCAAGCTTAATATGGATTTTCTGAGAATAAAAGGATTTAACATGAATAAAGTTAACTTTAATTAAATTAAAACTAAATTTATTTGGGTTCTTTGTATCGCAGTGAATTTTTCTGTATTTTTTTGGCTTTTTTCGGAGCTTATTAGCCATTTCTTGGACTCAATTTAATTTGTCTTAATTTCTAAAATCAGAAATAATTGAAATTCCGGATTTTATCTCGGGCCAAATTTCCTTTCTTCCAGCCCATTTCTTTGCTTCAGCCTGGTCCAATTTCTTTCCGCCGGCCCACTTCTTTTCCTTCCCTTCGCTCAGCCCAATCCGCTCCGCACATTGGCCCAATCCGGCCCAGCTGTTTCCTCCACACGGCTTGCTCGTCGTTTGCATAGCCCACTGCCACACGTCGCCCTCGCATTGCCGTTCATGTTTCGTCTCCTTCTCTCATAGCCATGTGGGACCCATCTGTCAGCGTTGCCATCTCCGAGCCGATCACCCTCTTCGCATCCGTCTCGACTCCGCACCATGACGGCCGCCATGAACTCTACTCCACGCCGCCTTTTCCGTGTATAAAAGGACATGCCTAGACTGTGGGATCGCAACCCTGAGCTGCTATCAACCTCGCCCTCGCACTGCTGTCGTCGGTTTCACCATTCTTGCCCCGCAAATCAAAATCCACTTCGCCAAGCTTCGACGAGCAATTCCTCCACCGCCGATGATCCTTTGACACCATCGTCTTCTCCTCTAGGTTCACTATGTTCCCCTCTACTCCTTGCACATCTCATTGAGGTCAGAAACCCGCTGGAGCACCGATCTCACCATGCGCCAGAACTTGACACTGCCTTTTGCTCGCCTTTGGCCACGTCCAGTCACCGGTGACCATGCCATCTTCACTGCTAGCTTCCTCATGTCACTATCTCCGTGTTGCACCCCTTCGCTACCCTGAGCTGTCATCGCCAACGTGTTGATGTGGTCACCACATGTGCACCACCTCGCCTCCACCTCACGCCCTCATCCCACGTGGCAAGTGAGGGGGCTGTCTACGTGGCGCCCCCTCGCTGAGCTACATGGACTTGGTCCACAATGGGCCAAGACACTGCCATATGGACCCTACAGACCTAAGCACTATTACATAGACAGAGTCACCATAGACTAGATCCGTCCGTGAACTTGGTCCATAGACCAAGGGCCCACCTGTCAGTCTCTAATCCTTTTTGCAAAATTCTTTTATTTTGCAAAATCCAAAAAATCTGTAGGACTCACCTGTCTTATTTTCCAGTATTTACTTAGCTGATAAATCTCTGAGAGTCTGTTCTCCTTCATACAAACTCTGATTGACCTAACTCTTCTTTCTAAATTCATTTAAAATTAAGATCTATCTTTTGGTTCTAGTTTTATTATTTTTAGATTTTATTTGGATTTTTTTGAGTTTATTAGGGTTCATTTATTTTCTCTCTTGTTAGATAACGTTTTCGAACGAGTAGAAACAGAAATTGAAGATCAATAAGTGGTAACTGAGAAATGGCAAGGTAAGTTGTGACCTTTGATCATATTGAACCTGTTGTTTCAAATCTAAGTATTATTATTTTGTGAGATGGTCATGTCTTGTTAATCGTGTGGCAATATGAGATGGTCATGTCTTGTGGGTAAAGAGTGTAAAACTATTCAAATAGTCATATCCCTAGTTATGGACGATGCATAGTGATTTCACATGAGGGTTAGAGTTATCATAAAATCTTGGTTTGGCTGGGAAGTGAATGATTAGTTCACATGTGGTTTATTTTCTGATTTAAAAAAATCCCTTTGAGTCATTAAATATTTACTTATTAATTATTTTCGAATGGTATTTCCAATCTATTTATTGTATTTACCATAAATTATTCCTTTCTGCAAGCTAATCATTCAACTATTCTTTGTTCAGCCTTGTATTATTATATATTGCATCTTGTTATAAATGACTTGTTGAGTACTTTATGTACTCACAGCTATATACTTTGTTGCTCAGTTACCGAAGGAGAATCATATCAAACAGAGGTACTCGAGGAAGGATTCTTCGATGACTTCATAGATTAGGACTTCGCTTTCAAGTTGATTGTAACATCCTAAAAATATGTGAATAGTGTATTTGCTAAAATCTAAAACCTTACGTTGATTTCCAATATTTTTAATAATTCCTAGCATTTATTCGAGATTCTTGATTCAGTTCCTTAATAAAATTTCAAATTCAAATCAAAAAGAAATTTCGAATATCTTTTGCTAAGACCAAAAATTAAATTTCAAAACTACAATATGGAAAATCAAAATCAAGAATATAAATTGAAACCAAAAGTTAATATTAAAATCTTTCACATCTAAATTTTCTTATCCAAAATTCAAAATCGGAAGTTCAAAATTATCTCTTAGAACTTGACAATTTTGTAATTCAAAATTTGGAATCTAAAATTGAACCAAATTTTCAAATTCAAAACCCAATTACATATTAATACTTGATTTCAAAATTTTAGAAAAATTCCTTGGGCCCTCGGCCCATTTCTCCTTTTGACCATTTTCTTCCTCACGACGCACCTGGCCCAGTCTGCCACCTCCTTCTTCCTCCTCCCCTTGCTTTGCTCCTGGCGCTTGCCTGCCCACAACCGAGCTAGCCCAGCCCGTGCACCCATGCGCCAGCTGCTCCGCACACCGGCCACCCCTCCCCTAGCTCCACCCCTCCACTGGCCCTACTGCGCGCATTCAATGCGGCTGCCTGGTGTTACTCCTCCGCAGTGATGCTACCACACGACTTTACTCTTATGCATGCATCTTCAATGCACCCAAGGGCAACCTCCCCTCCTCCTGCCTTTAAGAAGGCTTGAGCTCGTCCTTGCTTCTTCCCCATTGCCCTCCTCCCTTCTCCTTCGAGCTCGACCGAGCCGCCCCTGCGCTCGTGCCGGCCACCACCCTTCCCAGCCACCCTAGTGAACGCCTTCAAATTCACTCACGTCACAGCATGTCCCACCTCCCCAATTGCTCCTTTCCTCATTCAATAGGTGGCTACCTCACTAGAACGTGTCGTACTCCTTCTTCCTCACTTTCGGCCGACCACCACCTGCACCGTGCCAATGCTTCTCTGGTGCTTCACGGATCAATTCCTCCTAGAGGGAGGGTCTCCTCGCTGCCTCGGAGCCACTCCAACCACCATCCAAAGCCCTCTTCGCCTGAGCACCACCCTCCACGGCTACTCGCTCACGCCACCGTTGGCCTCTGTCGCCACGCCACCTTCGGTGAGTCCCCTAGACCTTGCTCTTGCTTGTGATCACCTCGCCATCTTGTCAGACCTGAAGAAGTTTGGGGTTCTGAATTGAAGGAGGAAGTATTCTGAAGTGTTATGAATTAAGTTGTCAGAGATGGCTGTGATCAAAGCTTACCTCTTCGCTAGCGAATCAACGGTTCTGAATTGGAGGAAGTATTCTGAAGTGTTATGAATTTAGTAATTATTGTTTATGACTTTTGAACCCCATTACAATGAATAGTCTTAGCACTTGTGTAATCAAGGTGCTTATGCTTGTAATTTTCTTCTTATTCCCCTAAGACTGGATTATGTAATCCTATATAAACGATGGTGAAGTAATGGAAAGGCATCCAGCTGTTATGCCAAAAGTAATCTAGCTGTAGTTGCTTGGGTTTTCCTCTGTTCTTACATCTTGCTATTCACGATCTCTCCCCAAATTTCATATTCTTATATCGGGATTTGACAAAGTGGTATCAGAGCGCATCAATCCTTGGTGAAGAAATTGGTCCAGAATTGATTGGGTTGGGGTTAAGAGGTGATATCAAGTACTACCCTAAACCATTGAAACCTCAACCCTATGTGAAGCCTATTGGATGGCCAAGGATATGGAAAAGGGGGCTGGAGCTATTGCAAAAGGGGAACTCATGGTATCAATACTGGACAGAGTAAGACTGGGAACCAAGTTATTCCTGCCAAGTATAAACATCAGACAGAGTCGAATGTCCAAAAGAAGGAAACAGACTACAAACCTTTTACCCATGGAATCTATAGGTTTTGTGGAGGCAAATGGTTCTTTGGGCATAAGTGTAAGCAACAGCAGCAAGTGAACCTTATGGTCAGAGAATCTAAAGAAAATTCATAGCACACTACAAGAAATGTGCCAATTTGTGACGTATTTTGCATGACAAAGGCTGAAAATGTCACTAAACCATCTGGTTTATGAGTATTTAAAGTGATATCTGGGCTTAGTGACGCAAAAAAAATGTCATTAAAAATGTCATAAAGCTAGCCTGGAATGAGGTAATGACGATATTTGGTATGTCATTATGTCCAATGTCGAAATGTCATAGATCTATGACATGGATTTTTGTGTCACAAAATTTTAATTGAATTTTTTTCAAGGATAATTAGCCACGTTGGCAGGACCCACTGCCACGTGTACACGTGGGCCCATGACATGCGTCATATTTGCATATATTTAGCTCAATTTGGATCATTTTACATTTTTTGTGCTTTTTCTGCTGGCCGGCGCGATCGAGGCGCATATACGACAATTCTGGACTTTCAGGACTGCTCCGTACAGATGTACGCGTCGTCACGGATCAAACCGCGCTGAAAACGGAGCTCCGGAGGGCTAATTCAGAAGAAATCAAATTGGGAAAGGACCTATTTGCCAATTCCAGAAACGTCGTGGACTAATTCGTAAAAGTTCCAATCCCCCCCATTCGGCCTCAATAGCAATTTTTTCCTTGAGCCGGCCATTTCCTATCTCCTACCTCTCCTTGCTTTCTCTCACCTCCCCCTGTCTTCTCACCGTCGGCGCCGGCGAGGGACGGCCAGACTCGCCGGCGGTCAACCGTAGTGCCCCTCCTCCTTCTCCACCAGTGCGCCACCACACCCTACCGCTCCTCCTCTACCGCCGCTTCTCCTCTTCCCTCACCTCGCCGGTCGCCTCCCTTCTCCACTGCTTCCCCCTTCCCTCGCTTCTCACCGCCGCCGCTTCTCCTCCACCGCATCTCTCCGCCGCTTCCTTCCTCTTCTCCACAGCGTCGCCGCCTACTTACTTCCCCGCCTTCCTTCTACCTGTGCCTCCCCTTCTGCGCCGCCATCTACTTCCTCCCGGCCGCCCCTCCTTCTCCGGCGCGCACCTCCTTCCCGCTCCCTGGTCCGCCCGCCGCTCTCCCATCTTTCCCACCTCCGGCTGCCGCCTCCATCTGCTCCTCAACCAGATCCGTCGTCGTTTCTCCTCTTCCTCCCACTACTCCGGCCGGTACCCCTTCTATACTCCCTTCTTCCCCACTCGCCGCCTTCTCCTCTTGCCCCACCTCGGTGCCGCCGCTACGCCATCCACCGCCGCCTCATCATCTCCACCGACACCGAGGGCATCGACATCCCCAACCCTGTCTTCTTCCTCAACGGCCGCCGCCTTCATTCACTTCACCGACACTTCTCCGGCGACATCTTCATCGGCCTCAGCCCTCTGCTGCTTCTAATCCCCTGGGTTCACTCCAAATCCCCAATTCCTCCAGCCTTCTTACTTTTCACAGTTAATGTTTACCCTAATTTCTATTAATTGTGCACTGTTAATTACTACTGTTATTTGTGTTCAGTGAGACTGTGAACTGTGATTTTGATTTGGGGATCATGATGGATATGGATATGGATATTTTGATTTTGCTAGTTATTCATCTATATGTTATTGTGGGATGTGATCTGTGCAATGTTTTGTGTTGTTTATGCAATATGTTAATACTGTTGGCAATTGTTTAGAAATTTTAGAATTGATCAGTGTGATCTGTTGGGCATTGACTATTATGTTAGCTGTGAATTGTTCCCAGTCCATGCTTTGTGGTCATGTGTTAGATTGATTAGCTTCATTTTGCTGTTAGGTGTCTATGTGGTTTGTGATCAGTTGTTAGTTTGTGTCTGTGTTGCACGAATTAGTTAACCGGCGACCGTCTCTTTTCCCTCTTGCTATCTCAATCCCCCCTGCTTCTCTCAGCGGTCGATCGATAGTTAAGTCGTGCGTGTGGTCGTCGTAGTTATGTGTTGTCGCGTGCGTCCGTCATCTAGTTAGTCGTCGACCGTTTTCTCCCTCGTTCTCTCTTAACTCCCTCTTTGCTTCTAGACTCTCCCAGTGCTTCTCGACTTCCTTCTTCGGTCTCGCGGCTGGCAAAGCTTGCCACCGTGGCGAGCAGGCCGGCGTTTTAGCTTCAAGCGAGGCCTGATCTACCAGCAGCTGGCAGTGGGCTGTTGATTCGTTCGTCTTGAGGTGCTTCCCTGCAAGAAAGGTATGGGTTTGCTGTGGTGTGCCATTTTTTTTATGAAGCATATTGTTACAACTAAGTGCTTAGGAGTTACTTACAGTGTGTGTACAGATTGCATTTAAGTGATTACGTGTCACATGTTTCATAAATTTGGTCAAGTATATTATGTAAGATTTGTTGAGCAAGTGTTTTCCATGAATTGATGCAGATGGACAGATCTTGGATCAATAGTAGGCTCTTTAGCAAGGAACATGTGGAAGGGGTGAATGAGTTCATGAGCTGTGTTTCTCGGAGATTTAATGATAATGAAGAGATGCTATGTCCATGTCATCGGTGTTTGAATCGGGCTCGCAAACCTAAAGGACAGGTGGAAGATCATTTATATATTCATGGGATGGCTAGCACTTATACGACATGGATACATCATGGAGAACCGTTGGAGATTGTATTGCAGCAAAATGAAGCCAATGTTGATGAAAATACTAGTCTCAATGAAGATCTTGGTATGAATGTGGATGAAGAAGATGACCGTGATGAAGGAATTCGTGTTATGGTAGAGGAATTGTACGCAGCTGAAGATGAAGGTACAGGGAAACGGTCTATGTTTGCAGTTCTTTTGGAAGAGATGAATCAAGAACTGTATCCTGGTGCACATTATACAAGATTTTCTTTTGTGGTCAAGTTGCTTCATATCAAGTCATTTTACCGAATATCTAATGTTGCATTCACAGCACTTCTGAAGTTGTTATCATCGGCATTCCCAGATTGCTCTATTCCTGCATCATACCAAGAAGCAAAGAGACTTATTCGTGCATTGGGGTTCGGATACAATTCAATCCATGTGTGCCCGAATAATTGTGTTTTGTTTCGGAAGAATTTAGAAGGAAATGATGTTTGTCCAGTTTGTGGTGCATCAAGATGGAAAGATAACGATGCAAGAAAGAAAATTCCTCAGAAGGTATTGCGGCATTTTCCATTGATTCCTAGGCTGAAGAGAATGTTTTCTTCAAAAAAGATGGCGGAGGATGTGCAATGGCACAAGTTGAAGAGGAGAGCAGAGGAGAATGAGCTCAGCCATCCAGCTGATGGCGAGGCTTGGAAAGACTTTGACACAAAGTATGGGTGATTTGCAGAAGATGCAAGGAACATCAGACTTGGCCTTGCTACGGATGGTTTCAATCCATTTGGCAAAATGAGCTCATCGCACAGCATGTGGCCAGTGTTTCTCATCCCTTACAATTTTGCTCCGTGGGAATGCATGGAGCAATCCAATTTCATCATGGGCCTACTTATTCCTGGTCGAGAGTGCCCAGGAAAAGATATCGATGTATACTTGGAACCACTTGTTGAGGAGTTGCTAGAGCTATGGAAAGGAGTCCCTACTGTGGATGCAATCAGTGGAGAGAAGTTTGATCTACATGCTGCAGTCATATGGTGCATTCATGACTATCCAGCTTTGAGCACTTTGTCGGGTAGAGTCACGAGAGGATATTATGCTTGTGTGCATTGTGACAAAAATCCTTGCTCCAAAAAGATAAGAAATAAGTTATGTTACATTGGGCATCGGCGGTTCCTTCGAAGGGACCATCCATGGAGGAGAAACAAGGGATTTGATGGTAAAATAGAAAACCGTGAGAAGCCAGAGCAATTTACTATGGATGAGCTGATGGTGCAACTAGAGAGGGTCAAGGATGTTAGACCAGGAAAGCATCCTAAAGGAAAGAAGAGAAAGCGGAATGAAGAAGGCCAATGTTGGAAGCGAAGGTCATGTTTGTGGGACTTGCCATATTGGTCAAGTTTGAAGCTGCGTCATAATCTAGATGTGATGCACATTGAAAACAATATATGTGAGTACATCCTTGGTACATTTCTAGGCATGTCTGGGAAGACAAAGGACACTATAAACTCTAGGCTTGATTTGGAAGACATGGGCATACGGAAACATTTGCATTTGATCTATGATGGAAATTCATATAGTGTTCCTCATGCCCCCTACACAATGACTAAAGCCCAAAAGCTTGAGTTTTGTGAATTTTTGAGAAGTGTAAGATTTCCAGATGGCTACGCTTCCAACTTAGCAACATGTGTTACCGCTGATGGATGCAACCTTCAAGGACTGAAAACGCATGATTGCCATATTCTACTTCAAAGGATCTTACCTGCAGCTGTTCGTGGAATCATGCACAAGGACATATATGAAGCACTTGCTGAATTAGGTAACTTTTTCCAGCAACTTTGTGCAAGAACCTTGAAGTTAGATGTGTTGAAAAGGATGAGAGATGAAATCCCAATCATTCTGTGCAAACTTGAGAAAATATTTCCTCCTTCTTTCTTTGATGTGATGCTGCACTTGGCTGTTCATTTACCTGAAGAAGCAATTCTTAGAGGTCCAGTACAGTATGGGTGGATGTACCCAGTTGAAAGAAGGTTGTTAACATTGAAACGGTTTGTGAGAAACATGGCAAGACCTGAGGGATCCATTGCTGAAGCATATGTTGCAGCAGAGTGCTTGAATATTTGTTCGAGATACTTTGATGATGATGTGGAGACACGACACAATCGGGAGGGCAGGAACAAAGAGCGTGTTGATTTGTCAAAAGGTGACCTCTCTGTTTTCCAGCACGGAGTTCATGTTCTTGGAGCACCAAAGATTACGTATCTTCAACATGACTACAAAAAAATGGTTTGGTTTGTGCTAAACAATTGCCCGGAGGTTGAGCCGTATATTGAGTATGTCATCCCTTTTACCCCTTCAAGTTATTCAAATAAACTAATGCATATGCATAATGTTTGAATTTACTACCAATTTCAGGATGCATAAGAAGGAGTTGGAGGATGCACGATGTTCTAATGTTGAAAAAACTCTTGAGAAGCAATTTTCGTCCTGGTTTAAGGAGCATGTGAGTGTGATGTCCACTACATTACTTTTGCCGTATATAATCAGTTGTATTGGTATTAATCATGCTGAATATTCCTTCAGATTGCAACACTCCGTTACGTTGAAGGAGAAGAGATAAATGATGAGTTATTGGCATTGTCATGTGAGCCTGATTTGCGGGTTCGTATTTTTTCAGCATGTCTTATTAATGGTGTTCGATACCACACTTTAGACCGTGAGATGAATCGAAGAACACAGAATAGTGGAATTATGGTTGAGGGCACACATGCGAACTAGGATATTGAGTTTTATGGTTGCTTGAAGGATATAATTGAGCTAAGGTATAACTCGGATTTGGGTGGTCACCGGACAGTGGTTCTATTTCGATGTGATTGGTTTGACACTCATGGGAAGAAATGCAGAATGAAAGACGATGGAATTTTTAGAAGCATAAATCAAGGCAGTTTATGGTACAAGGATGATCCTTTCATTTTAGCAACTCAGGCAACAAAGGTATTTTACCTTGAAGACACCAAGTATCGCGAAAATTGGAGAGTTGTTCAAAAGTTTTCACATAGGCATTTGTGGAGTGTGGCTGAAAATGACAAGGATGATGTACCCAACGTAGTGGTTATGTCTTACCAAGATGATGATTGTGAAGCGGTTCAAGTTCAAAGTGCAGCAAGTTTAGACAATGAAGATCCTGTCATTGAACGCAGTGCTAATGTAGATGCTATTTTAGTTGATGAACTCCGTAGCAATAGGGAAGGGGAAGTGCAATGGAATGACTCAAGTGATGAGGAAGATGATACTGGACTCCAATATGTGACCGATGATGAGGGTAATAATCTTTGAGCTGCTACATTGACTTTTTTGTGTGTGTTATGAACTTAGTTGCTCTATTGATTTGTGGTCCATCCAATCATTTTAGAACATGTTGTAGTAGTGTTGCTCATGAATGTTTGAACATTATTTTAAAATATAAACTCCATTTGTGGTTGAACATATTGTTCTTGCAATTTCTGCAATATGGCCTAAAGAGCGCTGCTCATTTTAGAATATGGCACTAAACCGTTCAGGATGGCGTATCAGCCAGGTGATGGTTCTGTACTTGTACCTTTTTCATTCTAGTTTGGAGCTGTACCCCAGATGGCCGGATGTTCAATACTGGTGAAATTCTTAGAGCTGGCTAGGACAGAGCAATGCTTCGAAAAATTGCATGGTGCAAGCTAGCTAAAAGTTCTTTTTTGCAACTTTGGAAATGCACTTGACATTTATGCTCTTAAATCTGCAATCACATCTCAGTTGTGTATTCACAGACCATCCGTTTCAAATGGCCATGGATCTTGTATTCTAGTAGTAGAACTTACCATTTTCTACTCCCACGTATTCTGTTGCTCGATATTCTTTGGGAGAGCAATTCAGCGATACATTCAGAAGCCTGATAAGAAGCATCTATTGTTGTGTCTCTTGGACTGGATGACTGGTCAAGGCTATTCCGTGGACTCATCATCAAGGAACCTGCTTTTAAAAAATGCACAACTCTTTGGCCAAAAACAAGTTATAGCAGAAATCCTTTCTGCACAGCAGGCAGCGTCGAGGACTGCAGGGCAAAGACACAAAAGATGATTAATTCAGGTAAGATCTATAATATCTAAATTGTTTAGATCCATTGATGATCAGCATTACCATGCTCACAGGGGCTGGGGTTGGTCAGGTGACAAGTTATCACCCTCATGTGTCCAGGCCACAGCCAACATTCGTGAGAATTTCAGATTCTGGTATGTGTCATATGTCTGCATATAGTTTAAATCGCCCTATTATATTTATTTGTGTAACGTCTGAGCTTGAGCTTATGTCCATTTTAGCCAGGTTGTTCAGTAAGAGATGCTTCTTCCACTAAAGCTGCAGCTGGGAGTGAAGATGGTAGCTAGGGTTGCAATGACCTGAATATTCAATACTGGGTTATCCAAAAGGCACGCAAGAATGTAAGATCCCAATTTCTCACAGCTACATCAGAGAGAATGTTGATTGAGTTTTATGGTTTGTGCAATTGGCACTATGAGCCTTCTTGAGGTAGCTAGTACGTAGTTTTGGAAAGCTGAGCACAGATTTAAACTTTTGTTGATCTTTTGTTCATTGTACATAATTTTTGTAAAAGCGTCTTAAAACATGGGAAGAACAGTTTCCTGGGGCAATGAATGTAAGACGGGTTGGCAAACATCAGTGGAAATCGCCGGTAATTTGGTTATATACAAGTATTACTTGAACTCCCGTTTGGACAAATACAGGCCCTCTCTGTTTTCTTTTGATTGGCGTCCTCATGAAACCAAATAAGCTTGCACTGGTTCTGAACGAGGATATTTCAAGTGCTTCCGGTCATAAGGTGCTTCCCGTGCTATCTTCCTTCAAAAAATGATGCAAATAGTCACGAAAATTTTCAAAATAATTTGGTTAGATAGTGTATAATATCATCATGTAATTTAACTTAAAATACAACGTATATCAGGATAAACAAAAAGGGTAAACTTTAGTGAACATTACCTTTTCTTTTTTCCTTTTTATTTTGGATTCTCTTCATATTAGATATCAAGCTAGTTGATGTTCACCACTCAAGCGAATTGGGGAGGCTGGTTCCTGTATTGCAAACACAAACAAGCCTTTAGTAATTCCCCGAGAGTTGCGGCCTTCCACCATCCCGAGCGTTGCGGCCTTCCATGAGCCTCCCGAGCGCCACCACGTGCGAGCGTCGACGAGGTCCCGCGCTCTGCGGCAGCGGAGGACCTCCCCGGGCGCGACGACGAGGCCCCCCGAACGGCGGCCGACGAGCCCCCCTGGGCGCGCAGACGAACCGGCTCGCGCTACGGGCGAAGAGGGCCCCCCACACGAGCAGACGACACCCCTCGCGCGACCGCAGTCGAGGGCCCTCCCGGGCGCGCGGAGGAGCCCGCGAGCGCGACGGCCGTCGAGGCACCACCCGGGCGCGCGGATGTGCCCGCTTGCAGAGTCGGGGATGGGGATGGGAGGAGCCCGCGAGCGCGACGGCCGTCGAGGCACCACCCGGGCGCGTGGATGTGCCCGCTCGCGGAGTCGGGGATGGGGATGGGAGGAGGCGGAGTGTGCGAAAGGGGGGCTCCAGGCTTGCTGATTCGGTACATATATTCCAAGACTACTACATGTATTCATATAAATTAATACCTCTCCCATGTCGAACATTCGTACATAGCCCAATGGTAGATGACCCTGCATTTGAGACTCTGCATCCTGAGTTCGAATCCGGGTTGCAACCATTTTTTTTTCATATTTTTCATTTTTGCAATTATTTTTTGAATCAATGCCTTCTGCACACCAAGTTGTTTTCCCACTAACATAATTTATTTTTTAATACTACATATATGTCAGGTTATATCATTACATATATATTTAAGATTATTTAAGAATATTATTTACATGTTAGTGGGAATAATGTCTTACTTGTCTTTTTTGAGGCACAACTTAATGTGAACATATAAGGTGATGTCTTACATGGCTTTTTCATACCAATTATATTTAAGATTATTTGTCGCAAAAAAAAAATTAAACATTACATCCTTTGTTCAGATCACTACATCATTAAGGTATGTGAACATATAAGTTATGTGAACATATAAGATATATGAACATGTGAGGTATGTATATGTCAACATATGCACCAATGGTAAGCGTATATGACCAAGGACAATGAACTATTCAATGAACCAATATCATGTATGTATAAAACCCGTACAAGGTCTATGTACACATAGCACTCATGTGTTACATGTTTAAATAATTCAACGCTTTTTGTCACAATACCATAAGTTCTAAATTGTAGTAAAAACTAAACTCTAAAGGACACAACCGTGCGGTAGCGATAATTATAATTATAGAAATATGTGCCTTATTTTGGAATCCAAGGGTATAATTGCATATCTTGTTGTATTTTCGGGGGTTTAGTGAAGTCTACCAAGACACAACTGAAAACACTTCGAAATTGATAATTCTTTAAGGACTAGTATGCAAAAACAAGGGTTGGGAGTGGGCGCTGGGCGGCTGAGATTTCGGCCGGCACCTCCCTCCCGCTCAATTTTTTCAGGCGAAAGGACAAATTTATCCAGGAAACTTCTGGATTACCTTCAGTGGAACCAAGGGCAGTAAAGTCAAATCGCACCCTCCTCCAACTATTCACATCACTGTACCCCCAACCCTAAATCGAAACATCTCAGTCGCGTCCGCCTCCACAGCCGCCCCCGTCCGCCTCCACCGCCTCCACCGCCGCCCCGCCCTCGTCCGCGTCCACCGCCGCCCCCGCCTCCACCGCCCATCCCTTCGGCTCCGTCGCGGAGCCAGTCCACCTGCATCGTTTCAGCTCCGCCCCGACGCAGTCCGCCTCCACCACCCCGTCCGACGAGGCCGCCCGTCGCCGACACCTTGCGCCGCCCGGACCAAGCCCCGCAGCCCCTCACGAGGGTTTCCGCCCCCGACGCGATCCGTCGCCCGGACAGCACCCGTCGCCCCGACGAGCCCCTCGACTCCGCTTCGAGATGGCACCTGGTAAGAAGGGAGGGGAGTGCAACACTTCCAGGAGGCAACCAGTAGGTAAAGAACTACCACCCATATCTTTCACTTTGCCTTCCATGTGGTCGGGAATATGTTAGGATGTGATTTAGGCCATCCTCGGTTTAGGGTTTAGGGTATTGATGTTCTGATCTAGGTCATTTCAGGTATATATTTTGGATTTGTTTTATTTAAGGATGTTCGAGATGCAAGATACCTCTGTCAGCATGTTTTGGTTTTCATCTGTTAGGGTATTTTTTGTCCTGTTCTACCTCAACTAGATCATAAGGCTGTTAGAATGTTTTTTATCAGAATGTTTTGGTTTTGATCTGCTAGGATGTTGGAAATACAATAAGGCTACCACTTTGTGTGAGCACATACACACATAATTCAAGGGCTGTGTTCAGTTGCACGTAGGACATATATGTCTGTTTAAATTGTGATTTCAGTCCTTGTTGTTCCTGGTAGACATTACTTCCATCTTTATGTTTCATACATTCACATCATCTATGTTGTGCAAACACAGAGCCGCAAATGACGGACTATGAGAGGAAGAGAGTGCAGAACATGTTACGTAACAATCAGATGTTCCAGTGGCTCGGAGTAGGAGCTTTAGCTCAAATGGTGAACAGTGCAAAGCCCAAGGTTGCTGCTCGTGCAGACTCAGCCTCATTGTATGAACCTGAACCTGAGGACGACAATGAAGGTGTTGTTGAGAAGGTATATGGAATGTTACGTTTGATAGACTTAATCCTTGCTTATCCACTAACTTATTTGGTTAATCAAACTTCACTTGGTAGTAATATGAATGCTAGTTTTAAGGTTAGAGAAGCTTTTGTAGGTACTGTCTGTTGAGAGCGCTCCTTTCTTTTTGTCCTTGCAAGGCAGCGACTACCTTTGATTTTGTTTTTGTTCAATAAACTAAACCTATTTTGTCTTAGTTCAATATGCAGATTTATTAATTTTTTCAGATTCTTGTATAATGCAGGAAGCCATGCTGGATTTGGAGCCTGAACCTACTACCAATTTGTTAAGGGATGAGACCACGCGCATTGGAGGATCAAGACAGTCGAAGAGAGTTATGGCTGTCCAGGAGGAAGACAAACCCACAAGAATTACAAGGCAGCGAACCAGGGAAATATCTTCAGCACTTGAAGATAGTCATGCTCCAACAACTGACCCACAAGATGGTTCCTCATAAGATGCATTGATCCCTGCCAATAACCAGACCAGCCAACCCAACAACCAGAACAGCGTAGCTGATGAAGGCAAGCTACTGTACCTCCTCTCCTCTATTAAATATTTGCTATTCTAATCATATGATTTCCACTAATTGTGTGAACCACGATTCATGTTAGATGGATGGTTGAGAGGAAGGAACGTAGGCAGAGATTTGGACAGAATTTCAAGAGGGTTGTGCGCTAAGATTCCAGTGCAAATTGCTGAAGGGAACCGGCGACCAGAAGCACCTATGCAAGCTGCTAAACTAGCGGCTGAGGCTGGAATTGTCCTACGGGACCATATCCCAATACTCCCACACTGGAAGGAGTATATGAAGGATGAGGCTCTAGTGACAAACTACATGGGCAAAATTGCGGTAAGTACCTCCGGCCTTTCCCAATGGGACAGCAGCATCCTTTCTAAATACATGCTACTGCCTTCTTAAGTAAAATGAGTAGGCTGATTTGAATTGTTAATGTTACCTTAATCACCATATATGCATGTTTATGTTCAATCACACAGGAACTAGGCTTTTGATTTATTAGTTTAGCAATACATGCACCTTAATTCTGAATATCTATTTATTGATTTGCTAGCTCGTACGTGGTTTTCAGTCTCTCCACAACACTCACTACTACCAGTTCATCAGAAATCACAAGTGGCTGTTGTACTTGTAGTACCTAGTATCATTATTAATTGTAGCTTAATTGTAGCTCGCTAGATTCAGCGGTAGTGTATCATCGATCCACAGAGTCACACACACAGACCAGCTTAGTCACTGCTACCTTAGTAATTTGGGACCAGCTTAGTAATTTGGGACTCAGAGTCACACACAGACCAGCTTAATCATATCATCAGTTAATTAATTTGTAGCTATTTCCATCTATCACTACTACCTTAGCAATTTTATTTTCCAGATGTGACATGCAATTTGGGACCTTAGCTATTTCCATCTATCACTGCTACCTTAGCTATTTCCATCTATCACTGCTACCTTAGCTATTTCCATCTATCACTGCTACCTTAGCTATTTGGGACTCAATCATATCACTGCTACCTTATCTTCTACAGAGTCAATTCACCATGGACCCAACCAGTAAGCCGGTCAAAGCTGCATGCATTGATTTGCTCAGAGGTGGACAACGCCAAATGAGGTATAAGTTAAAGAAGAAATTCTTTAATGGCATACCTGCAAACCAAGTCAGAACAACTTCACCATTGTCCACTATGAGTGACATGCAGTGGAAACAACTTGTGGACATGTGGTCTAACCCAAAGCACAAGGTATCCTACATGTATATTTCTCACAAAATTTGCCTTTAAGAAAATGATACACACACACACACACATATATTACACACATAGAAGTGTCTTAAAGGAACTTAAAAAATGATTTCTCTAAACGCTTGTGGTGAACTGGTGATCTCTTTCATGGCTAGTCTAACAGGTTGCATGACTAAAGGAAATCGAAGTTGTTGTAGCTTCCTCGATATCTAGCTTGTTGAAGAAATTCTACAGGAGAAAACAAACTTTGATTAGTTAGGGATAGAAACAATATTAGAGGAAGATTCCGCAAACCACATGAACTGAAACACAAATACAAACAAAGAACTTGGTATGTCACTAAAATTTTACAAGCAACTCTGCTCATTATTACGCAGTAAAGGAAATCCTATAGGCACAACCGCACAAGTACTTCCATTGGTCACTTTTTCTATCTAAACAAAGAGTATGCAGTAGAACTATAATATAAACACAAGAATATTATCCACTGGACTCCCCTAGCAAGTTAATTGCATAAAGACTACATCAAAACTGATTTATATCATGTAGACTACTACTGAAACCAAAACAACAGCAGCTATTAGGATGGCCATATATACCTTCAAGCTTCAGCAGAAGCAGATATTCTTGTTAGTAGGTCGGACTCCTGCACATACAGAAAAGGAATTATCTAGATTGTTAATTCTGGTATGGTATCTAACTAGATATCAAATTAAAGTACATCTATTCTAGTTTCTCATTATGTAGCATAGTATGTGGTACTATAATAATTTTCTAGAGCATTGCCGGCGTGTTCCCATGCAAGTGTCTTAGTGGTGCTATTATCTACTCTTTGTTCCCATGCAAATTTGCTAGATCTTTCATGGTATCGGGCAACATAAATTTGATTAACGATGTTATAAAAGCACTAAACCGTTCAGGATGGCGTATCAGCCAGGTGATGGTTCTGTACTTGTACCTTTTTCATTCTAGTTTGGAGCTGTACCCCAGATGGCTGGATGTTCAATACTGGTGAAATTCTTAGAGCTGGCTAGGACAGAGCAATGCTTCGAAAAATTGCATGGTGCAAGCTAGCTAAAAGTTCTTTTTTGCAACTTTGGAAATGCCGGCGTGTTCCCATGCAAGTGTCTTAGTGGTGCTATTATCTACTCTTTGTGCCTTCATGGTCTTGTCTGAGGTGCTTATCTTCTAGTTATAGGATTATCCTAATGTCCAAACACAACTTGTGGCTAGAAAATAATGTATACTGTCATTTTCTTCAGGGTCAGTGCATTGCAGATTTAAGAAATGATTTCATGCCATGCTATATCAAATATACTACTAATACACTTGCTTTTTACAGTTGTACTACCATCTTTATCTGTTATTAATTGATTAATTGATTGTTTGCATTAAATTTCAGAAGCAAACTAAATATAAGGATGCACCACCAAGTGCTATTGACCTTTTCAAGGAGACTCATTGCAGCAGCAAAACAGGTTTTAGTGAGAATGTAAAAAATGCTATTGTGAGTACTTCTTAGTTTGTTCCTCTGTTCCTCTGTACTCTATTAACATTAGCTGCAATACAAACATTCATGAATCGATTTTATGGGTTTTGATAGGATGAAATGGAGGCCATCATTTCTGCACCACCAGGAGAAGACCATGTTGCAAAGAATCCTACCCAGGCTGTTCTTAAAGTTTTGCCAAAATCAAAGTTCCTTCAAAATGTTGGCATCGAGTCTACAGCACCAGCGAGAAGCACCAAAGCTGCAAGGCGTGTGGAGGAGCTTGAGAGTCAACTAACTGCAGAGAGGCAACAATCATCGGAACTTCGATCTGAGTTGGGTGAAATGAAGAAACAAGCAGCGGAGGATAGGGAGGCAATGAAGAAGCAGGAAGAAGAGACAGAAAAGTTGAGGAAGCAAGGAGAAGAGATCCACAGCTTACTTCGTCGTCTGCTTGGCGGCAATTCTGCAACTAATGGTGAACAGTAAGTACAGATACTAAATGAGATAGCACTTGTCATTTTGATGCGGACGTGAACCTCTGGACGCTCGTGTGCATGGCACGTGTGCATGGTAGAAACAGTTTTTTGAGTAGCAACTGGCTTGTGCTGTGACCAGTATTGCATTTTGCCTATCTATATGCTCTAATTGCAAATTTGCATAGATGTTTTCATTCAAATTGAACCCTGTTTTGAGCTTAGTTGTCGTCGTGCTTTCAATCTGTGAATGCTTGGTCTGTGCAAGTTAAGTTTTAAATTTGAGACTGCTACATCTGTGATGGACAATGGATGTAATAATATTCAGACTTGATGTGTGAATATATGAGTTTGAAAGCTGTTCAGTTATGTATGGGTTTATGTATGTTGAGTTGTGATTATGAATGTGCTGATTATAAATCTGATGTACAATGGCTGTGCATGTATGAAAAAAGAAATCTGGGCTGGCCCAGCAATTTGAAACAGTGCTGCCTGGCCCAAAAAAAAAGAAGTGCGCTGAAAAAGTAAGCAGGCTGGCCCAGCATGAACTGGGCAGGTTGGTAAAAAAATCCGTGGGCTGAATTATACAGTGGGCTCAAAATGGGAATTAAGAGTTGGGCCGAAACAACATTTGGGCCGAGATGGGCTAAAAAGCACCTCGTTTTATGACGTTTTTTCATGGGCTTGGCCCATTTTACTCTGGTCTACAACATGGGCTTTAGCAGACCAAAATCAGGTTAATGACGTTTTTTTCATGCGCCACGTCAGCCTCTTATGACGTTTTGGATCCTACGTGGCAGTGTCCTACGTGGCATGGCATACGGGGCTATGACGAAAAGCAGACGTCACTATACTTAATGACGCTTTATCATAATGTCATTAGCTTGTGACGCAAATTCCACAAACGTCACCGATAGTGGTTAGAGACGTTTGATCGGTGACGCAGGTGTTTTCGTCACGCGCGCGTCATAAATGTTGTTCAGTGACATAAATCCCAGAAATTATGACGGAAATACAACGTCAAAAGATGGCACATCTCTTGTAGTGGCAGGAACCAGATTCAGAAGATCATCAGCCAGAGGCAATGAAAAATCACCCTACTATCTCAGAACCTGAAGAACAACTGATGCAGATTTCGGTCCAAGCAGTAACAGGACTGACTGTGGTAACCACATATACTCTGATGGTGAAAATTGGGGGAAAGACAGCAGCAGCCCTGATTGACAGTGACAACACACACATTCATTGATCTAAAGTTTGCTACCAAAACTTCCTGCAGAATCTTTAATAACCCGCTGAAGAAGGTAGTAGTAGCTGGAGGGGGAATGATATTGTTGGGAGCTCACATACCAAATGCTGAATATAGCTTCAGTGGAGAGAAGTTCTCTAATTCATTTAAGTTACTTAAGCTGAAAGGATATGATACAGTACTAGGCTATGATTGGATCTTTCAACATATTCTAATCAATTTGGATCTGAGAACTAGAAGGATGGCAATCATGAAGGATGGGAGACTGGAGGTAACCTTCAGCGATCACACATAGATGGAATCATTACAGCTTATTAGCTCCGAGGAAATGGCCAAATAAACACCAAAGGGTATCTCTGGTTATGTGATTGAAAGGCAACAACAGAAGGAAGGTATAGAGTCACAGCAAGTGAGGCCACCTTATCAAGCTCTCCTTGAGAATTATCAAGAGATTTTCAGTGAGCCCTAGGGGTTGCTGCCGGAAAGGAGTTGTGATCACACGATTCCACTGAAAGAAGTGGTAGAACCTCCCAACATTAGGCCTTATAGAGTTCCCCACCAGCAAAAGGCTGAGATAGAAAAGCAAATCCAGAAGGATGGATCTTGATAATTCTCAAGGAGAGCTTGATAAGGTGGTCATTAGGCCTAGCACTAGCCCATTTGCATCTCCACTAATCTTGGTCAAGAAAAAGGATGGATCTTGGAGACTTTGCATCGATTATAGGAAACTGAATGCACAAACGGTCAAGAACAAATATCCCATACCTGTGATAGAGGACTTGCTTGACATGAAGCAACCATTTTCACCAAGTTGGACCGTAAGTCGGGCTATCACCAAATCAGAATGAGCAATGAAGACATTCACAAAATAGCATTTATGACTTATTTGGGACATTACAAATACCTTGTCACGCCTTTTGGCCTCAATAATGCTCCTGCCACCTTTCAATCTCTAATGAACAACATCTTTGCAAGGTATTTGCGGAAGTTCGTGTTAGTATTTTTTTGATGGCATCCTTATATACAGCAAGAACGAAAAAGAGCATCTACAACATTTGAAAATTGTGCTAGAGACATTGAAGTATCATCAACTTTATGCAAATCCCAGCAAATGTGTAATTGCAGCTACTTAAGTTGAGTATCTTGGGCACATCATCTCTGGCCGAGGGTTAGCAACTGACCCAATGAAGATCATGGCTATTAAAGAGTGGCCTAGACCACAAGATGTCACTCAACTTTAGAGTTTCTTGAGAATGGCAGGTTACTATAGAAGATTTATAAATGGGTATGGACTCATTTGAAGGCCATTGCATGATTTGCTAAAGAAAGGAGAGTTCAAGTGGAAGGAGTCACAGAATGAGGCATTTGAAGAACTTAAGCTCAGGATAGCAACGGCGCCTGTTTTAGCACTACTAGACTTTTCTGAGGCTTTCACATTGGAGACAGATGCTAGTGGAGAAAGAATTGGAGCAGTTTTAATGCAAAAAGTGAGGCCCATTGCTTATTACAGCAAGACCTTGGGAGCTCGGTGTGCAGCACTATCTACTTATGATAAATCGGCTATGGCCATCATTGAAGCCCTAAAAAGGTGGAGGCACTATTTCTTGGGAAATCAATTGGTAATTAAAGCCGATCAGCAAAGTCTGAAATTCATGGCGAACTAGAGAGTAAGTGAAGGAGTCCAACACAAACTAATGTTGAGATTGCTAGAGTTTGATTACATACTTGAATACAAGAAGGTAAAAGAGAACAAAGTAGCCGACGGATTGTCAAGAAGGGGAACAAGCTCCATGGCAATTACAATGGCGATACCCACATGGATAGAGATGGTGGAAAATAGCTACACCAATGATACACATTGCAAAGAGCTAATAGAACAACTATCACTATCTTCTAACCCTGAATTAGGTTATAACTTTTAGTCAAGAGTGTTGAGGTACAGGGGAAGGGTTTACGTTGGGAAAGATTTAGAGTTAAAGGCAAAATATAATTAGCTCACTTCATACCTCAGCCGTGGGAGGACACTATGGAATAGTAGCCCAATATCAAAGAATTAAGAATCTATTTTATTGGCTGGGACTGAAAAAACAAGTTCAACAGTTTGTTTAGGAATGCACAGTGTGCCAACGTTCTAAGTCAAAACACTGCCATTACCCAGGCCTTTTGGAGCCCCTACCCATTCTCCCTTTAATCTACCCTACTCTATAATACACCAAAATTTTCTTTACTAAATCCACCCCCTCAACCACCCCCACAGTCATGCCTAATCTAAGTCCACCCAGATTTGTGTACCAAGTAATTCAACTTCATACAAATGAATGGCCTGGATCTCTCCTCAAACCTTCTTCTCTTACTCATTGAAGATCCTAAGACCAGAATCATCCGGATCATGCACGTTAGCCCCTCCTCCCCTGCCCTGCCATCCCGCACCGCCGCCGCCTCCTTCCCTCCCCTACCCGCATCGCCTCCTCCTCCCCATCCCTCCGCTCTGCCGCCGCCTCCTCCTCCCCCCCACCTTGCGCTACCGCCTCCTCCTCTTCCCCACCCCGCGTCGCCGCCTCCTCCCCTGTGCCTCCACTCCCGCCGCTCCCCCATCTCCGCCTCTCCCCCGCGCCTCCACTCCCGCCGCTCCCCCCGTCCTCCACCGCGCCGCCACTCCCTCCGCTCCCCCCGTCCTCCACTGCGCCGCCGCTCCCCCCATCTCCACCTCTCCCCCGCGCCTCCACTCCCTCCGCTCCCCCCGTCCTCCCCCGCGCCGCCGCTCCCCTCACCTCCTCCTCCCCACTCCGCACCGCCACCCCTGTGCTCCCGTGCCTGTTGGATCTAGGTCACCCAGACCACCACCATCCCTATAAAATGCTCTCCTCCATCCCGAACCCTCCCTCCCCTTCGCTGCCGCAGCCTCGCTAGAGAGAGAGAGAGAGAGCGCGCAGTGAGAGAGCTCCGGGAGAGGGCGACGAGATGGTGCAACGGCTGACCTACAGGAAGCGGCATAGCTACGCCACCAAGTCCAACCAGACCCGCGTCGTCAAGACCCCTGGTGAGATCAGTGGCTCCTACGATTGCTCGTTCTTTTGGCTAATCTTGCAATCGTTGGGATAAGATTCTTGCTGCTTATATTTCAACTAGAATTAGATGGATCTGCGCGTGAGATTTAAAATTGTTTTAGTTCTGGTGTGTGATCCATCTGGTACTGCAGTGATACTGTTTAATTTGGAGATAGTGCTATTTGCCTTTTGTTTTGTGCAGGCTTTATAACATACAGTTTTTTATATCCATGACATGTAATAGCAATGCTACTTTTGGATTCAATTAGGTTATGGAAATTGTCAGCCACATTAACAAACGGGTGAAGCACAGGCCCGAGATTTCGCTACCCATGCTGGATTTATGGAAAATCTATACTGAATCTTCTTCTTTGTCAATTGTTCGGAACTTTTGTGTTGTTTATATTGAGATGGCATTTGAACGTCTCCCAAGCGAGGTATGGTCTTTTGCTTTGTTTATTTCCCATTTTATCTACAGCTGTTCCACCTTTTCTGTAAAGTTAACAATACAAACTTGACATTTTGTAACAGGAGAAGGGAACCATTGCACCTGATCTTTTAATCAATGTATCAAATGTTCCAGCTCAGCATCAAATAATTTTCTTGAGACATGTATCGAAGGTTAGTCGTGTCATGCATATATTCTCCTAAAGGTGGATTTAATGTAGAAGTACGGCTGTGAATCATCTTGAATTACTTTTGGTGGCATCGAAAGTTTAGCTAGGATTGTTATCTACCGCAAAGTGCACGTATGATGCAAAGATGTGCAATGCAGTATTGCACTGAAAATTCACGAAAAGAATCCAACAAAATTTTGATCAAGGTTGGGCTTGGACTATGACACAGTCAAATTCCATGCTTAAAGCTAATATAAAAAGTTGATGCATTGATTGACTAATGACTAAGTTAGATGTGGAAATATGATGTAAATACTTTCTTTTATAGTTGTAAGTTGATACGGGTATTGCTAGATATGTGGTTGTATAGTTGTACTTACGTGCTTACAAATGCAAAAGGCCATGTCTTTTTTCTCCATTTATGTCATGCTAAATTTAAACCTCAGGGCTCAAAGACCTGACAGTGATCTGACCTGCAGGTCTTGGTGAACTACGCCCGGTCCTCAAAAGAGGCTGAAGAAGTTTCCAAAGAGGTGAGCATGCTGAATAAAAATTAGTATGTGCAATTATATATTGTTTGGGTATTATTGGGTTGTCTATACTTCACGCCAGTGGAACACCATTGCCTCCAAATATGAATACTTCAAAACGCAGGTAAGCAGTTGTAGTTTTAGAAGGAAGTAACTCTGTCTGTTTGTGTTAATGTTCTTGTAGGCTTGGCAAATTAGTGTCTCCTGATATCAAACAGACGATAAAAGATGTGTTGTTTATGATATCCTAAGCATTTCAGACTTGTTTTAGCTGGGACTACAAGCTTGCATACTTGATTGATTAGTCAGAATACATACTATGATACATGTAGCATTTTGTTTCTCAGATCTTTTCGTATTACTCACTGTAGTATGTAATGGGCAGGTTATTTCTCTTGAATTGCCATTCAAATTGGGAAGTACTATACTACTATTGGTTATTTCGTTGATCATACAGCTGAGCAGGTCGAGCCGTTCATTTAGCTCAAAACAGTGAAGAGCGGCATTGTATTCATGTATTGAGTTGACTCTCTAAATTCCCTTGGGTGACCAGTGATGTAAAGATGAAGATCACAGAATCCTCACTGATTGGTTGTGTTCCAGGGCAATGGGAATTGTAACATGATCAATGCAGCCTTCTTGATTCGGTAATTAATCTATGGAACTCCAGAGTCTTCAATAGCTCCCTTTTGTAAATCAGTTTGGTATTACTTATTCAGCTGCTATACTTTCTTAGCATTGTTCTACTTGCTCTCATACTCCTAACTACAATCTATAGCTGAGCCTTTTAAAAATATTCTCAAAATTTGTTTGCATTGTGTTGTTTTTTTGGGTGGTGTTCTCAAAATATTCTCATATTATGAAATACAGTACCTAAACCATCTTTGATATGACAATGTTGCTATTGGAATATGTTGTTAGCTCTAATTCATTTGGTAGTCCATGATATTATGCTAAGGTCTCTATTTTCTTGGTTTGGTACTTATTCTGTCTATGTTTTTATTCTGTCATAAGTTAGCCCTCCTTGTGACATTTCTGGGTCTGCCACTAATCATAATGAATGTGGTTGTACACATGGATAGTTAAGGGTCCCTTTTAGTGCCAATTCGGATGGATTTGGTGGAACAGGGTAGCAAGAACAATTGGGATGCATTTAGTGGAACAGGGTAGCAAGAAATTGTGAGCCTTCATTGTTTTCAAAGAAGGTTCTTTCCCTGATGTTCTTGATTTTTAGATTCAATTATGGATGGAAATGAGTGGATATGGTGTAGATGGTGTCTAACATCATTTCCCCATTCACATTTATTGCATGAGAATGCAGTTGTTAGTTGGAGGCGGATTAATAAAACTGCAAATTGGATATGTGACTAATATGGACAAAATATTAGATGGCTGCAAAATAAGGTGAATATAATATTTATGTGGATATATAATTCATTTAGAAGTAAATACAATTATAAAACAAAGATAAAAATAGATAGTTGTCTTCTCTTTTGTTATGTCAAGCTGTGAACTGTGATTGAGAAAGAGACCCGAAGATAGATATGAAGAAAGACAAAATGGAGAGGGTGGTGGGATCGTGCAGGGTGGAAATTTGACTTTGAAACTTGGAAGACAAGAGAAGTAGTGCATTGGAAGCATAAAGACTTTGGTTTTGATTTATATTTTGAAATGTTATACATTGCAAAAAATAAAATAGGTTGTTCATGGCAGCCATACCCACTACTGATCAACTTCACCAAAATTCATTTATGCAAAAAATGAAGATTCTGAATCCTCTCCTGTTTGCATGGCTGCAATTCCTTCTTAATCAACACATGTACTCAAATGTGGGTATCCCAGATAAAAAGAAATTATCTGTGTGTACTCCCATTTCTCATTTTAATCAGTCGCTCATCCGTCCACTCTGTTGGAAATAATCTTGTTTTAGAAGTCATTTACAAAGTTTGGTAGTGATCGAAGTTGAGACGGAGACGGAATCAGAAGTCATATCGGAAACGGAGTAGAATTCGTATCAGAAACGGAGTCGGAGTTGTAACTTGTAGTCAAAACCGAGTAGGAGTTGTAGAAACTGGGTATAAAAAGTGGTGGAGTCTTGTAACCAAGGTGTGTCGAAAAGTACCAAGCAATTATGAGAAAAGAAGAAGTGAAAAGCAATCCCTTGTGCGTTCTGTACAACCTCGTAGGCGTGGGCAAAGTCGACTTATGACCACGGCAAACGTGGTCGGGAGGTCCTACGACCACGGCAAAGCTACAGTAGATTTACGACTATGGCAAATCTACTATAGACAAGGTCGAAAGGCGTTTGACCACGACGAAATTGGAAGACGGTGAGATCGAGAAGCGATACGACCACATCCGAGAGAAGACAAAATTTTATCTTGTTTTGTATTTTACCGTAGCGTTAGCACGGGCACACTACTAGTGAAGGTAGTTTGGTTTTTGGAAATTAGGTCATCCGTGAAGGGAGATAAGCGTAGAGCTAGCATTTTTGTAATGATTTTGGAGACACTGTGGATGAGGCTGATCGGCTTGAAATCGGCCGCCGACTGGGCTCCATCTTTTTTTGGCAGGAGTACCAAACTACCGTTATTTTCACGGTGGAGGTTGTTGGTCCTTAAATCATAGAACCACTGAAGGGCAGCCATTAAGTCTCCCTTTATCGTATCCTAGCAAGTGCGGTAGAAGAACCCATTGAAACCATCTGGGCCTGGTGCTTTGTCCGATGGCATAGCCAAGATCGCGGAGTGTACTTCTTGTTCAGAGAGGGGTTCAGCTAGACTTTGCACGTCAACCATTGGCAGTTGTAAGGTCTCCTAGTTGAAGGAGGTTGTTCTGGGTGATTTATGACCAAAAATTTTGTGAAAGTGATTGAACAGGACTTCAACTTTATCATCATGTGAGATGGCCCAGCCTTGGGGTGATGAGAGGTGCTAGATGAAGTTCTTTCGTTTGCGAGAGTTTACTCGAATATGGAAAAACTTAGTGTTGGCATCGCCCTCTCGAAGCCAATTTATTCGCGATGCCTATTTCTTCCTGACTTTCTCAATTACAGCCAGGCCTATTACTCATTACTTTAGATGGGCACGGAGATTTGCCTCTTCTAAGGTGAGAAGGCAGTTTTCTTGAGCAATGTCAAAACGCAAGATAAGCTCCTATGCCATAAGCAGCTGTAGCTTTACTTGTCGAAAAGATGATTTGCTCCATGTTTTTAACCTTGTTGTGGTAGTCTGTAGTTTTATGTTCAATCCGGTGTGTTCAATCCGGTGATGGGGTTAGAACTTAAGGTGTGTTCCGCCCAAGCCTGTTGGACCACCTCATGAAACCATGGCATTCGCATCTAGAAATTTTCAAAGCGGAACACTTTTGGTTTTTGCAGAGAAGGGGCATTTGACATGAGGAGGGGGCAGTGGTCCGAAAGCGAAGAGGACAGAGCTTGCAGGATGTGGCTATTGAAAGTGGTGTTCCAATCATTGTTGCAGAAGCACCTATCCATGTTTAAAAGAGTTGGGTTTTCCCTTTCATTACGCCAAGTGGATTTTCAATTTTGTAGGTAGATGTAGCACCCCACATAACCATATGGGATACTACTATAGAACGTCATTGCAAAAGTGAAGAATAAATAAGAACAACGAAAGAAATCACAAAGAGTTTAAAACTTTATTAACACTTTAATAGAAAACCAACAGAAGCTGGAATAAATATTTAAAACATGGGACCGGTCCACTTCTAACCAAATAAAGAATGAATGAAACAACAAAACAGTGGCAAACCACGGTGCTGAAAACTCGAGTGCTCCCACCCATGCATGCCACCCATGCATGATGCTATCACTCCACTGGCCTTTTACCTGGGACTGAAAAGTGCAAGCGTGAGATTTGGAAATCTCAGCAAGTACCCAACAATGGTCGCAGCACAAGAGTAAAGACAAGTAATGCAACCACGTGAAATAAAGGCAAGCATGATAAGTAAGCAATGGACATAAGGCAACCAATGAACAACTGATATTGGAAATACTGTCATGAATGGAAGACGGATATTATGAGAACTGTGTATTAAAGATATTTGTTATGTGACAAGTTATAACAAATTATAGCAAGGGTGCCGGCGACCTCATCCCACATACCCTGTTATACGAGAATAGCCAGGCACAACCTTGTCCTCGACTGTATAACCGCAGACGGGATGTAATATCCTGTGTAACGAGAATGTACGGCCCCCCGTACGTTACCAGGTTGGGTGGAAATGACCCCTATATGTGGGTAGCCCCGGCGTGATAACCCTTAGTTTGTTATTTAGCAATATCCATGATATAATTAGAGAGTTGTGATTGAATTAAGGTAAAGTTATGAGGGTAACGATTTAACACAATGAGACCGAAGAGACAGGATTGGTGTAGGTGATAAAGTAACTGATACATCATGGACAGATTATATAGAACAAAATTAAGGTAACTAAGAGATGGCAAGGATAAGGCTATAATAAGTTATGAGAAGTGCAAAGATATGTTAGGGTTGAAAATGGAAAGACATAGTTTCTGATAAGAGGGCGATGTGGAATAATGATAAGATGATAGTGCTATAGTAATCAACCTAAAGAGGTATTATAATGTAGCTCACACAAGTTTATCAACCAATCAAGTTTTATTATGTGATGAGTGATTCTTAGTCAAATTAACATTTATTAAGGTATAACGATCATGACTCACATAAGGAACTGTACCGGCAATACATCATGATATCGAGAGGATTAAACATAGAAGCGTGATACTAAAAGGAGCTAGTGATTTTAACCTAAGTCTACAACATGATCATCCGCTACCCCCATTAACGGTTTAAGCATGAACTCTACACATTACTTAAAAGCATGAATTTTATAACATTATTAATAGAGTATTATGATATACCTAGAGCCATGTGAAATAAGATGATCTAGAACATCATGGCAGGAATACAATATTAAGGGTATATAACCAGCAAGCATTAACAATAATCAGGCAAGCATTAACAATTTGATAAGAACTAGACAAGCATTAACAATATGATCATAACTAGGCAAGCATAATAATAAATAGGCAAGCATGAATACTATTATAACAACCAGGCAAGTACTAGAGATATGATAATAACCGGGTAACTTGGTGACAGGATATTAGCCAGGTAAATTCAGTGGTATGATAAGAACTAGGTAATTCATTGATATGATAATTGTACTCAATGATAATAGTAACAAGTAATCATGAAAGATGTGAAATGTGGAATTAAAATAATTGGAGATAAGTTCATGCACGATTACAAGGAGTGAAAAGGATTGCTGAGGTTGAGGACAGGAGATAAAATCAGATGAGAGATGAAGAAGGTTAATACGACGGTGGTAGGGGTCCATGAATGATTCTCACCCAGCATTTCACTTAACTCACACCAAGGGGTTGTCAAACAACTAGATTTTATTACGTGATAAGTTTTTATTAGTCATGTTAATAATATCATACATAATTCCATCGAAACAAATCAAGCAATAACATACAAGTAATGAATCAGGGAATCGGTAAATAAATATTTCATTCCAAAGCTAAAGATTACTAGTGGTTAACCTTAAGTTGAAGTCACTCATATACTACCCCAACCACAATATAAACAATAATTATAATTAATAATTAAAGCTTGCAACTTAGACATTAACCATTGCACTTTAATACATCTAAGAGTCTAAGGTATTAATTAACATAAAGCATGGAAAATAAGATAACCTAGAACCTCATGGTATGAATACAATATTAAAAGTACATAATTGGCAGGCATTAACATGTGACAACTGTTGGACCGAAATGACGACAGGGGGGTGAATGTCGACTCTTAAAACTTTACCCCTCAAAGAGTACTCACTCGAAACTCTCCTCCAATAGCTAAAAAGCTATGAAAGAGATGCATTTAAACTCACTGAACCTTAAACAATAGAGAAGAAAGCCTAACCCTAAATGCCCAAGAGAAACAACATAATCAGCACAAAAGCAAGAAAGGCCGGGCTGAACTCAACAGGGCGGGCGGTCTGACCGCTCGGGCTGGGCCGGTCTGACCGCCCAGCTCAAGCCGGTCTGACCGCCTGCGCCTTGCCGGTCTGACCACCTACAAGGGTCCGGTCAGACCGCCCCTCGGTTTTCAGACTGCAGAGGCTGAAATTCAGACAAAACAAAAACCAGACTTTTGAGACTTCAACTAGTGGAGTAATTCTGGGATACCCTTAGATCTTTTTGATCAAGAACAGCAAGGATATGACCACAATATCCCGAGAAAACTAGGAGACCAAAGAAATCCAACACATGACAAGTAATTTCAGATTTTGAAAAAAATCTGAAACTTTGCAAGAACAGGACCAAAACTCAAATTACTCTCCAACCTTTAATCCTTTGGCCATGAAACTTTGAGGATATCTAATAGATAGCCTCTGGACTCTAGGTTCCAGGTTTCATGCCATCTCAAAGAGGGAAACAAGATTTGCACCAAAACCCTAGGAGAAGAAATGAAGAATAAAGGAACTCCAAAAGCCAAATCTGAGATTAAATGAGATTAGCTCTTGGGAAAATTGATCAAATGATCTTGAAGTATCATCCCAACATAGAGCAACCCAGTTTGGCACTCCCCAGCAACAAACAACAAAAAATCAAGAAAGTCAAGAAATCACCAAATGAGGGGAAACGAAGAACAGACAGGCATGAATAGAAAAACTCAGCAATTTCATTTCAATCAACAAGGATTACAACTGAGTCCCCATACGCATGGACATTAGAACAGGGATGATTACATAGAGTTTCAATCCATCCTCTCCCTCTCCTCTAGTCTCAAGAACACACACCCTTACATGCTTGAGAAAGGGAGTACACTGAAGAACACATCGAAGGGGGACAGAGCACAGACACCCTCTGCCTCTCCTCACCTACTCCATACCAACTAAAGCTTCTAAAGCCAAAACAACATCCCAAAGACTATTTTGACTAAAAGCAAACCCTAAAACCCTCTCAAAGCCATAGAATCCATAAGGGGGCATGCAGCCACTCCCTCCAATTTATAGCCCTTGGCTAACGGGTCTCCACCCCGTTACGTCCGCTAAATCCAACGGAACCCGCTCCCGCTTGTGCAGCCTTGCATTTTTCCCGAAACGCCCCTCCTGCACCTTCCGGGAAGCTTCCGCGCTTCTTGTCGTCCACGACTCGTAACCACATCGAATCTCCGTCGTCTTCGACATATCCGACCGTTCTGACCTCGACACCGCCTGTGTCTAGTCCGATCACCTCGTGTCTCACCACGACTCCGCTTCGACATCCTGCAGTCATCACAGACAAGAAACACATCAAATAGCACCGCTCGATACATGAAAGCATAAATGGCACAAATGAACCATATTAAGCATGAAAAAGCCCAAACCTGTCAAATCAACATGATATACATCCTAATTACTTTGACCAGGTTTGACCAAGTCCGACAGAAGCGGATTGCACCGCGCAACGACATGGTCCGAACCACTCAAACCAAACTCGACTTATCTAAACCAATGTCAATTACTCATCATACACATGGGATGACCTCCACATGGTCTCTCAACAACAATCGGGCAAGCGTTAGTAATATGATAACAAGTAGGTAACTTTCATGGTATGGTATTAATCAGGTAACATTAGTGATATGATAAAAGCCTGGTAAGTTTTAGGTGATATAATCGTAAACAGGTACGCTTTAGTGACATGATAGTGGATAGGTGAGCGTTGGGTGATATGATAATAGACAGACCAGCTTTAGCGATATGGTAATGGTACTCAATAGCAACGGTAACAAGAAATCATGGGAGATGTAAAATGTGAAATGCAGGGGTTACGGCCGCGAGGTACTTGCCTGCCAAGCGTTCGGCAGTTCGGCTGCACGAAGGATCAGAAGTATGAACCTGTCCAAAGTTCCCTTCTATTCCCACATGTGAACCTTTGATTGACTTAGCCATTCTCCATGCATGCAGCTACCCTGCCATGCACGCACCATGTGGACGCGTAGGCAACTGGCTAGCAGCGAGGAAGACCAACCGCAGCGCATGCGACAGGAGTGATGCCGCCACCACGCCTCTGCCCGCGCCGCGCTCGCCCTGCGCCGCCGCACCTCCGCCCGCGTCGTGCCACACGCTGTCGCGCTCGCCCACGTGCCGCCGCGCCTCCGCCCATGCGGCACTCGCCCGTGCGCCGCCACAACTGCTCGCTGGCCAGCCGCGCTCACAGAGGCTCCTGTTGTAGGGGTGGCCCCCACCTAAACCCAGCAGGCCTGTTAGGAGGTCATAGGAACCAGAGTACAACATGTGTAATGACTCAAATGCCCCTAATAGGGATGTAATGATAAAAGGGCATAGCTGTAAAAATATACCCCATGTGAATATATATGCCAGGGGGAGCCTCGGTAAGAGGCAGAACACTCCCACTCTCCACTACCATCTCTCTCTCTGTTTGGTCTGTAACCACAACAGTTGGCGCCGTCCGTGGGGAGGACAAGAGCAAGCCTGAAGACTGAAGAAGGAGGATGGCACCGAAAAAAGCGTCGTCGATGGCAGCGAAGGGAAAGAAGACGGCCAGGTCGGAGCGTCGCGAAGGCACCGAAGCCTCGGCAGCGGCGGTCACGGGCGGGCGTGACGACACGGGCGCTGCGACGGCCTACCCCGCCACCGGAGCCGCGAAGACCCACCCCGCCACCGGAGCTGCGGCGGCCTACCCCGCCACCGGAGCCGCGACGACCCACCCTGCCACTGGAGCTGCGGCGACCCTACCCCTCCACCGGAGCCGCGACGACCCACCCCGCCACCGGAGCTGCGGCGACCTACCCCTCCACCGGAGCTGCGATGACCCAACTCGCCACCGAAGCTGCGACGGCCTACCCCGCCTCCGGAGCTGCGACGACCCACCCCGCCACCGGAGCTGCGACGACCCAACTCGCCACTGGAGCTGCGACAACCGACCCCGGCACCGCCGCTACGATCGACGACCCAGGAGTTTGCACCGCCCTGCCCAGCGGACGGATCCGCGGTGGAAGGCGCCTTGCTAGCAGCTCTCGGCTTCCAGCGAGGACTTGGGGGGTCTTCGCAGGGCCGTCCGAGGCATGCAGGAGGCGCGGAGTCATCAGGTTGGGCTAATGATCGTGCCGAAGCCCACACCAGAAAGGGCAAACAACCACGACGCCCCACGCAAGCCCCAACGTCACCAGCGCAGGCCACCGAAGGCCTGCCACGTCCATGCCCCCACCTCGCAAGGAGGGGGCCGAGGATGGGAGCGCAGATCTAGCCGTGACGAACAACCCCGCGCGAAGCAGGAACATCCGGAGCACCATAAGTGGTGTGAGGTGCATGGGGGCGGCGATCATTGCACGAGGACGTGCGCCACGGTCATAGAGCTACGACAAGCGATGGCTGAATCTCGGACTTCGCACCTTCGACCCCTCGCCGAAGCCCCCGAAACCAATGAGCGGCTCCGCACCATCAATGTCATCTCCGGAGGTTACACATTAGAGGCCCCCTTGGAGCAGACGCGTCCGTGGGCGTTGCCTCGCAGCATCACCTTCACCTTGGAAGATGCAAGGGGCGTGGAGTTCCCTCATCAAGATCCCTTGGTCGTCCAGGCTCGCATAGCCGGCTACGACGTTAGGCGCATCCTCGTCGACGGGGGAAGCTCCGCGAACATTCTGTTCATGGGAACCCTCAACCGTATGAGCGTTCCCCGAAGTCGTTTGGAGCGGTCGGGAGCCCCACTTCAAGGCCTCGGGGGTCAATCGCTGGAGGCCGGAGGGCACGTGTCCCTTCCGGTAACATTCTGCCAGGGAAGTAAGATCCGATGCGAGTATGTCGTCTTCGACGTCGTGGACATCCCGCACCGCTACAACGCCATATTGGGCCGGCCCACCATCAACACTTTCGAGGCGATCCTGCACCACGCCTTCCTATGTATGAAGCTTCCGGGTCCGGCAGGCGTTATCACCGTCTTCGATGATCAGGACCTCGCCAGACGCACCGAAGCCACCAGTCGGGATCTGGGCCGCCAGGTGCACGCCCTTCCAGAGGCAATCGGTGACGCACCATCTGCCCCAGGATGGACGCCCAAGCCTCGACCGGAAGGCGGCGTCAAAAAGGTGCCACTACAAGCGGAGGGGCAGGTCGTGTCCATCGGCGAGGGGCTCCCTCCGGAGGTTGAACGGGACTTGCTCCAAGTGCTTCGGAACAACGCCGACATTTTCGCGTGGTCGCCCGAGGATATCAAGGGTGTAGATCGTGCGGTAATCGAGCATCGCCTGGCGGTCCGCCCTGACGCCAAGCCAGTCAAACAAAAGCTTCACCGTATGTCCATGGATCGGCAGCAAGCGGCTAAGGCGAAAGTGGCGAAGCTTCTTCAGGCTGGGGTTATTCGCGAGGTCCACCACCCGGAGTGGCTCGCCAACCCGGTCCTGGTCAAAAAAGCCAGCGGGGCCTGGCGCATATGCATCGACTTCACAGCACTCAACAAGGCGTGCCCGAAGGACAATTACCCCTTGCCACGCATCGATCAACTGGTCGATGCTACCGCCGGGTGCGAGCTAATGAGTTTTTTGGACGCCTATTCTGGCTACCATCAGGTATACAAGGCCGAAGACGACGAGGAGAAGACCAGTTTCATCACAACGATCGGTACTTTCTGCTTCGTCAGAATGCCCTTCGGCCTGAAGAACGCGGGCGCTACATTTACCCGTCTTGTTGCACTCGCGTTGGCCGCCCAGCTCGGGAGGAACGTCGAGGCCTACGTCGACGACGTGGTAGTCAAAACGCGGCAGCTCGCTCTGCATGGCCGGGACCTCCAGGAGACCTTCGACAACCTCAGGAAGGCGGGCATCAAACTCAACCCTGACAAATGTGTTTTTGGCGTGCAGGCGGGCAAACTCCTGGGTTTCCTCGTGTCTGGGCGAGGCATCCAGGCAAACCCCGATAAAGTCGACACCATCTTGGGTATGGAACCACCCAAGACGACGAGGGAGGTCCAGAGGCTGGCGGGCCGCATGGCAGCCCTGAGCCGCTTCCTCTCCAGGGCGGCAGAACGGGGTTTGCCTTTCTTCAAAACGCTCCGCGGATGCGATGGATTTCGCTGGGACGGTGACTGCGTGGAGGCCTTCAACGAGCTCAAGAAGCACCTCGCAGGTCTCCCCACACTGGTCGCCCCAGCGCCAGAGGCTCCCCTCCTACTGTATCTGGCCGCGTCAGCTACAGCGGTCAGTGTCGTCCTTGTTTTGGAGGAGGGCGGCGTGCAACGGCCCGTATACTTTGTCTCCGAAGCCCTCCAAGGCGCTAAAACGAGATACACAAAGCTTGAGAAGCTCACCTACGCACTGGTCATGGCCTCCAAGAAGCTTCGGCATTATTTTCTAGCACACCCAATAACAGTACCGTCCTCCTTTCCCCTGGCAGAAATGCTGCATAATAAGGAGTCCACGGGGCGTATCGGCAAATGGGCTGCCGAGCTCGCCCCGTTCTCCCTGACATACGCCTCGCGGACGGCAATTAAATATCAAGTTCTCGCCGATTTCCTCGCAGCATGGACTCCGCCGGCCCAGACCGCCCACAAGAAGGACGACCCGGTCTGGACACTCACCATTGACGGGGCCTACAGTGTCGCGGGTGCAGGTGTAGGTGCGGTGGTTGTCACGCCCGAGGGGAAGCGCCTATTGTATTCGGCGCGCCTGGCCTTCCCAGCCACCAACAACATAGCTGAATATGAGGCGCTACTCTTCGGCCTAACGAAGCTCAAGGCAATCGGGGCGCGGCGGGTGCTTGTCCGCACGGACTCGCGTCTGGTAGCGGGTCATGTCGACAAGTCATATCAAGCCAAGGACCCGGAGCTGGCCAAGTACCTCGCGGCTGTTAGAGCAAAGGAAAGGCATTTCCTGGGCATCACCGTCAAGGCCATCCCGCGCACGGAGAATGAACAAGCCGATGCCCTTGCGAAGGCGGCCAGCCAGCAACTGCCACCCCCTGACGGGGCGTTCTACGAGGTGTTACCGGAGGCGGCCATCACGCAGGACAACCGAGATGTGGCCCTCGTACACCACATCACTCAACAGGGTGATTGGCGGCAGCCCATCTTCAACTTCCTGCAGGGCATCGCCGAGCCAGACGACCCCGTTGAGCTCCGGCGTCTGCAGCACCGCGCCAGATCCTTCCAGGTGTTCGAAGACATCCTCTACAAAAAGGGCGTGTGCGCACCCCTCTTGCGCTGCCTTTCGGCCGAAGAGGGGAGAGAGCTCCTCACGGCAATCCACGCGGGGGTGTGTGGGTCCCACCTGGCGCTGAGGTCGTTGGTCGGCAAGGCATTTAGACAAGGCTTTTACTGGCCGACAGCCATCGTCGATGCTCAGAACCTCGTGCGCCGATGCCAGGGATGCCAATGGATGGGACGCATCGTCCGTAGGCCCCCGGCGAGCCTCAACCCGATTCCCCCAGTATGGCCGCTGGCACGTTGGGGTATCGACATAGTGGGGCCACTTCCCCGAGCCCCAGGAGATCTGCGATTCGTGGTAGTCGCGCTGGAGTATTTTTCCAGATGGCCGGAGGCAGTAGCTCTGGCCAAGATAACCTCGGCAGCCATGCAGCGCTTCCTCTGGCAGAATATTATCTGCCGCTTCGGCGTACCCAGAGAGCTCACCGTCGACAATGGCCTGCAATTTGACGCCACCATATTCAAGGAGTTTTGTGATAGCATGGGCATCACGCTTCGATTCGCGTCAGTGGGGCACCCACAGTCCAACGGAGCAGTCGAGAGGACGAACGGCGCCATTAGTGCCGCCGTCAAGAAATGCCTCGTCGGGATGCCAAGGGGCAAGTGACCGGGCGAGCTTCATAGCATCCTTTGGTCCCTTCGCACCATGGTGACACGTCCGACGGGGTTCACGCCCTTCAAGCTCCTTTTTGGTGACGAGGCAGTCACGCCTGAAGAGATCAAGGCCGGGTCGCGGAGGGTTCTCGTCCAGGCGCCCGACGAAGAGCGTCACGTGTCCCTGGACCTCCTTGACGGGGTACGGGCGAGTGCAACTCAACATGCCGACAAGTACGCACGGCAGACGGTGCGTACTCGGGACCGTTCCGTGTATCCACGAACATTCAAGCCCGGGGACCTCGTCCTCCGACTGGCGCTCCACGCGGAGACCGTGGGCAAGCTGGAGTCCAAGTGGGAAGGCCCTTACATCGTGATGGAGGCGTTACAGAAGGGAGCATACCGCCTTGCCACGCTCGAGGGACAAACTCTCCGCCACACATGGAACGCGGACAAGCTGCGACAGTATTACGCCTAGGAGCAGCATGACAATTGTAGCGGCACCAGCCGTTTGTTGTACGATGCTCGCCCGCACAAACGGGAGTTCAATAAAGCTTGCTGTTCCTGAAGCCTGCTGCCCCCAAGGTTTGCCGTTGCTAAATAAGACGTAGCGTCGAGGTTGCCTCAGCACGCGCCAGTCTGCGGACTATAAATAAAGTCGTAGCGTCGAGGTCCGCCTCCGCACGCGCCAGTCCACGGACTCTAAATAAGACGTAGCGTCGAGATTGCCTCCGCACGCGCGAGTCTGCGGACTATAAATGAAGTCGTAGCGTCGAGGTCCGCCTCTGCACGCGCCAGTCCACGGACTCTAAATAAGACGTAGTGTCGAGGTTGCCTCCACACGCGCGAGTCTGCGGACTATAAATGAAGTCGTAGCGTCGAGGTTGCCTCCGCACGCGCCAGTCCACGGACTCTAAATAAGACGTAGCGTCGAGGTCCGCCTCCGCACACACTCTACGGAGTATAAAGAAGACGCAGCGGGGGGACGCCCTCGCGCGCACCAGTCTACGGACTCTAAATAAAGTCGTAGCGTCGAGGTCCGCCTCCGCACGCGCCAGTCCACGGACTCTAAATAAGACGTAGCGTCGAGGTTGCCTACGCACGCGCGAGTCTGCGGACTATAAATGAAGTCGTAGCGTCGAGGCCCGCCTCCGCACGCGCCAGTCCACGGACTCTAAATAAGACGTAGCGTCGAGGTTGCCTCCGCACGCGCAAGTCTGCAGACTATAAATGAAGTCGTAGCGTCGGGGTCCGCCTCCGCACGTGCCAGTCCACGGACTCTAAATAAGACGTAGCGTCGAGGTTGCCTCCGCACGCGCGAGTCTGCGGACTATAAATGAAGTCGTAGCATCGAGGTCCGCCTCCGCACGCGCCAGTCCACGGACTCTAAATAAGACGTAGCGTCGAGGTTGCCTCCGCACGCGCGAGTCTGCGGACTATAAATGGAGTCGTAGCGTCGAGGTCCGCCTCCGCACGCGCCAGTCCACGGACTCTAAATAAGACGTAGCGTCGAGGTTGCCTCCGCACGCGCGAGTCTGCGGACTATAAATGAAGTCGTAGCGTCGAGGCCCGCCTCCGCACGCGCCAGTCCATGGACTCTAAATAAGACGTAGCGTCGAGGTCCGCCTCCGCACGCACTCTACAGAGTATAAAGAAGACGCAGCGGGGGGACGCCCTCGCGCGCACCATTCTACGGACTCTAAATAAAGTCGTAGCGTCGAGGTCCGCCTCCGCACGCGCCAGTCCATGGACTCTAAATAAGACGTAGCGTCGAGGTTGCCTCCGCACGCGCGAGTCTGCGGACTATAAATAAAGTCGTAGCGTCGAGGTCCGCCTCTGCACGCGCCAGTCTACGGACTCTAAATAAGACGTAGCGTCGAGGTCCGCCTCCGCCCGCGAGAGTCCATGGACTATAAATAAAACACAGCTTACAGTAGTAGGGTAAATGGCGCTTCAGTTCATTGCAAAATATGGGGTCCAGTCATTACAATCATAGGCATACATATGCGAACCCCACCCCCCCTCTGATGAGCAGCAGCCTAGCCTTCGCGCGGCGCCGAAGGGCCTGTGCCGCTGTCATGACCTCGGGGAACTTCTTCGAGCTAGCGAAGGAAGTCCCCCTCTCTGCGCAGTGTCTGCTGCACTGCAACCCTGGCCGCATCTTCCCCGACACGGTGCCAGATCCGTTGGTGGAAGTTCTGGACGCCAGGATTGATGGAGCGGATAGCGTCCGATAGCGCCCCCGGCCGGCCAGGGAGGTCTAGCTGCGGATTCGTCAGTTCGTGGGCATGCCTACACCCACGGGTATGGAGCAGGCCAAGAGCAAGGCAAGCGCCAAGGTAGCCGCAGTGCTCGCCGAAGGTCCTGGCGCCGCGGAGGGCAACGCCTACCCCCTCCGCGATCAACCCAAGCGTCTCCGACAAGTCCTCCGGCCCGTGGGTCGTGTCCGGCACGTCGACGCATAGATCACGGAGGGCCCGGTTCAGAGACTCCATCGCCCCCCACGCCGATGCGGACGCTTCATCCAGGGCGCGGTTTTTCTCTGCGAGAGACTCGGCTAGCTGCGTCTTCTCCCCTTCAAGGACGGCGATTTGCTGCAAAAAGGAGGCGCGTTCCTCCGCCGCGGCGCGCTCAACTTCCTCAGCTTTGAGTCGCACGACAGCGGCAGCGCCCTCCAACGCGTGAAGCCGGCTTCCAGGGCCCTTCGCTCGCGGAGCCGGGCCTCGTCCAGGCCTCGGCTAATGGCAAGGGTCTGGAGGCAGCAGTAGAACTCAGCAGCTATCCTATGGGAACCCATAAGCCGCGAGCACAAATACTTACCCGTATCTCCGAGGCTCGCAGCGCCAGCGCCAGCGCGTCTCCCTCGCATGACGCGAACACCTGACGGTCGACGGTGCTCGTGGCAAGCTCCGTGGCATAGTCGAGAGCAGGTACTATCTCCGGGCGTGGAAGGAAGTCGGAAAGAACGGGATCCGACCCCATCGTGGGGGCTCCGACCACGGCAGCGGTGGCGGGCGCCGGCGGCCCACCATGAACAACGTGCGTGACTTCGTGCACGCCCTCGTTGCTCGACCCTTCACCGCGTCCGGGAGACTTCGTCTCGCCTGATGTCGACGGAATGAGCGAGCAGATCGGAGAGTTTTGCGAAGTCGTGCGAGGAAAAGGAGCTGCACCTAGCTTCTGCAACCCCCGTCACGGCGGGAGGCTGCGCCTGGTCGACCGCTACTCGTGGAGACAAGGCCTTGGTGGCCGGTTGAGAGGACCCTCCAACCGCGATGGGCGCCACAGCTCCCAGCATAGGACCGGCAATGTTGTACCGGCCCCTCGAAGGGGGAGGGGAGCGAACTCGAGGGCGTTTAGCCTATGGCACCACAGGCGATTCCTCCGCGGCCGCTGTCACGCCTTCAGTCTCCGCTGTCCCGGGCGCGTCCACGGTGGCGGGCGCAAGTGGTGCAGGGCCGCCAGCCGTAACAATGGTCGTGGGCGCGGGTGGCGCAGCGCCGCCAACAAGATCCACCAAGGCCGTGCTCGGGGGCTCGGTGGCATCAACGGATGGCGCCGCCATCAGGATCGGCATAGTGCCAGCGGACGAGGTGGCTGGAGGACTGGACGTGCTGGCCGCGGAACGACCACGGCGCTGCGAAGACAACGCCCCCGCTTGGCTTCCACCGCTGCGACGGCTTGGGGTCGCTGCGGGAATTTCTTCCGGCGTCGCGCGCTCGGGCACGGCAATGCCCAGAGCCTCGCAAGTGCGGTTTATCCGCCCTTGCTTCGCCGCCCCGGTCGCATCCTCGCGAAGCTTGTGCTCCTCGAGCATGTAAGGACCGAGGAACGCGACAACCGCGCGCTTCGCGTCTTCCAGCCGGGCCACTGCGCACAAGATAGCAAGCCAATCAAACGAGGACCAAGCGGACACAAAAGAAGGTGCATACCAGCGCGCTCGGCGGCTTACAAGGAGTGGCGGGCGGACGCAGGCGAGATATGGACGGGCTCAATCCATCCTCGCGGGGGCCGTCCTGTTCAACATACTTCCCCCTGGAGGAGAGCGGCGCCACCCCGTGCATCGTGAACTCCTCGGCCAGATCACGCAGGCTCATCCGACGGGCGACGCTGACAAGACTCTACAGCCTTTGCGTGTCGCCAACCTCCGCCTTCAGACTAGGCGAACGGTTAAACGAGATCGACCCGCCTCGGCAATGCATTCCGCTCTTGTCGGTCACGGTGTAGTAAAACCATTGCCGAGTCCAGCCGGACTCCCATTTCCCCGGCAAAGCTGGCGCGGGGAACAACGTCGAGCACGAAGCCCGCAGCACAAAGTCCACACTGCCGAAGTTGGACACCGCCCCCTCAACCTTCCTGGGTCGGCAGCACGCGTCGTGTAGCGTGGCGAATAAGCTCGCGCTGGGGCGCCACCCCTCTGTCCGCATCGACCATGCAAAGACAGCCAGGCAGATTATTGCGCCTGGCATCAATTGGGCTAACTCCAGCCCGTAAGCCCGCAGGACCTCGCCCACAAACAACGTGGAGGGCATTCGGAGGCCGGCGTCAAAAAACGCGACAAAAACGATCGCCTCCAGTGCCTGGGGCTTCAGCTCCACCTCGTCGCGGCGGGGTAGACGGGCCCCATCACGCTCCTTGACTTTCCCCTCCCGCACAAGCCGCTGCAATGTCCCTTCGGTCACGCGGCTCCTCCCCAACACGCGGGAGCAGTGGCCCCCCGAGTATTCCATGGCATTCCACTGCCTGTCGGCACGGGACTGTTGCCGCGGCATCAGCTTGTATTCCCCTGGAGGGCAGGGCAATTCGTCCCGGCCGGACGAAGGGCCGCCGCTGGGGTGACGGGAGTCGTCATGGCTGGCCATTTCTTCCTAAGGCTAGGGCAAGAGGGACAAAAGCAAGAGCAACTGCGCTCCTATCAGCACAGAACAAGTAAAGCTAGGTAAAGAGAAACAAGCCGCCCCACTGCCGCAAGGGTACCTTATAAAGGCCGCTCACCTTCTCCCTGGCCAGAAGTGTGGGCAGAATAGAACCCCAGCGGTTCGGCTCCCCGTGTGGAAAGGAGAACTGTCGGCCCTTGGGAGAACGTGCTGGGAGGGAGGCCAGACAGCACACAGCGTCAGCACGCGCCTGCAACGCACCCCGCCTTCCTGGGGAAGAGGCGAACGGCCACGGCCACGCAACCGCCCACATCCCACGACGCGCCAATCGCAAGCCGCCACGTCCCCCACCCACCAGAAGGCAGACTGCACGACGCGACAGTCTGCCCCCTGATGTGCCAGGCGTCGGCGCGATTCAAGCCGTCATTAAAAGCGCACTACCCGACCACGGGGTCATATCGGCCTCGAGGTGCAGCGACGTCGATGCAACAAGGCCCGTCTCCTCCACCGCCTTTACTTCGACTTAGGCGCCAGCTCCGCTGCCACCCGTTCGAAGGGTAGGGGACGGAGCGCGCGCGCCTCTACTTCGACTTGGGCGCCAGCTCCGCTGCCACCTGTTCGAAGGGTAGGGGACGGAGCGCGCGCGCCTCTACTTCGACTTGGCGCCAGCTCTGCTGCCACCCGTTCGAAGGGTAGGGGACGGAGCGCGCGCGCCTCTACTTCGACTTAGGCGCCAGCTCCGCTGCCACCCGTTCGAAGGGTAGGGGACGGAGCGCGCGCGCCTCTACTTCGACTTTGGCGCCAGCTCCGCTGCCACCCGTTCGAAGGGTAGGGGACGGAGCGCGCGCGCCTCTACTTCGACTTTGGCGCCAGCTCCGCTGCCACCCGTTCGAAGGGTAGGGGACGGAGCGCGCGCGCCTCTACTTCGACTTGGGCGCCAGCTCCGCTGCCACCCGTTCGAAGGGTAGGGGACGGAGCGCGCGCGCCTCTACCTAGACTTTGGCGCCAGCTCCGCTGCCACCCGTTCGAAGGGTAGGGGACGGAGCGCGCGCGCCTCTACTTCGACTTTGGCGCCAGCTCCGCTGCCACCCGTTCGAAGGGTAGGGGACGGAGCGCGCGCGCCTCTACCTGGACTTTGGCGCCAGCTCCGCTGCCACCCGTTCGAAGGGTAGGGGACGGAGCGCGCGCGCCTCTACTTCGACTTTGGCGCCTGCGCTGCTGCCACCCGTTCGAAGGGCAGTGGACGGAGCGCGCGCGCAATTACTTCGACGTCACCTGCGGCTCCGGCCTTAGACCCCGGGCTCCGCGGCACATTAAGGCTCTACGACATCGAAAAGGTTCACAGGCCGCAGGGACGGAGGGGGCCAAAGGACTCGGCAACATGGTTTCGGCCCTGTGAAGCCCTTCACCATGAGAGGCTCCTGTTGTAGGGGTGGCCCCCACCTAAACCCAGCAGGCCTGTTAGGAGGTCATAGGAACCAGAGTACAACATGTGTAATGACTCAAATGCCCCTAATAGGGATGTAATGATAAAAGGGCATAGCTGTAAAAATATACCCCATGTGAATATATATGCCAGGGGGGAGCCTCGGTAAGAGGCAGAACACTCCCACTCTCCACTACCATCTCTCTCTCTGTTTGGTCTGTAACCACAACAAGGAGCCATTTGGTGCCGTCCGATGACCTTGCTTGTTGTAGTTCTAAAAGAAAGGGACTGTAAACCGTAGTAAGCACAAAAGAGGTGGAGCACTGCTTGAGTTGAACATCTACTGTAAGACTGAAATCCTGATGGCAGGGGTTGGAGATGGTAACAAGATTTCCATTCAAAAGGATTAGAATGCCTCTGCGTGTTTTAGTGGCTCACAAGGATGAGAAAACAGAAAAAAGCATTTCCTCCCAAGGAGCTGACTGTCGATTTGTCTACAAAACTCAGTTTTGTTTCTTGAAGGCATGCGATGTGGCAAGGATTTGCTAGGATTGTCTCTTTGACCATGGCACGGCGCATGGGGGAGTTGTCCCTAAACATTCGAACAGAGGATTGCAAGGTTTGGATCACCCATCACAACAAAGAGCTTTGGGCCACACAACAAGTGTAAAGGGGAGACAATGTAGGACAACAAGCATCAGGCGTACAATAGTAGACTCTAGGTTGCCCCAACAGATAGTACCAGACCGGTTTGACAAAAGGGTCTTGATACGTAGAAGATAGAACAGCGGTGACTTAGCCCGTGTAGCAAACACCAGGAAGGGATTAGGCATAGACATAAGGGGGGTACAGCAAGCTACCTTAGGAGACTTCTTGTAGGGGCGCTGGATGCGGCCGCTACGCAACTGGCAGGTCATACTGTGTTGGACCGAAAAAGGCGACAAAGGGGGGTGAATGTCAATCAATTAAAATCAACCCCTCAAATGTACTCACTGAAGCACTACTCTCCAAAGCTACAAGAAACTAAAAAGAGAAGATAATAAAACTCTCTGGAAATGCTTCAACTCAACATGGGAAGGAAAAGCAAATAACAACCACCAAAGGGAAAGAAGCAATGGCAAAATGGACAAAAATCAGCAGGGCCGGCCTGACTTGAACTGATGGGGCGGTCTGACCGCATTTTAGCCGCCGGTCAGACTGGCCTTGAAGACCCGGTCTGACCGCCCGACATGTTGAAGTTGGGCCGGCCTTCGGGTTCAGTTGGCTGACAAGCTGAAATTTCAGACAATGAGAATTGAACCTTCACATAGCCGAAGGAATTGAGATTTCCATTTGTTCTCTTGGTCCAGTATAACAAGGAAATGATTATATCAGCCCAAGGAACCTAGGAGACCACAAAAATCCAACTCAACAAGAGGAATTTCAGATTTGCACAAGAAACTGAAAGTATTCAGAGTGCAGGACTAAAATTCAAATTTCTCCTCCATCTTTGATCCTTTGGGAATAAGACTTTATAGATATATTAGCAATAGCCCTTAGACCCTTCAGACCAAAACTCAGGCTATTTTGAGAAGGAAATCAACAGATTGCACCAAACCCTAGAAATAACTGAAAAGCCTGCAGAGTAAGCAACAAAATCCAATTTCTCAATGATCTCAAGACCTTTGCTAATGAAACTTTGCAGATATCTAATAGATAGTCTCAAGACTCTGGATACCAAGTTTCAAGCCATCTTGCAAAGGGAATCAAGATCAATCCTAAAACCCTAGAACTGCAGACTATGAACAGAGGAGGCCAAAATTGAAATCTGAGATTAAAAAGAAGTTAGCTCTAGGGGAATCAATCAAATGATCTTGAGGCATCCTCCCATCATAGAGCAACCCATTTTGGCACTCCTCAGCAACAAACAACAAGAAACTCAAAAACTCATAAATCACTAGAAGAGAGGATCGAAGGAAAAACTGAACAGAGCGAGCTCAAGAGATAAAAACTTCAGAATTTTCATTCATTGAAGCCAAGGAATACAAAGACGTCCCGATACTGTGGACATTAGAACAAGATGGAGTGATTACAAGCTCTCAACTCATCCTCACCCTCTCCCATACAAGAACACACCCATACATGCTTGAGAAGGGGGATGAACACTCAGACTCTCAAGAAACCATCGAAGGGGACACAGAGGGAATACAACTCTGCCTCTCCAACCACTCTCACCCACTAAAGCCTAAAGCCAAAACAAGCCATCAAAGTCTCTTTTGACTCTAGCAAACCCTAATTCACTCTTGAAGTGTTCAAGTGGGCATGCAGCCCCTCCAATCGTTTATATAGCCTTGGCTAACGGGTCTCCGCCCCGTTACGCCCGCTAAGTCCAACGGAGCCCGCTCCCGCTTGTGCAGCCTTGCGAAATTCCCGTTTCGCCCCTCCTGCACCTTCCGGGAAGCTTCCGCGCTCCTTGCCTCGCACGCTTCGCAACCACCTCGAGTCCACATCGTCTTTGACACATCCCGACCGTTCTGACCTCAGCGCCACCTGCGCCTAGTCCAGCCCACCGTGTCTCGCCACGACTCCGTCTCGACGTCCTGCAGCCACACAGACAAGAAACATATCAAATAGCACCGCTCGATACATGAAAGCATAAATAACATCACTTACCATGCCGAAGTCCAAACCTGTCGAAATTATCAGAATATGCATCCTAATCCCATACGACCAAGTTTGACCAAGTCCGACCGAGCCCGATTGCGCCACGCAACGACTCGACTCCGAACCACTCAAACCAAACTCGACTCACCTAAACCAAAGTCAATTACTCATCACTCACATGTGATCACCTCCACATGGTCCATCATACTGAAACTCCAGATTCTCTGCCATGGATTGCACTAGCAAGGCGCCATGGATCTTGCCAGCCAGGTCGGTGTTGAGGTGGAAAAGCGATGTTAGAACTTGAATGGCCTCCAAAGGCAGCGCCCCATTGAACATGTCGAGGTATTGGGAGAGCACCTGGTCCGTCAAAGCCTTCTGGTTCTCGATAATCCCCAGCTTGCGGGCCAGGAGCACAGGATCTGCTGGGCGCGCCTTAACATCGGCACCTTGCATTTTTTTATGCCAGTCTTGCACTTCAACGAGGAGCGAGGCCTACAGATTGCTCACGGGTGGCTAGCGGGTTCTTTGGTTGTGGCACAGGCAGGAGAGGTGGCATGGTCGGCATGAACAGATTGGCGAACTGGTCATTCTCATTAGTTCTAACTACAGAGTTGGAAGTGATGTTGTTGACGCAGTTGTGGGCGGCCTCTAGTGGTTGTAGGGGGTCAAAGGATTCTTCATCCACATGTGGTTCGACAGTGGGAGCAGCGACGTCTTGTGCATTCATCGACTGGGCTGTGGCAGCAGCAAACTCTAGCAGCGGTAAGGAGGAACCCACGATAGGCACCCCATGAGGTAACATGTCGGCGTCTTTGGCAAGCAGGGGCCCAGCATCTTCAGTCGGCGACCCAGGAGCAATAGAGCTAACATCTTCTATGAAATTGAAACAGCAGGACGCTGGCACTGTAGGCGGGGGTGAAAGCTGGGTGGTTTCAGTAGCCTCAGCAAGCAGCGATGACTAAGATGTCACCGTTGGGGAATGCGCCAGCCCGAGATGGAAAGTAGCTTGCGCGGCTCCTTACTATAGAAATGGGGTGGCTACAACCGGCGGACAAAATGGAGTTGGCGTCGGAGTAGAGGAGTGCAGACCTGCTGAAGCTTCATGTTGCATGCTTCCGCAAGCAAACATCTTGAACTGGGTGGCCACCGACTCGGTGGGTGGTGAGCGATGGCCTGCGAGGTCAAGAGCGCCAGAGAAGTCATGAAGGTGTTGGGAATTTGAAGCTCTCAAAAGAAGCAAAGAATTGCGATAGAGGAGTAACTAGCTTAAAGCATCGAACTATAATTTATTGGCTCTCTTACAAACATAACACTTACAAGCTTTCCTGGAAAAAGTCCTGACTTATACTCAAGCATACATCTCACACACACGTAGAGAAAGGAAGAGGATTGCAGGTCCTTTTAGCCAAAACACACCGACTAAACCAACCGACTTGGTTGCAAATTATATCTAATGTAGTTGGCAGACAGCACTAGAAAACTCTTAGTTGGCTTGGTATGCTAGATATTTCTTGGCTTACACAGTCAGATAAGTTTCTAGCTCCATCTATTGCTTTCTCTTTATCAGTTCAAGACTCCAGCTCATAATTTAAGTCAGCCGATTGCATGCATAGCTGTTTCTCCCGTATGTAGAAACTACTCAAATCTTTGCTTTGGCCAGAAGCTTCACGAGCCAATGCCGACAACAATAGTTAGCTTCAGATTTTTAGCACAACTCATATATGCATGTCGGCTGTTACAAGATACATTTTGTTATCCATAACAAGAAAATAAATTAGTGTCAACAAACTCCTCCTTAATTTATTTTCTTCAGATGCCAATTAATTGTCTATTATGAATAAACTTTTCTCTGGATAAAGCTTTTGTAAAAATATCTGCCATTTGTTGGTCTGAATGACAAAATTCCAGTTTAACTTCTTGATGCTCAGCTGCTTCTCGAATGTAGTGATATTTGATTGCAATATGCTTGGTTCTATCATGGCTAACTTGATTTTCACTTATCGCAATTGCTGATGTACTATCGCAATAAATAGTAGTTGGCTCATGTTGTCTTTCGCTGATATCTTCAATTATTCTTCTCAACCAGACTATTTGTGAAACAGCTCGGGCTGCTGCCACATACTCTACTTCAGATGAAGACAAAGCTACTATATTCTGTTTCTTTGTTGACCAAGAACAGATACCTGAACCAAGTGAGAAAGCATATCCTGATGTACTTTTCATGTCATCACGACATCCTGCCCAATCACTATCTGTGTAGCCGATTAATTTTGAATCTTCTACTGGTTTATACCAAATGCCATATTCTGATGTTCCTTTGATATATCACAGAACTCTTTTTGCAGCAAAAAATTTAATTGACTTGGGCAATTCATGTACCTTGATAATAAACTGGCAGCAAACATAATATCTGGTCGTGTTGTCGTCAAGTATAATAAGCTTCCGACTAAACTTCTATAAACTGTCGTATCTGATTTATTTGCTCCATCTTCAATCTTCTGCTTCTCATTCGGCATCAAAGGGGTTGTAACTGATTTACAGTCATGCATTTTGAATTTCTTTAAAATATTTGCTGCATACTTTTTCTAAGATATGAAAATGCCATTATCATTTTGGCATATTTCTATACCTAGAAAATAATGTAGCAAGCCGAGATCACTCATTTCATACGTCTCCATCATATCCCTTTTTGAATTCTTGCATCATCTTTTCACAATTACCTATATATATCAAGTCATCGACATATAACGAGACAACTAGTATATCCGTACCTCTTTTCTTGGCATATAAGGTAGGCTCGCTTTTGCTTTTCTCAAATTTTTTCTGTATGAAGTACTTGTCAATTTGACTGTACCACGCTCTCAATGCCTGCTTGAGGCCATATAATGCCTTCTTAAGCTTGAACACTTTGTTTTCTCCCCCTTCAACTGAAAATCCTTCTGGCTGCTCGACATAAATTTCTTCTTCGAGATATCCATTTAGAAATACCAATTTAACATCAAGTTGACATATCTTCCATCTTTTTTGAGCTGCTAGAGCAATAATTGTTCGTATTGTCTCTAGCCTTGCAACTGGAGCATATGTCTCATAGTAGTCAATGCCAGGCTTTTGCTTAAAGCCTTTCGCCACAAGTCTTACTTTATATTTTTGAATTGAGCCATCTGGATTTAACTTTGACTTATAAACCCATTTAACTGCAATAACTTCTCGATTCTTGGGTCAATCAACTATCTCCCAAGTGTTGTTCTTCTCGATCATATGAATCTCATCTTCCATAGCTTTTACCCAATTATGATGTTTTTCTGCTTATTCGAAGCTTTGTGGTTCAATAACGGAGAAACCACATGACTCATATATTTCTGCCAGACTTGTTACTCGTCATGGAGCTGATTCTGGCGTACTCATCTGCTGACTAACACTTGGGCTTGAGCTAGAACTCGAACTTAATTCATCTTGACTTGGAGCATCACCTTGCTCTTGTTGCTCAATGGAAACTTGTGGTTGGCCTAGTGAAATAAGCGTTGTCGGTATCAACTGATTCTTTTGAACCTTTACTGTTTCCCAATCCCAGGAAGCCTTCTCATCAAAGATCACATCTCTACTGATTATGATCTTCTTTTTTTCCAAGTGATAGAGTCGATATCCTTTAGTGCCATTAACATACCCGAAAAATATACAACGGACACTCTTATCATCAAATTTGACTCGCCTTTGAGCTGGTACTTGTGCATAACAAACAGAACCAAATATTTTCATACGACTGATTACTGGTTTCTGACCATACCATGCTTTAAATGGTGTGCGATCTAGAACTGCCTTCGTTGGACTTCTATTTAGAATATAAACTGACGTACTTACAGCTTCTGCCCAAAAAGATTTAGACATACCTTTCTCTTTTAGCATAGAGTTCGCCATATCGTCAATTGTGCGATTCTTTCTCTCGGCAACACCATTTTGTTGTGGACTGTAGGCTACTGTCAATTGCCTCCGAATACCAGTGTCATCACAATATTTCTCAAATTCTTTTGAGATATACTCGCCACCTTGATCACTAAGTACTTTAATTTTTCGGTTGCTTTGATTTTCTACCATAGCCTTAAATTTCTTAAATACTTCAAGTGCTTCTTACCGCTCTTTTAGAAAATAAACCCATGTCATCCTTGTATAATCATCAATAAAAATGATAAAATACCAATTCTTGCCTTTTGACATAGTTGGTATTTTTCCGACAATATCACTGTGCACTAACTCCAACGGTGCACATGCTCGCCAAGCTCCTCCATGTGCAAAAGATGCCCGAATTTGTTTGCCAAAAATACAACCTTCACATTAATCAGATTTCAAATTAATGCTTGGTAAACCTTGTACCATACCTTTGGTTCTAAGCAGCTTCAAGGCTTTGTAGTTAAGATGACCAAATCTCTTATGCCATAACTCAGAGTTATCGCCTATTTCACTTCTTAAGGCCAATTGAGTGGGATAACTCATTTTCAATGAAAAATTCCTATTTTTCTCCATATCCACCTTTGCAATAAGGCGATTCCCATTCTTGCAATCTAGTATCTTGCAAGAGAAATCTTCAAAATGAACAGCATATCCATGTTCTAGCAGTTGCCCAACACTTAGCAAATTCTGCTTCAGATCGGGTACCAATAAAACATCTCGAATAAATTTTTGATCATTTTCCATTTGGACAGCTATACGGCCCTTACCTTCAGATTGAGCTAAAGAACCATTTCCCATGCGAATCTTTGCCTGATAAGATGAGTCAATATCTCAAAATATATCCCGATTGGAAGACATATGGTTTGTACAACCACTGTCCACAATCCAAGTATCTTCTTTTTCATCTTGGGCAATTTGACAAAAATAAACTGCTCCTTCTGAATTATCCTCTTCTTCTGAGAAATTTGCTCGATTAATATCTCGGGTTCTACAATATTTGGCAATATGCCCTTGCCTTTTGCATTTGTTGCAAGTCATATTTTTCCAGCATCTATCTGTAGTGTGACTAGATTTTTTGCAAATATCACACTAAAAATTAGAACTAGCCTTACCTTTTTATCTTTTATCTTCAGTCGGCTTTTTCTGCACATCTTTTCTCAGATCAACTCTTCTTTGATAATTTCCACTATTTCTTGAATTTTGGGATTTGAAGCTCAGCTTTGACCGGAAGGCGCTTTCAACTAAGCTCCCTGCACGCTGTAGCTTCCTTTCTTCATGAGATTCCAACGAACTCATTAGTTGTTGGACAGTAAGAGTCGCCAAGTCCTTAGACTCCTCAATTGTAGCAACAATATATTCAAACTTTTCTGGTAAACTGATCAAAATTTTCTCGGCAATCTTTTGATAAGTAATTTCCTCACCGTAGGTGCGCATCTGGTTCACTACCTCGATGACTCTCAAGAAGTAATCCTTTATCTTCTTGGACTCCTTCATCTGCAGATTTTGAAACTGCCTTCGCAAAGTTTGTAACTTTACGGCTAAAACTTTTTGCAGTACCTTGAAACTCCTCCTTTAACTTGTCCCAAGCTTCTTTTGAGGTCTTGGCACCGATAATCCGTGGAAATAAACTTTCCGCAACACCTTGTTGAATCAAAAACAAGGCCTTGGCGTCCGTCATCTGGTTTTCCGCTAGAGTTTTCTTCTACTCTGGTGTAAGAACTTCTTCAGCAGCGTACCTTTTGTAGCCGATCTCCACAATATCCCACAATCCTTGCGATAGTATTAACATCCGCATCTTGATGTTCCACGTATCGTAATTCTCGCTTGAGAATACGGGAACTATCGACTGCGCCATCTCGACGCCTGAACTCGAAGCCATAATCTCGGCTCCAAAAAATAGCATGAACGAACTACTCCGCTACGCCTGACTCGAACCTGGTGCTTTGATACCAGTTGTTGGGAATTTGAAGCTCTTAGAAGAAGCAAAGAATTGGGATAGAGGAGTAACTAGCTTAAAGCATCAAACTATGATTTATTGGCTCTCTTACAAACATAACACTTACAAGCTTTTCTGGAAAAAGTCCTGACTTATACTCAAGCATACATCTCACACACACGTAGAGAAAGGAAGAGGATTGCAGGTCCTTTTATAGCCAAAACACACCGACTAAACCAACCGACTTGGTTGCAAATTATATCTAATGTAGTTGGCAGACAGCACTAGAAAACTCTTAGTTGGCTTGGTATGCTAGATATTTCTTGGCTTACACAGCCAGATAAGTTTCTAGCTCCATCTATTGCTTTCTCTTTATCAGTTCAAGACTCCAGCTCATAATTTAAGTCAGCCGATTGCATGCATAGCTGTTTCTCCCGTATGTAGAAACTACTCAAATCTTTGCTTTGGCCAGAAGCTTCACGAGCCAATGCCGACAACAATAGTTAGCTTCAGATTTTTAGCACAACTCATATATATATGCATGTCGGCTGTTACAAGATACATTTTGTTATCCATAACAAGAAAATAAATTAGTGTCAACAGAAGGTCGGGAGGAAGAAGCAGCTTGGGGCCGATGCCTTTTGAGGCTGGCAATACGCATTGGCCTTTCGGAGCTGCTCTTGGTGGTTGTGGCGTGTGTCTTCCTTGGTCTAATGGAATCTACTGTCGAGAAGCTCAGCTAGCTCTTGGCAGAGAAGCACCGCGTGAGACGCAAAGAGAGCTTGGAGGTAGCCGTCTGTGAAGTCTTTGCATGCCTTATCAGGGGAGGGTGGCACGTTGTGGGTCTTCCGGTCTTCAGAAGAGGCTAAGATGGCATGCCCTATTGGATCTTCATTGTGGCAACAACCTTCTCTGTAGGCGAAGATCTTCAGACCAATGACGAGATGCTCTTGTTTCTGAAATCTGCAACCACGTGCTGACGCCTGAAATCAGACCAGGAGGTCGAATCGGGAGTAAAACGGCAGTCAGACCCGGAGAACACCGGCGGTCAGACCGGCAACTGCGGTCAGACCGGGTGGAGGACGGTGGTTAGACCAGAAGGTGAACGGCGGTCGAACCTCCGATTACTGTAGCGCTTCCGGGACAACTCAGAAAACCAGAACACAAGATGCATAGCAATGATTTTTGTGGGGCAATTTTCTTCTCTATTTGCTCCTCAATTTATAGTAGTAGCAATACATGAAATACAGCAAGTATTAACTGTACAAACTAAGAATCCTGATCAAACTTTGAGTCCTGATCCGAACTGGACATGAAACAAGCAGAAAACTGAAAACAGACTTTCTGAAGATTGCTACTCGGAGACTATCTTCCGTTATTGCCGTGTCTTCTGCTGTTGTCGTCTGCAGATCGGGATGCTTCAGGATTAGGTCCAACATTCTCCTCTAGAGGTATGACAGGGCCAAGGGGAACAGTCATAGATATGCAAGGGGTCGTGCGACTTCCAACGCTGATCCCCGTCTCTAGGAGAAGGCCATGCACGGCTGTGCTAGTCATGCTTGCGGTGGTGGTAGGCATCGTCGTCGTCATTATCATCCCGACGGGCATGACTTTGTCTGTCATCGCCACAGCAAGAGACACGGCCAGAACATCCTGGCTTGATTTGGTGGGAGGTGGGGGTTGGAGTTGCTTTGGTTGATGATGCGCTTGTCCTCTGCTTGATCTAGCGTGCCATCGATGACTCCAAGGCACCACGACAAGCCATGCTTTGTTGGCTTGAAAGGCACGCTAGGGCTAGAGCCATGCTTAGCCTCAACAGGGGCAGAGAAGTCTTCGACAAAGTCCAGGTGGAGAAGGACCTTGAACATGAGACCCTTCTTGCAGCGATGGGGTTCTGGTGTGCTGGAGTGGGGGCCTGCTGAAGAAGAAGTATGAGGGACACCATCGGTGTAGGTGACCCAGGTTATCTTTGGGATGGCACTAAGGTTTGCTGTCCATGCCCATAGGTTGAGGGTGCAGGCATCATCTTGGTGAAGAGATCTCTAATTGATGTAGTGCAAGGAGCACTTGTTGCCGATCACTCTGCTAGCCACCTCCTCGTTCCATGCATGCAGGGGAATGCCCTCCAGGAATAACCTAACATGGAACCTCAGAGTTGCTCTAAAAGCATGGCGGAGAGGTTGTTAGAAAACACACCAGGAACTACGTACTCACCCGTGGACACTTCTCTTACAAGAACACACACACATACAAGAGCAAGCCTAGAGTACTTAGAGAGAACACATACACTCCTATTCTCTTGTACTACTTAACTCAAAGAAGATGAATACAGGGAACACTAAGAGACGCCTAACTCAGGTCACGTCAGTTTCATATGCTCCTATTCAACTTAGGCAAACTGATTACAGAGTTGGTATTTAAAGACACATGAGCTAATGAGCCCGTTACGCTACGTGCGACACTAGCCGCAATAACTGGATCATGAGTGTGACTAGCTCAGCGCCTACTCGTACATGCATGCAGGACTCCCTTATCAACTAACCAATGCATGCATGCAAACCTGGACCATTTCCTGCATGCGCACAATGCCTTCTACATGCAAGCTAGACTTATTCCTTAACTAACTTCACCACTAATGCATGCACTCCTACGACATGTAAATACGTGCAACACATACATGCAACAAAATTCATGCCAAATCAAAATACAAAAATACTAATGACAAGATTATTTCTAACAATCACCCCTAATCTTGTCATGTGTTATTTGAGCACCTCCTCACCAAACTTCAAAGTAGCGCCGGTTCGTCATAGGCATCAGCCATAACGAGATGCGCCTCCTCCTTTTTCTTGTGGCATTCGGAAGCAAAATGCCCATAGTCATTGCAATTGTAGCATCTTACTTTGGCCTTGTCAAATTTGCGATACCTGCGGTTTCGGCCAGCATTGCCATCGGAACCGTCGCCTTCGCGCTTTGACGATCGGGCCTCCCACTCGGACCGCGTGAGGAGAAGATGTTCGTTGTTGTTGTCGCCATCCAGAATGCGTAGACGCTCCTCATACGCCTTGAGGCGGCCGATCGCTTCTTCCACCGTCATTGTCTTCAAGTCCCCAAATTGCTCAATAGTTGAGGCAATCTGCAGGTACTTGTTCAGGACAGCGCGGAGAAGCTTCTTCACGACGTAGCTTTCCTCCATTTTGTCGCCAAGACCGCGGATCTGGTTGACGAGAGTCGTCAATCTCACGGCGAAGTCGTCCACCGACTCCGTTTCCTTCATGGCAAACCCTCGAACTCACTCTTAAGGGTTTGCACACGCGCCTCCTTGACGCGATCGGCGCCGATGTACATCGTCTTGAGTGTGTCCCACGTAGCTTTTGCCGTCTCCTTTTCGGCGAGTAGGAGGAGGGTCTCCTCCGGGACTCCTTGAAATATGGCGGCAAGAGCCATCTGATCTTTGCGCTCATCAACGTCGTTGGCCACCACAGCTTCCCAGACGCCTTGGGCCTTCATGAACACATTCATCTTGATTGCTCATGTGGCGTAGTTGCTCTTGTTCAGCATAGGGTATTGAAGAGAGACGCTGCTTTCTCTTCTCGGTACCCTTGACGGACCACCGTCGGCAACGATGGCGTGACCCGACGGCGACACCGATCTTGTCCTCGACATGGCTCTGATACCAAATGTTAGAAAACACACCAGGAACTACTCACCCGTGGACACTTCTCTTACAGGAACACACACACATACAAGAGCAAGCCTAGAGTACTCAGAGAGAACACATACACTCCTATTCTCTTGTAATATTTAACTCAAAGAAGATGAATACAGGGAACACTTAGAGACGCCTAACTCAGGTCACGTCAGTTTCATATGCTCCTATTCAACTTAGGCAAACTGATTACAGAGTTGGGATTTAAAGACACACGAGCTAATGAGCCCATTACGCTACGTGCGCCACTAGCCGCAATAACTGGATCACGAGTGTGACACTACTACAGAAAGGCTAATAGTAGACGGCAAATCACAGACGGTTTTGTGAAACCGTCTGTAATGTAAACTATTACAGACGGTTTTAATTTGAAGGCCGTCTGTCGTATTTGTGGCGGGAAAAAGGAGTATCACAGACGGTTCTTACCTCTGAACCGTCTGTGATACTGGAATATCACAGACGGTTTTTATTAAAAACCGTCTGTGATAATCTGGGATTATCACAGACGATTTTTTATTAAAAACCGTCTGTGTTGTGTCGACTATCACAGCCGGTTGTTGTTAAGAACCGTCTGGGAATGTTCACAGACGGTTTTTCATAAGAACCGGCTGTGATGTCCCTTTCTCTGTCATATTCTAGATCAGAGGTTAATATATAAGTACACATTGCTTCTAATAAAACTACAGAACTACTGAGACAAGAGATCACAAATTAAAGGCAAATTTATTAATTTCAATTAGAGGCAAATTTATTACAAAAGTCACACAGGTACAGAGTTTCCCAGATTGTATTCTTTTGGGCTTCGTAAGCTTCTTCTTCAACTTGGGGACTTGGAGGATCAGCCGCTAAATTCTCGAACACCGTTAAGATTGCCCTTGTCCTTAGCACTTCCTCCTGCAGCCTGGGCAAATGATCAGCAGCATCCATAATGTCGTAGAGGATAGCATGAAAAGATTCCTCAGAATCTGTCGTTTCTGTTTGATCGGCAAGGCTATCCATCAGTCTCTGCAATGTGTGTAGAGCTTCTTCCGCATTGCGCACATTGTGGAGAAGAACCAGGGTGAGGGCCGTTTCCCTTTCTTGAGCGGCAGCGAGACGCCTCCGTCGATGGCGGAGGATCAGGCCAAGCTGACGGATGCAAGAAAGTCGGGGAAGAAGAGCAGGGCGGGTGCGGAGAAGCTGCTCCAGATGCAAATTGCTGGCCGCCTGTGTAAGGTTCCGGCCGAACAATTCGTGATGAACAGATGAGAGGAAGGAGATGATCACAAGAACAGTAGTAGAAGCCATGTTGTATTGTATATTGTATTGTACGTACGTAGAAGAGACCTGGATTAGGAGCGCATATTTAACCTTTAGCACAAACGGTTCGTATACCCAAACATTAATGATATAGACGCTTCGTATAACGATCGAGAGACGTTAATTAGACGATCGAAACACGAAGCGTTCTGGCATCGAAACACGCGCGAAGCGTTCTGGTATGAAGCTTATGACAGACGGTTTTTAATAAAAAAACCGTCTGTGATAATATTTATCACAGACGGTTTTTTAGAAAAAACCGCCTGTGATAAGCATTATCACAGACGGTTTTTAAGTAAAAACCGTCTGTGATAACTAAGGCATTTATTGCGCTGCTCATACCTCATCTGTCTTCATTTCGATCCAGATCCAGCCACTGCTGCGCACTTTTTCACTCGGGAGGAAGCTAGGCGATTTTAGGCCAGTTAATTTGGTGGGAAGAGGCAGAGATTGAGCTTTGAAGATTCATACTTTGCTAGTTGCTCTAGATATGGTTAGTAATGCAATTTATTTTTTCTTTAATTGCATTACAATTTAGGTCTAAGTAATCCATGAGTGGTTATTGAAGATTGTTAATTTGCAAAATTGTTGGTTATATAATAGCTGTTGTGTTTGTAATATGAATTGAGCTAGCAAATTAAGTCTCAATATAATAAATGTGGCCGGTATATATGTAGTTATAATTAGTTAATCTAGATTTTAATACTAAGTTGTTATATATGTACGTAACGTAGGACCGAAGCTGGATGTATGCCGCGAGCCGTGTGAGTGAAGAGTACATTAATGGCGTTTCTGCTTTTATAAGAGCTGCCGAGGAGGATATGTTGAATAAGGGGGTGGAATATATGTGTTGTCCATGCACTGACTGCGAGAATGTGAAGATGTTTAAGAATCGAGGGCAAATTGAATCGCACTTGATTCGGAGGGGTTTCAAAAAGGATTATACGTGTTGGACCAGTCATGGCGAAGTGAATGATCATATGCCGCCGGATGACATCGCCGGTGAAGTGAATGATATGCCCCCGGATGACATCGCCGGTGAACTGAATGACATGCCGCCGGCTGATGTCGATTGTGGCTTGGATTCGGATAGGTTGCACGATGATAATCTGGATCAGATGCTTCGCGATGTAGAAGAGAACTATGATGAGAGAGTATGTTAAATTCCGTGGCTTGATGGAGGACTCAGAGAAACCTTTGTACACGGGCTGCAAGTACACCAGGTTGTCGGCCGTGCTTGAACTGTTGAAATTGAAGGCAAGTGCCACCAGCAGCAGCCGGGCAACACGTGTGGATACTACGTGTGCCACCATATGAGACTACTCCTCGATTCCACCAAGATCACTAATCCTAAGGTTTGTCAATCTTCCCACAATTATTTCATACATGTCACGTGTTATATGTGCGCGCGTTGATATTCCTATCTACAGGTTGCGCCCATCTCTAAATCTGCATTGGAACAGGTGGACTTAGCAAAAATTCGAGGAGAGTTGCTTTGGTTTTTGTGGGCTAAAGTCATCAAATCAGATGGAGAGTTCCACTGCGCAGATTGATTTTTTGTTGCTCTTATCACTCTGTAATTCTGAATTTGTAAATGGATATTTTATTTCATTTCAATTAATTCATTTGCGAAATGGATGCCTTATGTCTGTGAATGAAATGTGATGTGAATTGGATGTTTGTCAAATGAATTGAGATGTGAATTGGATGTTTGTTAAATGAATTGAGATGTGAATTGGATGTTTGTCAAATGAATTGAGATGTGAATTGTATGTATACTTGTTTATCTGCTTGTTTCAGAGGGCATGGCTAGCATTTCCTGAGGCTAGCCAATAAACAGAAATAGATTCTGTTAGGGGGGAGGAATATCACAGACGGTTTTTCATTAAAAACCGTCTGTGATTGTCAGATATCACAGACGGGTTTTCAGTACAAACCGTCTCTGATTATCGGATATCACAGACGGTTTTTCATTACAAACCGTCTGTGATTATCCGATATCACAGACGGTTTTTTATAAAAAACCGTCTGTGATATCGGATAATCACAGACGGTTTGTAATGAAAAACCGTCTGTGATAACTTGGATTATCACTGACCCATAATTTCAGACGGTTCAGATAACCGTCTGTGATGACGATTTCGAACCGTCTGTGATGACCTTTTCTGTAGTAGTGTGACTAGCTCAGCGCCTACTCGTACATGCATGTAGGACTCCCTAATCAACTAACCAATGCATGCATGCAAACCTGGACCATTTCCTGCATACGCACAAAGCCTTCTACATGCAAGCTAGACTTATTCCTTAACTAACTTCACCACTAATGCATGCACTCCTACGACATGTAAATACGTGCAACACATACATGCAACAAAATTCATGCCAAATCAGAATACAAAAATACTAATGATAAGATTATTTCTAACAGAGGTTTCCATGGCCTGACGTGGAGGTTCATGCTGTGGAAGGAGAACCTCTGAAGCCCGGCCACCTCGTCCCGGTGATGTCTATGCTCGAAATTCACAAGAAAATTCTCCGGGTAGTGGTGGTGAACTGAGAACTCTGAGGAGTGCAGGTTAAAATGCCGCCTTAAACCCTCCACAATTGCGGTGATTTCCATGTCAAGCCTCGACTTGCCCAGCCAGAGCACGGCCGAGTAGCCTTCCTTCTTCTGCAATACCCAACGCTGTTCCCTAGAGGAGGGAATAATACAGGCATCCTCTTCTAGTCAGGTTGCCAAATCACCGAGGGGGTGCGCCATGTCGAAGCGAGCTATTGCTGACGGTGAGGGGAGGGACGTTTCTGGCGGGGCGGCTGAGGGAGACAAGGCCGGCCTAGGACGTGGACTAACAGGAGCGGAGGAAAGCGAACGGAAAACTACTGGAGTGTAGCGGGGAGCTGTTGGGGCGAGGGACTGCTAGGAGTAGTGTCTGATTTTGTGGCCGAAGCGAAGGCAGCGAAAGCACTTGGGTGGATCCCGACAGTAGCAAGCGTTATGGTCACGGCTTAAGTAGTTGAAGCATCTTCCTCTCTAGTACGTTCAAGGAAGAACCGGAATTGCTTCTGACCTTCTCCGCGAGGCACGCCACCATAACTTGCGCTTAACCAGCGTCCATTGATGCGTGGTGCGTTGGTTAGTTGGAGAGGAGGAGCCTGTCACCTCGGTTGCAGGGCATGATGACCTCGCAGAGGAGGAGCGGCGTCGGTCTGGTGAAGCAATTATCACTAATTTGAGTTGACGAGCAGCTTGAATGTGCTCTGCAAAGGTCACTCGTCGCGCCGTGTGCCTACCTCCGGGAAGATTTTGCGGGATTTGAGGCGGCTTGTCTTCAAAGCTGGAAATTGGAGGAGTAAATACTTGCGACGGTAGTGGTCGGACTTCAAAACGAGCTCCCTCAGCGGTGCACTTGGGGTTCCCGAGGTCTCTTGAGGAAGAGCGAGGACTAAAGTTGCGGATGCTATCGATCCCGGTTGAGCAGGGGGCCGCGGAGCTGAGGCGGGGGCTGCCGGATCCTTGGCGGGGGGTGTGGATCCGGTGCTGCACGGTCCCGGAGGTTGGCGGCCGGCCGAGGACGGACGGCAGGGACGGTGGGGAGATGGCCATGGAGGGGCCGGAGAGGCTGGATCTGGGAGGTTGGCACTCGGCGGCGACGCCCAAGAGGAGGGAGCAGGTAGGGGGGGTTGGGGGGCAGATCTGGAGGTGGGGCGGGAAGGTGGACGCCGTGGCTGGAGTGGCCGGCGGCGGAGCCCAGGAGGTCAGAGAGGATGTAGATGCCTAGCTCTTTTTTGCTCTGTTGCTGCTGATGCCTTTATATCAGCATGAGACGCAACACTAGATGATTTCGATTTTTTTCATATACCTTTGGATATCTGCTGCCTTTCATCAAAGCACGGTTGATCTGTGTGCACTACCTACCACTGAGGCCTATACTAATCACATGTCTATTGTTGCAGGATCAAATCTGATGCTCATACAAAAAATGGTTTTGTCCCTCTCCATCGGCGCCGGAGGAGACTGTGGATTCAGCTACCGTAAGAGACGTTAAACCCTAGCACCACTTCCAGATTTCAATTCCCTTTTGTTTTAAGAGGGTAAAAGATGCTACTCTCGTTGGCCTTTGTGACACATGTGGCGGAAGCAGAATGTGGTTGCTGGCCTGGTACCATGCCGTTATTTGTTGGATTGACCAAGCTGAAGGAGGCCATGTTTTTCAGAGGGTTTGTTTAGGCAAAAGTGATAAGTGAGGATATTGGTATTTTAGTTATAGAAAACTCAAATGATTGATTTCCGTTGCATTTTTGTCTAATATCCAACTATACATACTGTCACCTAATTGCAAACCTGGGTTTACTGCTAAGTCAGTAAGTCCTGATGACCTATTATGGTATCATCTGCATTTCATAGATCGTAGGATTTTTTTATTACTATTTGAGTCATTGTTGGTAACAACATTAAACTTGGTCTACAGTTCTGCACACAGGTAATATATTGTCCTCAGTGGCGGACCCAGGATAAAATTATAGGTAGGGCGAAGTCTAACGGCCGACAGTAGTACCCAAAAGCAAAATAATCCATGATCAAACTATGTTACAATCGCACTAATAAAAGTATGTGATACGAAATAGAAACAACAACTACAATTCGCATGTTAACATATGTAGATAACGGAAGGACAATAAAAATACCTCACTAATGAAGATTAATCAACAATTGTATATGAGCTATAAAATAAACAACCTGTCAATTGTGAAAGATAGATAAATCAGTAGTGTCACAATTCGATAATAGAATATAAAAGATACAATACAAAAGAAGACAAAAATATACCAGTAAATAACTAAGTACGTCTAAGAGAACGAGGCATTTTCATTCTTCGAGTTTTCATGTCTTGAAATTGTTTCTTGATTTTTTCATGATCAAGTCCTTTGAATATCTCTCACTCGATATAGCACACCATCAAGTCATTAAGCCAATCATCGGACATCTTATTACGCAAATCGGTCTTGATAATATTCATAGCCGAGAAGACTCTTTCAACCGATGCTGTCGCCACCGGTAGTAGCAATGCTAACTCGATGAGGCGGTAGACCAATGGAAATGCAATATGCCTTTCAGTTTCAACCAACTTCACGGCCAGACTTCCAAGATCAACAATGATGTGATCCGGGTTGAATTCCTTAATACCTTCATCCATTTATTGCAGTTGTTCAGCTACAGTCTCTTGTTCTTGTGGTCGTTGTTGTGCTTGGACTTGGTTCAATTGGACTTCATGTTGAGATTGTACACGTACGGCCACTGTTCCGCTTTGCTTGGTACTTCTGCTTGACAATTTGCTAAAATAGCTATTCAAATCCTTTCTATTCATTTTGAATTTGAACAAGTCTCATATCACTGTTTCTGAAGAGGTAAAAATATAAGTACCCTCATTTTGAAACTAATACTCAAATATACAATCTACATAAAAGTACAAGCTAGTTTACATATTCTACAATCTACATAAAATTTTTACAAGCTATCAAAACTAATACTCAAATATACAAATCTGAAATCTAGAATAAATAAAATTTATTGTACCTTTATAAAATAGAAACTATAAAAATGCAGATGCTCAAATAGTCAATTCATTTATGGATTTATTCACCCCCTTGGCTCCTCACGCAAATCAGCAAATGGCCAAATGGGCAATCGGGTCGGGCGGTCGGGCCAGAGAGCCACTCACAGACTCACTCACTCAGCACTCAGGCCTCTCCGCCAAACTGCCGAAGCCGACTCCTTCCTCAAATCTCCCGGAGGCGCCGAGCCGCCGACTGCTTCCTTAATCCGCCGAGGCGCCGACGCCCGCTGCTCCTCAAATCTCCCGGCCTCAGCGGCTCAGCCGACACCCGGGCCCGACTGCTACGCCTCCCCGCCTCGCGCCTCCGGGCCCGGGCTCCCCGGCCCCCGCCTCCCGCGCTCCCCGGAGTCCCGGTCTCCCGGACCCCGGCCACCGCCTCCCGGGCTCCCGGCCTCCCCGCCGCCACGCCGTGCCGCCGAGCAACGACTCCTCGCCTCCTCCGCCTGGGCGCCACCGTGTCGCTCGGGATCTAGGGTTAGCGCTTCTTGGACTTGGTGTTGCCCGTGAGTTCTCTGCTAGACGCTAGACAGTATATCAGTATATCTCTTCTCTTGCTTTGTTGGGCTTGGGCCTTGGGCCGTGTGTGGTATTTGGGTGTTGCTTGGAGCCTTGGACTAATGGACTTGGGCCTGTGCTTCCGGCAAGATGTGAGTGTATGACCGGAGTCCGGAGGGGGGGTTCCGGCCGGCGGAGCTCGGGCGGCCGCCCGACCTCGCCCGAAGGGCAGGTCCGCCCCTGATTGTCCTTGAACCTGGAAATCAAAAGCAATTATGTGAGAAGACAGCTTTCATTCATTTAGCTGTGATAACTTATATAGGCCCTGTTTGGCACAGCTTCACCAACAGCTTCATGAGCTGTTGTGAGCTGTTTTTTGCCAAACACCCTTTTTGCAAACAGCTTCATGGGTGAAGCTCCTTTTTTTGTGCTCTCACAAAGGAATGGGGAGAGGTGAAGCTGAAAAAAGTAGTTTTTCACAGCTCTCTCCCTCAGGCCCGCAGTCCTAGAAACCCACTGCCCCTCTAGTTCACCAAAATTACACGCATTTGCCACTAGTCCATCCCGTTCACCTCTCCCGTTCACGAAACATAAACAAGGCACTAATATTGCTTCCTAATGATTTTAATTTTTTATTATTTTTTATTTTAATGTTTTAATTCATACTCATTCAAATATATTATTTTTTAATTCATATGACCATATACAAACATACAACTCCAAATGTTAGAATAAGTCAGGTAAACAGGGGTATCTTGGACAATTGCCCTCTCTCAGCCATGCATGAGCTGTTGGTGAAGCTGTTTTACCAAACAGTTTTCCAAAATAGATTTAGCTTCATCGGTGAAGCTGCTCGTGAAGCTGAAACAAAAAAAAACAGCTTCATTAGTGAAGCTGAGCTGTGCCAAACGGGGCCATAGATTTTTATTTAGCTGTTTCCACAATTCTTTTCGTTGCAACTCTTGGTTGCTATTTTTGTTACTTAGAATATAGACTTGTAGACTCCAACCTCCTACGGTTTTTTTTTTGACAAAAGTAGAGTATCCGAGGGCATCTTCAGCCAAGTTTATGTGTATGAGTGTATCTACAGAGCATGTTCCAGTGCTTCCAAGATACCATACGAGGGATCACTACAAGCTTCTTTGGATTGATTGTGATGCATCTGAAGAAGACATCAGGAGTGCAAGGAACTTCCTCATTCAACAGTATGCTGGGCATGAAGCAAGTGAAGAAGCTATTGAAGGTGCTTATGAGAAAATAATAATGAAGAGCTACCAGCAGCGGAAGAAAACAAAATTTAATCTGAAAACAAGCTAAAAAAGCGAGTCGAGGAATCCCCGTCATGGCTTAAGGCACTGCTTGGATATTTTGAGGTGCCATCGATGGGTGTCATTTCCAGAATATTATTCTTTTTTGCTTTCATTGCTGGATGACCTTTTAAGGTCTGCCATTTCTTGTTTGATGACATGTTTCAATTGCATGGTGGCTCAAGGAAGCTAATCTACAAAATGTGTGAAATGTAACTTGCTCATTCTACAGTACCCACTAAGTGTCATTAGCTTCCAGATGAGTACCAAAATGATAAATTCAAAATTATTGCCGGCTCCCGTCAGCCCTGTGCATGTGTTTAATTACTCATGTTTTTATCTGACATTTTGGAGGATTTTCGTGCCGTAGTGATTCTCTGAGGCTCTAATTAATGGGATCATAAGTGATAAAGCATCCTTGGGGGTGAGGGGATGACGATGGAATGGTTGGCTTGGGTTGTGAGGGTCTGTGGTGGCTTGCCCACTGCGAGGTGGTGTGACCGTGCAGGAAGCTAGCCGCTGGTGGGCTACAAGACTTGGCAAGCTAGGGCATTTCTTTGGAGGGCTTACTAGGAGTACAAGGATGCTACTGACCAAAGGAATTGAAAGGAAATTACCTGCACAAGGAGAATTGAATTGGCGGCTTACTTGGGGATTTTCGAAGGTCGACGGCGATGCGACGGTCATCGGAGCAATTGAGGTGTGGGTGGCTTACCTAGGCATCAGTACACTCAACGGAGGGTCTTGGGGGCTTTTATAGAGGCTGTGAGGCGGTTTGGCACAGTCGCCACCTTGCTCGGTTTGCGGCGCGTGGCCGAGACAAAGGCGCGGAAATTCTCGGCGATGGCGCTAGGTGTCAGGTCTTCTCGAGAGCTGCGTTGCGGCGGTCAAATGCACAGAGTTGTCAGGTCGGCTGAGTGAGAAGTCATGTGGGAGAGGTCGACCATGAGAAAGGTGGCTGAGTGAGAAGTCATGTGGGAGAGGTCGACCATGAGAAAGGTGGTGTTGTGGCGGCAGTGATATTTTCGAACGGTGAACAATGTCGTCTCACTGTGTCATGGACAGATGGATGGGAAGGATGCTGCGACTGGAAATTGGGGGGCTTGAATGGTGAAGAAAGGTGGTGAATCGAGTGAACAATCAAATGAAATCAATTCTCAACAAAAATCAAAATTGTTTTCAAAATTTCAATTTGTATCAGTTTTACTGAGCCCTCCCATTCCATGCAGCGCTAGCACAGAGCATTCCAGCTCATCGCCCTCCAACCACTGCGTGAGTGTCTCTTGTTATCTTCAATCCCAACGAGATCTTCTTCGCCAAGGGAACACGAAATGCTCGCTAAATCATGCATCTGGAAGACGGAGAAGCACTTTGGCATGTCAAGAGCCATCAAATCCACATCTTGCAAAGCATTATCATCATTATTACACATAGTTGGAGCCAGTACAAAATTCATTACCTCTCTTTCACACACTGACCCATTAAATTCCCCTTCTACCTTCAACAACCAATACAATCCCACCTCACACAATTCCAAATGCTAGGGATGCAAACAGAGCAGATACGGACGGATATTGCTCATCCCGTATCCTTTTCCATATTTTCTGTCGGAGTCGGAGTCGGACACGGATAGTGCTGGATACGAATATGAATGCGGATATTCTCGGTCACGAATACGGAGCGAATACATGCCGCTCCGAATACGGTTAGTTTCAGTCACGAATATTTAATCGGATAATGCACGAAAGCAAATTTCACATGGTGACAGAGACAAATTAAGCAAATTGAGATCTAATACGAGTGTACCGACATTGCAATAGCCACCGAAACAAGAAATCTTATATAAATAAATGATGCTACATTTCAAGATGAGTCGGAGATCCCACCTGGCTGGCGGAGAGGCTAGGTATCCGACTCCGTTTTCTGTATCTGGTAACTATTCAGTAACTATTCAGGTAACTATCCGGTAACTATCCGGAAAAATATTTGGATAGTTCCGTATCCGTCGGATAATGCTTTTTCCGAATCCGTTTCCGTATATGACAAAAAATATCCGAATCCATTTCCGTATCCGACAAAACCTTCAGATATCCGAAAATTTACTCTGAATTGTATCCGAATTAAAACGGACAGACGGGCGGTCAGAAAATATCCGCTCCATTTGCACCCCTACCAAACATTACATTGCCATTTGGTCACCCCTCTACCGCCAAGAACAAGAAAACCAAAACATCCCTGTCCTCCAAAATAAACAATCAAGAGAGAAGCATACATCAATAGTGACACAAAGGCCCCTACATGATTGAAACAGACCTTGATGCCTTCTGGACGTACCACCATCACAACCACTTCTCCCCTAAAGGCACTGGTACATGTCTATGGGCTGGCTCCATGTGCTGGCGCCAAAAATATCACAGGCACTGCTGGTTGCGATGCCCATGGTGGCTGGATTTGTAGTAGCACCGGTGGTGTTGGTGATTGAATTCACGCACAGCAGGATCTCACTTAGGGCACACAGCCTGCTCTCCAGCTCCATCTTCTGTGTTTGCAGCACTGAGTTTTGTGCTTGCACTGCCACAAGGTTTTGGGTGGTCACGCTCAGTGCCATGCTGAGCTGCTGGTTCTGGTTCTTCAGTTGGTTCACCTGTTTTTGTAACACAACATCCCTCTTAGCAATATGGATTTCTTTTGTTCTTGTTTTTCATGTAGAAGATGTGGTATTTGTTTGGTGAGGATTCAATCTATGATACTGCAACTCATGATGATAAATAAAATTTTTAGTGTTGTTGAAAGAATTAGGTAGGAAGCAATGGGTGGAGCCTTTTGGAAAAGGCTGCACAATAATTGAGTTTGTTTTGAGCAGACATTTCTAGTGGGCCTTTGTTTTCATCTGTTTTGCTTTTCACCTGTGAAAAGCCCCAAAATTTCAACCAAAATTTTCCTTAATTTTTGCTGCATTTTTGAGTGATTTTTGAAAACTTTCCTTTTTGGGAAAGTTTTCCCAGCCGCCGCTTTCCCTTTTCGGCCTGGCGCCTTCTCCCTCGCGTTGGCGCCTCCTCCTTTCCCGCCTCCTCTTCTCCCCAGCGCCTCCCGCTCTTCTCTCGCGTTGGCGCCGCCCCGATTCTGCCTTCCTCCCGCGCCCAGCGCCTTCCTCCGCGCCCCTCGCTCGTTGGCGCCCGGCTCCCTTCCGCCTTCGCCTCGCGCACGCGCGGAGCGCTGCGCGCTGCGCCTTGCGCCCGCCTCCCATCGCGCGGACAGCGCCGCCCTCGGATTCGCCTCGCCCGCGCGCCGTCCCGACCGTCGCGGTCCAAAACCGTGGGCGTCCTGCGCCACGCGTCGCACCGCATCAGCCCTGGGGCCCGCCTGTCAGCCCCGGCTCCTCCCTCTCCCGCGCGCGGACGCTACCTCGCCCATGCCCGCGCCTCACCTGCTCCTGTGCCGTCCCGTCGCCATTACTCCTGTGCAGAGCCGGCGTCACCCCGGTCACCCCTCCATTCCGCGGAGGAGACGGCCGACCTGCTCCTGTTGACCCCGGAGCCCGCCCAGTGGCTTCTCCTCCACGCCCCGTTCCCCTCCGCTCGGGGTATAAAATCCCCCCTTCGGCTCCTCGCTCCTCCTTTGCCTCCCGAGTCGTTCCACCACCTCCATTCACCTCCCACCGCTCCAGAGCCACTCCTGGAGCCGCTGATTGGAGCCCCGCCGCCCGTAGCTCCGCCTTCGCCGCTCCCTACGCCGGTGGCCCCCGGGAGCCAATCTCCCCCTTCCCTCGCCCATTCTTCAATTACATTCGCCTGGAGCATCTCCACCCTCCCCTAACCCCTTTGCCGCCCTCCTCTGGACAGGTCAAGCCCCGTGGAGCGCCGCCGTCGAGACCCCCTTCCGGCAGCAACCACCTCACCGTGGCCAGACCTCCCCGCAGCTCCCCAACCTCCGCCGTCGCCACCAACGTGAGCACCCGGTCCCCGTGAACGTGTAGCCGTGGCCGTTTGAGCTAACTCGCCGCCGGTGATCTTCCTCGCCGCCAAGTACCCGAACCACCCCCTTCTACCTCCCGTCCTCCCCGGTGATCCCCTCGCGTCCCCGCTGCCCAAAATGGGTTCCTCTCTCGAAGCCGCACCCTGCCAGTGCCCTCGATGGTCGCCGACGAGTCCCCTAGCGCCCAGGCCGCCGTCGCCACCGTAACCTCGCCGCGGGGTTACTGTAGCGGCTGGAGGTTGAAGACGATCCTCCCCGCGACGTGGCCTCTTCTCCGCCGACCGATCCCACCTCCACCTTCTAACCTCACCCGCCCGATCCTCCGAATCGTTTCGCCCGCGTCCCCGCTTCGCCACCGTCCGATCTCCGCTCGCGTCATCCGAGCCTTCGGGCCGTTCCGCATCTCCGCCGCCCGCGCCGTCCACGCGGCGGCCATCCGACCCGCTCGGGTGCGCGCGCTGCCGGGCCACCTCCCTCGGCCCACCCCGTTCCCGCGCGCGCGCACGCGCGCAAGCAGGCCGCGCTGGCCTTCGGCCGCGCGGGTCGTTTCCCGGCCGGGCCGCACTGTAGCCGTGGGCCGGCCTTTCACTGTTCACAGCAATTTTCCCGAATTTATTAATTTCTAAAATTCCAGAAAATCCAAATAAATCCTAGAAAATCACAGAAAATCCCAAAAATTCCCAAATTTCACCACCTTGCTCCAAATAATATTCCAGACCCAGTGGTGACCTCCATCTCCACAGATCTATCCCAAATAAATTCCTAAAATTCTTCATTTGGAGATTTATGCATTTTACTCCTTTTTAAATAGTTTATTTTCCCTCGCTTGATTAGTCTCAAGCTGGATTTAATTTGTTTTGTTTGTTTGCGCTAGTGTCAGAGTCTCCGGAAGTTCAGTTGCAGCCCCAGGAGCCAGGAGGTTCTTCGTTCGAGCTAGCGGATTCATTCGGATTGACGGCAAGTCCCAAATCCTTTGATCATATTGCAACCCATGATGTTTATTTATGTTAATATGATATTTGCATTATGTTAATTGTGAAATGTTAGTTTGAAATAAAATAAAATGTTTAGAATGACTTGTTATGTAGTTAATCCTACCACCGTTAAATGCCATGTTTAATTTGTAGCCATGCCTTTGAAACCCTAGAATTAATTATCTGTTAATCTAGATAACTGTAGATTATTATCATCATGCAAAATCTTGTACTGATAAGGCTGTGGCTACGGGCCGATAGAATTTGCAAACCCGACTCTAGGGTAGGGTGGTATGGGACACCGTGCCCTAGAGCGGAGAGTGCTTGCGGGCACAAGGTAGGGTAAGGGGGTTGTGGTGCGACGCGAGTCGGTTTTCGCCCGTCTCTTACCCTAGGATTGGAGTAGGGTAAGTGGGGTTGAGGTGCGCTGCTAGACGGTTTTCGCCCACCGCTTACCCTAGGTTGGGTCGCGGGCCTGGTGAGGTTGCGGACCATGTGAAATTAAGGACTGAAACCCTTATGCTGAGCAAATGTCATAGAACCCGCTCAAACCACAGGAGTTGACTTGTCAACACTTGTCTAGTAGCTGCTCAACTCGATTGAAACTCTACAGGTGTGGCGGTGGAGGAGGTTTAGCAGTGAGGTTAGGCAAGCCGTGATTGGGTGCCTAACAACGGTAGAGTTCACTCGAAGCGGCACCGTTTTCTTTTCTTTGCGTGTGTGTGTGTGAGCGAGCCAGACCCGAGTGAATTCTACCGGGTAGAGCCTATATAAAGAGCTGAGCAGTGAAACGACCTGGCTTTCTTAACTCTTTAGCGGGAGTTAAGGGATCGTGTGGGTAAAGCTGAGCAAACTCTGCAGAGTCAAATAAATGGTATTCGAATACGCCGTGCTCCCGGTTATTGGAGCTGTGTCACTTGGGTGATTCCAGCAGCAAAGCTTAAGTAGTTTTGTACATGCTTTAACTTGTTTAGGTTGGTTAATGAACTCTTGTTGAAAACCCCCTGAGTTCTTGAGGAGTAGTTTTGGGTCCCTCTTTTAAAATGATTGCAAATAAAACTGCATCTACTCAAAGATAATAAACCAAATATATTCCCTTCCTTGAAGTTCCGTACATGTAATAAGTTAGGATCCCTTTGGGATTTGCTGAGCCGGTTGATTGGCTCACGGCTTGCTTAATCTAATCTTTAGAGGATCAAGACGAAGGAGAAGGTCTCCCCGTTGAAGAAGTCCCGGAGGATCTATTCTTCGACGAGGACCCTTGGCTGTAGGTCTTGGCCGCGCTCAAGCGGATTCTGGAAGTCTTTTGTAATGTAATTATACTTTGGGCTTGCACGCCCCGCTGTCAAAAACCTGGATGTTAATCCTTATGTCAAATATATGCTGGACTTTTGTTGTAAGCATGCAATGGTATACTCTTGCGCGACGTTCCATAACTGTTCATGCGTGAATAGTTGCGGAATGCCGTGTCCGTACGCGCCCCTGGAAACGGGGGCGTTACAACCTGCACGAGTGCAAGCTCTCATAAATAATAAATTAGAATAAATATGACAACAAAATAATAGAAACAGATCTATGCATGCATCACAAACTTTAGACTTCTGTGTACACATAAGCAGAGCACATATATATATAACTTGCGAGGTGAGGTCGCTGAGGTGTTGTCCTTCGACCTGGAACCCTGGCTCGACCCGGACAAGGTCCCGCTGGAGATGGTCATCTCTCAAGAACTTTTGTGTACCCACACAATCTCACTCTTCTCTTTATTTTTTCTTGTAAATATACCTTGTAGTATTGGATGCCTTCCTTGCTTAATTATGTTGTATAAGGAAGGCTTAGCTGCAAAATACTACTACTACACAGAGCTTACTGAGAAGACATAGAACCAGTAGAGGAAGACAACGGAGAAGGACTGAACAAGCTGAGTGATTGCTGAGCCGACCATAAATCCGGAGAGGAGGTGCTCGGAGACGACGAGCAACAACATCTACACAACCACTACGGCTTCTCTACTAGTCTATCATCAAGAACAGAAAACAAAGTACCCTTCTTTACCTTGCAAAATTTGTATTCGTTGTATATATGTATGCAAGGGAAAATCGATGGCCAGAGAAAATTTTGGCAGAACCTCCACTTGGAAATTCAATTGATGTCAGAGAAATTTTTGGCAGAACCTCCCCTTGGAAACTAATTGATGTCAAACAAAATTTTGGCAGAACCTCCCCTTGGAAGATTGATGGTTGAGAAGCAAAGATCTGGAGGTTCAAGGAAAGATTGAGCTGAGGTGGCCGGTCTGTGCTCAAGTTGGTAGCAACAAATTGTGCTGGTAGTAGCGAGGAGAGATGTGAATATCTAAATGGCAAAAGGAGCTCAGTGGAAGAAAAACCTAGCAAGGGAGTCGGGGAAGAGGGGGAAAGGGACTTGAGGCATGGAGGAGGGGGGCATTTATAGCAGAAAAATGGGAGATTTAGAGAGGGAAAAAATATCGTAGTGGAGGAGAAAAGGATATATTAAAGTAGAGAGAGAGAGAGAGGGAGAGATGTGTTTGGAATCTTCTGTGGCGTTTGCTGGCAATGGGAGGAACAATGTCGTAATGTGGGAGCCTGATTTTTTATGCCCTTGGTTTGCTTGCTCTTGACACCTGTGGTTTATGAACACTACTTTTGGAGTAGAAAAAATAGAGAATAATTAGGTTAGGAGTTATCTTGAGCACGAACGCTTGCCCCTACGGAAAGTTTGCATCTTCAAGTGTGAACCAAGGAGAAAACAAACTTTTTCCATTTTGTAGTGTTCTCAAGTTACCGTGTATTTCAAAAACTCATTAGGGGAATCATTAGTTGTACTGCTTCTTCAGGGCATCATTTGACATGGCATGGGAAGACCTCAAAACTTGAACTTTGCGCATTATTTTTTAGAAAAGTCTACTTTATACCCTTAAACCTAGGTACTCATTTAGAATGTAATCCTTAAGTGCAAAACCGGATGTTTGTGGACCTCTATGTTGCAAAACCGGGTAAATATCCTCCCAGGGCGATTCCACCCTGATTTTGCGCCAGCTTGGATGACACGCAGCCTTGATGCGGCTTACGATCCATGTCACTGCAAGGTTAAGAGGGATGGACGCGACGGCGATTGGCGTTTCATTCCCTTCCAAAACGCTAGCCCGCCCCGAGCTGGTGCGAAGGGCTTGGCGAACTTGCCAAGAGCTAGCTCTTGTGCGTCTATGTCCTCCTCTAAAGCCAGGGGAAGGAGAATGCTAGGTAATAATATCTGATCAGCAAAAGGTATATATACTTCTCTACCTGTGGTGGTCAATAATATGGTATACAAGTACTAATACATATTGTCATTTATAGGGGCTCCTCAATGTAGTGAAGAATTGGATTCTAGCTCAGACCGAGGCTGAGAGGAGGATGCAAACGCGCAAGAGCTAGAGCTCAGCGAGCTCGCAGTGCCCTTCGCACCAACTTGGGCTAGGCTAGGGTTCTGGAGAGGAACAAAATCCCCATTCAATCTAACCGAAGGCTGTTGCGCCCATCCCCTTAACCTTTGCACTAACCCAGATCGCAAACCACGTCAGGACTGCTTGTCATACGAGGTGGCACAAAACGGGGGTGGAATTGACCCGGGAGGGAATTTGCTCGGTTTTGCAACATGAAGGTCGACGAACGTCTAGTTTTGTACTTGAGGGTTGTATCCTAGATGAGGTCTTGAGTTCAAAGGTTTAAAATAGATTTTTTCCTATTTTTTTACACCGTATTATTAGTCTCTCTCTGGAGATAGGGTCTCACGATATAAGAGGAAGTGTAGTTATTTTAATATTTTTACTCTATATCTCTACTTTAATATGAAAAAAGTGATTGAGTAGTTATAGCGCGTCCTCTAATAAGGGTATGTATTATCCAATGTCATTAACTTTTTCTTATATTTAGTGATTCCTTGGCTTATATGTATGGTGGTTAGACTTATATTGTTGCACTGCGGGAGTATAAAATTTATAATCATATGAAAGAACTTATATGAATCTAGCGGTACCATTTTGATATATATCGTTGGACCAATTGTTTATTTTTACAGAGTTGAACTATTGAAATTTGTAAGTGCAAATGGAGCGAGCGATATACTAATAAGCAAGAGATAATGTTTTTTGGGATTAAGTTGTGTTATTCAGTGTATAATTGCATAATAATATCTGTATAGAATTACTCGTTTCTACCTCGATCAAGAGCTTGTGTGCCTCTCTTGTTCGTTTATCTTTGGCCTCTACTGAGCAGAGGGGAATATTCATTCATCAGTAATGGACGAGAGTACTATAGAGGTCAGCCAGATTGTGGAATAATTGTGAAGATAATTCCAGAGTGCGCGAGAAGAAAATAGTGCCCCAATGCATGCCACATCTCCACAACCCATTTAACAAGTGAAGAACTGCTAATACTTGAAGTATTTTTTGTCCTTACCATCTAAAGTACCCATGATTGTTGCAAAAATAGTATAGCCATTCCTGTACTTCTTAGCGTACTGCTATATAAAAACTAATGGAAAGTAGCTCCGATTTGTCAATTTTGTTGGCACCTCAACGTCTCCGGCCCTATATTTATTATGTTGAGAACAACATGGCATTCAGTTTCAGCAAAAAACCAAGCAACTCAGGAAGCCTTTCGGTGGATGAATTGTCCGAAATAAAAACATCTTTTCTCCAGCCTCTATCATGCAAGAAACAAATTTGCTCAGGCGAAATTAGATTCACACTTTGCAATTAGTACAGACTTGAGGCAGGGTTCAGTTAACTGCATTTCCCCATTCCTGCATAGGCATATAACTTGTATGCACAGTCCTATAAGAGAAACGTAGTCCAGCTTAGTAAACATAGGTCCTATGATAAGGAGCAAAGTCAATCCACTGAATCAAGACAATGTTGGCTGGATATCTAGGTCTGTAAGGAAATGTAATCAGTGGTTGCGTTGGATATGCGATCATCGCGGGATTCGGATTCTCTACCTCTGTGAAGTAAAATCATGGTGCTACAATAGCCTTTCTTTCCTCCCTAACTTTGATTCTTCCTACACAAAAAGTAAAGGTCGCTATTTTCTTAGGGTAGAAAGAGGATGCACACAACTAAATGCCGCGATTTGTTTGCGGTGCTACTGTACCATTTGAGGTGAAACTGCTGATGCTCTGCATGTGTACAAGCCTATCTGAAGGAGTACAGAATCACACCCTAACTTTGCACCGTGCGATGGGAGTGCAGATCCAACCACCGTAACTCACCACCAGAATTAGGCACTGTTCTTGTAGGTTGAAGCAAATAATTTTTAGCTGCGAGTGATATTTTTGTCTATACGTTTTAAAATGTTAGAGAATGGTAGAGATATCAACGTGAATCACAGTTTTAAGCACAAAAAATCATTTAGAAAGTCCGTTTTAAAACTCATTTATTTTAACTCTGGAAGAAACTTTGGAAGAAGCGAAACGCAGGAGAACAGAGGCCTTAACCTCCCCTTACGAAGGCCCAAGCAAGAAACGGTGCACCGGCGGTCCTCTCATGGCTACGCAACCCGCCAGACTGGCACTGGAATCCGCCGTCTGCAAACATTTATTCCTGCGAGCTCTATCTTGTCGACCTTGGAGCAGGGGAAGGAAGCGTCCGGTATCGACCTTCATCTTCGATATGTTGAGCGAGGGAGGAAAATCCTCAAGGGCACTATCATCGCTGCTGGAGAGCGCCGCCGTCAATAGCGGTTTAGCTCCGGCGAGGCCGTCAAGAGCCGACGCTCCGAGCTTCTTTAAGATCCTATTCTGTGCGTTGTTTTATTGGGAGCTCAGAAGAACTTAATTGTAGTTTTTATTTTGCAGCAGTTCCTTTCTGTAAGTGGGAATGCAACTCACATTTCTACCGATACGACTGCAACCGAAGTCTAGGCCCTTCTGCGCCGATCTGCCTTTAGAAAAGATGAGCTCACTTTGATCAACCGGCTGCTGCAGGAGGACCGAGCTTTAGCTCAGGTGTGAGTGTGCTGCGGTACGTTCACACTCACCGAGTAAATAAAGTACTTATATACGTTCATATTCAGTGAGAAAACTTATGTCTGTATTTCGTAAAGTCATATCTTCGTAAAATTTGTAAACATGTATTAAAGGATGTGTATATGTACATATGATAGTAAAAGTTGGATGTGAATTGTGTATGCATCTGTCCTGTACCTTAAAAAATGGCTGCAGAAGAGGAAAGAATTAGCCTTCAGAATGGCGAGGTAGAGGAAAACCTTGTCGGATCATCACTCGTGTCGTTTCGTGGAAATGATGCCAGCCTTTTCTAGAAGGATCGAGCCTTGTCCTCTCCCTGTTTACTCGTAATTGGCTAGTGATCACATTTTAGCTCTGCACAAAAAGAAAACACAAGAGACATGATGTGTCACAGCGCAATACTCTCAAGACAGTAATGTGTAGTTGTAGGCTTATAGCTACAGGTATTATTCACACTCCCCGTTTTACTACAAATTTGGATCATCGGAACCAAATTATTTCGTGTAAAACTAATTTCTACTAAATTTCGTGAAGTTTCTACGTTGCAAGTAGGGCCTTAGTTGCCTTCTACATATTTATTTGGACAATCGATTTATGGTTCACAATCAAAATCTTGACAATATCCCGTGTGTTTATATTACCATCTTGGTTGATTCTCTAGCTAATTCGAGCTTGATCATGATGCTTCAACAATGTTGAAGCATGTCAAATTTGAGTAGCTAGAGGTTTGGCAAAATTAAATGGCCATGAGTCATATGACCTAAATTATTCGAGACAAAGGCTAAAATTGTGCTAGACTTGGACCAAGACCTTTTTTTATATAGGAAGAGAACATTTTGAGATCACTTTGGATGGCTCAGAGGGCACGCATATATAGTGCATTCTACTTTGCTTCTTGCATCTAGAATCATGGCGTTAATTAGTTCCATGTATATAAATTCGATCAGAGCATATGTACTGTACGTTGTAGCTTTGCAAGTGGCACTAAACAGCTCGTATGGAAGCGGTCCGCTCACACAAAATTAATTGAGTAAAAATCATCATCTCTTTGCCTAAGCTTGCGTGTTGTGATGGGACGCATGTGGTCAAGCAACACGCTGCATAATCGAACTCTTTTTTTTACCTTAGAAAAAGGGGGCAAAAGTATGTTAAACTCGGATAATCTCGACGGTCAATCGGATGCCTGATGTCTGGTTGCCTGCATCTGCATGGTCGTCAATTTGTTTAAGCAGACTTTTGTTATGCAGTAGTACTAGTAGTTGATAGCACAGCAAACATGCATCCGTGTTAACTGCTAACAACCCATGCTCATGAGTCATGTTGACCCGAAACCTCCCATTCTCAGCATCTAAACTAATAAAGCACCAGTTAAAATTATCCTACATCCACCCAACAATTACCTGCTCCACAGTCATAACCTTAACCACGTCCACACCACAATATGCACCCAGAAATACACCATCATAAAAACGTGCGCACCAGATTAACTCTCCACCATTCTCTCTCCTTACTCAACCATATCCAATGGTCATCCTTCAATGGATCTGCAGTACCCCTCCACCCCACGCCCCCGCTCGACCTGCGCTGCCCCCTCCGTCCGCCTCCCCCGCGCCTCCTCCGCTCCCTCCGCCTCCCCCGCGCCTCCCCCTCCTCCCTCCGCCTCCCCCACGCCTCCCCCGCGCCTCCCCCTCCTCCCCCGCGCCTCCCCTCCCTCCGCCTCCCCCCTTCCTCCCCGCCCCAGCCTTAACCCTAGCCCAACTTCCCCCTCCTCCCCGCGCCGCTCGCCGCCACCCCGCCCCGTGCCTCCTCCCCTGATTTCTCCCTCGCCTCCTCCCCCGCCCTCCGCGCCGCCGCCTCCTCCCCCGCCGTGCGCTCCGACGCCGCCGCCTCCTCCCCCCGCCCCGCGCCGCCGCCGCCTCCTCCTCCCCCCGCCCCGCGCCGATGACCAGAGCGACGGTCCACGTGAGGCGGCAGCGGTCTCGGGAGGAAGACGGCGGCCGCAACGACCGCGAGCGGCCGGATCGAGCTCGGTGTGAAGTTCCCCGAGACGGCGGCGGCCCAATCCAGATCGGATCTGGCCCGGAGGCAGCCGGATCCGTGCGGTGCCAGACCGGCGGCGGCCAGATCCGAGGCGGCGGCGGCCGGATCCGGGGGTGACCCATGCGCTGCCTCCCCCCTGGTGAACCCGTGCGCCTCCCCTCTAATTTCTCCGCCGCCTCCTCCCCTCCCTCATTCTCCGCCGCCGCCTGCCTCCTCCTCCGATCTCTCTCTCCCCCGGTGTCTCCAAACCCTAACAATCCAATCGCACAGTCGCCTACCTCCTCTCGCTCTCGATTTCGATTCCGAATTGCCATCCTCATCTCATGCCCGCCTCCTCTGGCGGCGGCTCATCTCCAGCGCCCCCGGGCCATGAAGCGCGAGCTCGCCTTCGCTCTCCAGTCGCTCTCCAAGATCACCGCCTCCCCCGGACGCACCCGCTCCGGCCACCCCATCTCCTCCTCAGGTGCAGGCGGCGCCAAGAGGCGGAGGACTAGATCGGAGGAGGAGCCTCTCAAGGATGACGACCAGGACAAGCACCACCCCGCATATCCTTCTCCCCATCCCGCACAACGAGTACAGGTTGCGCTCTTAACTCTGGAGCACAGAGCTAAAAAATTCCCCCATATTAGGCACAAGCTCTGCTACTGTTGATGTAGGTGTAAATTGATGGATTTCTGCGATGCAGGTACACGCTTGCTGCGAGCGTGGTGGCTTTAACTTACTCGGGGTTCCAGCTGGTTGCCGAGGTACATCACCTTGTCACAGGGAGGTGCATAATTAGAGGCCCCTGGGGCAACTACTTCAGTCTTGCCATGGATCAGGCAAGGATGAACAAACTCCTCTTTTGAATGTATTTGCTGTTCTTTCGATCTCATGTTATTCATGAGGTTTTTTTCCTTGCTGGTTTGGTTTATGGCAGCACAATGTTGCAAGTTTGGAACCATAAAAATTTAGTGGTTGACTTTGGAAAAACTAGATTAAAATTTGTGGGAACTAGGAAGTAAAGCTTACTGAATATAGAGGATGAATCATTGCATTTTTTTAGTTGTGCACTTAAGCATGAACTTCAGGTAGGAGTTGATCATTGCAAGTTTGCTAGCAATGCAAGGATTCCCACAACTGGTGGCCTTGGAGGGTTGGGTTCTGCAGATTTGGGAAGTTTGCTAGGTGGTGGCTCTGATGCTTCCTCCTTGAGTCAGGTTTTGCAAAACCCTACTATGATGCAAATGATGCAGAACATTATGTCTAATCCTCAGTCCGTGAATCAGGTATGCTGCTTCAATTATTTCTGTTGTGGAATAGTTGATGAAGAGGGTTTCTTCGACCTGTCTGATACATAATGTTTTGATCCCCTCGTGATTTTGTCTTGTATGCAGTTGCTGAATGTCAACCCAAATGTACGTAATCTGATGGAGTCGAATACTCAATTGAGAGAAATGTTTCAGAACCCGGAATTTCTTCGCCAGTTGACGTCTCCTGAAACATTGCAGGTGAAATCAGTTATATCCTGTAGCTACATGCAGATCATGTGATTATATGGAAGACTAATGGTTTTCTTTTTTTGATGCAGCACTTAATTTCATTTCAGCAGGCTTTGATGTCTCAACTTGGTCAACAACAAGCTGGCCAGTGAGTATCTCCAGTTCAACTTGGCCTCCTTGGCTCCTGATGTTGTTGAATACCTTTTCTCTAAGATAGAAATTTGCTTCTTAAGCCTAAAATTAAGAGATTAGGAGTCTGTCATTCTTGGTGGTAATATGTTAAAGTATTGCTCTATGCACTATTTGTTGAATCCCTTTTCTTGTTTTATTCAGGGAGCGAACCCAAGCGGGCACTGGTGCAGGTAATTTCATCCACCAATTCACTGTCAGACCAGCTTTTGACAAGTCATTTATATTTGTTTTTATTGATGGTTGTTTCTTAACATGCTGTGGATAAATTGCAAGATCACTTTTGAGCATTGCTTCCCATAAGGTTTATTTTTTACATAAAACTAGAACATTGTCACATGAGAATAGTATGCTTACCTGCTCATACCATGTGACATAAAAGTAAAAAACTAGAACATTGTCGCATGAGAATAGTATGATTAGCTACTCATGCCATGCAAATATTAGAGCACTAAAGTTCTTTTTTTTCTTTTGACATATGTAACTTTGGTTATATAAACTGAAGCATGAACAATGAAATGAATGCCATCCGGACTAATATACTCTGCTGGGAAACAATTTTTGTGACTTTCCTCATTTGCTGACCATGTATGCCCCGGTTTACTTTGTTACCGAAATAGTGGGGTGCCTGATCTGATTCCAATGGAATTATCAGTTCTTCATGGAAAGTCAATGTTTCATCTTGCAAACTTGCAGGAAATTAGACGTGCTCAGTCCTTTAGCTGCCTTATTAAGTAGATATATACGCTGCTACCTTTTTAACGATTTATGAAAAATACTTGAATGCTAGGCAATGTTAACCTCAACACCTTGATGAGCATGTTCAGCGGGCTTGGTGCGGGTGGTGGCCTAGGTGTTTCAAATGCCCCCAATGGATAGTATGCATTTCAGATGGCAGGACAAGAATCCAGTGTTGTTATGGAGTACATATTGAAGGTACAGTAATAGGAATCGAGCCATGATATTGTTCAAACATCAATCAACTTCAAAAGAAAGATGCTGTTGCCGGCTATTTGGCATTAGACAGCTATTTGGTATTGTCGAATGAATTGCTTGCTATGAGCTAGCTATAATTCGGAGTTCTCTATGCTCCCCCGGATGATCATCATGTTTGAAAATGGTACTCACTTGTATGCAAGAGAGTGCAACATTTTCGTGCAAACTTTGATAAGTATACAAGAATTGTGTTAGACATTTTCAGTTGGATTTTTCAGTGTGATAGAGGTAATTTACTCTTCGCTCAATGATAGATAGTACATGAATGATTGCTACAATGTGTGCTTCTTTTGTTTGATATGGGAGCAAAGTACGTCGAGTATGACAGCTCCTTCAGTGAGGATGAGAAGAAGCAATCCAAAGCACTGAAGATCAGCAGCAAGCGCAACAATGCAGCGTGCAAGCTGAAACTGAAAGAATACAAAGAAGCAGAGAGACTCTGCACAAAGGTGTTGTACAGACTTGTCATGTCTTACCTTGTCACAATCAATTGCGAGCTTTTTGATGAGTTGAATTGCACAAACTGACCATGAACAATGGGATTCAGGTTTTAGAACTGGAGAGCACGAATGTTAAGGCCCTGTACAGAAGGGCGCAAGCATACATCAAACTTGTTGATCTGGAACTGGCAGAGTTGGATATCAAGAAAGCACTGGAAATTGATCCAGACAACAGGTAAAGATCCGTCACAAAATTTCATAAGTCAAATCTTACCATCAACAGTATGCTCCTCAGAATCTGAAATGATTAATCTTTAAAATTCTTTATTTACAGGAGAAGAAAGCATTGCGGGAAGAGAAGTTGAAACAAGAGAAGTATATGTGGGCTGTTGTGGACAGTGTTAAAGAGAAGGTCTTTTTTTTATACTGTGCAGTTACATAACTTATGCCTTCTTAGATAGTTCTCTCCTTCCCCCTTTCTTTTGTTATTGTACTAGACAGACTTTTTCATTGGTCAACAATTGTTAGGTTGATCGTAATACTTAATTAATTACTCCCTCTGTTAAAAATTAGTTGATGTTTAAGAATGTGGCACAAGAATTAAGGTGTTGGTCAAAATGACCACTCTAGCTCTATTAATTTCTTCCAAGATCCATTTGTAAAGAGCATTGGGTTTAATGCAAGCTGCTATCAATTTTCTAGATTATTTTGAGTACTGTGTGTCTTAGTTTTTTCCTTTTTAATCTAGCAAAAGCATTGTGAGTACTGTGTGTCTTAGTTTTTTCCTTTTTAATGTATTTGCTCTATTCATTATTATCCTAATAATCTACGCTTGAACCAGATTGGCTAATTGTGGCTAGGAAATGTTATAGACTTATAGTTGTAGTACCCAAGGTTCATCTTTTTTTGGTACCTGCTCAATTGACAGCCTATGAGTGGTCGAACGGCTACCTGAGTGGTCGTACGGCAACAGAAGTGGTCGGAACCAGTCGTAATTGATTGGAACTGGTCGTAAAAAAGTTCTGGGAGGTCGTAAGGCCTTTACAACACGCTCGTCGTCGTCAAATATTATATATTGCAGATCAACAAATTTTATCTTGTTTTGTATTTTACCGTAGCGTTAGCACGGGTATACTACTAGTTATATTAGTAAGAAAAATTATGGGCATCCACACGTGCATAAGCTCATCATAAATGTGGTACCAAGTTTGTGCCAATTCCCTAACTTACGCAAGAAAATAGCCCCCCTTGAACTAAAATTTGTTGTGGACTATTTCCTCGTATCTTAGCATGTGAGACCTCGAAATTTTCACTCATTTCGAATATTTGATCTTTACACTTGTTGCTTTGGTTGATGTGCCTTATCAACTCATCCTGATGACTATATTGAAAGCCCGAGAGATAGAGCTGCAAGGACTTGCTAGCTAAGGCTGCAGCAACAACCTTGCGGGTGTGACTACATATAGCGAGACCATACACACCTCCAAGATGAAACAGTAAATTGAAGAATATGTGTACTTCCTCTGTTCCTAGATAGATGTACGAATATATACACACACAGAAAGTCTTTTTTCTACACCCGGGTATAATTACACCATATATCGTATCTCACAATAAAGAGAGTATCTCGCGTAACGGGGGTATGTACGTGTATTACATGAGTATTTAAGATCATCTAGGTGGTATTAACAATTTTTCCGAGGTGATATGTACATTTTTTTGACATACTCTTTTTTATATGCATATATGGAGATATTTACAAAATACACTAAAAACTATGGACTCCTTTGCAATTTTTTCATGTGGTTCACATCTATGTATCTTATAATTAGTACAAGTGTTCCAAAGTGATAAAGGAGTATTTCAAATTCGTTTAGGTGGCATATTAGAGGTAGGTGTAATTACACCCGGGAGTAAAAGATATTTTTCATATATATATATATATATATATATATATATATATATATATATATATATATATATATATATATATATATATATATATATATATATATATATATATATATATATATATATATATATATATATATATATATATATATATATATATATATATATATATATATATATATATATATATATATATATATATATATATATATATATATATATATATATATATATATATATATATATATATATATGAACATATCCAGTGCTAACAGCCTTTTCAGTGCTAACATGCTAACACTTCTCCACAGCCATCCGATCTGCTCCGTACCACCCAGATTCTCGAAGGTGGAAATACCAACTCACTTATGCCTTTCGCGCAAAACCCCCTACCGGTCCCGTCAATTTTTTTCCAATCCCCGCCGTCTGAACTTCTCCGCGCGATCGGCTCACTGATACTCCAGTCTCCCGGCGGCGACGGGCGCCGCGCCGCGCGGCCGCTGCCTCGACTCCTCGCGCCCGCTCTCCGTCTCCGTCGCGCGGGACTGGCGCCCCGGGGATGCCGCAGACCCCTCCGCCGCCGAGCTCCCGGCGTCGCTCGCCACCGGATCTCGCGAGAGGCATAAGGTGATGGCCTTCGTCGGGATCTTCACCGGGTTCGACTCCGTCGGGCGGCGCCGCGCGCTGCGGCGGACGTGGCTCCCCGCGGATCGGCAAGGTCTCCTTCGGTTAGTCGTTGGTATCACAGCTTGCTAGTTCATGTTCACTTGTATTGCTCGAGATCTAGCTACAGTTGCAGTTTTCAACTGTTGTTGACGTTGTTGGCTATCTATTGTTGCAAACTTATAATTGCTGATAAGAGTTGAGTAGGTAATTTCCGTTTCTCCATTTCTCTGATCTAGATGTGACTATGATTTACTCAAATCTTCCACTCTTAGCCATTAATTCTAAGGCACTTGGTAGTCAGAAGGCAAATGCTTATCATTTACATAAGTGATTGCTGGTTAAATTATTGTTACACTAGCACTGATAATTCATTATTTTGTTGCTTGTGATAACTATAATGTGAATGATCTTGGGCAAACTATCCATCTATTTAATGCATAGGTACAGGAAATCTGTACATATGCGAATTTTGGACGTTTCTAGCACTGTTGATACCCCAAAATTCCAAAAATAGCCGCGCTGAAATCACAATTCCAAAAATAGCCCCCAAACGACCGCACGATTAACGGCAACGCGACACGTGTCCAGTGGTGCGGCCGGGGAGCGCACCACACCTGAGTGGTGCGGTCCCCGACCGCACCACACCCCCGCCGTCACGTCAGGCCAGTGGTGCGCCCCCTGGGCGCACGACACCGCGAGTGGTGCGGCCCCAGAGCGCACCACTCGGCTGTCTCTCGGCTGGTGGCGCCATTTTCCTCCAGTCCCATCCCACCGAAAGCACTGAATTCGCCCGATTCCCTCGCCCCGTGCTGCATGCAGCCGATTCCCTCGCATTTCTTTATTTCTTACATGCGATGTGTCGAAGCTGGAGAGCCGGCCCCTACTCCGAACGCAGTGTATCTCGCGATACAAAGGGAGAGCCTGCGTTGGAAGACTTCAATCTTTTTGCATTTGTGGTAGACAGAGAAGCAGCAAGCAAGAGAGAACGGAAGAGAGGGAGCTGATAGCGAAGGCAAGAAGAGCGGAAAACACAGGATTTGGAGTAATTTTGGAAGGGATCTGAATTTTTCGCAAGTGAGAAAGTTGTAGATCGTCTCGTGAGCTTCAAGAAGAGGTAAATATCATCTCAATGCATCTGTAATTTAATCATAGTGATTAGCCTGTAATTAGCGTAAACGTTCTGTAAACGTTCTCCATATGTCTATATTTTATGTAATTATCGTGTTATATTTTATAATTTATGTGAAGAAATTATGCGTTGTTGTTGTCCACTGTAATGTTAAAAGTTGTTTGTGGTTGTAGTGTATTCGATTTATTTGAAAAAATGTTTGTAGTTGTAGCATATTGTATTTTATATTTTATGTAAAGAATTTTTGTACTGCTGTTGTGAACCGTAACCTAAAAATACGCTAACTGGATTTTAGCTAGATTTCATTGATGTCATTGTGAAGCACTCTGGTAGTCGGAAGGGCTACTTGCGTAGGTTTTATTTGTATTAATATTTAGTCATTCTTGTAGCAAAAATCACTCAAGGATAGTAGATCTTGGTATGCATGCATATTTGTGAGAGCTTGCTTCCATGAATTAAAGATTATGGAAAAAAATACGGAAAGCACACTGCTAGTAGGTACTGTTTTTATTGTCATGTACTCATTGTTGTAGCCAAAATCACTGAATAATATTAGATCTTGTTGTGCATGTTCGAGAGAGCGTGCTTCCACAAATGAAAGATTAGAGAAAAAATGTAGATGTTTAATTTACATAAGAATTAAGAAGTTAAAAATGATGAGAATTGAGTGGTTGGTTGGTTAATTAAGTAGAACAATAATAATAGAAATTAGGAGAGAAATTTGGAGAAATTGTAATTTATGTATCGCATAGATTAAGGCACTCCGTAAATTAATTAAAAATTACATTTGCAAATAAAAAAGAACCATTCATATTTGTATGGGATAGTTAGAACAACGAAATTGAGATGAAAATATTACGGTTGTATCTGCTAGGCGGTAGCTACGTGCTGTGTGATGGTACAGTTGTTGCCTGTGATATATACTAAGAGGGTTCAGTTTGGGCTTATGTTAGGTACGCCATGGGTGACATCCAAGACTTGTTCGTGTTCTATGGAAGTGGTCTCGTACGGGACGGGCCGTACGGGGCAGACCTGAATAATTGTGACCGGACTGTGATCCGGGCACGCAATCTGAACACCATGAGCCTGTTGGAGCTACGGAGATGCGTGCGTTTCGGATTCGATCGGGACACCGCAAGGAACAAATTACGGATCGAGGCAGTGTATGCCACAGTTGGAGGTGCTGCAGGGGATACAATGTGGCAACTTATAAAGGTGACGAGCGACGCTTCATGGGCGAACTACATGGAGGTCGTGTGCAACCCAGACGCATTGATATATGCCAGGCCAATGGTGTATGTTCAATTCGTGGAGAGGACAGAATCATCCGCTATGGGTGGCTCTAGTGGTGCTGGCGGAGATGTAGAGCGTGCATTACTCTCCGGCGGTCATGAAGATGCTGATGAAGGAGAAGGAGGCTATGAGTCAATAGGAGATGGGGACCTGCGGAGGCGCGCGGAGAATTTTCAGCCGAACGAAGGTGCCAAGAGGTGGTGGGCCGCGCGTGTTGACTGTCACGAGTACCTTGAGAACCAGGTGCAGGAAAGTGAGGAGGAGGACGATGTGGAAACAGAGAGTTCAGGAGAGGAGGAAGAAGGGGAACCTACAGCGGGAGGTGTGGTAGGTGGTGTTGTAACCACGGAGGGTGCGTACGTGCCGTCCAGATTGGACGACATCGCAGCGGAATCCCTAGTTCTGCCACGGGCGGAGGAGCCAGAGTGGGGATTCAATGAAGGCAGACTCGTTGTAGGGCAGAGCTTCCGTAACAAGAGTGCTGCACAGCAAGCTATTGCCACGTACGCCGTCAACATCAGTCGGACATATCGGGTGCACAGGTCCAACCCTGACACCTACATTGTGAAGTGTGTGGACGGCTCCTGCCCTGGCAAGGTCCGTGCGCAGCGGTTCAGAGGCGCTGCCACGGACTTCCGGATAACGGTGCTGAATGATCACACTTGTGAGCTTGCGGCGCCACTACATAAGCACCGCAACATGACGTCGTCATATGTTGGAGAGGTGATAAGGCATCTTGTGGTTGCAAATGTATCCATTACTCCCAAGGTTCTCATGGCGGAGGTAGCGAACACGGTGGGGTTTGCTGTGAGCTACAAGAAGGTGTGGCGGGGGAAACAGAAGGTACTGCGGAGTATGTTCGGGACATATGAGGAGGCATATGATCTGGTCCCGAGATTGTTGTGTCAGATTGCAGCAGCAAACCCAGGCACGTTCATTAACAAGTGCGAGCGGGTTCATGAGACGGAAGGGCCGAATTGTTTTGTGCTTGACAGAGTGTTCTGGGCCTTCCATCAGGCAATAGAAGGCTTCAAGTGGTGCCGTCCAGTGCTAACGATGGACGGCACATTCCTATCTGGCAAATACAAGGGTACAATCCTGACCGCGGTTGCAGCAGACGCAAATGACCAGTTACTCCCAGTGGCATTTGCAATAGTAGAGAATGAGAGTACGGAAAGCTGGCTGTGGTTCCTTGTCAATGTGAAGCAGGCCGTTGTACAAGATCGGCCCGATGTGTGTGTTATCTCAGACCGCAATGCGGGCTTGCTGTCTGCAATGCGAACGATGCAGAACGGGACACAGCCTCCGTACCAGTGGAATGACATGAAGAACCGGTGGTGCATGAGGCATCTTGCGGCAAACTTCCACAGAAGGTTCCATAGCAAGGAACTAATGAAGATGTTTAAAAAACTTTGTATGCAGAACCAGAAGACGAAGTTCAATGCCCTGTGGAGCCACCTTGATCAGGAGACCAGCAGGCATGTCAGGCGTCTTGAGCAGGCTGAAGCGGGGGCCGTGGAGGGAGGCTCCACGAGACTTGGGGAGTTCACACAATGGGTGCAGTCCAATGCACCTAACCTGGAGATGTGGTCTCTACTGCATGACACCGGCGGAGCAAGGTACGGAATCATGACGACAAACATGTCCGAGGTGTACAATGGTGTTCTAAAGGGCGTGAGATCCCTACCTATCACTGCAATCGTTGAAGAGACCTGGAACCGTTCAATAGGATACTTTGTCAATAGAGCCATGATGGCGAAGCGGCATATGGACGAAGGCAAAGAATTCTCCGAGGTAGCGCGGGCCTACATGGACAAGAAGATGGAGAAGGCTCGTTCGCATATTGCTCAGACCATGGATGGCTTACGGAGGAAGTTTGAGGTTCGTCTCAGACAGAGGTACATGATGGGGCAGGCTAGAGGGGATCGTAAGCAGGTGTGCACGATTGCTGACAGAGCGTCTTGCACATGCAACAAGCCGGAGCTTCTACACAAGCCATGCTCCCACGTGTACGCGGCATGCGCGTTATGGAACCAGGCGCCCACGCATTACATCTCAAGGTACTATGACATGAAGCACCTGTTTGAAACCTGGAGCACGGAGTTCCATTCGTACGGGGTGGACATGCATTATAGGGAGCTCTGGCCAGGGCAGATCAAGTGGGTGCCGAACGATGCACTGAAGCACGTCGCCCGTGGGCGAAGACAGAGCCGTCGCATTCGTAACGACATGGATGATAGCCAGCGTGGGGATCGGGTTCGGCGGCCGAAGTGCAGACTATGCAAGACGGTTGGCCATTCATTTAGGCAGTGCCCAAACAGGCCGACATCAAGTAACGCTCCATAGTATGCAGCACATGGACTGTCATTGTGCACTGCTGCTTCCGTGTTTTGTAACTATAGCGGGTCTTTGTTGTGATGCGAGCACAGGATCGTGCATCCTGTAACCTATGCTGAATGTATCTGACCAAATTATTTCCGTGTACAATTTGTTTGAGTCATTTCTTGCAGATTATGTTATGTTGTGACTTATTCGATATTTCGTTATCATTTGTTGTCGTTCGATGCAGATTGCGTTTGTTCATGTTTTGTTGTCATTTATTTCACGATGTATTATCATTACGTACACATTATGTATGTTGCATATTCTCATGACACTGCGTACTGACTTGTTTTTAATCATCGGCAGGAGATGGCGTACGAGTTGCTTGAGGCCCGTTGGGATGACCGCCACCGATGCACCGCGTGGGCATCAATGCCTGATGGCCCTCCGTGTTTCGTCCTTAGGGGCCCCCGAGAGCACTGGCCTCTAGACGAGCGATACATCCCGCTGCTGCGAGACACCGGTCTTTTGCCCCTTGCTCGCATGCTGGATGTTCCGTATTCGTTGCAGTTCGATGCGGCGTTGCTGTCCGCACTCGTGGATCGTTGGAGACCGGAGACTCACACCTTCCACTTCCGGTGGGGCGAGATGACTATTACACTTCAGGACGTGTCCATGCTGACAGGTCTACCCATCCGTGGTGCAGCAGTAGTGCCACCCCCCAGGGCGGCGCATTGGAAGGCCGCCTTGGGTGCTCGATTCGGTATCCCGATCCCAGACAACATGTCTGGTGTGCCACACTCGTGGCTACGAGAGTTCATGACCTGCCCTGAGGACGCTCATGAGGGGGTCGTGCGGACGCACCTCATGGCATACATTCTTTTTTTGTTCGGATGGGTCTTGTTTCCTACGACCACTGGAGTCTCCGTGCATCCGACGTACATACACCTTGCTGAGTCCTTGGCGGATGCCTTGCCCGGCGAGGTGCCGCAGTACAGCTGGGGATCAGCAGTCCTTAGTGCCACGTACCGAGGCTTGTGTGATGCCTGTCAGCGTACTGAGGCCAGCGAGCCAGTCTTGGCGGCGTGCTATGTGCTCCTGCAGTACTGGTCTTGGGAGCACTTCACGGTTGGGAGGCCTAAGATCGAGAGGCCCGTGCACCCTTACGACCTCGTCCCGGAGTTGTACGGTCTGGCTGGTGGCGATGACCCCATAGATGGGCCGACTATGGGGACTCGTTGGACACATGGTCAGCTGCGGTGGGCTAAGGACAGAGCGAGGCGTGTGTACCCAGATTTCCATGACGATTTCGAGCGGCTTCCTGACAACGACATAGTCTGGTTCCCATGGGATGCAGGGTTCATTCAGCTCATTGCCCCCTACGGGTTGTCATCTCAGTGCCACCAAGACCACACGTACTGGTTGACGACCTGTCACCTCGTCTTCGCGCACTTCGTCGAACCGTACAACCCGCAGAGAGTGATGAGGCAGTTTCACCTCCACCAGCACGTGCCACCCCTCGCAGGACGGGCACTACTACCGAAGGCCCACCGGTAAGCCATTGCACGGTACCTGTACGCAAGGTAGTAATGTGTTGATAATACTAATTGTACAATATGTGCACTAACTTGCAGGCAAACAAGAAGAGGGCACCATGGTGACGACTGGACAGCCACACAGCGGCCGTGGACAGACCTGTGGCGTGACTCAGCGAGCACAGAGGTTGTGGCCGAGACTAGGCCACACGACATCGCCACATACGGTGTGTACCTAGAGTGGTACATTCCACGCACCCGCAGCAAGATTACTCGGCCTGCCCCACCCCGTCCTTCAGAGGTCGCGCACGAAGATGCCATACAGGCCGGCCCAGACCGTCATCGAGCAGCACGTCTTGACGAGGCGGTACGTGCACCTGCAGTACGTTTGTACTCATTGTTTCTTTACGTACAGTGCGTTTTAACTCATTTGCTGTTTACGTACAGTGCGAGCATATGCGTCGTGCTGAGAACGAGGCTTTTCAGATGCTGCAGCGTGGGGAGGGCGGCAACCGGGTTCTTGCTTCGGCGCGTAGCATCTTCAATGACCTCAGGAATGCGATCAAGGCCATGAGCTGTAGTCAGCACCGGGATGATGTCCATGCACGACGCGTCCGCAGAGAGCAGCCTTCAGCGCCGCCGTCGGCACCACCTTCAGCACGTCCGTCGCTGTACGGTGGTCGTCCATCGCAGTCCGGCGGTCGTCCGTCGCAGTCCGGCGCATGTCCGTCGATGTCCGGCGGTCGTCCGTCGCTGTCCGGCGGTCGTCCATCGCTGTCCGGCGGTCGTCCGTCGCTGTCCGGAGGTCATCCCAGCTGCGCTCCCTCGTCCTCACAGCCTTTTGGACCAGCGGTACGACATTTGCCATCAGTTCGTTTGTCCACTCGATTGCCATTTATTCGTAACACACGTTTTCCTTGCAGCAGTTGCGAAGGGATAGCACGTTGCTACAGCCGTCGTCATCCCGGAGGGCGGCGGACGAGCGTACAGATAGCGACCCTGAGACACCCCAGCAGATAGTGACATATGCGCCTGGCGGTCAGTCCACCCGAGCAGACACGCAACGGCAGTACGAGTGGTTCGGGCAGACGTACCAAGGTTACACGGCGCAGGAGTACATGGGTGAATTCGCAGCGTCATCGTCATTCCAACAGCCGTATGCACCGGTATGTACGCATGTAGTGAACATACCACATGATACAAATAATGATTATAAACTTTTTTGTATTTTCCATTGCAGGACGTAGACCCCTCCGCCGATTGGCTGAGCTCTATTATAGGCCAGCAGTCGGCACTCCCCACAGAGATGTACCCACCACCGCCTCCGACGCAGACCTCGCAGTACGACCTTCGAGATGCACCGCGCTCCCCTAGCAGGTTCACCTTCTCGGAGGATCAGATACGTCGTCCGAGGCGGCGGCGACGAGATGATAAATGAATTTTTGTAATTGGGCTGTTGTAATTTTTGTGATGTTTTTGAAGTGCTTGATGGTTTGATGTTCAAATATGGTTTCCAGTATAAAAGGGTTGTTCTAAGTTCTTTGATTTACTACGCCATACAACCAACTGAGAGATGACAACACCGTACAACCCACATAATACGAAGGCCTCAGGCAATGACAACACGAAACAACACATACATTGCACGTACATGAAATGTAGCAAGTGTTACAACCACCAACACACGAACGAACAAAACAACTAAAATACATCACAACCGTACTTAACACATTACCAAAATAACTTGACGACAACATAGCATAAAACATTAGCAACATACACGAGGAGAACCTCCAGCACTACAACTTGAGGATAACAATAATCACAAGAAACAAAATAGCACACAACATTAAATTTATCTTCCACTCGAGTCTGTCCAAACGATGCCGCATCCCGACGGGGTCGCAACCCCCCACGACAACTCTGTCATGGCGAACATTGGCAGTCCTATTGCCCATTTCATCCTCCCACACCCAGAATTGGCAACCACCATGAGCTTCCTGCGATTCCATGACAAGAAATTTTTTAAACATACCACCACGATTTCAATGAACCCGAAACAATCTGACTCACCGAGTGATGGGGGCACTTGTAGTAGTGTCGCCCAGGATTCGCGGCCGTCTGTGATGTCCTACGTCTAACTAAGGTGTTGCAATTTGGGCACATCACCGTCGGTGCCCATGAAGACGTGCTGAGCTGACTCATTGCCTAGTCTGGGGGAGTGAGCACGAAAGAAAACTACACTGCTTGTGAACAACTAACTCAGGAGGTGACTGATAACATGGCAAGGTAGTATGTGAGGGATGGCTCCGTTTTATAGGCTGTCTGGGGGGGCAGCCTCACGCACAAAGAACACAGACAGCACAATTCATACACGCACATAAAGGGGCACCTTTGCTTAGTGATATGACAAAACGGGCCAGCTTTCCGCAGTGACATGAAAAAAGAGGGCAGGTTTGTTCAAGCACGAAAGACAGGGTACTTCTTTGTTCGACTTAAGAATTGCTGGGACCCCAACCGTGCTACTTATACCAAACGAGACATCTTGCTGCATCTTTGCTCTGAGAGATGACATCACAGGTCTGCTTTCGCAGTGAAATGACAAAAGAGGCCATCTTTGCTCAGAGACATGACAACACGGGGCAGCTTTGTTCAAAGAGATGACACAGGACAGCTTTTCGGAGTGAAATGACAAAATATGCCGGCTTTGCTCAGTGAGATGACTAAAAGATGCCAGCTTTGGGCAGTGAGATGACAAAAGATGCCAGCTTTGGGCAGAGACATGACATAACGGGGCAGCTTTGCTCAGTGAGATGACAAAAGATGCCAGCTTTGCGCAGAGACAAGACATAACGGGCAGCTTTACTCAGTGAGATGACAAAAGATGCCAGCTTTGCGCAGTGACATGATAAAACGGGGCAGCTTTGCTCAGTGAGATGACAAAAGATGCCAGCTTTGCCCAGAGACAAGACATAACGGGCAGCTTTAGTCAGTGAGATGACAAAAGATGCCACGGGGCAGCTTTGCTCAGTGAGATGACAAAAGATGCCAGCTTTGCCCAGAGACAAGACATAACGGGCAGCTTTAGTCAGTGAGATGACAAAAGATGCCAGCTTTGCGCAGTGACATGATAAAACGGGGACCTTTTTCAGTGATACCGCAGCACTCCCATCTTTACTCACTGCTACCACCACGCGGACCAGCTTTAGACGTACGAGTAGAGACCAAAACAGCCCCTATAAATTCGTATGCATTCCATTTCCCAGCGAACATTGCCCATCCAAACCCCATACTACATCGCGCTTCCCTCACCCTCACCCAACCGGGATGGACAAAGGCAAGAAGAAACAATGGGACAAGATGGTGAAGGATTGGAAGGAGACCCGTGACATAGCACGGTCAGCTGCGGCCCGCGATGCCGCAAGCGATGAGAAAATAAGGGCGATACAGGCCCGGGTAGAACAAGCCCATCGTGCTACGATGAAAGGTCCCCCCCCCAGAGCGCCCCCGTAGCAACAACCCAATCCCGGACGTCCCCACCGAGCGTTCGCCACAACTACCACCTGAGGGGGAGACACCTCCCCTTTGTTGGTGCGGGGACGTGTGCAAGTTCTTCAAGTCTAAGCACCGCATCAGTCTAGGTATGCGTTACTGGGGTTGCGCAAACTACTCCAGTGACTACCCCAACCGCCGCTTTGACACCGCAACCTATCGGCAGCCGGTAACGACCACATGCACCATTTTCCCCTACCTTGTCTCCTTCACAGCACGCACTAACAATATCTCCAATGTATTTACAGTCTCCGGAGCCCCTGTGTGGCTACCGCAAATGGATCGATCTTGAGATCCACCCTGAGGACCAATGGACCCTTGACTTCGAGGAGTGGAATGTCACAAAGGAGAAGGAGTTGCTGGAGGAGGAGCGCCGCAAGCACGAGCACACCCTGCGTATACAGCGCGAGACGCAAGCTCATCTTGAAGCGTGCACGCGTACGGAGCGGGAGGCTCGCGAGATGGAGCGCGAGAGAAAGAGGGAAATTGCGGCTAAGGCAAAAGAGGCCGGAGAGGAGTTCAATGCCGAGCGGGCAAGGAAGGGAAAGTGGCCCCGGTCCACACAGTAGGTCGTACGAGCAGTTGGGTGGGTTAGTCGCATATCATGCTATATGTTATGCATGTAATAAAAATCTACGCGGCATGTTACTCCCAACTGTATTATGAAGTTTAATATCTCGTATTTTCGCATTCCATGATGTAATAGACCTAGCAAGTTATTTCCCCTAAGGCATGCATGTTAGGACTAGTGGTGGAATTCTGAACATTAGAAGTACAGAGTTCCACACATGCCACATGCCACTGGTCACATCACTTACCGCTTTATGTATCGAATCGTTCCTAAAAAAATGTACCCAAATTTTTTATGCATCTACAACTTACATTGAAGATAAACTTCTATTACAACTTTATCTTATTTTTACGCAGTTTATAACTACAAAATTGACAAAACATACAAACATGACGCGGATTGCAAACCCTTAAAACATACCAAACCCTAAAAGTCACTTACCACTTTATATATCGATCGTTCTACGCACAATCGTTCCTAAAAAATTTTTACCCAAATTTTTTATGCATCTACAACATATAATCAACATAAACTTGTTTTAAAATTTTTCAAATTTTTTTCTGATTCACAACTACAAAATTAACAAAACTTATAATCATACATGTTCAATATCACTTTCCTTCATTTCCTCCAATTGTTCATATCACATTTGTGCTCGAAAATTTTTTCTTTAAATTGCTTCCAATAAAACAATATACCATGATCGAAATTTGTTATTGTCACTTCAACACATTTTTCACGGTCAGCAATATAGGAAAATCACAAAAACACTAATCGTTACTTCACACAAATTTCGTTCGTACTCTACCAACCAATATTTTTAATTTTCAAAATTGCACAACTAATTACACATCCAGAATAGTGGACTCCACTTCAAATTCATATTTTTTCACACATCATTTCATATATATACATAAATTTTTATTTAAAAAATTATCTTTACAAATGCATACAAAAATAACTTCAATTAAAATTCTACCCGTGCAAACCCTAACCGGGGGGGTGGGACCCACGGCGGAGTGGTGCGGTGTGGTGCCGCACCATTAGGGGAGTGGTGCGGTGCGGCACCGCACCATCTACGTGGCATGTACGGCGGGGGTGTGGTGCGGTCGGGGACCGCACCACTCAGGTACGTGTCGCGTTGCCGTTAATCGTGCGGTCGTTTGGGGGCTATTTTTGGAATTGTGTTTTCAACGCGGCTATTTTTGGAATTTTGGGTATCAACAGTGCTAGAAACGTCCAAAATTCTACATATGCAAACTAAAGTTGCCTACTAGTGAGAAACCAGCCCATGCTTGTTAGATGACCAAGCATTGACTATTTTGTTTTCGTTTCTCTCTATGTGTATCTTCGTTATCCAAAAGTTCCAATCATGCTTGATGATCATCACTATCTCCGGTTTTGATTTTGGTTCCATTTGGCAATGAAGTTGGCTAAGTGCCCTTACAGCTTTTGTCTTTTTGGTTCACTTCATTGCAGATTGGAGGAAGCTACTGGTCTGTCATTCAGATTTGTGACTGGGAAAAGCAATGACGAGTCTAAGATGGCAACTCTTGAAAGAGAGGTTGAAGAATATGATGATTTTGTGCTTTTAGAACTCGAGGAGTATAGAGGCTTCCATACAAAACGTGAATAATAAAACTATTATCTTTTGACTATGTTATCTCTTTTCCAGGACACTGATTTGGTCTTATGTTTTAGGTTAGCTTTCTTTAAGGCTGCCTATGCGTTGTTTGATTCTTGTAACAGTATTGGTACGCAGCATTTTACATACATCTGTATCGATATCCAATTCACCACCTTGCCAGATACCTTTTACTGTCAGTACACTTTAAACTACTACAACTACAACAGCTAAACTGAATATTTTCTGCCAGCATATGCTTTTATCTAAACACACATCAAATGGCATGGTTGAACATGGGTATTCTGAAATAAGTTAAACTGCAGGTTTTAGAAATCAGAGATATGCCAGTTTGTTTGTTGCTTACTAACTGCAAATTCAAATATGCCAGTCTACAGCAGCAGAGCTGAGATCAGAGATATGCCAGATTGTTGTTTCACTTGATTGATCAGATTGTTTGTTACAGAAATGAATTTGCAATTGATCAAGTTGTTTGTTACAGATATGACAATGGAGCTCTACAGCAGCAGAATTGATCACATATTACAGCATAAACAGTTGAACTACCAAAGCTGTGCTAAAACTCCATCAGAACTCAGATTTATCCGCCGTCAGTATGATGAACCAGACCTCAGCCGTCAGTGTGCGTGCTTAAAGTTGATTTCCTCAAACCCTGCAGTTGATTTTCTCAGTAAGCTTTGCAAATAATAAGAAGAAAATTACACCTACAGAAACAGGCTTTTCTGATAAGGAATATTTTCATTTCTGGATCAAGTTTTGCATGGCACTGTATGTATTGCTTCTTAGAGTTAGACATCCATTTAAAATTCCCCAAGGAAAAAGCATCATAAAAAAGGAGCTCATTATATCAAATAACACTAAATGAAAGAACTAACCATTTCAACTTTGGATCAGTAAAAACAGGCCCCTTCTTCATGCATCCAATGTATGTTTGTGTATGTGAACGCTCCTTAGCCAAAAGCAAGGAAAGTCTATCTGCAGAATAGAAATTAGTTATGGAAGTGCCAGCCTTTCAGAAGGAAAAGGATGTTTGTGATATCTTGCATATTGTTACTTACCTGGCCTCAAGTAAATATCATCATCATTACCTGGACTTTCAGAAGGAAAAGGATGTTTCAGAAGGAAAGTAAATATCTTGCATATTGTTATCTTGCATATAGTCAATGCTTAGGCAACTTTAGTTTGCATATGTACAGATTTCCTGTACCTATGCATTAAATAGATGGATAGTTTGCCCAAGATCATTCACATTATAGTTATCTCAAGCAACAAAATAATGAATTATCAGTGCTAGTGTAACAATAATTTAACCAGCAATCACTTATGTAAATGATAAGCATTTGCCTTCTGACTACCAAGTGCCTTAGAATTAATGGCTAACAGTGGAAGATTTGAGTAAATCATAGTCACATCTAGATCAGAGAAATGGAGAAACGGAAATTACCTACTCAACTCTTATCAGCAATTATAAGTTTGCAACAATAGAGAGCCAACAACGTCAACAACAGTTGAAAACTGCAACTGTAGCTAGATCTCGAGCAATACAAGTGAACATGAACTAGCAAGCTGTGATACCAACGACTAACCGAAGGAGACCTTGCCGATCCGCGGGGAGCCACGTCCGCCGCAGCGCGCGGCGCCGCCCGACGGAGTCGAACCCGGTGAAGATCCCGACGAAGGCCATCACCTTGTGCCTCTCGCGAGATCCGGTGGCGAGCGACGCCGGGAGCTCGGCGGCGGAGGGGTCTGCGGCATCCCCGGGGCACCGGTCCCACGCGACGGAGACGGAGAGCGGGCGCGAGGAGTCGAGGCAGCGGCCGCGCGGCGCGGCGCCCGTCGCCCCCGGGAGACTGGAGTATCAGTGAGCCGATCGCGCGGAGAAGAAGTTCAGACGGCGGGGATTGGAAAAAAATTGACGGGACCGGTAGGGGGTTTTGCGCGAAAAGGTATAAGTGAGTTGGTGTTTCCACCCTCAAGAATCTGGGTCGTACGGAGCAGATCGGATGGTTGTGGAGAAGTGTTAGCATGTTAGCACTAAAAAGGCTTTTAGCACTAGATATGTCCACGTCAGCTCTAAAATTTCTTACAAGTCCACGTCGCATAACTAGGGATTAATTTCGCTAGCGACTACAAAAAATAGAATGGAACCACCCTCCCATTCATTTTCAGTTTCTTCCAAACTAATGGCGATAATTAATCTCGATGAGTAACTGGCTTGTTCGATCAGTTTGCATTAAAATTTTGCTAGCGTCCAAGAGGAAGGGAACAAAAACCGAAGTCTTGGCAATTGGCCGTCAATTTAAACATATCATCGCGCAGTTTAGTTTTGTAAACTTACACCTATTGAATATGTTGAACATACCGAGTGGCATATCATTGAGAAGGAAATGCACCGTGTCCAGCAAGAAAATGTTAGGTCGGAAGCATCTACATATTTGGTACTGTACCGGACGACCCAGAGTCTAACAAACACAGTGTTGTTTAAACAACATAAGCAATGGAGAGTAAAATATCCACACACACACACACACACACACACACACACACACATATATATATATATATATATATATATATATATATATATATATATATATATATATATATATATATATATATATATATATATATATATATATATATATATTCTCAAATTAAAAAATTCAAAATAACTTTTGAACATATATATAAAGTACAAAATTGAAATGAACATTTCTAAAATGTTGTGGTATCTAAATACATAAAATTTTGAAACTTAAAATTCGAAAAAAAAATTCTTGTGTTTAGAAGTAACATTATGAAAATAGTATCCAAACATAAAAAAAAATTCAAAATCACGGTGTCATGATACATATAAATTTGGAACTAATTAAGAGTTATATAACAAATTTGTATCCAAATACATATAGTATCAGATTTACATTACATATAAGCTATATAGCAATTTTGAGTATGGGACTAAAATTCCAATATAAATGTTTTGTACCCTAATTTGTAAAAAAGTTAGGAATTGATTTTTATAAATTATTTCCAACAATAAAATTAAGAATATAGTCCGTGCATGTGCAGTGGGTTGATGACTGTATAATTAATTAAGAACTAGCTAACCTTAGATGCTAACTGGACTAGTGGGCAGTTGTTTAGTTTATATTTGTGGCTAATTAGTTAATTAGGGAAAGTTCAGACACCCAACAAGCTTCTAATTAAGAGACCTGCTGGCCAGTCCCCTAACTAGCTCTAGCGCTTATGTTTAAACATAAAACAATAGCAGTAGCAAGTTTCTGATTAAGAGACCTGCTGGGCAGTCCCCTAACTAGCTATAGCGCTTAGCTTTAAAGATAAAACAATAGCCAAGCCGGACCAACGTGCCAGATGATTCTATATATTGCTTCCTGTTCTTCCAGCAAACGTGAAGCAATACAACTCTTTTGATGTTTTTCTCGAAAAGAAAAGGCCAATAAACTCAAGAAGTCATGAGTTGATCGACATACGGACGTTAGGTTCCTCATGGTTACGTCCATATGTATGACCCAAATTAACGTAACATACATTGACCGAGTAACGACATCTGTTTAGGATTTAAGCAACACTTTCAGTATACTTTGCATGGGCGGACATACTTGCTAACAATAAATATATAGTGTCTAAATAAATATAAATCTGAAACTGAAATTTGATTATACTTTGAATCACTATAAGAAAAACCCCAGGTAGAGGCACTTTTAATATAACCTAGAGGCACTTTTTAGAGACATTTTAAAAATTGCCGCAAAATTTTGTACTGTAGAGTGGTTTTGAGACATTTTAGAACCACCTGCAAAATTTTATCTTGCAGGGATGTTTTTGAGACATTCTTTAATTTGCCTAAAGTTTTTTATTCTCTAGAGACATTTTTTTGGGATGTTTTTAATTATCTAGAGGTGTTATTTGGTGGTTTACATGTGTTAAATAACCTACATATAAATATTACAAGATATAGCTAAATACGTGAAGCGGTGAGGTTGAGGTAGGCAATGCAACATATCCAAGAGAAGTACTATTCACATGAAGTGTAGAGTTTGACTATCAACCTATATGTCTCTACGTTTATAGCGATGATACATAGGAAGATGATTTATGAGGTGTTTTAAAAAATGTCTGTAAAACAATATAGAGATATGGAAAAAATGCCCTTAAATGGCAATTTAAAATTCGCAGACTTAGACAATTCCTAAGAGGATGGGCTAAGAATGTGAGTGGAGCATATAAGAAAGAAAAGGAGGAATTAATTAAAAAAGCGGACGATTTAGATAAAATGGCCGAATCTCAAATCCTCACCAATGCGGAACTTGACTTCAAACATTGTTTGAAAGAGCGAATAGCACAACTGCTGAGAGAAGAAGAGCTAAAATGGTACCAAAGGGCAAAGACAACTAAGTTGATCTTTGGCGATTGTAATACTAAGTATTTTCAATTGGTTGCAAATGGTAAACATAGAAAAACGAGAATTTTTTCAGCTTGAGCAAGAAGAGGGACTAATAGAAGGTGATGAGAAACTTAAAAGTTACATCACCAACTATTACAAGGGCCTCTTTGGTACTCCAGAGCGTAACAACTTTTCTATGTTGGAATCGATTAGAGATGACATTCCCCAAGTCTCAGAGGCAGAAAATGACATTCTCACAATGGGTTTCACGGAAGAGGAAGTTAAAAAAGTAATTTTCCAAATGGAGCATAACAAGGCACCGGGACCGGATGGTTTCCCTGCTGAGTTCTTTCAAGCTTTTTGGGAACTTATCAAGGGAGACCTAATGGCTCTCTTCTATGAATTTCACAAGGGAGACCTTCCGCTTTATAGTCTCAATTTTGGAATTATTACACTAATCCCAAAACAAAAAGAGGCTACCCAAATTCAACAATTTCGACCAATTTGCCTTTTAAATGTAAGTTTCAAAATCTTTACCAAGGTCATGTCTTTTAGGTTGGCTCTAGTGGCTCAAAAGGTAATCAAACCTTCCCAAACCGCCTTCATGACCGGCAGAAACATAATGGAAGGAGTTGTTATCTTACAACGAAACCATTCATGAGATGCAGAGGAAAAAGTTAGATGGGATCATTCTAAAGCTAAATTTCGAAAAAGCGTATGATAAGGTGAATTGGTCTTTCCTTCAACAAACATTGAGGATGAAAGGTTTTTCACCCCGATGGTGTATTTGGATTGATCAAATAGTCCGAGGGGGAAGTGTGGCTATTAAAATCAACGACGATATTGGCCATTACTTTCAATCCAACATAGGGCTCCGACAGGGTGACCCCAATTTAGTGGCGGATATGCTTGCCATTCTAATTGAAAGAGCGAAGTCAAATGGCAGTTTTAGTGGTGTCGTCCCACTTGTAGTGGACGAAGGCCTTTCGATTTTGCAATATGTAGATGATACCATTCTCTTCATGGACCATGATTTAACACAAGCTAAGGATCTTAAACTAGTTTTGAGTACCTTTGAGCAATTGTCAGGTTTGAAGATCAATTTCCATAAAAGTGAGCTTTTTTGCTATGGCAAAGCTAAGGAGGTTGAACATGATTATGCTCAACTCTTTGGTTGTAAGAATGGGGGCCTCCCTTTTAAGTACCTTGGTATACCTATGCATCACAAGAAACTTTCTAATAAAGATTGGTTTATTATTGAAGAGAAATTTCAGAAAAAGCTTTGTAGTTGGAAAGGGAAGCTTCTCTCCGTTGGAGGACGACTAGTGCTAATCAACTCAGTCTTGACTAGCCTAGCGATGTACATGCTCTCCTTTTTCGAAGTCCCCAGGGGGGTTCTTCAAAAGCTTGAATACTATAGGTCCAGATTCTACTGGCAATGTGATGAAAACAAAAAGAAATATAAGGTCAAAAAGGAAGGCACATTTCCAGGAGACTTGCCAAATTGGGAAGGAAAAGAAATCAAGCTAAATTCCAAATAAAAGTTCAAAAATCTTGAATTTTTCAGGTCATTTCATTGCATATTGTTTATGTACATTTGGAATGTAATGCGGTGACGCTATTGGGAATGGAACGGCAAACAAATCAGACAAGTTGGAGTAAATTTCTCAAAAAAATAAATGTGTGCTGAAACAATTGTAGATCAATTTTCTAGAACAATGCAGTGATGCTCATAGAATTGCTATGCAAATTTCTAACATGCATGCCCAGATAACAAATATCACTGGAGCTACAGGGTCAGCAACAATTGTTGGAACAGAGAGCACATTAGTGAGACAACAACAGGAAGGAAGTTATAACACAAAAGAGATCCTATATCCCTTCATAAACCACGTTGTTTCAGTAGGTCTGCGCGGTTACCACACACTTAGCATCCAAATGAGTTGATACACTAGCACAATCCAACATGAAATAGATAAGGATTACATAGCAGGTTTGCCACAAACGTACCCCAACAAACTTCAGTAGAAATTCTAGTTGATGAGCCTTCTCTTCATGCTCTCTGTTGATCCATCTTGTGCAGCTGCCCTCTGCCTAGTAACTGGCGCGGGACTAGATGGAGATCATGTTGTACTTGCTGCCATATTCCTTGTAACTACCCCAGGAATGGAAGGAGAGCCTGTAGGAGCCCCTGTTGTCTTCTTCCTGCGAGCAAAGGGTGAGGTAAATAGTGTGAGCAATTAGTATATGTAACAAGAGCAAGCAAAAATTCTTATAAGTCAGCATTCTACCTGGTTTTATTAGGAGGTGCAGCAGGCTGTGTTGATATCCTGTAGGCGCATCAGTTGTCTTCTTCCTACAATTGAGTGAAAAGTAGATGCAAATAATCAGATATAGCGCTTAGGTTTAAACATAAAATAGTCCCCTAACTAACTATCTATAGCGCTTAGGTTTAAACATAAAACAATAATAGTAGGCCAAGCGGGACCAACGAGAGCCAGGTGATTCTGAATAAATTGCTTCCTGTGGCGGATGAACCTTCTACAATAAACCTAGTCCCAGCTGCCCCACCGATTTGCTGTTGCAGCTACCTCGTTTCTAAAGACGAGGGACGCATGTGGCTAGTGCATATATTAATCCCAGTGCATATCGTAGACTTTGACTAAGTAAGGAAATCTTATTACATGTGATTAATCTTATTTTATAGCTGGCGCACATATAGAATTTTTTAATAATCAAATTTTAGTGTCAAAATACAGAATTATACCTCCCATTTATTTTTGTTTGCAAAAATCATCATCTGCCGCCATACAATTGGGCGACATGGACCAAGTTGCCCAACCGTTGGGATGAATGATTCAAAGATTTGTCAACCTTCCAATAATTATTATTTTCTGATTATATATATGTATATATATATATACACACACACATGCTAATTAATGACTTAACATTGTTCTTAGCAACAGCATGTGGACTTCGACGAAAGTGCATATGATTTTGATAAACTTGTTGAAATTCATGGAAACCTCTCCCAATTCTTACTAGCAGAGGTCATAAACAAGTCTGGAGAGTTTCACCCTGACAATGATGATAATTAGATGTTTAAACATTGGATTCAATTGTACAAATCACTCAATTATGCTTAATCAAATAATTCATTTAATTTAATTCATTTGTGATATCTGTGTAACGATTGTCATGCTATATATATATGATCTGCTGGTGTTGTTTCATTCATCTGTGTGATTTATATAATGATGATTGTCCTATGCTATATACATGATCTTGCTTGTTTTCGGAGGGCATGGCTAGCATATCCTGAGGCTAGCCAAAAAAAGGGCAAATAAAATCGCTGTTGAAATAGCTATCACAGACGGTATGGTGTTCCAAACCGTTTGTGATATGTATCCTAGACGGTTTCAAACACTGAACTGTCTGTGATATGGACCATATCACAGACGGTTAATAACAAAAACGCCTGTGCCATCCGTGATAGTCGAATATCACAGACAGTTTTTATAAAAAACTGTCTGCGATAGTCAAATATCACTCACAGATGGTTTTTTTTTATAAAAACCGTCTATGATAGTCGAGTATAACAGACGGTTTTTCTAAAAAACCATCTATATTGTAAGTTATCACAGACGGCGTGGGAGCCGTCTGTGATAACCACCTATTATCACTGACACATAAACATTCACGGTTCAGGAACCATCTGCGATGACGGTTTCGAACCGTTTGTGATAACACTTCTGTAGTAGTGGGCCCTAGGCGATGATACCAACAACGCAGGTGCAGCCAGTGACAAACGCCACTGTTGGTAGCAGATATACGAGGCAAAATTAACACAAAACTCAATAGCATATTTTCATTTTGTAGGGCCTGTTTTGAAAAAAAATCCAAGGATTTGCATCTATAGTTACGTGATTTCATGGTGTTTTTCTCGTGTGTGCTAATCCTTTTCTTTTTTTTTCTTTTAACAGTGAGGGACGTTCACCCCATTCCTAGTAACATTTTGCAATCACAATTTTGTGTACACAAACTTTTAGTTTAGGAATTAAACTAACATGAAGAATTGCTAAAATAAATCTACATGCAGCCTATGATGCGCTACCTTTCTTCAAAATTTGAAATTCAAAGTCAAAGTTAAAATAAATAAACAGGAAAAGTTGACATGAATAGTAACATTTGTTTTTCCTTTCCTTTTTGATATATCACTTGTCAGAATTTAATCTCATTTTTGTTACTCTCAAATCTCAATGGGGAAACGAATGTAAACAAGAAATTTTATATATAAGTAGAGTAATTTTTTGAATAGGACATCTATAATTTTGCCTGAAAATTTTCAAAGTTATATGATACCTAAACCAAAAATTTGTGTACTTACACACCAAATTGTGCTTGTGTACCGGGTATCTCCCCCGGTGGAATCCGTAAGTATACCGTGTCTGTGAAGAATATATATATATACCTGTGTGATAAGACGTAAGTACCATGTCTGAGAAGAATATATATCCAGCAGCCCGGAGATACGAAGGCTACCTACTCCATGTGTCTGAGACAAGGACCACACGGAGAGGCTGGCAAGAAACATATATCGTGTTTTAGACTTTAGAGACGGGCTTAAATGGAACTATTATATTAAATACTCTATCACTCCATGTCCTTCTATCTCTTCAATCTTCAAAAACATGGTGCATATTATTAAAATTATACATATACTACTCTTGATTCGACAAGGGGAAGATATAATGACAGGATTATTTTCCAATTTCCAAGGAACTGGATAGATGATCCGTCCAAACTGCTTGTCAGTTTTTTTTATTTTGCGAGGATACTTTTCACCTCTATAAATACACCCCGTTAAAAAATAGCAGCAGTTTTTACAATGATACCTATCCATAATGCCATGAAATGACAAAAAGAGATGGCTTTAAATTATAGTGTGTATATTCAACTCTTTTCTTACTTCTATTTTTGAACTTGTTGGTTGAATATTTGGGCAGTAATTAAGTTAATTAAGGAAATCACATGCAAATTTCAAAATCACAGTCTATATATATACGTAAACATCAGTCCACTACATTACTGCAAGGTGATTTTGAGTGGCATATATTTATACCTGACAAGTAGTGGCGGACGCAGGAATTTTAGAATGGGTGTTCGAAGTTATAAAAAAAGTTATAAAAGGCATCAAGTGTGAATATTTATGTGTTTGCAGGCTGCTAGTTCATGCAGTAATAGACAAGCAGGAGGGACAACTAGTCAACTAGGCAAAGCCCCCCTCGGCATTCCAAAGTAGCCATGATATTCGGGTAAAGGGCAAAGGCTAACCGTTTCTAGATCCATGTTGTCTTCTCTGAAGCATCCTCTGGTCAATGGAGAGATAATCATCTGAGAACGAGCAAATATCAGTGCACAAGTGAAGGTCCAAGAAATAAATTTATTAAAGAGTCTCACATTCTGTTGCTCCCTTTCAGGGTAGTTGGAGCTTATTGGCAACCCCCTTCTGTTTGACATCAGAGTCGGAGTACGATTAGTTGTCCATGCAGCAAAACTATGAACTGGTGAGCGCCGGCTATACGAATATAAGTGTGCCATTGGACGGTCCCTCCGGCTCTGGGAGAAAAACAGTACATTACTTAGAAGATTCAGATAAATGACAAAAGTAGTCGAGACATGGAATGACATAGCCAATAGGCGACAACAGGGAAATGCATAAGTATGAGATTGAAATACAAGAACAGAAGAGTAAGAGCAACAGGGGATAATTTAGCACTGACTATGTGGATTTGCTGCAGCCTGCAGTTATCCCATTCCCAGATGTGTCAAATTTCCAAATGTTCTAAATTGTGGTAAAAAAATTCCAAAGCATTGAGCAATACAAAATCACCTAGCAACTAACCATCAGCTTCAATAGAACATTGGAATTTTACCCCTGATACTCATGATAAGATTATAGTGGAAAATAACAAATGAAAGACACCAAAAAATCACCACATAACACACTAGAAATTAGAATACCAATCTACTGTCAGACTGTCTACCAGATTCATTTAAATTTATTTATTCAACCATCTCAAGTTCTCAACTACCTATGCAAACTGCAAAGCATTGCTCATAAGTCACAACACATACTGACATACACCACATGTCTCCACACTCATTCAAATTACAATGCCATACTCGGATACTGAGAAGGTGAGAGTACTAACTTTGATTGTGGATTTGCTGCTGATGGCCCGATGCCTCAAATCCCCGATGCCGATGGCCCGATCTATGCCAGATCTATCCTCCAGGCGGTGTCGCAGACCAATAGGGGATAGAAGATGAAAGGGGATAATACCTTCGGTGAGGAGGTCGGCCATGGACTGGACGCGGTATCTATCGGCGAGGCTGGCGCCTAGGGTTTTGGACTGAGGAAGCGTGGAGGAAGGGGGATCAATAATCAGGACCATTTCCCAATCCCAATCGAAGTGGAGGTGAAGAGAGATATAGATCTTACCTTTGGCAAGGCCCGAGGGCATCATCAGAGTTAGCGACAGGAGCTAGAGGAGCGGCGGCCGACGATGGCGAAAGAAGAGGAATAAATGGAGCCAACGGTGGCGGCCGGTCGTGCGGCGGAGCCGGAGCCCGGTACGGAGTGTGGAGGCGCGGTGCGGACTGCGGTCGGCGGCCGGTCACGCGGAGGCGGAGGCGGATGCGGATTCGCGAATGGCACGGCCGCACGGGACGAGGGTGTGGGGGTGGGGTTTGGGGAGCGCCCGGGTGGGCCGATGGGCCGATCGGGCGGGTGCGCAAAAAAACGAGGAAGGCCCAGCGTCTGTTGGGCTGATTTATGACTACGAAAATAGCTATTTTAGTCCAACAAATATATACATATGTATTATATCTTGTATATACTAGATTTTTTCAAAAAATTTGGGTGTTCAGCTGAACACCTATGAGCTATTGTAGATCCGCCCCTGCTGATGAGGAGGAAAATACCAACAACACAGACGGTCTCCAAATTAAAACCGTCTGTGATAGTGTACGTCACAGACGGTTTTGTTAAACTGTCTGTGATTTGGCGTCTACTAATAGTATTACTGTAGTAGTGGAGACGGCTTTAAATCATAGTGTGTATATTCAATTCTTTTCTTACTCCTATTTTTGAACTTGTTGGTTGAACATTTGGGCAGTAATTAAGTTAAGGCGATCACATGCAAATTTCTAAATCACAGTCTATATACGTAAACACCAGTCCACTACATTTACACGTACAACTGCAAGGTGATTTTGAGTGGCATATATTTGTAGCTGACGGGGTGGCCAAAACTAACCTATGTGTGCGTACAAATGCATGTGGTTAACAATATGCATGTGTGCATCTGGCTTATAGAGAGATACTTTATATTTCAATCAGGTTCTCTTATGCAGGGAGATCTCAATCTTTGGAAGACCCTCGGCGGACCAGTCGATCTAGATCGACCAGCCAGTCTGCACGACCCAAATGCGGCTCTACATCAGGTAATTTAATTCGTATATACTTGAGATCAACTTGCCAAGCATATATTTATATATTTTCAAGAGATATATGTCCTTTGATGTATGCATGATTTACTTCCTACACACTATCACACTAAATAGGTAAAGTCTGCCGGACTAATATGGAATTTTCTTGTACAATTTGTATTATAGTATCTTACACTACTACAGAAAGGCTAATAGTAGACGCCAAATCACATACGGTTTTGTGAAACCGTCTGTAATGTACACTATTACAGACGGTTTTAATTTGAAGGCCGTCTGTGGTATTTGTGGCGGGAAAAAGGAGTATCACAGACGGTTCTTACCCCTGAACCGTCTGTGATACTGGAATATCACAGACGGTTTTTATTAAAAACCGTCTGTGATAATCTGGGATTATCACAGACGGTTTTTTATTAAAAACCGTCTGTGTTGTGTCGACTATCACAGACGGTTGTTGTTAAGAACCGTCTGTGAATGTTCACAGACGTTTTTTAACAAGAACCGTCTGTGATGTCCCTTTGTCTGTCATATTCTAGATCAGAGGTTAATATATAAGTACACATTGCTTCTAATAACTTAACTACAGAACTACTGAGACAAGAGATCACAAATTAAAGGCAAATTTATTAATTTCAATTAGAGGCAAATTTATTACAAAAGTCGCACAGGTAAAGAGCTTCCCAGATTGTAATCTTTTGGGCTTCGTACGCTTCTTCTTCGACTTGAGGACTTGGAGGATCAGCCGCTAAATTCTCGAACGCCGTTAAGATCGCCCTTGTCCTCAGCACTTCCTCCTCCAGCCTGGGCAAATGATCAGCAGTATCCATAAGGTCGTAGAGGATAGCATGAAAAGATTCCTCAGAATCTGCCGTATTTGCTTGATCGGCAAGGCTATCCATCAGTCTCTCCAATGCGTGTAGAGCTTCTTCCGCTTTGCGTACATTGTGGAGAAGAACCAGGGTGAGGGCTGTTTCCTTTTCTTGAGCGGCAGCGAGACGCCTCCGTCGACGGCGGAGGATCAGGTCAAGCTGACGGATGCAAGAAAGTCGGGGAAGGAGAGCAGGGCGGGTGCGGAGAAGCTGCTCTAGATGCAAATTGCTGGCCGCCTGTGTAAGGTTCCGGCCGAACAATTCTTGATGAACAGATGAGAGGAAGGAGATGATCACAAGAACAGTAGAAGCCATGTTGTATTGTATATTGTATTGTACGTACGTAGAAGAGACCTGGATTAGGCGCACATATTTAACCTTTAGCACAGACGGTTCGTATACCCAAACATTAATGATATAGACGCTTCGTATAACGATCGAGAGACGTTAATTAGACGATCGAAACACGAAGTGTTCTGGCATTGAAACACGCGCGAAGCGTTCTGGTATGAAGCTTATGACAGACGGTTTTTTATAAAAAACTATTTGTGATAATATTTATCACAGACGGTTTTAATAAAAAACTGTCTGTGATAAGCTGGTTATCACAGACGGTTTTTTATAAAAAACCGTCTGTGATAATTCACAGACGGTTTTTAGTTAAAAACCGTCTGTGATAATGACTAAGACATTTATTGCGCTGCTCAGACCGCATCTGTCTTCATTTCGATCCAGATCTAGCCACTACTGCGCACTTTTTCACTCGGGAGGAAGCTAGGCGATTTCAGGCCAGTTAATTTGGTGGAAAGAGGCAGAGATTGAGCTTTGAATTAAGATTCAGACTTTCCTGGTTGCTGTAGATATGGTTAGTAATGAAATATATTTTTTCTTTAATTGCATTACAATTTAGGTCTAAGTAATCCATGAGTGGTTATTGAAGATGGTTAATTTGCAAAATTGTTGGTTATATAATAGTTGTTGTGTTTGTAATATGAATTGAGCTAGCAAATTAAGTGTCAATATAATAAATGTGGCCGTTATATATGTAGTCATAATTAGTTAATCTAGATTTTAATACTAAGTTGTTATATATGTACGTAACGTAGGACCGAAGCTGGATGTATGCCGTGAGCCGTGTGAGTGAAGAGTACATTAATGGTGTTTCTGCTTTTATAAGAGCCGCCGAGGAGGATATGTTGAATAAGGGGTTGGAATATATGTGATGTCCATGCACTGACTGCGAGAATTTGAAGATGTTTAAGAACCGAGGGCAAATTGAAGCGCACTTGATTCGGAGGGGTTTCAAAAAGGATTATACGTGTTGGACCAGTCATGGCGAAGTGAATGATCATATGCCGCCGGATGACATCGCTGGTGAAGTGAATGATATGCCTCCGGATGACATCGCCGGTGAAGTGAATGACATGCCGCCGGCTGATGTCGATTGTGGCTTGGATTCGGATAGGTTGCACGATGATAATCTGGATCAGATGCTTCACGATGTAGAAGAGAACTATGATGAGAGAGAGTATGTTAAATTCCGTGGCTTGAAGGAGGACTCAGAGAAACTTTTGTACACGGGCTGCAAGTACACGAGGTTGTCGGCCGTGCTTGAACTGTTGAAATTGAAGGCAAGCAACGGTTGGTCCGACAAGAGTTTCACGGCGCTGCTAGGTCTTTTAGCGACATGCTTCCGGAGGGAAATGAGTTGCCTAAAACCACGTATAAAGCCAAGAAGGTTCTTTGTCCGTTGGGAATGGAAGTAGAAAGAATACATGCATGCCCGAACGATTGTATCCTGTACCGTAAAGAGTATGCAAACATGCATGTATGTCCGGTGTGCAACGCATCCCGATACAAATGTAACAATCAATCAGATGATGGCAAGGGAACAGAGGCGAAGAAGGGACCTCCTGCTAAGGTGGCATGGTATTTTCCTATAATTCCTCGTTTGAAAAGGTTTTTTGCAAATCCAAAGGAGGCAAAACTGCTGCGTTGGCACTCGGAGGAGCGCAAGAAGGATGGAATGATAAGACACCTTTCTGATTCCGCGCAGTGGAGAAACATCGATAGGAGGTTTGCAGAGTTCGGTGCAAAACCAAGGAATATAAGGTTTGGACTGAGTACAGATGGAATGAATCCTTTCAGTAGCATGAGCAGCCGACATAGCACATGGCCCGTGACTCTCTACATCTATAACCTTCCTCCTTGGTTGTGTATGAAGCGAAAGTACATTTTGCTGTCGATACTTATCCAAGGGCCAAAACAATCTGGGAATGATATCGATGTGTTCCTAGCACCGTTGGTGGAAGATCTAAAAGTACTGTGGAATGAAGGGGTACAGGTATGGGATGCATACAAACGAGAGAACTTCACTCTGCGCTCCTTATTGTTCTGCACCATAAATGATTATCCTGCCCTTGGTAACCTATCGGGCCATAGTACAAAAGGTGCCAAAGCTTGTACTCACTGTTTAGATGGTACCGAGAGTGTGTGGCTGAGACACTCACGCAAAACCGTCTACATGCGTCACCACCGGTTCCTTCGGAGGGCTCACCCATACCGCAAGATGAAGAAACAATTTGACGGAGAGAAGGAAGACGGTTCAGTTCCAAGGCATTTAAGAGGACACGAGGTTTATGATATGGTTAAGGATTTAGATGTTGTCCTCGGAAAGGGACGTAAATTGAGGGCTCATGAGAAGAACACCTGGAAGAAGAGATCAATATTTTGGGACTTACCTTATTGGGAGTACCTAGATGTTCGGCACTGCATCGACGTCATGCACGTAGAAAAGAATGTGTGCGACAGCTTGATTGGTCTCTTACTGAACATCCGTGATAAAAACAAAGGACGGTGTCAACGCACGGCTTGACTTGGCTGACATGGACATCAGGCCTGAGTTAGCACCGACAAGCACTGATAATGGACGAACGTACCTTCCTCCTGCGTGTTACACTCTGTCCAAGGCTGAGAAAACAGAACTGTGCCAGTGCTTGCATGGTATGAAAGTTCCGTCTGGTTACTCCGGCTACGTGAAGAAACTTGTTTCGATGCAAGATTTGAAGTTAAATGGCATGAAGTCTCATGATTGTCATGTGCTGATGACACAAATGCTCCCTATTGCAATTAGAAATATTTTGCCGATCAAAGTCCGAGAGACAATCATGAGGCTATGTTATTTCTTTAACACAATTGCTCAGAAGGTCATCAATCCCAAAGGACTAGATGCTCTGCAGGACGAGGTGGTGATGACTCTATGTCACCTTGAAATGTATTTCCCTCCTTCGTTTTTCGATATCATGGTCCATCTCATTGTTCACGTTGTGTGGGAGATAAAAATGTGCGGGCCCGTATTCCTACGTAGCATGTACCCATTTGAGAGGTTCATGGGAATTCTCAAGTCCTACGTACGGAATCGTTCTCGGCCGAAGGGCAGCATCATTGAAGGTTATGCAAGCGAAGAGGTCATTGAGTTTTGTGTCGATTATATGGCTCAGATTCAACCGATAGGTGTCCCTCAATCTCGTCATGAGGGGAGGCTGAAGGGTCTCGGAACTATCGGAAAGAAAGCAATCACTCCAGATATGGACACGTATACTCAAGCCCATTTCACGGTGTTGCAACACATGACTGAAGTGGCGCCTTATGTGGACCAGCACAAGGATGTGCTTCGGCAACAGAATCCGGAGCGGCCGGATGTTTGGATCATGTGGCAACACAACCGTCGGTTTAACCAATGGTTGAAGGAGCAAATCGCTAGGAGCTCGCCGAGTGAGACGCTGACATGGTTGGCAAAAGGGCCGACATTTACAGTTGTGACATGGCAAGGATATGACATAAATGGGTACACATTCTATACACAGTCTCAGGATGTCAAGAGCACTAACCAGAACAGCGGTGTCCGCATAGATGCATTCAGTACCGATGGGTCGAGAAACTCGTACTATGGCTTCATAGAAGAGATTTGGGAGCTCGACTATGTGGTTTTCAAGATCCCCTTATTTCGCTGCCGTTGGGTGCATCTCCCACAGGTGAAGGTTGACAAGTACGGTGTCACGACCGTGGACCTCCAACGTGTCGGGTACAAAGACGAACCATTCGTACTCGCCAATCAAGTTGTTCAAGTTTTTTATGTAACCGACCCGGCAAATAAGAAACGCCATGTAGTTCTTCATGGAAAAAGGAGAATTGTCGGAGTGGAGAATGTAGTGAACGAGGAGGAATACAATCAATTTGACGAGTTACCTCCTTTTGGAAATGGCATAAGGGTCGACGATGAACAACGTGACGAAACTAGTTACGTACGCATTGATCATGATGAAGGGCTAATTTTTAAAGGAAATAAGCAAGTACAATAAGAATGTATATGTGAAAATGTGTGACAATTTTGAGATGTATATGTGAAAATGTGTGATGTAGTCAATTTTGAGATGTATATGTGAAAATGTGTGACAAAATGTATATGAGTATTGGCATTTATGTATATGTGATGTATATGTGTGATGTACATGTGATGGTTGATATGAATGCAGCTGGTTGGTGTTGTATATGAATGCAACTGTTTGGTGGTGGATATGAATGCAGCTGTGGTTATTGGTGTTGTCTTAATAACTACAGTCGCAAAGGCTTATCACAGACGGTTATAAACTTAGAACCGTCTGTGATAGTTATACTATCACAGACGGTTTTAAACTTAGAACCGTCTGTGATATTGATATCACAGACGGTTCTAAGTTTAGAACCGTCTGTGATAACCTCCCTATATATACCCTCTGGCTAGGGTTTTCCCTGTGCGCTGCATAGTTATTCGATCTAGATCTAATTAAATCCCGAGCCCATCGTCGCCTCCGCCTCCCCGAACCCTCGTCAGCCGCCTCCCCGAGCCCCTCGCCGGCCGCCTCCGTCGAGCCCGTCGTCGCCTCCGCCTCCCTGAACCCTCGTCGGTCGCCTCCCGGAGCCCCTCGCCGGCCGCCTCCGTCGAGCCCGTCGTCGCCTCCGCCTCCCCGAACCCTCGTCGGCCGCCTTCCCGAGCCCCTCGCCGGCCGCCTCCGTCGAGCCCATCGTCGCCTCCGCCTCCTCGAACCCTCGTCAACCGCCTCCCCAAGCCCCTCGCCGGCCGCCTCCGTCGAGCCCGTCGTCGCCTCCGCCTCCCCGAACCCTCGTCGACCGCCTCCCGAGCCCCTCGCCGGCCGCCTCCGTCGAGCCCCTCGCCGGCCACCTCCCCTCGATTACCGACTGCATTGTGAGCACTTTCTGTGATGGACTAGGGTTTTGAGTATTGTGAGCAGTTTCTGTGCTGGACTATGGTTTTGAGCATTGTGAGCATTGTTTACTGCAGTAGCTTAATTAGTTTGCTATTTGGTACATATTACATTGGTACATTGTTTACTGCAGTAGCTTAATTAGTTTGCTATTTGGTACATTGTTTACTGCAGTAGCTTAATTAGTTTGCTATTTGGTACATATTACATGGTACATTGTTTACTGCAGTAGCTTCGTTTAATTTGCTATTTGGTACATAATACATTGGTACATTGTTTACTGCAGTTGCTTAGTTTACATTGGTGCATATTACATTGCTTGTTGTGTTAGTATATAGTATTATAGTATATAGTATAGGCACATAACCCCTCTCTCTGTCCACATCACCCCCTCCCTTCTCCCCCTTCCCTCTACTCTTCTCCTCTCTTCCTAACATTGAGCATCATGTTTCACTTTTCTTGCTTCCTCATCTTATCATGTTTCACTTTTCTTGCTTCCTCATTTAGTAGCGGGACGGCCAAGATTAATCTTGTGCAACCCTACAATTTGAGAGCACAAATTAACCAATCAAGGACCACTCTAGTGTATATGCCACATAGACCTTCAAGGGGCATGAAGCAAGTGACACACTCTAGTGTTCCCGTTCAATGAACCGGATACACTAGTTTGTGTCATTTGCTTCATATAACTTTGTTTAGAGACCTTGTAGTAATAGTATATGCCGACTACTGCCGAGATGTGATGTCCGCTCCCACAATCCTTCTTTTTCCTTCTTAATTTCAAGGCAATTTTATTACAAAAGTGCAAAAAAAAGACATTCCCAGATTCTTCGTGAGCAGCCGACATAGCCGACTTCTTCGGTGATTCTGAATCATCGCTACTGGCGTACGTGATCCAGAGACCAGAGATGAAGAAAAGGAGTGGGAAGAAGCAGAAGGATAGTCGCTCACCGAAGAAGTCGGCTATGTCGGCTGCTCACCGAATAATCTGGGAATGTCTTTTTTTGCACTTTTGTAGTAAAATTGCCTTGAATTTTGCGGGAAAAAGAAGGATTGTCGAAGTGGAGAATGTTGTGGATGAGGTTCCCAGATAAAGAAATCTTGCGATTGTTGCAAAAGATACATGGACCATTTGGGTGGAAAGATGAACTGTTTCGTCAGGCGCATGACGAAACAGTTCATCTTTCCACCCAAATGCTCCATGTATCTAGCCAAAAAACAGAAAATGAAGCAAGTGACCTACTCTAGTGTTTTCGTTCAATGAACCGGATACACTAGTTTAGGGGCTTTGCTATTTGGTTTATAGTATTAGCAACTAAAGTAGGTGCTAAGATAGTCACATCATCCCCTCTCTATGTCCATATCACCCCCTCCCTTCTCCCCCTCCCCTCTACTCCTCTCCTCTCTTCCAATTCAATATGATCACTTTCTCATCTTATCTTAATAGACCCACAAAATGAGCAACATGTCACCCGCGCATTCTTCAACATCATCGCCGGAGGCGTCCGCTCCAACATCAAGACACCAAGGAAGAGGGCTATCGAAGAAGCCTGAGGGCCGACAGACCATCACAGCGGTAAACGCATCTGGGGTCCCTATCCTTCCTCAAAAAGCGGTAAGCGCATTCCGAAGCATGGTCGGAATAGTTGCACGAGAACGAATTGAGATCACATACAATTCGTGGAAGAACGTGCCTGACACTCGGAAACGTGAGCTGTGGACCGAAATTTTGGCATCGTTCGAGTTCCCAGAAGAACACCTATACGCTGTGCAACGACAAACCTACCTAGCGGTGTGCAAAGCATGGAAGAACTTCAAGAGCACGCTTGTCAGGAAATACGTGGAGACGGACGAAACGCCTTTTCATAAATACCCATTCCTGGAACCACAATGGGAAGAGTTCAAGGCGATGAAGACGTCCGAAGATTTCAAAAGTACAAGTACGGCGCACAAGGCCCTCCAGGCAAAAATCACACACCCCCACAGACTTGGCACAGCTGGGTATGCGGGTAAAATCCCGCAGTGGAGGAATGAGGATGACCTAGCAGCTGCATAGGACATCGCCCCGCCGTTTTCCAATATCCCGGATGACCGCGCTCGAAATTGGATTAGAGCAAGGTCATCTACAACGACATTGGGGGACGTCTCCTTTCGAAACCCTGTAGACCAGCAAGTATCCCAGCGCCTGGTAAGATATCGATAGAACTACGTAGCTTGTAATTACTCCACAACTTCGTATGAGTTGAAATGACATTCCGTGCTCTTGCAGGAAGAGCTGAGTTTTGAATCTACCCTGGGATCATTCCAGGGAACAAGGGAGAATGATATGCTCTCCGTGGCCCTGGGAAACAAGGAGCACCCGAGTCGTACGAGAGGCCTTAGGCTTTACGTTCCTTGGAAACATGGTTTCCAAGATGACTCCGGAATGTATCGGCGTAGGAAGAGAAACAAAGCCGAGCGTGACGCACAGCTACTAGAAGAGATCAAGGAATCTCTTAAAGAGGAGCTATTAGCTCAGATGGCTGATGTAATTAGAGATGAGGTGCGGAAACAGACAGAAAGTTAGCAGGCCGCCACCGCCGCTGCTATGCTAGCTAGCCCGCACAACCGTCCGAGTAGCTGCGCGTCCAATCCGACGCAAACCCAGTCCAAATTTCCTGTGGACGACATCCTGGTAATAATTATTACCTCTCGAATGCTTGCTCCATTGGTAGGCCTATTCGAGTAGCTAATTTTGTATCGTTATGTAGGAGCCTACAAAGTGCAGACTCCAAGTGAGATATGGCTCCATTCCCTTGTACGCTGCTTGGGGCCAGGCATACGGGGCCATGGTGCACGGTCAAGCTTTAGCGCCAGGCTTCGCAAAAGTTAATGTGGATGGTGTGTATGTCAATTTTGAGGTGGTCCCGCTACCAAAGCCCCCCAACGACGAGATCGTGACTCTAGGACAGGCCATTGGAACATTCATCCAGTGGCCCAAAAGCGACATCTTCCTAGAGGCTTCTTCACCGGTGGCAGGACCAGAGCAACATGCACTGGTGCCATCTCCATTACAAGACCAGTCGGTTCCACCACCGGATACTGCACTGGTGCCATCTCCATTACAAGACCAGTCAGTTCCACCACCGGATACTGCACTGGTGCCATCTCCATTACAAGACCAGTCGGTTCCACCACCGGATACTGCACCGATGCTATCTCCACGGGTCCTATTCTCGCCAGAGCAACTTGCACCGCTGCTACCTTCAAAGTCAACTGCCGTGAAGTCGAGCTATAGCCGAGGCAGCAAGGCCAGCAAGGGCAAAGCAAAGAAGACCAATGATGATATTCCGTACCTACCTTTGGCCCGCAAATTCGTGCTTGGCAAGCCGTTGCTCGAGCAAAAAGACCTCCAAAAGCTAACACATAGTTGCATGCAATTGCACACGTGGTATATGCAGCAGTCCAATAAGCCAGAGGGAGAACGGACCTCAAGTATCACTGTCAAATTCACGTTGGATGATTTCTACCACAATCTTCAAGAGTGTATGTTCGTGGTCGCCTTTGAGGATTTATTCGATCTGTTCACGCTCAACGCTCTTGACGTCTCAATCATTCGATGTTGGACGCTGTAAGTGTGTACAATCACAGTCTCCATTAATGTCATACCGATAAATGCCATATCTAATTTTTTGCTTTCGTGTGTATATATATAGACACATGCTGATTAAAGCTAGATCATCCAACTCATCAGCTGGTTTCTTGGACCCACACTTGGTCGCCAAGGAAACCATCGACCAGGATACACCCCTCGTCGAGAGGTACATTGCATCAAGACTGCTGGGTTGCCGCAATAAGGAATATGTACTTATGCCCTTCCATCAGAACTTTCATTGGATTTTAATAGTAATTGTACCAAAATGGAACAAGGTATATTACCTTGATTCCCTAAGTAAGAATAAAATGGACTTCACAGTTGTCAGCCAAGTAATCGATAGGTAAGCACATATTCCCCATACATATCTACATTGTACTATTTCTTTCCTTCCGAATGATTAAGGTTAACTTTTTCGAATTACGTAGGGCGTTCGCGAGGTACATTGAAATGGGAGGTGACTCGAAGCGCGGGGCCAAAGGCCTGCTGACACATGTTCAAGATTTTAAGGTATTCGCTATTTCACATTAATTAATCCTATGCAACAGTTGGTACTAATGCCTCTTGAAATAACACATTCCATTTTTGCAGTGCCACCAGCAGCAGCCGGGCAACACATGTGGATACTACGTTTGCCAACATATGGAACTACTCCTCGATTCCTCGAGGCTCACCAATCCCAAGGTTTGTCACTCTTCCCATAATTACTTCATACTTATCACGTTACATATATACGCACATTGATATTCCTATCGACAGGCTGCGTCCATCCCGTCAACTGCATTGAAACAGTCTGATCTCGGAGGGGTTCGAGGAGAGTTAGCGTACTTTTTGCTGACTCAAGTCATAAAGCCAGGAGGACGGTTCCACTGCGCACCATGATTTCTTATTGGTCTTATCACTAAGTGCAAATACAGTGTAGATCTTTTGTAAATGTGCATTTGTTAATGGATATTTCATTTCAATTCAATTATTCGATTTGCGAAATGGATGCATGCTTTATGTTAGTGCGATGTCAATTGGATGTTTTATGTCTGTGAAATGTATCTGAAAGGAAATGAGATGTGTGAATTGTATGTTTTTGTCTGTGCTTATCTGCTTGTTTCAGAGGGCATGGCTAGCATTTCCTGAGGCTAGCCAATAACAAAAATATATGTAGGGGTCGAAGGGAATATCACAGACGGTTTTTGAGTAAAAACCGTCTGTGATTATCAGTATCACAGACCGTTTTTGAGTAAAAACCGTCTGTGATTATCAGCTATCACAGACGGTTTTTGAGTGAAAAACCGTCTGTGATAGCTGATAATCACAGACGGTTTTTACTCAAAAACCGTCTGTGATACTTATTATCACAGATGGTTTTTTAGTAAAAACCGTCTGTGATTATCAGCTATCACAGACGGTTTTCACTCAAAAACCGTCTGTGATAACTGATAATCACAGACGGTTCGAAAACTGTCTGTGATGACCTTCGATTATCACTGACCCATAAATACAGACGGTTCACAAAACCGTCTGTGATAGCTGATAATCACAGACGGTTCGAAAACTGTCTGTGATGACCTTCGATTATCACTGACCCATAAATACAGACGGTTCACAAAACCGTCTGTGATGACGTTTTCGAACCGTCTGTGATGACCTTTTCTGTAGAAGTGTTAGAATTAGTCTAGAAAAGCAGTTTAAGTGAAAACAAATATAGTTTATCAAAATGGTTTAATAGGTAGCTCACAGATGGGTGCAGGAGGGTTTTGGTTACTGGGTTTTACAATTTGCTGGGGTTATTCTAGTGCTGCCAATTGACTACAATTCCTCAGATAGTAAGTTAACAAAAATTATAACTCGAAATTCAACCATCCAATTAACATGATTAAATATTCTACAAAAAGCTAGTAATATTCTCTACAACTATCTAATAGATGCCATTTCAAAATTATGTCCATACAATACCTGAAATTATAGTAGAATAATATCCCAAATTAACCGATCTACTAATCAATCCCCTGACGAACAACTTGCAACCTCTCTCCTTAGTCTGGATTCTAATCTCTAATTAAAATTAGCGAAACAGAGAGCAATATCCATATCATTACCCCAGAGAAAAAACCAAACCACCACCTCTTCATCACTTTTCCTTTCTTTTTCCCTCCTGATCTTCCCTGCCATTGCTCTTTCTATCTCCCTACCAAATTCCTCCGCTGGCGCTGAGCAACCGTGTGACAAACCACCGGCGACGCTCCCGAGGCGAGGTTAGCACACGCATGTGCGCTGGCGGAGGAAACAAGCGATGACAACGAGCTTGATGGCATCACGCAGGACCACGTGGCAGTCAGTGCGCTCGCAACTTGCGGTGGCAAGCGGCATCGCGCCAACTCACGCGAGCGGACAACGCAATTGGATAGTGTGAAGACCCTCCGGGTGTAATACCACTGAACTGCAAAAGAGAGAATTAGGAAAGAAATGGACGGTTTTTGTCATCAGACCCATCGACTTTTAGAACGCCGAATAAGTAACACTCGCAGAGATTCCCATACCACCCAGGAACAGTCAGCACCGTCTAGAAAGCCGCGTAAAAGTAGCGCTCTCAGAGGTTCCTAGATCGTCCAGGGCTGGTCGGCACCGTCTCACGTTGTGGGTTTTCGTCATTCGACAGGAAATTCTATTCTTACCTGTTATTGATTTACCTGCCGCAGTAGAAGAGCACCAAATAGTATAGGGCTGCCATTGGACCAAAAAGCCCATAGTGCCATAACTAGCCAAGGCTAAAGGGGAGGGGCAGAAGCGGCATTTCATAGCGAGTGTGATAGCCATGCCTCTCAATTAGACAAGCCATCTCACCTACTCTAATATTCCAGCCACCCCCCATTTCATCACTTCTGCCACAGCCAGAAACAAGACTAGCGCCATCTCACTTTTCCTCCCTCAGCTGAGAGGAAGAGAGCAAGCTGGAGAAGGGCAAGAAGAGAGGAGACTCGAAGGAACCTTGAAGGGCAAGCACGAGAGGACAGCATCGACGATAGCAGAGGACGTCGGTGACTGCCGAACCCACACCAAGCCAACCCGTGAGCACAACCACCTTCCCTCCACAACCCCATAGCGCACAATAGCACACAAAAGTAGAAGTAGGGCATGCAGAGAATGGGAATGGCGGGCAACCCATCCCCGTCCTAGTAGCAGTAGGGGGCGGCCGGTCGGCTGCAAGCTGTGGCCGGCGAGCTCAAGCCGTAGGGAGTGGCCGAGGCCTGGGAGGCGGGCCGACCCCGCGGTGCGGCTTTGGCTGGGCAACGTGGGAGCCGGAGCCGAGGACGGAGGCACACAAGGCCAGAGGGGAGGTAGCCAACGGCAAGGCCGACCGGATCTGGCCCCGGCCGGCTAGCCTAGGAAGAGCCGCCGGCAGCGCGCCCCAGCTCCTCGAGCCGTAGCCCCTCCGCGCTACTGAGAGAGAGAGAGAGAGAGAAAGAGGGGCGTGGAGAAGGAGGAGTGGCCGGCGGATGCACGGGGCCGATGAGCACCTAGCACGGCCGTGTGTCGCCACATCACCTAGGGGAGCCCTCGGGCGTAGTCAGCGAGAGAGGAGGCGCGCGGAAGCCGACCGGGGGTGGCCCAGGGCCGGCGAGCCGAGCTCGACCACGCGCCGACACCGCATCGCCCGGAGCTACCGGCCGAGCGGCCGAGAGGAATGGAGGCGTCGCCGAAGGAGAGGGAGTGAGTGGAGGAGGCCGGATTGGCCGAAGGAAATGAGGAGAGAGAGGGCTCGGGTGAAGGGAAAAGAAAAGAAAAGGGAAAGGAAAAAAGAAGAGGAAGAGGCCGGGTAAGAAAGAAAGAAAAAGAAAGAAAAGAAAAGGGAAGAGAGGGGAAGAGAAAGAGAGAGAGAGAGAGAGAGAGGAGAAGAGGAAAGAAAAAAAGGAAAAAGGAAAGAAAAGAAAAGAGGAGAAAAAGAAAGATAAAAAAGAGGGGGGTTTTTTGTACCTACATGTCGGATCCTTAGCCCTGGGCATTTTACGCCAGAATCGGGATATGCGTGTAGAATCATCGTCGCCCATTTAATCTCTGGTTTTGTTATGATATGTTAAGTCAGATTTATTGCTTGTTCAGGTGGAGGTCTTGAGTCGACGTCGTCGTCACGTCGCTTCGCCCCGCTTGGTTAACAGGCAAGTACATGGTAGAGTGGTATACCAAAAGATTTATGAAAATATGTGATACTTGCATGATATGATGATGTTTATATGGAAATGCGATGTTTACATGACATGATGTTGCATGGTAAATGATGGTAATGATGATGAGGAAAGATAGGCAACGATGCTTACCTGCTAATGACGTTAATGATGAGCATGATTATAATAATGGACATATGCATTTGCATCATGTGAACTCAAGAGTTCGGCGCGGTGAGAAAGTCTCTAGCTACGAGTAAAGCTAGTTTACTAATCCGGAGCACTCTTGAGTAAGACTTACTTCGGTAGGCCTCCACGGGAGTGGAGAGACCCCGTGCCGATATAGGCAGGCCTAAGATTTTGGGTGAACATCAATGGGTACGGTGTTCACTCGGCAATACCGATATATGCAATGTGATGAGCAAATGTGCATGTAGAGTAGGATTGCATGGCACTGATGAAATGAACATGACAATGCATGTGGAGTATGTTATGGTTAATTTGGAAACATGAGAATGTTGACATGTGCATGACATTGCATGCAGAGTATGTTATGGTTGGTTGTTTTGCTTACATGTTGGGTAGTGTTTATTGTTGTATTGTGTTCTTACTAAGTCATTGGACTCACCCTTGCTTTGTTATTTTATTTCTAGGTGACCGTTGAGGACGTCATGCACGGGCGGGTGTAGCACACGAATAACTTCACGTACTTGCAGCACCTCACATATCAGTTTTTGTTAGTATATGTAATTCCACTAGTAAGCTAGTTGCTTAGGAAGGTATGGTGTAAGTGCACTGCTTTATGAGTAAAGTAGAGTTTACTTAAAATGATTAGTAGGCGTTTAAAATGGTATTGTAATGCCATGATGGTAGTATTCTAGATCCAGAGGATGGGCGGGGTGTTACACCGGGCGCATGGCGGTCGTCAGTGTTGGCTTCCCACACACGTGCTGGTGATGGCTAGGGATTGGTTAACGGACGGCAATGGCAAGCAGTGGTGTGAGGGCAGAAAATGCTTCCAAGCGATGACAGCAAACGACCGATGCTGGTGGTGGACTGATCGCGCATGCTGATGTCAGTGACAGTCATGTCCCTGTCACTGACAGAAAAATGGACGTGAAAAAGTGCACTAAACATGTACAGATTCAACAATGTTAACCATAGCTAGCTACGAGTAACTATATCAACCCCTCTCTTGCCCATATGTGCATGCAGCAATGTGGCTGACGAGGTGGCCAAAACTAACCTATGTGCGCGTACAAATGCTTGTGGTTAACAATATGCATGTGTGCATCTGGCTTATAGGGAGATATCCTTTTTATTTCAATCAGTTCTCTTATGCAGGGAGAAGATCTCGATCGCAGAAGACCCTCGGCGGACCAGCCAATCTGGACGACCAGAAGCCCGCTCTACAGCATCCTCATCAGGTAATTTAATTCGTATATACTTGAGAGTCTCTTGCCAGCTTGTATTCAAGTTGAGACCAACTTGCCAGCATGTATTTATATATTTTCAAAAGATATATGTCCTTTGATGTATGCATGATTTACTTCCTACACACTATGACACTAAATACGGAAAGCCTGCCGGGACTAATATGGAATTTTCTTATATAGTTTATATTAGAGTATCTTAGAATTAGTCTATAAAAGCAGGTTATGTAAAACTAATATAGTTTATCAAAATGGTTTAATAGGTAGCTCACAGATGGGAGTAGCAGGGTTTTGGTTACCGGGTTCCACTTTACTGGTGGGTCATTCCAGTGCTGTAAATTGACTATAATTCCTCAGACAGCAAGTTTATAAAAATAATAACTCCAAATTTAACCATCCAATCAATATAATTAAATATTATACAGAAAACTAGTAATATTCTGTACAACTATCTAGTAGAAGATGCCATTTCAAAATTATGGTAAGTGGATCGATTGGACTTCGATTTCTTACTTGCCGTATGATATCAACAAACGGACATCTGCTGGCTTACTGCAGATTGGTTATTGATTAAAGTATTCAGTTAGAGATGGCATCAAATCGACATGATAATAATATAGGCAATCGATGAAACTGCGCTTCTTTTGTTGATGCATGCCTGGTAGATATGTGATTTTATGGTGTTTTCTCGTGTTTGTTAATCCTTTTCTATTTTTCTTTTAAGAGTGAGGGAGGTTCACCCCATTCCTAGTAGGCCAGCACGATTAAATCACATAAAATGACTTTTCGGCCATGGGAGTCGTCGCCGTCGCCCACCATCGTCCTGACACTTGTCTTGGCCTTCGCTTCCACTTCCTTTGTTTCTAATTCGTATTAAAATTTGTATGCAGTGCTGCAGTGTAGAACTTGGCCGTATTTGTAAATACAAATGATATATATAGTAGTCTATCAATTTGTGTTATTAATACCAAACTGTTGATTTCTAATTAGACGATTGAGATTCTCCGAAGGATCGTCTGAATAGAACTGGTGAATGTATAAACCCGTTAACATAAACCTTCGATCTTAATTAGTTGTAACCCTAGCTAGCGTTAGTCAACGTGATGGAGACGATTAGAACAACAATCGAGGATGCGTAGCTGGGACGGACGTTACATAGAGAGCATATAAATTAGTTAATTAGGACATCGCTAGGGGCGTACTCTGCTCATGATCATTACCATTAATTTCAGTTGTTCTTACTTCATTTTTATGTGTCATATGCATATATAAATCGAGTGGAACTGCCTTCTGCTTTTGCAAATCGATGCAATTTAACATGTCATCACGGGTTTGAATGCTAGTCACCGTTGATGTACTGCTGTATTGACTCAGTATATCTGCATCTAAATAAATAGAACTGCATTATGTGGTCCCAACAAGAAGGAAAGAGAACTCAACATCGATGCTCGCATGAAATTTTATCCGCTCTTATATCAATTATACATCCGTTGTGCCTTCATAATTATAGTTGCAGCGATCGTATACTGATTACTGAGCTCTTAATTATAGGTGCAGCGATCGGTGGACAAAATCAAGACAACGCGGGGAATTCGTCTAACCGGGGGCCGCGAATCTGCAAATGCTTATCACCAGGGTAAAACCTCAAATCGTAACAGACTCCCCACCCCTCTACGTGTATGTGTGTGTATGACTTTTCCATCAAATTTTTTAAATTCAATTTTTTATTCAAAAATTCGTGCTAAAATCCTCATAAATTCTTCGATTATCAGTGAAATCGGTCTAACCAGACCCCTGGATAAAATTTTCAAATTAGTTTTCAAAACCCTTATGGCCACAAGAAATTGACTAAGGTTCACAACCTAGTTCTTGGCCTCTATGATCATACCCATTCATATGTGGACTTTCGATCACACCTATGCATATGTGCGTGATTTGTTTATTCCTGAACAGTGAGCTTGTCTTTCCAGTTTAGTTATTTTTCTTAATAATAAATGTCTCCCTAGGATTGTCTGTCAAATGTAGTACTTCATGCTTTAATGTTTCTTGTGAACACTAAACAAGTATACAAATTCAACAAAGTTTACCCGCGCTTGCTGATATATGCATGCAACATCGTAGCTGACGATCGACGTGGCCAAAACTAACCTATGTGTGCATACAAATGTTTGTGGTTAACAGTACGCATGTGTGCATCTGGCTCATAGAGGGAGATCCTTTATATTTTCAATCAGTTTTCTCTTACGCAGGGAGTAAGGCTCTATCGCGGGAAAGCCCTGAGCCAACAACAACTGAACGTGGATGCCATGTTCTGCGTCACATCTCGCACAGCCCATCTGGACGACATGAACATGGCAGAGAAAGGAGCAGAGTGAGCAGAGATGGGGACAGAGAAAGGAGCAGAGGAGTGAGCAGAGATACGGGCAGAGATGGGAGCAGAGAATGGAGCTGAGTGAGTAGAGATGACAGCAGAAAAAGGAGCAGAGTGAGCAGACATGCGAGCAGAGAAAGGAGCAGAGATGGTGCAAGAGAAAGGAGCAGAGGAGAGAGCAGAGATGGGGGCAGAGATAGGAGCGGCGGAGTGAGCAGAGATGCAGGGGAAAGCAGGAACACCGATAGAGATGGTCATGGAAGAGAGGGGTGCCGAAGCCGAAGCTGGATGCCATGATTACGAAGGAAGCTGGGAGCGTGCAACTGAACATGACCGTGATCGCTACAGATAAGAGAGATATGACTATAATTTTCCCACATTAGCTTATGTTGCATTTGCCAATATTTTGTTCTGATTCGGCTATCATGCATCTGGAGAGCTGTGTTGTTTCTGGAACTGTTATTAACTGGGGACACGCATTACAGAGGGCCTGACAATCGATTCTATCTTCGAACGTTTGGCTACTGGTACATTTGATTAAATCGTGCAATACCGTTTGTTTTAAACCGTGCAATATCGTTTGCTTTTCTGTGAATACTTGTGACTGGTACCTATTTTGTGACTGCCAGCTTCACGTCATCTGTTTTGGCGTGCTAACCCGTAACGTGGGTTTTAATAATCTGTGCTGTTTTATCTAGGCCGGCAACGGAATGATAGTCGAGCTCTTAAGGAACATTACTGGGCGGATTCTTCAAACTCTTAAGCAGCTTTCTTTCTTGGGACTGTTGGTTAAAGATCATAGGAGCCGTGACTTCCTGTGGAGCGCTCCAAACAAAGGGTTGTGCTCCCACGAACACGTTTGCAACACTTTTGACGAAAGTTTGCAACAATCAAGGCCCCGTTCAGAACATAAGAATTTCATAGTAAATAGAAATCGAAAAAATAAAAAAAATACCTGCATTCAAAATGGAGATTTTAAAGAAAAGTCAGTTCAGTTGCTATAACGATAAAATTATGGATCTTGTACACAAGTCAGTAAGTCACCCAAAGCATCACCTTGACATCACCCGACTTCCATGAGTGTCGGAACCTCAGCCTCGACAGCCTAGTCACCAGTCTCCGTTGTCTGTCACTGCCCTTAAGTACCTACGTACACACATCATGCATCAAGATGGGAATGTTTTAGACTATGGGTCTATTCTTTAATGGGTTCTAAAAATAGTTTTTGGTTTTTGCTACAGTATCTAACTTTTAAACGGAGTATTTTCTCAAGACGGGGTCTACAAGCTGATTGTAGTACACGTTAAAAAGCTCAACATCTATATCAACCAAAATCACAAACGAGTATATCTCTCCGTAATCTCTGTCACAAACAGCTAAAATTCAAAAATTTCAGCCAAAAACCTTAAACTGCAGCCATATCAAACAAGCTTTATGACTTATGACTTATGGTAGCGGTTTATGACTTTTGGTTATTTCGTGAGAGAGAGAGTACACAATAAGAGAAACTTATATACGGTTTTTGCTGATATAGATGAAGTCGCTACAATGTGTAATACAATCAACTTGTAGATCTTATTTTGAAAAATATTTTATTTAAAAGTTAGTTACTATAGAAAAATCGAAAAACAGCTTTTAGAAACAAAAAGAAGAGCCCAGTACCATTTCGGAGCACAAGAATAACAAGAATTCATCAATGTATGCACTGATTATATGGTCATCGAATAAGGAAACGTTTAAACGCTGCTCAAGACACTCATTTCAAAATTTTGACCACAGGCAGTGCTCTGCGTGCGTGTACTTCGCCCAAACGCAACTCTAAACCTTCCGTTCAATCCTTTTGTCACTCCGTGGCGCGGACGTAGGGCTGTCACTAGGTATCTGTTATCCTTATCTAAATCCATACTTACACTATTAGGTAAGATAATAAGATATAGATAAGAAATAAAATACCTATTTAGATTTAGATATAGAAAGAGTAAATGAAATCGTCTGCACGTGTGGCGAGAAAGAGATAAATTGATGCATCATATCAAGTGCATAACTGAAGTAACTGTTGCTCCCTTCTTTCTGACATTGCAAGTAATGCACATGGCAACTGAAAAGATAGCATGTGAGCAGATCAAAGCTGATATGAAGTACAGGACACCAGAGATCTGGTAGAATCAGTTTCATTACTATATTACAACTATTAAAGCATGACATCACCTAGATACAAAGCGTATACAACATGAAAATGGAGGTGAACCAAAAAAATCACCAAAGCAGCACTTATGAAGCCCTGCCAATGGTGCATTAGTAACACAATGCTCTCATGAATCAGACCAATGCTGCATTAGTAAGCCTTCAAGATCAACCCCTAGCAAGCTGGCCAAACTCTCCAATCTGAAAGTCCTACGAGTGTAAGGCAAGAATCTGTTACCGACATTCTCTGTCCAAACCATGTATAGAAATTAATACTGAATACACGCACCAGATTCTTATGCAAAATTCCAGATGTAGGATTTCAACCGTACAACAAAGTCAATTAAATAAATCTAGAGAATCCTATTATAACTACAGAAAGTGAAGAAAGGAAGTTGGTAAAAACAATAGAAATTTAGCTACTGTAATGATATCGAGATTAATATCTCTGGTTCTCTACGGAGATGCTCAATTGGTATCATGTCAGAATTTGTTGTCCCAGTATATACATAAATATTGGTGCAGAACATCATTTTAAAGGGTAATAAGATCATGTTGGTGCAGAACATCAAGACCCTTATTGTAACTACATAAAGAGAAGAAAGGAAGTTGATAAAAACAACAGAAGATAAGATGTTTTTGTTACTTACGTTAGGGATTTGAGAAGACAAATACTCCAATAGTGGAGATACCAATATATAGATAACCATATGGGCCACATGGGCCAATAGTAAGTGGGCCTTGATATACTTAACACTCCTCTTCAAACTCAAGGTGGAAGCGGAGGTTCTGAAGCATTGAGTTTGAGCAAGTGAAGCCGATGTTGCTCTCGAGTTTGTGCTTTAGTGAAAAAATCTGCCACTTGCAGTTCTGAGGGTACATACCGAAGAGCAATTGTTTTCTGATGACAATGAGACCGAGTAAAGAAGGCATCAACGCCAATATACTTGGTAAGTTCATGCTTCACTGGATCATTGGCAATCTGTATGGCTCCAGTATTGTCACATAGAAGAGGTGTAGGGACATCACAAAAAATACCAAAATCTGCTAACAACCATCGAAGCCATACAATCTCTGAAGTGGTAGTGGCAAGTGCTCGAAGTTCTGCCTCTGTACTAGAACGAGATACGACCGCTTGCTTCTCTTCTCTTTATTTCTTCTCCACCTACACTGTAAGTCACCACGCCTGGAATGGTGCGATGCTAGGCTCCGCTCCAGCTTTGCCACGCCTGGGATGGTGTGGCACCAGGATCCGCTCAGGCTTTGCTACGCCCGACGCCGGTGCACCAGCATCTAAGGCGGTTGGACTCCCTGCTCCTTCATCATGGGGGATGAGCTATTTGCGAGGATGGCATGCTACGGGGTAGTGTCAAGCCTGGTCTCACCCTTGCTCGGCATGTACATCGCCAACACATTCCTCGCCCAACTCTGCACCTCTACATCGGCTCCGCTCGCCTCTGTCAGACTTCGCATGGCCTCCATTGGGCTACGCACGGACGTCGCCTCCGTCAGCTCCTTACCCGAATCCGAACCTCCACGCAGGCTTCGCTCGCCTCCGTCGGACATCACATGGTCTTCGCTGGGCTACGCGCGGACCCTGCCTCTGTCGGCTCCTTGCTTGACTTCGCACCTCTGCTCAGGGTCCTCTCACCTCCGCTGGGCTACGAGTGGATGCCGCCTCCATCGGCTCCTGGCCCAACTCCGCACCTCTGCGTGAGCTTCACTCAGCTCTGCTAGGCTTCACACGGTCTCCGTCAGACTTCATGTGGACATCCCCTCCGTCGGCTCCTCATTCGCTTTCCTCGACATGGTGGCTCCAGCTCCATCGGGGGACTTTGCCGCTCTCCTCGTAGGCATCACCTCGGAGGGGTGGCCTACCCCCAGCTTTGCCTTTACATGCCACCTGTGTCAAAGGTAGGACCTTGATGTGGCGGCTCTAGCTCTGCCTCTGCACGCTACCCGCGTCAGAGGTAGGACCTTGACATTGCGGCTTCGGCTCCACCTCTACGTACCGCCTACGTCGGAGGCATATCCTCGATGTGGTGGCTCTGGCTTGTCAGGTGACTTTGCTACCCTCCTTATAGGCGTCGCCTTGGCAGGTCCACCCGGCTTCGGTGTGGGACTTCGCCGCTAGCCTTGTAGGCATCACTTCAGCGGAATGGCACACCTTCGCCATGGGAACGGTCATCCAGCTTCCATACCTCTTCGTACACGATCGTTCGGCCGACCTACCTCCATGTATGTGGCAGATCCGGCTCCATCGAGGGACTTCGCCACCCTCCCTGTAGGCATCGCCTCGAAGGGGCGGCTACCCCTGGCTCTGCCCCTACGCACCACCCACATCAGATGCAGGACCTCGACATGGCAGCTCTGGCTCTGTTGGGAGACTTCACCGCCCTCCTCGTAGATATCGCCTCAAAGGGACGGCCCATCCCCGACTCTAACTCTACGCGCCGCCCGCGTCATAGGCACGACCTCGATATGGCGGCTCCAGCTCTACCTCTGCGTGCTGCTCGTGTCAGAGGCATATCCTTGACGCGGTGGCTCTGGCTACATCGGGGTTTTTGCCACCCTCCTTGTAGGCATCGGCTCGATGGGTCGACCCGGCTTCGGCATGGGACTTCGCCGCCCACCTAGTAGGCATCGCCTTGGCGGAGCAGCACGCCTTCGCCACAGGGAAAGGTTGTCCAGCCTCGCTACCTCTGTGTACATGGCGGCTCTGGCTCCATTGGGCGACTTCGCTGCCCTTCTCGTAGGCATCGCCTTGGAGGGGCGGCCCGCCCCGGCTCCCCCCTACGTGCTGTCGCGTTGGAGGCAGGACCTCAACGTGGCAGCTCTGGCTCTGTCTGGGGACTGCGCTACCCTCCTCATAGGCATCACCTTGGAGGGGTGGCCCACCCCTGGTTCCGCTTCTATGCGCTGCCTGTGTCGGAGGCACGACCTCAACGTGGTGGCTTTTGCTCCGTTCGAGGACTTCACCACCACAGCCTCGACCCCGGCTTTACCTTTACGTGCCACCTGCTTTAGAGGGGCTACCTCTATGGGAACAGCTACAACTTTATCAGTGAAAGGAGAGCCCTGTTACGAGATATTTAGAGTGTCCAGACCCCTAGGGCCTAGAGCAAGCAGTTACTTTGACTCGCCCCTTGGGGTCTCCGTGCTTGCTGTCGAGAAACGGGGGGCTGGGGCAGTTGGTTGTGTCAGCTCGCCCCTTCGAGGCTCCGTGCTTCCTATCGTGGGAGTATTGTTGTGGGGTTGCCTAGCTCATACGCTCATTGGGTTTAGCCACTGGGCCTTGAAACAAGCCCAATAGCATATTGCTGCGTATAAAAAGAAATGTACTGATTTACCCTCACCTTTTATAATTATTAAGGGGTGGGATAGGAATTTCTATCATATTCCATAAATCTATATAACCCCAAGAGGGGTACAAGATGGCCAGGTCCACTCATTTTACTCACCTGCTCTCTCTTAGTTGACTTTTTAGCTCTTTTAGTTACATATCCCAAAGAGGAAAGGGATACTCTATGTTGCCTATGCTACAACAGTGATCAAACATTTTAGAACATCTTTCACGGAATAGGTCTGAGAGATGGAGACCCAGTCGTGGCATTCAAACTTTTCTCACTCTTTCATGTAGACATTGGTAGCTAGAGTTGTTTTTGTAACACCCCTGTTTTTTAAAACAGGAACGTTGTTAACTTCCACAACAGCCCAGGAATTCAGTTATGGACAGAAGGAGTATCATGCCTGCTCATGAACATTTCAAAAGTCAATTTGTTTAAAATAAAGACCTAACGGTCAACTTTAACAGGTTTAAGGGCGTCCAAGCCCAAAATTTACTTACACTCAGAAGATCTAAAGAAAATTTTCACAGGAATGCTTGAGTGCGGTTGTAACCCTAACACGAAAACTTGTAGCATCCTTTCTTCATCTGATCTCTGTGTTGGGGAAAACTGAAGCAAGACTAAGTACAATCAACCATACTCAACAAGTCACATGGGGAAATGCTATATAACTACTTGCCAGGGATTTTCAAGGGATGAAGATATAGTGGTTTTATTAAAGTATTTGTGGATGCAATTTTATTTGTAAATACTTTAAAACACAAAAGAACAATAACTTCTTATGGAATTGGGGTTACAAAACTTGATTACCAAACTTCAACATTTTCAAATCATTTCCAAATCTACTTATACCTCGTTGTCAGAATCACCCATTAAACACAGCTTCATTTACCGGAAGCACGACGTATTCGAATACGATTAAGTTATAACTCTGCAGAGCTGCCCAACTTTACCCACAAGATTTCTTAACTCCCACGTCTGGGTTCAAGAAAACAAGGCTTTTCATTGCTCATCACTTTGTATATCCTCTACCTGATAGACTAGATACCCCCTGTCACGGAATACGGCGGCCTAACAGGGCGGAGCCTACCGTTGTGAAAGTATGGTTTTACCGTTTCCATACCACATTTTTACGCTTGCTGTTCCCTCTTCTGGAATAGTATATCATATCCTTATAGTAGATATTTAATCGATTTGAGCAGCTACTAAACCAGGTTTGACAAGTCAACGCTTGTGCTTGAGCGGTTACTATATTCTTTACTTAGCATAAGATTTCAGTCCTTACTTTTTATCAACCAGGTAACTATTCACAAATAAATATCCCAATGCACTGTGGCACTATCACTACTAGTGTAAAACAGTTGAATGTTCTAAACTACATGCTATTTTTTTATAGTAATTTATTATTACTAGGGCTTGTCAAGGTGAATATGGCCATCAAATAAAACAGAGCCTTTTCATGTGGTAGGGCATAACTAATATCATGTCATTCTAAACATTTATTGTATAAGAAATAACAATGCGTGAATAACATAATGAAAATACTGATAAATAAATAATTAAAGGAATGTAGGTTCAACATGATCAAAGACATGTGACTTGCCTCTTTGTCTATAATCTCCGATTATCTTACTATAGTCTTCAGATTGGATACTGATTTCTCTAATTCCCTTGTAGCTTTTCTATTGACCAACTCGTGTGATTCGAGTACTAGCGTGGAAGACAAATACAAATGAGTTCCTGCTTTGCATAATGCAAGCTAGGAACAAAACACGATAAAATAACCAAAAGACAAAGAGAAAAGGTTTGGATGGTCAGAGTCTAGGCAATGTTTTGTTTGGATGATTGGAGTTAGGAATTGGTTTGGAATGGTCGAGATAATCAAAATGGCTATATAGGTGAATATGGGTTTCGACAAATGGTTGCAGGCATGGATGGTATCAGGTTTTTGTGGTCAAAATATTATTTGGGTGGTTTAGAGCTTTATCAGAGTTTAAAATGACAGAATGGAGATGGGAATGGTGTAGATAGGTTCAAGACGATCAAAATGGGTGCATAAATATTTCTAAGGTTTCGGTGAATAGAGATGGCTTGAAGAGTATTTGAATTTGGGTTTGGAATGGTGTTTGAGCTAATTAGGATTTTATTGGTGTCTAATTTGACCAAATGGAGTAGAAATTAGACTTCGCAAGGGCAAAATAGTCAAAATGACTATAAATATGTTTTTCGGATTTTTGGATGAATAGTAACAGGTGTCTACTATTCATCACGGGTTGCACAGTTCACAGCGGGTTCTAGTACTGTTCACTATATGTTTTTTCTGTTTATACTTGGTTCATTTGTTACAGTACTGGGTTGGGACTATTCATCTTCCATCCTTGCGTGCGCACTGAAGCGATAGAACAAAGGATTTTTGCGACAGTGATTCCTGACGCCACAGTTAACTTCGGCAGAAACCAAGGGCATGGGTGGACTCATGGGACTGAGGAGAACCCATTTTGGGGCTCTGTGGTGGTCGGCGGGCAAAGAACGGTCGGCGGTGGTGGGGAGCGTTTGGGGGATTTTCATGCCGTAGTGATTCTCTGAGGCTCTAATTAATGGGATCATAAGTGATAGAGCATCCTTGGGGTGAGGGGATGACGATGGCATGGTCGGCTCAGGTTGTGAGGGTCTGTGGTGGCTTGCCCATTATGAGGTGGTGCGACCGTGCAGGAAGCTAGCTGCTGGTGGGCTACAAGACTTGGCAAGCTAGGACATTGCTTTGGAGGGCTTACTAGGAGTACAAGGATGCTACTGACCAAAGGAATTGAAAGGAAATTACCTGCACAAGGAGAATTGAATTGGCGGCTTACTTGGGGATTTTTGGAGGTCGACGGCGATGCGACGGTCATCGGAGCAATTGAGGTGTGGGTGGCTTACCCAAGCATCAGTACACTCAACGGAGGGGCTTGGGGGATTTTATAGAGGTTGTGAGGCTGTTTGGCACAGTCGCCCCCTTGCTTGGTTTGCGGCGCGTGGCCGAGACAGAGGCGCGGAAATTCTCGGTGATGGCGCTAGGTGTCAGGTCTTCTCGGGAGCTGCGTTGCGGTGGTCAAATGCACAGAGTTGTCAGGTCGGCTGAGTGAGAAGTCATGTGGGAGAGGTCGACCGTGAGAAAGGTGGTGTCGTAGCGGCAGTGATATTTTCGAACGGTGAACAATGTTGTCTCACTGTGTCACGGACAGATGGATGGGAAGGATGCTGCGACTGGAAATTGGGGGCTTGAATGGTGAAGAAAGGTGGTGAATCGAGTGAAGAATCAAATGAAATCAATTCTCAATGAAAATCAAAATTGTTTTCAAATTTTCGGTTTGTATCAGTTTTACTGAGCCCTCCCATTCCATGCAGCGCTAGCACGGAGCGTTCCAGCTCATCGCCCTCCAACCCCTGCGTGAGTGTCTCTTCTTCGCCAAGGGAACGCGAAATGCTCGCTAAATCATGCATCTAGAAGACGGAGAAGCACTTCGGCATGTCAAGAGCCATCAAATCCACATCTTGCAAAGCATTATCATCATTATTACACATAGTTGGAGCCAGTACCAAATTCCTTGCCTCTCTTTCATAGACTGACCCATTAAATTCCCCTTCTACCTTCAACAACCAATACAACCCCACCTCACACAATGCCAAACACTACGGGTGCAAACGGAGCGGATACGGACGGATATTGCTCATCCCGTATCCTTTTCCATATTTTTTGTCAGAGTCGGAGTCAGACACGGATAGTGCTGGATATGAATACGAATGCGGATATTCTCGGTCACGAATACGGAGCGAATACATGCCGCTCCGAATACGGTTAGTTTCAGTCACGAATATTTAATCGGATAATGCGCGAAAGCAAATTTCACATGGTGACAGAGACAAATTAAGCAAACTGAGATCTAATACGAGTGTACCGACGTTGCAATAGCCACCGAAACAAGCAATCTTATATAAATAAATGATGCTACATTTCAAGATGAGTCGGAGATCCCACCTGGCCGGTGGAGAGACTAGGTATCCGACTCCGTTTTCCGTATCCGGTAACTATCCGGTAACTATTCGGGTAACTATCTGGTAACTATCCGGAAAAATATCCGGATAGTTCCGTATCCGTCGGATAATGCTTTTTCCGAATCCGTTTCCGTATCTGACAAAAAATATTCGAATCCGTTTCCGTATCCGACAAAAACTTCATATATCTGAAAATTTACTCCAAATTGTATCCGAATTAAAACGGACGGACGGGCGGTCGGAAAATATCCGCTCCATTTGCACCCCTACCAAACACTACATTGCCATTTGGTCACCCCTCTACCGCCAAGAACAAGAAAACCAAAACATCCCTGTCCTCCAAAATAAACAATCAAGAGAGAAGCATACATCAATAGTGACACAAAGGCCCCTACATGATTGAAACAGACCTTGATGCCTTCTGGCCCTACTACCATCACAACCACTTCTCCCCTAGAGGCACTGGTACATGTCTATGGGCTGGCTCCATGTGCTGGCGCCAAAAATATCACAGGCACTGCTGGTTGCGATGCCCATGGTGGCCGGATTTGTAGTAGCACCGGTGGTGTTGGTGATTGAATTCACGCACAGCAGGATCTCACTTAGGGCACACAGCCTGCTCTCCAGCTCCATCTTCTGCGTTTGCAGCACTGAGTTTTGTGCCTGCACTGCCACAAGGTTTTGGGTGGTCACTCTCAGTGCCATGCTGAGCTGCTGGTTCTGGTTCTTCAGTTGGTTCACCTGTTTTTGTAACAAAACATCCCTCTTAGCAATATGGATTAATTCTTTTGTTCATGTTTTTCATGTAGAAGATGTGGTGTTAGTTTAGTGAGGATTCAACCTATGATACTGCAACTCACGATGATAAATAAGATTTTTAGTGTTGTTGAAAGAATTAGGTAGGAAGCAGTGGGTGGAGCCTTTTGGAAAAGGCAGCACAATAATTGAGTTTGTTTTGAGCAGACATTTTCTAGTGGGCCTTTGTTTTCATCTGTTTTGCTTTTCACCTGCACACGAGTGCAAGCTCTCATAAATAATAAATTAGAATAAATATGACAACAAAAATAATAGAAACAGACCTATGCATGCATCACAAACTTTAGACTTCTGTGTACACATATGTGAGCACATATATATAACCTGCGAGGTGAGGTCGCTGAGGTGTTGTTGCTTCCGCATCCTAGTTCGCCGGGCCGACTCCCAGTTCGACTCCTTCCTCTGCTTCCTCTTCTTCTCCAGCCGGGCCTGGAGGTCCGGGTCGTTCCTTGACCCGGAACTCCGGGTCCCCTGGCTCGACCCAGACAAGGTCCCACTCGACATGGTCATCTCTCAAGAGCTTTTGTGTACCCACAACAATTTCACTCTCTCTTTATTTTTTCTTGTAAATATACCTTGTAGTGTTGGATGCCTTCCTTGCTTAATTATGTTGTATAAGGAAGGCTTAGCTGCAAAATACTACAACTACACAGAGCTTACTGAGAAGACATAGAACCAGTAGAGGAAGACAACGGAGAAGGACTGAACAAGCTGAGTGATTGCTGAGCCGACCATAAATCCGGAGAGGAGGTGCTCGGAGAAGACGAGCAACAACATCTACACAACCACTACGGCTTCTCTACTAGTCTATCATCAAGAACAGGAAACAAAGTACCCTTCTTTACCTTGCAAAATTTGTATTTGTTGTATATATGTATGCAAGGGGAAAATCGATGGCCAGAGAAAATTTTGGCAGAACCTCCACTTGGAAATTCAATTGATGTCAGAGAAAATTTTGGCAGAACCTCCCCTTGGAAGATTGATGGTTGAGAAGCAAAGGTTTGGAGGTTCAAGGAAAGATTGAGCTGAGGTGGCAGGTCTGTGCTTAATCTGTGCTCAAGTTGGTAGCAACAAATTTTGCTGGTAGTAGCAAGGAGAGATGTGAATATCTAAATGGCAAAAGGATCGAGCTCAGTGGAAGAAAAACCTAGCAAGGGAGTCAGGGAAGAGGAGGAAAGGGACTTGAGGCATGGAGGAGGGGGGCATTTATAGCAGAAAAATGGGAGATTTAGAGAGGAAAAAAAATTGTCAAATGGAATAGTAGTGGACGAGAAAAAGATATTAAAGTAGAGAGAGAGAGAGAGAGAGAGAGAGAGAGAGAGAGAGAGGAAGAGATGTGTTTGGAATCTTCTGTTGCGTTTGCTGGCAATGGGAGGAACAATGTCGTAATGTGGCAGCCTGATTTTTTATGCCCTTGGTTTGATTGCTCTTGACACCTGTGGTTTATGAACACTACTTTTGGAGTAGAAAAAATAGAGAATAATTAGGCTAGGAGTTATCTTGAGCACGAACGCTTGCCCCTACGGAAAGTTTGCATCTTCTAGTGTGAACAAGGAGAAAACAAACTTCTTCCATTTTTTAGTGTTCTCAAGTAACCGTGTATTTCAAAATCTCATTAGTGGAATCATTAGTTGTACTGCTTCTTCAGGGCATCATTTGACATGGCACAGACCTCAAAACTTGAACTTTGCGCATTATTTTTTAGAAAAGTCTACTTTACACTCTTAAACTTAGGTACTCATCTAGAATCTAACCCTTAAGTGCAAAACCGGATGTTTGTGAACCTCTATGTTGCAAAACCGAGTAAATATCCTCCTAGGGCGGTTCCACCCCGATTTTGCGCCAGCTCAGATGACACGCAGCCCTGACGTGGCTTACGATCCATGTCACTGCAAGGGTTAAGAGGGATGGACGCGACGACCTTTGCGCCAGATCGATTGGAGATTTCATTCCCTTTCGGAACCCTAGCCCGCCCGGGCCGCCCCGAGCTGATGTGAAGGGCATGGCGAACTCACCAAGTGCTAGCTCTTGTGCGTTTGTGTCCTCCTCTAAAGCCAGGGGAAGGAGAATGCTGGGTAATAATATCTGATCAGCAAAAGTTATATATACTTCTCTACTTGTGGTGGTCGACAATTTGGTATACAAGTACTAATACATATTGTCATTTATAGGGGCTCCTCAATGTAGTGAAGAATTGGATTCTAGCTCAGACCAAGGCTGAGAGGAGGATGCAGACACGCAAGAGCTAGAGCTCGGCGAGCTCGCCATGCCCTTCGCACCAACTTGGGCCGGGCTAGGGTTCTGGAGAGGAACAAAATCCCCAATCAATCTAACCGAAGGCCATCGTGCCCATCCCTCTTATCCTTTGCACTGACTCGGATCGCAAACCACATCAGGACTGCTTGTCATACAAGGTGGCACAAAACGAGGGTGGAATTGACCTGGGAGGGAATTTGCCCGGTTTTGCATCATGGAGGTCCACGAAACGTCTAGTTTTGTACTTGAGGGTTGTATTCTAGATGAAGTCTTGAGTTCAAGGGTTTAAAATAGATTTATTCCATTTTTTATTACACCGTATTATTAGTCTCTCTCTCTGGAGATGAGGTCACACGATATAAGTGAAAGTGTAGTTATTTTAATATTTTTACTCTATATCTCTACTTTAATATGAAAAAAGTGATTGAGTAGTTATAGTATGTCCTTTAATAAGGGTATGTATTATCCAATGTCATTAATTTGTTTTCTTATATTTAGTGATTTCATGGCTTATATGTACGGTGGTTAGACTTATATTGTTGGACTGCGGGAGTATAAAATTTATAATCATATGAAAGAACTTATATGAATCTAGCGGTACCATTTTGATATATATCGTTGGACCAATTGTTTATTTTTACAGAGTTTTGAACTACTGAAATTTGTAAGTGCAAATGGAGCGAGCGATATACTAATAAGCAAGATATAATGTTTTTTGGGATTAAGTTGTGTTATTCAGTGTATAATTGCATAATAATATCTGTATAGAATTACTCGTTTCTACCTCGATCATGAGCTTGTGTGCCTCTCTTGTTCGTTTGTCTTTGGCCTCTACTGAGCAGAGGGGAATATTCATTCATCAGTAATGGACGAGAGTTCTATAGAGGTCAGCCAGATTGTGGAAAAATTGTGAAGATAATTCCAGAGTGCGCGAGAAGAAAATAGTGCCCCAATGCATGCCACATCACCACAACCCATTTAACAAGTGAAGAACTGCTAATACTTGAAGTATTTTTTGTCCTTACCATCTAAAATACCCATGATTGTTGCAAAAATAGTATGGCCATTCCTGTACTTCTTAGCGTACTGCTATATAAAAAACTAATGGAAAGTAGCTCCGATTTGTCAATTTTGTTGGCACCTCAATGTCTCCGGCCCTATATTTATTATGTTGAGAACAACATGGCATTCAGTTTCAGCAAAAAACCAAGCAACTCAGGAAGCCTTTCGGTGGATGAATTGTCCGAAATAAAACATCCTTTTTCTCCAGCCTCTATCATGCAAGAAACAAATTTGCTCAGGCGAAATTAGATTCACACTTTGCAATTAGTACAGACTTGAGGCAGGGTTCAGTTAACTGCATTTCCCCATTCCTGCATAGGCATATAACTTGTATGCACAGTCCTATAATAGAAACGTAGTCCAGCTTAGTAAACATAGGTCCTATGATAAGGAGCAAAGTCAATCCACCGAATCAAGACGATGTTGGCTGGATATCTAGGTCTGTAAGCATATGTAATCGGTGGTTGCGTTGGATATGCGATCATCGTGGGATTCGGATTCTCTGCCTCTGTGAAGTAAAATCATGGTGCTACAATAGCCTTTCTTTCCTCCCTAACTTTGATTCTTCCTACACAAAAAGTAAAGGTCGCTATTTTCTTAGGGTAGAAAGAGGATGCACACAACTAAAGGCCGCGATTTGTTTGCGGTACTACTGTACCATTTGAGGTGAAATGTTGATGCTCTGCATGTGTACAAGCCTATCTAAAGGAGTACAGAATCACACCCTGACTTTGCACCGTGCGAATGTGCGATGGGAGTGCAGATCCAACCACCGTAACTCACCACCACAATTAGGCACTGTTCTTTTAGGTTGAGGCTAATAATTTTTAGTTGCGAGTGATATTTTTGTCTATACGTTTTAAAATGCTAAAAGATAGTAGAGATACCGACGTAAATGATATATACAGCTTTAAACTCAAAAATTCATTTAGAAAGTCTATTTTAAAAATCCATTTATTTTAGCTTTCGGAGAAACTTCGGAAGAAGCGTAACGCAGGAGAACAGAGGCCTTAACCTCCTCTTACAAAGGCCCAAGCAAGAAACGGTGCACCGGCGGTCCTCTCATGGCTACGCCACCAATCTCAAGCCAAAGACGGTGCTCCGGCGGTCCTCTGTTGGCTACGCAACCCGCCAAACTGGCACTGGAATCCGCCGTCTGCACACATTTATTCCAGCGAGCTCTATCTTGTCGACCTTGGAGCAGGGGAAGGAAGCGACCGGTATCAACCTTCATCTTCGATATGTTGAGCGAGCGAGGAAAATCCTTAAGGGCACTATTATATCGCTGTTGCAGAGCGCCGCCGTCAATAGCGGTATAGCTCCGGCGAGGCTGTCAAGAGTCGACGCTCCGAGCTTCTTTAAGATCCCATTCTGTGCGTTGTTTCATTGGGAGCTCAGAAGAACTTAATTGTAGTTTTTACTTTGCAGAAGTTCCTTTCTGTAAGTGGGAATGCAACTCACATTTCTACCGATACGACTGCAACCGAAGTCCAGGCCATTCTGGGCCGATCTGCCTTTAGAAAAGATCATCCGAGGAAAAGATGTGTTCACTTTGATCAACCGGCTGCTGCAGGAGGACCGAGCTTAGCTCAGTTGGTGAGTGTGCTGCGGTACGTTCACACTCACCGAGTAAATAAAGTACTTATATACGTTCATATTCAATGAGAAAACTTATGTCTGTATTTTGTAAAGTCATACCTTCGTAAAATTTCTAAACATGTATTAAAGGATGTGTATATGTACATATGATAGTATAAGTTGGATGTGAATTGTGTATACATCTGTCCTGTACCTTAAAAAATGGCCGCAGAAGAGGGAAGACATTAGCGTGCCTCTGTGCCTTCAGAATGGCAAGGTAGAGGAAAACCTTGTCGGATCATCACTCGTGTCGTTTCGTGGAAATGATGCCAGCCTTTTCTAGAAGGATCGAGCCTTGTCCTCTCCCTGTCTACTCGTAATTGGCTAGTGATCACATTTTAGCTCTGCACGAAAAGAAAACACAGAGAGACATGATGTGTCACAGCACGTAATACTCTCAAGACAGTAATGTGTAGTTATAGCTAAAGGTGTTATTCACACTCCCCGTTTTACTACCTATTTGGAACATCGGAACCAAATTATTTTGTGTAAAACTAATTTCTACTAAATTTCATGAAGTTTCTACGTTGCAAGTAGGGCCTTAGTTGCCTTTTACATATTTATTTGGACAATCGATTTATGGTTCACAATCAAAATCTTGACAATATCCCGTGTGTTTATATTACCATCTTGGTTGATTCTCTAGCTAATTCGAGCTTGATCATGATGCTTCAACAATGTTGAAGCATGTCAAATTGGAGTAGCTAGGGGTTTGGCAAAATTAAACGGTCATGAATCATATGACTTAAATTATTCGAGACATAAAGGCTAAAATTGTGCTAGACTTGGACCAAGACTTTTTTTTATATAATAAGAGAACATTTTGAGATCACTTTGGATGGCTCAGAGGGCACGCATATATAGTGCATTCTACTTTGCATCTTGCATGTAGAACCATGGCGTTAGTTCCCTGTATATAAATTCGATCAGAGCATATGTACTGTACGTTGTAGCATTGCAAGTGGCACTAAACAGCTCGTATGGAAGCGGCCCGCTCACACAAAATTAATTGAGTAAAAATCATCATCTCTTTGCTTAAGCTTGCGTGTTGTGATGGGACGCATGTGGTTAAGCAACACGCTGCATCATCGAACTCTTTTATTTTCCTTAGAAAAAAGGGGCAAAAGTACGTTAAACTCGGACAATCTCGACGGTCAATCGGATGGGTGATGTCTGGTTAATTGCCTGCATCTGCATGGTCGTCAATTTGTTTAAGCAGACTTTTGTTATGCAGTAGTACTAGCAGTTGATTAGCACAGCAAACATGCATCCGTGCTAGCTGCTAACAACCCATGCTCATGTTGACCGAAGCCTCCCATTCTCAGCATTATATTAGTAAGAAAAATTATGGGCATCCACACGTGCATAAGCCCATCATAAATGTGGTACCAAGTTTGTGCCAACTCCCTTACTTACGCAAGAAAATAGCCCCCCTTGAACTAAAATTTGGTGTGGACTATTTCCTCGTATCTTAGCATGTAAGACCTCGAGATTTTCACTCATTTCGAATATTTGATCTTTACACTTGTTGCCTTGGTTGATGTGCCTTATCAACTCATCCTGATGACTATATTGGAAAGCCCGAGAGATAGAGCTGGAAGGACTTGCTAGCTAAGGCTGCAGCAACAACCTTCCAAGTGTGACTACATATAGCTAGACCATACACACCTTCAAGATATAACAGTAAATTGAAGAATATATATGTCCGACTAGTGTACTTCCTCTGTTCCTAGATAGATGTACGAATATATATATATATATATATATATATATATATATATATATATATGTGTGTGTGTGTGTGTGTGTGTGTGTGTGTGTGTGTGTGTGTGTGTACACATAGGAATCCTCTTTTCTGCACCGGCTATAATTACATCATATGTTGTATCTCACAACGTAGAGAATATCTCGCGTAACAGAGATATATATATTTGTAATATATGAGTATTTAAGACCATCTAGGTGGTATTAACAATTTTTCCGAGGTGGTATGTACATTTTTCGACATACTCCTTTTTATGTGCGTATATGAAGATATTTACAAAATACGCTAAAAACTATGGACCCCTTGAAATTTTTTTTTCATGTGGTTCACATTGAAATATTTTATAATTAGTATACAAGTATATCCAAAGTGATAAAGGAATATTTCAAGTTCGTTTAGGTGGTATATTAGAGATGGGTGTAATTACACCTGTGAGTAAAAGATATATATATATATATATAGGTATATAGGAAAATTACGTAATGCACCATGGTGCCTAGGCACCAACATCCGATACACGTGTATGATTGATAATTTTTTTGAGTTTGGGTATGAAAATGTTTTATACCCTTGATATATTTATGGTAAGTTAGTTTTGAACTCAGTTCAAACTAGTTTGAACTACTTTTGAGTTCAATGCAACTACAGTGAGTATATACCATAAAAATAGTTCAAACTAATTAAACTGAAGTTGAATTTAAATTTTTTCGGAGTTTGATATCTCAAATATACTTTTTTATGGGTATATGAAGATACCCACATCAAACGTTGCGAATCTCGAAGCAAATCAACGGGTATTGATATTGGTGCCTAGGCACCATGGTGCATGAAACACTCGTCCTATATATATATATATATATATATATATATATATATATATATATATATATATATATATATATATGTATGTATGTATGTATGTATGTATGTATGTATGTATGTATGTATCCAACTAGAATACTCTCTCGGTGCCTAAATAGATGTATTTTGAGCATTGATAGTGTCTCCAAAGCATATATGTATCCATTATTTTGTTTTCCTAATTATATATTAGTGAAAATTATAAAAAAATGATATGGAAGTATTTTTTTAATGAAAAATCTACTAATATTACTTTCATATGATAAATATAAATACTTTTGTGTATATTAGAGGTCAAAGTTTAAATACTTTGACTACATGTATCCTAAAATGAAGACTATTTAGGAAGCGAGGGACTAACATTTCTTTTTGAAAGGAAGGGCAACAACTTGTACATTCAATTAAAGGAGAAGATAAATACATTGGTCTTGAAGGGGCTACACCAAATGCACCAACATTGGCTTCAAATGGGGTGACACCAACAATGGGAAGGAGTCTCAAACTAGAATTCCTACCAAAGCACCAACAACACCGAATAGGCATGCACCATGCGGAGGGAAAAAAAGCCACCCCAACAAATAACGAAGCCTAGGGCAAGCTATCCATGAGGCGAGGCATAAAGCTGGGAACTAGGACTCTTATAGGAGCTTGCCATCAACACTAGGATACTCACCACAACAACAGTCACACCATAGCTCGGCAAAATACCATGGCCACACCAATGACTATGCCAATACTATACAACACCAGATAGCAACCACCAACATGACAAGCCGCAACGAGAGCACTGACCATAGCTAGCACAATGCAATAGGATGGTGGCAACCACCAACAAGACAAGCCACAACGAGAGCACTGACTATAGCTAGCACAACACAGCAGGATGGTCGGCAAGACATCTTCAAGCAGGAGAGGGGATGGCCCCTCCACTCACACCACGACGAAAGGGATGACAAGTAGAACCAGTGTCCACATGACACACCAAAATGACGGCCTGCCTCAAGCAAGGACTCGGACCAACTGCGCTCATGGGGCTTGCACCACGATCGACCTGCTCCAGGAGAGGGGAAGTCGCTTCTAAAAACTGTGTTAGGCTACCATGCACCATGTCATCTGCATTCAAGACGACGCCTCAGTTCAAGATGTTGCTGCATGTATTCATATTACCATTGCAGCATGTATTCACATTACCATTGTTACATGTATTCACATTAGCGTCACCATTGTATATATCCCTGTATATCAATGAATCAGTCAAGTGCTTCATTTCTATGAGCCTTCATGGTATCAGAATCCTAGGTTCATACCTAGCTCTGCTCGTCTTCTGTTGCGCTGTCCCTAGGAGGAGCATCTCTACTCTTGGGGGCGGCCATCTCCTCGTCGATCTGGCATGGACGGCGCCACTATGCCAAATCCAGCTACCTCTGGCCTCCCCGCCATCGGATCTGGCGCCGCTGACGCCAAGCCCTAGGGAGCCACCTCAGATCTGGGCTATCCGCCATCTTCGCGTCATCTTCTAGCCGCCTCCCACTCAGATCCGATGACTCCGTGCTCAATCTGGCTTCCTCTCTGCTGTTGCGTCGTGCTGGGCCATCTTCTCCTCCAGCCGTCATCGCCCATCGCAGTGTGCCCATGTTGTTGCCCACGCCAACGTTCAACGCCGCCGTCACCCACTCTGGTGAATCTTGGATCGTTGGATCCCATGTACTGTCGCCAGGTCGACCGTCGCTGGCTCTTGTATCCATGCCATCGGATTCAGCGCCCTCCGTCTGTCTCCCGACTATTGTGGCTTACCTGCACCGCCGCCTGCCCGCGCCATTGCCTCAAGGCCACAGCGCCTGCGGCCTCCACTCCCTCTTGTCTGGCCTCGCCCCTCCTGCTCTGGCTTCTCCCTCAGCTCTTTAACTCTCTGAGATCGCATTACCCACCGAGCCTCCTTGTGAGCACCTTTTTCTCCCACCCACCACCCTTCTTCCTCTCATCTAGCTATGAGCGACTCTAACGGACTTCTCGGTCCGCACCCCACTGGTGTACCGGGGTGACCTCTACCAGTTTTAGTGGCTAGTCATTTTTTCTTCTTGCTTGCCTCCCCTTGCTCTTTCCTCCCCCTTTCTTCTCCCCACCGGCACTGGCAAGGGCTGAGCCAGACTCGCCGGCAGCCATCCACCTACTTCCTTCTTGTTTGTCGCTGCTCCTCTTCTTCTTCTTCCACCTCAAAGCCACCACTCTTCTCCTCTACCACACCCTTCCCCCTTTCCTTCTCGAGGCACCAATCCACTATCTCCAGCTGCCTACCTCACCGCTGGCCACCTCCATAGCCGCCTCCTCACTTACTCTACTCACTCCTCTCCCTGCTTCTTTATCTCTCTCCCCTCCCCTCTTACTTGCGTCGTCGGCGTGATCTATCGATGTCGGGGACTATCGCCATCGACCTTTCTTCTCCACCGCCAAAGCTTCGCCCCTGTCTTCACCGGCGTTAGCAGGCACAGGCTTGCTAACCCCCTTTCCTGATGGTGACTTTTATGGAATTTTGGCACAGGCTTGCTAACCCTCTTTCCCGATGGTGACCTTTATGGAATTTTGCTCCAGTTTGAACATCCGACCCGCTCCCGTTCCATCTGCAAAGGGGTGTTAGCCTAACATGCACCATGACGTCTGCATTTAAGATGATGCCTCGGTTGATGGTGACGTCTCGATTCAAGATGATGATGCATGTATTCATATTACCATTGCTGCATGTATTCACATTAGCATCACTATTGTGTGTGTGTGTATCCCTGTATATCATTGAATCAGTCATGTGCTTCATTTCTATGATCCTTCAAACCAAAGTGTTCAAATCTATTTTTGGCTTCTCTAAACAGAAGTTGAAAGCTAAAGCCGATTTGGACACGCCTTAAGCATGAGTCATTACTTTGTTGTTGTCAAAACGGAAAGCAAACATAAAAGGAGCCAAAAGTTTTGAAGAAAAACAGTAGAAAATCCGAAAAGAAGATTAAGACTGAATCCACTTGGTTTCGACCTACACCGGCTACACGTGCATATCATCTGAAATATTAACTCTTCGAGAAAAACATCGCATTAGCTACCATCACGGCAATGGGTGGCGCCTTTGTCTTTTAGCGACTTGTCGTGGCTCGTCAATATTCTAAGAAATTTATTTTGGACAAAAAAAGAGAGAGAAACTCGTGGATGTAGATGCATTGGTGCACAGCTGCACATGCATAATAGTTGAACCTGTCCTAGAGGAAGTACGCCGCATTCATTGACTTTTCTCAAATTTCATTGAAAAGCAAATCCACTTGCGAAACCAAATTAAAATACAAGCAAACGTACAGCGGGGGGAAAAATATATGCTAATCAACACAACAAATAAACAAGAAATTAGAGATGCAAGGGGAAAAAGATGGGCTATTTGTTTGTGACTGCATAAACTTCGGCAAACACAAACTACCATAGGATAACTTGATCACTTAAATATCCTCTGTTCTGTCCTATCGATTGATATCTGATAACTAGAGGGAGCTTTGTTCTTGAATCTGAGACCATTGGACCAAGATGGCAGTCACAAGGAAAGCATGAAATAAGTGTCCAATATAACACATTCTTACCAAACTATACCATAAAGGCAACTAGTCTCAGTCTTAAGATCTAGAGCATACAAACAATGTGCATGCACAAAACACAGCGCACATATAATGTTAGTAAGTTAACTTCCACAGTTTTTCTACAAACTTTCTAAAGTTGTAAAGCAGATAATGGAAGTAAAGGTTACTACAGGGTCAATGCATCCAACTTCAAGACCGAATGCTTGCAGCTTAAGTTATGAACTAGGATTGTACCCGCAATGTTGTGGAGCAATCCTATTCTCTATTTGCAATTTAGTGTCGGGAAAATTCATATTATCAAATTTTATTATTCTATAGAAATAGGGTGAAAACGGATCTTGATTCAGTCAAATTATCCGGCTAGTGAATCTGGATTTATCGAATTCGGATACTTAATATCCGAATCCGAATAGAAAACAGATTCGAATTCGAATGTTGTACTAGCGAAGTCCTGAATATTGAATGCGAATCCTGTATGGCCTATGTGGATTCAAAGCCGGATATTCGAATAAGATCTGGATTTAGCAGATATAATAGCAGCAGTTTGCTAGTACATATTGTTTTACATTTGACTTCCAAATTGATCATATTATATATACATTTCGATCATCTCAACGAGCCCATCGTCATGATGGACCCTAATTTTGCATTTCATGTTTTTCATTTTGTCACATCCCCCAATAAAGCTTTTTGCATGCTCTTTTAGCCAAATTTGATATGTTTATAACCGATTTATTTGCAATATATCTAGAATTAGTTAGAATTAGTGGTAAAATGATACCAATGATCAATGATTACGTGATAAACTAGAGGAGAAGGGACATAAATATTACTATAAAATTGGTGTCAATTTGTTAAACTTCATTGTGCCATAAGATATGAAGTTGTCCTCATAAGCTGTGTTATACAAATGTGTGAAATAAATGATTCATTTGTTGTTGTCAATATTTAATAAGAAGTTATATATTAGAGTTAGCTATTTATCAATTTGAAATGTTGAAACAATTCGTTGTCATGTTTTAAATAGGAGAGGCCACAAATAATTATTGAAATCCAAAAATAGTCGAATCCGATCCGATTTTGAGTATAATCTGATCTAAATCCGTATCCGGCATTTGTTTGGTCCGTATTCGTGTACGATGTTTGTCTGATTCGTATTTGAATCCAAGAAAAAAATATAGATGCAAGTACGATTTGAGTATTATCCAATCCGTTTTCACCCCTCATAGAAAATATGTAGATGCTTCTAGATATATGCTGTAGATGTATGCTCTATTGAGTGTCCCTTATTAGTGAATTTGTGTTCGTTGGATTGGAATCGGATGACAAAGGGCTATTGTGATGATGTGTCACTCTTTTATTCTTTGTTTTGCACCGAACTTTAATAGAGATAAAGATTTGGAATCCTGTTGTACGAAATACTATTTTTTTTTCAAACAACGTACCTCGAGGGGAAAAGAAAGAAACTATGCTTTATTGGCTACCTGTACTAGAGAGCGGTTCATAATTTTAGGTTTTACAGGAATATTCGATCAAATAAGGGTTTGGAGGGTTGATATAACAAAATTACAATCTAGGTTTAAATCAATAAAAATTACACTACTAGAGGAGTTTAATTGCACAAAATCAAGTAATGTAGGGGTACACATGTCGTGCAATCTTGCCATTGAACAACTTGAACACTGTGGAACCATATAAAAAATGGAGATTGGAGTAATGTTGGATTGGAAATTACTAAGAAAAGTAATTAGTGTTTATATGAGATGCAGTTGATTAGCCACTTTCACACAGCACTCAAGGATTATGGATGGTGAATATGAAAGCACTTGTAGAGCTTTGCTCTCCGAAATGACGAAAAGATATATATTTTACTTCTACTGGGCCCTCGTTTTGCAGCTTAGTTAGTACCAAGTGATGTACCTTTTCCCGTGAATTTGTAAAAAAGAAAAAAAGAAGTTTATTAGGCTCCGAAGAACGGGGCCTAGGTAAGACTAACCCTAGCTCCGATCCTATGGTAGGATGACGTGGACCGTTACATAACAATCAAGTGGATTACTCCAGCAGCCCACGAGCAAATTGGCCCATAGATGCAAAAACACCCTCTGTTTTCGTAGTCAAGCTCGAGCAGACACGCACTGTTTAAATAACCTACAAGGTTAAAAGCTCTCAAGCTTAATGACATCATTAGCTCGAGCAGACAACATAAATAGAAATTGGAAATAATAAAGCCTCCAGAGAGAGAGAGAGAGAGAGAGAGAGAGAGAGAGAGAGAGAGAGAGAGAGAGAGAGAGACAGAGAGAGATTTGCCACTATTTCGTCAATCTATCCAGAAACAGGTGTTAGTACCATCACTACAATCTATACAACCTCTTGAATAATCGCCACTCCAAGCGAGAAATATGGAAAATATATATGTTGGACGATTACACAGGAATCATGCTTAGCTTATATTGAGATTACACATTAAGAGCTAGTCACAAGGTTTAACGGCATGTTTAGAACGCATGAAGCTCACAGTAATTTTGACAGCGTAAACAGACCCATTAAGGTGCATTTGGTTGGGCCAATTACGCCTAACACAACTCGACAGGAAACCACATATACCAATTAAGAAAATAGAGATACACTTGGATAATACGAAAGGTCAAAAAATTTTGGCAAAATTCGGTGGGGGAAGTTGCAAAGGAGAATAGTAGATCAGGGCCTAACTGGGCCAACTATGAACACTTGGATAATACGGAAGGTCAGGGTAATTTGATTCTGGTCCTCTAAAACTGAACCTGGTATCTTAAGAAACTACTAGACAGATGAATGAGAATTAACGTTCTAATCGGCACCGCAGTCGCAGTAGCGTCTCTATCGAGGTTCACATGTCCATAGATGGAACGCCGTGTATCAGTGTGCTAGCACCAGCACGCACGATAGGGGCTATGAGAGATGATGGCTAGGGTTTCAATATGTGTGTCTTACCTTCCTTTATATAACCTCAAATTGGATCCTTATCCAATACCATCCAACTCATAAAGCCTCAGGCTGGATCTTTATCTAATACGAATAGATATCGTATCTTACTTGGAGAACCTCCAACTAGATCTAATATGAGTAGATATCGTATTGCACTCAAAGTCTATCATCTTGATCCTCATCGTTTTGACCTATTAAGTGTGTGACCCTATAGATTCATGTGTATTTGGCCATGGGCCGACACTTATTTCTGGTCATTTTCGATCCATAAGTCAGTAGCGGTCCCTAGCAAAATATAATGATTCTCAAATATACATAAAGATTATATCGGATGAACCTACATAGTTCTCATGTACCGATTCCTTTACTTCAAGATGCTAGATTGAACTTAAGATGAGAAACGTGCCATTCTATGATAGCTCGATCCTTCACTCGAATTTAGCGAAGGCCGCAAGTCAGGGACTTCAACCGCCCAATGGTGTGTTCCATGAGGTAATCGCCACCGCAGCCATCCCATAGGATCACATCGATCCTACCCCAGTCCTCTGCATTGTCCATGATGACAATTGGAGGGTGCCCATCGTCGTGTTCTTACGAGGAACTGAGGAGCTAGATGACCCGCAAGATCTGCGGTGGATGCAGCAGCGAATGAGTGGCTTTTACCTACTCGACAGTGTATTGTACAAGTGAGAGGTGTTTGCCTCACTCCTGCGGTGTCTCTTGCACCATGAGGGACATGACCACCTCACTGAATCCACACCAGCTTATTTGGCTTGAACATCGCACTGAGGGCCCTTGTTGGAAAAGCATTTAGGCATGGCTTCTACTAGCCCACTGCAGCCTCCGACACATAGGAACTCATCAGATGATGCCAGGGTAGCCAATGGATGGGAAGGATGGTTCACAACCTTCAACCCAACTTCAGCCAATCCTCTCAGTTTGGCCGTTGGCGCGATGGGGGCTCGACATTGTTGGCCTGCCACTGCGGGCCCCTGGGACCTAAACTTTGTCATAGTCTCCTACGATACTTCTTGAGGTGGCCGCCCAAGCCAGGGTTACTTCTGTGGCTGCACAAAGATTCCTTTGGCTAGCTCTGTGAAGTATAAAGCACTGGGAGCTTTAAGCATCCTAAGCTACTCTATGGAGTATAAATAAGAGTGCGGAACCCATAGACTCCATGCCAACTCTGTAGAGTATAAAACATTGGGAGCTTTAAGTGTCATAGGCCACTCTACGGAGTATAAATAAGAGCGCGGAGCCCATGGACTCCGCACCAACTCTATGGAGTTTAAATAAGAGTGCAGAGCCCATGGACCCCGCGCGAGAACCCATGAAGTATTTAAGAAAGTGAATGACTCCTACCACTGCATTTAGGGATACAATTCTAAAGGTTGGAGGCAGGTAGTGCACAACCCCTACCACTGTGTTTAGGGATATAGTTCCCAATGTCGGATGTAGGTAGTGCATGACCCTACCGCCATGTTTAGGGATACACTTCCTAAGGTGGGGGATAGGTAGTGCATGACCCCATTTAGGGATACAATTCCCAAGGTTGGAGGCAGGCAATGCATGACCCGTACCACCATGTTTAGGGATACAACTCCCAGGGTCGGATGCCGGAGTGGGCATGCCACAGTCTTCGTCCTAACCGCTGACTTTGTCAATGCCCACCCAAGGGTGGGGAACAGAGCGCACGTGTAACCGACCTTGTCCTTACCACTGACTTCGTTGATGCCCATCCGAAGGGTGGGGGATGGAGTGCGTGTGTAACCAACCTCGTCATAACCACTAGCTTCATCGACGCCAGTCTGAAGGGTAGGGGACAGAGCACATGTGTAACCGACCTCGTCCTAACCGTTGACTTCGTCAATGCCCATCCGAAGGATAGGGGACGGAGCACAAGTGTAACCAACCTCGTCCTAACTATTAGCTTCATCGATGCCAGTCCAAAGGGTGGAGGATGGAGTGCGTGTGTATTAGTCTTGATAGAGCATGCACGTAACTGACATCATCCTAACTACCGACTTCATCATGCCCATCCGAAGGGTAAGGGATGGAGCATGTGTGTAACTGACCTCATCCTAACCGTGAGCTTTGTCAACACCCGTCCAAAGGGTGGGGGACAGAGCGCATGCATATCAGTCTTTGTCTTAACTGCCGACTTCATCGACGTAGTTTCGAAGGGTGGAGGATGGAGCACAGTGTATCAGTCTTCATCCTAACGGCTGACTTCATCAATGCCCACCCAAGGATGGAGGATGGAGCATGTGTGTATTGATCATTGTCCTAACCGCTGACTTCATTGATGCCCATCCAAAGGGTAGGGGATGGAGTGCGTGCGTAACCGACCTCATCCTAACCATTGGCTCCATCGACGCCCGTCCAAAGGGTGGGGGACGGAGCGCCTGTGTATCGGTCTTGATAGAGCACGCACGTAACTGACCTTGTCCTAACTATTGACTTCATTGATGCCCATTTGAAGGCTAAGGGATGGAGCACACACATAATCAACCTCATCCTAACCACGAGCTTTATCGATGCTAGTCTAAAGGGTGGGGGATGGAGTGCATGCGTATCGATGTTCATCTTAACTGCCAACTTCGTCAACACAGTTCCGAAGGATGGAGGATAGAGCACATGCGTATCGGTCTTCATCCTTACCGTCGACTTCGTCAACACCCACCAGAAGGATAGGGGATGGAGCATGTGCGTATCAGTCTTTGTCCTAACCGCTGACTTTGTTGATGCTGTTCCAAAGGGTGGGGGATGGAGCACGCATGTATTGGCTTTCATCCTAAACTCTGACTTCCTTGATGCAGTTCCGAAGGGTGGGGGATAGAGTGCGTGTGTATTAGACTTTGTCCTAACCGCCGACTTCTTCGATACCCATCCGAAGGGTGGGGGATGGAACACACATGTATTTGTCTTCGTCTTAACTACTGACTTCGTCGACGCCTGTCTGAAAGGTAGGGGATAGAGCGCGCACAACCTCGTGCTAATTGCCAACTCTGTCCATGCTCGTCTAAAAGGTGGATGATGGAGCATGTGTGTATCGGTTACAACCGCTAGCCCAGTCAGTCACACCGACTTTGGCACCAGTACTAAGACTCGAACCTAAGAAGCCCCTCAACAAAATGAGCGCGAGTCATGCAACCGCAGTGGCACTACTATAAATAACATCTGTTGGAAAACAATCCTTACAAGGAGCGTGCGCAGCATGTGGGATCGCATAGGAAATGCCCTACTCTTCATCTGAACTCTTGATTTTTACATACTCCCTAGATGGGATGTGTGGGTCTGCACGCTAGTCCACCCAGAAACGCAATGACTCCTCTACCCATCCCCTGTGCCAGAGTCACCGATGGAGGAGCCGGTCTGATACGAGGAATCGATCCTCTTCAAGTGCCTACTCTCAACACAGTGGGAGAAATGAGATAGCCATAGCATGGGCACTCCAAATTTTTTATTTACAAAACAATGAGTACATGACCTGAAGATAGTTGGTACCCCATACAAAAGCGAAACAAATCACACAACACAAACACACACCACCCAGTGTGCTCACAAACAAAAGCATCAGCGTCACACCTGGTGATCGATGGATTGGCCATCGACTGCAAGATCGCCATCTTTGGTTCATCACAATACATCACCGAGTCACGTCCCGAGGTCCATCTTTGTGCCTAGAGTCAACTTCAGGGTGATCTTCATCGCATCATCACCAACGTATCCCCATATGCATTCGTGGAAGGTGCGGGTGGAGCAGTGCATCACGTGTAGGGCATCAGCATGTCGTACTCCATGTGGGAAGGTCTAGGTGGGGATTCACCAACTCACCCACGTGAAGGCAGCCTTAGAGGTGAAGTAGTCTGAAGACTATTTCTGTCATCGCATGCGAGTAATGGTTTCCGTAGGCACAGGCGACATTCAGGGCAAGAGACAGAGCCTCGCTGATCCTCCGGATGCTGCTCCTAAGGTCCTCTGGAATGTGGGCCCAAGGGGGCACTTCCAGCACAAGCTCCTCTAGGGTCACCTCTGGGGCGTCCATGGACCCCCACGTAGACACGGATGCCTCGTCAAGCATGCCATCCCTCTTAGATAGCTTTGATGCCACTCAAGCCTTCTCGTGTTCCAGCATAGTAAACTGCTATAGCAAGGCCTCCTCTACAACCGTGGCATGGGCCTGCCTGACTAGGGTACATGCGTCTATGATGGTCTACACTCAATCGGTCTCCAAGAACTGGATGTGCTCTACCTGCTCCTCCCTCGCGGCTGTTGCATCTGCAACAAGCTTCCTCGCTGACAACACCTCCACCTCCATGGTCGCGAGCTGCTTCTGCAAGCCATTAAAGCTCACGATGCCTCATGACTTGGATTGTGTGGGCCAGGATGAGCATCATCATGACACACAAGTAACTATGTCAGCTTCCATCCCAGAACGATGTCAGCGCCAGGATCTGATGTTGCTCCATGATCACCCTGTAAACCAGTATTTACTATAGAAAAATTGTTAGTTTCAGGAGTATTAGTTAGTGGACTATCTACACATTCATCCCCAGAAGTGATTGAACTTGAAGCAAACAAAGTTGGAGGAAGAAGAAGAATTTCATACTTTAGTCTTGCGCTAGCATTCGGATGTAATTTGGAAAAAGGAAAGACTCCTTCATCAAACACAACATCTCACAATATGTAAATGCGGCCGGTTGCTACATCAAGACACTTGAATCCCTTATGCAAGTTGCTATAACTGAGAAAAACACACTCCTTGGAACGAAACTGAAGTTTGCGATGATTGTAGGGATGCAAATTAGGCTAATAGACACAACCAAATATTCTCAAGGATGAGTATTCTAGTTTAACTTTGAACAGGCACTCCAGAGGTGTGGTATAAGATATAACTTTGCTGGGAGTACGGTTAATTAGGAAAGTTGTGGTAAGGAAAGCTTCATCCCAAAATTTGAGAGGTATGGAAGCATGAACAAGAAGGGACATACCGACCTCAACTATGTGCCTGTGTTTTCTCTCAGCAGACCTATTTTGCTGATGTGCATGTGGGCATGAGACATGATGTGAGATGCCAGTTTTGGTAAAAAAGGAGTGAAGTTTTTCATACTCACCTCCCCAATCAGTTTGCATAGCAATGATTTTTCGATCAAACATCTGCTCAACAAGGTTCTGAAACTCATGGAATTTCTGAAAAACTTCAGACTTGAATTTCAAAAGGTAAATCCAAGTAAATTTACTGAAATCATCAATAAAACTCACATAATATTTGTATCTACCAACAGAATCAGGTGCAGGCCCCCAGACATCCGAAAAAACAAGTTCTAAAGGATAACTTGAAACACTGGACAACTTTGGATACCGTAATTGGTGAATTTTTGCTTGCTGACAAGAATCACACACAAACCCTTTATTGGACTCAACCTGACATGGAAGATTAAAGCTACTAACGACCTTCTGAACAATGGGGGCTGCAGGATGACCAAGACTATTGTGCCACCTATCAAAAGATGGTTTGCTAACTCCAAAAGCTTGCTTTGTAGATGATGGCGCAGATGGTAGAGGGTACAACCCTTTGTGACGTATTCCTTTAAGAAGTGTGCTCCTCGTGTCCCAATCCTTTATCAAGAAGAAGTTAGGATGAAATTCTAGAAAGACATTATTATCTGTAGCAAGACAATGGACGGAAACAAGATTTTTTGTGGCTTGTGGAACATGTAGGATGTTGTTTAGATCAAGATTGCGACTCTTGGTATGAATAGTAGATGTACCAACATGACTAATATCCATACCTGCTCTACTCACCGTGTGGATCTGATCACTGGCGTTGTACTTGTCACGGAAGGACAGCTTCTCTAGTTCTCCTATTATATGATCAGTAGCCCCTGTATCCGTGTACCAGTTTGTGTCCACGGTATAGGAGCTTGCAGTGGCAATAGCAACATGTCCTTGATCAGGAACATAGTTCTCATCATACCTATGCCAGCACCTGTCTCCAGTGTGGCCAGTCTTGAAGCATACTTGACACGTCGGGTGATCTGAAGAAGAATTGCTGTTGCCATTGGTGTTGACGCGCGCGCCGTTGTTCCTTTGACAAGGATTGCTGCCGCTGGAGCCATTCCCGCGACCACTGCGACCAGGAGCATTGGCACCCCGTCCTCCTCGACCACCACGGCCGGCACACCCAGTCCCTCCTTGCCCTCGTCGATTTACCAAATTGGCTGAGGACCCAGAAGTCTGATTGTAGCCAATCAAATCCATCATGGCCTCGAAAGCAAGCATCTGGGAGTATAGCTTGCTAACCGAGATCAGATCAGTTCTTGCCAGAATCAACGATACTAAAGGATTGAAGTCAAAATCCAACCCAGTGAGAATATACTCTACCAGTTCTTCATCATCGAGAGACCGTCCTGCTGCAGCCAGCTCATCACCGAGGGAACGCATCTTTCCCACGTATTCAGCCACTGTCATATTACCTTTTTGAGTGGTGGACAGAGCTAGGCACGTGTTAACAGCGCGAGCTCTTGGCTGCGACGCGAACACATCTTCAATCGCACGCCAGGCCTCTGCCGTGGTCTTCTTTGCCACGATCTGAGCCAGGACCTCTCTTAACAGAGAAGCAAGAAGAAAACTCAGGACCTGTTGGTCCGAAGCCAGCCACTCTTCATAAGCGGGGTTGGCAATTTTGATCACGGTGTCACCATCCTTGCCGTCGATCTCAGCATCAGGCGCCTTTGCCTTGCCGGTGAGGAAACCCTCACGACGGGCACCGTGAACGGCAGCTAGGATCTGGGCTTTCCAGATTGCATGGTTATTCTTGGCGAGCTTCTCAAAGATAGGATGGGTAATCAAGGAGCTCATGGCTAATCCAGAAGAGGAAGAGGAACCATAAGCCATTGTTGGAGATTTGCTCTACCAATGGCTCTGATACCATGAAAGATCAACAGAGGTGCGGAAGAAATTGGGTGGAAGCAGCCGCACCTTCTTCGTGTGCTGAATGCATGTTTATATGAGGCGACAAAACGTGCAGTTGTGATACAACATGTAACATCCTGATAAGCCAGCCGAGAGTTAGTGCAACAGCTAATACAACAAACCTAATCTAAACTAACAAACGTGAGCTACTCCCAGCTAGCCAACACCATGGGTTGTTGCAGGATGACATGATGCATAGAATACATAGATTACATGATTGTCTAACATCGATGATAGAGGCATCTTGGCTGCAAAGTCTGTGTTGAGCTCTTTAGGGTCTACATGACAACAGAGATGGTGTCTTCAAATTTCTCCCTGAGTATTAGCTGATTCTTCGCTTTAATAGTTATGAGAAGCTATAAAGATTAATATTGTAGAGGATTTTCATGCTATCTCGGACCTACGATAACTTCAGCAAAGCATAACGCGCTAAAGTGTGTCACGATAACTTCGGCGTGGCGTTACACATTGGGGAATCTACTTTGGACGAGATTCACGGACCAATCCCGGACAAGGTCCGGAATCCACCCCGGATGATGGGACTAGATAGAGCGCAGGTTGATAGCGGAGAGGAAAACAGTGGGCTGCGGTGAGAATCAAGTTGCGCTAGCTCCTTCACAAGAACAAACAAGGCCGCGAGCCACGAGGGCGATGGAGCCGATCGCAAGGTGGAAGGAGCCTTCTGACCGGTGGATCCCATGCATGAGAGAGAGAGAGAGAGAGGGTGATGCAGAGAGGTGGGTAGGGATGGGCTGGTTGGGGTGAAGCGATGGGCTGGGCGAGCCAAAATTGGCCCAAGTCAGAAGAAATAGAGATTTGAGCTTTGAATTTTTATTTCAGCTGGAATTTTGGAAATATTTAGATACATCAAATGGGCTCCAACTATAATGAAAATCTTTGGGAAAGCTCCCAACCTTATCTAATTTTTAATAAAAATACATTATTAATCAACTTTATATTTTTCTCAAAATTCATTTTGGGTGCCTGTTTCAAGGGAAAAGATCTTATTAATTTTTCATAAATGCTGAAAATTTTTGAAAATTGCTCAAAAATTTAGAAATGAATATTTTGAAATTACTTAAGTAGATTTGGGAAATTTTGGGGATGTTATACATTAGTTCTTAGTTAATGTTGTATTCCTATTTGTTTACTACCACCTATTCTTTGACTTTTCACATAATCCCTTGTCGTCCTAGATTTTATAGTATACATACTTGTTGATAAGTCCATATCTAAGTGACATGCTTAGCCTTATTTAGATACTTGTAGTCATTTAACAACCCCAACATTATTGAAGATTTCAAAATATGTTTTGGGCAGTCATTGAATGAAAATGGCTCGTGTGTTTAACTAAAAATGGTATTTTGGATGGCAAAATTCTAAACTTGATTTATACCTGGACAGATGGTAAGTTGGGCTAGTGCAGAAAGAGCACGAGAACATGGTTTTCAGGTAATCTTAAGGACTAAAATTTGTGATGACCTCCTAGATAAAATAGTGCAACCATAAGTTTATAATAAGTATGATCTGGCTAAGTAATTTGCATCGATCCTACGCTAGATGCACCTTGCGAGTCAGATAGAGACCTTGATATGCAGCATAAGAGGGGGGTCTTTCAGAGTGGGTGGATAGATAGAACCCAACAGCGATGAAAACCTTAGTAGGTGTGGTCACGTTGAAAAGATGCATTATAAAGGCCTTGTGATGACCATCTAAGCCTTATGCCAATTGTAGCGTGATGGAGAAATAAGTTGGAAATCTCTTGTGGGTAAAGTGTGCAACCTCTACAGAGTGAAAATTGTTCGAATAGCTATGCTCACAGTCAAGGGTGGGCATGGAAACTTACTCAAATTAGGCCCTATTATAAAACCATTTGTGGGTGGGATGAAAAACCTGATGGGTGAATAGAACCGTGACTTTAATTTCCCTAGGGTGGATGAAATCCAGTGATTATAATAGATAAATAGAACCTAGTAAGAAAGATAGCATATGATGGATGGAAGCATACGTTGTAACAGATGGATGGAATTTGTACTACTATTATTATTGCATACTCTTACACTCCTTAAAAATATGATTTAATTAAAATACTTAGTTTTAGCCTTTTATTTATTGTATTTAAAGTGTGACGTTTTGCAAATAAAAGAACTTCTGGCCTCCCTTTGTTAGTCTTGCATATATCATAACTGCATTCTATAAGGTGGCTTGCTAAGAACCTTCGTATTCACTGTTACTCAATTTTATCATTTCGTAAATATGAAGGAGAACGAAAAGTCCTGCAATAGTCTAAACGTGTTGATAAGATTGGAGTATGAAGAGGTCAATAACTAGGTCATGAGCCCTAGTTGATTGCTATGGGCATATCCTGATTTCTCACATGTGTGTTGTTTCTATTTTTGTTGCTGCTTTTTTAAAGGTTTTGGTCTGATCGACCCATGTGTAAGTCAAGGACCGTCAGATCTATTTATGTATGGTCCATTGTTATTGTGTTAATTTTGCTTTTACGAGATGTATGTTTGATGTTTAATAATGTATTTGTATGTACTATCTACTAATCTAGAAAAAAATACGATGAAAATGCAAAAGGTTTGGAATGGCAAATCCAAGATCCGACAAATAAAATTTGGTGAGACAAATTTGTCGGCAAACCAAACAGCCCTCGTTGTGCACCGGCATGTTCGTAGGCCATGCAGCGGCCTCCACTGGACTTAAACCCCACGTCATTGAGTGGAGCATCCACTGACATAATGTCAATGACATCATCTTCGATCTGTATGCTTCTATCGGCATGGAGCATCACATTAAATCTTCTACGCAAAGCCGTGTCTTCTCTTGTCTTCGTTCTAGAACCGTCGTCGTCTCTCGTACGTGCAGTGCTGTAGCACTTGTGAAAATTACTCATATACCATATGTTTTTTTTACAATTGTGCCTTTATCAGAATTCTACTACTACTACTATTGCCAATAGTGGTATAACTAAATCCTAACTAATCAAATTCATTAGATCTTATATTCATTTTGGGTACATAAAAAAGGCCACGCCCAGCGTACTTTATGCACTCGCAGAGGAACATGATCGAGCACCATGGCTGCCCGCAGCCTCCCGTCTGGCCAAGCGACGTAGGCGGCCACCTCCACTTGGGAGACCAGGCCCAGCAGGTGGCGCCTCCACAGCTCGTTGTCCTGCATGGAGAGGCGGTGATGGTGTCCTTCCCGCCCGGTGGACGAGCACGAACGGCGCCAGAAGAGCAGGAGCTCGGCTCTAACCATGAGTTGTCTAAGCAGAATGGACGCACACATCATTCACAATAAACTAGAGTATGTTGCATCATGCATGTGCCCTTTGCTTTTCCATCAGATTGTCCCCGCCAACTTCCTCAACATTTCTCAGGCCTCATTTCAATCAGTGGATACACCACATGGAACATATGTGACCTTGCCTCGATGCATGCATATATAAATATGCTTGTAATGACGGAGCAAATCCCAAGTTTTGGGTGCCAATAGATGCTTGCTTTGATGGAGGCAATTGTGCATGTGAGCATGTACGCTGCATGTAGATTATATGACAAATCAAATTACCAAGTCAAATAGGATACCAGTAAGACAAGATCATCTTTCCATCCAAATAATAGTTCCAACCGAATCCATCTTTAAAACATGCTTTGAATATTACCCAAATACCGTGATATGAATTATTTAGAAAGGTATAAGAGTCCACTTTGAGTTCTGTTGCATCTTTTTCCGTTCTCACATTCTTGGACAGAGCATTCCAATGAAAGGAGACAATGGCTGTCCAGGACAACCCAGTGACTTAGCTCGTGATGTACTTACTAATTCTGGTTTTCCACAGTATGGTCTGATCTACTTGTGTACTTATATTAATGCAAGTGTGCTGCAGTGACCCGGAAACGTTTCATAAACTTTCGGTGGCGCCGGCAATCTTGCGTCACTTTAGGCACGTAAAGTGAGAAAGTGCATTACGACAACACACGCAACCATTCACTTTCGAATTGTGTTGGATCGAAATCAGCAACAGAGGAAGGTGTGAATGGTGCCTCTTTAAAAATTGGCCCCGAAGCTATGTAGCACGGATACGTGTCAAAACTACCGTATCCGTGTCCGAAACCGTGTCCGACACGGATACGACACGGACACGGCTCGGACACGTGTCGGTGACGTATCGAGCAATTTTAGAATTAATTTTAATTGCCAAAATTCTCGACACGCGTCGGACACGGTAAATACACGAGTCGGACACGGCCCAGGACACATCCGGCCTACAGCCGGCCCAGGAGAGAGCCGGCCCATCCTAACCGGCTAACCCTAACCCTACCCGAGAGCAGTCAGAGGCTCAGAGCACGCGCCTCGCTTGGCCATTCCCCACGCGCCTCGCCGCCACCCGTGTCTTCTTGCTCGCGACGCCGCCGCCGCTTCCCCGACTTCCTCCCCGCGCGCCGCCGTCGCTTCCCCGGGGCCGCTGCTTCCTCGGCTTCCTCCCTGCGCGGCGCCGTTGCTTCCCCGACTTCCTCCCCGCGCGGCGCCGTCGCTTCCCCGGGCCACCGTCGCTTCCTCGGCTTCCTCCCCGCGCCGCCGTCGCTTCCTCGGCTTCCTCCGCGCGCCGCCGACGCTTCCCCGCGCCGCCGTCGGCCTCCACCCCGCGCAGGTATGAACTGTGTAGTATGCAGTCGCCAGTCATCTTCTTTAATATGTAGATGCAATCGGCGCAGTCGGCAGTACAGGAATCGAAAGCTTCAGTTTAGATGCAGTCGGCGCAATTAAATTTTTTAGATGTCCATGCCGTAGAGTTTAGATGCAGTTATTTGGTTAGTGGATATTTCAGTTTCCATGCCGTACAGCACCACTCCTATCCTATGTTGGATAGTGGATATTTGCTTTTGGTTGAACTCTAGTACTCTACATTTCAGTTTCTATGTTCAAACTTGGCTATTTCTTAATATTTATCGCTTATCTTTATCAATTATCAATTGTTGTTGGCTTGTTGCTCTATTAGTCCATTGCTTTAATTGCTTAAGAATCAAATATACATGTTAATATGTTATCTTTGTAGTCTTGCCGATCTGATCATGTTACTTTTCCCAGGTTAATGGAATTCTTATTTCTGGAATTTGGAAATGGTATTCACATCAACAATTGTCATCAAGATTAACAAAATAATTCATGAGGTACATATTCCGAGTATACACTTTACAAATTACAAGTTTACACTTTACATTATTGCAGTTTAATAAGCATGTGGAAACATAGAAAATAATATATATATATAATTTATTTATTATTTAAATATATATAGCCGTGTCGCCGTATCGGTCTTTTTGGGAAAATGGCGAATTCCCGTGTCGGTGTCGTGTCGTGTCGATGTATCCGTGTCCGTGCTACATAGCCCCAAAGTATCCACAAATATGTTCTTCTCCCATAGTTATAAGAACTATGAAGAAGACAAGCTTAAGCACAATGAAAACTTAAACTACCAGAGAAAGAAGCAATGCATGAAACTAAACCCAAAGAGCAACAAGACACAAGGAAGAACATCACCTGCAACAATCATCGCCCAGAGGCCGGTCTAACCATAGTTCAATGGCCGGTCAGACCGCCTACAATACCCCAGTCAGACCGCTTATGAAAGACCCATCAGACCGCTGGGCAAGCACTAGTCTGACCGCCCCTCTGCCACCGGTCTGACTGCTGTGCTTTGGCCGGTCAGACCGCTAGGGTTAGCGGTCTGACCGCCGGCCAGGGTCCGGTCCAACCGTCATGTGATATCCGGTCTGACCGGTTGCACCTCCCAGCGGAGCAGCGGGAACCCGAGAAGCTTGAGCAGCCCGAAAACAGAACAACAGTTACTGAAACTTGCTGAAAACAACGGAATTAATGAAGGGCTGCTGATTTTCTTTGACAATCTTGGCAAGAACTTATGTAAAACAACATCAAGGCCTGAGAAAACAAAAGGAGATCTTCAATAGAGCTAGGGATTAGGATTTGAGCAAGAATCTGAAACTTTATAGAAGAATAGACAGATTTCCAAATTGCTCAATAATCACTCAACTTTTACTCATGATCTTTTGCAAAAAGCTTAGCAATGATCTTAGGACTTGCAAACAAGAAACTCAAGCAATCTCACGAAGGAAAATCAAGAGAATCAAAAAAACCTCTGACATAAAACCCTATCTACAGTGTTTAACAGAGGAAATGAGCGCAGGATGGAAATGAGAGAATCTTTGATTCTTCTGTTGAACTCTTGGGTGTTTACCTGACCAAATGGTCTTGAGGCATCTTCCCATCACTGAGCAAACAAGAACCAACCAATTGATCAAGAAATCAACTCAAAAACAAAATAGGACAGAGAGCAGTCAATGAGAAGCAAACACTGAAGAACAATCCAAAGCACAAAGTTCTCATATTGATATTGATACGGAGACATGAATGCTTACAAAGGATTGTTCACAGCCATCTCTTACATCAAGAACACACACTCAAGAAGAGAATCAAGAACTCATCATCCCCATACACTGTTGCAACAGGGAGAAGACAACCTCCTGCTATTCTCACCAACTCTCAACAGAAAAAGCACAAAGCAAAAACCAAAACAACCTCTCCCAAAGCCATGCAACAACCAGGAGACACACCTCCTATTTATAGCCTTTGGTTAGAGGGTTCATAATGCTTTTCCCATTAAGCCTTAATGCTTTACCCGCTAATTCTAAACCAAATTCACTTTCTTTAGTGCAGCTTTGCGTATTCACCAAAACGCCCCCTCCTGCACCTTCCGGGAAGCTTCCACATTCCTTACCGTCCAAGCCTCGCAACCACCTCAAGTCCTCGCCGTCTTCGGCGCACCTCGACGGCTCTGACCTCGGCACCGCCTGCGCCTAGTCTGGTCATCCCGTGCCTCGCCACGACTTCACCTCGACGTCCTGCAGCCAACACAGACAAGAAACACATCACATAGCACCGTTCGACATAATGTAATCAACAATAGCATTAAGAGAAATCTTAAGCATGAAAAAGCCCCCAACCCTGTTGAATCAAAAGAATAAGGATCCTAAGCATTTCGACCAAGCTAGACCAAATTCGACCGAAACCGATTGCACCACACAATGACAAGGCCCGAACCACACAAACCAAACTCGATTTTTCTAAAAATAGATGTCAATTACTCATCACACACACGGGGCACCTCCACATGGTCTATCAAATTGACAGAAAAATTGCCCTCCGCGTCGTGTGGTGGCACAGTTGGGAACCGCACGAGGTGGCCTAGCGTAGCCTGGTGGCGCGCGGGTGAGCTGGCGTAGCTGCCGGCCATGCGAGGAGAAGGTGGCATAGTCGGAAATCGTGCGAGGCAGCCGCCCCACGACGCGCCTACCCAGCATCGCCTGGCCCATTCCCGTGCGTGCGCCTACCAGACGGTGGCTCCCGTGGCCCGCTCACCTCGAGCGGTACCCTCGTGCACCAGCCCACCTCGCGCGGTTCCAAGCGCGTGGTGCCCGAGCATGCCAGGAGGCGATATATGCCACTTCGTGGCACTGGTGGCTAGTTTGGAAATTATGGCATGAGGGAGGGGGTCAATTTGGCCGTGAATTCTTCACTTCCGTCTAGAATTAACTAGTTCAAACACGCGCACACTCACCTACAAATACGCAATCCCGCAAAGCCTACTTTCATATCACAGTTCTCCGTCTTGCTCCTCTTCATATGTTAGGTTTTCATGTGTAAGAGAGGATAGAGATTTGTTACAAGGCTCGCTTCCATGCAGAGTCTACTTTTGATTAAACATGCATAGCTGCTCGCTTTCATGCCAAAATCTTCTTTTGATTTACCATGTGTATTTACTCTTGTGCATGCAGAGTTAGAACGTCAGTCCACGAGAACGGGAACAACAATGATAGTGAAGTGCCACCACTACCCCTCGAACTAGTTATCCTCCAAACTCTCAGGATGCAAGTATCACGTAGGCCTTGTAGCCAACCCATGTAGACCTGCAAAGAGTGGCACGAGGAGCGACTGGCTACGCCAAACCTCTATCATGAAATGTTTAGGATGGATAGGGCTTGTTTCGAGGCTTGCACACCCGGCTGGTGGCCCACAATGTCTTGCGGTCCACTGCAGAGGTTTTCTCTAAATAGCCTTTGGATATGTTCATGTGGACTATGGCTGCACCTTAAAGCAATAGCCAAGTGAGAACTTGTTTGCCCGGTTGTCCTCCACTGTAAGTACCAAGCTTGGTGAGGTCCTCTCTTCCATGTACGACCTGGCAAGTTACAACGCAAGGCCAGTAGATTCCTCCTATAGTATGTTGCATATGTTAGGGGAGTAGCCACTACCTTGGCCCACAGCGCTAGCAGGATAGGGTGGCAGCTTCATGGAAGCCCACAAGGCTAGAAAAATGGCATACATGCCCCTAGAAAAATAGATTTAGATTGGGGTATTTATGTAACTCCAAATAGGAGAAAGGACATGTGTACCCCTATAAAGGTTGGAGCAGATAGGGATATCTGTGTAAATAAGCCCCTATGGATGTAAATACATGTCTGAGTGTGCCATGGGAAAGACCAGAGCACTCTTTTTTAGCAAAGAGTCAGATATTAACAACTTCCAAGATACTAACACAAACTTCTATTGCCATCTCCAGGGTGTGTAAGGTTATAGGTAGCCTTTCCACAGCCTTCTCTTAACCCTCTTCCTTTATTGTTTGGTGCGTAACCACAATAGTTAGCACCATCCGTGGGGATGGCACTGAGCTATGAGCTAAGGTAAGACAGGTCGAAGTCGATGGTGCTGAAAAAATAGAGACATCGACACCAAAGAAGACATCGACCACCAAGTGAAAGAGAAGCACAACCTCTGAGCTTGTCACAACTGCAATGGAGGTAGCCCGTGAAGAACTCCTAGAGCAGTGGCACAGCAATGCAGCTGCAACGGAGGCAGCCCGCGAAGGGCTCCTAGAGCAGCAGCATACTGATGTAGCTACAACGGAGGCAGTGACAACCAGCAAAGGAGGCCCTTTGATGACTACCCCGACAGGAGGGTTGGAGGAGCGGCGGATAGAGGTGGTGGCCAATGCAAACCCTGGAGTCGGTGTTGGCGTTGGCATCGCCACCATTACCGTATGAAGGGCGGAGAGGGCCCTCCCCCCACCACAAGAACAAGTAGAGACACCCTTGAGGTAATATACAGGATTCTATAGTAGGAGCTAGTGGACCTATGGTGAGCCATGCGCGAGATGTAGGGGACTGAAGCCTGGCAAGTCTGGTTGTGGTAGCACGGGAGGTAACCAGGGCCAGGGCTAAGGATCAATGAACTTGTGTAGAAACCTCTCACCGCCTGGACCCATGTCGCCTCTCTCCACAGGCTTGCAGCAAAATGCCTGGCCAGAGCACTTCAAGATGCCTACCATCAAACCGTATAAAGGCGAAACAGACCCCTACAAATTTCTACATGTCTACGAGATGCCGATTGAAGCTGTGTGGTTGCCTCTAACGCCCTAAAAAGCAGCTTAGGGTTGCACGACAATAGGGCACTCCGGTCAAGGCCGGTGTCCAGATGGTCTACGCTAGTGCAAAGTGGTCGAAGGATGTCCGACAGATGAACAAAGTCACCAAGTGAAAACCTTTTAGGCTCTGCCCTAGTGCTCGCGACTAGTTCTCCCCAGGACACCACCTCCATGCCAACCACCTCTGCTGCCTCCGTATGCGAGCCGCCTCCCTCCTGCAGGCCCTTCCCCATCCTAGAAGCCTCCTCCTTGCCAGGCAGGTGAGGCTCCATCACCAAACTAGAGGTAGGCACTGATGTACGTGATTGGGTAAGGGAGCATAGTGGGGAGAGCCGCGAAAAGTCCTAGGAACAAAAAGAGCTCTTACCTGTGGTGTGCTGACCAACACTTTGCATCCGCTGTCTTGCCTTCAGTGCAACTAACGCTTTCCCCAGCAGGCATCGCTGCTTGGGGCATTGGGGGGCAGCTCAAGGGGGGCGGTGGTGTACCATCCTTCGAGCTCAAATGAAAAGACTCCAGCCCTGCCAGATGGGAAATCACATGCACTCACTTCATTAGATGGCCTGATGAAGTAGGCGAAGCATGCATTGTCAAAGCCAGCATAGCCAACCCCACGTTCACTGAGGGCCCATGCCCTCAGCTTCTATAGGGTCCACCAGGTCAGCCACACTAAGAGTAGGGCCCTCGCTTAGGCTTGTAGGATGCCTCACTTCAGGGGGCGCCTCATGAGACTCCGCCATGGTGGAGCCAGGTGGGTTGATGATGCACACATCATCCTCATCACCACTATCATCGTCATTGTCATCACCATCACTGCCACCCTCCTCCACCTCACCACTCCCCTCCTCCGCCTTAGAGTCATTGGACTAGTCGAGCCCGCTCAAGTGGCCCTCCGACCCAGCGATGGCATTTGGAGTTAGCTGTTGTAGCTCCAACTCATATAGCCATTGCAGGTCTTCCATGAATTGTGCGGCCGGTATATAGAGTCTGGCGTCAAAGTATGCCGGGAATATAATGGTCTCTCCTTCCCACGGATGTGACATCACCTCCTCGCCGCTATGAAGGTGCACAACATCATGGGATGTGATCTTGCCATCATTCACCAGGGAGTCCACCAGCTCCTCAAATGCAATCGATGGCCCCAGGGTGTTCACGAACACCCTGCCAGCATTCCGCACCACCTTCTATCATTTTCCAGTAGTCACCTCCATGCGGTCATCCCAGTCAACCTGGCTGGTAGAGGGGGCCGACATCAAACCACCGCTATGGTGGTCACCGGCGCGCACCATCTTGATGACAGGATGTGCAGCGATGAACAAGGAAAAAAAGGGAGAACGGTGGTAGCAAGACGACGGTGGCAAAACAACATGGAAAAGGCCACAAGAACAAGGAGAGAAATTAGGAAGCAGATGACAACAACTAGGCGTCGCTCTCACGCTTAAAAAGAAGATGCGACAATGGCAGTTAATGCCTAGACAGAGCATGGGAATCAAGGGGATGAACACCAGTTTAGGCGGGCACGATGCCCCATTATGCACAGCTCGAGAACCAACCACTGTTACATGTGCACCCACACCTGCGCCACGACCAGGCGACCCTCAGAGGTCTTGCACGCCGACCAGGTCAGTAACACTAAGGCGGCCATGGGAGTCAAGGAGGCATACACAACTCAGTGACTAGTGTGACGGCTCGCCTCCCAAAAGCTGAAAAGCCAACCACCGCCATGTGCGCCCGGCAACCATCGGCACGCTTGTTCATGCCTCGTGGTTTTCACGCGATGGATCACTCAGAGGATAGTGGGTGGGAATTTGCACTAGTGCTTTCTGATGGGCCGAAGGGACGGAGGAGGCCAAGAGGCATCAGGCATGGTCTCAGCCCACAAAAAGCTAGGCCACTCAACCATGAGAGGCTATTATTGGAGGAGTGCCCCACCTTGGCCCAAATGGCCCATGGTGCTAGTAGGACAGGCCGACAGCTTCATGGAAGCCTACAAGGCCAGGGAAATGGCATGCATACCCCTAGAAGAATATACTTAGATAGGAGTGTTTATGTAACCCCAAGTAGAAGAAAGGATATGTGTACCCCTATACTTAGATAGGAGTGTTTATGTAACCCCAAGTAGAAGAAAGGATATGTGTACCCCTATAAAGGTAGAAGCACATAGGGATATCTATATAAATAAGCCCCCATGACTATAAATACACGTCTGAGTGCACCATGGAAAAGACCAGAGCACTCTTTTTTAGCAAAGAGTTAGACATTACCAACTTTTAAGATACTTGCATAAACTTCTATTGCCATCTCCAGGGTGTGTAAGGTTACGGGAAGCTTTTCCATGGCTTTCCTGTAACCCCTTTCTTTACTGTTTGGTGTGTAACTACAACAGCATAGATCTTTGCAGTCTCACTATTTTTTTCCTTACTTTTTAAGGGTTATTGGAGCAATAGATGGCATGTATATTTCTGGAAGTGTGCCTGAACATACGTCGCCTTGCCTCGATGCATGCATATATAAATATGCTTGTAATGATGGAGTAAATCCATGTTTTGGGTGCCAATAGATGCTTGCTTTGATGGAGAGCAATCGTGCATGTGAGCATGTACGCGGCATGTAGATTATATGACAAATCAAATTTCCATCCAAATAATAGTTCCATCCGAATCCATCTTTAAAACATGCTTTGAATATTACCGAAATACAGTGATATGTCTGCTCAAATCCACAGCACATATAAGTTCTATAACCCTTGCATTAAATTTAATTAGTGGTATTTGGGGAAAATTTCTCTGTAACGCAATAAAACATAGATGCAGCCAATTCTATATCTAATTCATTTTTGCCCATGGAGAGTAGACAAAAAAAATTCTTTGCTGATGTTACACAAAAGAAACAGAGCAAGGATTGGATTCGCGTCCCTTTGCTTGTCTTAAGAGTACGGCATCAATCTCCTCTACTGGGATCCTAGATCTAGCTAGCTCTCTAAATTCATTGGTCTTGTTGTCACCGCTCTGAGTTGCTGCAAAGGATGTCATGTCAGTTTATGAGGCCATGGTGAGTGTTGTACAGGAAGCTTAATCGACATTTGTGGAAGGCAAAAATCCCCTATAAAGTGGCGGCTAAGCAACAATGCTATTTTGACTAGGCCAATCTTTTGATGTGAGGGTGCAGTGAAATTTGCAATGTGAATTTGTGGGGGCACTGTTGAGGCGAGGGCGGCATCTTCTCGGTTTACCGCTCGGTGACGCACGGCTGACCGCAGCGGGGATGGGCTTCTGCCCAAGAATAATTGGAGTTTGAAATGAATTTGGAATTTTCAGAAGTTCATTTGAGTTGAGTTCAAATTCATAATATATTCCATGCTTTGAAATTTACACAGAAAACCACTTTAAGCATTTGAGTTCAAATTTATAATATATTCATAATATAATTACGTTATTATTTACCGGCATTGGAAATACCTTGCGTGTCAGTAAATTGTAGTAAATTTGTGCAACGAATTTAACCCTACCTTGGTACCTTTATTTTTTTTACCGTGCCTACATTCCTTTATTTGGACCCAGTATGTTTCGGTTTGTATCTGTTGATTGGGAACAATTAACTGCTGTCATTTGTAGTAATCAATATTTGGGCCAACCTGAGTCCAGAACTGCTTGCCAGTCTAAAAGTAAAGTTGGTATACGCTAGTGTCATATTGGATTTCATTGGTCGGGTTCAACACATAAAGCTGGTCCACAAAAAAGAAGAGAACAGATAAAGCTGCTCTCAGTTAAAGTAGCATCTGGGAAAAGCAATCTCATTACTGTCACGAAGATGTTATACGTACAGTAAACATGAATACAAATAGTTCAGTTTTACTAGTAAGAATAAAATCATAGTACACTCATGGTTGTAAATTTTACATCACACAGTTTGATTATAAAATCACACAATCGTTCTGTATCTTTTCCATCGTACAGAGGCTAGATGGAATTTCAGAACTTATTACAAGTTTTACTGCATAGCAACTATTGTTGCTGATGACACATGCACAACAGTATATAGACTCGCTGGCCGCTAAGGCTATACATTAGGCCTGTCCTTTGCGGTTTCTAAGAACGGCATGACTCAAGAAGCTAAGCACCAGGGGGTGGTAGGAAAGGGCCCAGATGACGCATGAGGAAGGCGACATGCGTGATGAACTCCCCACCAGTGCTGAGATGCTCGTAATGGAAAGCAACCCCGCAACGAGGCGCGATATAGTAGAGCATCTCCAACCACACTGCGGCAATGAGGCCCCATCGGTCAGCTTCTGTATTGATGAGCTCCTGGGCCACATCACGTGCACGAGGCAACACTGGAGAATCAACAGCTATCATAGTGTGTCTCAAAAGTTCCAGATGAGTTACCGGTTGGGTGCTGCTGGAGGTAGCATCATCTGTGTTGGCCGGTCGTTCATCGTTCTTGGCTTCAAACACCATCATGGAAGCTTTCTTCTCGTCTAGCTTATCATGTTGAGACTGTTTACCTGCAAAAATTTCCTCCATTTCATCATGAGCTTTGCGATGTACAAACTGGGAGCTGCTTGTAAGCATCACACCGCACTTGAAGACGAGGTACATGATATAATTTGATAACTCTCTGCTCCTCTTCATTTGATCAGAATCCGTGCTGGCATCGTCTCTCAAGTAGTAGCATATGTCCGTTGCAATGTGCCAGATGAGCACGCTTGTGGGGAAATCCACACCATCGATGCTCTTGTGTAGGGCCGTGCTTGGCCTCCTCCGAAGTGCTAACTTGCCACGGGTGCTGGCAAAGTTCCAGTGTAGGACCGAAATGGCGACAGAGGGGGGTGAATGTCGCTCTTTAAAATCGCCCCCAACAAGTATCCTCACTTAAGCTTCTTCTCCAATAGCTATGGGAGCTATGAAGAAGGAAAATAAGCCCTCACTAGAAATCACAGAGACAAGGAAAAACCAAGTCCAAACAGAAGCAGTCAAGAAAAATAAAATCAGAGAAAGTCTGACTGCAAGCGGTAGTACCGCTGAGACGAGCGGTAGTACCTCTGAGCGGTAGTACCTCTCGAGGAGCGGTAGTACCGCACGACGATCGGACTTGTCCGAACGTTCCTACGCTGCCGATCAGACTGGTCCGAACATAACCGGTAGTACCGCTAGGACGAGCGGTAGTACCTCTGAGCGGTAGTACCTCTCGGGGAGCGGTAGTACCTCTCGAGAAAATCAGCAAACATGATTTTCGGGCTGGAACTTTGAGACTTCGGATTTTTGGCTAAAAAGAAGGTTTGCTCTCAATCTTTTTGATTCAAGTCCTTACTATAACAAACTAAATAGTAAGGAGACCTTGAGAAATAAGAGAATCAAACCAAGAAGCAAAAATTTCAGATTATGGGTAAAAATCTGAATTTTTGCACAACCCGAGCCAAAAATCAAATTACTCCCCAACCGTTGATCCTTTGGCTATGAAATTTTGAGGGTAGCTAATTAATAGCCTCTGGACTCTCCATACCAAATTTCAAGCCATCTCAACAAGGGAATCAAGAGCAGCTCCAAACCCTAGAAACTGAGTTCATGAACAGAGGAAGGCCAAAACTGAAATCTGAGAATTAAACCAAGTTTGCTCTTCGGGAAATCGATCAAATGATCTTGTGGCACTAACCCATCATAGAGCAACCCATTTTGGGCCTTCCCAACAAGCAAGAACTCGAGAATCAAAAAGCTCAGAAATCAACCAAATGGAGCAACGAAGAACAGAGAGAGCACGAACAGATAAAAACTTCAGGACTTTCATTCATTGATTCACAGAGAATACAGAGGAGTCCCGATACCCCGACTTGATACAAAGAAAGGATTACAAGCTCTCAATCTCATCCTCTCCCACTCTCAAACCTCAAGAACACACCCATACATGCTTGAGGAGGGATAAGAACACTTTGTTCTATCTAGAACCCATCGAAGAAGGACAGAGGGAGCACGACTCTGCCTCTCCAACCACTAAAGACTAAAGGAAAACCACCTCCTAAAGCCTCTTTTGACTAGGGCTAACCCTAATTCCCTCCAAAATGCTCAAGTGGGCATGCAGCCCCTCAATCCTATTTATAGCCTTGGCTAACGGGTCTCCGCCCCGTTACGCCTGCTAAATCCAACGGCGCCCGCTCCCGCTTGTGCAGCCTCGCGAATTTCCCGATTCGCCCCTCCTGCACCTTCCGGGAAGCTTCCGCGCTCCTTGCCTCGCACGCCTCGCAACCACCTCGAGTCTACGTCGTCTTCGACACATCCCGACCGTTCTGACCTCAGCGCCACCTGCGCCTAGTCCGGTCCACGTGTCTCGCCACGACTCCACCCGATGTCCTGCAGTCACACAGACAAGAAAACACGTCAAATAGCACCGCTCGATACATGAAAGCATAATCAACATCATACTTACCATGACGAAGTCCAAACCTGTCAAATCAAAGAATCAACGTCCTAATCCCATATGACCAAGTTTGACCACAGTCCGACCGAGCCCGTTGCACCACGCAACGTCAGGGTCCGAACCACCCAAACCAAACTCGACTGACCTAAACAACTGTCAATTACTCATCACTCACATGTGGTCACCTCCACATGGTTCATCAATCTCCCCCTTGATGAGTATATTGACAAACTCGAAAAAGCGCAAAGTTGAGTTTGAGTTTGAAGAATCCAACATGGTCCAAAGACAGGAAAATGAAGCTAATGACCATGTCGACAGAAGGAACCACTAGAGCAACAGCTGAAAGAGCAAATTGATCTCCAAAGCTCTAAAGTGTTCCCAAAAGACTTTTTCTACTCTATTCTCCCCCCTTTTGGCAATAAACACATCAAGAATGCAAAGGCGAGAATATGATCACAAGGATGGATGAAATATGGCTGAAGTTTGATTATTTCTAAGCATTTTGAGCCATGAGAATTATCCATAATGACTATAATGAGATACACCAAGCCATAACTCTATAAGAAGCTATCTAGATCATGACATGACATGTATAAGCTAGCTAGAACACATAGATGACAATCTGAAATATAGTACATTAAGTGAGAATGTCAAGTCATCAAGAAGTAAAGTCTAACTAGAGATATCCAAGGATGATGCCGGCCATGTCAAGTAAGCTAAGCGGAACCAAGAAGCTAATATTGAGACCAACTAGAGTGCTATGCTCAAGAATGAAACATTGGCGCAAGTACTTGGTTCTTTTTGTAGCTTAAGCAAATTGAGCACATAAGACATTGTCTTTTTTTTTTAAAACTCATGGTCGTTTCTAACCCAAAATTTGTTTATGTGCTAGATCTCAAGCCTTATGCGACTACTCCAAGCAATAAGCTTAAGAAGATAGTCTAGGTCATCCAAAACTCCCCTGAGTTCATGCCTAGTGCAATGGCAAGCCGTCTCATGAGAAAGAATTGGTGAAATCAGTTTTTTCGCACAAAAGAGATTTTTTTGTGTGTGCTAGATCTCAAGCCTTATGCGACTACTCCAAGCGAGAAGCTTAAGAAGATAGTCTAGGTCATCCAAAACTCCCCCTGAGTTCATGCCTAGTGCAATGGCAAGCCGTCTCATGAGAAAGAATTGGTGAAATCAGTTTTTTCGCACAAAAGAGATCTTTTTTTTAAACATATTGTACTACCTCATGCTACATCAAGAGACTAAAATAACTCAATCTAAGGCTCAATAAAAGATTCAACACTCAGCTAAGCCTAGTTGACATGGCATGAATCATAAAGAGATAGCTCCAGAAAGACTAAACTCAAATGCTAGCATGACAAGTTTTACTTCAAGTTGGGCAATTTTAATTAACTTATCATGGTAAAAGCTAGTCTACACATATGAAGTCATGATCAATCTAGCATATAAAGCACAAATCATGGCAAGGTGTACAGCATTGAAAACGTGTCAAAATAGGATAATATTCAGGGCTCAATGTAGTTATTTTACAATGCGAGATGCAAGAAAATCCAGCTCCCCCTCAACAAGAGATACAACTTTAAGTTCAAGTTAAGTTATGTCAAGTTTAAGCTCCAGAAGCTCCCTAATGAACTTCCCCTGAACCAAAGCAATACGAATCGAGAAGCTGGCAAAGAAAACAGCAAACGGGTAGTCCTTAAAGCACAGATAAGATATTAAGACAACTATGGCTCAGACTGACTCTCATCTACCCCATATGACTCCAGGACTATTAGCTGACCGTAAAACACACGCTAGAGAGCAAACACGTACCCTGTCTACCCGAGGGTGGCCCGACCCTCGCTAGAACCTACAAGAAGTGAGTGAGCTCAATCTAGTGAGATAAGAAACAGTTAATAAGAAGCAACCTGGAAGCACAAGATAAGAGCAGAAGTCTAAGCAACTAGACAAGAGAAGCACTCTAATCTATGCTAGGAGGACTAATCCCAATGCACCCAAAATGCAATGCAACAACAAGGAGTAAGAGCATAATTAATATAGTAAAGCAGTAAAGCCCAAAGCTCCTCTCACTACAGTCCATAAGGACAAACCACCCCAAGCTCTCCCCGCAGAGCTGAAAACCTCGAACTATCCAATGGCTTGGTGAAGATGTCAGCCAACTGGTGGTCACTCTCCACAAACTGGAGCACTATATCGCCCTTCTCTACATGGTCTCTAAGGAAATGGAAGCGAATGTCAATGTGCTTGGTCCGGGAGTGCTGTACTGGGTTCCTAGCAATGTTAATTGCAGAAGTGTTATCACAAAAGAGTGTAACACTGTCGATAACTAACCCAAAGTCTCGCAGGGTCGAGACCATCCAAAGCACCTGGCTGCAGCAACTGGCGGCAGCTACGTACTCGGCCTCTGCGGTGGACTGTGCAACACCGGATTGCTTCCTTGAAGACCAGGAAACAAGAGAAGTGCCAATAAATTGGCAGGTGCCAGAAGTGCTCTTCCTATCTATCCTACAGCCAGCGAAGTCTGCATCCGAGAAAGCTCTCAAGGAAAGACAGGATGATGAAGAGTACCAGATACCATAGTCAATGGTAGCTCGCAGGTACCGAAAGATGCGCTTCACCGCCTGGCGGTGAGAAACGCGAGGAGAAGCCTGAAAACGAGCGCACAGACACACAGAAAAATGTATGTCTGGTCTCGAGGCAGTGAGGTACAAGAGGGAGCCAATCATGCTGCGATACTCCTTCTGATCAACTGGCTCGCCATCCTCATCTGGGTCAAGATAGGCTGTAGAAGCCATGGGAGTCGACACAGGCTTTACCATCACTCATGTCGAAGCGTCTCAGGAGGTCACGAGTGTACTTGCCTTGATGCAAGAAAGTACCCTCCCGAGTCTGCTTGATTTGGAAGCCAAGAAAGAATGTCAACTCACCCATCATGCTCATCTCAAACTCGGTGCTCATGACATCCGAGAACTGTGAAACCAGAGCATGGGAAGAGCCGCCTAAGATGATGTCATCGACATAGATTTGGACGAGCAGAAGGTCATTGCCATGACGGCGGATGAACAAGGTCTTGTCGACTTTACCCATGTCAAACCCATGACTCAACAAGTAGGACTTAAGCCTCTCATACCAAGCTCTGGGGGCCTGCTTAAGTCCATACAACGCTTTGAAAAGCTTGAAGACATGGTGTGGGTATTTGGGGTTCTCGAAACCTGGAGGCTGTCTGACGTAAACTTCTTCCTCAATGACTCCATTAAGGAAGGCACTCTTGACATCCATCTGGTAGAGCTTGAAACCCTTAGAAGCTGCAAAGGCAAGCAGGATTCTAATGGCCTCAAGTCGAGCTACAGGGGCAAAGGTCTCCTCGAAGTCTAGGCCCTCAACCTGGGAAAACCCCTGAGCTACCAGTCTAGCCTTGTTTTGAATAACCACTCCATCCTCGCTCTGCTTGTTCTTGAACACCCACTTAGTCCCAATAATATTGTGACCTCGCGGGGGCTCGACAAGCGACCAGACCTTGTTCCTCTCGAAATTTTCTAACTCCTCATGCATGGCATTGACCCAAGACTCATTGGAAAGAGCATGAGAAATATCCTTGGGCTCAAAGGAGGCAATGAAAGCAGAGTGAAGACAGAATTGAGATAAGCCAGATTTTGAGCGAGTAACACGCTCGAACAGGTCTCCAATCATCTGCTCAGAAGGATGCCTTTTCTGGATATGTCGGGGAGGTCCAGGATGAGATGAAGAAGTGGCCTCTACCTCATGAGCTGACGAGGTAGGAACAGAGCCACTAGCTCCAGAGGAAGCAGAAGGCATGGGCTGATCACCTGGAGGTGCGGTAGAAGACGGCACCTCAAGGGGTGGATAAGGGACTGGATCGGGTAGACAACCCTCATCTCCATCGTCCTCGTCATCCACGAAGATGGTCTCGGACTGCTCTAAAGAACCTGAGATATCAGGCCTAGTCCCCGGACTGGCCTTGTCAAAGGTCACCTCACAGGTCTCTACCATTTTGCTAGACTCGCAGTTCCAGACCCTATAAGCCCGCGAAGAAGGCGAGTAACCTAGAAAGATCCCATCACAAGAACGTGACTCGAACTTATCTAGGTTCCCGGACTTCAGAATAAAGCACTTGCAACCAAACACACGAAAATGAGAGACGCTGGGCTTTCGCCCGTATCTCAACTCATAAGAAGTGCGGTGCAAGTGTGCCCGAAGAAAAACTCGATTCGAAACATGGCACGCGGTCGCAATAGCCTCAGCCCAAAACTTCCTAGGTGTAGAGTACTCATCGAGCATCGTCCTGGCCATCTCGACCAAGGTACGGTTCTTCCTCTCCACGACGCCATTCTGCTGTGGGACGTGCGGAGAAGAGAACTGGTGCTCTACACCTGTCTCACCACAGAAACTCTCAAAGTAGGAATTCTTGAACTCCGTGCCATTGTCACTGCGGATTGCTCGTAAGGCACCTGGGAGCTCAACAGAAAGCCTACTGAAAAGACCTCGGAAATGCGAAAACGTCTCATCCTTCGAGGCTAAGAAAAACACCCAAGAATACCTCGAGAAGTCATCGACCACAACAAGAACATACCACTTCCCCCCTGCTGACTGCACTCGAGCTGGTCCAACTGTGTCCATGTGGAGCAGCTGTCCCGGTGCATCGGTCATAGTAACTGTGACCGGAGGGTGAGAAGCGGCAACCATCTTGCCGTGCCGGCATGGAGAGCAAACAAGATCTTTGACCATCTTGAGTTTAGGCAGACCACGAATGAGATCGTGGCCGCTAACTCGGGTCAAATGGTCAAATCCAATATGACCAAGTCTCCTATGCCAGAAAGAGAGGTCGCGGGACTCAGAAGCAACTAAACACCTGAGAGGATCACCAGAAGACTCAGAAAAATCAGCACGAAAGATCCTCCCATAACGAGAAATCCCGCAAACCAGACTACCCGAAGAATCAAGAATTTTACAAGCATTTTTCTTAAAGCTCACCTCGAAATCGTCATCGGTAAGCTGAGAAACTGAAAGCAAATTGTACTGCAGCTTACTAACCAAGGCTACATCTTTCAAAATGAAAGAATCATTAATGCGCACAGTACCTTTGGCGATGACGCGCCCAGATGAAGCATCTCCGAAAGTGATCGTCTCATCACCTGGAGCACGGGCAAGGGAAGAAAACCAACGGGAGTCTCCGGTCATATGACGAGAACAACCGGAGTCTACAAGCCAAACCTTTCCCTTCCCTGCCCGGCGAACCTGAGTCAAACAGAGAGTAAAGTCTCAGTACTGGGGTAAATCAAAAGAGATTTTGGCACCCAATACTGAACAACACGTCGAGCAGATGAAGTCGTCAAGCACGACTGACCTTTATCTACCTTACGCTCTCTGTGACTCAAAGAAGCAGAAGGTCTGTGAGCAGACCTGAAGCTGTTGCGGGGTCCGACTGCTACGGGGGAGCGAGTCAGAACACCGACAACACGCTGATCACGCCGCGGGTAGCTATCTCGATGGGAAAAACGAGATCTACCCCCAGGACGGCGGAAGTCACGACCAGAGGCAGCATGAGGACGAAAAGCAGAAAACTCGGAAAAACCAAGTCCTCTATGCTGCCTAAACTCCGTAACAGGAGCAAATCTAGACCTCGTGTTGGTCTTAGGTGCACTCAGGGTCTGGGGCTGACCCTGAATACCCCTAAGAGACTCAACACGGTCTCTACGCGCGATCTTGGCGCGCCTGAAGCATCTCTCGATCGAGTGCCCATCCTTCTGACAGAAGGTGCAGTGGTACCTCACCTTCGAAGAGGTGGAAGTAGCACGCGAGGACTTCGGCTTCTGAGAGGCCGAAGTAGCAGGTGAACCTACCTTGCTGTCAGAGATCCCTTGGACAAAGCCCGCTGATTTGAATTTGACCTCATCAGATCTGGGCTCGACCTCGATCACACCTCCCACTATGGGTCTGAGAATAGCAGGAGGATGCTTCCTCATATCCTCATAGAAATCATATCCTAGACCTTGATTGAACTTACAAATCTTGGATTGGTCTAGAATAAGATTAAGCTTCTTCTTGCCTCCTACAAATCTCTCGAGAGTGTTCATAAGATATTGACACTCCCGAAAGAGAGAGGTGCAAGAAGAGCAGGGAGAAGAGGGAACAGCAGGAGGTAAGGGAGCAGAAGAAGAACCAACAGTAGAGGAAAGAATGGCTTGTGCACGCACAGCCGACTCTGAGGGGACAGTTCTACTACTAGCAGGTTGGTTCGCGTCTCTAAGCGTCTCATCCTTACCCTGGGGCTTCTCCCCCACACCATCAATCACATCACAACCAGATTGTGGCTTCTCTAGTAAGTCCTTAGTTAGCTTCACACATTTGTCATTCAAAGCAACGAGTTCAAGTTTTAGTTTATCACAACTAATGCATGGTGAGCTAACAGGATCCTTAGTCACATACTGAGCTATTTTCTTGTTGTTGTCAATCATTTCTTGAAACTGTTTTGAGACAGATTCAAGTTCAGCAGTTAACTTTGGACAATTCAAACATGAATCAATAGGCTCAAGTAAAGAAGCACTCAACTCAGCAATCTTGTGATCTGCCCGTTTTAGGTTCATCTTCAAGTTATTGCAATTTTCACAAGACTCGGGCAGATCAAGGAGCATGACATAAGGTCCTCTAGCAGCAATGTCCTTATCCTCACATGAGGTGGGAGAAGTAGTCTCATCAGTAGTAAGTAGGGTAACAGCCATCCTACTCAACTCTAACTCAGCAAGCAGACTAACATTCTTCACCTTAACAATATCAAGCTCGGAGGACACACTATCATGAGAGGTCCTTAATTTCTCCATGTCATCAAGCAAGGCACAGCATGTATCACAGTCGTCACGGGAGGGAGCAGATGTAAGTGAAGTAATCTCCCGTGACAGTCTATCTACTTCCTTCTCTAACTCGGTACACCTAGACCTAGCTTTAGCATGAAATCCACCTAGCTTAAGAAAAGCATCATTTAGCTGGTCATAAGAAGGGAGTACCTCATCCGAGTCGGAGTACAGCTCGCTGTCGCTGAGTTCGCCCTCGAGGGCCATGAAGCACATGCCGGAGAAGTCGTTGCCGCCATCCTTGGGCTCTTGGTCACCCGTCCCGTCGTCGTCGCTGCATCCCTCCACCTCGCTGAGGTCGAGGTCGTCGAAGGCAGTGAGGACGCGGTGGAAGAGCTTCTTGGCCTTCCCGAAGTTGCGGAACTTCTTCTTTCCCGGCGTCGGAGCTGGAGGCTTCTTGTTGCGGTTCTTGTCGGTGTAGTCGATCTTGCTCGAGCCGCCGTAGTCGTTCTTGCCCTTCTCCAGCTTGGGGCAGTTTGCCCGAATGTGGTTGGGGCCACCACACTCGAAGCAAATCACGGGTCCTCCTCTCTTTCTGTCTCTCCTACCCTTGTAGGCATGTGAAAACCTTCGGGCTAGGAGGGCCAGCTGATCATCCGCAAGCTGCTCTAACTGATCATCAGTTATGTCACAGAGAGCAGCGAGGGAAAAACCGCAAGAAGAATCAGAAGAGAGACCAGAAGCAGAACTGGGATCGGTGACCAAAGCCATCGACTGTGACTTCGACCGACGAGAGACAATGTCAATCTCGTGAGTCTTGAGGCGTGAGTACAGCGCGTCAAGAGTCAGGGTCGAGAGGTCTGTCGTGTCTTTGATGGTGGTCACTTTCATCTCCCACACGCGCAGATCGAGTGCCGCGAGCATCTGACGAGCGTTGTCCGAGTCGGGGTATGTGAGACCGACCGCTCGGAGGTTGCTCAAGATTTTGTGAAATCGCGAAAAGCACTCGTCCAGGGACTCACCAGCAAGCATCTCGAATTTGTTGTATTCGCGCTTGAACTGGTCCTGTCGAACCGTCTTGATCTGGGTGGTGCCCTCATGGTATGCGTCGAGGGTCACCCAGATGTCGTAGGCGGACGACAGGTGAGATATACGGTCAAACTTGCTACGACTCAACCCCTGGATGATGATGTTCCTTGCCTTTGCATTCGCCTCAACATCAGCCATGTTCCCGGCATTGATGTTCTCATCGGCAGGAACAACGAATCGTACCTTGACCTTCCGCCAGATGGCATACCCCTGGGCCTGGATGTATGTCTCCATTCGGCTCTTCCAGAAGGGGTAATCGATGCCATCAAACACGGGCGGCTTGGTCGAGTACTTGTCCGTCGCCATGGCTCTTGAGACCGGTTAAGATCTATGAATTAGAGCTAACCGGCTCTGATACCAATTGTAGGACCGAAATGGCGACAGAGGGGGGTGAATGTCGCTCTTTAAAAATCGCCCCCAACAAGTATCCTCACTTAAGCTTCTTCTCCAATAGCTATGGGAGCTATGAAGAAGGAAAATAAGCCCTCACTGGAAATCACAGAGACAAGGAAAAACCAAGTCCAAACAGAAGCAGTCAAGAAAAATAAAATCAGAGAAAGTCTGACTGCAAGCGGTAGTACCGCTGAGACGAGCGGTAGTACCTCTGAGCGGTAGTACCTCTCGAGGAGCGGTAGTACCGCACGACGATCGGACTTGTCCGAACGTTCCTACGCTGCCGATCAGACTGGTTCGAACATAACCGGTAGTACCGCTAGGACAAGCGGTAGTACCTCTGAGCGGTAGTACCTCTCGGGGAGCGGTAGTACCTCTCGAGAAAATCAGCAAACAGGATTTTCGGGCTGGAACTTTGAGACTTCGGATTTTTGGCTAAAAAGAAGGTTTGCTCTCAATCTTTTTGATCCAAGTCCTTACTATAACAAACTAAATAGTAAGGAGACCTTGAGAAATAAGAGAATCAAACCAAGAAGCAAAAATTTCGGATTATGGGTAAAAATCTGAATTTTTGCACAACCCGAGCCAAAAATCAAATTACTCCCCAACCGTTGATCCTTTGGCTATGAAATTTTGAGGGTAGCTAATTAATAGCCTCTGGACTCTCTATACCAAATTTCAAGCCATCTCAACAAGGGAATCAAGAGCAGCTCCAAACCCTAGAAACTGAGTTCATGAACAGAGGAAGGCCAAAACTGAAATCTGAGAATTAAACCAAGTTTGCTCTTCGGGAAATCGATCAAATGATCTTGTGGCACTAACCCATCATAGAGCAACCCATTTTGGGCCTTCCCAACAAGCAAGAACTCGAGAATCAAAAAGCTCAGAAATCAACCAAATGGAGCAACGAAGAACAGAGAGAGCACGAACAGATAAAAACTTCAGGACTTTCATTCATTGATTCACAGAGAATACAGAGGAGTCCCGATACCCCGACTTGATACAAAGAAAGGATTACAAGCTCTCAATCTCATCCTCTCCCACTCTCAAACCTCAAGAACACACCCATACATGCTTGAGGAGGGATAAGAACACTCTGTTCTATCTAGAACCCATCGAAGAAGGACAGAGGGAGCACGACTCTGCCTCTCCAACCACTAAAGACTAAAGGAAAACCACCTCCTAAAGCCTCTTTTGACTAGGGCTAACCCTAATTCCCTCCAAAATGCTCAAGTGGGCATGCAGCCCCTCAATCCTATTTATAGCCTTGGCTAACGGGTCTCCGCCCCGTTACGCCTGCTAAATCCAACGGCGCCCGCTCCCGCTTGTGCAGCCTCGCGAATTTCCCGATTCGCCCCTCCTGCACCTTCCGGGAAGCTTCCGCGCTCCTTGCCTCGCACGCCTCGCAACCACCTCGAGTCTACGTCGTCTTCGACACATCCCGACCGTTCTGACCTCAGCGCCACCTGCGCCTAGTCCGGTCCACGTGTCTCGCCACGACTCCACCCGATGTCCTGCAGTCACACAGACAAGAAAACACGTCAAATAGCACCGCTCGATACATGAAAGCATAATCAACATCATACTTACCATGACGAAGTCCAAACCTGTCAAATCAAAGAATCAGCGTCCTAATCCCATATGACCAAGTTTGACCACAGTCCGACCGAGCCCGTTGCACCACGCAACGTCAGGGTCCGAACCACCCAAACCAAACTCGACTGACCTAAACAACTGTCAATTACTCATCACTCACATGTGGTCACCTCCACATGGTTCATCATCCAGTCTTGCTGTTCCCCTGTTCCAAAGTCTAACAATTTGTCGAGGACGAACTTCTTGAGATCTTCAGTGATGGGTGTGTGTGTTAAGCTTGGATCTAATAACTTTACACCCAAGGCATTCAAACGCCTCCCTCTCCATTGTGGTACAAATGACACGCCTTGTCTGGTGTGTCTTTTGATCATGCTGTACTGCGCCAGCTTTTCGGACCATTGCTGTTTTGTATGCCCTGCATGCTGGATGTAGGAAAGGATGGACATGAAGAGGGATGCTACCTCCAGGATTGTGGCCCCTATGAGCAATACGTAGGAGACGTTGACATCAGCTCTACCGTAGGGTTGGCCCCCCTTTTGGGCGACCGTGAAGAGCACCAGGGCTGTCGAGGTGCAAACAAATGGGAAGAGAAAGACGAAGAGAACGAGGAAGAACCAGGGCAAGCTTCCTGGAGAACAAAGACAATGTTTGTCCAGATATGCGATGCACGTCAAACGAAGCGGAGCTTTGGTGTACAAGCGTTCATAAGGCCAGTCTTAGTGGAGGTTTCATGTCCCAGTTTCCAACACACCCATATTTTGGAAACAGTGCAGAAGAGTTTCATCCCCATGAAACTCTCTCTACTCCCATGAAACTTTTATAATCTCTCTCTTCATCAATACAGTGTCATGTCAGCGTATTTAATGCCCATGAAACTCTATAAAACCCCCACTGAGACTGGCCTAATAAAGAACGAGCCGTGCGCCGCCATAATCGTAGGCCCTACAGCGGTCCTTACTGGACCTGAGATCTCCGAGCAAGCCTGGCAAAGCATCGGCAGATAAAACAGTTAATGGGTCATTGAGTGGAGTGTCCGAGACCACATCGTAATCAAGTCTTTGCCGCCTCCCATGGGCGCTAAGCATCCCATTAAATCTTTCCTTCAATTCTCCAACAGCTCCTGTGCCAGACACCCCCCGTGCTAGACGGCCTATCGTCCGTTCGTAAAATTCCATGGAATCTCTTCTGAGGAACGCTGGGCTGGCGTACTTGGAGCACCCACAGAGGAACATGAGTACCATGGCAGCGAGCAGCCGCCTGTCCGGCCAAGACGACCTGGACACTACGTAGGCGGCCACCGCTACTTGGGAGACCAAGCCCAGCAGGTGGCGCCTCCACAGCTCGTTGTCCTGCATGGAGAAGGCGGTGATGGTGTCCTGCCCGCCCAGGTGGACGAGCACGAACGGCGCCCAGAAGAGCAGGAGCTGGTGCCGCGTCCCGCTCGCGTGGACCGCGAGGTGGCCGAGCACGAAAATGGCCACAGAGTCGGCCGACAAGTAGGCCAGCCACAGAACCGTGCGGAGGACGCGTGACGTGCTGCGCCTCCGCAAGTCTGCTGTGAAGAAGAGGAAGACTTGTAGGCCAAAGCTTACAAGTATCAGGCAGTGGATCTCCCATTCGTTCCAGAGCGTTTCGACAGACGCCGCCAAGCTGCATGAGGAGTTCACCACGTACGCATGCGGCAAACCAAAGCAGTACTATTAATTAAATCGCCATGAACTCTGCAAAGCTCGTTGTTCTGTTGAGTGAAAGCAATAGATATGCAACATATTATCTTTCTTTTTTCTTCACTTTTCGACAGGGAAGCATATTATCTTCCTCTTAATTTACTTGGGGGGATAATACCTTTTTATACGTAGTTAGTGGCGGTGGTGATGGTGGTAGTGGTAATGGTTTTTTATTCACTGTACGTCTCACTTCTTCATCTACCTTCCTATTCCTAAAAAATTTCTAACAAATAATAGAAATTTTATTCTCATCCCACGCTAGTGAAGCACAAGATAGGTCGCAATGAAGCTCAACCATGAGCACGGTGGCCGAAGTTTGCTCAACCATGAGCACGGTGGCCGAAGTGTGTCACTGGCCGAGATGTAGCTCGTCCAAGCACCATGGCGGAACCGATAGCGTGGAGGAAGCTGAGCACGTTGACCATAACTCGATACGCTTGGTTAATATGATTCTTTTTTACCAGTAGCAAAGTATGGACAGTCAACTAGTAATATAATATGTTACCCTTGTCTAAAGTTGTAATGCAAACTGCTAACAATATGAAAATGAGCAGTCGTCATGTTTTGATTTGTGGGCAATAGAGAGAACATTTCGAAATCGGGGGACTACCATGTTTGAATTTATATATGTTTTACACTTGTTATTTAGTGATCCACCAGGAACAATGTTTTATTTCTAGAGTGCCTTAACCTATTTATTTTTTCCAAGGTTACTTCACTTAAAAATGTCGTCTGCAAAAGGATTCGAGGTCGCTATAGATAATATCTCATTTACAATAAGCAAAATGGATGCACACATCATTTACAATACGCTAGAGTATTTTGACAAACAAAATGAAAGCAAAAAAAGTTGCATCATGTTACCTTTGTTTCTCCATCAGATTGTCTGCGCCAACTTCGTCAACATTTCTCAGTGGCCTCATTTCAATCAGGTGGATACACAAACACGCCACATGGAACATAACTGGTCTTGCCCAGCGGCACGCACATTTAAACATGTTTGTAATGATGGAGTAAATGCCAAGTTTTGGGTGCGAACTGATGCTTGCTTCGACGGAGAGCACTTGCGCATGTGAGCATGAACGATACATGTAGATTATATGACAAATAAAATTTACCATGTCAAATAGGATACCAGTAGATAAGATCGATCTTTCCATCCAAATAGTACTTTAATCCCATCCGAATCCATCTTTAAAATGTGCGTTGAATATGCCGGTTTCAACGAAATATCCGCTCAAATCGGCAGCACATAAAATTGCTTAACACACTACTACAGAAAACAGTATTACAAACGGTTCAGAAACGTCATCACAGACGGTTTTCTGAACCGTCTGAATTTATGGGTTAGTGATAATGGAAGGTTATCACAAACGGTTTTCGAACCGTCTAAAAACCGTCTGTGACATATCAATATCACAGACGGTTTTTAATTAAAAACCGTCTGTGATATCTGATAATCACAGACGGTTTTTGATTAAAAACCGTGTGTGATATCTGATAATCACAGATGATTTTTTATTAAAAATCGTCTGTGATTATAACCGTCTGTGATATTCCTTTCAACCCCTAAATCTATTTCTGTTTATTGGCTAGCCTCAGGAAATGCTAGCCATGCCCTCTGAAACAAGCAGATATGCATACAATTTCTGACAAACATACAACATCCAATTCACATACAAACATACAACATCCAATTCACATCGCACTTCATTTGACAAATATAAAACATCCATTTGACAAACATAAAACATCAATTTCGCAAATCAATTAATTGAAATGAAATAAAATATCCATTAACAAATATACAATTACAAAAGATGTACGTTGCATTTCCACTTAGATGGTAACATTGCATTTTTTATTGCTCTATCACTCCAGAATTGAGGTCTCGCGAAAGAAACAGAAACATACTCAACGAACTTTGTCAGGCTGCACAAGCTATACTTGGATGGTGCATTATTGCCATCCAAGTATTGCTTGTGCAGCCTGACAAAGTTCATTGAGTATGCACTGTTCCTTTCGCGAGACCTCAAATCCGGAGTGATAAGAGCAATAAAAAATCATGGTGCGCAGTGGAACTCTCCAGCTGGGTTTATGACGTTAGCCACCAGAAAGTACGCCATCTCTCCTCGAATGTGTGAAAGGTTGGGCTGTTTCAATGCAGTTGACGGGATGAACGCAACCTATCGATAGGAATATCAATGTGCGTATATATATAACGTGATAAGTATGAAGTAATTATGGGAAGATCGACAAACCTTGGAATTGGTGATCCTCGAGGAATCGAGGAGTAGTTACATATGGTGGCAAACATAGAATCCACATGTGTTGCCCTGCGACTGCTGATGGCACTCCAAAAAATGCAATGTGTTAATTCAAGAGGCATTACTACCAACTGTTGCATAGGATTAATTAATGTGTAATAGCGAGTACCTTAAAATCTCGAACATGTGTTAGGCCTTTGGCCCCTTGCTTCGAGACACCTCCCATTGCAATATACATCGCAAACGCTCTACGTGATTCGAAAAAGTTAACCTTAGTCATTCGGAAGGAAAGAAAAAGTACAATATAGGTATGTATGGAGAAAATGTACTTACCTATCGATTATTTGGCTGACAATTGTGAAGTCCATTTTATTCTTACTTAGGGAATCAAGGTAATATACCTTGTTCCATTTTGGTACAATTACTATTAAAATCTAATGATAGTTCTGATTGAACGGCATAAGTACATATTCCTTATTGCGGTATTGCAGTAGTGCTGCTGCAATGTACCTCTCGACGATGGATGACTCTTGGTCGATGGTACTCTTGGCGACCAATTGTGGGTCCAAGAAACCAACCGATGATGATTTGGATGTTCTAGCTTTAGTCAGCATGTGTCTATACATATACACACGAAAGCAACAAATTATATATGACATTTATCGGTATGACATGAAAGGAGACTGTGATTGTACACACTTACAGCGTCCAACATCAAATGAGTGAGACGTCAAGAGCGTTGAGCGTGAAAAGATCGAATAAATCCTCAAAGGCGACCACGAAGACACACTCTTGAAGATTGTGATGTAAATCATCCGGCGTGAATTTGACAGTGACACTTGAGATCCGTTCTCCCTCTGGCTTATTGGACTACTGCATATACCACTTGTGCAATTGCAAGCAACTATATGCTAGGGGGTTGGAGGAACTTGTGCTCGAGCAACAGCTGGCCAAGCACGAATTTGCGGGCCAATGGCAGGTACAGGATATCATCATTGGTCTTCTTTTCTTTGCCCTTACTGCTCTTGCTGCCTCGGCTGTAAGTCGACTTAATGGCAGTCGACTGTAAAGGTAGCAGCGGTGCAAGTTCCTCTAGCGAGAATAGCACCCATGGAGATAGCACCGATGCAGCTAGCGGTGGTGGAGACAAGTCTTGTAGTGGAGATGGCACCAGTGCATGTAGCTCTGGTTCGCACTGCCCTTCTGGTCCTACCACCGGTGAAGAAGCCTCCAGGGAGATGTCGGTTTTGGGCCACTGGATGAATGTTCCAATAGCCTGCCCTAGAGTCACGATCTCATCGTTTGGGGGCTTCGGTAGCGGGATGACCTCAAAATTGATATGCACACCATCCACATTAACTTTTGCGTAGCCTGGCGCTAAAGCTTGACCGTACACCATGGCCCCCAAAGCAGACGGATATGCGTGGCCCCAAGCAGCGTACAAGGGAACGGAGGCATATAACTTGGAGCCTGCACTTTGTAGGCTCCTACATAACAATACAAAATTAGCTACTCCAATAGGCCTATCAATGGAGCAAGCATTCGAGAGATAATAATTATTACCTGGATGTCGTCCACAGGAAATATGGCCTGGCTTTCCGTCGGATTGGACGCGCAACTACTCGGATGGTTGTGAGGGCTAGCTAGCACAGGAGCGGCGACGGCGGCGGTCTGCTGACTTTATGTATGTTTCCGCACATCATCTCTGACATAATCAGCCAGCTCACCTCTTAGCTCCTCTCTAAGAGATGCCTTGATCTCTTCTCATAGCCGCTCCTCACGCTCGGCTTTGCTTCTCTTGCTACGGCGATACATTTCGGAGTCATCTTGGAAACCATGTTTCCAAGGAACGTAAAGCCCAAGGTCTCTCGTACGGCCCGGGTGCTCCTTCTTTCCCAGGTCCGCGGAGAGCATATCATTCTCCTTTGTTCCCTGGAATGATTCCAGGGTAGTTTCAAAACTCAGCTCTTTCTGCAAGAGCACGACATGTCATTTCACTTTGTACGAAGTTGTGGAGTAATTACAAGCTATGTAGTTCGATCGAGATATTACCAGGCGCTGGGACACTTTCTGGTCTGCAGGGTTTCGAAAGGAGACGTCTCCCGATGTCATTGTAGATGACCTTGCTCTAATCCAATTTCGACCGCGGTCATCTGGGATATTGGAAAATGGCGGGGCGATATCCTGTTGGGCTGCCAGTTCATCCTCCCTCCTCCACTGTGGGATTTTACCATCATACCCAGCTGTGCCAAGTCTGTGCGGGTGTGTGTTTTTTTCCTGGAGGGCCTTGTGCGACGCACTTGTACTTTTGAAATCTTCAGTCATCTTCATCGCCTTGAACTGTTCCCATTGTGGTTCCAGGAATGGGTATTTCTGAAAGGGCGTTTCGTCCGTCTCCACGTATTTCTTGACAAGCGTGCTCTTGAAATTCTTCCATGCTTTGCACGCCGCTAGCAAGGTTTGTCGTTGCACGGTGTTTTGGTGTTCTTCTAGGATCTCGAACGATGCCAAAATGTTGGTCCACAGGTCACTTTTCTGAGTCTCAGGCACACTCTTCCACGAATTGAATGTGATCTCAATTCGTTCTCGTGCAACTATTCCGACCATTCTTCGGAATGCGCTTGCTGCTTTGGGAGGAAGGAGAGGGGTCCCAGATCCATTGACCTCTGTGATGGTAAATCGGCCCTCAGGCTTCTTCGATAGCCCTCTTCCTTGGCGTTGTGATTTTGGAGCGGACGCATCCAGCGATGATGTTGAAGAATGCGCGGGTGACATGTTGCTCATTTTGTGGGTCTATTAGGATAAGATGAGGAAGCAAAAAAAGTGAAACATGATGCTCAATGTTAGGAAGAGAGGAGAGGAGTAGAGGGGTGGGGGAGAAGGGAGGGGGTGATGTGGACAGAGAGAGGGGGTTATGTGCCTATACTATATACTATATACTAACACTCACAACAAGCAATGTAATATGTACCAATGTAAACTAAGCTACTGCAGTAAACAATGTACCAATGTAATATGTACCAAATAGCAAACTAAGCTACTGCAGTAAACAATGTACCAACGTAATATGTACCAAATAGCAAACTAAGGTACTGCAGTAAACAATGTACCAATGTAATATGTACCAAATAGCAAACTAAGCTACTGCAGTAAACAATGTACCAAGGGACGGCGCACGGCGTGGACGGAGAGGGGCTTGGGGAGGCTACCGGCGAGGGGCTCAGGGGCGACGAAGGTGAGAGGAGGCACGACGGCGGCGGCGACGGAGGAGCGAGGAGGCACCGGTGACGGGCCCGAGGGAGGAGGAGGGCGACGGCGGCGACGGAGGTGAGAGCAGGCAGCGGTGACGGCGGCGGCGACAGAGGTCCGAGGAGATAGATCGGTAGAGCAGCGAGATTTAGATCAATGTACCAGTAAATCAATGTACTAGTAAACAAGATCTCTATTCACAACACAGTTTACTGTAGTAAATCAATGTACCAGTAAACAAGATGAATGTACCAAGGGACGGCGCCGTGGACGGAGAGGGGCTCAGGGAGGCAGCCGGCGAGGGGCTCGGGGGCAACGGAGGTGAGAGGAGGCAGCGGCGACGGTGGCGGTGACAGAGGTCCGAGGAGATAGATCAGGAGAGCAGCGAGATTTAGATCTATAACTGTAGCATACGCGAAAAACCCTAGCCAGAGGGTATATATAGGGAGGCTTATTACAGACGGTTCCACACTTAGAACCGTCTGTGATATCAATATCATAGACAGTTCTAAACTTAGAACCGTCTGTGATATTTATTATCACAGACGGTTATAAATTCAGAACCGTCTGTGATATTGATATCACAGACGGTTCTAACTTTAGAACCGTCTGTGATAAGCCTTCCCCCGACTGTAGTTATTAAGACAAACACCAACCAGCTGCATTCACAGTGTATTTCTTTACACATTTTCACATATACATAAATGCCAATTCACATATACATCACACACATGCATTGTTGTATACATAAATGTCAATTCACATATACATCACACACATGCATTGTTATATACATATATGCAAATGCCCACATATATATCGCACATTCTCATTCTACTTGCTTATTTCCTTTAAAAATTAGCCCTTCATGATGATCAATGCGTACATAACTAGTTTCGTCACGTTGTTCGTCGTCAACCTTTATGCTATTTCCAAAAGGAGGTAACTCGTCAAATTGATTGTATTCTTCCTCGTCCACTACATTCTCTACTCCGACAATTCTCCTTTTTCCATGAAGAACTACATGGCGTTTCTTATTTGCTGGGTCGGTTACATAGAAAACTTGAACAACTTGGTTGGCGAGTACGAATGGTTCGTCTTTGTACCCGACACGTTGGAGGTCCACGGTAGTGACACCGTACTTGTCAACCTTCACCTGTGGGAGATGCAACCAAAGGCAGCGAAATAAGGGGATTTTGAAAACCACGTAGTAGAGCTCCCAAATCTCTTCTATGAACCCATAGTATGAGTTTCTCGACCCATCGGTACTTAACGCATGTATGCGGACACCGCTGTTCTGGTTAGTGCTCTTTACATCCTGGGACTATGTATAGAATGTGTACCCATTTATGTCATATCCTTGCCATGTCACAACTGTAAATGTTGGCCCTTTTGCCAACCATGTCAGCATCTCACTTGGCGAGCTCCTAGCGATTTCCTCCTTCAACCATTGGTAGAACCGACTGTTGTGTTGCGTCATGATCTGAACATCTGGCCGCTCCGGATTTTGCTGCCGAAGCACATCCTTGTGCTGGTCGACATAAGGCGCCACTTCAGCCATGTGTTGCAAGACCGTGAAATGGGCTTGAGTATACATGTCAATATCTGTAGTGATTGCTTTCCTTCCGATAGTTTCGATACCCTTCAGCCTCCCCTCATGACGAGATTGAGGCACACCTATCGGTTGAGTCTGAGCCATATAATCGACACAAAACTCAATGACCTCTTCGCATGCATAACTTCGACAATGCTGCCCTCCGGCCGAGATCGATTCCGTACATAGGACTTGAGAATTCCTATGAACCTCTCAAATGGGTACATGCTACGTAGGAATACAGGCCCGCACATTTTTATCTCCCACACAACGTGAACAATGAGATGGACCATGATATCGACAAACGAAGAAAGGAAATACATTTCAAGATGACATAGAGTCATCACCACCTCGTCCTACAGAGCATCTAGTCCTTCGGGATCGATGACCTTCTGAGCAATTGTGTTAAAGAAATAACATAGCCTCATGATTGTCTCTCGGACTTTGATGTGCAAAATATTTCTAATTGCAATAGGGAGCATCTGTGTCATCAGCACATGACAATCATGAGACTTCATGCCATTTAACTTCAAATCTTGCATCGAAACAAGTTTCTTCACATTGCTAGAGTAACCAGATGGAACTTTGACACCATGCAAGCACTGGCACAGTTCTGTTTTCTCAGTCTTCGACAGAGTGTAACACGCAGGGGGAAGGTACGTTCGTCCATTATCAGTGCATGTCGGTGCTAACTCAGGCCTGATGTCCATATCAGCTAAGTCAAGCCGTGCATTGACGCCATCCTTTGTTTTATCACGAATGTTCAGTAAGAGACCAATCGCTGTTGCATACATTCTTTTATACGTGCATGACATTGATGCAGTGTCGAACATCATGGTACTCCCAATAAGGTAAGTCCCAAAATATTGATCTCTTCTTCCAGGTGTTCTTCTCATGAGCCCTCAATTTACGTCCCTTTCCGAGGACACACACTCTCGGTACCATCTAAACAGTGCGTACAAGCTTTGGCACCTTTTATACTATGGCCCGATAGGTTACCAAGGGCAGGATAATCATTTATGGTGCAGAACAATAAGAAGCACAAAGTGAAGTTCTCTCGTTTGTATGCATCCCATACCTGTACCCCTTCGTTCCACAGTACTTTTAGATCTTCCACCAACGGTGCTAGGTACACATCGATATCATTCCCAGGTTGCTTTGGCCCTTGGATAAGTATCGACAACAAAATATACTTTCGCTTCATACACAACCAAGGAGGAAGGTTATAGATGCAGAGAGTCATGGGCCATGTGCTATGTCGGCTGCTCACGCTACTGAAAGGATTCATTCCATCTGTACTCAGTCCAAACCTTATATTCCTTGATTCTGCACCAAAGTCTGCAAAACTCCGATCGATGTTTCTCCACTAGGCAGAATCAGCAAGGTGTCTTAACATTCCATCCTTTTTGCGCTCCTCCGAGTGCCAACACAGCAGTTTTGCCTCCTTTGAATTTGCAAAAAACCTTTTGAAACGGGGAATTATAGGAAAATACCGTGCCATCTTAGCAGGAGGTCCTTTCTTTGCCTCTGTTCCCTCACCATCATCTAATTGATTGTTACGTTTGTATCGGGATGCGTTGCACACCGAACATACATGCATGTTTGCATACTCTTTACGGTATAGGATACAGTCGTTCGGACATGCATGTATTCTTTCTACTTCCATTCCCAATGGACAAAGAACCTTCTTGGCTTTATACGTGGTTTTAGGCAACTCATTTCCCTCCAGAAGCATGTCCGCTAAAAGACCTAGCAGCGCCGTGAAACTCTTGTCGGACCAACCGTTGCTTGCCTTCAATTTCAACAGTTCAAGCACGGCTGACAACCTCATGTACTTTGACCTGCAGCGGGTGAACAAAGGTTTCTCCGAGTCCTCCATCAAGCCCCGAAATCTAACATACTCTCTCTCATCATAGTTCTCTTCTATATCGCGAAGCATCTGATCTAGATTGTCATCGTGCAACCTATCCGAATCCGATCCACAATCGACATCATCCGGCGGCATGTCATTCACTTTACCGGCGATGTCATCCAGCGGCATATCATTCACTTCACTGGCGATGTCATCCGGCGGCATATCATTCACTTCACCAGCGATGTCATCCGGCGGCATATCATTCACTTCACCGGCGATGTCATCCGGCGGCATATGATCATTGACTTCGCCATGACTGGTCCAACACGTATAACCCTTTTTGAAACCCCTCTGAATCAAGTGTGCTTCAATTTGCCCTTGGTTCTTAAACATCTTTAAATTCTCGCAGTCAGTGCATGTACAGTACATATGTTCCATCCCCTTATTCAGCATATCCTCCTCGGCAGCTCTTATAAAAGTAGACACGCCATTAATGTACTCTTCACTCACATGGCACGCGGCATACATCCAGCTTCGGTCCTACATTATGTATATATATATATATATATATATAACAACTTAGTATTAAAAATTAAATTAATTAATTATTACAACATATATACTGGCCACATGCATTGAGGCTTAATTTGCTAGCTTAATCCATATTATAAACACAACAGCTATTATATAACCAATTAGTAATTTTGCAAAAACCATCTTCAATAACACTCACCAATTACAGCTTAGATCTAAATTGTAATGCAAAGCAGAATAAATTTCATTACTAACCATATCTAGAGCAACTAGGAAAGTATGAATCTTCAAAGCTCAATCTCTGCCTCCTCCCACCAAATTAACTAGCCTGAAATCGCCTAGCTTGCCTCCTAAGCGAAAGAGTGCGCAGCAGCGGCTAGATCTGGATCGAAATTAAGACAGATGCGGTCTGAGCAGCACAATAAATGCCTAGTGCGCATTATCACAGATGGTTTTTAATAAAAATAGTCTGTGATAAAAACCGTCTGTGATAACCATCTTATCACAGACAGTTTTTTTATTAAAAACCGTCTGTTTTAATCTGGGATTATCACAGACGGTTTTTAATACAGACCGTCTGTGATACTTCAGTATCACAGATTGTTCATCGGTAAGAACCGTCTGTGATACTCATTTTCTCTGACGCCGCCAACACAGATGGTGTCCAAATTAAAACCGTCTGTGTTAGTGTTGGTCATAGACGGTTTTGTCAAACTGTCTGTGATTGGCCGTCTAGCATTAGGCTTTCTGTAGTAGTGATACTTGCACTGAATTTATCAGCATTTCATATTTGGGGGAAATTTGCCACAAAGATCAGGAAAGACGGCAAATAACTTCGATGCGGCATAGACTTTTAGCCGGCCCAAGGCTCCACATGCTAGCCTCACATTTGATGTTACTTTCTAATTTATACATTTTGTTGTGTTGCTGACCTGATTTTCCATTCAGAATTTATTGAACTCAATTCAAAACCTCTTAAATCTGAGCCATTCGAACCTCCAGTGGCTAACACAAAAATCAAATTTCAGCACCCAAATTAAGAAGTGCTCAAATTGGATATGTGGCATGTGATGTATTATAGAAAATAGAATATTCGAATTTGTATAGGATGTTCATCCAAGTTCTTTTTCTTTTCGAAAACATCCAATCCACACTTGAATATATCTCAATTCATATTCATGTCTCTTTTAAAAGTGGATGCAAATAATTATCGAATCCATTTTCACCCATGATAGAGAGTAGACAAAAAATTATTTACTGATGTCGCACAAAAGATCAAGGATTAGATTCCCATACCTTTGCTTGTCTTGCGAGTTTGGCATAGATCTTCTCTAAAGTGGTCCTAGATCAAGCTAGCTCTCTAAATTCCTTGCCCTTGCTGTAACATTCGGAATCAGTTCTGGCTCCGACTTGTTGCAAAACATTCTTCTGATTCTTCTTTCTAACTTCTAAGCATTCTTTGTTTCGTTGGCTAACTATGGATGTTTAACCATGAGTAATGTATTATACCTTTGTTCTAGATATATAAGCAACAACAAGTGAAAATATGTTTGTGTTTTCAGTTTTAATATTCTAGCAGTTTAATTTACTATTGTTGTAGGAGCGGCCCACCAGCCCCACCGACCTGGCGAAGCCTCTAGTCATGGGTATCCCCCGATTAGGCGAAGAGTACCATAACCCCCTCACACAGAGTGAATGGGATCTGAGAAGATTGGCGTAGGATGACCTCGGCTAGCGAGCCTACACCGTCGTCTAAGCGAAGGGTACCATAACCCCCTTGCACATAGCGAATTTGGACCCACTACAATGAGCAGGGTAGATCTTTCTCTTTTTTCCCCTCTGATTAAAGTGGTAATTTTTAGCCCCTCACTTTCAACATGGCAGTTTCTTTTAACATCATTTTCTCTCTTTGCCTCCCATCGCTCCTCACAAATAATAAGCACCGACATGTGAGCCTTCTCACTTTGAGCAATCCCATGTGGTCAAATTCAGCAACCTACCAGTATCCGCATAAATATAGTCGGCCTCAACAAACAAGGTAGTGTTTGATCTAGCTTTTTGAACCAGCTTCAGCTTCGGCTTAGAGAAGCCAGACGCTGGATCGAATGCAGACGCTTTGGTAGGTGATTGTATAGGCCACTTGTGTATGTGCGTAAAATTTTTGCTTTTTAGCCCAAAATTTGAAAGTTGTTTACATATGGACCCCTGAAGAAAAGATTTGCAAAAATAGACCCTTAGCACGGCACCAAAGGATATGGCGCCCAGGGTACATAGCACAACGCCATATGCTTTGGCGCTGTTCGCGGACATGTAGGAGCCACGGTGGCATAGCACGACGCCAAAGCCCATGGCGCCGTGCTGTGCAAACACGGCGCTAACGGGCGTGGCGCCGTGCTGTGGGACTTAACCCCAGGCACGACCCCCTGCCCCCACCCCCTCACTCCTCCGTTTGAATAGACAGAGAGCAGCCCGCCGCCGCCCCTCTGTTCCCCCTCTAAATCCACTCCAATCCATTGCTGTTTCTCGCGATTTTGCTTCCAAACCGAGCAAGCAAGGTGAACTCCCTCCCCTCCCTTGATTTTTTTTCCCAATAGATATGGATTATTTGTGGTACATTTCGTGGGGCAAGATTTGAAACCCTAGATGAAATTTGTTGAATTTGGCTCGGTTTTAGGTTGGATTTGCAATAGATATGCGTAATGTAAGAGTAGTCATGGGTATAGATTCGTTTTTGGGGTTTGATTTGAGTGAGATTGATGAATGTTTAGAAATAGGTATGTTTTTAGGGTTTGTTTGCTTGTTTAGAAATAGGTATGTTTGCTTGTTTACAAATAGGTATAGGTGTAGATTCTTTTTTAGGTTTAGAAATAGGAAATATTGGTAAAAGTGATGAATGTTGGAGAGAAATTAGAGATTAGTGATATTAATAATTTAGTTTATCCGATATGGTATATCAATTTTCGTTAATAGTTATAGCGTCGTTCCAGTTAGGTTAGCAGCGTTAGGTCTAGAGAGCATAATTTTTAGATATTTTGTTATTCTTATCATTAACGTATTTTTGAATGCATAGGATCGCGAGGTACTAGCTGCTGGACGAGTTCTATGACAGGGAGCACCGCGGCAGGCTCACAGAGGATGGCCAGGTACGTGTGTTATTGAAATGTACATGTGTTTTCATCACGCAGCTAACTTTTATAGCATTTTTCAGGAGATTCCCATCCTTCGTCCTCGAACCCATGATGGGTTCCAGTTGATGGTCTACGACGACCGCTACACCCCACTGCTTCGTCGTGCTAGCCTTCACACGGTCGCTAACCTACTACGGTGGGGCATGCCGGTCTTCAACCCCGCAACTTTGACCGCACTTGTCGACAGGTGCATTTTCTCTATCGGGTCCGTTTGTTTTTGTTTCTATATTCTTACGTATGTAACTAATTGTTTTCTCCCTGTACTATTAACAGGTGGAGGCCAGAGACTCACACGTTCCACCTTCCCTATTGGGAGATGACCGTCACGCTGTAGGACGTGGCGATGATACTTGGACTTCCCATTTAGGGGACAGCCGGTGGTGTCTGAGGGTTGGAGGGCACGTGTGGAGGCCTTTCTGGGCACGCCATTGCCTCTTGTCCCAGAGAATGCCAGGCGAGGCCGTGTCTCGAGGGTCCACATTAGCTGGTTGCGGGCTACCTTTGGTATATGCGCTGATGACGCAGACGACGCCACGGTGATCTACCACTGCTGAGCTTGGGTCCTCCACATGTTCGGGGCCGTGCTTTTCCTGGACGCCACAGGGGACGCTGCTTCGTGGATGTACATCCACTGCCTCCAGGACTGGGTCAACGCTGGACAGTTTAGCTGGGCTCGGTGGTCCTCGCGTTCCTCTACCGCCAGCTTTGCGAGGCCTGCAGACGCAAGGCGTCCACGTCGACGCTCGGTGGCTGCGTCTTCCTCCTGCAGGTGTGGATGTGGACACGCATTCTTGTGGGGCGCCCTCTAGTGTTCTAGGCGCAGCCTTGGCATCCACAGTGTATGGATGACCTCAGCCCTACTGTGGCGTACCTGTGGGATAGCGTCTCAGTCCCGTTCGTGACCACTCGGCGGGCGTACGTGGATTACAGCAACGAGTTGGACACCTTGTCTCCCACGATGGTAAGAAATTGGTAATGCATTTATTTTTCCTACAGTTCTTGGTTTTTGTACATGGCTAACCGTGTGTTTACCTATATGTTTGCTTACTAGGTCTCGTGGCAGCTTTACTCGGAGCCACAGGTTCTAGCTCTACCGCTAAGCACCATGTGCCACAAGGACTATCATATTTGGAGGATGAGGTGTCTGTTGATTTGCTTTTACGCCGTGGAGATTCACCTCCCCTACAGAGTCGCGCGCCAGTTTGGCCTCGTTCAGTTCTACCCCCTTGAGGAGGTTTCGACTTCTATGGATTTGCACCAGTAAGTTACAATTTTTGTTTCATTTAGAATTCTATTGGTTCTTACTCTAACACCTATTATTAACATCTGTTATATGTACAGATTCGACAGGGTCCACCAACGAAAGGTGACAAACTTCGCTCATCACCACCGAGACTACGTCCAGTGGTGGAGGAGGATGGAGGACAACTATGAGTGGGACAATACGCCCCACACCAACGCCAGCTTCCGGGACTAATTGTCCAAGTACCACACTGCCACCCGCTACAAGCTGAGGCAGCAATGGACCGATGTCGACTACGCGGACCTCGCTTCGTCTAAGGATGAGGACACTGCGTACGACAGGTGTGCGAGGGAGGGCACAGTGGTCGAGGCCACTCCGATTCTCGATCGAGTGGTACAGAAAGCGTGATATTTGTAATACTTTGGTTCAATACGTTTATCTCGCACTTACTCATGTTTCCTTATTTTTTGGGGACTTCTCTCCGAACCTCGGTGCATGAGATCGATGAGGCTCTCAGCTACCCAGTTGGCGGCCTAGACAGCGAGAGCCGCCTGAGGGACTTCCTGAAGGTACGAAGATGGTTCTTTAAGTTAGATCCATTCAGCATGTATGTATACTATTATGACATATCATTACTTGCAGAGACTTAGATGTCGCATCAGTCGGGCGGCAGCTCGTTGTGGTTGCCGTGCATGCTCGGACGTGATCATACCGGCGGCCTCCCAGCACTCGGGTGCCTCAGCCGCTGCAGCCTCATCATCACACGTCGGTAGGCGCCAGTCCACGAGGAGCTCGTCACACACTCTGACTTTCAGTCAGGGTGATGATGATGATGACGACGACGACGACGACGAGGCGGAGCAGGATAACAACGAGGAGGAGCACGAGGACGAGGAGGCATCTACCCACGACGAGATTGGGATGTCGCAGATGCCCGACGCATCATCTACTCAGGCTTCGCAGTGGCTTCGTCGTTTGGCCCGTCCCCCGAGCACGTATACTCCAGGGACTGATGCTCTGGCCAAGGGCAAGGGAAGGGCCAAGAGGCAGTGAGAGTGACTATTTTGTGCGCTAAGAACTGTGTGATGTTTTGAGCCTTTTTGAGACTTATTAAGAGTTTTATACGTGAATGTATGTGTATGTGTGTATGTGCTGTTTTATATGTGAATGTACGTGTATGTGTGTTTTATGAGATGTATGTATATGCAGAAAAACAGCAAACGTTGCTGTTTTTTCTGCAGGTTTAGGTAGCACGGTGCCAAAGAGTCTGGCGCCGAGGTGTTGAACTACGGCGCCAGGTCCTTTGGCGCCGTATATGGTGCGAAAGACCCTGGCGCCGTAGTTCAACACCTCGGCGCCAGACTCTTTGGCGCCATGCTATTTACATGTGGTGCCAGGGTGTTTGGCGCCGTGATAGCTGAACTTGCAATAAAACTGCAAGTTCGGCCAGTTCTTTCGTTCCATTCGCGCAAACAATACTAATTGACATTCCACCAAATGAATAAGCACGACACATAGCATTACGACACATAGAGTGGATTTGGAGGGGGAAGAGAGGGGTGGCGGCGGGCTTGTGTCTGTTTGAAGAGAGGAGTGAGGGGGTGGGGGGCCGTGCTCGAGGTTAAGTCCCACAACACGGCGCCATGGGCTTTGGCGTCGTGCTTTGCCATCGTGACTGCTACGTGTCCACGCACGGCGCCAAAGCATATGGTGGAGTGCCATGTATCCTGGGCGCCATGTCCTTTGGCGCCGTGCGAAGGGTGTAAAAAACTTTCAAATTTTAGGCTAAAAAGCAAAACTTTTACTGTATGTGTTTGGCCCTTCATTCCCCAATCCACCTAGCACACCCATCCTGCATCCTTTCCCATCGCCACCCACTCCATATGGTGCCTTGGTCGCCCCCAATCGATGCCTCCATTGATTGATATACTCCTAGCCGGTCCCCCATCACCGATTCCCCTCCCAGTCGTGCCGCTTCCATCCCCCTTTGCCATCTACCACTCCTTCCCATCCCCAATCCATGCCCCACCTCCTACCCCTAGATCTACCATGGACTAGTCCCCCTCACCACATCCATTGCAGTTGTGCTTCCGATTGCATTAGTTGTTGCAATTCAACTTAATTAGCAAAAAGCCAAAAGTCATCAGCTGAGAAAAACACTACAACTTCTCTATCAGCCATTACTATTCATTAGCTCAAGCTAAAAATCATCAGCCGAAGCTAAAAACGGCCAACCAAAGCTAAAAAGAATAGGCATGCACCTGATCTTTGCCGCAGCCTCCTCCGAGTTAGGAGCCAGTCAGGAAAACATGGAAGGATGCAAACCCCTTTCCCATCAATCATGGATCATGCACCGAAGATCCTATAATTACTCCGACATCTCAACAACTTGTGCATGCATGGATGTATCTTATCAATAGATATGCAACATATAATATCTTTCTTTTTTCCCCTTTTCGACAGGGAGGCATATTATCTTTCACTCCGAGGTCAAGAGCTCAGCAGCGACCACCCGTCCGCGGAGGAGGCCGCCAATGCCTAGATGGTGTCCGTCTTAACATGGTGATACCTAGGGCGGCTTCCGCGCGACTGGCTCTAGATGTGCAACTGGCCGGGGTGCATGCACACGGTGGAGATGTGCTCCCTGACTGGTTCAGCGTGCTCCAAGACACACATTGGTCCACGGTTGACGTTGCGTGTGTCTCCTGCGGCTGCAAGAGGGGTGGATTCTGGAACCTCTACTGGGCCATTAGCTTCCGATGCTTCCATGGGCATTGCAATTGATGCCGAGGACACAACGGAGCTCAATCAGGCTTGGCAGCAGTTCCGAGGACGAGCACCATGGTGCAAGCATGACATGGGCTGGGGTGAAGTTCTGCCTGGTGCCGCGGCCGAGAGCATGCCAATGGCATCTGCTGTGTTGGGGGATAAAATCCTTTTTATACATAGCCAATGGTGGTGGTGATGGCAGTAGTGGTAGTGGTTTTTCATTCACCCGTCTCACCTCTCCACCTACCTTCCTATTCCAAAAACTATCTAACAAAAAATAGAAAAAGAACTACATCCCAACAAACAAATTATCTTAAATACATATTTTATTCTTATCCCACTCTAGTGAAGCACAACATAGGTCGCCATGAACCTCAACCAAGCATGGAACCTAGAGCGTAGTGTAGGGATGAGCACGGTGGCGGAGGTGTGTCGCTGGCTGAGATGTAGCTCCTCCGACTGCCACGAGGGAATTGACAGCGTGGAGCAAGCCAAGCACGTCGAAGATAACCTGATGTCGGACCCCAAGTTTACTAACCTGGAATCCTCTGTGATAACATTGCATTATTCCCTGGATCAGTAGATAATGCTCACAGATACAATGCTGCATCATTTCATACACGACAAAACCATACATTACAATACCAGAGTTTTAAATAGACCACGTCGGGTCGAGATTACAATAGGGCCGTCAGGCCAAATGTCTTACAATACATAAAGATCGAAAGCAGAAGCGTAGATAGCGTAGGGGCACAACTCGCCACAGGCAAGCGACTGGGACAACCTGAGTACCACCGCTATTAATCAGGGACCTGAATAATAACGGATGCACCCACCAAAACTAGCCTGGTCAACTGGACTGAGGCGAGAGGCAAGACTACCGAGGTCTAATCTAATAACCACCGTCTTCATTTCCTTCGGCATCCTGCTCCTCATGGTAAGCGTAATGCTCTTGATTCCCAACTTCTGAAAGGGGGGTTAAGAGCGAGATTGAGCACAACCAACCGTGCTCCGCGAGCCAACACACAGAATGCAAACAATTATAGATGCAAGGCTGAACAAGGGAGGCTCGGGTTCTTTTATTTGCTTAAAGCGACTTTTGAAATAATCATAATATAAAATTCCTAGGACCTGGCATTTTTCAAGAACTTATGATTTAAATACTAGAAGTGTGCAATAATTTTATAATGGGGTAGGTTCCATTTACCAATTTTATGGTTACATCCACCAATGCTTAACATTTTTGAATAGCAGGTTACTTCTACCTTAATACCAACACTGGAGTACATCCCTCCAGGATAAATTTCAAAATCAGAGTACATCCCTCTGATAGATTTTTGTCCCATCCACAAAGTTTTTCTTTTTCTTTTTTTTTTGAAATAGAACTAACTCGAGGAATTTTCTCCATGTCCGCCCTTGACCGTGGGCACGGCTATTCGAATAGTTTAAACTCTCTGCAGAGGTTGTACACTTTACCCACAAGAGACAATCAGCTCGATGGGCCCGCATGATTCCTTTGTCATGTAGATCGAGAGATTATCACGAGGCCTTTACAATACCTTGCCCAATAGTTACCTCACCCATAGGGCCACCTACACCCCATAGGTCCCATAAGTTGTGCGGGATGATATACCCCTCCCTAGCGCAGCCGGACTCCACTCTCCGCAACGCTAGCTAGGGCACTCTTCACCCTCCACTCGGTGTCCCATTCAGGTTGGATCTTTACTATCCACCTGCACCAGTCTTACGTGGATAACTAAAGGGTTTGGTAAATTATTCAGCCAAGCCTACACTTTGCCAGCATGTGGTTGTACTGTTTTACACAAGGAGGTTATCACAGGATTAAGTCCTTAGTTTGTTCGGGCGGTCATTCCACAATCCCCTGTGTTACATCCACACCCACCACTCTTACCATTCCACAGTCCTTAGTCTGACCGCTGAAGGACCTACGGTCTGACCGCTAAATACACTCCGGTCTAACCGCCGGCAAACGAGCGGTCAGACCGGTCAGACCGCTAACCCTAGTGGTTTGACTGGGGACCGGAGAACAGGGGAGCCGTTCTGATTTGGATTTTTTGGTTTCTGACAAGAGAAAGAAAGGAACTCGGCCAAAAAGGATTAAAGCCAAAGGAGAGATTCAAAGATAGAGAAGGGCACTGGCTGTAAAATAGAGATAAAAGAGAAAAGGCAAAACTAAAAGAGACAAGCAAAGAGAAAAGAAGAACTGACTACCAACAGAAAGCACGGACAGAGCTTTTGTCAGTACAGTAAGAACAGAAGAATAACAAAAAATAGAAGAACGATCGAATCCTTACTGCTCTTCTCTGGTTAAGAAATCAGGATCTTAAATGAAATAGCCACCCAAACTTAGAAATCAAAAATTGCAGCCAAGATTTATTCAACTGAGAAGAACATAGACATAGCATGAACTTAAAAAGGGAGAGTTGAACAGATAAGTGAAATCACATGCTGAAGAAATTGAGAATCTCATATCTATTGATCATGTGACTCTTCATCTCAACAGGGAAGGATCTCACAACAAGAAAATCACCTCAACTCAAAAAGAAATCAAGAAAGCATAAATGCTCTGTCTCTAAAACCCTAGAAACTGAAAATAGAGGAAGTTGGCCATCAAAATCTCTGAAAGTAAACTATGATTCAAATGATTCCTCTCGGGTAATGCTAACCAAGGGCCTTGAAGAGATACCTAGTTCAGAGGAGATGATTTTGCAGCTTACTCAAAACTTCATCTCAGAATCAAAAAGAATACAGAGAAGGACAAAGAGTAAAGAACAAAGAGTACAGAACAGAAACAAGACACTTAGAGAAGCACGAAACCAAAACATCTCAACACAAGATTTCTTGAAATCGATACAGAGACATGAATGATTACAAAGGATGTTTCTTAACGCCATGTCACACCCATTCTTGCATTCTGGGAAACTCACACCAAAACAAAACAAGAACCTCTACTACCACACAGTCAACAACTCCCACTCATGATAAAGAAGGAACTCATGCAAGAGGAGGGAAAAAGCAAAAACCCTGGAGCCATCAGGAGACACCCCTCCTATATATAGCCTCTCATTTCCGAGTTTACAAATTGCCCTACCCGTTAACTCCAACAACCACAGCACTTTATCCATTTGCTTCAACCGAACCCGCTTCCATTAGCCTAAGTCAATTTTACCAAATTGCCCCTCACGCTCCTTCCCGAAAGCTTCCTCTTTTCTTGCTGTCCACGCCTCGCAACCACTTCGAGTCCTCGCCGTCTTCGGCACATCCCGACCGCTCTGACCTCAGCACCGCCTGTGCCTAGTCCGGTCATCCCGTGCCTCACTATGACTCCGCCTCAAAATCCTGCAGACATCACAGACAAGAAAACATCACATAGCACCGCTCGAGATAATTTAACCAACATAATCATATCAGTAGAGAGTACTTACACACAAAATAGCCCAACGACCGGTCAAAAAGAAGAACAAGCATCCTAAGCACGTCTGACCTCGTTCGACCAGGTCCGACCATAGCCAACTGCACTACACTACGACTTGGCTCGAACCACACAAACCAAACTCATACTTTCCAGAACCGGTGTCAATTACTCATCACAAACACAGGACCACCGCCATATGGTCTCTCAATCTCCCCCTTGATGAGTATATTGACAAACACAGAAAAAGTATAAAGTTGAGTTTGTTTGATGAAAGAAAGTCACACATGGTCTAAAAGAAAAGCAAAGAAGCTTAAGACAATGTCAACAAAAGGAGCAAAAACAGAAAGAGCAAGTTTTCCTCAAAAGCTCCAAGATTTTCATTAAAATGGCTTTTTCTCCATTATTCTCCCCCTTTTGGCAACAAAATCATCAAGATGCAAGGAAGAGAATAGAGCATGATGTGATTGAAATGACTGAGATTTATTCATGTTAAGCATTATGAGCCATGAAGATTATCCAAAATGACCTTATGAGTATTACATCAAGCCATAACACAATCGAATGCTATCAAGATCATGACAATTCATGCATAGACAAGCTAAGCCAAATAGGTCATAATTTGAGAATTAGTTGAATTTCTTAGCATGTCAAGTCAACCATGATTATAGTCTAGCTAAAGGTATCCAAGGATGATGCAAGCAATGTAATTAATCTAAGTGGAACCAAGAAGCTAGTATTGAGTCAATTTAGAGTGCTACAAGTTCAAGAATGAGACATTTGTTTAAGTACTTGTCACTTTTGTATTTTTAGCAAATTTAGTACAATTGACATGTTTTTCCTTTGAGAAATCAATGGTTGTTTTCAACCATTTTTGTTTCTTAGCCATGTGCTAGATCTCAAGCCTTATGCGATCATTCCAAGCAAGAAGCTTAAGGAAATGATCTTGGTCAACCAAAACTCTCCTGAGTTCATGCCTAGTGCAATGGCAAGTAGTCTCATGAGAAAGAATTGGTGAGATCAGTTTTTTCGCACAAAAGTGGTCTTTTTGCATTTTTATGAACAGAAGACTTGTACTAACTCATGCTTCATAAAAAAACTAACATAGCTCAATCTAAAGCTCAATAGAGATTCAAGACTCAACTCAGCCTATTTGACATGGCATGAATCATAAAAGGATAACTAAAGACAGACTAGTCTCAAGAGCTAACATGACATGATTTAATTCAAGTTATGCATTGTTAATCAGCCTATCATGGCAAAGACTTGACTACACATATAAAGTCATGATAAATCTAGCAGTTAAGCACAGATTATGGTAAGATGTAAAACAATTGATTTATGTCATAAAGGATAATAGTCAAGGCACTATGTAGTTATATTATAATGCAGAATGACATGTAAAAAAAATCCAGCTCCCCCTCGGCAATAGATGCATTTTTAGTTCAAGTTGAGTTATGTCAACATTAAGTTCTAGCAGATACCAAAAGAACTCCCCCTGAACCAAAGCAATAAGAACGAGAAGCTGGCAAGAAAATAAAAAAGGCAGTCCTTAAAGTATAGACAAGATATAGAGAATACTATGGCTCAGACTGACTCTCATCTACCCCATATGACGCTAGGACTATCAGCTATCTTCTAACACACTAAGGAATAAACACATTCCCTGTCTACCCAAGGGTGGCCCAACCCTCGCTAGATCGCAAGAAGTGAGTGAACTCAACCTAGTGAGAAGAGAGACAGCTAATAAGTAGCATCCTAGAATCACAAGATGAGAGAAGAAATCTAAACAGCTAGACGAGATAACCACTCTAACCTATGCTAGAAGGACTAACCCAAATGCACCCTTATGCAATGCAACAGAAAGGAGTAAGAGCATAATAAACAGGATAAAATATGAAGCACAAAGCTTCCCCTTTGAATAGTCCATAAGGACAAATCATCCCAAGCTCTCCCCGCAAGGCTGAAAACCTAGAGCTATCCAAAGGCTTGGTAAAGATATCAGCCAACTGGTGGTCACTCTCCACAAAATGAAGCACTATGTCACCCTTCTCCACATGGTCTCGAAGGAAGTGATGTCTGATATCAATATGCTTGGTCTGAGAGTGCTGCGCTGGGTTCTTGGCAATGTTGATGGCAGAAATGTTATCACAAAAGAGTGGAACACTGTCTATGGCTAACCCAAAGTCCCGCAAGGTCGAAGCCATCCAAAGCACCTGGCTGCAGCAACGTACACGGCCTCTGCGGTGGACTGTGCAACACTGGACTACTTCCTAGAAGACTAGGAGACAAGAGATGTGCCAATGAATTGGCAAGTACCAGAAGTGCTCTTCCTATCTATCCTATAGCCAGCAAAGTCTGCGTCGGAGTAGGCTTTGCGGGAAAGATAGGAAGAAGAAGAGTACCAGATACCATAGTTAATGGTAGCTCGAAGGTATCGAAAGATGTGTTTCACCGCCTGGCGGTGAGATACACGAGGAGAAGCTTGAAACTGAGCACATAGACACACGGAGAATGTGTTAATTCAAGAGGCATTACTACCAAGTGTTGTATAGGATTAATTATTGTGTACAAGCGAATACCAGAAAATTTCGAACATGTTGCAAGGGCTTGGCCCTTTCCGTCGAGCCACGTGTCTCTGCAACGTACGTGGCGAATGACCTTCGTGATTCGAAAAAGTTAGCTTAGTCATTCGGAAGGAAATAAAGAGTACAATATATATAGGTATGTATGGAGAAATTATACTTACCTATCGAGTAATTGGCCGATGATTGTGTAATCTGTTTTGTTCTTACTTAGGGAATCAAGGTATATTGCTTTGTTCTATTTTGGTATAATTACAATTAAAATCCAATGGAACCGCTCCTTGTAGGGCATAAGAACAAGTTCCTTATCGCGGCGAGCCAGCAGTGTTGTTGTAATATACCTCTCGACGAAGGATGCATCCTCATTGATGGTATCCATGGTGACCAAGCGTGAATCCAGGAAACCAATTGGTGATTTGGATGATCTAGCTTCGGTCACCATGTATCTATATATATACACAGAAAAGCAACATATTATATATGACATATATCGGTATTACATGAACAGAGACTGTGATTGTACACACTTACAGCGTCCAGCATCGAACGAGTGAGGCGTTGAGAGCACTGAGCGTGAAAAGATCAAATAAATCCTCAAAGGTCACTACGAAGACACATTCATGAACTTCGTGCTATAAATGATCCGGCCTGAATTTGACAATGATAGCTGAGCGCCGTTCTCCCTGTGGCTTATTGGCCTGTTCCATATACCAAGTGTGTAATCTCTGGCAACTAAGTCCTAGGGTTATGAGGTGCTCTGTCGGGATGATCATCGGCTCACCTAGCATGAATTTGCAGGCCAATGGTAGGTACGGGATATCATCATCGATCATCTTTGATTTGCCTCTGTTGCCCCTACTGCCTCGACTTTAGGTCGACTTGATTGTAGTTGACTATAAAGGTAGTACCGGTGCAAGTTGCTTCGGCGAGAATAGCACCCGTGGAGATAGCACGGTGTAGGTAGAGGTGGTGGAGATAGGCCTTGCGGAGATGGCACCAGTGCATGTAGCTCTGGTTCAGACTGCCCTTGTGGACCTGCCACTGCTGAAGAAGCCTCCAGACAGATGTCACTTTTGGGCCACTGGATGAATGTTCTAATGGCTTGCCCTAGAGTTACAAGCTCGTCGTTGGGGGGCTTCGGTAGCGGGACGACCTCGAAATTAGCATGCACACCATCCATATGAACTTTTCCAAATCTTGGTGCTAAAAGTGTACGGTGCACCATGACCCCGTGAGCAGACGGATATGCCTAGCCCCAAGCAGTGCACAAGGGAATGGAGGCATATCTCACTTGAAGCTTTCACTTCGTAGGCTCCTACACAATGATACAAAATTAGCTACTCCAATAGGCCTATCAACGGATCGAGCATTCCAGAGATAATAATTATTACCAGGATGTCGTCCATAGGAAATCTGGCCTCACTTTCCGTCATAGGATTGGTTGCGCAACTACTCGGACGGTTGGGGGCTAGCTAGCACAGGAGCGGCGGCGGTTTGCTGATTTTCTGTATATCTCCGCATCTCATCTCTGACGTAATCAACAGCTCCTCTCTAAGAGATGCTTTGATCTCCTCTCGTAGCCATGCCTCACGCTCAGCTTTGGTTCTCTTCCTACTCCGATACAATTCGGAGTCATTTGAGAAACCATGTTTCCAAGGAACATAAACCTCAAGGCCTCTCGTACGACCTGGGTGCTCCTTGTTTCCCAGGGCTGCGGAGAGTATATCTTTCTCCCTAGTTGCCTGGAATGATCCCTAGAAAGATTCTATAAGAGCCCGACATGTCATTTCACTTCATACGAAGTTATGGAGTAATTACAAGCTACGTAGTTCGATCAATATCTTACCAAGCGGTGGGACACTTCCTGGTCTGTAGGGCTTCGGAAGGAGATGTCCCTTGATGATGTGGTAGATGACCTTGCTCTAATCTAATTTCGAGCGCGCTCATTCGAGATCGTGGCAAATGGCGGGGCGGTGTCCCGCAGGATTGCCTATTCGTCCTCCGTCCTCCACTGCAGGATTTTACCAGCATACCCAGCTGTGCCAAGTCTGTGGGAGTGTGTGTTTTTTACCTGAAGGGCCTTGCGTGCCACACTTGCACTTCTAAAATCTTCAGTCTTCTTCATTGCCTTAAACTCTTTCCGTTGTGGTTCCAGGAATGGGTACTTATGAAAGGGCGTTAGATCCTTCTCCACGTACTGCTTGACAAGCACGCTCTTGAAATTCTTCCATGTTTTGCACGCCGCTAGCAAGGCATGTAGTTGCACGGAGTCGTGGTGTTCTTCTGGGATCTCGAACGATGCAAAAATTTCTGTCAGCAGCTCACGTTTTCGAGTCTTAGTCACGGTCTTCCACGAATTGAATGTGATCTCAATTCGTTCTCGTGCAACTATTCCAATCATTCTTCGAAATGTGCATGCTGCTCGGTGAGGAAGGAGAGGGGTCCCAGATCCATCGACCTCTGTGATAGTAAATCAGCCCTCAGGCTTTTTCGATAGTCCTCTTCCTTGGCGTTTTGATTTTGGAGCGGACGCATCCGGCGATGATGTTGAAGAATGCGTGGATGACATGTTGGCCTTCTCATATATGAAAAGCACAATGTAGCACATATATTCATAAGTATATGTATGTTCAGGCAAATTGGATATAAAAATGGCAATAGTCTAAAACCAGCATATATTCAGACTTGAGACATAGATCATTGAAGTAACATGCTGCCATCAAAAGTAGCCAGACCTAAATGACTAAAATCAGCATGTTTGAGTGGTTTTAGTTGCTCTCAGATGTAGGGTTACACAAGATTTTAATCTTGGTCGTCCCGTTGCTACGGTCTTATACTCTTCACTGATTGAATATGTCAAGATGTGAATCAAACCTTGAGCTCTAAAAATTCATTTAGATAATATTTTTAGACAGTAGTAAAACATCCATAAAAGATCACTGAAAATAGCTCTACAACATGAACTTTCGGCCAGCAGTATAGACTCCCGACTGAACCAGTTATGCAATAAGCCGAAATGGCTAACAGATTATAAGCAAATGAACAGGTGATCACAGACTGCAATCAAAGGTTCTAACTACTGAAGTAGTACCAAAAAGACTACCAATTTAGAGCTCAAGCTTTGTGATTCAATCTCAGCACAAGACCAGTTACTTCATAGGGCATATGATAGTTCCCACAAAGCATTTCTTTTCACAATAATCAGCTAGTAGCAGCAGATCACAGAATGAACAGAGAAGACACTCACTGTGCAATGATATTTGAAATCATCTGAAGAAACCAAAAATGGCAAGTCACGATGAAACTACTCTTCCTCTCTCAGCCGAAGCCAAGAAGGAAGTCGAGGTACAGGGATGCCGCATAAGACCACAAGCAACTCCGGATTCCACTTTGTTCGGATTCCACAATGGAGAGGAGGAGCCTGAAGCCAAGAGATTTGAGAGAGGGAAGGAGGAGAACTCACTTTGTTCGGATTCCACAATGGAGAGGAGGAGGCGGCGACGGCGTGGACTGGGGAGATCCGAGGAGGAGGCAGCGACGCATGGACTGGGGAGATATGAGGAGGAGGAGGCAACGGCGTGGACTAGGGAGATCCGAGGAGGTGGCGGTGACGGCGTAGACTGGGGAGATCCGGGGAGGAGTCGGCGACGGGCTCAATCGGGAGAGCGGCGACGCTATGTCTGCAGTGTAGCGCAAAACCCTAGCTTGAGGGTATATATAGGAAGGATTATTACAGACGGTTCTAGTTGAGAACCGTCTATGATATAATTATCACAGACAATTCTAAACTAGAACCGTTTGTGATAATAGTGATATCACAGACGGTTCCAGTTTAGAACCATCTATGATAATAGTGATATCACTGATGGTTCTAGTTTAGATCCGTCTGTGATAATAGTGATATCACAAACGGTTCTAGTTTAGAACCATCTGTGATAATTATATCATAGACGGTTCTCAACTAGAACCGTCTGTGATAAGGCCACACTGGAGTTATTACCTACACTAACCAGCAGGCAAAATAACTCTACACCAATCAGCAGGCACTGTAATAAGACCTCACAGAGTATATATAACACATTTTCACATATACATAAATTCAAATTCATAAATACATCACACACATGCATTATTATATACATAAATGCAAATTCAGAAATACATCACACACATGCATTGTTATATGCATAAATGCAAATTCACATATACATCACATACATGCATTGTTATATACATAAATGCAAATACCCACATATATATCGCACATTCTCATTCCACTTGCTTATTTCCTTTAAAAATTAGCCCTTCATGATGATCAATGCGTATGTAAGTAGTTTCATCACGTTGTTCGTCGTCGACCCTTATGCCATTTCCAAAAGGAGGTAACTCGTCAAATTGATTGTATTCGTCCTCGTCCACTACATTCTCTACTCCGACAATTCTCCTTTTCCCATGAAGAACTACATGGCACTTCTTATTTGCCGGATCAGTTACATGGAAAACTTGAACAACTTGGTTAGCGAGTATGAATGGTTCGTCTTTGTATCCGACACGTTGGAGGTCCATAGTAGTGATACCATACTTGTCAACCTTCACCTGTGGGAGATGCACCGAACAGCACCAAAATAAGGGGATCTGGAAAACCATGTAGTCGACCTCCGAAATCTCTTCTATCAACCCATAGTACGAGTTTCTCAACCCATCGGTACTGAGCGCATCTATGCGGACACCGCTGTTCTGGTTAGTACTCTTTACATCCTGAGCCTGTGTATAGAATGTGTACCCATTTATGTCATACTCTTGCCATGTCACAACTGTAAATGTTGGCTCCTAGCGATTTGCTCCTTCAACCATTGGTTGAACCGACTGTTGTGTTGCCTCATGATCCAAACATCCAGCCGCTCTGGATTATGTTGCTGAAGCACATCCTTGTGCTGGTCGACATAAGGTGCCACTTCAGTCATGTGTTGCAAGACCGTGAAATGGGCTTGAGCATACGCAGCCATATCTGGAGTGATTGCTTTCCTTCTGATAGTTATGATACCCTTGAGCCTCCCCTCATGATGAGATTGAGGCACACCTATAAGTTGAATCTGAGCCATATAATCGACACAAAACTCAATGACCTCTTCGCTTGCATAACCTTCGACGATGCTGCCCTTCAACCGAGATCGATTCCATACATAGGACTTGAGAATTCCCATGAACCTCTCAAATAGGTACATGAATACAGGCCCGCACATTTTTATCTCCCACACAACGTGAACAATGAGATGGACCATGATACCGAAAAACGAAGGAGGAAAATACATCTCAAGATGACATAGAGTCATCACCACCTCATCCTGCAGAGCATCTAGTCCTCCGGGATCGATGACCTTCTTAGCAATTGTGTTAAAGAAATAACATAGCCTCATGATTGTCTCTCGGACTTTGATCGGCAAAATATTTCTAATTGCAATAGGGAGCATCTGTGTCATCAGTACATGACAATAATGAGACTTCATGCCATTTAACATCAAATCTTACATCGAAACAAGTTTCTTCATGTTGCCGGAGTAACCAGATGGAACTTTGACACCATGCAAGCACTGCCACAGTTCTATATTCTCGGCCTTGGATAGAGTGTAACACGTAGGGGGTAGGTACATTCGTCCATTATCTGTTTTTGTCGGTGCTAACTCAGGCCTGATGTCCATATCAACCAAGTGAGGCCGTGCGTTAGCACTGTCATTTGTTTTATCATGAATGTTCAGTAAGAGACCAATCAAGCTGTCACATACATTCTTTTCTATGTGCATGACGTCGATGCGGTGTTGAATATCTAGGTACTCCCAATAGGGTAAGTCCCAAAATATTGATCTCTTCTTCCAGATGTTCTTCTCATGAGCCGTCAATTTACGTCCCTTTCCGAGGACAACATCTAAATCCTTAACCATATTATAAACTTCTTTTCCCCTTAAATGCCTTGGAGCTGAACCATCCTCCTTCTCTCCGTCAAATTGTTTCTTCATCTTGCGGTATGGGTGAGCCCTCCGAAGAAACCGGCGGTGACGTATGTACACGGTTTTGCGTGAGTGTTTCAGCCACACACTCTTGGTACCATCTAAACAGTGAGTACAAACTTTGGCACCTTCTGTACTCTGGCCCAACAGGTTAGCAAGGGCAGGATAATCATTTATAGTGCAGAACAATAAGGAGCGCAAAATGAAGTTCTCTCGTTTGTATGTATCCCATACTTGTACCCCTTCATTCCACAGTACTTTTAGATCTTCCACCAACGGTGCTAGGTACACATCAATATCATTCCCAGGTTGCTTTGGCCCTTGGATAAGTATCGACAGCAAAATATACTTTCGCTTCATACACAACCAAGGAGGAAGGTTATAGATGCAGAGAGTCACGGGCCAAGTGTTATGTCGGCTGCTCATGCTACTGAAAGGATTCATTGCATCTGTACTCAGTACAAACCTTATATTCCTTGGTTCTACACCGAAGTCTGCAAAACTCCTATCGATGTTTCTCCACTGGGCGGAATCAGCAAGGTGTCTTAGCATTCCATCCTTCTTGCGCTCTTCCAAGTGCCAACGTAGTAGTTTTGCCTCCTTTGGATTTGCAAAAAACCATTTCAAACGGGGAATTATAGGAAAATACCATGCCACCTTAGCAGGATGTCCTTTCTTCACCTCTATTCCCTCGTCGTCATCTGATTGATTGTTATGTTTGTATCGGGATGCGTTGCACACCGAACATACATGCATGTTTGTATACTCTTTATGGTAGAGGATACAATCGTTCGGACATGCATGTATTCTTTCTACTTCCATTCCCAACGAACAAAAGACCTTCTTGGCTTTATACGTGGTTTTAGGCAACTCATTTCCCTCTGAAAGCATGTCTGCTAAAAGACCTAGCAGCGTAGTAAAACTCTTGTCGGACCAACCGTTGTTTGCCTTCAATTTCAACAGTTCAAGCACGGCCGACAACCTCGTGTACTTTGACTTGCAGCACGTGAACAAAGGTTTCTCTAAGTCCTCCATCTAGCCCCGGAATTTAATATACTCTCTTATCATAGTTCTCTTCTACATCGTGAAGCATCTGATCCAGATTGTCATCGTGCAACCTATCCGAATCCGAACAACAATCAACATCATCCGGCGGCATATTATTCACTTCACCGGCGATGTTATCCGGTGGCATATTATTGACTTCGCCATGACTGGTCCAACACATATAACCCTTGTTGAAACCCCTCCAAATCAAGTGCGCTTCAATCTGCTCTCGGTTCTTAAACATTTTTAAATCCTCGCAGTCAGGGCATGGACAGTACATATATTCCACCCCCTTATTCAACATATCCTCCTCAGCAGCTCTTGTAAAAGCAGACACGCCATTAATGTACTCTTCACTCACACGGTTCGCGACATACATCCAGCTTCAGTCCTACGTTATTTATATATATAACAACTTAGTATTAAAATTAAATTAAATTAATTATTATTACATATATACCCCATGCATTGAGGCTTTGATAGCTTAATTCATATTATAAACACAACAGCTATCTATTTCCCCAGCGATTGACGAACCACTTATAACCAACAATTTTGACAAATTTGGCCTCCCACATGACGGGAATTGATTACGTATGGTCAAGTAGATGCAAACCATTTTCAGTAATACTCATCAAAACTTATATCTAAATTGTAATGCAAAGAAAATAAATTTCATTACTAACCATTTCTAGGGCAACCAAGAACGTATGAATCTTCAAAGCTCTCCTACCTTCTCCCACCAAATTAACTGGCCTGAAAGCCTTGCCTCCTCCAGGTGCAGCACCGGCTAGATCTGGATTGAAATGAAGACAGATGCGGTAAATACGGTTCTGAGCGACGCAATAAATATGTAGCCGGATTGTCACAGACAGTTTTTTTAAAAAAACCGTCTGTGATAATTAACACAGATTATTACAGATGGTTTTTAATAAAAACCATCGGTGATAAGCTGATTATCACAGACGGTTCATCGTAAGAACCGTCTGTGATACTAGTTTATTCCGATGCCAATAACACATATGACCTCCAAATTAAAACTATCTATGATAGTATACGTTACAGACGGTTTTGTCAAACCGTCTGTGATTTGGCGGCTACTAATAGTCTTTCTATAGTAGTGACTGAAAAATGTTGTCTGCAGAAGGATTCATGGTCGCTATATATATTATCTCATTTACAATAAGCAGAATGGATGCACACATCATTTACAATAAGCTAGAGTATGTTCGCAAACAAAATGAAAGTAAGAAGTTGCATCATGTTACCTTTGTTTCTCCATCTGATTGTGCGCGCCAACTTCGTCAACATTTCTCACTGGCCTCATTTCAATCAGGTGGGTACACCACACCACATGGAACATACCTGGTCTTGCCCCACGGCACGCATATTTAAATATGTTTGTAATGACGGAGTAGCCAAGTTTTGGGTGCCAATAGATGCTTGATTCAACGTGTCTGTGAGCACGTACGTTGCATGTAGATTATATGACAAATAAAATTTACCATGTCAAATAGGATACTAGTAGATAAAATCGATCTTTCCATCCAAATAGTAGTTTATAAACTTGCGTTGAATATACCCGATTCCAATGAAATGTCTCCTCAAATCCGCAGCACATACGGTAATCTTAACACTTGCACTGAATTTATCAGCATTCCATATTTGGGGGAAATTTGCCACAAAGATCGGGCGAGACGGAAAATAACTTCAATGCGGCACAGACGTTTAGCTTAACACTTGCACTGAATTTATCAGCATTCCATATTTGGGGGAAATTTGCCACAAAGATCGGGCGAGACGGAAAATAACTTCAATGCGGCACAGACGTTTAGCTTAACACTTGCACTGAATTTATCAGCATTCCATATTTGGGGGAAATTTGCCACAAAGATCGGGCGAGACGGAAAATAACTTCAATGCGGCACAGACGTTTAGCTTAACACTTGCACTGAATTTATCAGCATTCCATATTTGGGGGAAATTTGCCACAAAGATCGGGCGAGACGGAAAATAACTTCAATGCGGCACAGACGTTTAGCCGGCCCAGGCCTCCACATGCTAGCCACGCATTTGATGTTATTTTCTAATTTATACATTTTGTAGTCTTTCCGACCTGATTTTCTATTCAGAATTTATTGAACTCAATTCAAAACCTCTTAAATCTGAGCCATTCGAAACTCCAGTGGCTCACACAAAATTTAAATTTTAGCAGCCAAATTAATGAAGTGGCTCAAATTGGATACCTCCCCATTATCATCTACTTGCTGTAAACGTGGCTATCCAACTATGATTTATTATAGAAAATAGAATATTCGAATCTGTATCGCATGTTCATCCAGGCCCTTTTTATTTTGTAAAACATGCTATCCACACTTGAATATATCTTAATTCATATTCATGTCTCTTTCAAACGTGGATGCAAATAATTATCCAATCATTTTTCACCCATGATGGAGAGTAGACATAAAATTCTTTGCTGATGTCGCACAAAAGAGCAAGGATTAGATCCCCATACTTTTGCTTGTCTTATGAGTTTGGCATAGATCTTCTCTAACGTGGTCCTAGGTCTAAGCTAGCTGTCTAAATTCTTTGCCCTTGCTATAACAACCACCATTGGGAATCAGTTCTTGCTCTGACCTGCTGCAAAACATACTTCTGATTCTTCTTTCTAAGCATTCTTTCTTTCGTTGGCTAACTATGGATGTTTAACCATGAGTTATGTTTTGAACCTTTGTTCTAAATATATAAGCAACAACGACAAGTTAAAATATGTTTGTGTTTTCAGTTTTAATATTCTTGTCATAGGGGCAACCCACTGGCCCCACCGACCAGGCAAGATCTCTAGTCATGGGTACCCCTCGACTAGGTGAAGTGTAATGTAAACCCTTCGCACAGAAAGAAGAGGGTCTAAGAAGGTCGACACAGGCGAAGGGGGGTGAGAGAAGGTTGGCGTTGGGTGACCTTAGTTGCAGAGCCTACCACCCTAGCACCAATGAATACTACTACAAAACAAGCTATACTGGACGCTTCATCCCAGACGGTTTATGGGGAACTGTCTGTGCTATACTTATCACAGACGGTTTTACAAGCATGACCCTAGATTGCCTGTGATACACAACTGTCATAGAAGGTTCTTATTAATAATTGTTTGTGATAGTTCACAAGAGATTATTAACACGAATCATCTGTGATAATTCACATAACTAATTGTATGGTCAAGATGAGTTTGCCTGAGTCGTAGTGTAAATCGGACTTGTCAAAAATCAAATGTGCTCCCCCGATTGGCGCTTGCTCGGATTCTGCAATGTTAACGCTAGACTTAAAAATAAATACTTACAACTACTAATTTTAGGAAAGAAAATAGATAAATAAGTAAATAAATAAATAAATCACCCTTAACTTACTCTTAGTTGGGAAACCTCACTATCTAGGCTCACAGAGTTCTCGCTAAGGCTTACATTATAATGGAGTACAGCAAAAAGTATCAAACGAAAGGAGTAATAATTGAAGAAAAGAAGAAAACACTCTCTGCAATCTAATTCTACTCGGCCTGCTTGGCCTTTAGGCCTCACACACATGTGGCCCACCGGCCTCACGCACGCGCGACCTACCGACTCGGCCCACGCGGCGCCTCGCCTACCCCCTTTCTGCCGCCGCCTCACCTTTTTCTGCCTCCCCCGATTCACATCAGATCCTCCGTTGCCTCTCACGCCTCCTCGCCTCACCGTGCCTCTTCGCTGCCTCGCCTCGCCGCCTCGCTTCGGTGGTCCCCCCATCCCTTCCTACCTCCTACCGGTTACCACCCCTCTTCTTACTCCACTACACTACCCTACCCGTCATGGTGTCCTCTTCTTTGGCCCGGATCTGGGGAATCCATCCTGACCTTAGCTATTTTGCGGCGGATCTACGGTCACCGGTCTCCCCATGGCTGGATCTGGGCTCGTCTTCGCCGGACCTAAAGGCTGCTCTGCAGTGGCTTTGGGTTCCATGGCGGTCGGCCACCTCGACCACAGCGGTGGGGGTCAAACAATGGCTTTGTGGCCCTTTTGGAGTTCACGGTGCTAGCTTTGTTTCTTTACTTATTTTTGCATTTGCACCTTGCTTACCGATCTACTCTTCTTCTACTCGTTCTATCCTACTGCACTCGGTGGGGAAATCGTAGGGTTTGGGTAGTGGAACTAGAGGTTGGAGGAAGGGTTCCTGCTTTTGGGGGCCATCCCCCACTCTAGGGCACACTCTAGCCTTGAGGTGGCCATCGGTCACCATGGTAGCACTAGAGGGCTTCCTCCCTTGTGCGGTTAGTCGGATGGGACAGAAAGAAAAATGGGATGAGGTGGGCTTGGTTCGGTTGCTCCAGAGGAAAGAAAACAAAACGAAGAGGGAGAGTGGGCGCCTACTTGATTGGGATGTCGGGTTGCAGAGGGAAAGTTGGGGTTGATGGGGACCACGGGGTGATTCCACGTTGGTGCTATCGGAGATGAATGAATGGCTTGTGTTAGGAAACCTGGACTCTATCCAGAGTCCTGATCTAATTGGGCACCCCACCGTAGACTATAAATAGGGACCTAGACCCCCCTCATTATGTACCCCGATGCAATCTAAAGCAATAAAGAAAGACCAGGAGTTCTCTCTACCTCTCTGTGTTCAATCTATTATTCTGTGATTCTGTGATTGATTCGTTCTTGTTCTAAGCAGAGGAATCGCTCGGACAGGTCTCCAGCGTCGGTTCCTCAACATGTTATCAGCACGACTTCGCTCCGGTGAACGAGAACACGTGTGGCGCCCTATGGAGGAAGTATGCCTTGCCGACAGCGGCACAACGAATACCATCTTAAGAGAGACTAAGTATTTCCAGTCGATCCGTAAGAGCAATGAAAGCCTTACGACAATCGCCGGAAGCGATGCGTGTATAATCGGTTCCGGAAGAGCCACAATTATACTTCCCATGGGCACAAGTTTGCTCATTGAAGAAGCCTTATTGTACCCAGAATCGACTAGAACTCTCCTAAGTTTTAAGGATATTCGCGCCAATGGTTTCCACGTTGAGACTGACGAAGAGTACGGTAAGGAATACCTGCTCATCACGAAGCGCGAAGAGAATGGCAAAAGAATATTAGAAAAGCTTCCTTCACTTGAAACAGGGCTATATTATACCACAATTAAAGCGCCTGCAGCGTACACTGTTCTGAAAACAGTGTTTAGAAGCTCTGAACTCTTCTGTCTCTGGCATGACAGATTAGGCCACCCAAGTCTTAGGATGATGAGAAACATAATAAATAACTCACATGGGCATAATATTAACGTGAAGAATTTCCCCAATCATGAAGATTTTGTGTGCCCTGCATGTGCCACCGGGGAACTAATTACTAGACCCTCCACTCTGAAAGTGAAGGATGAAATCCCTGCATTCCTGGAACGCATCCAGGGAGACATTTGCGGTCCGATTCAGCCCGTCTCAGGGCCGTTTAAGTATTTCATAGTGCTTATTGACGCTTCTTCGAAGTGGTCATATGTGGGTTTGTTGTCCACAAGAAACCACGCCTTTGCAAAATTGATCTCGCAGATCATTCGCATCAGAAATGTGTTTCCAGATCATCACATCAAGTCCATCCGAATGGACAACGCCGGAGAATTTACTTCAAAGGCATTTGATGATTATTGCATGGCGATGGGAATTGCAGTTGAGCACTCGGTACCGCATGTCCATACTCAGAATGATTTGGCAGAGGCTTTAATTAAAAGAATTAAATTTATTGCCCGAACCCTCTTGCATAAAAGTAATTTGACAGCTACATGTTGAGGACACGCAGTCCTTCATGCAGCGAATCTCATCAACCTTAGACCTTCGGCCTACAACATCCATTCACCTATGCAACTAGCGCAAGGGTCACCACCGAAAGTTTCCCATCTTAGGAGGTTTGGATGTAAGGTTTATGTACCGATACCACCTCCGCAGCGAACTGCAATGGGCCCACTCCGCAAGACTGGGATATACGTTGGTTATGAGACTGCATCCATAATCAGGTATTTGGAACCCATGTCAGGAGATTTGCATACTGCCCGCTTCGCTGATTGCATTTTTGATGAGGATAATTTCCCGTCATTAGGGGGAGGAAATCAACCCGTTAATGAAAAATGTCGGGAAATTACGTGGGAAGCCACGAGAATTCATGCACATGACCCGCGCACTAGTGAAACTGAAAAGGAGGTCCAGAAGATCATCGACTTGCAAGCATTAGCAAATCAACTGCCCGATCACTTTAGTGATTTGAAGAGCGTGATTAAGTCGCATGTGCCTGCACACAATGCACCGGAGAGGGTTGAAATACCAAAGAAAATTGAAGGTATCCCTAATCCCGTCCAGAGGCCTCAGAATAAAAGGACGAGAACTCCGGTTCCTAGAGTCCAAAGTAACCGGGGACGCCCGGCGAAAAAGGATAAAAGGGATTTATCACAGCCGATCATTGAAGTCCCCCAGAATGAGAAGGGGAGCCAGTTGAGACCTGGCACAAGTATGACACCTTCAGAAAAGGGCATACCGGATCTGAATATCCCCATCGGCATGGATGTGTGCGCACACATCGGAGCCGAAAAACTAAAGGGACTTGCCACCGCAATTGAAAGAAGCGATGTGCAAGGTAAAGCTCTAGCAGAAGCAATCGCTCCAGAAGAAGCAACTCATGAAGAAATAGCTATAAATTATGTGCACACGGGGGAGTCCCTGAATAGGACAACAGCTAATATCGATATCTACTTCGCAAAGAAAATTGCCACCATCATCGATCTTGATCCCGAGCCTGCATCGCTCGCTAAATGTAAGAAAAGATTAGATTGGGAAGATTGGAAGAAGGCAATAGCAACTGAATTGCTATCTCTGAATAAAAGAGAGGTGTTTGGGCCCGTATGCCGCACACCTCCCCACATACACCCCGTTGGGCACAAGTGGGTATTTATTCGAAAGAGAAATGAAAGAAATGAAGTAGTGAGATACAAAGCAAGGCTGGTAGCCCCAGTCATGAGTGGAATTACCTTTAGATACTTGATCTCAATGGCAGTGAACTTGAATCTAGAAATGAAATTGATGGATGTTGTGACTGCATACCTTTACGGTAACTTGGATTCGGAGATTTACATGAAAGTCCCTGAAGGAATTCCTCTCCCGAACCAAGACAGAGCAAATAGAAATCTGTACAGTGTGAAACTCAGAAAGTCACTGTATGGACTGAAACAATCTGGAAGAATGTGGTATAATCGCTTAAGCGACTTTCTCTGCAAGAAAGGCTACACGAACAATGAAAACTGTCCTTGTGTATTTATACGGCGATCCCAGAATGGATTCTGTATAATCTCTGTGTATGTAGATGATCTGAATATCATCGGGACAGCCGAAGACATAAAAGAAGCAAGCTCCTACTTGGAGTCAGAATTTGAAATGAAAGATTTGGGTAAGACCAAGTTTTGCTTAGGCTTGCAGCTTGAGCATGTCCCTGAAGGAGTCTTGGTACATCAGTCGACCTACACCCAGAAGGTGCTCGAAAGGTTTGGCTTTGAGAAGGCATTTCCCTCGAAAGTACCGATGATCGGTAGGTCTTTACAGCAAGGAAAAGATCCTTTCCGACCAAGGGAAGAGGGGGAGGAAGTCCTGGGACCGGAATTCCCATACTTGAGTGCAGTGGGAGCACTCATGTATTTAGCAAACTGCACTAGACCGGACATTGCATTTGTCGTGAACCTGTTAGCAAGGTACAGTGCAGAGCCCACCAAAAGGCATTGGCAGGGCATAAAGGACATTTTCCGATACCTCCAAGGTAGCAAGGACCTCGGAATGTTTTACAGAAAGAATCAAGATCTGAACTTGATTGGCTATGCAGATGCTGGGTATCTGTCAGATCCGCATACCGCTAAGTCACAAACAGGCTATGTATTCCTGTGTGGTGGAACTGCAGTTTCATGGAAATCGTCTAAGCAAAGCCTGGTAGCTACTTCGACGAACCACTCAGAAATTATAGCACTGTATGAAGCCGCACGAGAGTGCGCTTGGCTCCGCCGAATGGTTCACCACATCCAGCAGTCATGTGGGATGAACATTGTGCAAACCCCCACAATTATCTATGAAGATAATGCCGCTTGCGTTGCACAAGTGCAAACGGGCTATGTGAAGAGTCATCTCACAAAGCATATTAACCCCAAGTTCTTCTATGCACATGAATTGCAAAAGATGGACGAGATTAAAGTACTGCATACTAAGTCATGTGAAAATCTCGCAGATTTATTCACTAAGTCACTCCCCGCATCTAGCTTTGAAAGGTGCGTGCGTGGAATGGGAATGATGAGACTTAGAGAAGTGCAGAATTCAGGGGGAGAATTCTCACATGCCCGCTAATAAATCTTGATCATGAAGATTAAGTACCCAAAAATAAAGTCCTGCAGACCAAATGAATTTGGGTGAATTGTACTCTTTTTCCCTTGACGAGTTTTCCATGAAGTTTCTCGACCAAGGTTTTTAATGAGGCAATTCGTGCATCGCAACATCACATGTATCATGTACTCTTTCTCCAAATTTTTCCCACTGGGTTTTTATGGAGTTTTGACGACGCATGAGCATGTTGGGTGAGTGCCCAAGGGGGAGTGTTAGGAAACCTGGACTCTATCCAGAGTCCTGATCTAATTGGGCACCCCACCGTAGACTATAAATAGGGACCTAGACCCCCCTCATTATGTACCCCGATGCAATCTAAAGCAATAAAGAAAGACCAGGAGTTCTCTCTACCTCTCTGTGTTCAATCTATTATTCTGTGATTCTGTGATTGATTCGTTCTTGTTCTAAGCAGAGGAATCGCTCGGACTGGTCTCCAGCGTCGGTTCCTCAACAGCTTGTAGCTCTTGTTGGGGTGGAAGTCCTGCCTCGTGGTGGTCCCCATTGGCTTGTCTCATGCTTCTTTGTCCCTGCTGGTCCGTGCTTGTCCCTGCAGTGGTTGCCTCTTCTTCTTCTTCGGGGCTTCTCCTTCTTTGTTGCTACCGTGGGGCTCTACTCCGATCTCACCTTCTGGCCTTTGGCCGAAGGTGTTATGCCATGGTTGAGGTTGGGGATGAGGTTTTCGGTGGCTCTCGGCTGTGGGGATGAGGTGATCTCACCTTCTGGGTCTTGCTCTCCTGTGCCGAAGGACGAAGAAAATTAATCATTTGCTACTTTGAAGAGTGGGCTTCGCAAAATTGCCACTTTCAAAATTGGCTTCGCAAAAATACCATGCAGTACATTTACCTTTTGATGACCATGCCATTTGAGTCATTTAACTCATTTAATATTTTTTTTCTAATTTCAGGGGCTGGAAAAGACCTTTTTACCCTTGCTAAGTTTTGCACTGTATGTGCTTTGGATTGGAAGGTGAAACGTCGCCCGCCGAAGCAACGATCTGCACTTACAACATTGGATTGAAACAAGCATTGCCTTCTGCAATTGACAATGACATGATGTACAAAGTCAATTTTTTTCAAATGAAAATTTTGAATTACGGGTAATTCAGTGTACCATGGATCATCATACACGGATCAAATGCAAAATAAAAAAAATTCTTGCCAAGACAAAATTAGGCATGTCGAGGAAGAACTGCTTCGTAAGTTTACTCATTTTCTTCACAATACATAAACCATGGTGCATGCTCCACTTACAACAAAATTAGCCAATGTAAGCAGCAGAAAGTAAAAAATATCGGACGCATTGAGCATTGAGTTGGGGGCATATGGCCACTGCATCTATGCTCCGCCGTGGCGCTTCGCCTCCTCGGCCTCGACCATGCGGCGGGACGCCTCGGCGAGGCGGTCGAGCGATTGCTGCACGGCGTCGCGCCCGCCGATGAGGAGCCGCGCCACCACCTCCGGGTCGCGCTCGCCGCGGGCCTCCTCGAACTCACGCCGCGCGTTGGCGCGCAGCACCTCGCGCCAGGGCACGCCGCGCTCGTCGGGCCACGCGAACAGATCGTTGCTTCGGCGGCAGTGCAGATCGTTGCTTCGGCGGGCGACGTTTCACCTTCCAATCCAAAGTCCATGCAGTGCAAAACTTAGTAAGGGTATAAAGGTCTTTTTCAACCTCTGAAATTAGAAAAAAAAATATTAAATGAGTTAAATGGCTCAAATGGCATGGTAATCAAGAGGTAAATGTACTGCATGGTATTTTTGCGAAGCCAATTTTGAAAATGGCAATTTTGCGAAGCCCACTCTTCAAAGTGGCAAATGATCAATTTTCTCGCCGAAGGACCTCTGGTCCAAAGAGTAGACTGAGCACTGTTGCATAGAGGTGGGCTGGCTTAAGAAAATTGGTGTGGGCTTTTAGGCTGAAATGGCTTATATGATGGTGTGGGCTGAAAAGAATGGGCTGAAAAAATGCATGACTTGAGGGTTTTGGGCTGAGGTAAGTGTTGTGGGCCTTTTTCTTAAAATTGCCAAGTGATGGCGCCCACAGAGACGAGAGGTGCCGGCCGGCCCTGGATGGTCTGGGAGCCTCTAAGATGTTCTCGCATTGGCCCTAGCAGCCCAAGGGCACTGACGACAATTCTTTATTTTACTTATTCTCTTTTGGATTGATAGTTATCTAATTTTCTAATTACTTAAAAAAATAGTTTTGGGTTGATACTAACGGCAATCTCATTGTAGGCGTAGAACAACAAGACGCGCTTCAGCTCCTACGCATATCTTCCTTGTCACTGAAGTACAAATAAATTGCTCCCTACTCTTCCTTGTCTTTGGCATTGATGGGCAACCTGGCCATCCTGTACGAGCATCTAGCTGACTGTAGCTAGTGGATGCTGCAGAAGGATACTGTGCCAATAGTGTCCTCCCTTCTATTTCCGAGGATTTACCAACATAATTGAAGGTCACCTTTTGCCATCTTGACATCCTCCTCCACCGCGTCTTCCGATTGGACTCCTGCTTCCGGCGAACTAACCTCGCCATCGACATGGTCCTCAACAACGATGTTGCATGTCTCTAGGAGGCTTGCCATCACTTGAAGTGCTTAGTCGAGGCAGCAGATGACCGAGTCAACCTTGCTAAGAACCCTCAAGAAAGGGAAGAGAGCCTATGGGCTCAATTCGACTTGATTGTTCACCCGAAGGTTGTTCGGGAGACACTCAAACGAGTACGTCAACCGGTGGATGCAATTTTGCTTTGTTCGCTGATGATCCCAAACTGTTCAATGCCGACCACATCGCCACAAAATTTTGAAGACGGAGATAGAATGCTACCTCTACCACTAGAAAAACTTTGAAGCAGTTATGTTTCTTCTTTTTGTGTATGTTGTGGGGGTGACCCAACCCCCTGTGACTGGGCCTTGCAACTGGCCTAGTATGTAATAGGCCAGATAGTGTAGAGCAATATACCAATTTACCCTCATTCTTTGTAAGTACTAAGGGGTAGAATTGGGATTTCCCATTCTACCCCGTTCATGTATGTAAACCCCCAGGATGGGCAGGTGGAGGACGATCCTCTCATTCTTACCAACTCTCCCATAGATCTGTGTAACATCCTGGAAATTAGGAGTTGGAAGCTATGTAAGTTTTAAACTAGTTGGAATATATTGGTCTTGGTATTTGTGCTCTGATGAATTTTTCTTGGATTTTTGGTTTGAGATCTCAATGATAAAAAACAAAAGTAAAGTAAGATGTATGAGAAAGTTAGTGACAAAGAAATAAGGGTCAAAGGATCCTACAAATAGAGTTGTGTACAAATGTATATACATATATATACAAATATGCATAAGAACAACTAGAATATTAAAATAGGCATAAGCAAGATATATATGCACATGACTCTAATTCTAAGGATTGGTAATAAAAAGGGGGAGAAATAGTAATCACATGTGGGTGTATAGGTATAAATATGCAATTGCATATACACACACACACACACACATAAGTAGGCACTCCTTCAAAATGTGTAAGTGCACAAAGAGTAAGAATGGCAGCAAAAAGGTAGATTAGTGGGGGCAAAATAATACAAGTATGCATAAATAAAGGAAAAAAAATAAAAATAAAAATAAAAAAGGAAAATGGGCCAGCCGGCCCAGCCAGCTAGCCCATCCGGCTGCTCCGCACCCCTGTCTCCCTCTTCACCCCCAGCGGCATTCGGACAAGGGCCGAAGCCCTGTCTCGTCTCGAACAGTGCCGCCTATAGCCGCCCCTCCCCGCTCGGCGTTCCCCCTTCGGACCGCCGGTCCACAGTGCTATTCCTCCACCCACGTCGCGTGGCCCCCACGCCATCTCATCGTCACGGGTGTGCCGCATCAGCCTCTGCTGTCACCCGCTCCTGTCTACTCCCCCTTTTCCCGCGCGGTCGCCGCCAAGGAAGCTGCGATACTCCATCCACAGCGGTCCCCGTCCTCGGCCATCATCATCCACAGCGGTCCCCGTCCTCGGCTATCGTCATCCACAGCGGCCCATTGCAGCATTAAAACGGCAGGTCTGGCTGGGCAGTTGGCTCTGTAGCCATGCCGAGCCAGCACCGCCGCCCATGCTCGGCCAACTGCCCTCCTCGGCGCCAGCGTAATTCACCGCCTATAAAGCCCCATCGAGACTTCCTTTCACGTCGCCAAACCCCCTTTTCCCTCCCCTAGCGTTTAATCGGCCTCCCTCGCCCTCCTTGCTCACCGGCGCCCCTTTCTTCCCCAACCCTGGCCGTCGAGTGCACCACCGCGTCGGGCCATCATAGTCCAATTCCCCTCGCCCAAAGCATCCTCGGAGCTCAGTGAAGCCAACCCTACAATCGACCGAGCTCCTCCGGGCTTAAATTAGTCGGCATCGAGCTCCACCCGAACCAATCGCCACCGCACGCCGCCGACCTGGTTCCAGTGATCCCCGGCCACCGTCGACACCCCCATCGCCATCCCCGTGACGCACGGAACCCATTTTGCCCCTCACCAGGACCTCTCCGGCTGCCCACCACCGGCCACGCCGCCGCCATTCCCGCCCTTGGTTTGCTCTGCCACCGGCCTCTGCAACCGCATAGCTTAAGAGGTATTTGTGCCCTATACCAGTAAGCAACACTCGAGAGTCCTCCTGGCTAGCAGCGCTAGCGCTAAAACTCACCTTGGCAGCGCGCGTTCGAGCCTCCACTCCGCCTCGCCGGGTAGGTTTTTGGCGATTTAATTTTTTGCTATTTTTACTGTGCGCTAGTGGCCCAGCCGACAGTGTAGGCAAGTGAGAAATAGTGCAGAGGGGTATACACTAACTCTTTTGGCATGGATAGTTGGCATGTGCCCTAAAATGTTGTATATATATACACACATATCCATATGTGTATATATGTTTATATATATATATATATATATATATATATATATATATATATATATATATATATATATATATATATAAATATAAATGGATAACCCTTTTAAATCTTTAACAAATAAATTTAATGACTGATTAAACATAACTTAAAATGGCACATGTAGTAGCAAATATCCTATTTAACCTTGTGTAATAATTCCTACAACTTCCAACTAAGGCTATTTTAGGGGCCCTTAATTATGGATATTTATCATGTGCTAGAAAACAATACTTGTGTATATGTATAACATAAGTAACTCCTTTTAGCTCTTTGTCAAGTGAGAGGGTTTAGTAATATTATGATTAGGGTGAATACTCACATGAAATAATGACCCATCAAATAAGGGTGTAGAAATTAACCATTAGCAAGATAGGCTATAAGATATTGTCAACAACCTAGGCTATGACACTCAAATGTAATTAGAGAATGCATTATACAAAAATGGCTATGGTTAAACTTTAATTAATCGAAATGGGATTACTTTAGCACCAAAGCAAATGAAACACCTCTAAATTTATCTAAAATTCCATGTCTACCTAATGAAACCCAAAAACCTGAAATTGGAGTTATATGGATTTTCTGTTGAATGTTTATTTGGTTTGCTGATTGCCTTATCTTTTTATTCAAATTTTCGCACGCGTTAAAAATAGCATACGAGGCAGCAGCACTAGAAGCTTCAGACAACCCAGAACCCACCCACTGTGACCAAGGCGAGTCAATGCTTTGATCATTTGACCCTACATTTTATGCAAATTATTTTTGTTTAAATTAGCAAACTACATGCTGTTATTTTATGTGCAATCATATGTTTAATTTAAGATTTTAGTTATGTGACAATTATTTAACCTATTTAATTTAAGATTTTAGTTATGTGACCATTATTTAACCTGTTTAATTTAAGATTTTAGTTATGTGACCATTATTTAACCTGTGTAATAATCTACCTCCTTGGGAATTTTGGGGTATGTGAACCTTGTCGCCTTAGTAAAAATTATAATCAGTACCCTTTCAAAAGTAAGTCCTTAATTACAAATCATGCTTAGTGTTGCTTAGAAACGCATGGGCGCGAGTGCTATCTAGCATCACTTTTAATCATGGGAAAGTTTGGTTGGGCAGCCATGGTGGTAATGGCTGGAATATGTTAGATACGGTTATTTTATGTTCCCAAAAATCTCAAATTTGCTTATTTATCTGGGCGGACATGGGAACTTAACTAGATATAGTTCTATTTCAAAAATCTTGGCAAATGCAATGGTAAAAGGGAGGGCAGTGGGAAGCCCTCTATGGTGTTGTCCTGGGCGTCGTCCCAGTGGTAATGTAAGCGGCTATAACGCTGAAAGTATAGCATATGGTTTGGAGACCATGTAATGGTGAATGGTCTCTAGATCACTAGTATTAAAGCATTCTGATATACACTGTTACTTTTTTGTTAAAACTGCTAGGTCATAGGGACTTTCTAAGTGTGCCATATTTCCAACAAGCAAATTTCTAGCAAATAAAATAACCCCAGCCTTCACTTGATAAGCCCTGCATACTAATTAAATGCATTCTGTGTGTTGTCTCGTTGAGCACGGTGGTTTGTGCTCACACTCGCCTTACCAAAAACCAGATTCTGGAGCCCAGGACCACTACGCTTATGAAGATGCCCCCGCTACTGAGGAAGGGAACAACGTTGAGAATTAGGGTGTCTCCTGTGTTTTTTTGGAGTCCTAGGTAATAATCATATGGCACATATTTTACCCCAGTCGCTGCTTGTGGATTATTGGCTCTACTTGACTTTTGCTTCCGCTGGTCTACTTTTGTATTGTAAACATTTGGCCTGGTCGGCCCTTATGTAAACTCATTGCCCGACGTAGCATAATTGAAACCTCTGTTATGTATTATTGGATTGAGTTGTGAATGTCCATGCGATGTATGAAATGATGCAGCAATGTACCTGTGAGCACTATCTACTGATCCAGGGAATAGTGCAATGGTTTCACAGGAGATTCTGGATTGAAAAATCCGGGTCTGACAGCGCTGGTATCAGAGCATACGACTGTAGGGTAAAATCCTTACAATGGTCGTTAGAAGGGTCTTAGGGTTATAATTTTAAAACATATAAAAAGAACTTCTCAAAATATAGTGTATTATTACTGTTCTTATCCTTCCTAGATCTGTTCTACTATACTTTTTAGTTGTTATTTTTAAAAAAGTTACTAACGTTAAGTATTGTAAACTGCAGATGGCAGGAGCCGTCACTGAGGGACACTGGGACTTCTTAGCCCACGGTGTGAGAGAGGGGGAGTTTGTGAGCTTGCTTCGCAAACTACTCCACTACTTGGGCTACAAGAAGCAGCCCATCTACCGGGGCAGGAGGACCAGGGTTGAAGCAGACGAGTCATGGCTAGTAGAGGTCTTCATCTACGCCAAGGGTGAGAGAGACCCCCTCACGTCTTCCCGACCACCCACAAGAGGAGCACTGTGGCCGCAGCACTCCAGGACACCGCTCACTAGGCTGTTGCCCGACTCTACAACCTTTACGGGTCCACGCTACGATGGACTCCCTTTTGCTACTACCTGCTGCGCCGAGAGGGCAACCGGTACGACGAGACCCTCACGCCCGAGATGGAGGACGACCCGATGCTGACGCATCAGGTGGATCTCACTCGGGCCCTGGGAACGGTCCACGTTGTGGCACAGGAGGAGATCACAGCATTGCGTGAGCGCCTGCACGCCCGCCACAGCAAGGTGGAGTCGCTACGTGAGCAGCTCGCCTCGTGTGAGGTGGCCTTGGCAGAGGCCAAGGCGGAGGTAGCTGCCGCACGTACCCAGTCGCAGCAGGCCCCTGCACTAGTTTCGGCCCCAGCACCACCTCCGCCAGGCTCAGGGGGACTTCGTACCAGACTTACCGCTCGCAAGAGCGTGCGGCCCCTGGGGCCACAGTCCGCTCTGCGCCGTGGAGAGACCCGCTGCAGCCGCAGCTGCAGCCGTTCCCGCTCCCACTCCGACACTGACCCTTCAGAGTTTAGCAGTAGTCGATCCCGCTCCCAGTCACTAGGCTACAGCCCCTCTAACCCAGGTCCTGGATTTATGGAGGAGTAGGCGGATTGGTAGGGTGCTTGCTGTAGGTTGGCTAGTAGCAACAGGTGCAGGTCCTCGGTTATGGTAGTATCAGCTTGTGTTAGTTTCCTAGTCCTGTGTTGTATAATTATGTAACATCCCAAATTTTTTAGGCTTCAAAAATATGAACTTTTTAAAACTTTCCTTGCATTTTGCTGGCATTCAGATTGGTTCTGAATATTTAATTGAAGATCACATGAGTTTTGTGTCATGCAAGCAAACATATTGAGAAACAAACACTAGTGATATCTTAAAAGGAAAAGTTCAAATGATAGAGAACAAGAATTTAAAATACGAATCTGAAAAGATGATCCATAAAATGATGGGATGGCCTGAATTCAAAACATAAAATTTCATTTCTAGAAATAATGGCACCAATAACAATAGAAACAAATGAATGGAATACAGATACATATGGATAATACATATAAATATATCTACAAAATTATGCACATGCAATAACAACTTTAGCAGTAAGAAAATACAAGTATAAAAATTTATGTGGGCCCTAGCCTTTTCTCGTTTTCCCTCTCCTTTTTCTTTTCTCCCCATCCTCTCTCTCTCCACTGCCCAGTGGGCCGGCGCCCCCACATCCCTTCTTCTCTGCGACTGGGCCCGAGCGCCCCTCCTTCTTTCCTCTTCCGCGCGGGCTCTTCTCCTCCTCCTGCTGCTGCTCGCGTCACTCGTCCCCGCTCCCCTGTGCGCGCGCCTGCCCCGCGTCACCACCCGTCCTCTCCTGCTCGCCCGCGTTGGCTCGACGTCAGCCAACCGCCCCCATCCCGTCACCTGTCGCGTCCGGCCCACTACTACACAATAGGGATATAGCAACACCAATATGTGTTACTATAGGTTAAAGAAAGTGTTACTAGCTCTCCTCGTAACACATTTTTTATGTGTTCCAATTGCCCATGTTACTATATACTGGTCTATTGGAACACCATATATGCGTTCTTTTACATCCAAAAAAGTGTTACTAAACTGTAACACATTTACTTATATACTGGAACATTTGTTTAGTGTTACAGTGATTCTCTACTGTAACACTTTTTTTAGCTCTAGTAACACTTCCTCATTTTTGTAGAGCATATAGTTTGGAACAAAGGAACATATGGTTTGTAACACATGTTGTACCTATTGTAACACTTTGAAATTTGGGAAAAAAATATTTATTTTACCTTTGTATGTGGCATATAGTGTTATTATTGATTTTTCATAGTAAACATGACACATTGCAGAATCACATAATCTATAAGTTTCAATAATCATATAAAGATCCACAGATAATAGAAAGGTTTCAAACATAGTACTTGCTCAGATGAAGTGATAGTATATGTACACAATGATATGACTCTAGAGAGTAAACAGACATAGTAGTGAAGAGTACAAGTCCATACTACTAGAAACAAAAATGCAATATCTAATATTCTTTAAATCCATCACATCTTCATCCATTCTTGTATGCATCGATATATAGGAATTCAGCCATTGATCATTTGAACCTGCAAATAGGTAGCAAGTTGTAATATTAAGTGTTATTCTATCCATGTACACCACAGTAAAGTAAAGTTTAGAAAGCTAGTTCAAACATACAAATATCGAAGGCCAAGCAATTGGTACTCCTTTGGCATGGGCGTCACCAATGTTGTTGTAGGTAGGCATAGGCCTCACTAATGGCTCATCTTTTTCAACGGGATGATTGATACGCACTTTGTAGAATTGTTTTCCTGTCTCAACTCCACCAACATTTGCTTTTGGATTAGTGCTAATAATAGTTGCATATGCCACAATTTCCTTATTTGGATATTTGGCAGTCATGAGTAGCACTGTGGACCCAACCTGCATTAATTTGACATAATCACTTAGCGACCAACAAGCATTTGTTGTATATATCAAGATAGCGGCACATGTTGCTAAGAGTAAGTGCGGCCTATATCTTTATGAAAATGGAATCGACACTTCATATTGCAGAACTAATAAGGATAACATTAACAATAAACTGTTTGATAGCACCTAAAACCTACTGTGCAGCAATAAACTTCAGAGATAGAATATTATGGCCATCTTAATTTCATGATCCTTTTGCATATGACATAGTAGATTATCAGCAAAAAAATATGCTCCTGCCAAGAAAAGATAGACAAAGCAAAAGTTGAAATGATTGCTGCTGATGAACTGAGTGTAGTCACGGGTATTATTGGTTGCGGTCATATTTATTTGAACTGAAATAACATTAAGCATTACTAATATACGATCTTAAGTATGTAGGCACGGGTATTATTGTATCTTCTTAGTAGTTGTTTAGCTAAATCTTTTTTCTCGTGGAAAACTATTTAATAAATTATTAATGTGTAAGCAATCCCCGTATTGTGTATAAAGTTTTTTTTGATACACACGTGCGTGTCCACTAGTATCAAGATAATGCAGCTACTAGAACAAGTGATATTATATCTATATACCTTCATTGGATGATCTTGCATATGTTTTGGACGCTTCTGGCATGTAGCCTTGTCGCGAGCCACATCCTGATGATCCTTACACATGTAAAATGAGGTATGTAATAATATATGGCACAAATATTACTATAATAAATGGAAACATTTGATTCTTATATACATTTTGTTTCTTTGTTATTCTACCTTCGCCAGAAATCCTTGGACAAGAATCAAACTGAAATGAAGAGAAAGATAATTGTATTTATACATTTTTACAAAGTTATGTAATACTTATCTTGAATAAATTTGACATTGCAAGTAAAATATATCTTATTCAATGGTTCATTGAAAAGGTGTACCTCTATTTGTCTAGAATCTATAGCAGAGCCATGTGGGGATGATGCTTCTGCTTCCTTAATTGATATTTCCTTGTCATCAGCATGACCTTGGCACTAGTTCCAATAGAAAATCATTAAATCATAATCACCGGGCAATAATATTGACGTATAATGAATGAAGAGTATATTATTATTCATAAAGACAAGAGGCCAATTGATAACCTTTTCACTAGACAAATATAGATTATCATCATCATCACTATATTCAGATTCAGATCTTTCTTTATCCCAGTAAAGATTAGAAAGGGGGATAGCATTAGTTATTAAAAAAAACTTTGTGGGTAAAGAAGTACTAATTTCACAAGCAAGACATTTTACCAATTCGTTCGTCTGCTTAAGCAATACCTCCTTCTGATTTGGTGCAACACATTGAACTCTCTGAAAATTTCAAACAATATTAAAGTCAAGAGATACTAAATTAGATGAAAACATGAAAATAAAGGAAATACCTTTATGTTAAAATGCATTCCTTGTTTTTGAGAATTACCATGATCACTTGCTGTGCAATTCACCTAGAAAAGATAAAGAGGTTGAGTAACATTTCAATATAATATAGTTACAAATTAAAATAGACATTGCTACCATTGTTGGCTCCTCATTCTCATGGTGCCTCTGATTGCTTTTTAATTCTTCAATCACTTTGTCTTGCATTTTAGAATGCTCCTTGAGTTGCCTTATTTCCTCCAACATGTGAGTCTCTACATCAGATGATGATCCACCTAGTGTAACTACATCAATGTCCTTGAAATGACGTGTTGTTCGACCATAGACTTGTTTCGGAATTGGAAGCAATCCCATGCCATGTACTTGTCCAGCTTTCTCTTCTCCCAATACTTGATGTAATGCATCACCTTCCCATGCAACTCTTCCCTCGCTATTTTATGCTAATTCTGGTTGTGTGTCCAGGAGATTTTCCAACTGAACCTATAATTAAGACATTCATACATTAAACAAACTAAAAGGCTTCAAATTTGCCAAAATCTCATGTGTATGTATCATACCATAGTCTCATTTGTCCCATTTCCCTTTTTTCTGTGAGTTGCTAAGTAAACCTTTGCTCTATGTGGCCGCTTTTTTTCAGGGTCAGCTTGTCTCTGAAAACAATATCAATAAAAGAAAAGAAAAGGAAAACATACATAAATTTTTTAAACAATGTAAGATGACTCACCAAGTCTTCAGACCAACGAGCATAACTCTTTGTACCAGCTGTATGTGTTGTCTTCTTCATTTCACGACTTAATTTGTTCTTCTCACTAAGGGCCTACAAGAAAGTAAATTAACAAAAGAATTAACCAATATATACATAAAAATTGAGGATATAATAAATAATTATCGTAAAAAATGCTAAATAGCATAAATAATGGTACCCTTTTCCTACCTTTCCTTCTTTTGACTTCCAGTATTTTACTAAGGCAATCCATTGTTCTTCATCGACATCATTTGGACAACGCTGGTACAAAACATACCTTTTTTTCTTTGGATTGAATAGTGTCTTTTTTAATGTTGCCTTGTATTTTCTCCAATCTCTTCCAATTGATTTCAATATCCATTTCTCACATGAACGAGGATAGAGAAACTTTGTCTGAAATAAGAAAGAGTTACTGTCGAATGAATTTTAGGAAAAAAAATACATAACCCCCTAATTGTAGTTCAGGGGGTGAAGTAGACACTACCAAACGTCAGGGGGGTTATATAGATATTTTCCATGAACTTTACTTTCTCACATGAAAACTAGCACACAAAAACTTAAATTCACAATATAACATCGTGTAAAATTTAGCAAACCTGTATGAGCTGAATTATAGTTTTAGCACTAATCTTCTTGACTTTTCTCCAATCTTTGATATCCACTGGACAATATCCACCATTTCTTGCTATGGTGCCTAAAAATTGCCCTAAGAGACCACCTTCTTCTCCAATGGGTTGCCCAAAGATGTTGCATTTTACTAGTATCCGATCCCCTTCAGGTAGATCCCAAACATGTGTTAAAACGGTCCCCTTTCTCTTACGTACTTCATCACCATCACCTATTAAAAAAAACTTAATAGTAATACTAACCAATTGAAGATGCAGCCCACATAAATTAGATTGATCTAACTACATATGTACCTGACGTGTTCTGGTTCTCATCATCATGCTCCTCAACTTCATTGGTGTATAGTGCTTCAGTATGCTTTACATTTAAATGTTTCTTTTTCTTTATACCTCCTTTTCCTGCGAACAAATGTTGGGGACATGAACACATGTTTAGAATAAATACAATCAAGGGCTCTATAATCTTTTTATTAGACTGCCATGATTACACTTACTAAATCACGAACAATGATGGAGTCGAATCTACTTATCTTTGATGAAAATAAATATTTGATGACTACCATAATTTGCAACAGTTAAGTTGTACTTGAATAATCAAATATACATAAAAGAGTAAATTATATATTCATTCTACTACCTTTAATTTTATTTGGTTCAGATTTGGATGGTTCTTTGTTGCACTTGGTAGGCACTAAGGTGGCCAGCCTCTTCCTCGTCACAAATAAGCTCACCATCTTCTCGCTCTCATACTCATTAAGCATTTCCATCACTTCAGAATCTTGTTCTATTGCGACCAAACTATTTCTTCTCCTGTAGAATAGATAGTCGACTGATGTGTACCCATATTCCTCGATCAGATCAATCAAGTTGTAAAAGCATATATCATCTCTATCCATTTCCCTTTGCACATGTTTCTGTCTTGGAGCTGCCCCGTCGCATTCAAGATATAGGGTCCAAATATCCGCAGCCATAGTATCACAATCTAATTAAAATTTAGCACCAATAGGAAAATAAGAAGGAAGCATAGGATAATTCACAAATAAGAATCAAGTATAACAAAAGAAAAATAATTAGACAAAACACATATTTGTAATAATATTTGAACTTAAAGCTTGAGAAAAAGTAAAGTGCTATGGTTTAGATTGAATCATGTAGAGCAGGACACATAAATCACATTGCTTCTAAACTTATGATGAGGATTGTAGCTATAAAAGCTTACAGCAACACAACTGCAAATGAGCCTAGAAGATTCATATATCATGCATAAAATTTGCATCGAAAACTCGAAACCTACCTGTCACTAACATAGGGAGAATGAGAAAACCAACAGTAAGTATAGTAAGCTCTGTATTAGTCACTAGTCATAATAGTCCACTTTATGCCATACTACTTACTAGTTAGTAATAATTCAGGTGGCTTCAGAAAAGTTAAATGTACTACAAGAACTATAGGAGTCAAATATATGCTAAGTAGATTCCTATAGTCTGCATGGTGAATCTACATCCACATGAAATAGATTTGTGCCTAAAGCATAGCATCATAACCTGCACGAAATAGACTATCGCTTACCATAGCTAAAAAGTATTTAGGAATACATCTCATTCAACTTCATGGTATTACTTAACAAAAAAGAATCAGTTAGGCTTGTGTTACACATTCTTTGCTATAAGAACAAACTGTGACAAGATAAATGAAAGCATTGTGAATAGTTGGAATTGCTAAGTCGTCTGCTGGGTCGACACCTAATTGTTACACAGATGACCCTGCTTTTACATCTGCATGGGTTTATTACTTTACCATTGCTACTAGTAACATATGCATGTGTCTTGGATGCAAAACAAAGATACATGACTTGGGAAAATATTTAATGGAGATCTCACAGCGTTATTTAACAAGTATCTGAATAATTTTTTAACAAAGAAGATTTTGATTAAAATTTGGAAGTAAATAAATTAAATTTGCTCCCTTTCTTATTGCAAGCATATAAAAATAGGTGAACTGAGTGTAAGCCCACATATCAAGACAGATATGCATTTATGAATGTGTTATTGATTGCATATAATTTCACATTTCTGATATGCATTCATGACTGCAGAATGTGGTATCATGGAAGTCATCACTCATCAGTCATTAGAATGATAGCGCACTGACCTATCTCTGTCTCTACCACAAGCACAACTAAAATGGTGAACAAAAATGTGCATGAACATCAGACTTAAGTGAAGCATACCCGTGAAAATGATTTAATGTTTATTTGCTAGTACTCTAAAGGACATATTTTACTGTATAATGCCAAATACAAGAAGGCGGCTACAACCTTAACCTTATTTCCACTCAACCTGTAGTTTATTTCCACTCTTGCAATAGTACATCACCATTGAATGCAGTAAATAACAATGCTTTAGTAGCACCAGAGCATATACTCGTGCAAAATGAACTTACGTGCAATTCTGCAGTATGAATTTTATGCTGATTGTAATTACAAGAACTATCCTATTCAAAATGCTGAGGATGTGCTGATATAAATTCAATCCTCATCTTCCCTTGCGCTGTCTAGACTAATATAAGAAGCATGACTCACCAGTAAGGTTATGTGAGATCAAGGAATCCTAAAAGTTACTTATATAAGTCAGCAACCAAGTAACTTCATTCATTGTCATCTCAAGCGCTAGTTTAGGCCCTCACTCTTATACACAATATATTTGTGCTTAAGATTGCATGTCAAATCTTCTAAGAATAGAAGTAAATCTAGCTTGTATTAGATAGGGTGTCCCTCACTTGTATAGACCATAAATTACACCATTACAGAAGATACCCTAAGTCATATTTTCGAGAAATTCATCAACAGAGCAGGGAGCAACTAGCATGGATGCCTTATGAAATGACACTTCACTATATGTAGGATACTAATTGAAATGTAAAATCAGTTCCAGCTTTTCTAACCTTTGTCATGTATGTCAGAGAAAACCGAGCTTGAGCGATGCGAGTGCTTCTGCGATCAGCAACTCGTCTGCTGGTTTTCAGTCCGGCTACAGTAACTGAACGTTGTTCCAGTTCTGAATACCAGACCCAGGTTCTTCAGGCGAGATATACGAGTGAAAAGCCAATGCGAAAAATGAAGTATACTGGCTCAGTTTGTGCTGCAAAACTGCCGCAGCTTTTCTATTTTTCCCAGTCCTTTTATTATCAACTAACTTCAAGCAAACATGCAGACGTGCTGTTACAGGGCAACTGAAAAACTCCGAATAATGCTCTAACTAAACACCACTACTCCCCGTTGAATCGCCTGTGCAGGACTGAATCAAAGCGGGTACTGAACTAACTTAAGTAAACTGAAAAATACTAACCCGAAGTGGCTGTTCTGACGAAAAAACCGACAAAAGACAGATCCGACAGAAAACAGCAAATGAAATGCAGTGCAGAGCTAAAAAACTAAACAGCGTTCAAGACTTAATTTTAACAATGTAAAGATCGGTAATTTCCCCAAAGGCTTCAAAGTGTCTGTTAAGACTGTTGGGTTTAATCTTGTTGTCTAAACGTTCATATGTGTATTGCACAACTTTGCATGCAGTGCACGGAAGGAGCACATGCATATGTTGAGTAGTGGTCAAGTTAATCATGTAGGAACAAGTCAGTTTACTTGCATGTAGGAGGTGACGTGCAGATTCATGGCTGTACGTGTGCATGGATGTTTACCGATCCTTGCATGTTGCATGTAGATGCATGCAGCTAGAAATGTGCTAGTTCACGTTGAGGCTGTTAGTTGGCCAAGTCTCCAGGGAGTTAGATGCATGCAGGAGTAAGGAATAAGTCAGGGAGTTTTGAAGGCGTGTGTGCGTGAAGTCCGGATCTAGCGTGATGTGCATGCAGCAGTAATGCGCGTCGAGGAGCCGTGCCGTGAGGCCAGCAACCAACGTCTGCTTATTTAACATCTTGTAATCTGCTTGTACTAGTTGAAGGAGTGAATAAAAAGAGAGAAAAAAACTACTGGTGCTAAGCAGTTGCAGCACAAATCGAGTTTCCGTGTGTTCTTTCTTCCGTGTTTATCTCCTCCCATCACATGTGTGTACGTAGTGTGATCTCTGGTCCAGTACGGGAGTAGCAGTTCGCTCCTTGTATACGTGTGTATCAGAGAAGCAGAAATCACAGAAAGGTGTAGAGTGTTGAGTACCAAGAATTGAGTTGTCTCTGTGTTCATTTCTTCCTCAGTTGTATCCATTTCTTCTCGCGTGTGTATTGTTTTTTTTGCTTGTTGATTTTTCCTGGGCTAACAAAGACAACATACTAGTTTAGACAAGCTCGTATATTAATCAACTAGTAAGTAAATCGACAACGAAGAAAAAACAGTGAAGCTATAGCTCACCTACGCACCCCTCCCCTTCCCCTGTCGTCTGCAACACAACTCTGCCGGAAAAAAAAAGGTTGGGACGATGAGAAGCAGCACCAGCCCTGGCCCCTCTCTCCTGCAATTACTTGGAGGAAGTCCCCACACACCTGCATTAGAACGACATGCCCTAGCGCTGGTGAGGACGCTGGCTCCTGAGTGACGAAGGCGACGGCGGCGTCTAGCTGGCGTCGTATGTGTTCCGCCTCACAGCGAATCCTCACGGTGAGCAGAGTCAACTAGATCTTGGATCACCAGCACTCACGCGAACACAAGTTATGCACTGGAGAAGAAAAGGTTTTGCCGAGCAACTCACTCTGCGATTTTCTCGTACTTAACATCAAAACAACCAGTAACAAAGAATGTGGCCATCAGGCCGTAACGCCCGTGCACAACGATTGGGTGAACGTGGGCGTGGAGTCGTGGGGGAAAAAACCAGAGGGATCGACTCGGAGCCGAGCGCAATGAAAAAAAAGGCGCGCGCGGACGAGATAAAAAAGAACAGGCAAAAAGCCAAAAGTATAGAAAAAAACGAAATTATATATAGTGCAAAATAAGTTAAAAGTTAGAAGTTCAACCCGAAACGAGCGAAGCCTTAAAAGCATGTCATAATAATTCAATGGATTTCCTACACAACAATTAACTAGATTTACTTGCGATTTCATTAAAAATTTCTACCCATTCAATGTGTTTGAAGATTGTGCACTTCTACCTCCGTGAAGCAAGGATATTATTACAGAAAATTGCTCAAATATCCTCAATAATTTTGTGCTACCACTATATCCATCAAGGCATGAACAGTTCGCTCAATAGCTACTGCTTTCACAAAGAAATTTATCTTGTCATGCCTCGAGTAGTTCAGTGAGACATGAAATGAGAACATAGCTGTGCATAACAATTGAATGCTGTGTACCGAGGCGTGTTGGGTATCTTCTAAAAATTGGAGGGGGAAAGCTCGATGTAGCAGACATTTTCTATGAAGGGATACGCAGGATCAATGCCTTCTACCTCAGCCACCATCTTTGGACTGCTGAAATGGGTGTATTGAGGAATGGCGCATAGCGATGAATGTACGGGTTTATAGCCTGGCCAATTCTTGCCCACACGCTCTGTTGATAGCTGGATGTTACAGGGGCATGGTACATCAACTTCAACAGCTGCACAAAATAAATGTGAACAGAAAGGTTAGCTGGGTTCGTTGCGTGCCATATCTGGAACCGAACAGTTTAACGTGTTTATCGTTTCTTAAATATCGTCTCCATGATTTTCGATCGTTATCGATGTGCTTTTGGATCGGTTACTGTCCTTTTCGAAATTACCGGAATACCGACACTGTATTCATTTTTGAAAAATCGTAGCGATTTCGTTTTCGGGGAAACTATGTGAAAGTGAAAGTGATTTGGCCTCCATCTGATCGTTTTCATCCCTAAAGTTGAATTACCTTGTTGCTTTTGACTTGTTGGTTGTGAGCGCAAGTGGCCGTTCGCAATGACCTAACGCCCGGTCGTCTAGTTGCTGCCCTAGCTGAGACGCAGATTGCAATCGGGAGATGAAGGTGTTCGGCACAGCCCGCGAGGAGGGGCTGTGCCGGTGAAGGAAGGAGGGGAGGAGGTGGCAGAGCGCCAAGGGCGCCATATGACATGACCGTCTCTGATAATGACACATCACCGATCCGTGGCGTATCCCTAGGATTTCGATCTCACCCATCCATTCTCTCCACATCGAATGGCAGGCACCGGTTCCTTCCACCGCTCGGTCCTTATTAATTACTCCCCATCTAACTTTCCACTGGCAGTCACATGTGAGTTCATCCACTAGCTAACTTCATACATCCTCCCCTCGACGACGCCGACTACCACCGTGAGCTAGCGCCTCTGTTGTGACACCACGGTCGACTGCATAACACCCTCTTATCGTAAGTGTCGTAAGAATATTTTATACAGTCTCACCATCGTGCTACAAAGGTAGCGCTACCGCCATTAAATGCATCCAGCTTATTCCTTGACGACATCGACTACCGTCGTAAGCTAGAGCCTTCCTTATGACACCACGGTCGACTGTACAAATACACTTTTATCGTAAGTCTGTTTTGTGCAAACAAATACGAGATAAAAAAGAACAGGCAAAAAAAGCCAAAAGTATAGAAAAAAACAAAATTATATATAGTGCAAAATAAGTTAAAAGTTACAAGTTCAAGCCGAAACGAGCGAAGCCTTAAAAGCATGTCATAATAATTCAATGGATTTCCTACACAACAATTAAGTAGATTTACTTGCGATTTCATTAAAAATTTCTACCCATTCAATGTGTTTGAAGATTGTGCACTTCTACCTCCGTGAAGCAAGGATATTATTACAGAAAATTGCTCAAATATCCTCAATAATTTTGTGCTACCACTATATCCATCAAGGCATGAACAGTTCGCTCAAGAGCTACTGCTTTCACAAAGAAATGTATCTTGTCATGCCTCGAGTAGTTCAGTGAGACATGAAACGAGAACATAGCGATGAATGTATTGAGGAATGGCGCATAGCGATGAATGTACGGGTTTACAGTGGCATGGTACATCAACTTCAACAGTTGCACAAAATAAATGTGAACAGAAAGGTTAGCTGGGTTCGTTGCGCGCCATATCAGGAAACGAGCGAGCTGGGTTCGTTGCGCGCCGCGTCTTCGACCCGGTGTGGGCACGCGTGCGAAGGGTAGGGACTCGGGCTCGGCTTCTTCTGCGTCATGCCGCAAGACTGGGCCCGCATCCCATCAATTCCGCATCTCAATCGCGCCCCTGACTTCTCTCTTGCGTCCGCGCGCCGCCTCCTGGTCTCCGTCGCCGCCGCCTCCTGGTCTCGCCACCGCTGTGTCTTCGTCGTCGAGGAAGCCGCAGGAATGTGCGCGTGGACAAGAGTGGATCTACAGTAATTTATGGGTATTCAGCTGAATACCCAAATTTTTTTGCAAAAAATCAGCTATACATGAGGTATAATATGTATATATATATATATATATATTAGTAAATGGGTTTTAAAAAAAGAATCTGAGTGGAAAAACAGCTCCGGCTGATTCCCACGCGGCCCAGTCGCGCGCCTCACTCCCACGCGGCCACGGCGCCACGCACGAACGCCCGTTGGGCCATTTCCTCCCACGCGGCCACTGACTCCGCACTCGTCCACGCGATTTCGCCCGTGCGCCGTCTTCGGCAACCCCAAATCCCCAATTCCCCATGTCCCGCTGATTAGGTATCGCCGTCTGCCCGTCTCGGAGTCGGATGCTGCACGGCTGCACGAGCTCCTGCTCGCGCTCCTCGGCTTCACCGGCGACTTCGTCCTCGACAGCTCCTCCTGATCCTCTGCCGCCCGCCGCCGTCCTGTGGCCCCGGAAGCCCCGGCCGCCGGAGACGGCGACGTGGGCCGCGCCTTCCGCCTCGCCCCCGACCTCACCTTCCTCCAGCCGTCCGAGAGGTATGAGAGACCCTATACCCTTCCCCTGCTACGAATCTGTAACCGCGCTGTGGTGCTGTGGTGTCTCTGATCTGCGAGGGAGCGGGGTCTGTGTGGGGGCGTCAGGCGTGGTGGTCTAGGTAGTTGAATTGGGTGCGATGCGGCACCAACGAGCAGGAGAAATAGGGGAATTTTGCCTTTTCGAGGTGGTTGTAGTGCTCGCCTAAGCACAATTGCTTCTGTGCTTTATGGTTGTAGCCATCTAACTTAAATCATAGTAACCATGCTTTGTTGAGTCCGAAAGCACTGTTTTGTTGAAAACAATGAAGCTGGAAACTGTACTAAATAATTTATATATTGTCATTTCATCATGTGTTGCTAGGATAAAAAAAAATATAGGAAATGGCACAAGAAGATAGCACTAATAGAAGTATAAAGTACAAAAAGAGAAGTGCAGCCACATCTAGGCAGGAGCTACAAAGTTGTGATCTTATTACTACCAAACAGCCAAGGGATGGGGAAGAAATAAAACAAAAAGGTAAATAAAAGAGAGGTAAAGATTAGAATCGTGTTTGATAAAAAAGCCAGAAAATAAAGTCCACGAACACACAGTTTATGTGACAATTGAGTTTCTATATTGTATGGTTTCAGAGCATTTAATCCACCTAAATCTTATCAGATTTATTTGTTACTACTACAAGAGGTAGAAATTTGCATACTGTGGAAGCATGAGCTAATGTAGGCCCTCTTGGCATGTTAAATGGATTTATTGAATTTGGATGGGCAAACGATTGAGTTGTCTGCAAAGGAAACGATAGATGAGGGCAGGAAAGAGAAATAAGAAATTAATGCAAAGTGTTAACTGGTTTGAGATCACAGAACTTACATTTACAGATCCTACAGGATATTGCATGCCATATTGTCCATATCCCATATTTACCCGAGGATTAGCTTGCCAACCCCAGGTTGAAGCATATACTGGGCGATAACTCATTGCAAAAATATCCTATGAATTTTTCTCGTTTTAGAAAAAAAAGGGAGAATAAACGAATAATGGGAGCATGGAAGAGTAAATGATTGATACACACTACCTCTGGAAGCGCCTTTCTTCCACTAGATGTGACCTCTGCAACGGGTTGCTGTGATACTGATAATATCACAGGATCACGAGTTCCTATCAATTTATTTGAGCCTTGATTAGAAGGAAGAGCACTATTCCCTTGTATTGGTGCATGTGATGCTGCTCCCCATAACTGAAAACAATCATGCAGGGGAACAAAGTTCTAATACAATTGCTATTTGAAAATTGTTTTTCTTACACAATATACACAGAACAAAACTAACCTGGCTATTAACTGGAGCACTGCTAGCTCTGTTCAATGGAGGATTCTTAGACTGAACATTATCCACAGGGGACAGATGTAGCTGATGCTGCTGACCTCCATGATTTGCCTGGGAGAAGGACAAGGACTTGGCAGTTTGCACGGTTGGAAAACTACTTCGAGGTGCTGAAACAGAATTAGGGAGCTGGAGAAGTGGACCCTCCAAGGAACTGGTACTGGAAATTGAAGGCATGGTTGTAGCATTTTTGGGAGTGGCAACATCAAAAGTAGCCCAACCAACATTGGCTGAAGGTAAAGACGAGTGTTTCTGCATTTTGGTTTGAACACCACCTTGATGAGGTTCCATAATTGAAGGCCAGCAGGGTGCATCGATGGCAAATCGAACTAGAATCGGCTGAGTCCGATCGTTCCCGTCCCTCCTGCTCTCTTGTGCCGGCTCTGCTCCGTTCCAGCTCTGCCGCCGCCGCTATTCTTTCATTTTTCAATTGCTCACGTGCAGTGTGACCTATTGTTTATCTAGAAGAAGCACCAAAATACGTATCCGTTTGATTGTTTCATAGTGTTTCTTTGCACGCTGCAGACTGCAATCCATAGGTATTGCCGGCCCCTGTGACAGGAGAAGAAAGAGAGGAGAAAAAATAACACAGGAAGAGAAGGAGAAAGTTGGGATTTCTGAATTTTTGTCAAGGCTTCATAACAGTTGTGGTATTTTCTTCAAAGGTAACCTAGTCCAATAGATGCATGAGTTTCGTGCAGGGAAATTAAGTTGGAACCATTATTTCGATCATCTTTTGCGTATTTTAGGCTGTCTTTTTCAACGAAAATCTAGGATTAATTGGTGCAAAATATCTAAATTGCTCTGAAACAAAAGTTTTAGATTATGAGTATTTTAGGCTGCCTTTTTCAACTAAAATCTGGGATTAATTGGTTCAAAATAGTTACATTGCTCTGAAACAAAAGTTTCAGATTATGAGTATTTTAGGCTGCCTTTTTCAACGAAAATCTGGGATTAATTGGTTCAAAATAGTTACATTGCTTTGAAACAAAAGTTTTAGACCTTGTTTTATCTTTAGTAAACAAAATATAAAACTATAATGGTAATTTATATCAATGGAATTTATTGGGGATGCTCAATGGCATGATTGTAACAATATAAAACTATACATATATAATAGTGTAATGAAATTGTATAAAGGAACCGACAATTTGCAGGTGATCTGATGGTTAACCATGTTTCATACGACCTGACAAGGGAGACATTGGAGGCAATTTGCTCATGTTGGTATAGACTAGTCACTTAACGTCAGTAGTTGTAGCTATATTGATATAGTTATTTATAATAAGTCTGGCACAACATATATTGAAATTGTATTAGTTTCAGATCCTGTATTGTTTTTTACAAATGTAGTATAGCAACATTATTTTAATATTTTATTTTTATGGCATTGCAGATTACTGATGTTTTGTGGCATCCCTAGTGACTTTGTTCCAGCTCTTAAGTGTGATCGATGCATGGTCGCGAAGTTGGAGAGCATACATGGCTTTTTTTTGTTCTCCAAGTCTTTTGGAGTTCATATGCTATATGTAAAATGGTCTAGATGATGGTTCATGCTATTCTAGATATCAACTCATAAACACCTTGCCTGGTGCTTTTGTGAAGGCATTTTTTTAAATTGTCTCAAACATTGTTGTAGGCCGTACTTAAATGCCTTCTTTGTGGCCTTTTTAGGAATTCTACAACATTGCCTCTTGCATAGAAATATAGATCATGAGTCAATTTTTTGTCCAATGATTACTCTTTTGATTTAACAATTTGTTTTACTACCATACCTGCCAGTATCTATCACAATTCTTCATAATAACCAAGTTAGATTGGTTGATCTGTTGGATCAGAAAAGCGTGTGGCTGAAGAATATTTCATTTTGAATTCAAATTAGGTTTACTGTTATATAAGGATAAGAGTTGGAGATGGGATTGTGACTGAGATGAAAAGATAAGATGATTTATTCTCTTCTCAGAGCTTGAAAGAAGTAGAGAGAACTGTTTTTTCATAGCTTTTTTGTTAGACCTAGAACCAATAAATGTTTGCACTCGGCATTGGAGCATAGAAAGCGAGATCATGTGAAAATGAGTTTAAATCTATTTGATTTTCTTATCAACCTAAAAGATAAAGTTTATATCACCTTATATAATTGTAGGGAGGAGGTAAGTAGTGATCGCCCACACAATCAAAAGAATTCTACTATTCTCCTATTTAATTTTACGTAGTTTTTTGTTTTTCCATGTTTCTTCCCGTCGTACTTGTTCCTCTCATGATCACGATATATCTATAGCGTAGCTTGTGCTCAACCCAACAGTTCGGAAGTGGGCTCCAGCAACTACACGACATTTTCAATTGCCTAATAGTTGCTGCTCAAGAGTCATGTGAGGACCACGATGTGATTGCCTAACAACCAAGACGACACCGACTGCGACGTACTTGCAGACCATGAATTGGAAGGTCACATATATATGTTTCTTTGTAACACTTTAGTTGTAACATTGTTTTGTGTTACTACAGGGTATATATTTGGCACACATTTTACATGTTCCATTTATGTGTTACAACATAGTACAATCTTTGTAACATTTTACTTGTAACATTAATTTTGTGTTACTATAATTGTTCTCAGTAACACATTTTTATAAAACAAGTGCTTTCTGTTACAACCATTGTCTGTAACACATTGTTTTATGTTACTATGGAATTTCTTTGTAACACATTGATGAATGTGATACAGGAATGTATTACAGTATCCATGTCTTGTAGTAGTCCCCATCATGGCGCCAGCGCCCATGCCCTGCCGCCAACCGCCGCGCGTTGCCGGCCACACCGTCGCCCACACCGCGCCCTGTGTCCATGTCGCCGTGTACAGCAGCGCCATGGCCTCCCTCGGCTATAAGAGCCCTGCCAATCCCGCTGCTCTCCCCCTGGCTTTACCCCTGTGCTCTCTTTCTCCTCCTGCTCCTTCTCCCATTTCCGCCCGTGCGCCGCCGCCTATGCCTCCACGTCGTCTCGGCCATCCGGCGAAACCCTGGCCAATCCAGCCGTGCCAATTCGCGCCTCTACCCTCCCTCATCCTTCCACTGCAAGGAATCGCCCCAAGAACCGCCGTGCACGCCGGAGTGGCCATCTTCCTCGTCGCCGGCCAAAATCTCCGCCGCTAGCACCACCTCCTCCTCAGGCGACCATTCTTCAATTCCACGCGGGAAGGGCGACATCTCTCTGGCCCGAAGCCTCCCCGATGGTCGGCCGGCGCCCTCCCCCACCGGAGCTCCTCCCTCCACGGCGACCCGACTGCGCCACCACCGATCTCCGCCGCCAGCTTCCCTCGGCACCTCTTCCATTTGGCTAATCCATTGGTGAGCTCCCCCTGTACCCCCTAGTGCTCACGTCCACATCAATTTTGCCCTTCCTCCCCGCTGGCGCCGCTGCCCCCTTCCGACCCCGCCGCCGGCCGCTCTCGGTGCCGCAGCCCCTTTCTAGCGCCACCCCGAGCCGCACCACCCCCTCCACCGGCTCCTACACCCCGCAAGCGTTCCGTTTTTGTGCTCGCCGGCGTCTCCCCGGCCACTCCCCACCGACGGCGCCGCCATCCCCTCCGTACGCCCCGCCTCCCCTGTTTCGGCCGAATGGAGGCTATGTTGTGGAGCTCAGTTTTCGCGTCGCCTCCTGTAAATATTTTCCCCAACGTCAGTCGCAAAAGGCCGCTGGTCCAGTTGGCTAGCCTGAGCGCACATAACCCACAGTCTTTCCCCAGGTCCCGAGTTCGATTCTAGCAGCCGCCCCTTTTCTTATTCTTTTTAGTTTTGATTTTTTTTCCAATTCAAGCAAGAAAAATCAGAGAAAATTGAAGAACAATTTATAGAAGTTTATAAATTAGTTAGGATATAAAATAAGTTTAACTAAGATTTAATATTAGGTTATTTATTTTATGAGCAATTACAATAGCTTGAATATTTGTTGAGGCTTAATATCAATTAAAGGCATTGATAAAATGCAAGTTTGTTCAATATCCAAATTTATAAGGATCCTAATTAACATATATAAATACGTATATACATCCAAGTTAAATTTAAGGGGAGTAAAAATTGATAACTATAAAAAAATAATAAGGATTTAAGTTAAAGATTACCCAATTATGATATATACCCTAGCATTTAGCATACCATCGGTAAATTGAATCTTCTGTAGGACTAGTTGAGAACAATAGTGAAATGTAACTATAAATAGCCAGCCAGGCCATCACCTAATGTACATATATGCGATCTCTTCTTTAAAACTTAATTGCACCAAATAGCAACTAAAGATACATAAATTGATAACAACCTTTAATCGAAAGGGTGTCCTTAAGCAGAAATGTCATGTTAGAAATATATATATGTGTGTGTGTGTGTGGCAATTATAATAACGTAGCCCAGTAGGTCATCAGGTGATTAGAAGATACCTAATGTAGTTACGTAAATGGTAGTTATCACTAGCGTGTCATCAATAAATAAATTTTAGTGTTAGATTTTGCTAAATAGCAAATATTAAAATATAACCTTATAAAACAAGCCTTGCTAGATAAATAAATAAAGCTAAGTCTAATAATAATAACAAAGGTATAGACAAAATGATAATGGTGCTACCAATTAAACCTCAACGTTAGATTTAGTAAATAATAATGTCAAGCATGATTGAGTGTAGTAAACTACGACTCGTATAAATATATCCTAATTTAGATTAAACTAAGCCCAGTAATAACTAAGGATACATAAAATACTATAAAACCGGACTCTAATATTTATTTGGTAAACTCAAAATTATATACATCTCTATATGTAACATGTGCCCTGAAGATTAACGCTCGACAAAAAAAAACAAGCTCAGCTAAAAACCTGTACACCGAATCATAGGTCTAACCTAACTCATGGAACTTCCTTGATAAAAATAAAAATAATAAAAAAGAAGTTATTAAATAAAATAGAGTAAGCCATAGTATTCAATGGCCGGCTCAACCTAGCCCTCCCCAAATCTAAAGCAAGACAATCTCATTAATATTTATGTGTCGTAAACCCTCCTTCATTGAATGCCCTGCTACCGATCCTCGCTAGTTCGGCTCCGACAATGCTCTGCGTCCAATTAACCTCGTCTCAAATACCTATTTAATCATAATAAGAATTAATCAAGTTAAATGGGTTTATTTGGATTTATTTGGATCTCTTGAGTTATTTGTTTTTATTTGAATTCAGTCGCTTATCGCATAGTTAGAAACTGGAGTCCCGAAGAATCAATGGATCAAGCAAGAACAAGATCAATGAGGAGATAAAGACCAGAAGCTCAAGACCATCAAATGAGATAGCTTTGAGTGAGCTCAAGACCGCGGTAAACCGCGCAAGGCGAGTCAATACTTTGATCATGTTGAACCTATATTTTCTGCAAATTACTTTTGTTTAAATTATCAAACTGCATGCTGTTATTTTATATGCAAATACATGTTTAATTCAAGATTCTAGTTATATGCCCGTTATTTAACTTGATTAATATTACACCTCCTTTGGAATATTTGAATATGTGAACATTGTCGCCCTAGCAAAAATTATAATGGTAAACCCTTTCGAAAATAAGTCTGTAGTTATATGCCATGCTTAGTGTTGCTTAGATATTCAGGGGCGCAAGAATTCTCAAGCATCACTTTTAATCCTGAGGAAAATTGGTTGGGCAGTCATGGTGGTAATGACTGGTGTATGTTGGATATGGTTATTCTATATTCCCAAAAACCTTAAATTGCTTAATTATCTGGGCGGATGGTTCGGGGGTATGGTGCAGGTGTGCACGAGAGTGTGGTTTGTGGTAGAACCTCCCAAATACCCTAAGGACTGAATCTTGTCATGATCTCCTGTGTATAATAAGTACAACCACAAGTCTGTAAAGTACAACTTGGCCTAGTAAATTTACTGGACCTTGGAAGTCATCATCATGGCAGTAATGCAAGGGGCTGTCTGGGTGGCGGACTTGAATGGGACACCGCAAGTGGCTGTCTAGGTGGCGGGCTTGAGGGTGAAGTTCTTCTACGGTGTGCTAGCAGTGTGGGTAGCCAGCTGCTAGGCACATAGGAGGGGAACATCCCGCAAAACCTATGAGACCTGCCGCAAGCGGGACAAGCTCATAGGGGTGAGATGATGGAAGGGGCGAGGTACTTTGAACGGTTACTGTGATGGTTGGCTCAACTGCACGATTAAGGAATCGTGTGGGGCAGCAAGTAAACTGTCTCTTGTGGGTAAAGTGTGCCAACTCTGCATAGTCAAAACTATTCGAATAGCCGTGCCCACGGGCATGGGCGGACATGGGAACTTAACCAGATATAGTTCTATTTCAAAAACCATGTTGGTGGGAATGGAAAAGTGGAGGGCAGCGGAAAGCCCTGATTTGAGTTGTCCTGGGTGTCGTCCCAGTGGTAAGTTAAGCGGCTATAGCGCTGAAAGATGTTATATGGTGTGACGCCATAAGTATGGAAAAATTATTGTGATATTAGGCATATGGTGTGATGCCATATGTATGGAAAATCATGTTAATATTCCTTGAACATTATGTTTTGTTCCAAGGCTGCTAGGTCTCAGGAAATTTTATGTATTGTATTTTAAATAGTGGCATTTCTACTCTTACAAAATAAAATATGGGTGGAATAAAATAGGGTTGTGAGTAAAGGAGATGGATGTTTTTAGTATGCACATAAAGGTATTGGTGGATTCAGGTCGATCATGAAAAGGAAATGCTAGTGTGGGTTCTGGGAGAAATAAATTAGTGGGGTCCAGCTGAATAGATAGGCTAGATAAATGATCTAATTGAATTTTTAGGAATTTGGATAAATAATACAAGTATTGGAGTATAATTCTTGATTAGTGATATTCTTGATGGATATATAATAGTGAATTTGATTTTGGAGAATTAGGGAGTGCAAAGGTAAATTGCTGGATTACTACACTAATGATTAATATAAATTCTTGGAAGATATTGGCGATAATGGGAATTAATAGGAGTTGATCAATTACTAGAGGGATGAATTGAATTTCTGAGAAGATTGGAGGATTCATAACAATTAGTGGATTATAATCTTGGTAAATTGAATTTTCGGTGGAGGTATAATTGTGGATTAGCTAGTGATAGATAATGGAAAATGAGATTGATTATTGGATTATGGTTTTAAATCAATGACGAAAAGGATTGAATACGAATGATATCAGTGGATTTGAAAGTAATTATGTTAGAGAATCATTAGAATTCAGAGGTGAGGAGCTGATGAATAGTAATGATAGGTGTTGTAGGGATGGCCCCCACCTAAACCCAGCAGGCCTGTTAGGAGGTTATAGGAACCAGGAGTAGAACATGTGTAATGACTCAAATGCCCCTAATGGGGATGTAGTAATGAAAGGGCATAATTGTAAAAGTACACCCCTCATGAATATATATACCAGGGAGGAGCCGTGGTAGAGGGGCAAGGGGACTCTTCCCACTCTCCACTACCATCTCTCTCTGTTTGGTCTGTAACCACAACAGTTGGCGCCGTCCGTGGGGACGACGGGAGAAGCCAAAAGATCGAAGAAGAAGGATGGCACCGAAAAAAGTCTCGTTGACGGCAGCGAAGGGAAAGAAGACGGCCGGATCGGAGCGTCGCGAAGGTGCCGGGCCTTCGGCATCGGCGGTTACGGTCGTAGGTGATTCTCGCACCGGAGCTGCGACGGTCTACCCCGCCACCGGAGCTGCGATGGCCTACCCCGCCACCGGAGCTGCGACGGCCTACCCCGCCACCGGAGCTGCGACGGCCTACCCCGCCACCGGAGCTGCGACGGTCTACCCCGCCACCGGAGCTGAAACATTCTACCCCGCCACCGACGCTACGATCGACGACCCGGGAGTCTGCACCGCGCGCCCAGTGGACGGATCCGCGGTGGAAGGCGCCTTGCTAGCAGCTCTCGGCTCGTTCCAGCGGGACCTAGGGGGCCTTCGCGGAAGCAGCGAGGCCGACAAGCACAAAGGCTCTTCCGCGAGCAGGCGCAAGCCCCAACGTTACCAGCGCAGGCCACCGAAGGCCTGCCACGTTCTTGCCCCCACCTCGCGTGAAGGGAACCGAGGATGGGAGCGCAGATCTGGCCGCGACGAACAACCCCGCGCGAAGCAGCAGCATCCAGAGCATCGCAAGTGGTGCGAGGTGCATGGGTGCGGTGATCATGGCATGAGGGCATGCACCGCGGTCGTGGAGCTACGACGGGTGATGGCCGAAGCCGACGAGCGGCACCACGACATCAACGTCATCACCGGAGGTTCCGCATCAGAGGCCCCCTGGGAGCAGGCGCATCCGTGGGCATTGCCTCGCGACATCACCTTCACCCTGGATGATGCAAGGGGCGTGGAGTTCCCTCATCAAGATCCCTTGGTCGTCCAGGCTCGTATCGCAGGCTACGACGTTAGGCGCATCCTCGTCGACGGCGGAAGCTCAGCGAACATTCTGTTCATGGGAACCCTCAACCGTATGAGAGTTCCTCGAAGTCGCTTGGAGCGGTCGGGAGCCCTGCTCCAAGGCCTCGGGGGTCAATCGCTGGAGGCTGTAGGACACGTGTCCCTCCCGGTAACATTCCGCCAGGGAAGTAAGATCCGATGCGAGTATGTCGTCTTCGACGTTGTGGACATCCCGCACAGCTACAACGCCACATTGGGCCACCCCGCCATCAACACTTTCGAAGCGATCCCGCACCACGCCTTCCTGTGTATGAAGCTCCCAGGTCCGGCAGGTGTTATCACCATCTTCGGCGACCAGGACCTCGCCCGACGCACCGAAGCCACCAGTCGGGATCTGGGCCGCTAGGTGCATGCCCTTTCAGGTGCAGTCGGCGACGCACCCTCTGCCCCAGGATGGACGCCCAAGCCTCGGCCCGAAGGCGGAGTGAAAAAGGTGCCGCTACAAGCGGAGGGGCAGGTCGTGTCCATTGGCGAGGGGCTCCCTCCGGAGGTCGAACGGGACTTGCTCTAAGTGCTTCGGAGCAACGCCGACATTTTCGCATGGTCACCCGAGGACATCAAGGGCGTAGATCGTGCGGTAATCGAGCATCGCCTGGCGGTCCGCCCTGACGCCAAGCCAGTCAAGCAAAAGCTTCGCCGTATGTCCATGGATCGGCAGCAAGCGGCTAAGGCGGAAGTGGCGAAGCTTCTTCAGGCCGGGATCATTCGCGAGGTCCACCACCCGGAGTGGCTCGCCAACCCGGTACTGGTCAAAAAAGCCAGCGGGGCCTGGCGTATGTGCATCGACTTCACAGCACTCAACAAGGCGTGCCCGAAGGACAATTACCCTTTGCCACACATCGATCAACTGGTCGATGCTACCGCTGGGTGCGAGCTAATGAGTTTTTTGGATGCCTATTCTGGCTACCATCAGGTATACATGGCCGAAGACGACGAAGAGAAGACCAGTTTCATCACACCGATCGGGACTTTCTGCTTCGTCAGAATGCCCTTCGGCCTGAAGAACGCGGGCGCTACCTTTACCCGCCTCGTGGCGCTCGCCCTGGCCGCCCAGCTTGGGAGGAATGTGGAGGCTTACGTCGATGACGTGGTGGTCAAAACCCGGCAGCTCGCCTTGCATGGCCGGGACCTCCAGGAGACCTTCGAAAACCTTAGGAAGGCAGGCATCAAGCTCAACCCTGACAAATGTGTCTTCGGCGTGCAGGCGGGCAAGCTCCTGGGTTTCCTGGTGTCCGGGCGGGGCATTCAGGCGAACCCCGATAAAGTCGACGCAATATTGAGTATGGAGCCACCCAAGACGATGAGGGAGGTCCAGAGGCTGGCGGGACGCATGGCGGCCCAAAGCCGCTTCCTGTCCAGGGCGGCGGAGCGGGGTCTGCCATTTTTCAAGACACTCCGCGGGTGCGACGGGTTTCGATGGGATGGCGATTGCGTGACGGCCTTCAACGAACTCAAGGAGCATCTGGCGAGCCTCCCCACTCTCGTTGCCCCGGCACCAGAGGCTCCCCTTTTGCTCTATCTGGCCGCGTCAGCTACGGCGGTCAGCGCCGTCCTCGTCCTGGAGGAAGGCGCCGTACAGCGGCCCGTGTACTTCGTCTCGGAAGCCCTCCAAGGCGCCAAGACAAGATACACGGAGCTGGAGAAGCTCGCCTACGCGCTGGTCATGACCTCCAGGAAGCTCCGGCATTATTTCTTGGCCCATTCGATCACGGTGCCCTCCTCATTCCCCCTGGCGGAGATGCTACACAACAAAGAATCCACAGGGCGCATCGGCAAGTGGGCTGCTGAGCTCGCCCCATTCTCCCTAACATATGCCTCACGGACGGCAATCAAATCCCAAGTCCTGGCCGATTTCCTCGCCGAATGGACTCCGTCGGCCCAGACCGCCCAGAAGAATGAAGACCCAGTCTGGACACTCACCATTGACGGGGCCTATGGTGTCGTGGGTGTAGGCGTAGGCGCGGTGATTGTCACGCCCGAAGGACAGCGCCTATCATATTCGGCACGTCTTGACTTCCCAGCCACCAACAACACAGCCGAGTACGAGGCGCTGCTCTTCGGCCTGACGAAGCTCAAGGCAATCGGGGCGCGGCGGGTGCTTGTCCGTACGGACTCGCGTCTGGTAGCGGGTCATGTTGACAAGTCCTATCAAGCCAAGGACCCGGAGCTGGCAAAGTACCTCGCGGCTGTTCGAGCAAAGGAAAGGCATTTCCTGGGCATCACCGTCAAGGCCATCCCACGCGCGGAGAATGAACAAGCCGACGCCCTCGCGAAGGCGGCCAGCCAGCAACTCACACCCCCCGACGGGGCGTTCTACGAGGTGTTACCGCAGGCGGCCATCACACAGGACAACCGAGACGCGGCTCTCGTACACCACATCACTCAGCAGGGTGATTGGCGGGAGCCCATCTTCAACTTCCTGCAGGGCATCGTCGAGCCAGACGACCCTGTTGAGCTCCAGCATCTACAGCACCGTGCCAGATCCTTCCAGGTGTTCGAAGACATACTCTACAAGAAGGGCGTGTGCGCACCCCTCTGCGCTGCCTTTCGGCCGAAGAAGGGAGAGAGCTCCTGGTAGGAACCTCCTTGGGATGGCCCGATCTTCACGACAGTAGGTCGAAGAACCGAGGATAACTTGCTGCGAACAGCGGGGTAACTAGCTTTATACCTGCCAAGGTTGGATGCGACCAAACGACGGGGAGAGAGACACCGAAACCTTGAGGACTTCGACTCGATCTCCGAACGATCGCAGAACCACAATCCGGGACTAACCCACACAAAAGGCCCGAAAGCCTAGAGCACGAATTAGGGGATCCCAAAGGGATCTCTTCACGAGTCCAAGAAGAACAAGGAAGAACAATGGTATGAGTAAGACACTTAGCAGCTCGGCTGCAAGACTATGGTTTATCAAATGATTCAAAGCTGCCAATTGTTTAGATACAAGGGGTATTTATACTAGGAACAACCCTCCTAGTTGAGTTTGAAAAGGAATTGGAATTTCTGAAGGTAGGCTAGGTGAAAGGTCTCCACGAGATGAATTCCCGAGGAGGTCTCGCGTGACTGTTAGCCTTCTGAGCAGTCTCCACTAATTCGATCATAACTTCTTATTGGAAAGTCCAAATGACGTGGGGTTTGTTGCATTGGAAACTAGACTTGATAAGCTTTCCATCAAGTACTCATGGACCCCCAGAGCCTTCGGAAAACAAAAGTTATGGTTGCTTCTTTGTGGCTGTAGGTGCTGTCAGCCAGGTGGTCTGATCGTAGCATTGTATTTGTTCCTCATGCCAAGTAGCTTCCTCCGCTTCATGTGTAAACCTAAGTAACATCAATGTAGAACATTTAGGTAGTATAACATCCTGAGATATGTTGAAATCAAAATCAGCTAGGAATGAATTCACCTGTTCTTGTATTTTCTTGGCACGACTTCGTGTAAGTGGACCTTGATTTGTATCCTTTATGCTTGATGGTGAATAGTTGATATGTGATGGAACATGTTGAGCTGGGATGTCCTCATCATCCTCCCCCTCTTGAAAAGGAGTCATCCTCGACTCTTCTGGTCCAAAGAATGGAGACAGATCGGAGACATTGAAGGTTGGGCTTACACCATACGTACTTGGAAGTTCAATTTCATATGCATTGTCATTGATCTTGCGGAGCACTTGGAAGGGACCATCGGCACGTGGCTGCAGCTTGCACTTGCGTTGTTCAGGGAAACGGCCCTTGCGCAAATGCACCCAAACTAAGTCTCCTGGTTCAAATAACATCTTCTTACGCCCCTTGTTGGCACGTTTCATGTACATCTTGGTCATCTTTTCTATGTTTTCTTTTGCTCGATCATGAAGCTTCTTGAAAAATTCTGCACGTTTGCTTGCATCAAAATTTACACGTTCCTGCATAGGCAAAGGCAAAAGATCGATAGGAGCAGTAGGTTTGAAACCATATACAATCTCAAATGGACAAAACTTAGTGGTCGAGTGTACTGCCCTGTTGTATGCAAACTCCACGTGAGGCAAGCTTTCCTCCCATAATTTCAAATTTTTCTTGAGAACAGCTCGCAGCAGTGTCGACAATGTTCGGTTCACAACTTCAGTTTGACCATCAGTTTGTGGATGGCATGTCGTAGAGAACAGCAATTTTGTCCCAAGTTTTCCCCATAAGGTCTTCCAAAAGTAGCTCAAAAACTTGGTGTCACGATCTGAAACAATGGTCCGTGGCACGCCATGAAGTCTTACAATTTCCCTGAAAAATAATTCAGCAATATATGAAGCATCATCGCTCTTATGACAGGGAATGAAATGAGCCATCTTGCTAAATCTATCAACCACAACAAAGATGGAATCCCTCCCCCTCTTAGTTCGAGGTAAACCAAGAACAAAATCCATTGAAATGTCTTCCCAAGGTACACTAGGAATAGGTAGAGGGGTGTACAAGCCATGAGGGTTCAAACGGGACTTAGCTTTGTGGCATGTTACGCAGCGAAGAACATGTCGCTCAACATCTCTTCTCATCTTAGGCCAAAAGAAGTGATCAGCTAGGACTTGCTCGGTTTTCTTGGCACCGAAGTGTCCCATAAGTCCACCATCATGAGCTTCCTGCACAAGCATGAGACGAACAGAACAATCTGGAATGCAGAGTTTATTAGTCCGAAACAAAATCCCATCATGCAAATGGAATTTTTCCCAGCCCTTGCCAACACAACACTTGGAAAATGGTTCAGCAAAATATGAATCAGTAGCATACAAATCTTTGATACTTTCCAAACCAAGAATTTTAGCATCAAGTTGTGATAGTAAAGCATGACGTCGAGACAAAGCATCTGCTACAACATTATCCTTTCCCTTTTTGTACTTGACAATGTAAGGAAAAGACTCAATGAATTCACTCCATTTTGCATGTCTTCGGTTCAGTTTTAGTTGGCCTTTAAGATGTTTCAAAGATTCATGGTCTGAATGTATTACGAATTCTTTAGGCAAAAGGTAGTGTTGCCATGTTTCCAAACTCCTCACAAGAGCATATAATTCTTTATCATAAACTGAATAATTCAGAGTTGGACCACTTAGCTTTTCACTGAAATATGCAATAGGCCTTCCTTCTTGCATGAGCACACCTCCAATCCCTACACCACTTGCATCACATTCAATTTCAAATGTCTTACCAAAATCCGGAAGTGCAAGGAGTGGGGCTGTTGTCAACTTCATTTTTAACTCTGCAAATGCCTTCTCTTGTGCTTCTCCCCATTTGAAAGGCACTTCTTTCTTTGTCAAGTCATTGATTGGGCAGCAATGGTACTAAAATCTTGTACAAACCGACGATAGAAGCCAGCAAGGCCAAGGAAACTTCGCACTTGGCTCACATTTTGTGGAGTCACCCACTCACGAACAGCTTTGATCTTTTCCTCATCTACCTCCACACCTTGACCTGAAACAACAAAGCCAAGAAAGACTACCTTGTCGGTGCAAAAAGTGCACTTGGCAAGGTTAGCATACAATTGTTCCTCACGTAGGACAGCAAGTACACATTGGATGTGTGCAACATGTTCATCAAGTGACTTGCTGTAAATCAAGATATCATCAAAGTAAACCACAACAAACTTGCCAATAAAAGTTCTAAGTACATGATTCATCAATCTCATAAAAGTACTAGGTGCATTGGTCAAACCAAAAGGCATCACCAACCATTCATACAACCCAAATTTGGTTTTGAAAGCAGTTTTCCACTCATCTCCCTCTCTCATTCGGATTTGGTGATAGCCACTTCTCAAGTCAATTTTTGTGAAAATGATAGCACCACTAAGCTCATCAAGCATGTCATCCAGTCTAGGTATTGGATGTCTATATCTTATTGTTATGTTATTGATAGCTCGGCAATCAACACACATTCTCCATGAGCCATCTTTTTTTGGAACTAAAAGAACAGGGACAGCACATGGTGAAAGACTTTCTTTTACATACCCTTTCTCGATCAACTCTTGAACTTGGCGCTGAATTTCCTTTGTTTCCTCCGGGTTGGTGCGATACGGGGCTCGGTTTGGAAGTGGGGCACCAGGGACAAGGTCGATTTGATGTTCGATCCCTCTCTTAGGTGGCAGCCCTGGTGGTACTTCATCCGGGAATACATCCTTATATTCCTGCAACACATCATAAACAACACTTGGCAATATAGAGGGTAAGTCGTTAGTGGAAAGAAAATTGTCCTTGTACAGGAGTACAAAGAACATGGCATTGGGTTCACTCAATTCTTTTAAATCCCCTTTCCTAGCCATCATGACTAATCCCTCTTTTCCCATTGGCTTGGTTCTTTGTAGCGGTGGAGTTTTATTTGGCTTCGGATTCACTCCCTCACTATGTTTGTGGGTCACTCGTAAGTGGTTCTCACTCTCTCGCTGTTTTCTTTTTACATCATCCTTCAATATCTCCTCCGGTGTCAAAGGAAGCAAAGTGATTCGCTCTCCTTTGTACATGAGAGATAACTTGTTGGTTCGACCAAAAATCTGAACATCACGATCATATAACCATGGTCTTCCTAGCAGTAGTTGGCATGCTTGCATAGGCACCACATCACACTCCACATGATCATTATACTTCCCAATAGAGAAAGGAACTGTCACAACATGGTTTACACGTAGCGTACCACAATCATTAAGCCATTGCATCTTATATGGAGTAGGATGGCGCCGCTGTTTTAACCCCATTCGCTCAACCAATTCTTGACTTGCAATATTGTTGCAGCTGCCATTATCAACAATAATTCTGCACAACTTGTCCTTGATCATGCCTCGAGTATGGAAGAGATTGTGTCGCTGTCCATTCTCTTCTTTTACAGCAGTAACACTAAGCACTCGAAGAGAAATAAAGCAATTATTATCACCTTCGTCGGGTTGGATCTCACTCCCATCATTGCCCACTGTTTCTTCTTGTATGCCATCTTCTTCTTGCTCACTTTCAGATTCCCACTCGCCTAGCTCATTCACAAACATGGTTCTTCTACTAGGACATTCAGCAGCGACATGTCCTCGGCCTTTGCATTTGTGACATACAATCTCCCGGCTATGTGAAGATGATGCTGCAGCCGAAGCGACAGAGGATGCTGCTGTACGGGCAGCAGGGTGTTGATTTTTTTTGTTGCGCTGTAGGTGAAGAGGCCGAAGAGAGTGTAGACTTTGCAGCAGTAGTAGATGGTGAAGACCTGGCGGCAATGCCTTGAGATCGATCACCAACAATAGAAGTACTGGGCTGCTGCCGACGCCATGGAGCTGAAGTGAAACGGCTCCCAGAAGAACGTCTATGTCCCTCTCGTTGAATCTTCTTCTCCGTACGCATTGCTTGATCCACAAGATCTTGCAGATTATGATATGGAAACATCTCAACAAAACTTGAAATTTCTTCATTAAGACCACGCAAAAATCTTGCCATTTTTGATTCACTATCTTCTCTAATCCCAGTACGAACCATGAGTAGTTCCATCTCCTTATAATATTCATTAACTGACCTAGAACCTTGTCTCAATGTTTGCAACCTATTGTGAAGGTCACGATTATAGCTCGAAGGAACAAAATGCCTCCTCATCACTTGCTTCATCTCTTCCCATGTGTTGATATATTCACGCCCCAACACAAGCTGATTCTCCTGTATTTGATTCCACCAAGTGAGAGCATAACCAGAGAACTCAACTGAAGCAAGATTTACACGCCTCTGATCAGAGAGATTATGTACTCTAAAAATTTGATCACACTGCTCAGCCCACTCAAGATATGCATCTGCATCTTCTCGTCTAGTAAATTTTGGGATACTCAACTTGACACGAGCAATACTGTCCGGATCATCCCTATTGTGACGACCACGGTGATGTTCCCTTTCTTCATGGCCAGCACGTCGGCGATGATCATGGCGCTGCTCAAACCGCCCATTATTTGCAAAAGGATTTTCATTATTGTCATATCCCTCATCATGGTCATAATCATCAAATTCTTCATCATCAAAACGCACACGGTGGTCACGACCACGCCTGTGATATCCTCCTCCATGCCGGCCATTGTGACCAGTACGCCTACCACCACCACGACCATCTCTGAAGTGGACATGGAAGTCATGTCCAGCACCAGAATTTTCACCATCAGATTCTTCATGTTGATGACGTGGATCCCTTCGGGCCGCTGCTGGAAGACGTTCATTGAACATCCTCTCAATGGCCGCCAACAGTGAGTTTTGTAGTTGCCGTAACTCAGCCTGCGCAACTGGTGGTTCATCGTCTCCATGACGACCACCCCCAACACTCGAATCATTAGATCCTGCCATGTTAGAACTATGAAGAAAAAAAATTGGAATAGGTAAAATTTGTGGAATCACACAACCTCACCTCTTACTTACCAAAGCTCTTGCTCGTTCTCAAGGACTGTGAGTGCGCAAAAAGTGATAGTAACCCAGCTGTGGTTAAGCGGTTGAAAGGTTTACGAGTCGAGATGTCCGGTTTTCAGATTTTTGTGGAGCTATAGGTGGCTGTTCAAGGAAGGCTGCGGTACTGTAACCAAGTGGTGTAAACCGTTCAAAAGATATGTAAACGTTGCTGTTAAGAACACCACAAACTTGAGTATGCAGAACTGAAATTTTCAGTTTTGTAATCCGCAACACAGCGCCTACTTTTCACTTCTTTTCTCTTCTCTTTTTTTTTACTCTTTCTTTCTTCTCTTTTTTTTGTTTTTTGACACTAACAGGGGTGCGGATAACAAATAAACAAAACACTATATAAGTAAAGATGGTGACTAGCAACTTGATGAACACAACGACACAAAGGTAACAGTACCGTGAAAAGGCTATGGGATTTTTTTTGTGGCTTTTTCAGTGGACTCTAGGAGATGAACAAAACAATAACATATGATGGTAAGACCTACCGTGCCAACCTTGCTCTGATACCAAATGGTAGGAACCTCCTTGGGATGGCCCGATCTTCACGACAGTAGGTCGAAGAACCGAGGATAACTTGCTGCGAACAGCGGGGTAACTAGCTTTATACCTGCCAAGGTTGGATGCGACCAAACGACGGGGAGAGAGACACCGAAACCTTGAGGACTTCGACTCGATCTCCGAACGACCGCAGAACCACAATCCGGGACTAACCCACACAAAAGGCCCGAAAGCCTAGAGCATGAATTAGGGGATCCCAAAGGGATCTCTTCACGAGTCCAAGAAGAACAAGGAAGAACAATGGTATGAGTAAGACACTTAGCAGCTCGGCTGCAAGACTATGGTTTATCAAATGATTCAAAGCTGCCAATTGTTTAGATACAAGGGGTATTTATACTAGGAACAACCCTCCTAGTTGAGTGTGAAAAGGAATTGGAATTTCTGAAGGTAGGCTAGGTGAAAGGTCTCCACGAGATGAATTCCCGAGGAGGTCTCGCGTGACTGTTAGCCTTCTGAGCAGTCTCCACTAATTCGATCATAACTTCTTATTGGAAAGTCCAAATGACGTGGGGTTTGTTGCATTGGAAACTAGACTTGATAAGCTTTCCATCAAGTACTCATGGACCCCCAGAGCCTTCGGAAAACAAAAGTTATGGTTGCTTCTTTGTGGCTGTAGGTGCTGTCAGCCAGGTGGTCTGATCGTAGCATTGTATTTGTTCCTCATGCCAAGTAGCTTCCTCCGCTTCATGTGTAAACCTAAGTAACATCAATGTAGAACATTTAGGTAGTATAACATCCTGAGATATGTTGAAATCAAAATCAGCTAGGAATGAATTCACCTGTTCTTGTATTTTCTTGGCACGACTTCGTGTAAGTGGACCTTGATTTGTATCCTTTATGCTTGATGGTGAATAGTTGATATGTGATGGAACATGTTGAGCTGGGATGTCCTCATCAGCTCCTCGCGAAAATTTACGCGGGGGTGTGTGGATCCCACCTGGCGCCGAGGTCATTGGTAGGCAAGGCGTTTAGACAAGGCTTTTACTGGCCAACGGCCATCGTCGATGCACAGGACATCGTACGCCGATGCCAGGGATGCCAGTGGATGGGGCGCATCATCCGCAGGCCCCCGACGAGCCTCAACCTGATTCCCCCAGTATGGCCTCTGGCACGCTGGGGTGTCGACATTGTGGGACCACTCCCTCCAGCCCCAGGAGATTTGCGGTTCGTGGCAGTCGCGCTGGAATATTTTTCCAGATGGCCGGAGGCAGTGGCCCTAGCCAAGATAACCTCGGCGGCCATGCAGCGCTTCCTCTGGCAAAACATCATCTGCCGCTTTGGCATGCCCAGAGAGCTCACCGTCGACAACAGCTTGCAATTCGACGCCACCATATTCAAGGAGTATTGTGATGGCATGGGCATCACGCTTCGGTTCGCGTCGGTCGAGCACCCCCAGTCTAACGGGGCGGTCGAGAGGGCGAACGGCGCCATCAGCGCTGCCGTCAAGAAACGCCTCGTCGGGATGCCGAGGGGCAAGTGGCCGAGCGAGCTTCACAGCGTCCTTTGGTCCCTTCGCACAACGGTGACACGTCCGACGGGGTTCACGCCCTTCAAGCTCCTTTTTGGTGACGAGGCGGTGACACCTGAGGAGATCAAGGCTGGGTCGCGGAGGGTTCTCGTCCAAGCGCCCGACGAAGAGCGTCACGTATCTCTGGACCTCCTTGACGGGGTGCGGGCGAGTGCAACTCAACACGCCGACAAGTACGCACGGCAAACGGTGCGTACTCGGGACCGGCCCGTATATCCACGAAGATTCAAGTCCGGCGACCTCGTCCTTAGAGTGGCGCTCCATGCGGAGACTGCTGCCAAGCTGGACTCCAAATGGGAAGGCCCCTACATTGCGATGGAAGCATTGCAGAAGGGCGCATACCGCCTCTCCATGCTCGACGGACAAGTTCTTCGTCATACATGGAACGCAGACAGGCTACGGCGATACTATGCATAGAGGCCGGGCGACCAGTACAGAGGCATCAGTCCTTTATTGTACAATGCTACCCCGCGCAAACGGGAGTTCAATAAAGTTTGCTGTCCCCAAACGCATACCGTTGTTTGGCTGCAACAGCCCCCCTTAACGCCTCTAAATAAGACGTAGCGTCGAGGTCCGCCTTCGCACGCGTGAGTCTCCGGACTATAAAGAAGTCGTAGCATCGAGGTTCGCCTCCGCACGCGCCAGTCCACGGACTCTAAATAAGACGTAGCGTCGAGGTCCGCCTCCACACGCACGAGTCTCCAGACTATAAAGAAGTCGTAGCGTCGAGGTTCGCCTCCGCACGCGCCAGTCCACGGACTCTAAACAAGACGTAGCGTCGAGGTCCGCCTCCGCACGCACTCTACGGAGTATAAAGAAGACGCAGCGGGGGGACGCCCCCGTGCGCACCTGTCTACGGACTCTAAATGAAGTCGTAGCGTCGAGGTTCGCCTCCGCACGCGCCAGTCCATGGACTCTAAATAAGACATAGCGTCGAGGTCCGCCTCCGCACGCGCGAGTCTCCGGACTATAAAGAAGTCGTAGCGTCGAGGTTCGCCTCCGCACGCGCCAGTCCACGGACTCTAAATAAGACGTAGCGTTGAGGTCCGCCTCAGCACGCGCGAGTCTCCGGACTATAAAGAAGTCGTAGCGTCGAGGTTCGCCTCCGCACGCGCCAGTCCACGGACTCTAAATAAGACGTAGCGTCGAGGTCCGCCTCCGCACGCGCGAGTCTCCGGACTATAAAGAAGTCGTAGCGTCGAGGTTCGCCTCCGCACGCGCCAGTCCACGAACTCTAAATAAGACGCAGCGGGGGGACGCCCTCGCGCGCACTAAGACGCGGACGCTTTCCCTGCGCACTCTACATAGTATAAACAGAACGCGGGGGCCTTACCCGCGCGCTCGGTGACATGCAACACCGAGAGTGTACTACTTTGATTCATTGCAAAATATGGGGTCCAATAATTACAACCATGGGCATACATATATGAACCCCCCCTCTGATGAGCAGCAGCCTAGCCTTCGCGCGGTGTCGAGGGGCCCGTGCCGCTGTCGTCGCCCCAGGGAGCTTCTTCGAGCCAGCGAAGGAAGTCCCCCTCTCCGCGCAGTGTGTGCCGCACTGCAACCCTGGCCGCATCCTCCCCGACGCGGGTCCAGATCCGTTGATGGAAGTTTCGGGCGCCAGCTTCGATGGAGCGGATAGCGTCCGATAGCGCCCCCGGCCGGCCAGGGAGATCTAGCTGAGGGTTCATCAGCTCGTGGGCATGCCTACACCCACGGGTGTGAAGCAGGCCAAGAGCAAGGCACGCGCCAAGGTAGCCGCAGTGCTCGCCGAAGGTCCGGGCGCCGCGGAGAGCAACGCTCGCCCCCTCCTCGATCAGCCCAAGCCTCTCCGACAAGTCCTCCGGCCCGTGGGTCGTGTCTGGCACATCGACGTATAGATCACGGAGGGCCCAGTTCAGAGACTGCATCGCCCCCCACGCCGACGCGGACGCTTCACCCAGGGCGCGGCTCTTCTCTGCAAGAGACTCGGCTAGCTGCGTCTTCTCCCCTTCAAGGACGGCGATTTGCTGCAAAAAGGAGGCGCATTCCTCCGCCGCGGCGCGCTTAATTTCCTCGGCTTCGAGTCGCGCAGCAGCCGCAACGCCCTCCAGCGTGTGAAGCTGCTCGTCCTTCTTCGCGTGAGCGTCATCCGATTCACGAAGCCTGGCCTCCAGGGCTCTTCGCTCGCGGAGCCGGGCCTCATCCAGGCCTCGGCTAATGACGAGGGTCTGGAGGCAACAGCAGAGGTCAGCAGTTATCCGGTGGGAACCCGGAAACCGTGAGCACAAGCACTTACCTGTATTTTCGAGGCTCGCAGTGCCAGCGCCAGCGCGTCTCCCTCGCACGGAGCAAACATCTGATGGTTGACGGCGCCCGTGGCAAGCTCCGCGGCATAGTCGAGAGCAGGCACAATCTCCGGGCGCGGAAGGAAGTCGGAAAGGATAGGATCCGACCCCATCGCGGGGAAGGCTGCGGGGGCCCCGACCACAACGGCGGTGGCGGACGTCGGCGGCCCACCCTGAACAATGTGCGTGACTTCACGCACGCCCTCGTTGCTTGATCCTTCACCGCGTCCGGGAGACTTCGTCTCGCCTGATGGCGACGGAATGAGCGAGCAGATCGGAGAGAGTTTCGCGAAGTCGCGCGAAGAAAAGGAGCTGCACCTACGTTCGACAACCCCCGCTACGGCAGCAGGCTGTGCCTGGTCGACCGCTACTCGGGGAGACAAGGCCCCGGTGGCCAGTTGAGCGGACCCTCCAACCGCACCGGGCGCCGCAGTTCCCAGCATAGGGCCGACAATGTTGTACCGGCCCCTCGAAGGTGGAGGGGAGCCAACTCGAAGACGCTTAGCCTGCGGCCGCACAGGCGACTCCTCCGTGGCACTAGCGCACGCGGCCATGGTCATGCCTTCGATCTCCGCTGTCCCGGGCGCGTCCACGGTTGTGGGCGCACCTGGCGCAATGCCGCCGGCTGCAACAACGGTTGTGGGCGCGGGTGGCGCGGCACCGCCAGCAAGATCCCCCAAGGCCACGCTCGGGGGCTGGGTGGCATCAACGGATGGCGCCGCCGCCAAGGTCGGCACGGTGCTAGAGGCCGAGGTGACGGGAGGGCTGGACGTGCTGGTCGCGGAGCGACCACGGCGCTGCGAAGACAGCTCCCCCGCTTGGCTTCCACCGCTGTGGCGGCTTGGGGTCGCTGCGGGAGTCTCTTCCGGCGTCGCACACTCGGGCACGGCAATGCCCAGGGCCTCGCACGTGCGGTTTACCCGCCCTTGCTTCACCGCTCTGGTCGCATCTTCGCGAAGTTTGTGCTCCTCGAGCGTGTACGGGCCAAGGAACGCGACAACCGCGCGCTCCGCATCTTCCAGCCGAGCCACTGAATAGAAGGCAACGAGTTGATGAGATGGGGACCACACGGGAGCAGAAGGGGGTGCGTACCAGCGCGCGCGGTGGCTTACAAGGAGTGGAAGGCGGAAGTAGGCGAGACATCGGAGGGCTGACCCCGTCCTCGCGTGCGCCGCCCTGCCCGGTATACTTCCACCAGCCAGAGAGTGGTGCCACCCCATACATCGTGAACTCTTCGTCCAGGTCGCGCATACTTAGCCGGCGGGTGACACCGGCAAGACTCCACACCCTTTCCGCGGCCCCAGCCCCCGGCTTCATGCTCGGCGAGATGTTGAATGAGATTGGCCCACCTCGGCAGCACAGGCCACTCTGGCAGGTCACGGTGTAATAAAACCATTGCCGTGTCCAGCCGGGTTCCCATTTTCCCAAGGAAGCGGCCGCGGGGAACAGCATCGAGCAAGACTTCCGTAGCACGAAGTCCACGCTGCCGAAGTTGGACACTGCCCCGTCAACTTTCTTGGGTCGGCAGCACGCGTCGTGCAGGGTGGCGAACAGGCTCGCGCTGGGACACCACTCCTCTGTTCGCATCGCCCACGAGAAGACGGCCAGGTGCACTATGGCGTCTGGTATCAGTTGGGCCAGCTCCAGCCGATAGGCCCGTAGGACTTCCCCACGAACAATGTCGAGGGCATCCGAAGGCCGGCGTCAAAGAACACGACAAAAACGATCGCCTCCAGCGCCTTGGGCTTTGGCTCCACCTCGTCGCGACGGGGTAGACGAGCCCCATCACACTCCTGGATCTTCCCCTCCCGCACAAGCCGCTCCAGCGTCTCTTTGGTCACGCGGCTCCTCCCCAGCATGCGAGAGCAGCGGCCCCCCGACTGCTCCATCGCGTCCCACTGCCTATCGGCGCGTGAGCGCCCCCGTATCACAACCTTGTGCTCCCCAGCAAGGAAGGACAGCTCGTCCCAGCCGGACGAGGGGGCGCCGCTGCGACGGTCGGCGGCATCGTCGTGGCCGGCCATCGTCTTCTATAATCAGGGCAAAGGGAGGTAGGGCAGGAGCACGTCGCGCTACTATCAGCACGAAACAAGCAAAGCAAATGGCAAATGGGATAGAGCGCCCTCACCAAGGTGATAGCGCTCTATAAAAGCCCGCTCGCCTGCCCCGCGGCCAGAGCGGACAAATTGAAACCCCCGGCGGTTCGGCTCCCCGCTTAGAAAGAGCAACCGCCGGCCCTCCTGGAAGAGCGCGCTGGGTAGGTGGCTGGACAGCGCACGACATCAGCACGCGCCTGCCACGCACCCCGCCTTCCTGGGGAAGAGGCGAACGGCCGCGGTCACGCAACCGCTCCCATCCCACGACGCGCCAGTAAGAAGCCGCCACGTGCCCCACCCATTAGAAAGCAGACTGCACGACGCGACAGTCTGCCCCCTGACAGGCTAGGCGTCGGCATGATTCTAGCCGCCATTAAAAGCGCACTACCAGGCTGCAAAGTCACAACAGCTTCAAAGCGCAACACCATCGACGCCAAGCTCTAATTTCGGTATGAGGACGGAGCGCGCGCGCGCGTCTGCTTCGACTAGGTGCCAGCTCCGCTGCCACCCGTTCGAAGGGTATGGGACGGAGCGCGCGCGCCTCTAATTCGACTTGGGCGCCAGCTCCGCTGCCACCCGTTCGAAGGGTAGGGGACGGAGCACGCGCGCCTCTACTTCGACTTGGGCGCCAGCTCCGCTGCCACCCGTTCGAAGGGTAGGGGACGGAGCGCGCGCGCCTCTACTTCGACTTGGGCGCCAGCGCCGCTACCACCCGTTCCAAGGGTAGGAGACGGAGCGCGCGCGCCTCTACTTCGACTTGGGCGCCAGCCCCGCTGCCACCCGTTCGAAGGGTAGGGGACGGAGCGCGCGCGCCTCTACTTCGACTTGGGCGCCAGCTCCGCTGCCACCCGTTCGAAGGGTAGGGGAAGGAGCGCGCACGCCTCCACTTCAGCTCACCACTTTAGGTCCCGCAAAATCAGCAGTTCACAGGCCGCAGGGACGGAGGGGGCCAAAGGACTCGGCAACATGGCTTCGGCCCTGTGAAGCCCTTCACCATGAGAGGCTCCTGTTGTAGGGATGGCCCCCACCTAAACCCAGCAGGCCTGTTAGGAGGTTATAGGAACCAGGAGTAGAACATGTGTAATGACTCAGATGCCCCTAATGGGGATGTAGTAATGAAAGGGCATAATTGTAAAAGTACACCCCTCATGAATATATATAGCAGGGAGGAGCCGTGGTAGAGGGGCAAGGGGACTCTTCCCACTCTCCACTACCATCTCTCTCTGTTTGGTCTGTAACCACAACAATAGGATTGGATTATTAGTAAATCAAAATACAAAGTATGATCGGTGGATTAAATAAATGATGACACATGCTGTTTGGAGTTTTAGACAGCAGTCAATAAAGAAGGTGCATTTTCGGTAGACTAATTCAATTTTGGCAATTGTAGTGTGGAGTTAAGTAGCAATAATAACACTTTGATTAAATAATAGTAGTAATGCTACTAAAAGCGATTTTTGGCAAATAAAATAACCCGAGCCTCTCCTTTGTTAAGCCATGCATACTATTTATTTGCATTCTGTTTATTGGCTCGCGGAGCACAGGGTTGGAGTGCTCACACTCGCTTTTGCGACAAAAATTCAGAATCAGGAATCAAATTACCTCGCCTCAGCAACAAGATTGGACAAGCTGGCAGAGAAGATGAAGATGTCAAGGGCTAGGTCGCGAACCTCCAGTTGGCTGCCTGTGGGCATGTCCGGAGGGTCCCACCTGTGTGCTTCATTCCGCTGCTGCCATTTATTGATTTCGGCCTAATCGGCCCATGAGTAAGTTTACTATTATATTTACGCTTCCGCATGATATGTGTTGTGGTTACAGACCAAACAGAGAGAGAGATGGTAGTGGAGAGTGATGAGTGTTCTGCCCCTCTACCACGGCTCCTCCCTGGTATATGTATTCATGAGGGGTGTGCTTTTACAATTGTGCCCTTCCATTGCTACATCCCTATTAGGGGCACTTGAGTCATTACACATGTTCTACTCTGGCTCCTATAACCTCCTAACAGGCCTGCTGGGTTTAGGTGGGGGCCACCCCTACAACAGGAGCCTCTCATGGTGAAGGGCTTCACAGGGCCGAAGCCATGTTGCCGAGTCCTTTGGCCCCCTCCGTCCCTGCGGCCTGTGAACTCCTCCTGATCTTGCGGAACTTAAGTCGAAGTAGAGGCGCACGCGCTCCGTCCCCTACCCTTCGAACGGGTGGCAGCGGAGCTGGCGCCAGAGTCGACGCAGTGGCACGCGCGCTCCGTCGAGGGACCGCTGCGATCGAACAGTCGGGTAGTGCGCTTTTAATGGCGGCTAGAATCATGCCGACGCCTGGCCTGTCAGGGGGCAGGCTGTCGCGTCGTGCAGTCTGCCCTCTGATGGATGGGGCGCGTGGCGGCTTGCGACTGGCGCGTCGTGGGATGGGAGCGGTTGCGTCCGACAGTTGCGTGCCTTTGAGCCGGTTGGGACGCAACGGTTGTGCTGCCGTTGGTTGGCGTACCGCTGCTCGCCTTTTTGGCTGCCTAGCGACGCCTCCTTCTGGCCGTCCACGCGGCGAACCGTGCTTGGTACGGCATAGGCCTTGAGTCGCCGTGGCCATTCAATATGGCGACGGGCTTCCGGCGGTTGGAGTTCCGCCGGTTGGACTCCTGCCGACTGGGTATATATATATGGCGCCGGCGCGGCTTTGCTCCTGCATCGCATCGTTAGGTAGCAACTGTTCCCCTAAAATGGGCCCCTTCTGCACATCAACATTCCGTAGCGATGCTGAGCGGGATGTTGATGTCCAGAAGGTGGTCCATTTTTTACTGGGAGCTTGGTTAGCGTCTGCGATAGGTGACCAATCGCGCTTCGTGCTCCCGTGCTGCGCTCCTGCATACAAAGGCAAGATTCGCCTTGTTCTTCTTAACAGGCGCACCTACAGTCGGTGTTCCCGATGGGACCCGTCCGCATCGCTTTGAAAGAATGCTGATGCACTGTAGGTGGCCTGTTAAGGAAGACTGAGGCAAACCTTGCGGGACATAACCCAGGCGAGTTCGTACGCGCGGGGCCGGTTGTCGATGCGGACGCGCGCGCGCGCTCCGAACGGGTGGCAGCGGAGCTGGCGCCTAAGTCGAAGTAGAGGCGTGCGCGCTCCGTCCCTTACCCTCCAAACGGGTGGCAGCGGAGCTGGCGCCTATGTTGAAGTAGAGGCGCGCGCGATCCGTCCCTCACCCTCCGAACGGGTGGCAGCGGAGCTGGCGCCTATGTCGAAGTAGAGGTGCGCGTGCTCCGTCCCTCACCCTGCGAACGGGTGGCAGCGGAGCTGGCGCCTAAGTCGAAGTAGAGGCGCGCGCGCTCCGTCCCTCACCCTCCGAACGGGTGGCAGCGGAGCTGGCACCTATGTCAAAGTAGAGGCGCGCGCGCTCCGTCCCCCACCCTTCGAACGGGTGGCAGCGGAGCTGGCGCCTAAGTCGAAGTAGAGGCGCGTGCGCTCCGTCCCTCACCCTTCGAACGGGTGGCAGCGGAGCTGGTGCCTATGTCGAAGTAGAGGCGCGCGCGCTCCGTCCCTCACCCTTCGAACGGGTGGCAGCAGAGCTGGCGCCTATGTCGAAGTAGAGGCGCGCGCGCTCCGTCCCTCACCCTCCGAACGGGTGGCAGCGGAGCTGGCGCCTAAGTCGAAGTAGAGGCGCGCGCTCCGTCCCTCACCCTTCGAACGGGTGGCAGCGGAGCTGGCGCCTATGTCGAAGTAGAGGCGCGCGCGCTCCGTCCCTCACCCTCCGAACGGGTGGCAGCGGAGCTGGCGCCTATGTCGAAGTAGGCCTGCCAAAAAGGCGGGCTGTCGCGTCGTACTGTGCCTTCCCGTGGGTGGTGCACGCGGCAGCTTGCAATTGGGGCGCCGTGGTACGCCAGGGGTTGCGTGACCACGACTGTTTATATTCACGGTCCACAGTCGTGCGGTCGCGTGTAGCGCGTACCGCCACGACGCCTCGCCTTCGATTATGGGGAATCGTGTCAGACGGACCTGTGTTCCACTGGGGCTGGGCCCGGTATGCGGAGCGTCGCGACGTTTCGGCGGCAGCCCTAGGGGTGAGGTGGCTTAAAATGACCTCCGTAACAGCGCCGCCGCATTTGTACGCTTCCTTTTCTCGTCTGCATCGCCCTTGGCACCCTTTCTCGCTTGCGTTGCCTTCTACGCCCCTTTTCCAGTCTTTTGTGGCCATACTCCTTGTGAGAAGCGATGGCATTCGGCGACAATCGCAGCTCCGCGGCGAGCGGTGTGGGTGTTCGCCGTCGGTCATCGCGGCTGGAGGTGAAATACTCGCTCGGCGAACGCGATACGACGGTGGCGGAGAAATGGTGGCTGGCGACGGAGAAGGAGGGCTCGTTTTCCAACGAGCTGGGCCCTTCGCGTGTGACCGAGAAGACCATCCAAGGGTTGCTGCGCGAGGGGAAGCTATCCGACCGCCAGGCGGTGCGAGTGCCTTCCGTCGACGAGACGGAACCGCATCCCGATCCGTCGGAAGCGATCGTATTCGTCGCCTTTTTGGACGTCGGGCTCCGCATTCCGTCGGCGGCGATTGTGGGCGCCGTGCTGCGGACCTTCGGGCTGGAGCTGGCGCAGCTGACGCCGAACGCTATGGCCCGGCTCGCCGTATACAGCTGGGCTTTGCGCTCGGGAGCGTGCATGCCCAGCTCTTCTTTGTTCGCCTATCTGCACGAGGCGCGGTTCCAGCGCAAGGATCGGAAGGACGGGACCCTGCCGAACTTCGGCAGTGTCAACTTCGTTCTTCGGTCGTCCTGCGCCAAGCTTTTCCCTGCAAACTCCACGCGCGGGAAGTGGGAGGCTCATTGGATGAAGCGGTGGTTTTACCACCGTGTGGAGAGCGGAAGCGGCGTCGAGTGCACGGGCGGGCCGATCGCGTTCAAGACCTCGCCGGGCTGGACCTTGGACGACGAAGACCAGCGGAGGGCCCGACGACTCGTAGGCTTGGCTGCCCGCTTCAACATGCGCGACCTTGCCGAGGAGTTCGTGATGTATGGCGTGGCACCGCTCGCGAGCGGTTGGCGCCTCGCCGCTGAGAGGCGTCGAGGCGACAACGTTGAGCCGTCGGTCTGCGTACTGCCGGCGCCGTCCGACCCTCGTGAGTGCCGACCGCTTCTCCCCTTCTGTTCGCGCGGAGTGCGCTACGTATTCACCCCCTTTTTCCTTTTGCTTTGACTTAGAAATTAGCCTGGGGGACGCCGAGTGGCTCGCACGCGTGTTCCTCGGGCCGTACACCGAGAGGGAGCACGAGCAGCGTGCGTCGGCAACCGCGGCAGCGGGGCTGGGGCGGATTAACCGCGTATGCGACGCCCTGGGCCTTGTCGTGCTGGACCGTCCGGCTCCGCAGCGTCAAGACGACGGCGCCAGGAAGCCGAGGGCGCCCTCGCGTAAGAGGGCCCGCGGCGGCGCGGCTGCCGTGCTTGGCGTGGCTGCTGCCACCACCGCTACTAGCGTCCCCGACAGCGCGGCGGACGCGGAGTCAGATTCGGCGAAGTACGCCGACTCAGGCGTGGATGGCGCGGACACCGGGGGCGAAGGGTCCTCGGGGGGCGCGCTGGATGGCGGGACTACCGCGGGCAGTCGGGAAGGGGAAGACTCGCCGCCCGCGGCGATCCTCGGCACGGGTCCTGCGCCGGCTAGTGGCGAGGTGGAGCCTTCGGACCTGGCCCCCGCAGCGCCGGAGACGCTAGCTCCGACTGTCGCCACACCCAAGACGCAGCCTCCATTCGTGGCCACCACGGCGCCGGAGACGCAAGCTCCGGTCCCTGCCACTGCGGTGTCGGAGACGCCCTCCGCAGGGGCGCACGAAGCTGGACTCACGCCGACGGATGTCGTTGGGAGCGAGGCGCTTGCCGCAGGAGCTGCCCCTGCGAGTCCTTCACCCTCAGACGCTGCGGCCTCGAGGATCTCTTCCGGCGCGGCCCACGAGACGGAGCCGCCGCCACTCTTGCCGGTGAAGCGGCCGTGTCTGCGGCCGGAGCTCCACCGAACGTCGAGGGGGTTCACCGTGCTGACTGGGATCAGGAGCTTGTGGGAGTCGAACCCGTGCGCCGAGGTTCCTCTGGCACGTTCACCCACTGCTCCTCGGGCTGCCTTGTCCCCGATACGAGAGCAGTCAACACCAACCCTAGCCACCGGGGCGTCCACTGCTCACAAGGCAACGCTCACCGCTACCCCACGTGGATCCAGGGAAGCGGGCTTTGAAAGCCCTCCCTCTGCCACCGAAGGTAAGACGACGCAGCTTGCCTTTTTACGCTCTTGCCCTGCGGTGCTCTCACCTGTAGCCCTTCGTGTAGCTTTGCTTATTCCGGAGGAGTCTTCGGTGGGACATGGGGGGCCCAGCGCCAGTGGAACCATCTTCGCGCGCCCGAACCCGGCAGACTTCGTACTTTCGCCGGAGACGCTAAGGGCGTGGCGCGGGATCGTAGAGGACGCGGCTGGCACCGTCGGCTAGGAGGCGCTGTCGTCGTACGAGGCCGGACGTCTTGGGGACGCCTTTGAGGTGTCGGGGGTGCGGGTAAGTGCCTGCTTGCACAACGAGGCCTGGCCCTGCTAAACCTACTGACTCTTTTTCCGCTCTTGCAGACACTTGTGCTGGGGCAAGCCCTACAGGCAGCCCATGCCCGCGCGCACAGGGCGCTGGAGGGGAGGCTTCGGGCCGCTGAGGAAGGGCTACGCGAGGCCGCGGGGACTCGCGCCGCCCAAGATGCCCGCATTCAGCAGCTGGAAGCGGAATGTGCCGAGGCGAAGGCGTACGCCGAGGGACTTGCCGCGTCGGCGCAGGAGTCGGCCGTGGAGGTGGTGCGGGCAGAGTTCGCTGCAGAGCGGGACGGGCTTCTGCAGCAGGTCGCCTTGCTAGAGAAGGAAAAGGGCGAACTTGCGTTAACCCTAGCGAAGCGCGAGCAAACGCTTGGCGAGGCCTCGGTAGTCGCCTGGGATGTCATGCTCTCGCTGGAGAGTCATCTCAAGGGGCTTGTGGCCGAGGTGCCGGACCACGCCTTTGGCCCCGAAGAGCTGCCGCGGACCCTTCGCTGGATCAAAGACGCCGCCGATGCTGCACGCGGAGCTGCGACGTCCTTCGGCAACCATTGCGCCTATGCGGCGTCGTGCTTGGTGTGCGCCCTCCTTCGGCACCAGGGTTGCACGCACATCGCCGGGCTGGAGGACCCCCAGCTGGAGATGCCCGCTGGGGCCAGAGTGATGTCCGGTGCTGTCCGCGCCGTGCGTGGGGCCGTCGGATTCTTCCACGAGCGGATCTGGGACTACGTCGGGTTGGCCACCACGCGGGTCGAGCTCCGGAAGACCCTCCACGGTGGGGGGAGCGTCGGCCGATTCCTGGACGAAGTCCCTCGGCGCGACGAGGGCGGCGCTGAGGCCTCCGAAGGTGCCGGGGGCTCACAGGTGCGACGCTGAAGTTGCTGGGTGTGGGCGTGCGTTGTAATGTCTGCCCCTTTTATTGAATGAATAAAATGCATACTTGCTTTGCGAGCTGACTACTTTGGCTTGTGCTCCGGGCAGCTTCCTTGCTGGGGGCGACTGCTTGCACCTGACCTTGCGACCCGGCGGCGCCTTCGACGCTGGCGAAGGACCGAGGAGTCGCTGAATTTTTGGGCCAGCCGACCTCCTGCTAGCGAGGCCCCGGCTTTAGCGTGTGTTAAAAACGAGCCCACCGATTAGCGGCTTAGGGCGACGGGGATGCTGGCGAACCTCCCTGCCTGTACGACTTTTTGGCTGTATAGATTCTTGTAGCATCTTTGGATGTGCGCTGCATGCCGACTCCATTCCGAGTTCGTCGACTCTGGCGGTCGCCTTTTTATAGTCCGTAGACTGGCGTGTGCGGAGGCGGACCTCGGCGCTTCGCCTTTTTATAGTCCGTAGACTGGCGTGTGCGGAGGCGGACCTCGACGCTTCGCCTTTTTATAGTCCATAGACTGGCGTGTGCGGAGGCGGACCTCGACGCTTCGCCTTTTTATAGTCCGTAGACTGGCGTGTGCGGAGGTGGACCTTGACGCTTCACCTTTTTATAGTCCGTAGACTGGCGTGTGCGGAGGCGGACCTCGATGCTTCGCCTTTTTATAGTCCGTAGACTGGCGTGTGCGGAGGCAGACCTCGGCGCTTCGCCTTTTTATAGTCCGTAGACTGGCGTGTGCGGAGGCGGACCTCGACGCTTCGCCTTTTTATATGGGGTAGCGTCTGGTGCGCTGTCACCCTCCGTGCACCTTCGTCTTATGTATACTCCGGGGAGTATCCGCAGGGACGAGGTCCTTGGTGTGCGCGGAATTCGCGTCTTGTTTAGACTCCGTGGAGTGCGTGGGATCAACATCCCCGTCTTATTTATACTCCGGGGAGTATCCGCAGGGACGAGGTCCCTAGTTTGCGCGGAGTTCGCGTCTTATTTAGACTCCGTAGAGTGCGTGTGGTCAACATCCACGTCTTGTTTATACTCCGGAGAGTACGCACAGGGACGCGACCCCTGGTGTGCGCGGCCTTCGCGTCTTCTTTAGACTCTGTGGAGTGCGTAGGGAAAACATCCGCGTCTTATTTATAGTCCGTGGATTCGCGCGTGCGGAGGAATGCCTCGACGGTCACATCTTTTTTTAGAGTCCGTGGACTGGCGCGTGCGGAGGAATGCCTCAACGGTCACATCTTATTTAGAGTCCGTATACTGGTGCGTGCGGAGGTGAACCTCCACGTCACGTCTTATTTATACTCCGTAGAGTGCATGCGAAGGCGTCCCCCCACACGTCTTTGGTTTATACTCAGCCCCGTCACCTTCTGGCTACGGCGAGTGCACACACGAGCGTGCGTCTTCGATTTATACTCAGACCCGTACCCCAGGCTACGGCGAGTGCACACGCGAACGTGCGTCTTTTGTTTATACTCAGCCCCGTCACCTTTCGGCTACGGCGAGTGCACACGCGAACGTGCGTCTTCGATTTATACTCAGACCCGTACCCCAGGCTACGGCGAGTGCACACGCGAACGTGCGTCTTTGGTTTATACTCAGCCCCGTCACCTTTCGGCTACGGCGAGTGCACACACGAACGTGCGTCTTCGATTTATACTCAGACCCGTACCCCAGGCTACGGCGAGTGCACACGCGAACGTGCGTCTTCGATTTATATTGCGGGTGGGAGCGCGTGCGTAGACGAGGCCTGCACGCGCTTCCGCCGCGCATTTTTGCATGACGAGAAAAGGTTTGCGACAAACGGTGACTTTTATTATATCCCTATTTGCGCGGGTACGCGATTTACATAAGGCGGAGGTACTGACCGCTGGCCGTTGGCCCGGGCAAAGCCTCTGGTAGCTGAAGTGTCCACCGGGCTCGCCGAGCCGGCTTCGTGTGACGCCGCCGGTCCTCATGCTGTGGCGTTAATGGTGGGCGAGCTGTTGACCGCTACGGCGAGGATATCTGGAGCCATACTCGATGCGCCGCGCCATGTCTTGGTCACCTCGGACGGTAATGATGGCCTTGGGCCGTGGGAGCTTCATGCACAAATAGCCGTGATGCGGCACCGCCCCGAAGGAGTTGATGAGTGGACGCCCTAGTATGGCGTTGTAGGGGTACCGGAGGTCGACGACGTCAAAAGTGGCATCTTCGGTCCTAACATTGTCGTATCGGCCGAAAGAGACTTGGAGGCATATCTGGCCGAGCGCCTGCAGAGGTTGCCCTCCGAAGCCCTGCAGCGGGATTCCTAACGGGCCGAGACGACTTCGGGGGATCCCCATCTGGTCGAAGGCTGCCGCGAACAGAATGTTCGCAGAGCTGCCGCCATCCACTAGGGCGCGCCCCACGTCGCATCCCGCTACAACGATCCGGACGACGAGGGGGTCGTGGTGGGGAAGGTCGATGCCTTGGACATCGGCGGGTGTGAACGTGATTTCGTGCCGCGCCCAGTCCGGTGGTGCCTGCGCTGGGTACGCCGCTACGTGGTGTAGCCTCCGCACATAGGCCTTCTGCTGCCGCGCGGAGGCGAATTGCAGCGAGGAGCCTCCGGAGATGACGTTGATGACCCTGCGCTGGACCGCCTCCGGAGCCTGCAGCTGTGGAAGGCCCTCCCTGGGTTGCTGTACATGAGCTTGGATTCACAGGGTGCCCTCATAGGGCTGCGCCCCCTGCCCTTGAATCTGCATGGGGGCTTCGTATGGGTGCTGGACGTGGGCCACCACCGGCTGGCGCGCGTCCAGGTTCCTGTCTCTGGCAACGCTTTGGCGGAGCGCCGCTATGGAGGTGCACGCACATGTGTCGTGGGTGCCGCGACCGTGGACTTCGCACCACAGCCCCTGGTGTTGGTCGTCATAATCGCCGCGGCCTCTATCATCGCGGCCTCGGCCGCGGCCGCGTCCTCGACCTCGGCGCCCCCTACCACCGCGACCAGCGGGGGTGCTTTCTTCGGAGCCGCCTTCAACGTCGAGGATCTGCCGGCCTCAACGCTCAGGAGGGTCCTTCGATGACTCCGGCTTGCGCTTTCCGCTGGAAGAGTCGTTCTTTCGCGAGCCTTCGGCCTTTGCCGAGCCTTCGGCTTGGTTGGAGTCGGAGTCGTCGCCCTGTCGCCGCCGCGCGTCCTCTTCGGCCCTGGCGTATTCCTCCATCTTGTCGAAGAGCTTCGCTACCGTCTTGATTGGCTTCCGCGCGTTGTACTCGGCCATCGGGCCTGGGCGAAGGCCCTATATGGCTGCGTTGACGACGGTAGTCTCGTTCACGTCCTTGACCTGGCATCGAATCTTCGCGAAGCGCTTGAAGTAATCCCGGAGCCTCTCCGAGGGCTTCTGCTTTACTGCGAAGAGCTGGTCCGCGTCGACTCGCTCAACGTAGTTTCCTTGGAAGTTGTTGTGGAGGCGCTCCCAGAGCTGCTCCCACGCATAGATGGAGTTTGGTTCTATGGTAAAGAACCAAGAAAGCGCCATGCCTTGCAATACGAGGGGGAGCCCCTTCGCCTTCGTGGTATCGTCTCCACCCGCGGCTTCGATTGCGGTTTCGTACACGCGCACGAACTCGCGGGGGTCGGTATCGCCTTTAAATGGATCGATGACGCTTGGGAACTTGAAGTCTTCAGGCCACTCCGCCTGCTGCAGTCCAGCTGAGAGCGGGGACTCCGGATCTACACGTCGCAGCGGCACGCGGCTTGATGTGGGGGCGTCGCGGCTGTCCGCCCTTTCCGGGGTGGGCTCTGGCGCGACCACTGGTGCAGGCTGCTGGCTCCGAGCCTCTTGCATATCCCGGATGGCTCCAAGAAGGTCTCCGAGCTCCCGCTGAAATGCGCTGAGGGCCGCCAGCAGAGCGCCTTCCATCACAGATGTAGTCGGGGCCGCCGGCGTGGCCTGCGGATGGGTTGGAGCGGGGACTATCGCCTCGCGAGGCCCCGAGCCGTCGGTTGCTCCGTTGCGGCTACCTCCGACCATCCGATCCGCGCTGCCCGCGTGCGCTGCGACAAAGGTGGTGGGCGTAGTCATCGTCGCAGTGGCTGGATTGCTCGTCGTCGTCGCGACTGTGGCGTCGGTTGTCGTCGTCGCGGTGGTGGCGGGGTTGGTTGTTGTCGTAGCGCGACCGTCGACGCTCACGCCCACCGCGGCCGCTGCCGAGGCCCTGGTGCTCACACGCCGCTCCGACCCAACCGGCTTCTTTCCCTTCGCCGCCGTCGATGAAGCTTTTTTCGGTGCCATCCTTCTTCGGTCTTCAGGCTTGCTCCTGTCGCTCCCCACGGACGGCGCCAACTGTTGTGGTTACAGACCAAACAGAGAGAGAGATGGTAGTGGAGAGTGATGAGTGTTCTGCCCCTCTACCACGGCTCCTCCCTGGTATATGTATTCATGAGGGGTGTGCTTTTACAATTGTGCCCTTCCATTGCTACATCCCTATTAGGGGCACTTGAGTCATTACACATGTTCTACTCTGGCTCCTATAACCTCCTAACAGGCCTGCTGGGTTTAGGTGGGGGCCACCCCTACAACAATATGTATTTTGATATTCATTGCTGTGACTGTGAGCACTATCTACTGATCCAGGGAATAGTGCAGTGGAATCACAGAGGAACCCGGATTGTATAATCTGGGCTCCTACAAATTATGAACTTTAAGTGTATAATTATGAACTTTAAGTGTGTTATGTGTTTGTTAAGTCCAGCTTGGCCCAAAAACTTTAAAAGCTAGCTATGTGATGTGTAATTTATGCTTTATGAACTGGCCTTGTGTTTAAAAATTTCGTTGTTGTTTGTCTTATTTGGTCTTTTGTTTGGATCTTCGGTGTGTTGGTCTTGGGTTGAGGTTCCTTTCATGATTAGACCTAGAGTCTAAGTTGTACCGCAATACCTGCAGATGGCCAGTCACCATGTCACTCGTGCCCAGGCCAGTGCCAACCCGGATATGCAGGCCGAGGTAGAGGCCAACCAGGAGGAGCAAGCTACTGGAAGGGGGAAAGGCCCAAGCCAAGGGGTGAATCTCCCACCCACACCAGTCAACCCGTCTATGGCCCAAGTAATGGCACAACAGACGTAACTCCTGCAAGCTATCTATGCAGGCCAGCAGCCTGGCGCCCACGCCCACAACTCAGACCTTGGTGACTTCATAAGAACCCGCCCCCTCACATTCGCGGGTGCAGATGAGCCCTTGGAGGCAGAAGACTGACTGAGGGACACTGAAAGGAAACTCCGCTTGGCCAAGATTGCAGATAATGACCAAGTCATCTTCGCTACCCACCAGCTTCAGGGGGCTGCAGCTGCATGGTGGGAAAATTATCTGGCAGCTAAGGGGCATGATGACACCCCCGCCGGAGCTAACCCAGAGGTTATTCCATGGGCTGAGTTTAAGGAGGCTTTCAAGGCCAATTTCGTTCAAGCTAGAGTTATGCGAATGAAGAAGAATGAGTTTCATACCTTGAAGCAAGGAAACATGCCAGTCGGCGAGTACCTCACCAAATTCAATCAGCTTGCTCGCTACGCCCCAAAGGATGTGGCGGAGGAAGAAGAGAAAATTGATAGGTTCTTTGTGGGGATGAACGAGGAGCTGCGAGTGCAGCTAATTATACAAGACTTCACCAGCTTTCATCAGTTGGTGAATAAGACTTTGATCCTGGAAAGTGAGAGGAGAACCTTGGAAGCCAGCCGCAAGCACAAGCAAGTGGCTCAGCGGCCCTAGGGGAGGTTTGTTCAAAGGCTCTTCGACAATTCCTCCTTCGCAGGATTAGCTCAATATAAGAAACCTGCTTCCACCCCTCGTCCAAGAGGTAGTTCATTCCAAACACTGCGCCCAGTGGGCCAGTCTTCTAGAGTAAACCCCATCTCCGGCAGAAGCTGCTTCGGATGTGGTGAAATGGGCCACTTTATCAATCAGTGCCCACAGCGACAAAATTCTCCAGTGAAGTTCAATCTAGGGTCCACCCCTGCCTGAGGTCAAGCATTAACACCCAGTAAAGGGAACCAAACCCCTCAAGCCAACAAGTCGGCCTCAACCCCCAACCGCGGTCGGGTCAACCATATCACCGTGGAAGAGGCTAAGGAGGCTGTTGGAGTTTTGATGGGTACGTTCTCTATCAAGTCCATACCCGCACAAGTTCTTTTGATTATGGGGCTTCACACTCATTTATATCAAAGAGATTTGTGGATAAGCTAGAGATGCCCACTTACCCTTTAAAGAAACTATTGGCACTTAGCTCCCCTGCGGGAATTATCAATGCCACCTTAGTGTGCCCTAGGGTAGTGATTACCATGGAAAGATGTGACTTCCCAGCAGACTTAATAGTTTTGCCCTACCAGACCCTGGACATCATACTAGGGATGGATTGGCTTGAGAGATATCAAGGGATCATAAGCTATGCCACTAGGATAGTCAAGCTAACCAAATGTCCTGGATTAACAATAGAAGTAAAGGTAGACCGCCTATACCAATGGGGTCGGGCAATCTATTATTGTGAGGATGTACCGTTGGAAGGAATGATAGTGGTACAAGATTACTCTGAGGTATTTCCCGAAGAACTACCAGGCATGCCACCTGACAGAGAATTGGAATTTGTCATCAACCTAAAGCCCAGAGCTGCCCCCATCTCTAGGAGGCCATACCGGATGACTGTAGATGAGTTAGAAGAGTTGAAGAAACAACTACACGAGCTGCAGGACAAGGGATTTATTAGGCCGAGTTCCTCACCTTGGGGATCCTCGGTAATCTTTGTGAAAAAGAAGGATGGTACAGCCCGAATGTGTGTAGATTATCGGGCCTTGAATGAAGTGACCATCAAAAACAAGTGCCCTCTGCCTAGAATTGATGACCTATTTGACCAGCTTGGAGGAGCCACTGTATTCTCCAAAATCGACTTGAGGTCGAGTTACCATTAGTTGAAGATCAGGCCCGAGGATATTCCAAAGACTGCTTTCACCACTAGATATGGGTTGTATAAATTTATAGTCATGTTTTTGGGTTGACAAATGCTCCAGCCTATTTCATGAATCTCATGGATAAGGTCTTCAAGGAATACCTGGATAAGTTTGTGGTGGTGTTCATTGACGATATTCTCATCTACTCCAAGACTACAGAAGAGCATGCTGAGCATTTGCCCTTAGTGTTAGAGAAGTTGAAGGAGCACCAGTTTTATGCCAAGTTCAGCAAGTGCAAGTTTTGGTTGTCAGATATCAGCTTTCTAGGTCATATAGTGTCTACTGGGGGAGTATCAGTGGACCCAGCTAAGATTGCCGCTGTAATGGAATGGCAACAACCCACTAGTGTCACGGAAGTGCACAGTTTCCTTTGATTGGCAGGATACTACCAAAGATTCATAAAGGGATTCTCTCGAGTTGCCGACACAGTTACTCAAGAAAGAGCAGAAATTCGAGTGTACAAGGGCTTGTGAGGAAAGTTTTCAAGAACTAAAGAAGAGATTAACCTCCACCCCTTTGTTGGTTCTGCCAGATGTACGCAAGGATTTTGAGGTATACTGTGATGCCTCACATTAAGGCCTTGGGTGTGTACTCATGCAAGGAGGCAAAGTTGTAGCATATGCATCAAGACAGCTATGCCCTCGTGAAGTAAATTACCCAACCCATGATTTGGAACTGGCTTCAGTGGTGCATGCACTGAAGATTTGGAGGCACTACCTGATCGGAAACCATTGTGATATACATACTGATCACAAGAGCCTCAAGTACTTCTTCACGCAGTCCCATCTCAACCTGAGGCAAAGAAGATGGCTAGAGCTAATCAAAGATTATGACTAAGTGTTCACTACCACTCCGGCAAGGCTAACGTGGTAGCTGATGCCTTGAGTCGTAAGGCATATTGCAACAACATCATGGTTTTGGAGCAGCAGCAAGAGTTGTACAAGGAGATATTGGCACTCAATTTGGAGATCGTGGATCAAGGCACTCTGGCGGCCATGGAAATCCAATCAAGCATAGAAGAGCAGTTCTGCTGGTGGCCCCGTATGAAAAGAGACACCGCCGAACATGTAGCCTGTTGTGATGTGTGTCAGAGAGTGAAGGCAGAACATCAGAGGCCCGCAGGGTTGCTCAACCATTGCAAGTACCCCAATGGAAGTGGGAAGAAGTCGGAATGGATTTTATCACCAGACTTCCTCGAACCAAAGGTGGGTATGATTCCATATGGGTAGTAATAGACAGACTGACCAAGGTTGCGCATTCTATCCCTATCAAGACCACCTACAAGGGAGATAAATTGGCAGAACTATACATGTCCCGCATCGTGAGTTTGCACGGTGTGCCCAAAAAGATAGTTCGGAATGTAAGTTTTGAACTAGTTGGAATATATTGGTCTTGGTATTTGTGCTCTGATGAATTTTTCTTGGATTTTTGGTTTGAGATCTCAATGATAAAAAAACAAAAGTAAAGTAAGACGTATGAGAAAGTTAGTGACAAAGAAATAAGGGTCAAAGGATCCTACAAATAGAGTTGTGTACAAATGTATATACATATATATACAAATATGCATAAGAACAACTAGAATATTAAAATAGGCATAAACAAAATATATATGCACATGACTCTAATTCTAAGGATTGGTAATAAAAAGGCGGAGAAATAGTAATCACATGTGGGTGTATAGGTATAAATATGCAATTGCATATTTATATATGTATATACACACACACACACACACACATAAGTAGACACTCCTTCAAAATGTGTAAGTGCACAAAGAGTAAGAATGGCAGCAAAAAGGTAGATTAGTGGGGGCAAAATAATACAAGTATGTATAAATAAAGGAAAAAATAAATGAAAATAAAAATTAAAAAGGAAAATGGGCCAGCCGGCCCAGCCAGCTAGCTAACCTATCCGGCCGCCCTGCACCCCTGTCTCCCTCTTCACCCCCCAGCGGCATTCGGACAAGGGCCGAAGCCCTGTCTCCGCTCAGACAGCGCTGCCTATAGCCGCCCCTCCCCGCACGGCATTCCCCCTTCGGACCGCCGGTCCACGGCGCCATTCCTCCGTCCATGTCGTGTGGCCCCTACGCCATCTCATCGCCACGGGTGTACCGCGTCAGCCTCTGCCGCCACCCGCTCCTGTCTACTCCCCCTTTTCTCGCGCGGTCGCCGCCGAGGAAGCTGCCATACTCCATCCCCTGCTGCACGACTCCCCGTCCTCGGCCATCGTCATCCACAGCGGCCCATTGCAGCATTAAAACAGGCGGTCTGGCCGGGCAGTTGGCTCTGTAGCCATGCCGAGCTAGCACTGCCGCCCATGCTCGGCCAACTGCCCTCCTTGGCGCCAGCGCAATTCGCCGCCTATAAAGCCCCGCCGAGACTTCCTTTCACGCCGCCAAACCCCCTTCTCCCTCCCCTAGCGTTTAATCGGCCTCCCTCGCCCTCCTTGCTCGCCGACGCCCCTTTCTTCCTCAACACCGACCGTCGAGTGCGCCACCTCGTCAGGCCATCATAGTCCAATTCCCCTCGCCCAAAGCATCCTCGGAGCTCGGTGAAGCCAACCCTACAATCGGCCGAGCTCCTCCAGGCCTGAAATTCGCCGGTGTCGAGCTCCACCCGAACCAGCCACCACCGCACGCCGCCGACCTGGTTCCAGTGATCCCCGGCTGCCATCGACACCCCCATCACCATCCCCGTGATGCACGGAACCCATTTTGCCCCTCACCGGGACCTCTCCGGCCGCCCACCGCCGGCCACGCCGCCGCCGTTCCCGCTCTCGGTTTGCTCTGCCACCGGCCTCTGCTACCACATAGCTTAAGACGTATTTGCGCCCTATACCTGTAAGCAACACTTGAGAGTCCTCCTAGCTAGCAGCGCTGGCGCTAAAACTCACCCTGGCAGCGCGCGTTCGAGCCTCCACTCCGCTGCGCTGGGTGGGTTTTTGGCGATATAATTTTTTGCTATTTTTACTGTGCGCTAGTGGCCCAACCGACAGTGTAGGCAAGTGAGAAATAGTGCAGAGGGGCATACACTAACTCTTTTGGCATGGATAGTTGGCATGTGCCCTAAAATGTTGTATATATATACACACATATCCATATGTGTATATATGTTTATATATATATATATATATATATATATATATATATATATATATATATATATATATATATATATATATAATGGATAACCCTTTTAAATCTTTAACAAATAAATTTAATGAGTGATTAAACATAACTTAAAATGGCACATGTAGTAGCAAATATCCTATCTAACCTTGTGTAATAATTCCTACAACTTCCAACTAAGGCTATTTTAGGGGCCCTTAATTATGGATATTTATCATGTGCTAGAAAACAATACTTGTGTATATGTATAACATAAGTAACTCACATGAAATAATGACCCATCAAATAAGGGTGTAGAAATTAACCATTAGCAAGATAGGCTATAAGATATTGTCAACAACCTAGGCTATGACACTCAAATGTAATTAGAGAATGCATTATACAAAAATGGCTATGGTTAAACTTTAATTAATCGAAATGGGATTACTTTAGCACCAAAGCAAATGAAACACATCTCTAAATTTATCTAAAATTCCATGTATACCTAATGAAACCCAAACCTGAAATTGGAGTTATATGGATTTTCTGTTGAATGTTTATTTGGTTTGCTGATTGCCTTGTCTTTTTATCCAAATTTTCGGACGCGTTAAAAATAGCATACGAGGCAGCAGCACTAGAAGCTTCAGACAACCCAGAACCCACCCACTGTGACCAAGGCGAGTCAATGCTTTGATCATTTGACCCTACATTTTATGCAAATTATTTTTGTTTAAATTAGCAAACTGCATGCTGTTATTTTATGTGCAATCATATGTTTAATTTAAGATTTTAGTTATGTGACCATTATTTAACCTGTTTAATTTAAGATTTTAGTTATGTGACCATTATTTAACCTGTTTAATAATCTACCTCCTTGGGAATTTTGGGATATGTGAACCTTGTCGCCTTAGTAAAAATTATAATCAGTACCCTTTGGAAAGTAAGTCCTTAATTACAAATCATGCTTAGTGTTGCTTAGATACGCATGGGCGCGAGAGCTCTCTAGCATCACTTTTAATCATGGGAAAGTTTGGTTGGGCAGCCATGGTGGTAATGGCTGGAATATGTTGGATATGGTTATTTTATGTTCCCAAAAATCTCAAATTTGCTTATTTATCTGGGTGGACATGGGAACTTAACTAGATATAGTTCTATTTCAAAAATCTTGGCAAATGCAATGGTAAAAGGGAGGGCAGTGGGAAGCCCTCTATGGTGTTGTCCTGGGCGTCGTCCCAGTGGTAATGTAAGCGGCTATAACGCTGAAAGTATAGCATATGGTTTGGAGACCATGTAATGGTGAATGGTCTCTAGATCACTGGTATTAAAGCATTCTGATATACACTGTTACGATTTTGTTAAAACTGCTAGGTCATAGGGACTTTCTAAGTATGCCATATTTCTAACAGGCAAATTTCTAGCAAATAAAATAACCCCAGCATTCACTTGATAAGCCCTGCATACTACTTAAATGCATTCTGTGTGTTGTCCCGCTGAGCACGATGGTTTGTGCTCACACTCGCCTTACCAAAAACCAGATTCTGGAGCCCAGGACCACTACGCTTATGAAGATGCCCCCGCTACTGAGGAAGGGAACAACGTTGAGAATTAGGGTGTCTCCTGCGTTTTTTTGGAGTCCTAGGTAGTTAGACTAAGGTATAGTGTGCCTATAATTATTGCCTTAGCTTAGGTAATAATCGTATGGCACATATTTTACCCTAGTCGCTGCTTGTGGATTATTGGCTCTACTTGACTTTTGCTTCCGCTGGCCTACTTTTGTAATGTAAACATTTGGCCTAGTCGGCCCTTATGTAAACTCATTGCCCGACGTGGCATAATTCAAACCTCTGTTATGTATTATTGGATTGAGTTGTGAATGTCCATGCGATGTATGAAATGATGCAGCAATGTACCTGTGAGCACTATCTACTGATCCAGGGAATAGTGCAGTGGTTTCACAGGTCTGACAATCTGGCTCTCCTCTTCCTCTTCTACTAGTCCCCTTCTTTACTGTTTGGCCTGTAGCCACAACAGATGGCGCCATCCGTGGGGACAACAAGAAGTTATGTATGGAAGAGATTTCTCCAGCATTCAACAAAAAGGTAAGAAAAGGGAACAGACTGCTAAAGATTCGGACCTTTTTTGTCGATTTGCTCAAAGTAGTATCTTGCTTTATCCCATCGTGCGTACTGTAACATTTGCCCATCTCCCTCTCTGTTTCTTCATAAAACCACCAACTTGAGAGGGATTCTACAACCCAGCGGTGGCTTTGTGGATCTTTTCTGTTCCTGGGAGCATACTACCTCATTCGTGGCATCTGTAACATTTTGCAGGTCATCGGCAACAGATAAGTAGTTTGTTCGCTAAAAATTTAACCATCTTGATTGTAGAGGTGTATGGGCTTTGTCTGTATACTTCGCTCTGTTTGGTAGATGCGGTATTGAATAGATCTAGTTGAATCGCCCAGGTGCGATGTTGAATAAATCTAATCGAATCGCCTATTTCTATGTTGCTGCTATCTTTGCTCTGCTAGGGGTGTTCATGCAGGGAAGTGATGTCTGGGATAACTTGGACTCCGCACGGAGTGCACCTCGCCAAGCATGCCTTCGTGCTGCACCGGCTCGTCTCCGCGAAACCGTGGACTCCGCGTTGTCGAAGTCCGCCTCGGAGCCTCCTCGCCCGCGGCCTCCACATTGTTTCAAGTCTTTGCTCATCTCCGCGTGACCAGGAGCTCCGTGCCATCCTCGAGTCTCCGCTCGTCTCTGCACCGAGCGATGGCGCACAGCAGCGAGCCCTCCGCGTTGGAGCTTTTAACGATCCAGGCTCCGCGGCCTCGACCGCACAAGAAGCTACGTCCACCTGGACCACGACAGGGCAAGGACGCCCATGCATGCACACACTCCATCCATGCATGCACCCAAAGCTTCCATCCGTGCATGCGTCCAAAGCACCCATCCATGCATGCACCCAAAGCTTCCATCCGTGCATGCGTCCAAAGCACCCATCCATGCATGCACCTAAAGCATCCATCCGTGCATGCGTCCAAAGCATCCAGCCATGCATGCACCCAAAATTTCCATCCGTGCATGTGTCCAAAGCATCCGTCCATGCATGCACCCAAAGCCTGGATGCCATGTTGTGCTGCATGCTGGAAAGAACATCAAGTGTCATGCGTTAGATCAGTGACTCGTTAACTCTGCATGCAGGCACGTTGACCTAGGGAAAGAAGCATACGGGAAACCAAGTACTTTGTGCATATGCATGGCACATGCACGTCGCTCTTCCCTGTGTGCTTCGCTCAGTTCGCAGACTCCGTGTCGACCGCTAGCACCATCATCTCTGAACTCGTCTTCGCACCCGCGTCGCCGCGTGGGACTACCTCCGACCTCCGCTCGCCTCCGCACTGTCGAAGTTGGGCTCCTGGCCTTTGCAGGTACGTCCTCGCGGGAGAGCCCGAGACGTCAGATCGTTTCCATGCAGGGGGTGGCCCGGGCAGCTTCGTGCCCTGCCTGTCAATCGACGCTAAAAACAAAGTTGTGTGAGGTCGCCACCCCGGACGAATCTGGCAACATTTGGACCCAAGCTCAATACCGCGAAAATCTCCCGCGTCGCCAACTCCTGCCCCTCGCGGCGAGGCCTGCTCCGCGCATAGCTACATGCCCGTAACTGCCTGTTCGGTGCTCATTGTCTGCCCCTGCACCGGCGCCTTCTACTGCGCCGCCTTTCGCGCTCAAAACCATCATTATCGCCGTAGCACGGGGCTTCCGCCCGGCCGCATGTGCTCGCCCTTCGTCGGCGAGAGCCTCGCGCTGTTTTGGTACTTCAAGCCGGTGCGCCACCCCGATGACTTCATCGATGCAAGAACAAGAAGTATGGCGAGGCTGCGCCAGCGGAGGGCGTATACCGGACGCACCTCGTCGGCTCTGCAGATCCGCCTTCAACATCTGCAGGGATCTCGACGCCCAGATCCTATCCCGACTATCTCAACAGATATTGGGACAATTAGCGTTAGACTCCGCATGCGAAGCGTCGGTCTCCGTTCGGCATCTACGCCTAGGCTTTGCCTCCGGCTACGGCCTCAGTGCTCAACTCTGCATGCACAGTGGACTCCGCGACAACTTCGCCCGGCTCCGCGATGACTTCGCTGGCCTTCGCTTCCACGGCGACTTCGCCAACCTTCGCTCGATGACTTCGCCGGCCTTCGCGATCTCGCCTTCATCCATGCGGTCCTTCCATGTCCACTCACGCTCGCACCTCTACGTGTCACTGGGCTCTAATCATTGGCAGCGAGGTGCATGTAAGCAACTCCACCTCCGCTCCGGGTTAGCTACGCCCCCGCACCGACCGACCGACGAGGTCTGCATCAAGCTAGGCCATGGGCGCTGCATGACGAGCTTGCACGTTGGCCTATCGGCATCGAGTGCACCAACCAACCCCGGGCTGACGGCCTCCGTTTTCTGTTTGTCTGCGCGCTGGCCCTCTGCGCCGCCGCCAAAAGCCACCAGGATGTGGGACCCCTCCGCGCGAAGCCAACATCGAGCCTCCGCTTCAAATATTCCATGTGACATCAAGCCTCCGACGTCCGGCTTCGTGGCCCACGTCTCCGACCTGGCTTGTCGCATCCGGCCCCAGCACGGCCAACGTCGAGCCTTCGCTCCGCAGTCTCCATGTTGAGCCAACGTCGAGCCTCCGCTCTGCAGTCTCCACATCGAGCTCCCGACATCGAGCTTCGCGGCCCATGTCTCCGACCTAGCTTGTCGCCTCCGGCCCCAACACGACTTCGAGCCTTCGCTCCGCAGTCTCTGCGTCGAACCTCCGCTCTGCGGTCTCCACGCCGAGCCTCCGCTCCGCAGTCTCCGCGCAGCGCGCAGCCTAGTTAGCGCGGGGAAGAGCTGAAGCTGCAGGGGGTCAGATCGCGAGATGGTGGCGGTGGTGATACGAGATCATCGCCATCGTCGTCATCGCGCTGTTGGGATCCCCTTATCGAAGAACTTGCCTTGATCTTAATGGATCAACCGAAGGAGAGAGGAAGAATCTCTCTTCTGTCTTTGCGTCTTGCTGCGTCTTCTTAGCATGGGAGAGTAATGGCGGCTGCTGAAGCGAGGGCTGCTTGGCAACGTGCCGCTAATTAACCGCTGCTTGGTTCAAGAGGATGCAAAGAGAACTGTTTGAGTTGGAGTTCATCTGATTCCAGTTTAAAGGCATAAAATTAGGGATATGGCAATCTTTCGGGTTTGTAGGGCTTCCACCGTTTGTCATGCTGTTGCAGAAATGAAACTGCATGCATTGTGCATGCATGTGCATGGCGCATGCACGTCGTACATTGCCCTGCATCTGAATGCATTGCGCTCCGGGCCTTCGCATGTCCTCGGCACGACTTCGCCAGCCTCCGCTCAGCCCTGCGACGACACCGCCAGCATTCGGCTCGGCTTCGAGACGCCTTCGCCGGCCTCCGCTTAGCCCCGCGACGCCGTCGCCAGCATTTGGCTCGCTTCGAGATGACTTCGCTGGCCTCCTCTCAGCCCCGCGACTACGTTGCCAGCATTCGGCTCGGCTTCGAGACGACTTCGCCGGCCTCCGCTCGGCCCCGCGATGACGTCGCCGGCCTTTGATTCGGTTCTAGCGGCAGCTATGTTAGGCTGCATTCAAGAGAAGACCATGTATGCATTCGTGCGAGGTGTATGCATTCATCACATGTATGCGCTCAGGCTACATTGCAAACACTGCATGCATGGCCCATGCATCGACACGTCGTATGCGTATCGTCCGCCGTCGTTTCAGCCGAGCATCCACATGACGCGACGGCGTTCACCCCGCCAGTGTTGGTGGCGAGGTCGGAGAGCTAGCTGGAGATGGCGTTAAAGGCCTCCACCCACGGGAAGTCATCGGAAACAGGGGGAAGGCACGACGACGTCTACCTCAGTGCCGCCCTTCGCTCCGGTTTCGTCACCGTGGGCCTCCGCCAGCACTGCTCTGCACTGGCCTTTGAAGCTTGCGTCCGGGCACCTTCTCCGCTCGCTCGGTAGAGGAGGTCTGCGTACCCACTGTCGGCCGTGTGGCTTGGAGTCTTCGCCTACATCAACCTCCGTGCGTGACAGACGCCGCTTGTCTCCGCGTAGTAGGGGACTTCGAGCCATCGAAGGCTGCCTCGGAGGCTCCTCGCGCGGCGTACTCTGCGGAGTATAAAACACCAGAACCTTAGTCACCCCGGGCAACTTTACAGAGTATAAAAAATCGCACGATTGCCTCGAGCGTCGGCGTACTCTATGGAGTATAAATAAGATGCGCGAATAAGAGTCCTCGCGCGCACTCTACGGAGTATAAAAATCACACGATTACCTCAAGCGTCGGCGTACTCTACGGAGTATAAATAAGACGTGCGGATGAGAGTCCTCGCGCGCACTCTACGAAGTATAAAAAATCGCATGATTGCCTTGAGCGTCGGCATACTCTACGGAGTATAAATAAGACACGCGAATGAGAGTCCTCGCACACACTCTACGGAGTATAAAAAATCGCACGATTGCCTCGAGCGTCGGCGTACTCTATGGAGTATAAGTAAGACACGCGAACGAGAGTCCTTGCCCGCACTCTACGGAGTATAAATAAGACGCCTGGGGGACACCCCCGCGTGCACTCTATGTAGTATAAATAAGACACGCAAATGAGAGTCATTGCGTGCACTCTACGGAGTATAAATAAGGTGCGCCGAGGCTTGCCGACGTGCACTCTACGGAGTATAAATAAGACACGCCGAGGCTTGCCCGTGCGTACTCTACGGAGTATAAAAATCGCGAGACGGACGAGACACCAGGGAGTGCATCACTTTAGTGCTGCACCTCCTGGGTATTGCAACTTCGCACGCGTTGCACAGGGAATGCATCGCTTTAGCGCCGCACCTCCTGGATATCATGCCTTTGCGCGTGTTCCACCAGGGCGTGCATCGCTTTAGCGGCGCATCTCCTGGATAACCTACCTTTGTGTGCGTAGCGCCCCCGACCTATGTTGCAAGTGCCCGCCCTCCGCGGGAACTGTTTTTGAGGGTAGGGGAATGGCGGCGTTGCCTCCCTACCTCTGCGTGCGTAGCACCCCCGGCCTACGGTGCAAGTGCCCGCCCTCCACAGGCAATGTTTTTGAAGGTAGGGGAACGGCTTTTGAAAGTAGGGGAACAACGGTGTTGCCTCCCTGCCTCTGCGTGTGTAGCACCCTTGGCCTATGCTGCAAATACTCACCCTCTGCGAGCACTGTTTTTGAAGGTAGGGGAACGGGCGGCATTGCCTACATGCCTCTACGTGCATAGCGCCCTCGGCCTATGCTGCAAGTGCCCGCCCTTCGCGGGCACAGTTCTTTGAAGGTAGCGGAACGGCGACGTTGCCTCCCTACCTCGATGTGCGTAGCACTGCGGCCTACGCTGCAAGTGCCCGCCCTCCGTGGGCACTATTTTTGAAGGTAGGGGAACAGCAAGCCGTCCACCTCGTAGGCATCGTCTTAGTGAGACGGCCCGTCTCCGGCGCACGACTTCGCCATCCGCCTCGTCCATCGCCTCGGTGAGACGACCCATCTTTGGCATTTGACTTCATCGTCCGCCTTATCGCCATCACCTCGGCGGGATGGCCCGGCTTCGGCGTACGACTTCGCCGTTTGCCTCATAGGCATCGCCTTAGTGAGACGGCCCGTCTTCGGCATTCGACTTCGCCATCCGCCTCATAGGCATCGCCTCGGCGAGACGACCCATCTCCGATACACGACTTTGCCATCTGCCTCGTAGGCATCGCCTCGGCAAGACGGCCCGTCTCCGGTGTTTGACTTTGCCGTCCACCTCGTAGGCATCGCCTCAGCGGGACGGCCCGGTTCCGGCGTACAACTTCGCCGTTCACCTCGTAGGCATCGCCTCGGCGAGACGGCCTATCCTTGGTGTTTAACTTTGCCGTCCGCCTCGTAGGCATCGCCTCGGCGGGACGGCCCGGCTCCAGCGTACGACTTCACCGTCTGCCTCGTAGGCATTGCCTCGGCGAGACGGCCCATCTTCGGAGTTCGACTTTGTCATCCGCCTCGTAGGCATCGCCTCAACGGGATGGCCCGGCTCTGGCGCAGGACTTCGCCGTCCGCCTCATAGGCATCTCCTCGGCGAGGCGGCCCGTCTCTAGCGCACAACTTCACCGTGCGCCTCGTAGGCGTTGCCTCTGCAGGCTGCAAGTTACTAGTTGCATCGGCTCGCCAGTCGGCACCCTCGCACTTGCTGTCGGGAAATGGGGGCTGGGATAGTTTGGCACGTCAGCTCGCCCATCGGGACCTCTGCGCTTGCTGTCGAGGGAGTACTGTTGTGAGGGTGGCCCAACCCCCCGTGACTGGGCCTTGCAACTGGCCTAGTATGTAATAGGCCCGATAGTGTAGATGAATATACCAATGTACCCTTATCCTTTGTAAGTACTAAGGGGTAGAATGGAGATTTCCCATTCTACCCCGTTCATGTATATAAACCCCCAGGAGGGGCAGGAGGAGGGCGATCCTCTCATTCTTACCAACTCTCCCATAGATCTGGCTCTCCTCTTCCTCTTCTACTAGTCCCCTTCTTTACTGTTTAGCCTGTAGCCACAACAGTGTATCTTTTGTAAGAAGCGACTGGCCACGCTGTTTGGCCATATGTAATTACAAGCAGTTGAATTTGTATTTATTGTCTTCTATATATGTAAATGGTCTTGCTATAACGGTATGATGATATTACTAGTTGGTAAAAAATAACTAAGTAATACATACTTACTCTTGAGACATTACTAAATTTGTATTTATGTATATGAGAATGTGTCATATAAATGTGAATTTGCATTTATGTATATGAAAATGCATTTAGAAGCATATGTATATTTATCGCCTGTGATGTGTACTCACAAACGATTATTAGTATGAATCTTCTGTCATAAGTAATTATCATAGATGGTTCGTAATAATAACCATATGTGAAATCTCCAATTATCATAGATGATTCTTGTTAACAACTATCTATGACTTATTACAGATAGTTCTTAATGAGAACCGCCTGTGATAATTATGTATCACAGACAGTTCATGGTTGGAAATGTCTGGGATACATTGCGTTATTAAATACCTAGGTAGACCGGTCTCAACAGATCTGTCTTCATTGTGCTACATTGAAGGAAGCAGTCGGCTTCGGGGAGTTTGGTGAAAACATACCACTTATAGATCTTGCTTGTAGATCAATTTGTTCTTGATGATTTGAGGTTAGTATTTGCTTCTAATTATATTTGTCGTAGCTACAGACTAGACAGAAAGGGAGAGTATGGTAGTGGAGAGTTAGGTGAGCAATGGCTTAGGGTTTCTCCCCATAGCCTGTATCATATATATATACGCATGGGGGGAGTGCTTTTACAGTTGTACCCTTACACATATACATCTCATTCAGGGGCATTTAAGTCATTACACATGTCCCATTTTGGGCCTCACCACCCTTTAACAGGCCTGTCGGGCTTAGTTGGGGGCCACCCCTATAACAGGAGCCTCTCATGGTGAAGGGCTTCACTGGCCGAAGCCATGTTGCCGAGTCCTTTGGCCCCCTCCGTCCCTGCGGCCTGTGAGCTTTCCCAACGCTTTGGCGAAGCCTTATTGCTCGGTGTAGAGTTTTCCCCGATGCAAGGTTGTAGTGCTGGGTGAGTTGGCGGAGTCGTACCCGTGCCTGAAACCCTTCGGTATTGGTGCGAGGCTGACTTTGCTACCGAATTCGAGGCCGAAGTCGCTCTAGGGGTAGAGGCCGAAGCCGAAGTGAAATTCGAACCCATGCTGGCGGGGCGAACCGGTTGCCTGGGCCACGCTCGGCCATGAGTTCCTTGGACGGCGAAGTCGAAGCTGGAGCGGAGGCGGACCTCGCGCTGGTAGATTTTCTTGGGTGCGAGGTGGGTGCGGCTCCGCGCACCGGTAGTGCGCCTTAATGACTCCTGGAATCGTGCTGACCCCTGGGCTGACAGGAGCAGGCTACTGCAACCGTACGTGCTTTTCCATCCGAGCTGTACACGCGGTGGGCCCTGATTGGCGCCGTTTGCCCCTTCCCCAGAAGGGCGGGACATGTGGCGGTGTGCTATAGGTGCGTCGTGCATTGTCACCTACCAGCGCGCGCGCCCGGTTGCCAGCGGTTGCGCTTCTCGACGCTAGGTAGCCGAACCGCTGGGGCTCCCGCCGGTTACGCTGCGCTGGTGGGGGGTTTGAGCTGGCTTTATAAGGCGTCGCCATCGGCATGGGGGCGCTCTTTCGCGTTGGTTGTTATAGCCTGTATTCTTTCTTCTGCTAGCCGCCAACCCACCCTTGTTCGTGCTGTTTAGCGCCCCATCTCGGAGAGGAATGGCTTGCCGCGACGATCTCACTCCCTGGTCCAGCGGCAGCGCCTCTTCCGATCGGCTCGACCTGTCGCCTCCCCCGGGGGAGTACTCACTGGTGGTGCGAGGAAGGGCGCACGTCAACAAGCGGTGGGAAGCTATGGAGCACTCGGGAGGTTGCTGCACCCGTGTGTTGGGGCGAAGCCGCGTTACTGAAGAGATGCTCCAGAGACTCATCCGGGAGGGGAAGATCGTGGAACGTGCCGAGGCTCGCCTGCCCGATCCCGCCGAGATGGAACCGCATCCGGCGGAGGGGGAGGCTATTGTCTTCGTTGCATTCTTTGATGTCGAGCTGCGGATGCCCTCAACACTCTTCGTCGGCGAGGTCTTGCGGGCTTACAGGCTAGAGCTGGCGCAGCTGACCCCTGGTGCAATAGTCTGCCTAGCTGTGTTCGCTTGGGCCCTACGAACGGAGGGTCGTTGTCCCAGTGCGAGTCTGTTCGCCATTCTGCACGACGCGCGTTGCCAGCTGAAGAAACTCAAGGGGGGAGTAGAGTCGAACTTCGGCAGCGTCCACTTCGTGCTGAGGAAGGCATGCACGGGGCTCTTCCCTGCATAGGCCACGCGAGGAAAGTGGGAGTCCAGTTGGACGCGTCGATGGTTCTACCACCTTGCGACGAGCAAGAGCGGCTTGTCATGCCGAGGACAGCCGATATCTTTCAACAGCTCGCCAGATGTGGAGCCGATGGCCGCCAACGCGCAGAAGGCACGGCGGCTTGCCGGCCTCACCCGCCGGTTCAATATGCGCGATCTTGCCGAAGAGTTCACCATGTACGGGGTGGCGCCACTCTCCAGTCGGTGGCAGTACGATGTACAGGGCGATGTCCGGAAGGATGGCGTCAATCCAACCGTGTCTTGCCTTCGGAGACCCCCCTCTCCTTGTAAGTCGCTTGACCGTTGGATGTGTGCGTGTTTGCATAATCACGTGATTACCTATGGATGATGCTGCATTTTTGTGCGTAGTGCCCCGGCTTGAAGATGCAGAGCGCGCAGTCGTTGCGCTCCTCGGGCCGTACTCGGCCAAGGAGCATAAGCTGCGCGAGGCCGCGACCGCCTCAGCGAAACAGGGGCGGTTGAACTGGGTGTGCGAGGTCCTGGGTATTAACGTGCCCGAACGCGTAGTACCGGTGGAGGCCCTGGGTCGCCATGATGGCGACAGTGAAGTGGAGGCGTGGCCCCGCCGACGTAAAGCTCGGGCTGGGGCCACCGTACCTGGCCCGCAGGCCATACCGCTGGGAGGTGTGACTGACGCGGGGGGCGCAGCCGGCGCCGGGTCCGAACCCGCCGGTTCGGGGGGAGCGCTGCTTTTGATGAGGGCTTGGATGGCGACGAGGCGACGGGCCTCGACGTTGTTGTCCCTGGCGATGAGGTGGTGCCGCCTGCAGTAGCCACCCTGGTTCTGCCGCCTATGACGGCCACTGAGGGTCTGCCGTCTACGACCGGAGCGGCTGGGGAGGCATCGCCCGCGTCTCCGAGGGCGAAGCGCCCCCGGGTACAGTCACCTCTGCTTGCGAGGGGGCGGTTCAGGGTGGCTCGCGCGATCACTGGGATCCTGGTGCCCCGCTAGGAGGTCGGTGAGGCTGGGGGAGGGGCGTCGCTCCTCGGGCCGATGAAGCCCCCCTACCTTGTACGAAGGCAGCACGGACACCCCCCATACCTTGGTAGAGGGTACTGAAGGTAGGCGCGATTCCTTTCCCCTCGCGACTTCGCGAAACTCTCCCCGCTTTGCTCGCTCATTCCGTCGTCGACCTCAAGCAAGACGAGGTCTCCCGGATCGAGCAACGGAGGCACGCGCGAAGTCGCCGACCTTATTGCGCAGGGTGAGGCGTGGATGTCCGGTGCTGCGGAACCCGTTGGGCCAAAGCCCGTCATCTCCGACAGCTTGGATGTGCAGGCGCTGGCGCTCGCATTGGGTGCCTCAGAGATAAGGGTAAGTGGTTTATTGCTTGCGCCGCTGTGTGAGGTTCTTCTAATTTGCGCTGTCTTTCCCAGACTCTTGCCCACAGCCAAGACTTGGAGAGGACTCGCGTTCGGGAGCGGCGGGCGCTACAAAGCGAGCTTCGAGCAGCGGACGATGCTCACGCCGTCAAGGACGAGCAGATCTGCACGCTGGAGGCGGAAAAGGTGCTGATAGCTTCTGAAGCGGAGGACGCCGTGGCGGCAGCGCGACGCGCCGCGGAGGAGGTCCGGCTCGCTGCAATGGAGGAGCGCGCCGCCTTTCGTCAGCAGATTTCCGTGCTGGAGGAGGAGGAGACCCGCCTCACCGCGTCCCTTGTGGAGAAGACCGCGGCCTTGGATAATGCATCCGTGGCAGCGTGGATGGCGACAGAGTCGTTGGACGGGGCCCTCCAGGAGCTCGTCGTTGACGTACCAAAAGTTACGCATGGCCATGAGAACTTGGCGGAGACGCTTGGGCGGATCGAGGAGGGCTCAAGCCTCGTTCGCCGTGGTGCCAAGGCCTTCAACGATCACTGCGGCTACATAGGTGCCTCCTTCGCCCTCGCCTTGCTTCGCGCCTGGGGATGCGAACATGCCGGCGAGCTAGCGGACTCTCAGCTGGATCTGCTGGTAGAGCCCGAGGTGATGTCTGACGCCATCCGCACACCGAACTAGCTGCACAGAACTTCTATGATCGAATCTAGAGCCATGTCGGGGAGGACGCAGCCAGGATCGCAGTGCGGCGGACTCTGCATAGAGAGGGGGACCTTCTCCGGTGGCTCGAGGAAGTTCCTCGGCGCAGCGAAGATGACGCAGATGAAGCGTGACGCCGGGCCTGGGTGTGTTGCGTCATGTACACCTTTGGCTGCTCCGCAACCTATTCTTTTTTGTGAATGAGGCAGCGCTTGCCTAATGTCATCGCTGCACGCCCCTATGCTGTGTGGTTGACACGTAGGGTTAATTTTCGCACTAGGTATCCGTCCGTTCCTGGTCGAAGTAGGGTCGCGAACGGTCCATCCTCTTCCTTCCGAAGGGGTGGTAGCGGAGCTGGTGCATAGCCGAAGTAGACGCGCAAGCGCTCTGTCCCCTACCCTTCGAATGGGTGGCAGCGGAGCTAGAGCCTAACCGAAGTAGACGCACGAGCGCTCCATTCCCTACCCTTCGAATGGGTGGCAGTAGAGCTGGCGCCTAGCCAGAGTAGACGCGTGAGCGCTCCGTCCCCTACCCTTTGAATGGGTGGCAGCGGAGCTGGTGCCTAGCCGAAGTAGACGCACAAGCGCTCTGTCCCCTACCCTTCGAGTGGATGGCAGCGGAGCTGGTGCCTAGCCGAAGTAGACGCGCAAGCGCTCCATCCCCTACCCTTCGAATGGGTGGCAGCGGAGCTGGCGCCTAGCCGAAGTAGACGTGCGAGCGCTCCGTTCCCTACCCTTCGAATGGGTGGCAGCGGAGCTGGCGCCTAGCCGAAGTAGGCGCACGAGCGCTCCGTTCCCTACCCTTCGAATGGATGGCAGTGGAGCTGGCGCCTGGCCGAAGTAGACGCGCGAGCGCTCCGTTCCCTACCCTTCGAATGGGTGGCAGCGGAGCTGGCGCCTAGCCGGAGTAGACGCGCGAGCGCTCCGTCCCCTACCCTTTGAATGGGTGGCAGTGGAGCTGGCGCCTTTTTGACGTAGACGCTTATTAGAGTTTGTGGCGCGTGGGAACTTCAACTGCGTCTTACTTATACTCTGGGGGGTACGCGCAAGGACAGTGCCTGCGCGTGCGCGAAGATATCCGCGTCTTGTTTATACTCTGTGCAGTGCGTGTGGAGGCAGGCCTCGACGCTACATCTTATTTAGAGTCCGTGGACTGTGCGTGGAGGCAAGCCTCTGCGCGTTGCGGGCGGTGAGGTGCGTGCGGAGGTGGACCTCGACGCTACGTCTTATTTAGAGTCCGTGGACTGCATGCGGAGGCAAGCCTCCGCACGTTGCGGGCGGCGAGGTGCGTGTGGAGGCGGACCTCAACGCTATGTCTTATTTATACTTCGTAGAGTGCGTGCGGAGCGGACCTCGACGCTACGTCTTGTTTAGAGTCCGTGGACTGCGTGCGGAGGCAAGCCTCCGCACGTTGCGGGCGGCAAGGTGCGTGTGGAGGCGGACCTCAACGCTATGTCTTATTTATACTTCGTAGAGTGCGTGCGGAGCGGACCTCGACGCTACGTCTTATTTAGAGTCCGTGGACTGCATGCGGAGGCAAGCCTCCGCGCGTTGCGGGCGGCGAGGTGCGTGCGGAGGCGGACCTCATCGCTACGCCTTATTTATACTCCATAGAGTGCGTGCGGAGGCGGACCTCGACGCTACATCTTATTTAGAGTCCGTGGACTGCACGCGGAGGCAAGCCTCCACGCGTTGCGGGCGTCGAGGTGCGTGTGGAGGCGGACCTCAATGCTACGTCTTATTTATACTCCGTAGAGTGCGTGCGGAGGCGGACCTCGACGCTACTTCTTATTTAGAGTCCGTGCTTCCGCGCGTTGCGGGCAGTGAAGGTGCGTGCGGAGGTGTCCCCCCGCTCGCCTTTGTTTATACTCATACCCGTGTTTTTGACGGAGAGTGCGTGCGCGAACGCGTGTCTTTGTTTATAGTCATACCCGTGTCTTTGACGAAGAGTGCGCGCGAACGCGTGTCTTTCTTTATACTCATACCCGTGTCTTTGACAGAGAGTGCGCGCGCGAACGCGTGTCTTTGTTTACAAGGAACAACAAGTCTTTTTTGTGCAAACGGTGAATTTCATTGAACTCCTGTTTGTGCGGGTAAGCGAGTACAAGAGGTGAGGTACTGACCACTGACCGCTTAAAGATGGGCGGCCGCCGCCGCCACAGGCTGGTGAAGCGGCGGTGCACGGTGTAAGCCTTTAGTGCTGGAGCGGTCCGCGCGGTTGCCTAACGAGGTTTGTCCCGGAGCCACCGAGGATCGTTGTGCCTCCGCGCCCAGCTTAAGCGTAATACCGCCGCAGCTTGTCTGCGTTCCATGCATGGCGAAACACTTGCCCTTCCAGTGTGGTGAGGCGGTATGCTCCCTTCTGAAGGGCCTCCGCGACAATGTACGGGCCCTCCCATTTGGATTCCAGCTTGCCTACCGTCTCCGCATGGAGTGCCATCTTGAGGACGAGGTTGCCCGGCTGGAACTCTCGCGGGTATACGAAACGACCGCGAGCGCGCACCATCTGCCGCGCATACTTCATGACGTGCTGGGTCGCGCTTACGCAGTCTCCATCGAGGACGTCCAGGGACAATTGACGCTCTTCTTCCGGTGCTTGGACGAGGACCCTTCTCAAGCCTGCTTTTATTTCCTCGGGCGTTACAGCCTCGTCACCGAAGAGGAGCCTGAATGGCGTGAACCCCGTCTGGCGCGTCACCGTTATGCGGAGGGACCAGAGGACACTGTGGAGTTCGCCCGGCCACTTGCCCTTTGGCAGCCCGACAAGCCGCTTCTTGACCGCGGTGGAGATGGCGCCGTTTGCTCGCTCTACCGCACCGTTGGACTGCGGGTGCCCAACCGAAGCGCACCGGAGCGTGATGCCCACGCTGTCACAGAATTCTTTGAACGAAGCTGCATCGAACTGTAGGCCGTTGTCGACAGTGATCTCCCGGGGCACGCCGAAGCGGCATATGATGTTCTGCGAGAGGAATCGCTGCATGGCCGCCGAGGTAATCTTAGCCAATGCTACCGCCTCCAGCCACCTGGAGAAGTACTCCAAAGCGACCACTATGAACCGTAGGTCACCTGGAGCCCTGGGAAGCGGCCCCACGATGTCGATGCCCCATCGTGCCAGCAGCCATACCGGAGGTATGGGGTTGAGGCTCGTTGGGGGCCTGTGGATGGCCCACCCCATCCACTGGTAGCCCTGACATCGTCGCACGAGATCTTGGGCGTCGGCGACGGCTGTCGGCCAGTAAAAATCTTGCCTAAACGCCTTGCCGACTAGCAACCTTGGCGCAAGGTGCGAGCCACAAAGCCCTGCATGAATTTCTGCAAGGAGCTGCTTCCCGTCTTGGTGTGAAAGGCACAGCAGAAGCGGTGCGCAGACTCCTTTTTTGTAGAGCACCCCATCAAGCACCTGAAAGGACCTAGCGTGGTGCTGCAAGCGCCGGAGCTCGACGGGGTCGTTCGGCTCCACGATGCCCTTAAAAAACCAAAAATAGGTTCTCACCAGTCGCCCTGCTGGGTGATCTGGTGGACGAGGGCTGCATCGCGGTTGTCCTGCACGATGGCTGCCGCTGGTAGGACCTCGTGGAATGCCCCTCGGGAGTTGGAAGCTGCTGATTGGCTGCCTTCGCGAGGGTATCGACTTATTTGTTATCCGCTCAAGGGATGGCTTTCACCGTGATGCTCAAGAAGTGCCGCTCCTTCGCTCTTATGGCCGCCAGGTACTTGGCTAGCTCCGGGTCCTTGGCCTGGTATGACTTGTCCACATGACCCGCCACCAGTCGCGAGTCAGTGCGGACGAGGACACGGCGCTCTCCCAGTGCCTTGAGCTTGGCGAGGCCAAAGAGTAACGCCTCGTATTGAGCCGTGTTGTTGGTGGCGGGAAATGCGAGGCGTGCCGAGTACAGCAGGCGGTGCCCCTCGGGTGTAGTAACGACCGCGCCGACGCTCGCGCCCATGACGCCATAGGCTCCATCAGTGTTGAGCATCCACACTGGGTCTTCTGGCTGGCGGACAGGCTGAACTGGGGGAGTCCACTCCACGAAGAAGTCCGCTAGAACCTGCGACTTGATTGCCGTTCGGGAGGCATACGTTAAGGAGAATGGGGCAAGCTCGGTAGCCCATTTGCCGATTCGCCCTGTGGACTCCTTGTTGTGTAATATCTCCGCCAGGGGGAATGAGGATGGTACTGTGATCGGGTGGGCCAGGAAATAATGCCGGAGCTTTCTTGAGGCCATAACCAGCGCGTAGGCGAGCTTCTCGAGCTCCGTGTACCGCGTCTTGGCACCATGAAGGGCTTCGAAAATGAAGTATACGGGGCACTGGAGAGCGCCCTCCTCGAGGACGAGGACAGCACTGACCGCTGTTGCGGAGGCGGCGAGGTAGAGCAGGAGGGGAGCCTCTAGTGCCGGGGCGACTAGAGTAGGGAGGCTTGCCAGGTGTGTCTTGAGGTCGTCGAAGGCCCTTGTGCAATCATCGTCCCAATGAAATCCGTCGCAACCGCGGAGAGTCTTGAAAAATGGCAAACCCCGCTCCGCCGCCCTGGACAGGAAGCGACTCAAAGCCGCCATGCGGCCAGCCAGCCTCTGGACCTCCCTCGTTGTCTTTGGCGGTTCCATGTCAAGGATGGCGTCGACCTTATCGGGGTTCACCTGGATGCCCCGCCTGGACACGAGGAAGCCCAAGAGCTTGCCTGCTTGTACGCCGAAAACACACTTGTCCAGGTTGAGCTTGATGCCTGCCTTCCTGAGGTTGTCGAAGGTTTCCTGGAGGTCCTGCCCATGGAAGGCGAGCTGCTTGGTTTTTACTACCACATCGTCGACGTAAGCCTCCACGTTCCTCCCAAGCTGGGTAGCTAGCGCCAACGCGATGAGGCGGGTGAAGGTTGCACCAGCATTCTTCAAGCCGAAGGGCATCCTGACGAAGCAGAAGGTCCCAATCGGCGTAATGAAACTGGTTTTGTCTCCGTTGTCCTTGGCCATATAGATCTGGTGGTAGCCGGAGTAGGCGTCCAGGAAGCTCATGAGCTTACACCCCGCGGTGGCGTCGACTAGTTGGTCTATGCGCGGCAAGGGGTAGTCGTCCTTTGGGCATGCCTTGTTGAGGGCGGTGAAGTCGATGCACATACGCCAGGCTCCACTGGCTTTCTTGACCAGCACCGGGTTGGCGAGCCCATCCAGGTGTTTGACTTCGCGAATAACTCTGGCTTGGAGGAGCTTTGCGACCTCCGCCTTGGCTACCTGCTGCCGGTCCATGGACATGCGGCGAAGCTTTTGCTTGACCGGCTTAGCGTCGGGGCGGACCGCTAGGTTGTGTTCAATGAGGGAGCGGTCCACGCCCTTGATGTCCTCCGAAGACCACACGAAGACATCAGCGTTATTCCAAAGAACCTGGAGCAAAGCTTGCTCCACCTCCGGAGGTAGGCCCTCGCCAATGGACACAAATTGCCCCTCCGCTAGGAGCGGCACCTTCTTGACTCCGCCCTCTGGCCGAGGTTTAGGCGTCCACCCCGGAGCGGATGGCTCGTCCGCCTGGCGCTTATCTGCGAGGGCGTGCACCTTGCGGTGTGGACTCCTGGCGCTAGCCTCCACATGCCTGGCGAGGGCTTGGTTGTCGAAGACGGTGATGACACCCTTCGGGCCCGGGAGCTTCATACACAAGAAGGCATGGTGTGAAACTGCCCCAAAGGAGTTGATAGCGGGCCGACCCAGTATGACGTTGTACGAGTGCGGGATGTCTACGACGTCGAAGATGATGTCCTCGCCTCTGACGTTGTCTGCTTGGCGCAAGGTGACTCGAAGATATACCTGACCCAGGGCCTCCAGTGGTTGGCCCCCGAAACCCTGGAGCGGAATTTCCGATGGGCCTAGACGACTTCGGGGAATCCCCATGCGATCGAGGGCATCCGCGAATAAGATGTTTGCGGAGCTTCCCCCGTCGATGAGGACACGCCTGACGTCACAGCCTGCGAGATCGGCCTGGATGACTAGGGGGTCTTGGTGGGGGAACACGCCCCGGGCGTCATCCTGCGCGAAGGTGATGTTGTGGCGCGGTATCTCCGGGGGTGGCTTCGCCGAGGTCCCTGGTAGGGAGCCTCCGGTGATGACGCCGATGGTGCGGCCCGGTGTTTCCTCCGTGACTGCGGCACGCGGGGGGCTTCCCTGTGGCTGTTGCACATGGGCTACGGCGGGGGGTCGTACGATCGGGGCCCGAGATTTGGCGGTCGCCAGTCGCGACTCCATGACCGCGACGCACGCCTTCGTGAAGTGATCCCCGTAGCCATGCACCTCGCACCATCTGCCGTAGTCTAGGATCTCTTGCTCCGCGCGCGGTCTCTCGTCGTAGCTCGACCCGCGTCCCCATCCTCGACCCCCTCCACGCGAGGTGGCGGCAGGTTCCTGGAGGGCGTCCTCGACGCCCAGGACATGGCGAGTTCGTTGAGGCCTGCGCTGGTTGCGATGGGGCTTGCGCCTGCCCCTTGATGGGCCCTCCTGCTCCCCAGCGCCACTGCTTTCAGGAGTGTCTTCTCAGGACTCCTGCTTACGGCCTCGCCTTGGGGAATCACTCCCCGTACTCGCTTTGTGCGACGTCCCCTCCGCTCGAGTATGGCTGGGGCTGTCGCCCTTGCGTCTTTGCGCATCTTCCTCCACCCGCGCATACTCTTCCATCTTGTCGAAGAGTTTCGCGAGTGTCTTGATGGGCTTCCTTGCGTTGTACTCGGCCAACGGCCCCGGGCGAAGACCTTGTATAGCTGCATTGATGATGGTTCCCTCGTTGACATCCTTGATCTGGCAGCGTACCTTTGCGAAGCGCTTGAAATATCCCCGGAGCTCTTCCGAGGGTCCTTGCTTGACTGTGAAGAGCTAATCTGCGCCGACCCGCTCGACGTAGTTCCCTTGGAAGTTGTTGTAGAGGCGGTCGTGGATCTGCTCCCATGCTAGATAGAGTTTGGCTCTATGGTAAAAAACCTGGAGAGCGCCACTCCCCTTAATGCGAGGGGGAGTCCCTTCACCTTTGTGGTGTCATCCCTGCCTGCGGTTTCGATGGCGGTCTCGTACACGCGCACGAACTCTCGAGGGTCCGTGTCGCCTTTGTACGATTCAATGACGCTGGGGAACTTGAAGTCCTCCGGCCACGCCGCCTGCTGCAGACCCGCTGAGAGCGGGCATTCCGGATCGATGCGCCGCGAAGGTGCGCGGCCAAAGGTGGGAGCTTCGTGGCTGGCCGCTTGTTCCGGCATGGGCTTCGGCATGACTACCGGTGGTGTCTGCTGGCTCCGAGCCTCTTGCATATCCTGCCCGGCCCCGCGATGATCCACCAGCTCCCGGTGAAACGCATGAGGGCCGCTAGCAGGGCGTTTCCCCCGTTGGCACGGCGTCCGCATGGCTGATGCTGCTAGCGGTGGCTGTGGGATTACCTGCCCCGCGCGGAGCGGTGTCGGTCGCCGCAGCGGTGGTGGTGGGGTCGGTCGTCGTAGCGGCTGGAGCGGGGCCGACGGGCGCCGCGTCGAGAGCGCTGGCGCTCGTAATGCCCGCGTCGCCATCCCTGCCCACGACGACCGATGCCGAGGCCCTGGTGTTGGCGCGAGACGCTGCCGCTCCTGCCTTCTTCTTCGCCGCCGTCGACGAAGCTTTTTTCGGTGCCATCCTTCTCTGGATCTTGAGGCTTGCTCCTGTCCTCCCCACGGACAGCGCCAACTGTCATAGCTACAGACTAGACAGAAAGGGAGAGTATGGTAGTGGAGAGTTAGGTGAGCAATGGCTTAGGGTTTCTCCCCATGGCCTGTATCATATATATATACGCATGGGGGGAGTGCTTTTATAGTTGTACGCTTACACATATACATCCCCTTCAGGGGCATTTAATTCATTACACATGTCCCATTTTGGGCCTCACCACCCTTTAACAGGCCTGCCGGGCTTAGGTGGGGGCTACCCCTACAACAATATTCTTTGTAATAAAGAGAGATGAAAGCTAGGTTTAGAACTACGTTGGTAGTTTGCTTCAATTAAGAATGGGTCACTACTCCTAGTCTACTTAATTTAGATATGGATAATTTATTAAGATGAATGACAATTATGTGTAAGTATTAGGCTAGTTAGCTATAGTAGCATTAATAATCCAATTTGATACCAATTTGTTAGATGCGTAGCATAGATGGACCGAAGCTGGATGTACGTTGAGAACTATGTCAGTGAAGAATACATTAATGGCATATCTGCTTTTGAAACAGCGACCAAACAGGATATGTTGAAGAAGGGGATGAAATATATGTACTATCCATACATTGATTGCGATAATATGAAGATGTTTACCAACTCAGCGTAGATCAAAACTCACTTGATTTGAAGGGGTTTCAAAAAGGGGTATACATGTTGGACCAGTCACAGTGAAGAGAAGATTATATAGGAAGGTAGTTATAACATCATTTTGGACACAATGATATGCTGGTTGTGGACTATGCTTTTGATGAGGATAGGTCACACGAGGATAATCTGGATAAGATGCTACGCAATCCAAAAGTGAACTATAGTGAAAAAAGAGTTTGGTAAATTCGAGGGCTTGAGGGAGGACTCGGAGAAACCTTTGTTCCTAGGCTGTAAGCCATAATACACAAGTTTGTCATCAATTCTTGAACTGCTGAAATTGAAGGCAAGCAATGGTTGGTTCGACAACAGTTTCACAATGTTGTTAGGTCTCCTACTGAATGTCCTTCTAGAGAGAAATGTGTTACTGAGAATCATCTACCAAGTTAAGAAGGTTCTTTGTCCATTGGGAATGGAAGTAGAAAAAAATACATGCATGTCTGAACGATTGTATTCTCTACCGTAAATAGTATGCAAACTTACATGTTTGTCTGGTGTGCAAAGCATCCCAATAAAATTGTAAGAATGACTCTGATGACTGCGAGGGCATCGAAGTGAAGCAAGGACCTCCTACTAAGATGTTGTGGTATCTGCTTGTAATTCCCCGTTTGAAGCATTTATTTGCAAACTAGAAGGATGCAAGATTGCTGCATTGGCACTCGGAGAAGCGTAAGAAAGATAGAATGGTAAGACATGCCGTTGATTATGCCCAGTGGAGAAACATTGATATGATGTTTGCATACTTTTGTGCGGAACCAACGAGTATAAGGTTTGGATTGAGTACAGATAGAATGAATCCTTTTGGTAACATGAGCAGCTGACATAGCATCTAGCCTACAAATGTATGCAGGTACAACCTTCGTCCTTTGTTGTGTATAAAGCGGAAGTATATTTTGATGTCACTACTTATCCAAGGGCCGAAGCAACCTAGGAATGATATTAATGTGTACATAGCGCCATTGGTGGAAGATCTTGTGATACTGTGGAATGAAGGGGTATAGGTTTAGGATGCGAACAAATGAAAGAACTTCACTCTGCGCGCTATGTTGTTCTGAACCATCAATAATTTTCCTATCCTTGTTAACCTGTCGGGGTTGAGTACAAAAGGAGTCAAAGTATGTCTGCACTGCTTAGATTATATGGAGAGTATGTTGTTGAACAACTCACACAAAACTATGTATATACATCACCGTAGGTTCCTTGCAATGTATCATTCATACTGCAAGATGAAGAAATAATTTGGTAAAAAAAAGGATGACTCATCACCAAGGCCTTTTAGCGGGAAAGAGGTCTATGATATGGTCAAGAATATGAATGTTGTGCTTGGAAAGGGACGTAAATTGAGAACCCGTTAGAAAAACATGTGGAAGAAGATGTCAATATTTTTGGACTTGCCTTATTGGGAGCACTTAGATGTTTGTAATTGCATCAACGTCATGCACATAGAGAAGAATGTATGTGATAGCTTGATTGATCTCTTACTGAACATTCATGACAAAACAAAAGATGGTGTCAATGCACGGCGTGACTTGGTCGCTATGAATATTAGGACCAAGTTAGCACTGATAGATATCAATAAAGGCCAGATGTACCTTCCCCCAACTTGCTACACTCTAAGTCTGAAAGAACTGAACTGTGCTAGTGCTTGCATGGTGTGAGAGTTTTGTTAGGTCACTCCGCCAACATGAAGAAACTTATTTCCATATGAAATTAATTGCCATAAAGTCTCATGATTGTCATGTGCTAATGACATAATTGCTTTCTGTTGCAATTAGAAGTATTTACCGAATAAAGTTTGAGTGACAATCATAAGGTTGTGTTGTTTCTTTAACTCAATTGCTCAGAAGGTCACTAATCCGTATGGAATAGATGCTCTGTAGGCTGAGGTGGTGATGATTCTATGTCATCTTAAGATGTATTTCCCTCCGTCATTTTTCGATATTATGGTCCATCTCATTGCCTACCTTGTGAAAGAGATAAAGATATGTGGCCTCGTGTTTCGTCATATGTACTTGTTCAAGAGGTACATGGGAATTTCTAAAGTCCTATGTACAGAAGTGATCTCGGCTGAAGGGCAGCATCATCGAAGGTTATGCAACCGAAGAGGTCGTTGAGTTCTACATAGAATACATGGCTTAGGTCTAACCGATAAGTGTGCCTCTATCTCATCACAAGGGGAGGCTAGAGGGTATCGGGACCATCGAAAGAAAAGCAATAACTCCTGATCTAGGTACGTACACTCTAGTACATTTCATGGCCTTGCAACACATGACTAAAGTGTCTCCCGTACATTGAAGAACACAAGGACATGCTACACCAAGAGAATCCAGGCCGGTCGGAGGTTTAGATCATGAGACATCACAATTGTCTGTTTAATGAATGGTTGAAGGTGCGATACACTGGGAGGTCATCAAGTGAAATGCTATAATGGTTGGCAAAAGGGATAAAATTTACAATTGTGACATGGAAAGGATACGACATAATGGTACACATTTTATATAATAGATCAGGATAGAAAGAGCACAGTCCAGAACATAGGTATCCACATAGATGCATTTAATTAGCAGTTCAGTAGCACTGGCCCAAGCCCCTACTATAGGTTTGTAGAGGAGATTTTGGAGCTCGACTATGTAATTTTCAAGATCCCTCTATTTCGGTGTCTTAGGTCCAACTCCTACAGGGTGTAAATGTCGACAAGTACGACATCACTACTATGGATCTCGAACGTGCAGGATACAAAAGATGAACCATTTGTACTCGTGAGGTAAGTTGTTCAACTTTTTTATGTAACCAACTTGGCAAATAAAAAGCACCACATAGTTCTTTGTGGAAAAAGAATGATTGTCAGAGTTGAGAATGTCGTGGATGAGGAAGAGTACAATTAATTTGACGAGTTGCCTCCATTCGGAGATGGCATCAGACTCAATAAAGAATCAAGCGATGAAGCAAGCTATATGCGTACAGATCATAGTGAAGGGCTTTATTTAAAAAGAAATAGCGAAGTGGAATGTTCCCACATGGCGAACACTTATTTGAAAACTATTCCAATGTAATTAAGAAACTCGGTATGTAATTAAGGAATTATTTCATTGTAATTAATTGAGTAATTTAAAAATAATTTTATCTGTGATTCTATCTACTTGCTTGTTGATAGAGGGCATGGATAGCATTTCTTGAGGCTAGCCAAAAAAATCAAATATGTTGTATACAAAAGGAACTATCATAGGCGGTTTAGTAGCACAAACCGTTTGTGATATACATATCATAGACGGTTCCATAATTATAACTATCTGTGATAAGCTACCACATCACAAATGGTTCCATAATACAACCGCCTGTGATACGCTACCACATCACAAACAGTTCCATCTATGATATTAATGTCACATACGGTTCTTTAATAGAACTGTCTATAAGTAAGGCCCCTGCTAGGTTTTGCACTTTTACTCCTCACTCGCACACCCCTCCATCTCCTCGTCCCCCTCTGGCATCGCCGCCAACATAGAACCCGACACCGTCTCTCCTTCTTGACATCGCCTCTCCTCTGTATTGCCTATCCTCTCGAAGGTATGGATCCCAAATCCCACTTTTTACCTCGTGTGTGTTATATTCATCCATATCTATTAATGTCTTTTTGATGTGGAACCCAAATAGGAATGGGGAAATGGATGTAGGAGCGAAGGTGGGCCTACTTGTGTCGGGCTGGAAGTGGAAAGCTTGTTAGGGGTGGTCTCAGTGTGGTCCTCTTGCGGGTTCCTTGTCATTGCTGAAGATGTCAACTTGTGGTCCTCACGGTCGGCCATCTGGGTGCCCAATGGTCCACACTCACCTTCGGCTTCCACTACATACTGGTCTCCCCTCCTCCAACTCTCCTCTCCTTCTATGGGTAGGCTTCCTTCAGTTGCCTTTGAGGGCTCTCTCGGCTGTGAGTGAAATGCAATGGGCAAAGACTAGAAATTATCTCGTTAGTCAAGTAAAAAAGGCATGAAACACTGTGAGTTGGAGTAGTAGTCATACAAGATGAACATTACATCATTGTACACTTGTTATTCAAACGACATGAAGCAAATTAATTTGCTTCATGCCGTTTCAAGCCCAAGTGTACGATGTTTTAATGTTCATCTTGTAGTTGTTGATAAATACATGTCACATCACTCAAATTGGATTCAAGAACGTCTCCAGTTTGAAATCCTATTTGGTACGTGGAGTAGCAGTCGTATCCGGAGGGTTGATGTCCTCACCATCCTCCACTTAAGAATCTATTCTCTGTAGCTTCAGCATATTCCTTTAAACCACAACGTAGCAAACGAATTTTCAATTCATGATAGTATTCCCTTACAGTTCTACTACCTTGTTTTAAATGTTGCAATCAATTTAATAAGTCACATGAATAATATGAAGGAACAAATTTAGATCTCATGACTCATTTCAGAGCATTCCAAGTTCTAGGTACATGTGGTAGTCTACATTATTCGCTCCACCAAAATGATGCAAAATTAGTTAATTCACTAGTAGCAGCCCTAACTCTTTTATTATTAGGAAAATCATAGTATGCAAATTTTTGATCTAATTATAATTCCCAATCAAGATAAGCTTCAGGGTCATATCTAGCAGCAAATGGAAGAATTATAAACTTGATTTTAGTTAATGCATCATCATCACGTACCTCTCTTGTTAACTTACCCGTACCTTGTTGATTTTGTCCCAGTCGATGATGATTGTGATCATCGGAGTCCTCAACTTCAGTATACACGCTATAATTGTTCTCTTCAACACCGTCATCCATGCCCACCGAATAGTGAGTGGAAAATAGAGCACGTCGACCAGCTTGGGGTGGATGTTGCTCAAGTTTCTCAACTCTGCTGTTGATGGTGGTAAGGGTTTCATTAAGCCAATCCGACACGTGGCAGATCTTCTCCGTTTTGTAGTTGACCTCATGGTTGAAAAGTTGCACGAGTATCCTGGTGCGAGGAGTGAGAGGTCCCGTGCTCTCAAGTTCAAAAGATTGATCAATATTTTAGGCATCATGTTTCGAATTTTATGAACCTACCATTGTCAATAGAAAATAAGAATCTCACAAGAAAGATGTTAGTTCCTATCAACTATTAGGAGGTGGAGTTTGACAAGTCACACATCTCTCAAGCTTTACCAAGCTCTTATGAGTTCTTACCAATGCAAAACAGGTGGTACAACTGGTGGCTGGTTCATGACAACTCGACTCAGGTGATGAGTATAGCGATTGCAACGGCCGGTTCGACATAATCTACTCGGTTGGTAAAAGGTGTAGCTTGGAAGGCTAGATATGTAGTAACGAAGAACAATCAGTTAATTTCAGAAATCGCACAGAATTGAATTATAGTTCATATCTAGCTCTTAGCCAATGTTGCTGATCAAACAAGGATTGATGAAGGCAAAGTCAAGTGTATAACCATGTATAGAAGTAATTGACACAATATAATTCAAAAGAATGCAATCTAGAATTGGAAAGCACAAGGATTGACCCAAATATGGAAACTGAAGATTTATATCCTTTGGATAGTACGTCGGTATTTTGGCCATAACTTCTTCTAAGTTGCCTTTTTTCAATGATTCTTTTTTTCTATTTCCTGATGGCTTTTGCAACAACTTTTGTTGGGGGAAGTTCTGGAAACTGACCAAAAAATTCGCACAAAAATCACAAGTGCTGACTATTGTAGATTCAATCTAGAAATTTGTGTCAACTTTCACCACAAATATCTTTTAAGTGCCTTATTGGAATGAAGCAAAATTTCAAAGACAGTTAGATAAGGAAGCTATGGGTCTAATGGAGGTGGTTTCACTCAAAAAGGATCACGGAAACAAAATTTATGAAGTTTCTTGTGGAGGTGGCAGAAAAGGAACTGGTCTGGCCGAAATTATAAATTATGGTGTGGGGTGTTCTTGATGGATTTTGACATGGAGATTTTTTTGTTTGGATTTCTATAGGAACATGGATATGACCAGCAAAAAGACAAAGCTAAAACAGATGCAAATTCAATTTGGCAAACCAAAACTAACAGATTGAAAAGCACAACAGGGTTTGGATAGAGGAAATTAACTCTTTTTGTAGGGCATTTTTTTGGACTATGGGAAATAAAAACCAATTTATTAACTAGGGATACAAGAAATCCTACCAGTCAACTTTAGCTCTGATACCACCTAATGAGACGATGTGGTCCCGATCTTTCGCTAGGATGATAACTTCAATTTGGAGGAGAACAACCTTGATGATGCAGACTTCTATCCAGTCATGACTAGAACACCAAGCAATTGCTAAACCACACTTTGAGTGATTATCAATTGTGCCAAGAATACAGTTGACCTAACCACAAAGGTTTATTCCTACATGCATCCGAAGAACATGCAAGAACATATAATAAGCAATCCAAAAATTGCAAATAGTATTGAAATACTCAATATGATGGGATTCCAAATTGGTATTTAGGGTTGGTCTTGTCGACATAAGCCAATACATGAAGTTGCAATGCAGCTAACTTTTAACTAAATGAAATGTAAGAAAACTAGTGGGGTGCAATCTCCTTAAATAGGGGAGGGAAAGCCACACATAACTAAGAAACAAGGGGTGGTACTATTCATGGTATTGTTTATGTGAACAGTGTGGCTGTGAATAGTATAGTCTAAGAGAGGGGCGCCTTCTCCTTAAGCCCAAGCATTACAAGGCCCAATTTGGCCCAAACAGATGATGTAGCACCTTCTTTTGATGATTGCGATATACACAGAAGGTATTTGGAGGTGAGGCCAAATCCGTTGGATAAGATAAGCTTTCCATCAAGTACTCGTGGACCTCAAACGGATTTCGTATGTGAAAGTTATGCACATTTGAAGTCAATGCTATCTCTGGAGGCCGAATTGGATTCCAAAATGTCTCCAGCTTGAACTCTTGTTTGGTACGTGGTGTAGCACTCGTATCCGTAGGGTTGATGTCGTCATCAACAGATGTGTTCATGGCATGTCTCGTGCACAAAGAGGGGGTCAGAGGGGAGATAGGTGTGGCGATGGGATGCCTCGATGCTGGCACTTGTCGTGATGTGGATGGCACGAGGAGTGGTGGTAGGTAAACATAGTGCCGAGGTAGCTAGCCATGGCAGGCATGACTTTTTTGGTCGGGATGGGTGATGGTGACATAGCGCAACTTCTATTCACGTGTGGGTTGGCAAAGGAGGACGATGGTGAGCTGAGGTGGCATTAGGGTCCATGGGGCAGCGAGAGAGTCGTGGGCGAGCGCACTAGTACGAGGTGGCACTCGATACAGTGAGAGGTCGAAGAAGGCTACTAACGCGCAGTTCTGGTCCATCAGCGAGAGAGGGAAAGGAGTCCTGACTGGTAGGGTGTCGGACCTGAATTTTTCAACCCAGAATCCCCTGTGATTCACTGCACTATTCCTTGGATATGAAGATAGTGCACACAGGTACTTTTCTACATTAATTCATACATCACATATATCATAATATTACAGATTGAGTTAAAATTTCACCGCATCGAGTGACCATTGCAAAAGGGCCAAGTAGGCCAAACGTTTATATTACAAAATAGCAACGGAAGCAAAAGCAGAAGTGAGACCATAATCCATAGGCAAGCAACTGGGGGGTAAAAGTGTGCCACATATATTATCTGGACTCAGGTAATATATGTGCACACTATCTCCATTCAGCCAACTTGTCTAGGACCCAAAAACGTAGAAGTCGCCCTAATTTCCTTCGTTGTTTCCTCCTTCGGCGGCAAACTTCGTTGTTTCCTCCTTCGGCGGCAAGGGTATCTTCATAAGCATAATGGTCTTGGGTCCCTATTTCTGATTTTGGTAATGCGAGTGTGAGCACAAATCCACTGTGCTCCGCGAGCCAATACACAGAATGTAGTAAATAACATGCATGGCTTATCAAGGAATGGCTCGGGTTATTTTATTTGCCAGAAATTGCATTTAAATGTATTACTTAGAAATGGCCTATGACCTAGCAGTTTGGACCTTAAAACATAATGTGTAAAAAGTTGTAATATACAATAGCGGTCCTGATACCATCCACCATTACATGGCGTCAGCACCATATTCTACCTTTCAGCGTTATATTCGCTTACCTTATCACTCGGACGACACCTAGGGCAACACAAACCAGGGCTTTTCACTGCCCTCCACTTTTTCAATTCCACCCACCAAGTTTTTGGAAATAGATCTATATCTAGTTAAGTTTCCATGTCCGCCCTTAACCGTGGACACAACTATTCGAATAGTTTCTACTCTACATAGTTTGCACACTTTACCCACAAGAGATAACCTGCTCGTTGCCCCACACAATCCCTTAGCCATGCAGTTGAGTAGATCATCACAAGGCTGTTACAATGCATTTTTCCTAGCAGAGTTACGCCCACTAAGGTTTCACTTCCTTTGGGGTACGACCACCCTTCCAGAAGCCCCCTCTTGCGCCGTCACAGTGGAGAATGCGGCCATCCTCTGCCTGCCCGTGGTCACACCGGCACAACCCATACTAAGTCGGTGCAAATTATTTAGCCTTGCCTACAATTTGCCACCTTATGGTTGTACTATTGTACACTGGGAGGTCATCACAAGATTCGGTCCTTAGGGTTATCTGGACGGTTCTACCACTATCCATTTTGTACTTCCACTACACTACTCACACCCCCGAACCATCTACCCAGATAGTAAGCAAGTTGGGATTTTTGGGGACATAAAATATTCTCGGCAACATACCAAACATTTCCTCTCTAACCTCCCAAATCAGTTTATCATAAATTAAATATAATGTTTTGGGGCATTTTTGGTGCCCTGAATATCTAAGCAATACTAAGCATAGTGAATAGTTGTAGACTTATTTTTGAAAATTATAACATTATCATTTCACTAGGGTGACAAGGCTCATATATCTAAGGGTTGCAAGGAGAGTAATACTAACAAGTGCAATAACGGGTGTATAACTAGCAACTTGAATTTGAACATAAATTGACACATAAAATAACAACATGCAAGTTGATAGTTTAAAATGGAAATAAATTTGCATAAATGTAGGTTCAAATATGATCAAAGTATTGACTCACCTTGGACACATGTATCTTGGTCTTGAGTGTCGAGGTTTGCTTCGGCTTCGGCTTCGGCTTCTTCCTCCTGGGCTTCGTACGCTTTTTTTCCGATGCATGAAAATTCGAAAAAAATTAGCAAACTAAACAAAATTTCACAAAAATTCAAATGAGCTCCAAAAATCATGATTTCGGTTCCATTGGATAGATCAGGAATTTAGATGAATTTAGAAATTTGTTCCACCCAATTTGGACTTAAAATGAATAAGTTATACATTTTTGAAGTTCTCAGCCTAAATATATTCGAAAAATAGTTAAAAGTCTGACAGGTGGGGCCCACCACAGATTTTTAGTTTTTCTTTTACTTTTATTTTTTCTCCTTTGTGTCTATGACAGGTGGGACCAAGTTTGGTTTTAATTAAAGGGGTATGGTTCACATGTCAGTGAAGGATTTAAACTTAACTAAACAGTTTTGCACTATTGATATGTCTTAACCCTATTAATGATGTCTTAACGCTATTTAATGCGCTAGCCACGGCTTCTTCTCCCGGCCGATCCACGGCGGGCTCACCGCCGGCGGAGGGGGTGGCAGCCGGATGTGGGCACCCGCAAAATGCGTTGCTCATGCCCGCGCGTACCCCTGGCCGGGGTCTCACCGACTAATTTGGTCGTAGTGGCCGTCGGCGGCGGCCATGGCGACGGCGGAGCAGGGGAAGTGCGGGCGCAGCAGCACACATCGTTAGAGATCGATTTCAGGTTGGGGGAGCATGCTGGCGAGATTTGGGGGCTACCTTGGGGGTTGGTGTAGCTCGGGAAAGGTGGTGGTGGCACGGTGATGGAAGGCAGTGACGGGCAGGGGAGAGGCTTAGTGTCGACGAAGGAGAGGTGGAAAGGAGATTGTATGTGTATTTGTGTATTTTTATATTTGTTCATTTTGCTTGCTCACTTCTTTTCCATTCTTTTATTTCCTCATTGCTAAGCTCCTCATTGTATATGTTCATCTTGATGCATGTGTTTGTTTATGTATATGTATGTATATACATGTATATATATATATTTGCATTTTACTCCTTTACCTTATTGATATTTTTACTACTATGCCCAAAGTGAAAACCCTAAATTTTTTAATTTAAGTTACATTCCTACTTTTAATGGATCATCTTATCAAATTTGGTTTTAAAATTAAAGATTTCCATTATTTTCATATTTCCTTTTTTGGCTTATTGCTATTTGTTCTATTTTTCATAGTTTCTTCAATTTTTGGAACTTCAACCAAAATTTAGAAAAACACCATAAAGTCCAAATTTTGAGAAAATACACTCCAAAATAACTCAAGAGCTTCACATTTTTCAAATTTAAAATTTTGGGATGTTACATGCCTACCCCCTTAAAAGGAATCTCGACCCCGAGATTCAGCCTAATCGGTGAACAAGTGCAGGTAATCTCTCCTCAATAGATCTTCACGCTCCCAGGTGGTTTCCTTTTTGGTATGACGGCTCCATTGAACTCGGCATAAGCAGATAGTCTGATTCCTGGTCTTCCTTTCCATCGTGTCCAAAATCTTGATGGGGCGCTCTTTGTAGGTCAGGTCATTCGCAAGCTCGATTGCCTCCGTCAAAGTTTTATCTTCTGGTACTCGTAGACACTTTTTGAGTTGAGACACATGAAAGACATTGTGTATATCAGCTAGATTCGCGGGCAGCTCTAGCTGGTATGCAATTTCCCCCTACTTGGGCACAATTGGAAATGGCCCTACATATCATGGGGTGAGTTTGCCTTTGACTCTAAATCGCTTAACTCCTCGCAAAGGTGACACCATCAAGTAGGCGTAGTCTCCAATCTCAAAACTCAATGGCCTTCGCCTCTTATCTGCATAACTCTTTTTGCCTTGACTGAGCTGTTAGTAATCGATCTCTAATTAGGCGAACTTTTCTTCAGCCTGCTTCAGGGTATCAGACCCGAAGATATAGCCTTCTCCTACTTCTGACCAATGCAGAGGGGTCCGGCACTTCCTCCCGTATAAAGCTTCAAATGGGGACATCTGCAGGCTGGCTTGGTAACTATTGTTGTAAGCAAATTCAGCATAGGGTAGGCACTTATCCCAATCCTTAGAGAAATCTAGGACACAGGCTCGAAGCATATCTTCCAATATCTGATTTACTCTCTCTGCTTAACCATCAGTTTGGGGGTGATAGGCGGTACTGAAATCCAGATGGGTGCCGATAGCTTCATGGAGACTAGCCCAGAAATGCGAGGTAAACTGGGAACCTCGATCTAAAACTATCTTTTTGGCACTCCGTGCAAGCACACGATGCGTGACATGTACAACTCTGCTAACTTATCTCCCTTATAGGTGGTTTTGACACGGATAAAGTGAGCGACTTTAGTCAGCCTATCTATTACAACCTATATAGTGTCATATCCTAATTTGGTTCGTGGCAGGCCAGTGATGAAGTCTATTCCAACTTCTTCCCACTTCCACTGGGGTATTTGCAATGGCTGTAATAATCCTACTGGCTTCTGATATTCAGCCTTCACTCTCTGACATAAGTCATAGCAGGCAACATGTTCGGCGATGTCCCTCTTCATGCGTGGCCACCAGTACCACCGTTTCAGGTCTTGGTACATCTTGGTACTCCTAGGGTGAAGGGAATACGCAGAGCTATGGGCTTCCCTAAGTATCATGTCTTTAAGGTCCTTCTAGTAGGGAACAAAGATACGTGTCTGATATCTTAGGACACCTTGTTGCTCCATAGTTATCTTAGGAGCCTTCCTTTCTTCCATTAATATTTTTAACCTTAGAGCGGTTGGGTTTTCTTTTTGTGCCGCTATGATCTGTTCTTCTATACTCAGTTGCATCTCCATGGCTGCTAAGGTGCCTTGTTCTACTGTCCCTAGATTAAGTGCCAATAACTCCTTATATAGCTCAGGCTGTTGTTCTTGAACCATGAGATTATTGCAGTAGGCCTTGCGACTTAGGGCATCAGCTACCACATTAGCCTTGCCTGGGTGGTAGTGAACACTTAAGTCATAATCCTTAATCAACTCCAACCATCCTCTCTGCCTCAGGTTAAGGTGTGACTAGGTAAAGAATTACTTGAGGCTCTTGTGATTGGTATATATATCACAGTGGTTGCCGATCAAATAATGTCTCCAAATCTTTAGAGCATGCACCACTGAAGCTAATTCTAAATCATGCGTTGGATAATTCGCTTCATGTGGGCGAAGCTGTCTGGACACATAGACCACAACTTTGCCTCCTTGCATCAGCACACATCCAAGGCCTTGATGTGAGGCATCACAATATATCTCGAAGTCCTTGCATACATCTGGTAGGATTAGCACACGGGTGGTGGTTAATCTCTTCTTTAGTTCTTGAAAACTTTCTTCTCAGGCCTTTGTCCATTCAAATTTCTGCTCCTTGAGTAGTTGGGTTATTGGCCTAGCGATTCGGGAAAATCCTTCTATGAATCTCCTGTAGCATCCTGCTAACCCAAAAAAACTTCGCACTTCTGTGACTGAAGTGGGTTGCTTCTATTCCATCACGGCTACTATGTTGGCTGGATCCACGGACACTATATGGCCTAGGAAGCTGATATCTTTTAGCCAAAATTCACACTTGCTGTATTTGGTGTATAGTTGATGTTTTTTCAGCTTTTCCAGAACTAGGCATAGATGGTCAGCATGCTCTTCTGCATGCTTGGAGTAGACAAGAATGTCATCGATGAATATGACCAAAAACTTGTCCAGGTACTCCATGAAGACCTTGTTCATGAGATTCATAAAATAGGCTGGGGCATTAGTTAGACCGTAAGACATGATCGTAAATTCATACAGTCCATATCTAGTGGTAAAAGTTGTCTTTGGAATATCCTCAGCCCTAATCTTCAGCTGATGGTAGCCTGATATTAAGTCTATCTTGGAGAATATGGTGGCTCCCCCAAGCTGGTCAAATAGGTCATCAATTCTGGGGAGGGGGTACTTATTTTTGATGGTTACTTCATTCAAGGCTCGGTAATCCACACATATCCGGGCAGTACCATCCTTTTTCTTCACAAATAGTACCAAAGATCCCCAAGATGAGGAACTAGGTCTGATGAATCACTTTTCATGCAATTCCTGGAGTTGTTTCTTCAATTCTTCTAGTTCATCAATAGTCATCCTATAAGGTCTCTTGGAAACTGGGGTAGCTCCAGGCTTCAAGTTGATGACAAATTCAAGGTCCCTATTTGGTGGCATGCCTAGCAATTCCTCGGGAAATACCTCAGGATAATCTTGTACTACCAGCATTCCTTCCGAAGGTATGTCCTCGCAATGATACACTGCGTGGCCCCAACGATAAGGTCGGTCCACCTTTACTTCTATGGTCAATCTAGGACACTTAGTCAGTTTTACCCTCGTAGTGGCACAGTCTATTACTCCCTGGTGTCTTGCTAACTAGTCCATTCCTAATATGATATCCAAGGTTTGGGAGCTCAGCACTATCAAGTCAACTATGAATCCAAATTCCTCCATAGTGACCTCTACCCGTGGGTAGACTAAAGTAGTAGTGATAATCCTAGCAGGTGAGCTAAGCACCACTGGTTTCTTTAGCGGGTAAGTAGGTAACTTTAGCTTATCCGCATATCCCTTAGCTATAAATGAATGTGAAGCCCCAGAATTAGAGAGTTTGTGCTGGTATTGACTTAACAGAGAATGTACCCATGAGAACTCCCACGGCCTCCTGGGCTTCCTCAGCTGTGATATGACTAACTTGGCCGCGGTTGTGGGTTGGGGTATTCTTGCTAGACTACGAGGTCTATGCCCCTTGCTGGGTCCTGAGGCTTGGCCGCGGGTAGGAATGGTTCCACTATTACCCTTCACTAGAGCCGATTGGCATTGCGGACAACGATAGGCAAAATGACCTTTCTCCCTGCAGTTGCAGCAATTGAGAGAGGCCTCGGGATTTCCACCAGTGAATTGGCCTCCCGAGCGTGGAGCTTGAAATGAACCACTATTTGTACGGGGCGCTGGAGTTGGAGCCTTGGGTTGATTTTACCTTGAGAAAGAGGGGTTATTGAAAAGTTTCTGAATAAATCTTCCTTAGGGCCATTGGGCCATGTTGTAGGGGTGGCCCCCACCTAAGCCCAACCGGCCTGTTAGAGAGTAGTAAAGCCCAATATGGGACATATGTAATGACATAAATACCCTTGAGAGGGATACTCAGATGTAAGGGTAATATTGTAAAAGCACTCCCCATGTGAGTATATATAGCTGCTAGGCCATGGGGGAAACCCCAAGCATTGCTCACTAACTCTCCACTCTTGATTGGCTTCCATATGTTGTATTCGGCCAGCGGCCCCGGGCGAAGACCCTGTACCGCCACGTTGATGATGGTTGTGTCATTGACATCCTTGACTTGGCAGCAGACCTTCGCGAAGCGCTTGAAGTAGGCCCCGGAGCTTCTCCGAGGATTTTTCTTTGATAGTGAAGAGCTGATCCGCGTCAACACGCTCGACGTAGTTCCCCTAGAAGTTGTTGTAGAGGCGGTCGCGGATCTGTTCCCATGCGTAGATGGAGTTTGGCTCTATGGTCGCGGATCGGAGCTCGCGCATTGCCTCTCTTCCTCACCGCCGGCTGAATGTGCCTCCACCGCCGCCATCTCCTCCGCAGCTGAGCTTCCTCCAATTCCTGGCCGTGGGAGCAACTACTCATTGCCCTGAAGCTCTCCCAACCGTCGGCCGAGCTCCTTGTCGCCCGAGCTTCTCCCTCCTCGGAGGCCTCCTCTGCGCCACCACTGGCCATTGCCGTCGGCCCACCTCGGCACCCCTCTGGCTCGGCCAACCGCGCGGTGAGGTTCCTAGCACCCTCCTCCAGCTCGTGCTCCCCTTACTCTCCTTCCTCTTCCACCACGGCGCCGCCGCTCTGTGCCCACCTCGCCGCCGGTCGCTTCAAGCTGCCGCCCGCCCGCCTCGCCGCTACTCCGGCTAATGTGCCACCACCCCTAGCTTCCACATCCCTTACGCAACCCATTTTAGTAGTCACCAATGCCTCCCCGGGCACCGCTTGCTGCTGGCGAGCCTGGCGACAAGCGCCGGCCATTTCCTCTGTTTTGGCCTCAGCCACATCTCACCTCTTCATATTTGTTGCACCTCTTCTGTTAGCCCAGGCCTCCCGCCCATTTGGCTAATTGAGCGCGCATAAGACTTTCAGGCCGCAGGTCCCGAGTTCGACTCAAGTGGCCGCCCCTTTTTCTTGCACGTTTTGTTTTAATTTTCTTTAATCCAATTCAATTAAGAAATATTAAGGAAAATTAGAAAATAATCTAGGGAAGCTAATAAATTTGATTAAGATATAAAACAAGATTGTCTAATATTTAAATTTGGATTAGTTGTCATATATGAATAACGAATGTGGTTTGAGTAATTATCTAAAAGACTAATTACTAATTAAAGGCGTTAATAAGGAAAAATGATTTTGGTTAAAATGTCCAAATTTAATAAAGATTACCCTTAAGTATAATTAAAATATATGCCCAACATTTAACATGCCGCCATTAAATGAATCTTAGTGGTAGATTTTGCTAAATAACAAATATGGAAATATGACCCTGTAAAACAAGCTTTGCCCAAATAAATAAATTTAAATTAAAATAAAGCTAAACCTAAAAATAACTGAAGTATATACAAAATGATATTCGTGCCATTAATTAAATCTTTACGTTAGGATTAGTAAATAATAATGTTGAGCATAATTGTATATAACAAGCTAGGAACCTTACAAATGGATCCTAATTCAAATTAAATTATGCCTAGTAATAACTAAGGGTATATAAAATATCACACCACAAAATGTTATAAACCCAGACTCTAAGATTAATTCGATCAGCTAAAAACTGTATACATCACATATATAGCATATGCCCTAAATATTAACGCCCGACAAAGTAATGCTCTGCTAATCTCATACACCGATTCATAGGTCTAACCCGATTCATGGAATTTCCTTGATAAATACGAAAATAATAAAAGAAGTTATTAATAAAAGGATCGAGTCATCATATTCTACCACCGGCTATGCCTAGCCATCCTCAAATCTGAAGCGGATATTCCTATGGATATTCCTATATCCTAAACCCTTTTTGATATCTGTCTCGGTAGATTTCTCTCCTTCCTTCCTCCCTTCGCTCAAACCTCATTTGACTCTGAAAATAACACACACCAAATCAACCTTGTCTCAAAACACCCATTAACTCATAATAAAGCTAAATTGAGTTTATTCGGATTTATTTGGATATTTTGAGTTATTTGCTTTTTGGATTCAGTCGCTTATCGCGTAATTAGAAACTGGAGTCTCGAAGAATCAATGGATCAAGCGAGATCAAGATCAAGGTGAAGACAAAGACCAGAAGTTCAGGACCATCGAATGAGAAATCTTGGAGTGAGCTTAAGACTGTAATAAACTGCGCAAGGCGAGTCAATACTTTGATCATGTTGAACCTACATTTTCTACAAGTTATTTTTGTTTTAAATTATCAAATTGCATGCTATTATTTCATATGCAAGTTATGTTGCCTTATAAATTCTAGTTACATGCCCATTAATTAGCTTGTTAGTATTACACTCATTTGGAACATTTGAATATCTGAGCCTTGTCACCCTAGCAAAATTATAATAGTAACCTTTCAAAAATAAATCCGTAATCATACGCCATGCTTAGTACTGCTTAGATGCTCGAGGGTGCTAAAATGCCCCAAGCATCACTTTTAACCATGAGAAACTGGTTTGGGCAGTCATGGTGAAAATGACTGGTATATTTTGACATGATTATTTTATGCTCCCAAAACTCCCTACTTGCTTAAATATTTGGGCGGATGGTAAGGGGCTGGTGAGGTGCAGTGGAAGCATAGTGTGTGGATTGTGGTAGAACCGCCCGGATACTCCTAAGGACTGAATCTTGTCATGACCTCCAATGTAAAATAGTACAACCACAAGTCTACAAATTGCAACTTGGCTAAGTAAATCTATCGAAACCCCCGAACTCATCTAACCGGTAGTGGATAGGAGTCGATATTGCAAGGGCAAGGGGTGGCCTAAAGGGACACTGAGTGGAGGTTGAAGTAACTAGCCATGCTAGCGTTGTGGGGAGTGGAGCCCAAAGGCACTAGTAGCCGTGGTTACATCCCGTGCAACGTATGGGACCCACCGCAAGTGGGAGCAGCCCATAGGGTGAGATGACAAAAGAGGCTAGATATTTTGAAAAGTTACTATGATAGTCTACTCAACCACATGCCTAAGGAATCGTGTGGAGCAACGAGCGGATTGTCTCTTGTGGCGAAAGTGTACCAACTCTACAGAGTCAAAACTATTCGAATAGCCATGCCCACGGTCAAGGGCGGACATGGGAACTTAACCAGATATAGTTCTATTTCAAAAACTTTGTGGGTGGAACTGGAAAAGTCGTGGGCAGTGTAAAGCCCTGATTTGTGTTGCCCTGGGTGTCGCCCCAGTGATAATGTAAGCAGTTATAATACTAAAAGGTTAGCATATGGTGCAGAAGCCATGTAACAGTGGTTGGAATCTGGATCATTATTATATTGCATTTTTCACACATTATGTTTCAGTTTAAACTGCTATGTCTCAGGGAATTTATATGTATCATAATTTAAATGCAATTTATGGCAAATAAAATAACCCGAGCCTCTCCTTTGATAAGCCATGCATATTATATAATTGCATCCTGTGTATTGGCTAACGGAGCACGGTGGTTTGTGCTCACCCTCGCTCTCACAATTAATCTAGAGTTAGGAGTCAGATCGCTACACTTCGGCAATACACCAGATCATGATGGCGAAGAAGACAAAGAGGTCAAGAGCTAGGTCACGAACCCCAGTTGGCTGCCTGTGGGCATGTCCTCAGGGTCCCACCTGTGTGCTTCATTTCCGCTGCTGCAATTTATTGATTTTGGCTTAATCGGCCCATGGGTAAGTCTACCATTATATTTACGCTTCCAAATGATATGTAATTTGATATTTAATACTGTATATGTTTGCACTATCTACTGATCCAAAGAATAGTGTGGTGGAATCATAGAGGATTCCGAATTGTAAAATCTGGGTCTTACACGCATGAATGCTCACACAGAGAGGCAGAGCTTTTGCGCTGCTCGATCGGGGCGACGCGACGGGGCAGGGAAACAGGAGGTGGTGGCACTGCTACTGTGGGCGGTGGCAGGGATACAATGGGCGGCGGTGGTTTTGCAAGTGCGCCAGCCGAGGTGAAGCGACAGCTCGGGAAAACTGTGGGCGCGACGACGGAGTCCGTGGGCGACGGGCTTGATGGCTTGCGGGGGCGCGGTGAGGTTCGACGGTGAGCCGTGGCAAATCGGTGATGGCGATGCTTCAACCTCATCGGGGCAGAAGGAAGTGGGAGGAGGACAGAAATGGGCCAGGCTGCTTTGGCCAGTCGAAAGCTCACTTCTTTCATTTTATTTTATTTTATTTTTGAGAGACCATGTGGAGGTGACCCCTTGTGAGTGATGAGTAATTGACATCTGTTTTAGGAAAGTTTGACTTTGGTTTGTGTGGTTCAAGCCAAGTTGTAGTGTAGTGCAGTTGGCTGTGGTTGGACCTGGTCAAACGTGGTTGGACGTGCATGGGACATTTGTTTTCTTTTCAACCGAGTCATTGGGCTATTTTGTGTGTAAGTATTTATTTCTAATGCAATTTTGTGTTATCTGTATCTCGAGCGGTGCTATGTGATGTTTTCTTGTCTGTAATGGTTGTAGAACTTTGAGGCGGAGCCGTGGCGAGGCATGGGATGGCCGGACTAGGCACAGGCAGTGCTGAGGTCAAAGCGGTCGGGATGTGCCGAAGACGGCGAGGACTCGAAGTGGTTGCGAGGCAGGGACAGCAAGAAAAGAGGAAGCTTTCGGGAAGAAGCGTGAGGGGCAATTCGGTAAAATTGACTCAGGCTTGGGAAGCAGATCCGGTTCGAGTTAGCGGGTGAAGCAAGAAATAAAGAGGGTGCTGATTCCCTATTGAAGTATTTGCTGATTCTTTTGCTTAGAAGTGAGAATACCCACTATGTCTTTTGGCCAATCCATTCCTGAAAGAAAAAGGATGAATCAAAGAGTTCCTCCATTACTTAGCCATGCGCTCATGGTTGCTCTGTTTTGCATTTTCTAGGGTTTGGAGGCAGGGCATGTTGATGTTCTTGTATTCCCCTAAGAAAGATGGCTTCAAATTTGTGTCTCCCTGTCATGAGGCTATTTCCCTGCTAGATTGCAAGTTTTATGGGGAAAGGATTCAAAACTCTCATGAGATTTGGTTTTTGTCTCTTCTGCTGATCTCTTTTGGGCAAATTCAGTGTTAACCTTCTCCATTTGTTCTTTGTCTGAATTGTTTTCTTTTTGAGGTCCTTTTGCTATTAAGTTTGTAGTCCTAATGATTTGTCCTGAGGAGAGCAGCAAATTTTCGTGAATTCCCTGGTTTTCGGTTGTTTGTGTCTAGTCAGGTTTCAGTTCGGTTCAGGTTTTTCAGTCAATCTCATGTTTCCTGCTCTGATTTGTTTTTTACCGAACAGCTCTTTCAATCTGTGCATTCACTTCCTGAGATTGGTCAGGTATTTAGTTTGAAATGCTATTTTCTTTTATCAGAGAAGTGTTTGTTCGGCAATTTATCTGTTGATCAGCTCTACTACGGTATTTTCTGTGCCGACAACAGTCAGCCTATTTTCGGTTTACAGTAGGGGCAGTCAGCAGCATGCAGTTTCTAGTCCAGTTCAGTTTCTCAGTTGTTTGGAGTTTAGTCTATTTTCTGCATTTCTTTCTGTCCAGTTTTGTTTCGGTCTTGTCCAGTCCTTCCTACTTTCGGCTGCTGTTTTTGCTGCTTCTTGCCTCCTGTACTGTTTCAGCTCTACCAGTGAAATGAACCTTTTTGCCGTCTAAATTCAGTCCGCTGAAAACTGAAATGCAGAGCCAAAATTGAAATCTTTTCCTGGTCTGACCGGCACCCATATGCAGTCAGACCGGAGGTTATCCGGAGGTCAGACCGGTAGCATGTCTCTGGTCAGACCGGCCACTGCTAGCTGCTCTTTGATGTGTTTTGTTTTAGGTCTGTTTTGCTTTCTCTTCTGTATTGGTTTTCTGTCCTCAGTCAAAACAATTGCAGCTTATTGTCTTTTGAATCTTTTCGGCCAGATTTGATCTTGTTGAGTTTTGTGTTGCAGTAAGCTCCTTCAGGCAAGTCTTGTATTTTTCAATTTTTGGTCGTCTTTCCTGCAGCTTTCAATTTCTACTCCCGGAAAAGCTCTCTTATGGTTTGTGTTCTTTAATTTGGTTCGTTTTCATTTGTGATCTTATCAGTTTCCAGTGAGCATAAACCTTCTTCTTCATAGCTTCTATAGCTATCAGAGAGGAAGTATGTGGATACTTCGGAGTGATTTTTGAAGGCAGCATTCACCCTCCTCTGTTGCCATTTTCGATCCTATAATTTTGTATGTGTATTTGTGTATTTTTATATTTTGTTCATTTTGCTTGCTCACTTCTTCTCCATTCTTTTATTTCCTCATTGCTAAGCTCCTCATTGTATATGTTCATCTTGATGCATGGTTTTTACTATAAATTCTCCTATGCCACTTTATGAATTATCTTTTCATATTCAAATTCTATTTCAATTTGAATATCATCGGTTGTACATTCCACTCCAAAATTAGTGTTTACAAATTATTTTTTCAAAGAAACTCCAATCAAAAGCTGGAGAAAATAAGATATGGACCAGAGTTTTAAATTTTACTCATTTTCAAACTTCCTAGAACTTGGGATGTTACGTTGTGACTGTGATATGAAATATATATGTAAAATACAAAATTGAAATTAGATGCAATTCTTTTATTTTTGCAATGCACATGATATACATTTGGTATAGTGCCTTTAATGTTAGTATTTTTAAAAATTTTAACTCCAAATATATAGATTGGAGTATCAGAGTTGGAATTTGAAGATTTTTGAAATTTGATCCCATGATATTTGGATGTTAAGTCCAAGAAAAATAGTTTAAGATCATTCAATGATTTTGCTCCAAAACCTTAAGTAGCTAGCTAAATTAAAGAAATTTTTCAGGGCACTTTCAATGGTCCTACATAAACAGTGTCAATAGCATTAATTAGTCTGCCATGTAGGATTTACACTGAGGTGGAGGGGGAATTAAAGAAGGGGGAGAGAGAGAGAAGCAGTGTCTCATGCAAGATACTGCTTGAGCACAAAATCCAACACTAAGGGAGAGAGAGGAAGGGAGAGCTTGGCGAAATTTATTATCTAGTCCCACTGATGGACACTATCCACTAAACTTGGTGATGTCTGTAGCTATTTCTTGATGATGTGGAAAGAACGAAAATAGCACAACAGTGTCTACCATTGGGAGTGCCCTCATAGAACTATGCAGTTGTCGATGTCACATAATAATTCATCATTTCCAAGTAGTAAGCATGCATTTTCTCTAACACAAAACAAAAAATGAGCAAGCATATAGGGGACCCCGAGTGTGGAATACCCGAAATCATCGTATATGTTCTGTACTAATCCCATGATCAGTAGCTAGTACACATATTCACATCATTGAGATCACATTCATACACATCGCATATAAATAAGTTATAACAAAAGGGGGGTAATATAATAGTGATGCATAATAAGGTTTAGATCATAGAGCTAACCGGCCAAATAAAACATCAGAGTGTAGAACGAAGTGCAGCAGGAGATTAGTAAATAAGCAAAATAATCCAGTGGTATGCCATCATAACCCATAGGCAACTGACTAAAGTTAGGCCCTAGAAAGACCATGTGAAGGTCACCCCATGGTTGTGATGAGTAATTGACCTCTGCTTTAGAGTTGTGTATAGGCTAAGTTTGGTTTTTAAGGTCTGTGCAGAAGTTTGCTGGCTTTATGACCTCTGTGTTCATCTTTGTGATTAGCACCTACTGCTGTGACTTGGTGGTCGTAGGTGCCGTTATGACTTGGTGCCATTACAACTCAATGGTCGTAGGTGTTGTTACTACTTGGCGGCCATAGGTGGTATTATGACTTGGTGGTCATAAGTGCTTTTACGAGTTTCTCTTTACAACTGCTGTTGTGTGTCTCTGTGATCGGCAGTCATCCTTACAGCCATGTGGTCGGTAGTGGCATTTACGACCATGTTGTTGGTAGTAGGTTTTATGACTTAGTGGTCGGCAGAGGCTGTTATGACTTCATGGTCGATACTCATAGCTCTGTCTAACCATGGTCGATAGTCGTAGCTCTGTCTGGCCGTGGTCGATAATCGTAGCCCTGTTTGGCTGTGGTTGATAGTCATAGGTTTGTCTAGCCATGGTCGAAAGTTGTAGCTTTGTTTGGCTGTTGAGAGACCATGTGGAGGTATCCCCATGTTTGTGATGAGTAATTGACAGTTGTGTTAGAGAGTTTGAGTTTGTTTTGGGTATTCTTGGGTTGAGTACCTTTTACTTATGCTTATATTGATTATGCTGTTTCGTGCGGTGCTATGTGACGGTTTGCTTGTCTGTGTAACTACAGGACTTTGGAGCTAGGTCATGGTGAGGCAAGGAGGACCAGGACTAGGCACAGGAGGTGTTGAGGTCCAAACGGTCGAGGATGCCAAAGATGATCGAGGCTGCCGAGGTGGTTGCGAATCGGGAGACGAGGAACCAGAGCTGGAGCTACTGGTGGAGGGCACGATGGGCGACGATGAGAGAACCGGGACTAGGCTCAGGGAGGAGTCGAAGGTCCAGACGGTTGGATGTCGGTTGCGGTCGTGTGCGACGGAACAGACCAGGACTAGACTCAGGTGGAGTCAAAGGTATCGGTCGGAGTCAGGTGGACACGATGGGCAGCGGCGAGGTGGATCGGGACTAGGCTCAGGGAGGAGCTGAGGTCTAGACGGTCAGGATGCCGGGTGCGGTCGTGTGCAATGGAGCGGACTGGGACTAGACTCAGGGAGGAGTCGAGGTCCAGACAGTCAGGATGCCTATTGCGGGAAGCTTCCGGGAAGCTGCTTGAGGAGCAATTTGGAGAATTGACTCAAGTGGCTGGTTTTCCCTCCAAAATTGAGTGCTTTGACTTTTGCCTCATATGTGGGAGAGGTTGGAAGTGAGGTTTGGCCTGCACTTCTTGAATTTCTTCTTTAAGGGAGTGAGCACCTCTATTTAGTGGAGAGGAGTTGGCTATGAGCAGTGATAGAGGTGGAGTGAGTAGTTCTGGAGAGCAACGAGTGAGCAGTGAGTGCTCTATGTGTATGCGTGTGTTCTCAGACAATCATGTAGTGAGCAAACTCCTTTTCCCAACTACGTATGGGGACGTAGTGGTTGTAAACCTCATGTAATCTTTCATTGCAATGAATCCATTTGAGTTTTCATGAGTTTCAGTTCGTTTCTGTTTTCTGCTGCTCTCTGTTGATTCCTTTGATTTTGAGTGAATCCTGTTTGTTGAGACGGTTTTTGGTTGCTCTGTGATGGGAAAATACTCAAGGCCATTTGGTTATTCTAATCCCAAGAGCTTATGCAAGAATCATGAGCATTCTCTTCTCTCAGTGGAATCCTCTCTTTTCCCCTGTTCATTCAGAGTTAGGGTTTTAAGGTAGGGGAATGATGGATCTTTGATTTCCTGGTGAAATGTTTGCTCTAGGCGTGTGAATTCTTGTTGTGAGATCATCTCCAGTTGAGATTCAAAGGTGCATATTCAAAAGACTAGAGAACCATGAGAAAGTGGCACTTTGTCTCTCCAGCAGACTGGTTTTTAGAAAAATCATTTTGCTGTTGTATTTGAGTCTTTGTCTGCATTTTCCTTTCTCTGAGGTCTCTCTGCTATTTGATTTGAAGTCATCATTTTGAGTAGAGAAGAACAGCTGGCTTGCAAAAATTTCTGTGGTTTTCATTAGTCTCAGTATCCTCTGTTCAATTTTCAGTCTGCGCAGATTTCTGCTTTGCTGTCCACCCTCGGGAATTTGGGACCCGGTCTGACTGGTCCTTTGCCTACGGTCAGACCAGACCACTCTTAGCGATCGGACCGCTAACCCTAGCGGTCAGACCGGAGTGTCCATGGCGGTCTGACCAGTGTGGCTTGATCGGTCAGACCGGCCGTAGGCTTGCAGTCAGACCGGCCGGAGTATGGCGGTCAAACCGGTGACCAGCCGACGGTTAGACCGGTTTTATACCGGCCTGGCTTGCACTGTCTAACCAGCCTAGCATGTTTATCTCTGTTTTTATTCCCTTCTGCCTAATTTGCTTTAGTGCCTATGTCTTGCTTTCACCTCTATTAATTTAAGTTTCCAGAGAGCTTGAATCTTTCATTTCATAGCTTCCATATCTATCGAAAAGGAAAGGTTGAGTGGATACTTTGGGGGCAAATTTTAAAAGGCACCACTCACCCCCTCTTTTGCCATTTCCGATCCTACAATTGGTATCAGAACCGGTTAACTCTTCCTCATAGATCTTAACTATCCCTTTTGGAAGAGTCGGATGGAGACCTACATTCAGGCTCCGGGCTATGCTATTTGGCGCAAGGTTAAAACACGCTTTGTTGTTCCTGCCGATGAGAACATCAATGCAGCAAACATGCCCGATGTTGAGGCGAATGCTAAGGTAAAGAACATCATCATCCAAGATTTGAGCCGAAATGAGTTTGATCGCATTTCTCATCTTTCATCTGTCTTCGATATTTGGGAGACCCTCGATGCTTACCATGAGGGCACCACCCAAATTAAGATGGTACGACAGGACCAGTTCAAGCAAGATTACAACAAGTTTGGAATGCTCGCTGGAGAGTCCCTGGATGAGTGCTTTGCGAGGTTCCACAAGATCTTGAGAAACCTTCGAGCGGTCGGTCTCACATACCCCGACTCGGACAACGCTCGCCAAATGCTTTCGGCATTGGATTTGCATGTTTGGGAGATGAAGGTGACCACCATCAAGGACATGATAGATCTTTCGACTTTGACTCTTGACGCGTTGTACTCACGCCTCAAGACTCACGAGATTGACATTGTCTCTCACAAGTCGAAGTCTCAGTCGATGGCTTTGGTCACTGATCCCAGTCCTGCCTTTGGATCTTTTGTTGACACTGCTTCGGGTTTCTCTCTTGCTGCTTAGTGTGAAATTGAGATGATAATCTAGAGCAGCTTCCAGAAAACCAACTAGCTCTCTTAGCCAGAAAATTCTCCCATGCATACAAGAGATTTAGGGAGAGAAAGTGAGGAGGAGAACGTGTGATTTGCTTTGAGTGTGGTGGCCCCAACCACATTCGAGCAAACTGCCCGAAGCTGGAGGGCAAGAATGACTATGGTGGTTTGAGCAAGAACGACTACACCGATAAGAACCGCAACAAGAAGGCCCCAAGCAAATAGAAGAAGTTCTGCAACCTTGGCAAAGCCAAGAAGCTCTTCCATCGCGTCCTCACCGCCTTCGACAACATCGACCTCAACGATGGGAAGGACGAGCAAGATCCCAAGTGTGGCGACGACTTCTCCGGCATGTGCTTCATGGCCCTCGAGGGCGATATCAGCGACAGCAAGCTCTATTCCGACTCCGATGAGGTATACCCTTCTTATGACTAGCTTAATGAGGCTTTTCTTAAATTAGGAAGATTTCATGCTAAATCTAGAGCTAGGTGTAGTGAGTTAGAGAAGGAAGTAGAGAGCTTATCACGGGAGTTTACTTCACTTAGATCTGCTCCCTCCCGTGATGATTGTGATGTATGTTCTGCTTTGCTTGGTGACATGGAGAAGCTAAGGACATTGCATGATAGTGTGACCTCTGTGCTTGACATGATTAAGGTGGAGAATATTAGTCTGCTTGCGGAACTAGAGATGAGTAGGGTAGCCGCTCTTTCATCTACTGTTGTTGAGACTATTTCTTGCACCTCATGTGAGGATAAGGATAATGCCTTTAGAGGTCTTTATACCATGCTTCTTGATCTGCTAGAATCATGTGAAAGCTGCATTAATTTGAAAATGAACTTAAAAAGGCAGATCATAAAATTGCTGAACTACAAGCTTTTCTTCTTGAGCCCATTGCTTCATGTATGAACTGTCCCAAGCTGACTGTTGAGCTTGAATCTGTTTCTAAACAGTTTCAAGAATTGATTGATGACAACAACAAGTTAGCTCGATATGCTTCTAAGGACCCTGCTAGCTCACCATGCAATAATTGTGACAAACTAAAATCTGACTTGATTGCATTGGAAGAAAAATGTGTGAAACTGACTAAGGACTTACTAGAGAAGCCACATTCTTGTTGTGATGCTTGTGCTAAGATGGGGGAGAAGCCCAAGGGTAAGGTAGAGACGCATAGGCACAAGAACCAAATGGCTAGCAGAAGGACTGTCCCTTCTGAGGCGGCTATGCATGCACATGCCATCCGTTCTTCTGTTGTTGGTTTTTCTTCTACTCCCTTACCTTCTGCTGTCTCTTCTTCCCCGTGCTCTTCTTGCACCTCACTCTTTCGGGAGTGTCAGTATCTTATGAACACTCTTGAGAGATTTTTTGGAGGCAAGAAGAAGCTAAATCTTATTCTAGACCAATCTAAGATTTGCAAATTCAATCAAGGTCTAGGATATGATTTTTTTGAGAATGTTAGGAAGCATCCACCTACTGTTCTTAGACCTATAGCAGCAGGTGTGATCGAGGTCGAGCCCAGAACTAAGAAAGTTCAATTCAATTCTGCGAGCTTTGTCCAAGGGATCTCTGATAGTAAGGTGGTTACACCTGTTGCTTTCACTTCTTAGAAAGCGAAGCTCTATCGTGCTATTTCTACCTCTCATAAGGTGAAGTAGCATTGTACCTTTTGTCAAAAGGATGGACACTTGGTCGAGAGATGCTTCAGGCACGCCAAGATCGCGCGTAGAGACCGTGTTGAGGCTCTTAGGCGTATTCAGAGTCAGTCCCAGACCTTGAGTGCACCTAAGACCAACACGAGGTCTTCAGCTTGATGGGTTTGGGCAGCATCGAGGACTTGGTTTTTCTGAGTTTTCTGGTTTTCATCCTCGATATGCCTCTGGTCATGATATCCACCGTTCTGAGGGTAGGTCTCATTTCCCCCGTCGAGAAGGCTACCCGCGGTGAGATCAGCATGTTGCTAGTGCTCCGACTCTCTCTTTCATAGCAATCGGACCCAACAATAGCTTCAGGTCTGCTCGTAGACCTTCTGACTCTTTGAGTGACAGAGAGCGTAGAGTAGTTAGAGGTCAGTCGTGTGTGACTACTTCTTTTGCTTGTCGTGTGACTCAGTATTGGGTGCCAAAATCTCTTTTGATTTATCCTAGTACTAAGCTATCTCTCTGTTTGACTCAGGTTCGTCAGGCTGGAAAGGGAGAGGTTTGGCTTGTGGACTCCAGTTGTTCTCGTCATATGACCGGGGATTCTCATTGGTTCTCTTCCCTAGCCCGAACTCCAGGTGATAAGACTATCACCTTTGGAGACGTTTCGTCTGGGCACGTCATCGTTAAAGGTACTGTGCACGTTAATGATTCATTTATTTTAAAAGATGTTGCTTTAGTGAATAAGTTGTAGTACGATTTGCTTTCTGTTTCCCAGCTTACCAATGACGGTTTCGAGGTTAGCTTTAAGAAAAATGCTTGCAAAATTCTTGATTCTTCGGAGAGTCTGGTTTGCGGAATTTCTAGATATGGGAGGATCTTTCGTGCTGATTTTGTTGAGTCTTCTGGTGATCCTCTTAGGTGATTAGTTGCTTCAGAGTCCCGTGATCTTACTTTCTAGCATAGGACACTTGGTCATATTGGATTTGACCATTTGACTCGAGTTAGCGGCCACGATCTCATTCGTGGTCTGCCTAAACTCAAGATGGTCAAAGATCTTGTTTGCGCTACTTGCCGACACGGCAAGATGGTTGCTGCTTCTCATCCTCCGGTCACAGTGACTATGACCAATGCACCGGGACAGCTGCTCCACATGGACATAGTTGGACCAGCTCGAGTGCAGTCAGCAGGAGGGAAGTGATATGTTTTTGTCGTGGTCGATGACTTCTCGAGGTATTCTTGGGTGTTTTTCTTAGCCTCGAAGGATGAGACGTTTACCCATTTTCGGGGTTTGTTTAGTAGGCTTTCTGTTGAGCTCCCAGGTGCCTTACGAGCGATCTGCAGTGACAATGGCACGGAGTTCAAGAATTGCACGGAGTTCAAGAATTCCTACTTCGAGAGGTTTTGCGATGAGACAGGTGTTGAGCACCAGTTCTCTTCTCCATACATCCCCCAGCAAAATGGTATTGTGGAGAGGAAGAACTGTACCTTGGTCGAGATGGCCAGGACGATGCTTGATGAGTACTCTACACCGAGGAAGTTTTGGGCTGAGGCTATAGCCACCGCGTGCCATGTTTCCAAAAGAGTTTTTATCAGGGCACACTTGCATCGCACCTTTTATGAGTGGAGATATGGGCGAAAGCCCAGCGTCTCGCATTTTCGTGTGTGTGGTTGCAAGTGTTTCATTTTGAAGTCTGGGAACCTAGATAAGTTCGAGTCACATTCTTGTGATGGTATCTTTCTAGGTTACTCGACTTCTTCGCAGGCTTATAGGGTCTGGAAGTGCGAGTCTAGTAAAATGGTAGAGACCTGTGAGGTGACCTTCGATGAGGCTAATCCGGGGACTAGGCCCGATATCTCAGGTTCTTTAGAGCAGTCCAAGACTATCTTTGTGGATGATGAGGATGATGGAGATGAGGGTTGTCTACCCGATCCAGTTCCTCCTCCCCTTGAGGTGCCTGCTTCCACCACTGCACCTCGAGGAGATCAGTCCATACCTTCTGCTTCTTCTGGAGCCAGTGGCTCTGTTCCTACCTCGTCAGCTCATGAGGTAGAGGCCACTTCTTCATCTCATCCAGGACCTCCCCGATATATCTAAAATGATCATCCTTCAGAGCAGATGATTGGAGACCTCTTTGAGCGTATCACACGCTCAAAGTCTAGCATGTTTTTCTCTGTTTTTATTCCCTTCTGCCTGATTTGCTTTTTGTGCCTATGTCTTGCTTTCACCTCTGTTAATTTAAGTTTCCAGAGAGCTTGAATCTTCCATTTCATAGCTTCCATAGCTATCGTGAGGAAAGGTTGAGTGGATACTTTGGGGGCAAATTTTAAAAGGCACCATTCACCTCCCCTCTGTTGCCATTTCCGATCCTATAGCTGTGGTCGATAGTCATAGCGCTTTGCCTGTGTGATTGTAAGTCGTAGTGACTAGGTCTGTTAAAGTCGTAGCCGCTATGAGCGATGGTCGTTGCGTCTATTACGTGGTCGTAGCACTTGTTTCATGGTTGTAGCAATATTTGCGATGGTCGTAATGACTTGCTGAGTGCTCGTATACCACTGGTAGGATGTCATGGGCTACGACTACTTCTGTATTGTGCATCAGAGTAGTTGTAAGTTGTTTTGAAACCAGTGGTTTGCTGAGATTGCTCTCTGGAATTGATTCTGATATATGCAAATTGATGAACCTTGTTCATAGTGCGGTGCTATGTGATGTTTTGCTTGTTGGTGAATGGTTGCAGGACTTTTGAGCTAGGTCATGGTGAGGCGTGGAAAGACTGGGACTAGGTACAGGGAGGTGTTGAGGTCCAAAACGGTCAGGAGAAGCCGAATATGACTAAGGCTGCAAGGCGGTTGCAAGCATGGTCGGCAAGAAAAGTAGGAAGCTTCCTGGAAGGTGATGGAAGGGCATTTTGGTAAAGTGCTCAAGACCTGAAAAGGAGGTGATTCTGTTAAAGCATTCTTGTCCTGTATGTGTTAATGGGTGTGTAAGAAAACCCGGTGGTAGGTAGGGGGTTAATGGGTTATCTCCGGCAGCAAGAGGCTATGAAAGGAGTTGGAGAGCCACCCTTCCGTGTGATCTCCGATGTTCTTGTTTTCTTGCGTGCATTCATGTTTGGAGTTTGGTATGGAGCACTTGTGCTCCTGGTCCTTCTAGATGGAGTGGCTGTAGACTCATCTCTTAGAGTAATATATTATCTTTCTATCTCTGTTTATGTTTGCTTGCTTAGAGTTGAGTTGGGTGTGGACGTTTTGGATGTCATCTCTTTGTTCTTCGGTTGACTTTTTACTTTCTTAATTTGAGAGTTATTTCAATTGTTTTGTTGATGATCTGACCTGCCTGGTGTTGGGAAATCATATATGAAGCCAGCTTGGCAATTCTATTCCCACTTGCATGGTCTGATTGTCTCCTTATCCTCTTAGTCTCTGTTTTGGGCGTTCTTGGTCAAATATTATGAAGATCTCATTTCAGTTGCTAAGTTTTTAATTAAAAATCAAAGCAACCTCTTGAGATCCTCATCTTCTTGTGTGCAAAGTTTCTTGGCCAATTGATTTTTATGTCGAAAATTATTTGAAATCTTGGCCTTGTGGTCGTGCGCCTCACTAACCCTACTCTGTTTTTTCGAGAACGTTACGACCACGTTCAGTTCTGTTGGTCCCCATGTTTTGACTGCTTTTGATCTCATTGATCTTCTGGTTGTAGAGTCGTTTCGACCACGAAATTGTTTTATATGAAATTTCGATGAATTAGCAGTACCTTAGGAACATGCACTTATGACTTGACGGCCTGTCCGATATGCCTGGCACTCAAGGTTTACCACCCTTGTGAACAGCGATTAAAAAAACGTGTGAACAGTGAAGTAACAAACCACGCTCCAAATCAGCGTCCTCCGCCCGGCCGGTACGTAGCAGCGTGGCGTTGGACTTCCAGGCCAATGGGGACGCAGGCGCCAGGCGGCGGTGCATTTCCCGGTCAACGCCATGTGGACGCGTAGCTCCTCCCGGAAGCGCCGCCCCACATGGTACCTTGCAGCCGACGCCGGGCCGGTGAGTGATCTTGATTAGCCTCCTCTTCCCCTAGTCTTAGTCATTCCTTCCTGATTTCTTTGCTGAATCGATTATTAGTGATGCAATTGGTGTTTCTCAAAATTTAGCTTAGAACCAGCGTTAATGTGTTAATGTGCGCGGTCGGGAACATTGAGCATCCTGATTCCTGACTCCTTAGTAGAATTAGGAAATTAGTGACGCATGAAAATAATAGTAGCAGGCTAGCAGCTGAGGTAAATATATGCAGATAATATCTTCACCGGCATCGAAAAAGGAACAAACTTTCAGTACATGTGTATAACTAACCCTTGATCTACATCTACTTAACTGTAATTAAATGAAATGCCCCAGAAAATTTCAAATCAATTTTGTGTTTTCTCCTGAATTTTTGAGTGATTTTTGAGCCCTTTCCCTTTTCGGAAATTCCCATTGAAAACCCGCTTTCCATTCTCGGCAGTGCGCTTCCTCTTCTCGGTGGCGCCCCCTCCTTTTCCGCCTTTTTCTCGCGCATGCGCACGCGCTGTGCACAGAGCTCCGCCGCGCCACGCTTCGCGCCGGCCACCTGCGGCCGCACCACGTCGCCCTTGACCGTGTCGCTAGGTCCTACCGCGGTCCCACCTGGCAGTCCCCGCCACTTCTCGCTCCTCCGCACACTGCGCCATTGCCCATCTTGGTCGCTCACCTACTCCCGCTCATTTACTCATGGTGACGCAGTCCTGTTGCTCAGACTAGACGCCGCGCCAACCCCCGCAGCTTCCCCAGGCCGCCTGCAGAGCCGTAGCACCTCCCACACCGCGCCATTACTTCCCCCATCAGCTCTGAACTGCTCCCTCATCACCAGCTCCTTCTGTGCCTTCTTAAGCCGAACCAGCCCCGCTATAAGCTTCCCTACACTTCTAAGATCCTCCCCAAGTAGCCGATTGAAGTATAACCGCCTGCATCACCGCCGATCAGCTTCTTCATCGCTGGGGAACTCCCGAGCCCCATTCCTCCGTATTTCAGTTAAACTTCAATTGCATTTGCTGATTTGCTCCCCTCTGTTCCTTGATCATGATGGTGGACCCTATCGGCCGAGTGCGTCTCTCCCTTGCCCTGGCAGCGAAGCTCGCCGTCAACCGAAAGGGGACTGTTGTGGCCAGCTCACCAGAGGGCTCCCCAGCTCAAACCACCACCACCACCGTGTTCCCCTCACCCCAGAGATGCTCCAAACACTACCAATTTGCCCGGAGCGCCGCCGATGGCCTCTGGCGCCTGAAAATCGTCGTCGTCTTCTTCCCAGCCTGACACACTGTGGCTTTGGGCCGGCCTGACACTGTTCATCCGATTTTCCAAGCTTTTTCTTTTTCCAAAAATCCAGAAAATCCCAAAAATTCCCAAATTACACCATTTTGTTCATTTTGATGCCTTGAACCCATTTTTGACCTTCAATCCACCAAATTATTTCCACAAAAATTCAAAAACCCCTCATTTGAATTTTAATGCATTTTATTCCTTTTTAATAGATTTATTTTTTCCTCGCTTGATTTGACTCAAGCCAGACTTATGTTATGTTTGTGTGTTTGCGCTAGCTTCAGAATTTTTGGAGGCTACTGTGCAAGGTCCAGATCAAGGAAGCGTGGGTTACGAGGTTACCGAGCTAGTCGAGTATCAAGGCAAATTGCAAACCTCTAATCATGTTGAAATCCCATGTCAATTCATTTATGTCCTTATAATATTTGCATTATGATTATTTATGAAATATTAAATTGCTTAAAATAAAATGTTTAGAATGCCATGCTAATTAGTTACTTCCTACCACCGATAAATGACATGTTAAATTGTATCCATGCCTTTGTCAACCCAAGAAATATTCAATTATGGTATAAACACCTATATTATATCTCATGCACATTTTTACACTACTAAGATTGTGGCCGCGGGCTGGTAGGGTTAAAAAGCTGGAGTCTAGGGTGGAGGTGTTGTGGGACACTGCGAGACGGTCTTCGTCCACCACTTTACCCTAGGGTTGTGGAAATGTAAGGACTAGACCCTTACGCTGAGCAAATGACATATTGACCGCTCAACCACAGGTGTTGACTTGTCAACCCTGGTTTAGTAGCTGCTCAACTCGAGTGAAACCCTACATTGGAAGTTGGTGTGGATCGATAGATCCAAACTGGATAACGATAGGTCTCCACAACTCGGGCCTGGCGTTCCGTGCTGGCCAACGGATACCCGAGGTTGCGCGAGCCCCAAACCTATAGGGTAGAGTGTATACCAAGGATTGAGCAGTGAAATGACCCGGTTCCTTAACTCAGTCATGAGGGTTAAGAATGCTTGTGGGTAAAGTTGGGCAACTCTGTAAAGTTAATAAAAAGGTATTCAAATACGCCGTGCTTCTAATTAAAGGAGTTGTGTCTTTGGGTGATTCCAGCAGCGAGGCATAAGTAGTTTTCATAAGTGTTTAAACTGATTAGTTGGTTAAACAATCTTGATCAAAACCCCTTAATCTTAAGGAGTAGACTTTGGTTTTGGTTTCCAAAAATGTGTACAAATAAAAATACATCCACTCAAACTAATAAAACAAGTATACTCCCATCCTTTGGTGATCCATGCAAGTAGCTAAGTTAGGGTTTGTACCTTTGTGACTTGCTGAGCTAGTTAGCTCACGGTTTGCTAAACCCTTCAGAGCATCAAGAAGCAGACAAAGGTTTGCCAGTCAAGGAAGCTCCAGCAGAGCCTTTCTTCGACGAGGATCCATGGTTGTAGGTCTTCGCCGCACTCGAGCTCCTGGCGTTTCTTGTATTGTAATATATTTCGGGCTTGCACGCCCGTTGCAGTAAAACTCGGTTGTTAAACCTTATATTGTAATCTAAGTTGGCTCTTTTGTTGTAAGCATGTGCTGTGAAGATATTCTCTCGCTTGACGCTCCGTAACTGGCCAAGCTTGGGTAGTTGCGAATGCCGGGTCATGGCGCCCCTGGAAACGGGGGTGTTACAAGAAGTGCTATCAGAGCAGGCTGCTTGACCGTAGGTTGAGACCTAAGGCAACCTAGGAGCAGGCTGCAAAACCTAATTCAAAACCCTAAAAGCAATTTGCAAAAAACCTAATTCAAAACCCTAAAAGCAGTTTGCAAAAAATATAAGTATTATTGTTGTCTTGTCCTCTCTCTTTGCTGTCGTATCTGTCTTAGTTTACTTCAGCTTAATTTTTACTTTTGCAAAAAATTTAATGCTAGTCTTGTCTAACTTCAAATTTTCATTTTCGGCAGATGGTGCACTTCGTTCACTCTCGGCCAGAGCGTATGGAGGGTTGGCCCTCTAAGCTTTGGGAGATGCAGTAGTACCTTGGAGCAGATGCTACCACAAGCCCGAGTTCCACGCTGTCAGCCATTTCTTTGTGGAGGAGAGGTACGAGTGGAAGGCATGGGTGACTCTGATCCCATTGCCTATCCGCCCCGACCAAGAGAGGAGGTTCATCGCCCGCTGGATCAAGCAGGAGGATGCTGTGCAGGATACAGCCAGGAGGGCTGCGATCTACTTGTACGGCTACTACGACATGGAGCTGGCTGAGTCTCCCTTCGACCTGCTCCCACAGTCGCTCCACGGTGAGACATCCTTCAAAGTGCCTCAGTTCCGTGAGGAGGACGACCCTCGCCTACAAGGGATCGCTAGTGTTGTGGTGCAGCAGGAGTTTCTCTACGAGAGGGCAGTGGAGGAGTCTTGGGCTTTGCAGAGGCAGCTTCTCCAGGCCCAGCAGGAGGTGAAGCAGCTCTGCACAGCTCTTGTCCGCTTCGAGACGATCGTGGCGGGAGAGATGTTGGATTGCGACGAGTCCCCCGACATCCCTTCTTCGTCATCTTCAGTGCCGTCCCAACCGAGGCGCAGGCTGATTGCGAGGGAGTGCCGTGCTCGGTTCTGCCCTACAGCACCCCGCGCCCTGCTAGCCACGGACGTCATCGAGGAGCAACTCGAGTAGTCAGAGTTCGCTAGTTTAGTTGGAGCCAGAGTAGTAGTGCCTTTTGTTTGTAAAGCAAGTTGTACTATGAACCCTAAGTGGTGGGTGTGCCACTTGCTTATTGTAAAATTTATGTTAATTACCTCTTAACTTGTTTGTCTACTATCATTATTTCCTTTGCCTTCACCCAATTCGTGCTATACTTACCTTGAAATTCAATATCTTACTTATCTACTCCTTGTTTGTAAAAGCCGCTGCAAAGCTAACTCCAAGATTCCAATGGGTAGAATCCAAGCAATCAGGATGGATCCAAGGTAGAGCAGACAGCCGACAGAGCAGGGTGCACCTGCGAATGATCAGCCGACGTTAGCCAGCATTCTTTAATGAAAGAATAGAACCGATTTCAGGCAGAACAGAACCAGGCCAGGATATTGGAACAACACACTACACACCGCCGATTTTCAGAACCTGATCCTCCGGCAGCGGAGGATTGATTGGTAGATGTGGAGAGAAAGCTTCAAATAGTATAGTGCGATGATAAAGAAAAAGTCCTGTATGCTTCGCATCAATTACAAAGACCTACTGCGACTTGGTGGATCAGCTACCAACGCATGCAGGAGAACAGGGAAATCACTTGGGAGGAGTTCTCAAATTCCTTCCGTAGAGCACACATTCCACATGGGGTTATCGAGGCCAAATGCCAAGAGTTTCTGGCGCTCAAGTAGGGTGGGAACTCCATGATGGAGTACCTGCACCAATTCAACCACCTTGCTAGGTACGCCCCAGAAGATGTCAGCAATGAAGACAAGAGGGTAGAGAAGTTTAGAGCAGGGTTACAAAAATCCTTGAAGTATCATATCTCTGCTATGGACTTCAAAGATTTAGCCGCTATGGTAGACAAGCTCATCAACTCCGAGGAGGCCAGAAATAAAATGGAAGAGCGAAAAGTGATGCACAGGCCTTGGCCATCATCACCTATCACACAACGAGGGAGAACAACAGGGTCACCCCAATTCTGACCGCAATTTCCACAATAATTTGTACTTCTTCCCCGAGCTCAGTCCACCCAACCCCAGCAATACACTGTGCCTCAACCAATGACACTCAGATGTCACGTCTGTGGCGGAAATCACCTTGCAAACAACTGTCTGCGAAGATCCAATGCTTGTTTCCACTGTGGGAAGATTGGTCATTTTAGAGACCAATGCCCTAGGAGGACACTGCCATCTGAGGTGGCAAAGGTGCAAGTCCGCAACTAGCAATAGGATGTCAAGCCGTAGGTGGGCACCAATGCCCCAAGAGGAGGTTTCTTGCAGACGAGGCCACCAAGACCCCAGGCACCAGCAGGAATGACACGTTATGCCCCTGCAGGCAGGGGCAAGGGTAATACAAGATCCACCTATCAAGCTAGAGTGAACCTTGTGTCCGCTGAAGATTCCGCCGAAGCAAGTGACGTCATTGTGGGTATGTTCCCTGTCAACTCCGTACCTGCATTAATTTTATTTGATCCTAGTGCAACGCATTCATTCATATCAAAGAGTTTTGCTACAAGAAATCAGTTGCCACATGTTTCCCTATTAAAACCCTATGTTGTCCAAATCCCTGGGATTAGGATGGAATCCCACTTTGGGTGTGGTAATATTAGCATGAGAATACAAGGGATAGTGTTTAGAGTAGATCTGCTGCTACTAGACATGAAAGGGCTAGATGTCATCTTGGGCATCAATTGGCTAGCTAAAAATAAAAGCAAGGTAGATTGCGAGTCCAAGACAATGACCTTAGTTAGTCCATAAGGCTAGAAAGTGATGGTAGAGACAAACCAAGAAGTGATAAAGAATACAAAGAAGTGTGTACTTAGCACATTGACAGCTGCAGTTGATCATGTACCATTAGTGCAAGAGTACCCAGATATGTTTCCAGAAGAACTACTAGGAAGACCGCCTGACAGACAGATTGAGCTAGCTATAGAACTGATTCCTAGCACCAAGCCAATCACCAAGCACCAATACAGAATGGCAGCTAGCAAACTAAAAGAACTCAAGAGGCAGTTAGATGATTTGCAAGAGAAGGAGTTTATTCAGCCAAGTGTCTCACCTTGGTCCACTCCAGTATTGTTTGTTAAGAAGAAGAATGGGGACTTGAGGATGTGTGTCAACTACCGAGGGTTGAATGTTGTTACCATCAAGAACAAATATCCTTTGCCAAGAATTGATGACCTGTTTGATCAACTTAAGGGAGCCAAGGTGTTCTCGAAAATCGATCTGCGCTCAGGTTATCATCAACTTAAGATCCGAGAGCAAGATCGAGAAAAGACAGCCTTCGTCATGAGACACGAATTGTATGAGTTCACAGTCGTGCCTTTTGGTCTTACCAGCACCAACGTATTTCATGAATCTGGTGTATATGGACCAACTGGACTATTCTGTAGTAGTCTTTGTGGATGATATTCTGATCTACTCCAAGAGCGAAGAACACAAGCAGCATCTTTATATAGCATTGTCAAGATTAAGAGAACATCAGTTGTATGCCAAATTCGATAAGTGCAATTTCTGGATGAAGGAAGTTGTTTTCTTAGGCCACATCATATCAGAAGAAGCAGTCAAGGTAGATCCAGAAAGAGTTAAGCAATCATGGAATGTAAGCAACCCGAGACGGTAACTGAAGTGAGGAGCTTTCTTGAATTGGCGGGTTATTATCGCCGATTCATAAAAGGGTTCTCAAAAATATCCCATCCCCTCACCCACTTACTCAAGAAAGACAAGCCTTTCACTTGGACAAATGATTGTGAAAAGAGTTTTCAGTAGCTAAAGACCAAGCTAACCACAACACCTGTCTTGATTTTACCAGACCCAAAAAGAAAATTTCAGATTTATTGTGATGCCTCAAAGCAGGGTTTAGGATGCGTGTTGATGCAAGACAGAAAAGTTGTGGCGTATGCATCAAGAAAAATGAAGCTACATGAAGAGAATTATCCAACACATGATTTAGAACTAGCAGCATTGGTGCATCCACTCAAAATTTGGAGGCACTACCTCCTAGGAAATCGTTGCAAGATATTCTCTCATCATAAGAGCTTGAAGTATATTTTCACATAGCCAGAGCTGAATATGAGATAGTGAAGATGATTAGACTTGATCAAAGACTATGATGTGGAACTCCAATACCATCCAGGCAAAGCAAATATCATTGCAGATGCACTTAGCAGGAAGATTCATCAGAATAAAACCAGTGCAGCAGAGTACCCGCCTGAGTTGCAGAGGGATATGCAACGACTGAACCTAATAATCGCAGAACAAGGATGTGTGGCAGTGCTAGAAATTCAACCTCAGCTGACTAACCAAATCAATGCAGCGCAAGATGAAGATGAAGAAATTCAGAAGCTCAAGAAGAACATCCAAGAAGAAGGTTCAACAGAATGTGCAGCAGACGAACGTGGAATCCTCACTTTCCGTGGTCGCTATTGCATACCCAACAAGAGAGAATTGAGGGATTTAATCCTAGCTGAAGCCCACTCTTCTCAATTCTCAACTCATCCAGGAGGTACCAAAATGTACCAAGACCTAAAGAAGAAGTACAGGTGGAATGCGATGAAGAAAGAAGTAGCTGAATATGTGGCAAATTGTGATATCTGCCACAAGATCAAGATAGATCATCAAACGCCCTCGGGATTGTTACAGTCTTTGCCAATTCCCAAATGGAAGTGGGATAGTATCGGCATGGATTTCATTACGGGACTTCCCAAGACTCGTCAAGGCTATGATGCTATCTGGGTCATTGTTGATAGATTGACCAACGTGGCTTATTTCCTTCCAATCAAACAGACCTACGGGAAGGACAAACTCGTTGAATTATACCTGACAAGAATTGTGACTCTACACGGAGTTCCTAAGAGGATTGTCTCAGATAGTGGAGCACAGTTCACATCTAAATTTTGGGAGAAACTGCATGAAGCCATGGGCACTGATCTGAATTTTAGCACAGCTTACCATCCACAAACAGATGGTCAAACAAAAAGAACCAACCAAATCCTAGAGGATATGTTGAGAGCTTGCGCTATTGTGTATGGGGCAGCCTGGAATACATGTCTACCTTTTGCTCAATTATCATACAACAACAGCTACCAAGCTAGTATTCAAATGGCCCCATTCGAAGCTTTGTATGGCAGAAGGTGCAGAACACCATTGAACAGGTCAAAGGCTAGAGAACGCCAACTTCTCGGTCCTCGGATCGCTCAAGATGCAGAAGCTCATGTCAAAATCATCAGAGAAAAGCTAAAGATTGCACAAGACCATCAGAAGAGCTACGCCGACATTCGCAGAAAAGACTTGAGTTTTGAAGTTGGAGATTTTGTGTATATCAGGGTCACTTCATTCAAGATTGTCAAGAGGTTTCAAGTCAAGAGTAAATTAGCTCCGAGATATGTCGGAACATTTCAAATAACCAGAGGAGTTGGGGAGGTAGCCTATAAAGTTCAACTACCGCCCAACTTAGCAAGGATACATAATGTGTTCCATGTATCACAACTTCGGAAATGTCTGCGACAGCCATCAAATGAAGTGCCAGTGTTAGACATCGATTTGCAAGATGATTTGCCCTAACCCGAAGAGCTACTGCAAATACTCGAGACATCAAAAAGGCAGCTCAGGAACAAGAACATCAGGTTTTGCAGAGTCCAATGGTGGAATCACATGGTAGATAAGTCCACTTGGGAGAGAGAGTCAGACTTGCAGCGGGATTTTCAATTTTCCCAACTTACTCCCTGGACCAAGTTAATCTCGAGCTCGAGATTCTTTTAAGGGGGGTAGGTTCAAATGCCCCAGAAAATTTCAAATCAATTTAGTGTTTTCTCTAGATATTTTTAGTGATTTTTGAGCCTTTCCCTTTTCAGAAATTCCTGTTGAAAACCTGCTTTCCATTCTCAGCAGTGCGTTTCCTCTTCTCGGTGGCGCCCCCTACTTTTCCACCTTCTTCTTGTGCATGCACCCGCACTACATGTAAAGCTCCGCTGCGCCGCGCTTCGCGCTGGCTCGCCGTCGCCGGCCACCTACGACCACGCCACGTCTCCCTTGACCGTGTCGTCAGGTCCTCCCGCGGTCCCACCTAGCAGTCCTCGCCGCTTCCCTAGGCCGCTTGCAGAGTCGTAGCACCGCCCACACCGCGCCATTACTTCCCCCGTCAGCTCCGAACTGCTCCCTCGTCACCAACTCCTTCTGTGCCTTCTTAAACTAAACTAGCCCCGCTATAAGCTTCCCCACACTTCTAAGACCCTCCCCAAGCAGCCGATTGAAGTATAACCGCCTGCATCGCCGTCGATCAGCTTCTTCACCACCGGTGAACTCCCGAGCCCCATTCCTTCGTTTCTCAGTTAAACTTCAATTGCATTCGCTGACTTGCTCCCCTCTGCTCCCTGATCATGATGGTGGACCCCATTGGCCGAGTGCGTCTCTCCTTGCCCTTGCGGCGAAGCTCGCCGTCAACCGAAAGGGGACCAACCGTGCCCAGCTCACTAGAGGGCTCCCCAGCTCGAACCACCACCGCCGCCGTGTTCCCCTCACCCCAGAGATGCTCTAGACACCACCAATTTGCCCGGAGCACCGCCGATGGCCTTTGGTGCCCGAAAACCATCGTCGTCTTCTTCCCGGCCATTCGCCGCCGTTGAACTTTCCCATTCCTTTAAAAGCCCAGAAATGGATTCCCCACCTCCCAAGGAACCTCTTGCCACCCTCAGTTTTCGCCGGAGGGCGCCGCCGGCGCCGTTCTTCCAACATCGTCATTCTCTGCCTTTTGGCGAGGATGATGAGCCGGAGGCAGACGACGACGACGTGGACGCATCCTCACCATCCACATCTTCGTTGCCATCTAACCTCAGCCTTCGGATGGCCTCGCTCCGCTTCGTATGGGACCCACCGCAAGTGGGAGCGACCCATAGGGTGAGATGACAAAAGGGACTAGATATTTTGAAAAGTCACTGTGATGGTCTACTCAACCACATGACTAAGGAATCATGTGGGGCAACGAGCGGATAGTCTCTTGTGGTGAAAATGTACAAACTCTACATAGTCAAAACTATTCGAATAGCCGTGCACATGGTCAAGGGCAGACATGGGAACTTAACTAGATATAGTTCTATTTCAAAAATTTAGTGGGTGGAACTAGAAAAGTGGAGGGCCGCGGAAAGCCCTAATTTGAATTGCCCTGGGTGTCGTCCCAGTGATAAGGTAAGCGGTTATAACACTGAAAGATTAGCATATGGTGTAGAGGCCATGTAACGGTGGATGGAATCTGGATCGCTATTATTACTGTATTCTTTTCACACATTATGATTTAGTTCAAACTGCTAGGTCTCAGGAAAATTTTATCTATCATATTTTAAATGCAATTTGTGGCAAATAAAATAACCCGAGCCTTCCCTTGATAAGCCATGCATATTATCTATTTGCATCCTGTGTATTGGCTCGCGGAGCACGGTGGTTTGTGCTCACCCTCGCTCTCACAATTAATCCAGAACAAGGAGTCAAATCGCAATGCTGCAACATTTCAATTGGTCATGATGATGAAGGAAATGAAGATGTCAAGAACTAGGTCACAAACCCCCAGTTCGCTGCCTATGGGCACGTCCTGAGGGTCCCACTTGCGTGTTTCGCTTTTCCACTGCTGCAAATTAATGATTTCGGCCTGACCGGCCCATGATGTAAGTCTACTATTATATTTACGCTTCCGTATGATATGTATTTTGATGTCCAGAACTGTATCTATGAGCACTATCTACTGATCCAGGGAATAGTGCGGCGGAATCACAAAGGAATTCGGATTGTAAAATCTGGGTCCGGCAGGCGTTACATTGAACTCTGCCATTTTGTTGTAGTCAATGTTGGCGTGAGGCCTAGTCTGGAATTGCTTCTCAGTCTGAAGAGAAAGTCAATATATATTGGTGTGCTAGAGGAATTCAATTGTTGAGTAAAGCATCTCCAAATACACCGAGGCGATGAGGTCCCAGCGGTCAGTTTATGCCTTGATGCCAATAAACTTCTGAGCCACCTCACGTTCACAAGGCAACACTGGAGAATAAAGGGCTCCCGCAGTGCTCTTCATTAGTTACAGATGACATACCGGTTGGCTGCTGCTGGAGGTAGCATTATCCGTGTTGGCCGGTTGTTCATCGTTCTTGGCTTCAAACACCATCATGACAGCTTCCTTCTCACTAAGATTGTCATGTTGAGGTTGTATCTGCAATAATGTTCTTCATTTCATCATGAGCTTTGCGATGTACAACCTGGGAGTTGCTCATAAGTATCCCACCGCACTGAAGACAAGGTACATGACATAATTTGATAGTTCTCTTGAAACACCTCTAAAAATTCAAAACGAATTTGAATTCTCGTTTGTTTGCTTGAATTTGAGTTTTTGCCAAATTGGTAAATCTCTCCAATTTACGCTTTCTCCTTTTGGCGCCCCATCTTATTCCTTGGCTGGCGTCTTTTTCCTTCTCCGCCTTCTCCCTATACTGGCCGGCCGACTTGGCCAACCCCGCTGCAACCCTCCTTCGCCGTTCACGCCGTACCTCCTCTCCAGGTCTTACCAGCTCTCCTGTGCACGTCCGCCACCTTGCTGTCCTTCTTGCCTTGAACCGTGTGCAGTGTTGGCCGCGAGCTCCCCGCCGCATTTCTTCACAGCTCTCGGCCGACGCGCGCGCCCATCGTAGCTGCTTCCGTCATCCCGCACGAGCACAGCCAAAGACCGTACTACCATCTCTGCCAGCACACCTGCGATTCTCCTCGCCGAGTGTACCCCTCACCACCTCACCCCTCCATGCACCGGTGTTGCCTGAGCCAGGTCACTGCTCCCACCACCTTGCAACAGCTTTAAAGCCCAATTGAGCTCATAGAGCACCTCACGCACACCTCAATCGACCAGTCGAGCCACCCAATTGACCTCTCTCGCACCACACTACCGCCTTTGTGCTCCCTTGAGCCAGTAAGGCCGTTCGACCATTCCATTGCATCTTCACCCAAACCCACCACCTCCCTGATGCTCCCTATGATCCATAGATGGTTAAAATGGCCTCCCCCTCGCTGAAGAGCCGCTAGAGAACCCTAGTGCCGTAGTAGAGCCAGTGGTACCACCCCTCACCACCGATGTAACAGCCCAGCTGTTTATTTCAAAATTTTCAGTAAAAAAATTAATTTAATTTAAAATAAAATAAAGTGTTCTTTGGTTGCCTAAATTTGGGAGATTTTATTTTCCTATTTTTAGCTAAAAAAACTTTTGCTAAAAGAAATTTAACTAAAAACATAAAAATATTATTAATTAAAAGATATTTTGTATTTTTATAAAAATCTTATATAAAATTAATCATTTTAAAGCACTTGGCTTTTATTTGGATTTTATTGTTTTTCTAGAGTTTATTTGGATTTATCTAGATTTTATTTCAAAGCCTAAAGTAAGAAAATTCATTTTAAGAATTTTTAGTAAGCCAAAAAGAATTTATTTTTACTTTTCCTAAGTTATCCTTGAATTATAGTATTTTTTGGGAATTTTCTAGAATTTAAAAATCAATTTTGAGAGCTAAAAAGTATTTTTGTAAAAAATTAAAATATCAAATTTAAGTTGGAAATATTTTTCCTAAGTCTAAAATGTCTCCAGTAATTTTTATGATTTTTCCTAGAATTTGTTTAGACTTTAAATATTATTTTCTAAGTATTTATAAAGCTATCTGGCATTTCAGAGAATTTAAAACGAAAATTAAATCCAAAATCCCCTCCATCTGCCACGTGGTGCTCCTAGATTGAATCCACCCCACCGCCCAATTTAATCCGGGCCGTCACCATCCACTTACCCCTTCACTTCTAACGGCTTGATTCCCTCCTTGCACACGTGGCTCAAATCCGGCCGTCCGCCTCTCCCCTCACCTCTCTCTCTCTCTCTAGCCGACATGCGGGGCCCGCATGTCAGGCCCTTCTCCCACCTCCCCTTCTTCCACCTCCAGCCTAGCTGCCATGAATGCCCCCGAGCTCTTAACGTTCGGCCGTTTCTCCGCCTTTAAGACCCGAGAGAATGCGCATTTAAGTGCCCCTTTCAGTTCCGCCCCCACTTCGGCTGTTTCTCACGCTTTTAAACCCCCATTTCCGCCGCTGCGCCCATTTTCGATTGCTTTAATTCCGGCAAGCCCATTACCCCCTTCCCCGCCTTATGGTTTGGGATGATCTTTCACATAAAATGACGAACTTTAAAACTGAATTCTTGATTTTGGTGAGTCAAGAATGTTTATGAAACTATTTCCAAACAAATACAAAACTTGGTTTAGACTTAGGCATTGGTATGGTGGTGGGTGCTTGCTGTCATGCATCGTAGTTTGTTGACTCGATGTTGATTGCCAAGCACAAGGGGTTCGTGGTTAGGCCTAAGTCAGATTAAGGACCGGTCTATGAGCTACTTTTACAAAGTCACACCGTACTACCACAAGTCCGGTATGGGACGGACCTAGCAAACTAATTTGTGAAATTCCAACTAGATATGACTACAGGATGAATGTGAGCGCGGCGTAGGCTGTGAGAAGTCTCACATGGCACAAGAGGGGGTTCCAACATGTGGATTCATGTGGTGGTGAAACCTTAGTGGTGGCGTTATCTAGCTGACAACTGATCATTATAAAGGCTTTGTCATGAACTCTCGGCCGAACACCTTAGGCAGTGTGTAATCGCGTGGCAAAACGGGAGAACATATCTTGTGGGTAAAGTTGTACACCTCTGCAGAGTAACAAACTATCCTAGATAGCCGTGTCCACAGTCAAGGACATGCTAAATAAGGTTTTTCACAGATTATACTTTGGTTTTGTTAAAAATCTGGTTTATAAAAACCTTATGGATGGATGAAATCCATAAGAGATTTGAAAACCATATGGATGGATGGAATCTATACGAGTTGTTTTTGAAAAAGATGGTCTGGGTGGGATGCTCGTGGATAGGTTGGTGTAGGGGATAGACCTGCACTAACGTTATTTATTTTAATTACAATGTTGTTTTACTTACTGTATCAAATTCAACTTTTGCTCTTACTTTATGATATTTACTCCAATGTTGCCTTTTATGCAAATTAACCATATTATGCCTTCCTTTGATACTACATATGCATGCATCAATTCTGTTAATCTCCTGGTGTAACTTGTGGAGTACTTTTTGTACTCATGTTGCTCAATCTAACTCTTTTCAGAGGAAGCCTTCGACTACTTCGGTGAGGATTGCGCTTAGGCCACATCTTACAGACATTCGCCTTGTGGGAAGGCTGGATGGGCTGCTACTTTATGTATTTCTTCCGCTGTCTTCTTTTGCTGTTATTGTAAACTTTGGCCATCAGGCTCATATTAGTTAATAAAGTTTGTCATTACGCATGATATTTGTCTTTGTAATCACTGTGTGCACTAGTTTTCCTGGGATAGTGCGATTAACATAGAGGGTTCTGGAGTTGCTGCTCCGGGTCCTGACAACCGACCACCACCGTCCATCCCCGAGCCTCCCAAAACCTCGTCTTTCGCCATCTTTGAGCCCGCTGGTGCCACTTTGACCAAGCCGTCGTCCCCTTTTTTGCCAGAGGTAGAAGAAGGGAGTTAGGGGCAGGAGCATAGCACGATCCCGACCACCTGCGTGTCAGCCACTAGCAGGCAGCGGGCTATGCATGCGCATGTGACTGGGTCATTTCGACCGCGCGTTTGGGCCGAGCTGGTCGACTCAATAGGCCGGTTTTGATTTAAAGCCGCATGGGCCAAGCACAGTTTAGCACTGTTCATCTCAGGCCGCCCAACACTATAGATCACTGTAGTAAAATATTGTTCACCAAAACCCTAATTTAGAAAATACCACCGCTCTAACCCCATGAATCCATTTCTGACCTCCGTTTTGCCAAACCAAGTCCCGATAAAATCCAACCCATCCAATTTGGCTTTAATGCTATTTATTCATATTTATTTTATTTTATTTTCCTAGCTTGATTAATTTCAAGAATGGAGCTCTTATTATTTTTATGTGTTTGCATTAGCTCTCAAGTATTCTGAGGTGACTGTCCAAGGACCGGATCTAGGCATTGAAGTGACAAGACAACAGAGTTTGTAGAATAGTAAGGCAAATTACAAGTTTTTATCAGATTGAATCCCATGGAATTTGTATTATTTAATTACAGTATTTACATTATTGTTATTTACGTAATTTTATTTAATTAAAATAAATGTTTAGAATGACATGTGAATTAGTTATGTCCAACCACCATAAAATGCCATGATTAATTTGAGCCTATATTCACCTTGATAGCCTTAGCAATATTTAATTACTATAAAAATAATTGTAGATTGGTTCATCCAAAATACTTGTACTACCAAGTGACTTGACATTTTACCCGTAGATTTATTTAAACAGTTCTAGGGTTAAGGACGTATCATGGAAAGCCACTAGATGGTTGGAGTCCATAACCTTACCCTAGGGAGGAGGCTTAGGACAGATTGGTAGCAATGTCATATAGCACTAGGGATCTAGGTTGTGGATAGCTGTCTCCTGGTGAAAAGTAAAGATTGCAACCTTATGCTAAGTAAAGGATACAGTAATCGATCAACCACATGTATTGACTCGTCAATCCTAGTCTAATAGCTGCTCAGCTTAATTGAATATCTACAAGATGTGGGAGTGAAGGTGGCGTGGTATAGGCACAGTTAAACCATACTTAACAACGGTAGGTCCACGCAAATTGAGCAAGTGTGTTCCAACTTGGCTAGTGGATACCCGAGTTTGTGTGGTGTATAACCTATTGGCTAGAGGCTATATAAAGAATTAAGTAGTGAAAACCCTGTTTTATCAACTCAGTCACACGCTAGCTGAAGCATGTCTATTGCATGATATTGGGAGTTTAAGAAATCCTGTAGGTAAAGCAGAGCAACTCTGCATAGTGAAATAAATGGTATTTGAATGTGATGTGCTTTCGGTAATTGAAGTTGTATTTAATGGGTGATTCCATCAGCAAGGCAAAAGTAGATTTCTTTATGTTTTAATCTGAGTAATCAAGTGTTGAAACCCCCTTATTCTTAAGAAGTAATTGTTTTATTATTTCATGTTTAAAGACATTTACAAATAAAATTGCATCCACGTTCTCATTAATAAAACTGGCATATTCGCATCCATTGACAATCCTAGCAAGTAGATAAATTAGGATTTTACTCTTGTGACTTGCTATGTACAGTTGTACTCATTACTTGCTAAACAACAAACAGAAAAACCCTGGGACAACGATGAACAAGCTGTTGATAAAGATCAGAAAGAGTCCTACTTTGTTGACAACCAGCAGTTGATGAAGCCGTACTTCTGTAATAAAGTCTAGTTCTTTTGTTGTAAGCATGTATTGAATTGGTGCTCACTCATGTACAATACTCCACAATTGAACAATTCTGGGCAGTTGCAGGGATTACTAGCGTTCCTAGAAATAGAGGCATTACAAAGTAGTATCAGAGCACGTTTGCTTGACTGTAGGATGATGCGTAAGTTAAATTAGGAGTGTTGTTTATTAGAAAATTTTAGTTGCAAAATCTAAAAAGGATGTTACATACAATATAAGTATTGTTGCTGTCTATTCTCTCTCTTAATGCTGCCTTATTTGTCTTAGATTTATTTTCAACTCAAGTTTTGCTTTTGCAATATATTAATATATATTCTTGTCTAACCTCAATATTATCATTGTTAAGTAGATGGTTCACTTCATCCATTCAAAGCCAGAGGAAATGGAAGGATGGCTAGGAAAATTCTGGAAAATGCAACAATACTTGGGCGCAACAAATTGGTATACGCCTGTGTTTATGTGGTAGGACAGTTTATTGAAGAGGAGCGCTATAAGTGGAAAGCATGGGTGACCCTAATGCCATTGTCCATCTGACCTAATAGGAAGCAAAAGTGTTTCAGATATAGAATAAAAGAAGAGGATGTTGTTCAAGATGTTGCAAGGGATGTTGTGCTTTATCTATGAAACTACTATCAAAGAGAATTTGACAAGTCACCTTTTGACTAGATCCCACAAAGTATTGATAATGGGAGAGCTTGTTCCACTCCACAAGCTAAAGACAATGATGATCCTCGCTTGAATGTGGCATCCCAACACATTGTGTATTAGGAGGCACTATATTCGAGGACACTAGTAGAATATCAAGACCTACATTGACGGCTGTACTTATCGTAGTAGGAGGTGCGCACTCTAAGGCAGGACCTACACTAGCATGACATAGTCGAGGCTGGTGAAATGTCAGACTATGGGGAGTCCCTAGACATCCCCACACCCGCCCAACCACAGCCACCCCGAAGGCCTTCTGCACATGCATTATTGATGCCGCTTCCGTCCAACTCCCTCCCAAGCACCACCAAAGCCTTAAGATGACAACAAAAGGAAGGGGTCTGTGGGAGATGATAATGAGGAGGAAGACCCAGAGGAGCTGATATGCTACACCACTAGCAATCTACTGTCTGATAGGTGGAACTGAGCAAGGACTTGAAGCTGAGAGAGTTAGACCTTTTAAGCTATTTAATTAGTGCAGATTGTGGTAGTATAGAGTTGTACCCTGTGTAATAGTATTTTATATTTGTAATGCGAGTTGTAATATAAGCCCTAAGTTCTGTTTGTATCTGACTTATGTAATAAATAAAATCTATGTTTGCTATCTCCTAATTTGTTTGTTGTTAATATCTATAACTTGCCATCTTCAAAGTTTCATCTCCTTCTTATTCGCTCTAATCTTTATCTTATTCACACTACACTAACCTTAAAATTCAAATTCTTACTTATCTATCTGATGTTTATGAAAACCGTTGTAGAATTAACTTTAAGATTTTGATCTACAACATTCAAGATGACAGCAGTTAGGTCACAAGGTCAGGGAAGCCAACGTGTGGAAGAAGGCAACCCCACATAAAATCAAGCTATACTTGCAAGTATTTTGGCTATGCTGGAGCAAAATTGATATCAAGCCAAACAAAACCAAGCAAGATTGATGGAAAAGCACTGTTACTTGAACAGATAGCACTAGGCAGTTCAATAGGAACTACCATTAACAAAGAAAGAATGCAAGTCACATATCTAAATGGGCAGATTTCCAGAAGGCATGACCACCCACTTTTTCTACAACTCTCGACCCATTAGCAGCTGAAGACTGGCTTAGAGATATCAAAAAAGAATTGGAGATAATACAATGTGAAGATAAGGAGATGGATTTGCATGCCTCACATCAACTCCAAGGGCAAGCCGTTGCCTGGTGGATAAACTTCCAAGTCATACATGAAGACAGATAGATCTCATGGGAGGAGTTTGATGAGTCTTTTTGTCAAGCTCATAATCCAGAGGGTGTTGTGGTGGCTAAACACTAGGAGTTTGTTGCACTAAAACAAGGAGGACATACCATAACGGAATATCTTCACCAATCCAAATCAACTTGCCAGTTATGCCCCTGATACATCAAGATTGAAGCTAAAAATTGGAGAGATTTAAGGAAGGACTGCAAAAATCTTTGAAGTACCATATTTCAGCTATGGACTTTAAAGATCTATCTACCATGGTGAATAAATTAATCATATCTGAAGAGGCTAGGAATGAATTAGAAGACTCGTGCAAAAGAAAAGCAGTGCAAAGGATCATCATCAAGTGAACAAAGAGGACAAATACTGCTATTGCCACAAAATCGATTTCAACAAAACCGACACATGGTGGTTGCACCAAGATCCCAACACAATGTTTCTTCCCAATACACTGTTTCTCAACCTGTGATGGTACGATGTCACACCTGTGGAGAGAACCTTTATGAATGCAATTACCCACAGAAGGTGAATGCATGCTTTCATTGTGATCAACTTGTCATGTCAAGGACTAATGCCTCAAAAAAGGATTGTCTTCTAAAGTGGCAAAACTTCAAACCAGAGCTCAACAAATAGATGTCAAGCCAGTTATCACTGCACTAGCACCTCAAGGAGGATTTCTGCAAGCGCGACCCCTTATACCAAGACCAATAGGAACTATAGTAGGAGTGCTAGCAGGATCATCAACTGGTGTTAAGGCTGGAAGGGGCAGAGGCCCACCAAGGTCAATATTTCAAGTAAGGGTAAATTATATTTTGTTGAGGATACAGTTGGAGCAACAGATATCATTGTTGGTATGTTCCTCACTCAAAACCTGCATTGGTTTTATTTAACCCAGGAGCAACGCATTCATTCCTTTCTATGGATTTTGTCACAAGAAATCAGTTGCCATTTGTTTCTTTACAAAAGCATTATGCCTTTCAAACACATAGGAGAAGGATGGAATCCCGCTTTAGGTGTAGTGATTTGGATATAGAAATTCAAGGAGTAGAGTTTAAAGCCAACTTATTGTTGCTAGAAATGAAGGGGATAGATATTATCCTGGGAATGAATTGGCTAACCAAAAATAAAGCCAAAGTAGACTATGAGAATAAAACAGTGACACTAACCAGTCTAGAAAGTCAAGGAATAATAGTGAAGATAGATCATGAACTAATAGAAAATATGAAGAAGTGTATTCACGGTGTATTGACAGATGAAGAGATTTAAGTACCAGTGGTGCAAGAATATTTAGATGTATTTCCCGAAGAATTGCTCGGAAGACCACCTGACTGCTCAAGCCAATCACAAAGCACCAACTCTGGGTATTTCTCACATGATATCTCCCTCTAATCTGCACTTTAATTTCTAAACAAAATAAATACAGAGAGAAATTAGATTGTTACCCACACGACAGAAAACCAAGATGGCGAACTCTTCTCACTTTTCCCTTCTCTGCTCCCCACTAGCTTCTCTTCGAAATTCTTCTCAGTTTGCCTTGGGTTCCCCCGGTTCACCATGCGACAAGTGGAGGCTACACAACTGATCGAGCGAGTGACGTGCTCACGTGCGGGAACAAAAGTGCTCACCCATGCATTAGCTAGCCTTCAGGCATTGCAACCGCGTGGAAAGCACTGGTGGCACTACTGCGTGAAAATGACGACAGCCACAGCAAACAATCATGGTATAACTAGGAATTCCATGCATGTGTGGCGCCCAGCCACCATGTTGTTGGCCGCCAACTGCCGAGGACTCACGCGGGAAAAACTGAGTCGCTCACTTGTAGGGTTGTAAGAATAGCTCAATGCTACTCGAGCTCAACTCGATGTAGGCTCGATTTGAGCTCGGCTCAAACTCTAGACGAGACGAGCTTGAGCTTGGTCTAAAACCTGCAAGCCTATTCGAACCAAGCTCTAATAGTTTGGCAGAGCTTGTTCACACACGGGCCAGCTTGATCACGCATGGAGGCTACACTACTACAGAAAGCCTCATAGTAGACGCCTCATCACAGACGGTTTTGTGAAACCGTCTCTGATGAACACTATTACAGACGGTTGTAATTAGGAGGCCGTCTGTGGTATTTGTGGCGGGAAAATGGATTATCACAGGCGGTTATTACCGAAGTATCACAGACGATCTGTATTAAAAATCGTCTGTGATAATCCCAGATTATCACAGACGGTTTTTAATATAAAAAACCGTCTGTGATAAGCTAGTTATCACAGACGGTTTTTAATCAAAAACCGTCTGTGATAATTCACAAACGGTTTTTAGTTAAAAACCATCTGTGATAATGGCTAAGGCATTTATTGCGCTGCTCAGACCGCATCTGTCTTCATTTCGATCCAGATCTAGCCACTGCTGCGCACTTTTTCACCCGGGAGGAAGCTAGGCGATTTCAGGCCAGTTAATTTGGTGGGAAGAGGCAGAGATTGAGCTTTGAATATTCAGTCTTTCCTGGTTGCTCTAGATATGGTTAGTAATGTAATTTATTTTTTCTTTAATTGCATTACAATTTAGGTCTAAGTAATCCATTAGTGGTTATTGAAGATGGTTAATTTGCAAAATTGTTGGTTATATAATAGCTGTTGTGTTTGTAATATGAATTGAGCTAGCAAATTAAGTCTCAATATAATAAATGTGGCCCGTATATATGTAGTTATAATTAGTTAATCTAGATTTTAATACTAAGTTGTTATATATGTACGTAACGTAGGACCGAAGCTGGATGTATGCCGCGAGCCGTGTGAGTGAAGAGTACATTAATGGCGTTTCTGCTTTTATAAGAGCCGCCGAGGAGGATATGTTGAATAAGGGGGTGGAATATATGTGCTGTCCATGCACTGACTGCGTGAATTTGAAGATGTTTAAGAACCGAGGGCAAATTGTAGCGCACTTGATTCGGAGGGGTTTCAAAAAGGATTATACATGTTGGACCAGTCATGGTGAAGTGAATGATCATATGCCGCCGGATGACATCGTTGGTGAAGTGAATGATATGCCCCCGGATGACATCGCCGGCGAAGTGAATGATATGCCCCCGGATGACATCGCCGGTGAAGTGAATGACATGCCGCCGGTTGATGTCGATTGTGGCTCGGATTCGGATAGGTTGCACGATGATAATCTGGATCAGATGATTCGCGATGTAGAAGAGAACTATGATGAGAGAGAGTATGTTAAATTCCGTGGCTTGATGGAGGACTCAGAGAAACCTTTGTACACGAGCTGCATGTACACGAGGTTGTCGGTCGTGCTTGAACTGTTGAAATTGAAGGCAAGCAACGGTTGGTCCGACAAGAGTTTCACAGCGCTGCTAGGTCTTTTAGCGGACATGCTTCCGGAGGGAAATGAGTTGCCTAAAACCACGTATGAAGCCAAGAAGGTTCTTTGTCCGTTGGGAATGGAAGTAGAAAGAATACATGCATGCCCGAACGACTGTATCCTCTACCGTAAAGAGTATGCAAACATGCATGTATGTCCGGTGTGCAACGCATCCCGATACAAATGTAACAATCAATCAGATGATGGCGAGGGAACAGAGGCGAAGAAAGGACCTCCTGCTAAGGTGGCATGATATTTTCCTATAATTCCCCATTTGAAAAGGTGTTTTGCAAATCCAAAGGAGGCAAAACTGCTGCGTTGGCACTCGGAGGAGCGCAAGAAGGATGGAATGATAAGACACCTTGCTAATTCCGCGCAGTGGAGAAACATCGATAGGAGTTTTGCAGAGTTCAGTGCAGAACCAAGGAATATAAGGTTTGGACTGAGTACAGATGGAATGAATCCTTTCAGTAGCATGAGCAGCCGACACAGCACATGGCCCGTGACTCTCTGCATCTATAACTTTCCTCCTTGGTTGTGTATGAAGCGAAAGTACATTTTGCTGTCGATACTTATCCAAGGGCCAAAACAACCTGGGAATGATATCGATGTGTTCTTAGCACCGTTGGTGGAAGATCTAAAAGTACTGTGGAACGAAGGGGTACAGGTATGGGATGCATACAAACGAGAGAACTTCACTCTGCGCTCCTTATTGTTTTGCACCATAAATGATTATCCTGCCCTTGGTAACCTATCAGGCCATAGTACAAAAGGTGCCAAAGCTTGTACTCACTGTTTAGATGGTACCGAGAATGTATATGTGAAAATGTGTGATGTAGTCAATTTTGAGATGTATATTTGAAAATGTGTGATGTAGTCAATTTTGAGATGTATATGTGAAAATGTGTGATGTAGTCAATTTTGAGATGTATATGTGAAAATGTGTGATGTAGTCAATTTTCAGATGTGTATGTGAAAATGTGTGACAAAAATGAATGCAGATTGAGAAAATGTGTAAATAAATGCAGCTGGTAGGTAGTTGATCATGAATGCAGATGGTTGGCTGTTGATCATGAATGACTACAGTCGGGCATAGGCTTATCACAGACGGTTCTAAACTTAGAACCGTCTGTGATATGAATATCACAGACAGTTCTAAGTTTAGAACCGTCTGTGATAAGCCTACTATCTCAGACGGTTCTAAACGTAGAACCGTCTGAGATAGTATGCTTATTACATACGGTTCTAAACTTAGAACCGTCTGTGATATTGATATCACAGACGGTTCTAAGTTTAGAACCGTCTGTAATAATCCGCTATATATACCCGTGTCTAGGGTTTTCCATGTATTCTGCAGTTATTCTATATCTAAATCCCGATCTGCCTCCCCCGAGCCCTCGCCGCCGCCTCCCTCGAGCCCTCCCCGGCCGCCTCACTCGAGCCCTCCCCGGCCGCCTCACTCGAGCCCGTCGTCGCCGCCGCCTCCCCGAGCCCGTCGTCGCCTCCTCCTCCTCCTCCTCCGTCGTCGCCGGCCGCCTCCCCGAGCCCGTCGTCGCCGTCGCCTCCCCGAGCCCGGGGCATACTCCTCCTTCGTCGCCGCCGCCTCCTCCTGCGTCGCCGGCTCCTCCTCTGTCACCAAAACCCTAAGGTCATCAAATCCCTCCCCGAGCTTCATGCTTACTGTTAGGGTTTAGGGTTGATGCTCGATACTTCATACTGAGTGTTAGGGTTTAGGGCTTACTGTTATATGCTTACTGTTATGTATATGGTTAGTTGCTTACTGTTATGTATATGGTTAGTTGCTTACTGTTATGTATATGGTTAGTTGCTTACTGTATATGGTTAGTTGCTTACTGAGATTGCCTGTGGGATTTACAGTTGCTCGATGATGATAAATTCATATACTGAGATTGGTTCATTCGGTCTTTGAGCTCTAATAGCTGTTATATACAATCTTCCATATACTGAGATTGCCTGTGGGATTTACAGTTGCTCGATGATGATAAATTCATATACTGAGATTGGTTCATTCGGTCTTTGAGCTCTAATAGCTGTTATATACAATCTTCCATATACTGAGATTGCCTGTGGGATTTACAGTTATAGCATCTGTGTGATATCGGATAATCACAGACGGTTTTTAATGAAAAACCGTCTGTGATATCGCATAATGACAGACGATTTTTAATAAAAAACCGTCTGTGATATCGCATAATCACAGACGGTTCGAAAACCATCTATGATAACTTGGATTATCACTGACCCATAATTTCAGACGGTTCAGAAAACCGTCTGTGATGACGTTTCTGAACCGTCTGTAATGTGGATTTCTGTAGTAGTGCTAGAGACCCAACTCCCCATATCTTCTCTCTCTCCTTATCTCTTCTTTCCTTCTACCATTTCCTTTCCCCATTTTCCTTCTTGCTTCTCCGCTTCACCAACCAAATCCTGTCAGACCCAGATTTTAACATCCGGCATCCTCTGTGATTCCACCGCACTATTCCCTGGATCAGTAGATAGTGCTCACAGGTTACAGTTCTGAACATCAAAGTACATATCGTGCGGAAGTGTAAATATAATAGTAGACTTACTCATGGGCCAAATAGGCCGAAATCAATAAATTACAGCAGCAGAAACGAAGCACACAGGTGGGACCCTCAGAACATGCCCAAAGGTAGCCAACTGGAGGTTCACGACCTAGCCCTTAACATCTTCATCTTCTTTGCCATTATGATCAAGAGTGTTGCTGAAGCATAGTGATCTGATTCCTGATTCTGGATTTGTTGTGAGAGCGAGTGTGAACATAAACTACCGTGCTCCGCGAGCCAATACACAGGATGCAAATAAATAGTATGCAAGGCTTATCAAAGGAGAGGCTCGGGTTATTTTATTTACCATAAATTGCATTTGAAATATGATATATAGAAATTTCCTAAGACCTAGCAGTTTAAACAAAAACTTAATGTGTAAAAGAATGCAATAGTAATAGCGATCCAGATTTCATCCACTGTTACATGGTCTCTGCACCATATGCTAACCTTTCAGCGTTATAACCGCTTACCTTATCACTGGGGCGACACGCAGGGCAACATAAATCAGGGCCTTTCTCTGCCCTCCACTTTACCAATCCCACCCAAAAAGTTTTTTTTGAAATTGAACTATATCTAGTAAAGTTCCCATGTCCACCCTTGACTGTGGGCACGGCTGTTCGAATAGTTTTTGACTCTGCAGAGTTTGTATACTTTACCCACAAGAGATAATCCGCTCATTGCCCCACATGATTCCTTAGCTATGCGGTTGAGTAGATCATCACAAGGTCGTTACAATGCATTTTTGCTAGTGGTGTCACGTCCGCTAAGGTTTCACTCCCTTCAGGGTACGTCCACCCTTCCAGGAGTCCCCTCTTACGCCGTCACGTCGGAGGATGTGGCCACCCTCTACCCGCCCGTGGTCACACCAGCGCAACCCATACTGAGTTGATGCAAATTAGTTAGCCTTGCCTACAATTTGCTAGCTTGTGGTTGTACTTGTTGTACACTGGGAGGTCATCACAAGATTCGGTCCTTAGGGCTATCTGGGAGGTTCTACCACTACCCACTTTGTGTTTCCATTGCATCACACACACCCTCGAACCATCCGCCCAGATAATTAAGCAACTTGAGGTTTTTGGGAGAATAAAATATCCATAACCAAATATACCAGTCATTTCCACCATGACTGCCCAAACCAGTTTCTCATGATTCAAAGTGATGCTTTGGGACATTTTCGGTGCCCCCGATTATCTAAGCAGTACTAAGCATGGCGTATAGTTACGGACTTATTTTCGAAATGTTACCATTATAATTTTGCTAGGGTGACAGGGCTCAGATATTCAAATGTTTCGAAGGAGGTATAATACTAGCAAGTCGAATAGTGGGTATGTAACTAAAATTTTCAAACAAACATATATTTGCATATGAAATAACATCATGCAATTTGATAATTTAAACAAAAGTAAATTTGCAGAAAATGTAGGTTCAATATGATCAAAGTATTGACTCGCCTTGCGCGGTTTACCGCGGTCTTGAGCTCACTCAAAAGCTTTCTCATGCGATGGTATTAAACTTCTGGTCCTTATCTTCACCACGATCTCGGCTTCGCTTGATCCCTTGATTCTTCAGGACTCCCAATTTCTAATTACGTGCTAAACAACTGAATCCAAATAAATGCAAATAACGCAAAAGATCTAAATAAATCCAAATAGACTTAATTTAGCTTAATATGAGTTAATGGGCGATTTGAGGCAAGGTTGATTGGGTGCAGAGGACTGACGAGGTCACACAGGGTTGGGACGAAGTGATGATTGGTAGAAGGAAATTCGACGAAGTAGAGGCTGAGGAGGGTTCGTGATACAGGAATATTGACGATGTTATTCTTTGGATTTGAGGATTGCTAGGTTTAGCCGACCATTGAATACCACGGGTTAACCCATTTTATTTAATAACTTCTTTTTATTATTTTTATATTTATCAAGGAAGTTCCATGAGCCACACTAGACCTATAGGTAGATGTAAGACTGTAGTGGGGTGTTGGGTTTTGCCTTGTCTAATGTTAGCTTTTAAGAGTTAGGGCATGAGTTATATACACGATGCATATGATTTCTGGTTTGTCGAATTAATCTTATAGCTTATATTTTTAGCAATTCAAGATGTATTATTTTAGGTCATGCTAATATTACCTTGTTCACTAAAATACAAGGTGGTAAGATTATTTTAATTACCAATGACATAGGAATTTTAGTAGATACGCCAATATAACTTTTAATTAAAGAGGCTTTTTGGATTAAGTATCGTAGATATTCTGTGCATATTTTAGTTATTATTAAGGATAATCTTTAATTTAAATCCTTATTTTTATAGTAAAACATAGTATCAAATTTATTTTCCTCAACTTTATCTTGAATGCATTTTTAATTGGGACCCTTATTAAATTTGGACATTAAGCAAAACCATCTTTTTCTAATGCCCTAATTAGTAATTAGTCTTTTAATTAAATATTCACATATGTTAACTAATCCAATATTAAATATTACACAATCATGTTTCATGCCCTAATCAAATTTATTAGCTTCTCTAAATTATTCTCTAATTTTCCTTGAGTCGGGAGCCCAAAACAGAGGAGTCGGCCAGCTCACGGTAGGCTGTGGTGTCGCCGGAGGGGAATGGCCCGGGAGGTCGGGGCGAGCGGAAAAATGGAACGCGGGGAGTGAGGTGAAGCTACCGGAGTCGGCACCACGGTCGAGGCGGCGGCACGGTGCGCCGGCGGCAAGGCTCGGTGGCTGACGGCGGAGGTGGAACGGGTGCCGGCGACTAGGATGAAGAGGAAGAAATTAGCGGGCACCGAAGCAAAAGTGAGGGAAGGGGACACTCACAATGGAACTGGTCGAGCCGGAAGGGGACCATGATGAGTCGGCGGCGTAAGGCGGGGTCGGGCGACGGTGGTGCATGGTGCCGGCGGTGTACAGGCGGCGAGGGCTTCGCCCAGCAGTCGAGGAAGCTTCGGGGCGTCGTGAAGGTACTCCCACCGCGAGGAATTGGAGGAAGGTCCACCAGGGAGGTGTTGGCGGGGAGCATACATAGGTGGGCGCAGGGTCCATATACACAGTCCATTTAAAACAAAACCACTTTATCTTCATGACCATCTTCAACGTTCTTAACCTTAAATTTTTGGAGTAAGGGTACGGAAAGAGGAACAAAATTTTCCTTTTGAAATCAATAGAAGGAAAAAGGAAGGTATTCGAAGGTAATTTGATTGATATCAGTACTCATTTTTGTATTATCATTTTTTATGAAACTTTGTGGCAAAATGGATTTTTTGTCTTGAAATACTAATCTTTGAAATATTTTTTAAGATAAGAAATATTTTTCTAACCATGGGTAATAAAACCGAATATGAAAAATATGCTTTTACCAAAATAACTCTTTTGAGAAGCAACACCTCAAGGTTTACCTTGAGGCTTTTATTTTTGAAACACAAGGTCCTTTTTGGGGAAAAGTTTTCGACAAATAACTTTGTTGTAACTATTTGAGAATCCAAAGTGAACTTTTGGACAAAATTTTTGGCAAGTAGTTGAACTTATGAAAATTTCCTCGGAAGATCAGGTTTGTTAAAATGGATGAGTTTGAAAATGAATTTTGTAAACAATTTGATAACCGGTCCTCCAAGGATGAAACAAATTTTTTTTTGAAAATAAGTTTCAAATTTAAGCTTCATGATTTTTGGCCCAAAGTAGGTTTTCAAAGAGAGTTCACAAGAGGAGTACTGGATTTTTATCATTTTGAATTCGGGGTAAGGGAGCTTTTAGAAAAAAAAATGGCTAAGACAGCATATAGATGAGAGGGAATCATCTAAGAGAAATGAGGTTGAGCAATAATACTTATATGTTTGGAAATAGAATTTTTAAGAAATAATTCTAGTTATGAAACTAACGGCCAGGCTAACTAGGTCACGATCTGCAGTCGATATGCTCTGATACAATCCCTGTCGGACCCAGATTTTAACATCTGGCATCTCCTGTGATTCCACCACACTATTCCCTAGATCAGTAGATAGTGCTCACAGGTTACAGTTCTGAACATTAAAGTACATATCGTATGGAAGTGTAAATATAATAGTAGACTTACTCATGGGCCGAATAGGCCGAAATCAATAAATTGCAGCAGCAGAAACGAAGCACACAGGTGGGACCCTCAGGACATGCCCACAGGCAGCCAACTGGAGATTCGCAACCTAGCCCTTAACATCTTCATCTTCTTTGCCATCATGACCAGGAGTGTTGCTGAAGCGCAGTGATCTAATTCCTGATTCTGGATTTGTTGTGAGAGCGAGTGTGAGCACAAACCACCGTGCTCCGCAAGCCAATACACAGGATGCAAATAAATAGTATGCAGGGCTTATCAAAGGAGAGGCTCGAGTTATTTTATTTGCCATAAATTGCATTTAAAATATGATATATAGAAATTTCTTAAGACCTAACAGTTTGAACTAAAACTTAATGTGTAAAAAAATGCAATAGTAATAGCGATCTAGGTTGCATCCACTGTTACATGGTCTCTGCACCATATGCTAACCTTTCAGCATTATAACCGCTTACCTTATCACTGGGGCGACACCCAGGGCAACACAAATCAGGTTCTTTCTCTGCCCTTCACTTTACCAATCCAACCCAAAAAGTTTTTTTCGAAATAGAACTATATCTAGTCTCAAATACGAGTATGAATCCATATTTTAAAATGAATATGAATTCAAATATTCTTGAATACGAATACAAATCAAACGTCTTAATGAATACGAATTCGAATTGAATATATAGTTAATTCGGTCAAATATGAATATCATCTTACAACTTCTGTAACAAATCTCGGCAGAAGAAATTTATATAACATGATTAAATGACTAAACTATCTACACTACACATCTACATAGGCGCTCATATTCTATATTAGCAGTAGTAGCACAAGTTGGTAAGTAAACTGAGCAGAATGCCATTAAAGAAAAAAGGTAAAGGAAAAAAAAGGAGAGTCTACCAGGATGAACTTCGGATGCAACATGGTATTCTTGGACAAGATTCCTATTGTCCTTGCAGTGTCCACAGGATCAACTATACCCTTAAGATTAAAAAATGCACCAATAAATAAAAAAATGTTATTTGTAATTTGTGAAATATACTACAGAGTAATGCTTTAAGAAGTCATGTTTACAGATAGATATGTCTCTAAATTGTTGTCATAGGTATTTAAAGTTTCTTTATCTTTCAGATCTCCAATTGTCAAGAGGGGCAGAGCCAAACTTACTAGTTCGGGGCCTTAGTGGGGGCAGCCGAGTGAGTGAGTGACTGGCCGCTAGGCTTGGGCCACTTGGTCGCTGGGCCGACCAACTGGCATAAGAAACAGATCGAATACGAATTAAATAGTCTCGAATATGAATACGAATGTTCTGGAATACGAACATTTATAGATACAAATAATGTCAAAAATGAATACGGATTTTACTTACCACATTCGCGTTTTCTCGGATAAGAATATCAGATAAAACATATTATCCGTTACCATTTCCCACATTTAGTGACAGGGCGTGAGGAGCAAATGATGTATATACCCCTAAGATTTGTACCAACGACAGAAATGCTTTGCACGTGAGTAAATTGTAGTAAATTTGTGCAACTAATTTAACCTTACCTTGGTACTTTTTTTTACCATGCCTACATTCCTTTATTTGGACCCAGTATGTTTCGGTGAGAACAATTAGCTGCTGTCATTTTGCAGTAGCCAATATTTGGGCCAACCTCAGTCCCGAATTGCTTGCCACATTGGATTTGATTGGTCGGGTTCAAGCTGGTCCATTAAAAAGAAGAGAACAAACAAAGCTGCTCTCAGCTAAAGTAGCATCTGTTGATATTTTTATGTGGCTTTTAATATTTATTGTCTATTTTATTCAATGTGGAATTATTCATATTATTGATGTAAGTGATAGGGAATATTTTGATGCGGAATTTAACTCGAGGTGTCGAGAACGGCTGTGCTGGAATATAGTAGACATATTTATTGAGATCAAGTCTACTGGAATTTAATATGCATGCATTTGTTTAACCCGGGCATAGCATAGGGCGGAATAGCTGGGTTTGTTTTGTAGGATCGGCTTTGCAGGCTGTTGACCCACATGATCAGATTGAAATTGATCTCATAAACAATCTGATCATGACACATGACTCACACATGTGTGCTTGGGACTAATATATTTTACACTCAGAAAATTGACTTGTCTGATTGTGGTGGGTGACATGGTTCAGGAGTCACTACAAGGTTTTTACCCTAATCCAACCACTTGTATTCGCAACGCCACAAATTTAGTCGCAATAGGAGGCTCTATTGCAACATGGACTATAATGGTTGCGATACGTGGCACTTATTGCATCTAAATTATTGGGTTGTGTTAGTCTTAACCTTTGTTGCGACAGGTAGGTGTTATGGCTACGATTAAACTGTGATTGCAATTACATTTAAATATTGCAACAAATTAAACTACGTTGTGTTAATAATAAATTTGCGTTGCGATAACACGTCGTTGTTGCCACCATTCGAACGATGGTTGCGAGTAGTTTTCAATATCGCCACCAAATAACTGTGTTGCCATAGAATTGGCATGCGTCGCGAAAGGTCGCGCTATATTGCATCGAAAAAAATCCCCGCCGCCCGATAGAATCCGCCGCCTGGAATCAGGGAGCCCGGTCTTCTCTTTCTTCATCCCCTGGCTTCTTCTCCCCTTCCCCCTTCTCCACCGTCGGCGCCGGCGAGGGCCGGGCCTTACCTCGCCGGCCGCCTCCACGCCACCAGCCCCCCCCCCCCCCCGCGCCTCCACACCTCTCCACCGCGCCTCCTCCATTCTCCTTCTTCTCCGGTCGCCGCTCCTCCACCGCGCCGCCCCTCTGATCTCCCTCCGCCTAGCCTCTCCTCTCCATCCACACCCACTCCTCCGTGCCTCTCTTCTCCACCTCTCCCCGTCCGCATCCGCCTCCCTTCCTCTCCACATCCGGCGCGCCACCACCGGCCGACACCTTTCCTCACCAGCCAACGCCGCCACTCCTCCATCACGCCGGCGGCCGCCCCTGTGCTTCCCTTCCTCCTTCCTTAGGCCACCTGCGCCACCTTCGTCCGCCCCCAACTCCTCTACTCCACCCTTCGATCTACCTCCTCTCCTTGCCCCTCCTCCACAGTGCCGCCTCCTCCATTAGCGCCGCCACCTCTCTTCTTCCTTCTTCTCACAGAGCCCACCGCCGCCTGTCCTCGGCTCCACCTCAACTCCCTCCGGCAGCTCTCCTCTCTTCACTACCGCATCCACCGGCCACCTCTCTCCATCTGCGCCGCCACTTCTCCTCTCCTCAGTTCGGCCGCCGCCTTCTTGCTCTCCTCCCCCATCCTCTGCTCCGACACCGACGGCCGCCGACGACATCTCCGACCTCTCCACTGCTTCCGCTTCTACCACGCCACCGACCGCACCGATCTCCGGCGCCACCGACCCCATTCTTCATCGACGCCAACTCCACCGCCGGTAGTTCCCGTTTGCTTCACCTTCTTTCTCCTCGGTTGCCTAATTTCCTCCCCTTTATTTCTTCAGTTCTTAATTCTGTTCATGCTGTTAACTGATAGTTATTATTTGCAATGTGTTGATGAATTGTGGATTATCATATGAGATCTGTGATATGTGCATGAGATCAGTGGATATTTTATTATGCTTTGTTCTGTTATTGTGATATTTGTTCATGTGATTTTGCAATTTGTGCTGTTAGTAGTATGATGTTGGTTAGTTTGTGATAAATGCTGTGTAGGCTTGTCCTGAGCTTGTCCTGTTGTCCGTGTTAGTATATGTGTGTTGTCATTTCGTCAAATTGCTTTGTCATGATGATGTTGTGATTTACTAGTCCTCCATAGGTTTCTGGCACCGATAAAGATAACAATTATCATGTGCTTCGGAGCTATTATCGAGTTACTAGTATAGTCCTGACAGTGTGACTGTGCAAGCTGCTTGTATTTGTATCCTATGACCATTTTTTATGTCTGCTTTACCTGGAACTTTAACCTTACTGTACCGATTTAATGCAGGTGTCAAGCGAAAGCAGGCAGGGCAATCGGATAATATAGCTGGTGTTGTTGGGAAGGTTGGGTCCGTGGTGAAGAGTCGGTGGGCTGTTTTCCAAGAGGCAAGGCAGCAGCATGTCGATTGAAGATAGGAGCTGGATGCGCATGGCAAAGTATACTGTTGAATGGCAAAAAGGATTTAAGGACTTCATTCAGAATACCTTTGGAGGCAGATCTAAAGAAGAAACTGCTCCATGTCCATGTGCTCGTTGCCGTTGCATGTCCTACAGAAATCAAAAAGATGTTCGAAGTCATTTGGTACTTAGAGGGTTCGATGAAAGTTTCATCCAAGGAGAAGGTAATACTCAAGATTTCGTTGCATGTCCTCAGGAGGATAACCCTGCTGAAGGAGAATACGATGATGGCGAAACAGGTGATGCGCCTGCTAGCAAAGAACTGATTTCTGCACTAATCCGCGGAGCTATACATGGCGAACTCACAGGAAGTGGAGATGAAGAGCCAAATGAGAGTGCAAAGAAGTTCTTTAAGTTATTAACCGAGGCACAAAAGGAACTGTATCCAGGCTGCAAGGAGGCTACAAAGGTTTCTTTCATTATCAGGATCTTTCAGATGAAGTGCATGCATGGTTTTAGTAACAATGGAATACAGTCGATCCTTGATCTGTTCGCGTTGTTCCACCCTGGTATCCCAGACACCTTGGATAAAGTGCGTAAGGTTGTTCGAGATCTTGGACTCGACTACCAAAAGATTCATGCATGTGTGAACGACTGTGTGTTATTTCGTGGGGATTATGCTGACTTGGATACATGTCCAACCTGTGGTCAGTCTAGGTGGAAAGGGACCGACTCTTCTGAAGATGCTGAGTCCTCTAGCACTTGTGGCAGACAAAAGTGTTTTCCACGTAAGATCTTGCGGTATTTCCCACTTACTCCTCGGCCGCAAAGATTGTTTATGAGGGAGTCGACATCAAAACTTATGCGTTGGCATAAGGAAGGATTGGTGCGTGATGGGAAAATGCGTCACCCTGCGGACTCGTTGGCATGGAAGCATTTGGATGCCCTGGAGGAGGAATTTGCATCTGACCCTCGCAATGTAAGGCTTGGACTTGCATCTAATGGCTTCAATCCGTTTGGGATGTTGAATGTTGCATACACTACTTGGCCTGTCATCATAATCCCTTATAACTTGCCTCCTTGGTTGTGTTTAAAACAATTGTATTGGATGATGTCAATGCTGATACCAGGGCCCAAATCTCCTGGAATGAACATCGATGTCTATTTGCAGCCACTGATCGATGAGCTAAAGGATCTTTGGGAAAAGGGTGTTCTCACATGGGATGCAAAGGTTAGGAAAAATTTTACCTTACGTGCAGTTCTACTATGGACCATAAACGATTTCCCTGCATATGCCATGCTGTCTGGTTGGAGTACTAAAGGCAAGTTTGCATGTCCTTACTGTCATAAGTATACATAATACTTATGGTTGAAATTTGGCTGCAAGCATTGCTACCTGGGTCATCGTCGCTTTCTGCCACAGAACCATAGATGGCGCAGGAATAAAAGTAGCTTCAACAACAAGGTAGAAACAAGGGAGGCTCCGGTGCCACTTACTGGTGAAGAGGTTCTGCAGGAGTATGACAGTTTTGAGCAACCAAAATTTGGGCAAGGCACAAGGAAGAGGAAGCAGCGTGAAGAAGAAACTAGGTGGCACAATTGGAGGAAGAAGAGTGTATTCTTCCAACTACCGTACTGGGAAAAATTGCTTATTAGGCATAATTTGGATGTCATGCACATTGAGAAGAACATTGGTGAGAGCATATTGGGGACATTGCTGGACATTGATGGTAAATGTAAGGATGGTGAGAAGGCTCGGCTTGACTTGCAGAATCTTGGGATTAGGAAGGATCAACATCATGTGGTGGAGAATGGCAAGTATACTTTGCCATCAGCGTTGTACAGCTTAGGCAAGGATGAGAAGGAAATGTTATGCAAATTCCTACAAGGAGTGAGGATGCCTGATGGTTTTGCAGCAAATATAAAGAGATGTGTGGACGTCAAGGGATGTAAGGTTTCTGGACTGAAGACTCATGACTATCATGTTATATTACAGAAACTATTACCACTAGTAGTACGCGACATATTGCCTCAAGATGTTGCTATCCCATTGATTCAGCTAAGTAATTTTTTCAGTTCATTATGTTCAAAGGCTGGTGGAAAGTGACCTTGAAAAACTGACCTCTTCGATTGGAGAGACTTTATGTCGGCTAGAGATGTTATTCCCACCAGCATTTTTTGATATTATGATGCATTTGCCAGTTCATTTAGCTGAGGAGGCTAGAATTGGAGGACCTGTGTGTTATAGATGGATGTATCCAGTCGAGAGGTATCTACGTACGCTGAAAGGATATGTGAGGAACAAAGCACAACCTGAAGGTTCTATAGCAGAGGGATATATCGCTAAGGAGTGCATGACATTTTGTTCTCGGTTCCTAGAAGACATCGATACGAAGCTGAACCGCCCAGAGCGTCATGAAAGCAGTGCAGCGAATGAACCACCGTCTGGGCTTAGCGTATTTCAGACCATTGACTACAGTAAGAAAGGTTGCAAAGTTGAGTCTATTCCTAGTTTAGAGTTGAAGCAGATGCGGCACTACATAATAACAAACTGTGATGAGGCTGTTCCATGGATTGAGTAAGTTGAAATTACAACTGGTGTGTGTTTAATGTTCCTCATGATTAATGTTTTTCTAATTGAGTACCTTTGTTTTGATCATATGTAGTTTGCATAAGGAGGAACTCAAAAAGATTACTACACACGGCGTTGAGAGACGTCACAGGGAGCAATTTGTTGGTTGGTTTGAACGTAAGGTGAGTAACGTTGTCAACTGCATGCTTACAGAAAATAGCTACTGTCTTTATTTATTTTGCTGTTTTCAAATCGATTGCAGATGAACGAACTTTATGCAGAAGGGGGGATTAGTGATACACTATATGCCCTTTCTCGAGGACCAGATCACCGGGTTCGTGTTTTTAATAGGTCCGTCATCAACGGTTTCTTTTTTAGAACGGCTTCTGTAGAGACTGCCTTGAATACACAAAATTCAAGGGTTGCAGTTAAGGGTGCTGATAGTTCTGCAAGTATGGAGTGGTATGGTGTCATTAAAAAGATATTGACACTTGATTTCCCTGGTCAAAAAGAAGTCGTACTATTTCAGTGTGATTGGTACGACGTACCTGCTCCTAGTAAGAACAAGAGCAGAGGGTACCGTAGGGATCAATATGGGATTATAGATGTCGATACAACTCGTTTTCGATATCTAAATGATCCTTACATCCTGGGGACTCAAGCTGAGCAGGTTTTTTATGTGAAAGGTGCAAAGAAATCAGAGTGGAGCACTGTTGTAAGAATGAAGCCTAGAAATTTGTTTTCCATGCCTGAACCACTAGACACTGAAAATGAGGGACAGCTTGATATTGACTCACTGGAGGTGGGAGTGGAAGCCGTGAATATTTCAAGCCAGAATGAAGATTTGTTAGCTTGGAGGAGGACTGACCTGGAAGGGGTGACTGGAGATGCAGCCGTCATTGAAAATGCGCTACCAGTGCCTGAACCATGTGATGAAGACTTTGTTGATGAAGATGATGATACTGATGACACCTACGTTGATGATGGACATGTAGCACCTGTCAACTCTTTAGGCACCAGTCTTGATGATGAATTCTTTGTATAAATATGAATTTAGGAAGCACCACCTTGTTTTGGATTGAAATGGCTTCCACCCTTGTGCTTAGTAGCTGTGTATATGCTGCTGCTTGTTCTGCTTCTTGGCTGCTGCTGCTTGTACTGGATACAATTAGTTCATCTCAAACAGAAGGTATGATACAATTTTGGATAATGATCACTATGATAATGATCAAAGGAAATAGAGTCTGAATATTCACATTTTGCAATCTCCATCTTTTGCTTGTCAGTTTTTTACTGCAGTTGAATTTGTAAATTATATAATATCTGAATTTTAAATTCTCAAAATTCTATACAGGAGTTGAATTATACTCAGTTACAGGCATCTGGCTCTATTGATCCCAGTAAGATTCAGCAGGTAGTCCACTGCATTATAGAGCTTTACTCAATATCTTGTGCATCGGTTCATAATTTCAGTCGATTTCACTTACGTTGGTAACTTTATGTAGGGAAATCAAGCTGCACAAGAGCGTGCCTGGAAAAGTTGAGACTACAGGTGAGCAACATTACCTATGTTTCCTTTTCTGACACTTGTCACCGTACCATTGATTTGAAACTTCTAATGCATTCATTTGGGAAGCTAGTTAATTGCATTCTTTGTGATTATCTAATGTGAAATTACCTATCAGCAGCCCCAACCTGATGTTCTGCAATTTGAAATGTACTATCGTCTAAAACAATTGGTGTTGGTGGCCATGTATAAAAAAATGTCAACAGTTAGTTGCATCGAATCTTGGCATGCTACGCTGAGTGAAAATAGTTTTAATTAATGAGAGAAAAAGTACATATCTTAAGTGTTTCTAGCTATTTGTTCCGCTTACTGGATATTCTTTCTGTACTTGAGAGGATATTGTGCTGAAGCAATGGAATTGTGTTATCGGACCACGAGGCGCTTATATGTTGCACCGATTTTCAACCTTTTCAGGTGAATGATATAGCGGCAGTCAAGGCTCGGAAATGAGCTCCACTCAGCCCAGCTTCCTGTTCGTGTATAGAGTTAGAGGATTTCCTGTTCGTGTATAGAGTTAGAGGATTTCCTGCAGGCAATGATGGGAAGCTGATGGACAGGGTGCTGTGCATCATGCACTTCTGTGTTTTCTTCTTCCTTGCTGCAATGTTGCTCTTCTTCGCTGTCCAGGGCGATTCCATGAAGCTACAGGCTATATTTACTCTTGGGCTGTTAGTGTTATATAAGTTGCTGCCCTCTAGAAGTGATCGCTTCCAGCCATCCTTGTTGGAAGGGATGCAGACAGTCAATAGCTTTGTAGATGGTCCGACGGATTATGAAGTTTTTTCACAACCTGACCTGGATTGGAATCTGTATCAATCCTGAAGAAAAACTGTCAAGGTCAATACACACTTGTTTCATTACATCACCTGAGCTTCTCAATGTACCACTCTCATTCTTTTGTACAGTTTTGTAGGTTAACTCCCATTTCTCTTCTAGCTGTATTTATTTTGTTGTAAATGACAGGTACTTACTGTTTAGATTATGAAGCTGTCTATCTAAAATTCCATGGGAAGAAAATACTTAACATTATCCTACACGATCTGTTCTTCTTGAGGCTTTTTGTGATTTGCCACCATCGAATGCAAAAGCCCCTGTTACCAGCAGATATATCAATGCATGCCGGATTTGTTCTTCTCACCTTATTTGTGTTATGAGTTTCCGATTGTAAACGAAGTCGTGTAGGAGAGAACTATTTGTATGCTGAGTCTGATGTTATGCAGCTTAACCAGCCTGGTGGTGATCAGCCTGGTTAAACTGTCCAATCTCTTAACGGATGCGTGCACGCTTTAGTACCACCTCACTAACTCAAGCGAGACTAGCACAACTTAAAGATTTGAGTCCCTGCTGCGCAATTGAATTTCCACGATTCTGGCATTACCTTGAGCAGTCTGCACGCTACTCGGCCAACTTGGCTCAAGCTTGACTGAGCTGTTGGCCCAAAGCTGGCTTTGTTTTTTTTACAAACTATTGTTTTTTTACAATCTCATTATTAATCTATCTCATTATTAATATATAAACATTATTTGCCCAATCGTTTTATGTAATTTTTTGCAAAATAATTATTTAAGTTAACATTATTTGCCCATTATTTTTATGTAATTTTTTGCAAAATAATTATTTATGTCAAAAACATTTGCCCAAACTATGTATCTCAAACTTAGTTCATCATCTCCTACTGAGTTGCCATGTCATCTCCGCCTGAGTGCCACGTCATGTCCTACTTGTCGGTTCTTCATGACCCACTACCTTGTTATGCCCCCAACATCTTGCACTAGCTAGGTAGGACCCACGTCTACTATCCGTAGCTGGGTTGGTCCTCATGTCCTGTTGAGTTGCCATGTCTTCTCCGCCTGAGTGCCATGTCATATCCCACTTATCATTTCTTCATGACCCATTATATATATTGTATGCCCCAACATCTAGCACTACCTAGGTAGGACCCACGTCTTTTGCCTGTAGATGGGTTGGTCATCATGCTCTACTGAGTTGCCACGTCTCCGCCTGTTTGCCATGTCATGTCTTACTTGTCGGTAGGGGTGGAAAACGGTAACGGATAATTCGTTTTATCCGATATTCGTATCCGAGAAAACACGAAAATAGTAAGCAAAAATCCGTATTCAAAAATATTCGTATTCGTATTCGAGAATATTCGTATCCGTATTTGAGAGTATTCGTATTCGCATTCGTATTCGAGAATATTTGTATCCGTATCATGTCCATCTGAGTGCCACATCATCTCCCATTAGTCGGTTCTTCATGTAACGCCTGAGACCAACTAATATCATAATTTCGTTATGTAATTTTTTGACTGAATTTCATTTTGATTGAACCAACTACTTTTGATTTAGTAAAATCCTTCATAAAATTCGTCTGCCTTCATAGTCTTTCCCACGTACATACATTTTCCTCCAAACAGATTCCCACAAAAACCAAAGGCCGCGAAAAAATTTACAACTACAAAAAGGCCACAAAAAAATCCCGCCACAACACGGTAGATTAGCTGTAATCAGCGCCCCCACGCACGCGTCCCACGTTTCCCGTAATTGCGATCTATTCCAAAAACCGTCAGGGGAGAGGAGGGATCCCTTCGTTTTTGCCCTAGCTCCAGGTCTGATGGCATCGTCGCCGCCGGACACCGGGACGGGGCATCCCTCCATGGACGTCGCCTCTGGAGATCTCAGCAGGAGAGCTGTGACGGCGCCTTCATCCAAGAGGACGCCACCGTCTGCTTCACAACGCGATGGCGCCGAAGAACTCAGGAAACAGCCCGCCAGATCAATGGAACAGCGGCGTCATCCTCATATTCAAGCCGTCGTCGAGGAACAAGATGAAGACGAACACGCCGGGTCACTAAGGTTTCGCGAAAGCAGGTATATATGCAGACGATGTTATAGTACTTTTACAGTATGCAATATATGCTAGGGTTTATGACTAGGCCTCGCCGTACTTCACCTCGGCCGTGTCCTCCTGCCTTGCCGCGCTTCACACCGGCCGTCTTGCCTGGTCGCATGGCTGCGCCTCTCGTCATCCATGTCCATGCGTGTGCTACTACTATACTCGGCGTGGCCGACCGGCATGCAGGCTCTTGCAGGCACCTTTTTGAATTTTCAGAGCCTTTTTCAGAGCCTTTTTGAAGCTTTCGAAATAAAATTCACCATTTGAATTTTTCTGGAATTAATTAAAGCTTAAATGAAATTTTTATGAATTAAAAGGATTTAATATGATTAAGTTAAACATTAAATTATGCCAAAAGTATTTTATTTGAGTTCCCTGAGCCTCAAGAGTTTTTCTGGCATTTTATGTGATTTTTCTGGATTTATTTGCTATTTTCTAGAGCTCAAAATGAATTAATTGAATTTCTTGAAAAAGAAAAAGAAAAAGAAAAACCAGTCGGTTGAGCCGCAACCGCTTCCGCCCCCGCCGCGTGTCAGCCATCCAGAACCCCGCCCCCGCATCGCAGCCGCCCGCTTTTAGCAAGTCGTACTCGTATACGAGTAGGACTCTCAGGTCGTATCCCACCCGGACTCATACTCGTGGCCGACCAGGACACCTCTACGACCGGGTATAAAAGGGCCCGAACCCCTGGTGTCTCCCTCGTCCCAAGTCAAGCCTCGCCTCCGAGTTGAGCCGCAAGCCGTGGTCATACGCGTAGCCGCTGCCGTGGTCGTGCCGGGGCCCGAGGTCGTGTCGTCCTCGCCGTCGTTTCGCCTTCGCCGATCCGCCGTCGCCGGTAAGTCCCGCCACCGTCCCTAGACACCGCCGACCAGATCCCGCCGCCATCCGTGGTCATAGATCCGTGTGCCGTAGACCCGTGTGGTCGTAAGGTTCTACGACTACGTTGTAGAGCCTTAGTCGTAAGCCGTAAAGCCACCGGTAAGTTCGATCATGTGGTCGTAAACGACTTCATGGTCGTAAGTCTGCCTGAGTAGTCGTAAGTTTCCTAGTGTAGTCGTAGTCGTAGATTGGTTTGTGGTCGTAGTCGTAAAGTTCTTCGTGGTCGTAAAGTTCTTCGTGGTCGTAAGGTTCTTCGTGGTCGTAATTTCTCTGCGTGGTCGTAGGGATCCTTTGTGGTCGTAACGACTACCCGTCTGTCTCTTTTTCTCTGAATTAAAACTTCCCAGAGCCCGTTCTCCCTCGTCCTAGCTCCGATTGCCCCGATTCTTTTTCCTAAATTCATCTAAAACTGAGCTCTATCTTTTTGTTCAATTTTGAGAATTTTTGGAGTTCATTTGAATTTTATTTGATTTTATTTTGTGTTTCGATTTGCGTTCTCTCTCGTTAGATCACGCGTTCGAAGGAGCGGAAGTTGGATTTGAAGATCAAGAGCCGTCAACTGAGCAAGGCCAAGGCAAGTCGTGTCCTTTGATCATGTTGAACCTAGCTTTCAATCTATTATGTATTATCTTGTTTCCAGTTATCCTGCATCGCTATTTTATTATCAAACCCTTGTATTGGTAATTATCGTCCCAATTGGTTATTTCCCTCCTTGATGTTTTGGAATACCTTGATGCCATTGTCAACTTAGGTTGGGAATTTAATTAGTGATGATATGTTATTTGTCACATTGGGTTGGTACGATTAGAATGCTTAGCCTTGCTTATTTCGCGAAAGGGTCCATCATCACATGTGGTTAACTAATCTTGACTTAATGATATACTTGAATGTGGTGGTTAACCACGGTTATAAAACTTGTTGCCATGGCATGGGTAGTGTCATTGGTGTTGGTTATACAAAATTGGATTTTCACTTGGGCGATTGATCGTGCAGTAAAGGGGGTGCGAGAGGCACATGGGATGTGGATGCTTCGCCTGAGTAATTCTTAAGGACTTAACTTTGTGCGCCATTGATCTGAGTCTTACCGTGCAAACCACATGTCTAGTATGGGATAGACCTGGCATAATAATTTGTGAAGTCTCCACTTTGGTTTTTACTACCGATGTTGTTGTGGCGCAAGAGGGGGCAATTACCGACTAGGGGGATTTACCCTACTCGACGGCGAAACCTTAGCGAGTGGGATCAGGTGGAGATGGATCATTGTAAAAGCCTTGTTGTGATTTCCTTAGCGCGAGGCTAATCACATCGTGTGGGTACAGTTGTGCAACCTCTGCAGAGTGTAAAACTATTCGAATAGCCGTGTCCTCGGTCATGGACAATGCTCGGTGATCTCACACGAGGGGTAGAGTCTTTATGAAATCTGGTTGGTTTGAGCTGGGAAGTGAATGGTTAGTTCACTTGTGGTTATATTCAATTCCTTTGATTATTTATTTAATGTCTTTTGTTAAAGTTACTTTGCAATCTATTTATTGTATTTACTTTAAATTGTTGCTTTCTGCAAAATTAACCTTTCAGCCATTCATTGGTAAGCCTTGCATACTATATTGCATTCTTTGTTACAAACGACTTGCTGAGTACCAAAGTACTCACGGCTTATGCCCCTGTTGCTCAGTTGAGGAGGAGGAGTATCACCAGCAGGAGGTTCCAGAAGGAGAGTACTTCAACGTCTTCGCGGATTAGGCTTCGTTCTCCACTCGATAGCCTGTGGGCGTGTCGATTGGCTGCTGCGCTTTCTTTTGGATTTCCGCTGCTAGTTTTTGTTAAGCCCTTCAGGCTAATAATTGTAAGCTTGGCCATAAGGTCGTACTCTGATGATTATCAATATAATTTGGTTTTTCCTTAGAATATTGTGATGTGGATGATATTTATCTTTGTTCATACTGTGTGCACTAGCGTGATCCTGGACTAGTGCAGAATACACAGGAGAGTCCGGATTTGTATATTCGGGTCTCGACAGAGATGGTATCAGAGCTATATCGACTGTAGGACGAAGCCCTAGTTAGAATGGTCGAATTAGTCAAGTTTTCAAAACTTATTTTCTAAATCAAATCAACCAAATGATTGACTAGTAATTCTTTATTCTTACCTCATTCTTAGGATTCTTTCTCCTTGCCTCCTCTGAAATAGTGTTTTCGAATTTCAATTTGACTTCTTATCCCCATAATGTCCATAGATGTCTCGAGTGTCCCTCGATCAAAGTGAAAGTTGGCATGGAATTCTTCAAGCTGTGCTGTGAAGTTTGGATCAAGGAAGCATCCAATATGTCAAGAAAAGATTGGGAATTTTCGGGAAGATTAGGAGCCATTAGCTTTGAACCTTGTTATAGTTTTAGTATCGTGTAGATCGTCTTGCTTCTTATTTGCCGTTGGGTGTGATGTGAGCTGCAGTTTTGCTTCTAGCATTATGATGCAGTCATGTCAAAAGTCTTTTTGTGGAGTTTATTGCTTCTTTTGTTAGCCTTTTCGGCTAAGTGTTTGCTTAGTTTTAGGATTGCCATTAGTTACCCCCGTAGACGAGTTTACCACTTACCTTTGCTTTTCCCTCTTACCTATTGAGCCTTGAAAAGTCAGTTCTTAACAAATGGTCTTTTCCTTCAGAACGGAGCAGAAATGGTTGACACCCGGAGCTCCGCAGGACGCGGTCAAATGAACCAAGATCCGGAAGGAGTAATGGAAACCAAGCAACTCCAGAGCAGCATGCGAATCCGGCTGGTTTAGATCCGACCTTGAGTCAGTTCATGGCTGCCCAGACCCAATTAATGAATACCATGATGCAGAATATGAACGCAATGATGAATCGGCAGAATCAAGAAATGGCAATGCCCCAACCAGTTTGTCAACAGTCTAAATTTGCAGAATTCATGAGGACAAGGCCACCCACTTATTCACGATCTTCGGAGCCTTTGGAAGCCGATGACTGGATGCGCTCAACAGAAAAGAAGCTTAATCTTGCCCAGTGTACAGACCGCGAGAAGGTTTTGTATGCCGCCCACCAGCTAGAAGGCGCTGCAGCTGAATGGTGGGAAAACTACTGTGCTGCTCATGAAGATCAAGATAGCATCACTTGGGCGGAGTTCACCGCAGCTTTTCGTCATACCCATGGTTTGGACGGAGTGATTGAGATGAAGAAGGAGGAATTCCGGGAGTTACAGCAGAAGAACATGTCAGTGAGTGAGTATCTCAATAAATTCACCCAGCTAGCCCGTTATGCCCCGGAGGATGTCGCTACAGATGATGCCCGTCAAAAGAGGTTCAAGAAAGGACTAAACCCCGGTCTGAAAGTTCAAGTGGTGGGAAATGACTACGCCAGCTTTCAAAACATGGTGGACAAAGCGATGCTCATTGAGGAGAGTCGTCGTGAGTTAGAGGAATCCCGCAAGCGGAGGATGATGCGGCAAGGATCACAGATGCACCAGGCTCAGAGGACCCGCTTCAGTACGTTTCTGCCCGCTCGTGTTCCACAGCAGTCAGGATTCAAAACACCTGCACCAGCTCCTCGCCAGTTCTCATCAGGACCAAGGCCAATTCCAGTTGGAAGCCAACAGCAGAGGATCACCAAGCCCATGACAGCAGTTACCTGTTTCAAATGCCATGAAACGGGACATTATGCCAACAAATGCCCGCAGAATCAAGCCTTGACACCAGTTCGTTTCAACTTGGGCTCTACACCAGATCGGACTCCCGCAGCAGGGTCAGGACGCGGAGCACCGCAAACATCAAGTCAACCCAACAGAGGATCGCAGAACGTGCTGCGCGGCCAGGTGAACCATGTCACCATGGAGGAGGCTCAAGCAGCACCAGATGTTGTGATCGGTAAGTTTCAAGTAAACTCAGTTCCTGCCACAGTTTTGTTCGATTCTGGAGCTTCACATTTGTTTGTTTCCCGGAGTTTTGCTCTAAAGCATAAATTGGAAGTTGTTGCTCTTGGTTCTATTTTGCTGGTTCAATCCCCGGGCTCTGAGATGAGTACCAATCTAGGATGCCCTAGAGTTAAAATAGCCATCCAAGGAATAGAGTTCTCCGCTGATTTGGTAGTGCTAAATATCCAGTCTTTGGATGTGATTCTGGGTATGGATTGGCTCAAAAAGCATCAAGCAGTGTTGGAATGTGGAAGTCGAGCCGTCACCTTGGTCGGTTCAGATGGAAGTAAAGTTAGATTTGAAGCCAACATGAAGCAGCCAGAAAAAGTGATGGTATGCCAAAGCAAAGGGATCATGATAGAGGAAGTACCAATTGTACGAGAATATCCCGATGTATTCCCCGATGATCTTCCTGGGATGCCACCCGACAGAGAAGTAGAGTTCGCAATTGAGTTAGTACCGGGTACATCGCCTATTTCCAAGAGACCCTACCGAATGCCCGCCAATGAATTGGCAGAATTGAAGAAACAAATACAAGAGTTGTTGGATAAAGGTTATGTCAGGCCTAGTACCTCTCCGTGGGGAGCACCAGTATTGTTTGTCAAAAAGAAGGATGGTAGCCAGCGCATGTGCGTGGATTACCGAGCTCTCAATGAAGTTACCATCAAGAACAAGTATCCCTTGCCCAGAATTGATGACTTGTTCGATCAACTAAAAGGAGCCGGAGTGTTTTCCAAGATTGATTTGAGGTCAGGTTATCATCAAATGAAGATTCGACTGGAGGATATACCTAAGACAGCATTCTCAACTCGTTATGGTTTATACGAATTCTCAGTAATGTCTTTTGGCCTAACCAATGCCCCAACATACTTCATGTACCTGATGAACAAGGTGTTCATGGATTACCTGGATAAGTTCGTTGTCGTGTTTATCGATGACATTCTGATCTACTCCAAGAATGAGGAAGAACATGAAGAGCATTTGAGGATGGTATTGCAGAGGTTGCGAGAGCATAAGTTGTATGCCAAGTTTAGCAAATGTGAATTTTGGATGAAGGAAGTTGCGTTTTTGGGCCATGTGATGACCGCAGAAGGAGTAGCAGTTGACCCCGGGAAAGTGAACGATGTACTCACTTGGAGGGCACCAACGTCAGTAACTCAGGTTAGAAGCTTCCTGGGAATGGCGGGTTATTACCGCCGTTTCATTGAAGGATTCTCCAGTGTAGCGCGCCCGCTCACTCAGCTGTTGAAGAAGGAAAAGAAATTTGAATGGACGCCGGAGTGCGAGAGGAGTTTTCAGAAATTAAAGGAGAGCCTAACAACAGCGCCAGTACTAATTCTACCCGACATCAAGAAGGACTTTGAGATCTACTGTGATGCATCCCGCAAAGGTTTGGGGTGTGTGTTGATGCAGGACAAGAGGGTGGTGGCTTATGCATCACGCCAGCTGAGACCACACGAAGAGAACTACCCCACGCATGACTTGGAGTTGGCAGCAGTTGTGCATGCCCTGAAAATTTGGCGTCACTATTTAATGGGTAACCGAAGTGAGATCTACACGGATCATAAGAGCCTGAAATATATTTTCACACAATCGGAGCTCAACCTAAGACAAAGAAGATGGTTGGAATTAATAAAGGATTATGACATCAGAATCCATTATCATCCAGGAAAAGCCAATGTAGTGGCAGACGCGTTGAGTAGAAAGGTGTATTGCAATACAGTGATGGTCAAGGAAAACCAACCAGCTCTACACGAGGAATTTCAGAAGCTTAGTTTGGAGTTGGTTGAGGAAGGGATGTTAGCTACCTTGGACTTGCAGCCGACCCTGGATAGTCAGATTCGTCACGAGCAACCAGGGGATGAAAATATCCAGAGAATCAAAGAAGGTTTAAAGGAAGGCAAAGCACCCGACTTTGTGGAGGATGATCAGGGAATCATGTGGTATAAGACGCGTTTGTGCGTACCAAACAAGAGGGAACTGAAGAAGTTATTACTTAAGGAAGCGCATGAGTCCTTATATTCAATCCATCCCGGCAGTACCAAGATGTACAAGGATATTAAAGACAAATATTGGTGGCCAGGTATGAAGCGCGAGATAGCCGAGTATGTAGCACTTTGCGATGTGTGCCAAAGAGTGAAGGCTGAACATCAAAGACCAGCAGGTTTGCTGCAACCCTTGAAGATTCCTGAATGGAAGTGGGAAGATGTGGGAATGGACTTTATTACAGGCTTACCCACGACTAAAGAGGGCTACGACTCAATATGGGTAATTGTGGATCGACTAACGAAGGTCGCTCACTTTCTTCCGGTCAAAACAACTTATTCTGGTGATAAATTGGCCGAGTTATACATGTCCAGGATTGTGAGTCTTCATGGGGTGCCCAAGAGGATAGTATCAGATCGTGGGTCGCAGTTCACTTCACGATTTTGGAATAGCTTTCACGAGGCAATGGGTACTCACTTCAACTTCAGTACAGCATATCATCCGCAAACTGATGGTCAGACGGAGCGTGTGAATCAAATCCTGGAGGATATGTTAAGAGCTTGTGTATTGGATCACGGAGCTAAATGGGATAGTTGTTTACCTTTTGCGGAGTTCTCCTACAATAACAGTTACCAGACTAGTCTACAAATGTCACCGTTTGAAGCCCTGTATGGCAGAAAATGTAGAACCCCTCTCAATTGGAAAGAGACGGGGGAGAGTCAAATCTTCGGGCCAGAATGTCTTCAGGAAGCAGAAGAGAAAGTGCGTTTGATTCAAGAAAGGCTAAAGGCAGCCCAAGCCAGACAGAAGAGTTATGCTGATACTCGTCGAAGAGATTTAAGTTTTGAGCCAAATGACTATGTGTATCTCAGGATCACACCCTTCAAAGGTGTTAAGAGATTTCAAATGAAGGGAAAGCTAGCGCCAAGGTATGTGGGGCCATTTAAAATTTTAAAGCGCAAAGGAGAGGTTGCATACCAGCTGGAATTACCAAACACCTTGAGCGGGATCCATGATGTTTTCCATGTATCTCAACTAAAGAAGTGCTTGAGAGTGCCAGAGGAAGCAGTGCCCGTAGAGGCGGTGGATCTTCAGGAGGATCTGTCTTATAAAGAACATCCTATAAAAATTTTGGAAGTGGCAGAGCGTGTAACCAGAAGAAGGACAGTTCGCTTTTGCAAAGTTCAATGTAGCAACCATTCCGAGGAGGAAGCAACCTGGGAGAGCGAGAAGGATCTTAGAGCGGAGTTTCCAAATCTAGTCCTTAGAGAGCCAGAATCTCGGGGTCGAGATTCCGTTTAAGGGGGGGAGGTTTGTAACATCCTGAATTTTCAGAGCCTTTTTGAAGCTTTCGAAATAAAATTCACCATTTGAATTTTTCTGGAATTAATTAAAGCTTAAATGAAATTTTTATGAATTAAAAGGATTTAATATGATTAAGTTAAACATTAAATTATGCCAAAAGTATTTTATTTGAGTTCCCTGAGCCTCAAGAGTTTTTCTGGCATTTTATGTGATTTTTCTGGATTTATTTGCTATTTTCTAGAGCTCAAAATGAATTAATTGAATTTCTGGAAAAAAAAGAAAAAGAAAACCAGTCGGTTGAGCCGCAACCGCTTCCGCCCCCGCCGCGTGTCAGCCATCCAGAACCCCGCCCCCGCATCGCAGCCGCCCGCTTTTAACAAGTCGTACTCGTATACGAGTAGGACTCTCAGGTCGTATCTCACCCGGACTCATACTCGTGGCCGACCAGGACACCTCTACGACCGGGTATAAAAGGGCCCGAACCCCTGGTGTCTCCCTCGTCCCAAGTCAAGCCTCGCCTCCGAGTTGAGCCGCAAGCCGTGGTCATACGCGTAGCCGCTGCCGTGGTCGTGCCGGGGCCCGAGGTCGTGTCGTCCTCGCCGTCGTTTCGCCTTCGCCGATCCGCCGTCGCCGGTAAGTCCCGCCACCGTCCCTAGACACCGCCGACCAGATCCCGCCGCCATCCGTGGTCGTAGATCCGTGGTCGTAGATCCGTGTGCCGTAGACCCGTGTGGTCGTAAGGTTCTACGACTACGTTGTAGAGCCTTAGTCGTAAGCCGTAAAGCCACCGGTAAGTTCGATCATGTGGTCGTAAACGACTTCATGGTCGTAAGTCTGCCTGAGTAGTCGTAAGTTTCCTAGTGTAGTCATAGTCGTAGATTGGTTTGTGGTCGTAGTCGTAAAGTTCTTCGTGGTCGTAAAGTTCTTCGTGGTCGTAAGGTTCTTCGTGGTCGTAATTTCTCTGCGTGGTCGTAGGGATCCTTTGTGGTCATAACGACTACCCGTCTGTCTCTTTTTCTCTGAATTAAAACTTCCCAGAGCCCGTTCTCCCTCGTCCTAGCTCTGATTGCCCCGATTCTTTTTCCTAAATTCATCTAAAACTGAGCTCTATCTTTTGGTTCAATTTTGAGAATTTTTGGAGTTCATTTGAATTTTATTTGATTTTATTTTGTGTTTCGATTTGCGTTCTCTCTCGTTAGATCACGCGTTCGAAGGAGCGGAAGTTGGATTTGAAGATCAAGAGCCGTCAACTGAGCAAGGCCAAGGCAAGTCGTGTCCTTTGATCATGTTGAACCTAGCTTTCAATCTATTATGTATTATCTTGTTTCCAGTTATCCTGCATCGCTATTTTATTATCAAACCCTTGTATTGGTAATTATCGTCCCAATTGGTTATTTCCCTCCTTGATATTTTGGAATACCTTGATGCCATTGTCAACTTAGGTTGGGAATTTAATTAGTGATGATATGTTATTTGTCACATTGGGTTGGTACGATTAGAATGCTTAGCCTTGCTTATTTCGCGAAAGGGTTCATCATCACATGTGGTTAACTAATCTTGACTTAATGATATACTTGAATGTGGTGGTTAACCACGGTTATAAAACTTGTTGCCATGGCATGGGTAGTGTCATTGGTGTTGGTTATACAAAATTGGATTTTCACTTGGGCGATTGATCGTGCAGTAAAGGGGGTGCGAGAGGCACATGGGATGTGGATGCTTCGCCTGAGTAATTCTTAAGGACTTAACTTTGTGCGCCATTGATCTGAGTCTTACCGTGCAAACCACATGTCTAGTATGGGATAGACCTGGCATAATAATTTGTGAAGTCTCCACTTTGGTTTTTACTACCGATGTTGTTGTGGCGCAAGAGGGGGCAATTACCGACTAGGGGGATTTACCCTACTCGACGGCGAAACCTTAGCGAGTGGGATCAGGTGGAGATGGATCATTGTAAAAGCCTTGTTGTGATTTCCTTAGCGCGAGGCTAATCACATCGTGTGGGTACAGTTGTGCAACCTCTGCAGAGTGTAAAACTATTCGAATAGCCGTGTCCTCGGTCATGGACAATGCTCGGTGATCTCACACGAGGGGTAGAGTCTTTATGAAATCTGGTTGGTTTGAGCTGGGAAGTGAATGGTTAGTTCACTTGTGGTTATATTCAATTCCTTTGATTATTTATTTAATGTCTTTTGTTAAAGTTGCTTTGCAATCTATTTATTGTATTTACTTTAAATTGTTGCTTTCTGCAAAATTAACCTTTCAGCCATTCATTGGTAAGCCTTGCATACTATATTGCATTCTTTGTTACAAACGACTTGCTGAGTACCAAAGTACTCACGGCTTATGCCCCTGTTGCTCAGTTGAGGAGGAGGAGTATCACCAGCAGGAGGTTCCAGAAGGAGAGTACTTCAACGTCTTCGCGGATTAGGCTTCGTTCTCCACTCGATAGCCTGTGGGCGTGTCGATTGGCTGCTGCGCTTTCTTTTGGATTTCCGCTGCTAGTTTTTGTTAAGCCCTTCAGGCTAATAATTGTAAGCTTGGCCATAAGGTCGTACTCTGATGATTATCAATATAATTTGGTTTTTCCTTAGAATATCGTGATGTGGATGATATTTATCTTTGTTCATACTGTGTGCACTAGCGTGATCCTGGACTAGTGCAGAATACACAGGAGAGTCCGGATTTGTATATTCGGGTCTCGACAGTTATATACGAGATGCAGATACAGTGCTACGTATGAATGAGGCTGAGAGGGAAATCAGGTTGGTACTGTCGAAGGAGCAGGAACATGAGGTAGATGTCGCCATAACACCGATTAAGTGACCAAGGGAGAAGGGAAACAATGATGACTCAAGTACGCTTGAAGACATTGATGCCTACAAGTTGTGGCTAACAAAGCTGCAATCCAAGGATCCAGACACCGGTAAGATTGTTCGATGATTCACTCATGCAAATTGTTATAACAAAGTTTGCTCTGATAAGTGGTATTGTATAATCATCATCACTCGCAGATTTAAGGGATGCCTTCAGGGATGAAACAATCGAAACATACAAGGAATGGCTAAGGCATACAAGCCGTCGTCAACACATGCGTAATTAAATATCTTTACTCATTTAAACATGTTTACTGTTCTGCAAACAATAAAATAATTATTAACATGTGTTGGTTGCATTCTTTTTGTAGTATCATTATTGGAAGAAAATACAAATGATGATGACATAACTGAAGGGGAGGAAAATGATAGGCCAAGTCATGCTAGGAAACCAAAAAATCTAGGAGATGGTATGTGCTGCTCCTTCCATTTTATATTTTATATTAAAAACTCTTTTGCTGATCATGGATGTTCCATTATTTCTTAATGTTCAAATAGGAGAAAAATCCAAAACACGTGGAAGAGGATGTCTCAAAGGTCTGACAGTAACCAACAAGAGAATTAGGAATCGGACTCAGAAATTAAAAATCGAATTTAATCCTAGGCTGGGTGGCCCCATTGGTGAGAACCGTCGGTCGTTCGTGGATGAGGTGGTAACGTTTACCAGGAAAAAGGCTCCACTTATAGGAGTGAAAACGTGGAAGGGTGTGCATCCAAAAGTCAAAATGTCAATAGCAGATGACATACTGGTATGACACTATCTTTTTTGTCCATATGTCTTGTTGTCACTAGCTAAAATTTTGTATTCTATTTGTCTTTGCATTGGAACAGCTTAACTGGGACTTACAGAATGTTGAAGAACCTAAAGAAAAGATATGGGCCATTGCCAAGGAGAGGTACAAAGGATGGCGTGCTGCATTTAGTGCTACATACAGGGCTTACCGCACTGACGCTGAAAGAATGAAACATAAGCCTGAAGATTTAGACAATGTTGAGTGGTACTACTTGATCCATTTGGAAGTGAGAGCTTCCAGGTTTGTAAAATGGTTAAATATCCTTTTCTTTTTACAAATGATCAAATCAGTGTTTTAATCACATCATTTGTAAACCATTTACAGAAGAAGAGCACCAAGAACACTGAAAACCGTAAGAAGCAAAAGACACAGCATCTCATGGGATCCAAACCATTTTCCCAAGTAAGCTATGATCAGGTAATGACAAGCTTTACTGACCTAGTTATTTTTTACAACAGTCAATACCTCATACTACATGTGTTGCCATCTCAGAGAGACCCGACAACTGGTAAGGAGCCTGCTGATTTGGATCTTTGGATGGTTACTCACACCAAGGGCGGGCAATGGTCAAACCCAGATACACTGGAAGTATATGTGAGTGCTAAATATATATATTGTTTTGACTTTATAATTGGTTCATGCTTCATAAAATTTTGGAACACTTCTAATTTTAATCCTTCTAATGTGTTAATTATGTTTCGCTTAGGAAAATGCTCTCGTCAAAATTGCTGAGGCAGAATTATCGAAAGATAAACAATGTCTTACGGTTGAAGAAGAAAATGCACTTTTCCAGAAATACTACAAAGAAACCATAGGAACCAAAACGTACAGATGTCATGGTCATGGATATATGGCGAAATATCCAACACGAACGGCTCTATTGAATGAGAGAGAAGAGAATTTAGCCCGTAGCTCAGCTGCAGCCCTACAGCACCGAGAGGAGGTTGAAGATTTAAAACAAAAACTTGCAAATGAAGTTGTTGCAAGGGAAAGAGATAAGGAAGAAAGTATCCGACAAATGCAGGAACTTAGAGAAGAGCTTCGTTTGCAAGTTGCACTGCTACAGGTAGTAAATATATTATATGCTTGTCTTTTGTCGATTTTTCCCCTAATGTTGCTTGCCTTTTATATGGTGCAGGTTAACCCAGGAAACACCACCTGTTCACAGCCTCCAAATAGCGCAACTGTGGGCATGAATGACATCACACCACCACGTATAGAAGATGAAGAACAAGAGGTAATAAAAATGCAGCATGTCGACATACAAAATGCATTTGTACACATGTGTATAATGCGCAGTGTTGTTATTTTGTTTGTTGGCAGATTCAACCAGCAAGCGTGATGACCACAGTAAAAGAAGTTGATCCACCTACTCGCACCACGGCTACAGCTAATACTACTGTAACAAGAAATCTTTTCCCAACAGACAACAATGACCCACCAGCAGATTCAAATTCTTCGCAGCAACAGATAAGGCCTGCTGCAAAAACTCGTAATCAAAAGAAAAAGCTACATGTATGAATGCCTATATGTGAATTTTGTTTGTTCATTTCAATCAAATTATGTGCCGCATATTGCAAACGGTGGGTGAGTCATACATGCTATGTTGTAAGCATTACTATTGACTTGATTTCATTGCCGAATTATGTTCCTGCTGTACATTGCCTACTATACATTGCCGAATTTCATTGCCTACTGTACATTGACTAATTATGTTCCTGCTAATAAAATGCAGGAAAGCATGGAGTGGCAAAATAATTAAAGTACTATGGAATATGCGTGTGAGCGTGTGCTGATGGAACATCATGAGATGAATAAGTGAAGCAATACTTCGAGTGAATGAAGAACAATTTCTTTTTTAATTGCAAACATAGTTCAAGACTTGTAGTTTGAGAGGATATTTTTGTTATTGCAAACATATTTATTCTGGCTTAGACATAATTTTCTAGTTATTGAAGGATTGATTTCATATATGTGTGTTGATGATTGAATTTTTTCTTTAATTCTATTGTATCTATGTTGCAACAATAAATTAATATACAAATATCGAACGAAATAGGCGTACACGACGAAAATCTCCTTGTCGCAATAAACTGAAATGCATCAATTGTTGTTTGTCGCAATAAACAATATTGCAACGTAGGTTGTGCAATGCCATAAGACTTAGTAACCACAACCAATGTGTCGTTGCAATACCACTTACGTGCAACCAAAAAATTTACGTGGCAACAAAAGTTATTGCAATGAAACATTGTGCGTCGCAATTACGGATATAACCACCAAATGATTTTCGTTGCAGAAGATTTTATTGCAATGGAACATAGTCCGTGGCAATTAGTTCTATTCCCACGAAACAATGGCGTTGCAATATTGGCTCGCTCGTGCAACACAATGTTTGGTGGCAATATAGTCTATTGCCACAACGTGCGTCGTGGCAACAATTACTAATGCAACGATGCTATTGGTTGCAATATCTCCTATTGCGACCATATCGTGCGTGGCATTTGCTTTTTGTGCTTGTTGCGAAAGTCAAAGTATCGCAACACATCAAAATTTAGTCGCAATAATCTATTGCAACATATTTAAATGCCACGACTCACAACGAAATCGACTTCGAAGCATTTGTTACGTATTGCAACCAAAATGCCCATATTGCAACCATTCTTAGGTGTGGCTTTAGGTTAAAATCCTTGTAGTGAGTCTCACAGGATACTGAAAACAGAGGGGTCACTTTATAACACCTAGAAGTATAGTCTATAAATAGGTCCCTACCCTCTAGCTTTATTATGCATTATAAGTGGAACTATGGAAAAGACCGAAGAATAAAGGATAGACAAAAAACTCTATAAAATTAATCTAGAATTTAAAAATCTAACATCGATATCAGAACCAGATTCATCCGTAAGTCTTGTATGGCTTCGTCCTCGGGCTAAAATTCGGAGGCGGCTTGCGTTCAGATTCATCCGTAAGTCTTGTATGGCTTCGTCCTCGGGCTAAAATTCGGAGGCGGCTTGCGCAGATTTTTATCTTATCCGATTTCGTGATTGACTCGGTCTCCAGACTTCGTGACTTGATGCAAGACGTGAAGACTGCATGCACTACTTCACGCGATCAATACTTCAACTAGTCAAGCCATCGCAGTCGCGCGGAAGAAAGCCAGGAAATACTATCTATTGCCATCAACGCTCATCAAGCAACACCATAAAGCAACGTCTTTTTTTGCCATCGAATCTCGATCTTCGTGCCATCCTCATACAACACACAGGAAGCAAAGTTTTAACGTCTTTTTTTTCCTGCTGTGCATTACTTCTCCAGATCGCGGAGAATTGAGCCACGCACGGGTCATCTTAAGGCTGAACGCTGCGCGTCTGAAGGCTGATCGAAATTCCGCGCCGCCGTCAACCAGAGAAGTAATCGTTCGGTAATATTTTTTTTCTCCTGACAATGGCAACCAATAATATATTCTCTGAACTGCTTAGATCTTGCAAATTAGGTGGCTCAAAGTCCACGGTTTGGAAAAGAAAAATAAGGTTTTTACTTTCTGCTGATAACATAGATTATGTGATAGACAAAAATAAACCGGAAGAACCAGAAAAAGATGTCACTATTGAGGAAAAGGAAAATTATGCAGAAGAATATGAGAATTAGATTAAAGATAATAAAAGGGCTAGGATTTTTATGTTGGGATCCATGATGATTCTTTGGCTGCTGAATATGAGAGTGAACAGAATGCACGAAAAATAATGCGTAGCCTGAAACATAATTTTGGAGAAGTGTCTCTTATTAAAGTTCTTAATCTTGTTAATCGCTTTCTCTCTATTAAGATGTCTGATAGCACTTCAGTTAATGAGCATCTCAATAAACTTTATGTTTTAGCGGAGGAATTAAAAAATGCTGGCTATCTTTTTTCTGAAGAAGTACATGTCATGGTTGTTTTAAACTCTTTGCCAAATTCATGGGAACAATTTAAGATATCTTTTTGCCATTCTGAAAGGATACTTAGTATGCGCACTCTGAGGCATCATTTGTTTGTGGAAGAAGATAGAAAACTCTCTTAGGGAAAGGAAAGAAATGCTTCTGAGTTACACCTCGGAGAGGAAAAAGGCAATAATAAAAGGAGATGGCAAAAGAAGAAGTTTAATGGTGATTTGAGAGAAAAGCTTAACAAGAAACGCAATCGAGATGATCGTTGAAATTATAACTCTTTTCAGAGGAATAAAAAGTACAAGAATTTCAAGTATCTCAACTGTGGTCAGTATGGGCATTTCAGGGCTGACACTACAACAAAACATCCGTGGGGAGACATCATATTGGTAGGTTAGAGACGTTCTGTTTCGTCTCCCACAGACAACTGATGCGCTTTTATAAAGCGTCGTAGAAACGTCTCTACATGAACCGTCTCAAAAATATAGAGACGCTCTCTAAGGCGTGCCTATATTATTTGAGACGTTCATTAGAGACATCTGCACTGTATCCCTATAAAGTTAGAGACGCTTTTATAAAAACGACTGCACCACGTCTCAATTAATATAGGCACGTGCGTTGAGACGTTATATGCCGTCTCAAGATGTCCTATGTAGTATGTATTTTTATTTTGATTGGTATATATTTTCTTCTATACACACAAATACGTATCCGTATGAGAATATAGTATTCCATATATTATTATATATACATGTATATATAATAATTTTATAGGCAGCACCATAATATTGAGTACATATTTTATAAAATATAAGGAATGGGTGTAGCACAACAGATATACTGTTATAAGAAAAGCAAACCAACTACAACTGGAACCAAGCCACACCCCGGGCAAACCATTGGCAATTGACAAATTCGCCACCATTGCACCCTCCAAACCCCAAAGAAGTTTACAAATAATTATAGCATCCATTTAAATCAACAGAGTTCACAACTAAATAAAAATCTAATATGCGATAAACACATGTCGGTAAAACATCCTCCAATTTGACACACATCTTTTTTTAAACTGCTATAATAAATCATCAGGTCTATTTCTTCAATCAGAAAATTGTGCATTAGGTCTTCCACTCTGCATTTCTTTTCATAGTCCTCCATATCCTACAAACATAGCAATATTAACAACAAAATATCAGATATGAGCAATCATGAAAAATCTTATGGTACAAGGTCAGTTAATTAAACTAGAAGTGGCATACCTAGCGAGTAGAATGTTTAGGCTTTTTTACCTGAAGCAATAGATATTATATGAGTAATAAGACACAAATATTTCTGGTAGGAAAATTATTCTTGTAGTTCAAAGAATTGATCTTACATAGAACCGTGGCCAAGCAACAACACAACCAATTGCATCGTTTACCATACAGTATTTTTCAAATGGTCTAGACAGCCTCTCATCACCAATATTTGTAACACCATGAATAGCCACCCCATAATATTCATCTCCAAGCATGTTTCCTCCAACCACATGTGTGCTATCTGAACTCACTAAATTTCCTTTGGCCACAACTTTACCTTTGTATATTGGATTCAATGAAAATAGGTATACTACCCTTTGATCCTATCATTTTAAGAAAAATGTCATTGTCATTCACAAAAAATGAGCATTGTCATTCATTAACATATAAAATACTTGTTTTATTATTAAAAAATGGTAACACATCTTGCATTAGATGAACTGTCCTCTAGTACTCTCTTTGTTTGAGGCCCCTGTGTTCAGGGGCGGATCCAGGAATTTCGGAATGGGTATTCGAAGTTACAAAAATATTGTTCAATACAAAATGTAAAGGTCCATAATAGCAAAAAATAAAATACAATTGTTCGTAGTACAGACAACAACTGAAATAATACAAAGAAATTATAAAATAATTAAGACCTAAATATCAGAAATCATGACTACTATCTTTCAAGATAGACTATATGAAGTTGTGAAAGCAGCGGGAAATCTATTTGCACAAAAGAAATAAAATAAATGATTCTTACATGTCCCTTTAAATCAAATAACAGCCTAACAGGTCTTGGAAAAGAGGCATGACTTATCCTAACAGCCTCACAGACTATATGAATTTGAGTTATGACTTATCTACTACATATTGGCCAATTCTCTTAACTACTGCAGTCTGCAGAAACTGAGAAACATACACATATAACATATTGGCCAATTCTCTTAACTACCTGACTGCAGTCTGCAGAAACTGAGTTATTGACAAACATGAAACATATACATATTGCCATATTGGCCAATTCACAATTGTCATATCCACTATGGCACTATCCAGGCATCCACAGATGACAGATCCACTGATCCACATACCACAGTGTGACACTGGCACAGTCTACACACAACACAATAACACAGATGACAGGATATGACTATGAGGAATTGAGGATAAACCGATAAAGGAGCTAACAACTAAGCTAAGGAACTAAGGATTGAGGAAGCACCTCACCTCGTGCTGTCCAATTCACAGTGAGGAATCACCAATGACCAATTGTCCAGTCCAATTCACCATGGAATCGAGTCAGATCTGAGATCTCAGTGAGGAATCACAAAGTCACAGTGAGGAATCACCAATTTACAGTGAGGATTGAGGGAGATCTCAGATCCGGAGATGAGCTGACCGCTGAGGAGACGAAGGAGAGCCGGACTGCCAGAGAGCCGCTGAGCCGGAGAGGAACTGCGCAGCTGCGCTGCGGCGTGCGGCCGCTGCCGATTGCCGGATTGACTACTGAGAAGCCGAGCCTGAGGAAGGAGTGAGCAGCCGCGGCCCGCCGGCGCCCGGGCGCCCGGCGCCGGATCTGAGAGAGAGAGCCGGAGAGGGATTGCGCTGCGGGCTGCGGCCACTAGCCCGCTGCCGATTGTCGGACTGAGAGGATTAGAGGAAGGAGCGCCGAGCCGCCGAGCACGCCAGCCGCCGCCGCCGCCGGATCTGAGAGTTAGGGTTCAGTCGCGCACTCGCCGCTCACTCGCTCGCTCAGTCGCTCAGCGGTGGAGGCGGCCGCGACGAGGAAGAGGCTTACCTGAGCTGAGCTGACGGCGGAGAGGTGCGGCGGGGCGGCGGCGGCGGGACGTCGGCTTGATCCGGCGTCTCGGCGGGTGGGGGCGGCGGGGCGGTGACTGGATCTGGAGGACGGCGGTGGCAGGTCGGGAGACGCTGGGGCTGGCATTTAGGTTTAGCGGTGAGGCGGGGTTGGCCGTGGTGGCGGCGAGGGAGGGGGACGCCATGGCGGCGGGGATCTGGTTGGAGGTGGAGGGGCGACCGCGCGCGCGCGAGAGAGAGGCGGTTGAGTCGAGTCGCGTTTGGGGTGGGTAGGCGGGGCGGGGGGAATCGGGGACTGGCTGGAATTGGGGGGAAATCGGTGGGGACGGGGAGTTCGTGTTAGGGTTTTTTCTGATGGCGGGTAAACGGGTGAGACGGGTACGGGTAGAGCTTACTTATATCCGTGCCCGTTTACCTGATGGGCAAAGAATTCCACCCATTTTCATACCCGTGGATAGAAAATACATCTCATACCCGGCTCCATTAGGGTATTTACCCACGGGTATACAGGTAAACGGGCATAATTGCCATCCCTACCTGGGATTGATATTTTTTTTATGTTTTCAGCCACTGGACAAAAGCGAAAGAAAAGTCTTAGGTTGTGAGTTCGAACTTTGAGATTGATATTTTTTATGTTTTATATATATATATACCGTTACTTACATCATTTTGTTTTTTTAATATTCTTATATGGAGATAATAGATAAGACATCTCAAATGATAAATAAGACATCTAAAATTTTGTCTCTATACATGAGACGTACTCCAAAACGTCTCAGCAGCCGTTTTAATAGTATTTAATAGTGTGCAACCCTTTAGAGCGTCTCAAACTGCGTCTCTATTTCAATTGTGGTCCTAAAAAGAGAGACATGATTCAAAGCGTCTTAAACAAAACGTCTTAATATGTTCATTTTGTTGTAGTGTGACTGCAGAAAAAAGAAGAAGCAGAATGAGCAAGGGAATCAAAACAATCAACCAGCTGAGCGTAAAGGCAATTCTTCGCCTAATGGTATGTTTAATATTTTTGTATGCACTGAATCTTTACTTACTACTACTTTTCCAAATAGTTAGATTGTCGATTCTGGTGCTACTTCTCATATTACTAGAGATAATAGAGATTTCACTTCTATGCAAACAATTCCAAGGGGAAATAGATATATCTTCTTAGGCACTAATACTAAAGCTGATGTACCTGCAATTGGAAATTATGTCCTAAAACTCCCTAATGCAGGAAAATCATTTTTACAGATCACTTTATATTCACCTAGCATGAGAAAGAACTTAATCCCCGTTGCTCAGTTATAATCTATTGGTTATGACATACTATTTGGAAAAAAAGAGTTAAAATATTACTTAATAGGAAATTAGTGCATACTGGAACTCGTCATGATGGTCTTTATTTTCTTGATGAATTATCAATGATGACAATATTGATTGCTTAGTTGGTGAAAATAACTCGATAGTGAGGAATTCATTCGATAGGAACACATGCTCAGAGTCATATTTATGGTATTTACGACTTGGTCATATATCTAAAAAAGGAATTAAGAGGCTTATTAATTCTGGAATTTGCACTTTAAGTGGGAGGATTTTAGTATTTGTGAGGCTTGTATAATGGGTAAGATGACTCGTGCGCCATTTCCAAATGCGGAACAATCTAATGAACCTCTAGCCATTATTCATTCTGATATTTGTGGTGAAATATCTATTCCCACTAGAGGTCAAAAGATTTATTTTATCTCATTCATGGTGATTATTCTAGATTTGGATATGTGTATCTTCTTAAACAAAAGTCGGAAGGTTTTGATATGTTCAAGACATTTAAAACTGCAGTGGAAAATCAATTAAATAGAAAGATCAAAGTTTTGAGAACTGATCGTGGCGAAGAATACACTTCAGGAATATTAAATGATTTTTGTAAAGAGCATGGAATTATTCATCATTATACCATACCTTACACTCCACAACAAAATGGTGTTGCTGAAAGGAGGAATAGAACACTGATGGATATGGTTAGGTCTATGATGGCTTATTCAGATCTTCCTTTATCTTTTTGGGGGAAAGCTTTACATACTGCTGTTTATTTGTTAAATCATTCACCATTTAAGGCTTTAACAGTCACTCCTTATGAGTTGTGGACTTGAAGGAAACCATCACTTTGTCACTTGGCAGTTTGGGGTGTAATGCACAAATTAAAGTGCCAAATCAAATCCGTACAAAATTGCAGTCTAAAAGCATGCCAGGAATTTTTATTGGTTATTCTTTGGAATCAAAAGGATATAGATTTTATGATCCATAAAAAGATAAACTGGTGGAAAGTAGGGATGCAATATTTTTGGATGAAAACACACCTCGTCGTGCTAAGCGGGAGAGGGTGGACTTATTGGCAACCCCATCGGAAACACAGATAGATACATCTGGAATTAATTTTCATCCTGAAGGGCATTCAGCTCCTGAAGGACATGCAAATCAAACTCCCAACACTAACATGATTAGGAGAAGTGGGAGGAATTTAAGTACACCCCATACCTAGATGATTATTATTTATTCTTGGGAGAAATTCATTCTAAAATTTCAGATTTAGAGGAAGAACCAAAGACTTATAAAGAAGCAATTAATGGTCCACAATCTAAACTATGGGTGGAAGCAATGCAGGAAGAATTAAACTCGATGAAAAGGAATAAAGTTTGGGAACTTGTTGATTTGCAAAACAACCATAAGCCCATAGGTTGTAAATGGATTTTCAAAAGGAAAATTAAATGAAGCTGATTTAGTGAAAAAAAATATAAAGCTAGATTTATTGCTAAAAGCTTCACACAAAGGGAAGGTATTAACTTTGTGGAAATTTTTTCTCCTATTGCTAAATTTACTTCAATTCGTATTATTAGTGCATTGATGGCTTACTATGATCTTGAACTCCACCAAATGAATGTTAAAACGATCTTTCTTAATGTTTTTTGGAGGATAAAATATGTATGAAACAGTCAGAAGGTTTTGGAGAAAAAAGAAATGAAAATAAGGTTTGCAAGTTGAATAGATCAATTTATGGTCTTAAACAAGCTTCATGTCAATGGTACATTCTATTTGATAATGCTATCACGTCATATGGGTTTTCAATCATGGAAGGTGATCATTGCATATATACAAAAGTTATGGGTAAATGTTTTGTCTATGGAAAATAGCAAACCTGTTAAAGTACCTATTGTGAAGGGAACTAAACTCAGTGAGGAATTATGTCCAAACACTCCAGAGGAAAAAGCTAGAATGAACGGAATTCCTTATTCTTCAGCTTTAGGATGTCTTATATATGCTATGTTATTCACACGACCTACCTTAGCCATGCCATTGGAATACTTAGTAGATATCAAAAGAATCCTGGAGAAGAGCACTGAAATCAAATCAAATATGTACTGCGTTATGTCAAAGGAACTATGGATTATTCATTATGTTTTAATGGTCACAATCTTCAGCTGCAGAGTTATACTGATGCTAATTGGCAAGGGGATCTGGATGATCAAAAATCAACTTCTGGTTATCTATTTACTTTGGCAGGTGGTGCTATTTCTTGGTGCAGTAGGAAACAGGATTCAGTTGCTCTTTCTTCCATGGAAGCTAAATACATTGCTGCATCTGAAGCAGCAAAGGAAGGTGTATGGCTGAGGGAATTTCTTGCATCACTTAAAGTCGTGAAAAGTGCATCACAACCTGTCACTATTTTTTGTGATAATCAGATAGCGATCAAGGTCTCAAAGAATCCTAAATTTCACAGCAAAAGTAAACACATTAAAGGAAGATATCACTATATCCGTGATGTAGTAAATAGACTCAAGACTGTTCTTTTAGTTTATTTGCCTAGTATTGATATGGTTGCAGATCCACTCACTAAACCAATTAGTTAGGAATTATTTTCTAAACATGTTAAAGATATGAGACTTCAATTAAAATATTTCAGCCAAGTGGGAGATGTTTGGATTTTTTTTGTAGCTTTCAATATTTATTGTCTAATTTACTCAATGTGGAATTATTCATATTATTGATGCAAGTGATGGGAATATTTTGATGCGGAATTTACCTCGAGGAATTAATACTCGAGGTGCCGAGCATTGGCTGTGCTGGAATATAGTAGACATATTTATTGAGATCAAGTCTACTGGAATTTAATATGCATGCATTTGTTTAACCCAGGCACAGCATAGGGCGAAATAGCTGGGTTTGTTTTGCAGGATCGGCTTTGCAGGCTGTTGACCCACATGATCAGATTGGAATTGATCTCATAAACAATATGATCATGACACATGACTCACATATGTGTGCTTGGGACAATATATTTTTGATTCAGAAAACTGACCTATCTGATCGTGGTTGGTGACATGGTTCAGGAGTCTCACGGGATACCGAAAACAAGTGGGTCACTTTATAACACCTGGAAGTGGAGTCTATAAATAGGTCCCTACTCTTTAGCCTCATTATGCGTTGTGAGCGGTACTATGGAAAAGACAAAGGAATAGAGGGTAGACCGAAAACCTCCACAAAATTAATCTAGGGTTTAAAAACGTAACAGCATCCGGGGAAAAGCAACCTCATTAGTGTCACGAAGATGTTGTTCGTACAGTAAACATGAGTACAGATAGTTCAGGTTTACTAGTAAGAATAAAATCATAGTACACTCATAGTTGAAAGTTTTACATCACACAGTTTGATTATAAAATCACACAATTGTTCTGTATCTTTTCCATCGTACAGAGCCTAGATGGAATTTCAGAACTTGTAAGTTTTACTGCATAGGTACTATTGTTGCTGATGACACACACACAACCGTATATAAAATCGCGGGCCCGCTAAGGCTAGACAATGGCACGACTCAAGAAGCTAAAGCACTAGGGGTTGGTAGAAAAGGGCCCAGAAAACTCATGAGAGAGAGGACATGCGTGATGAACTCCCCACCAGTGCTGAGATGCTGGTAATGGAAAGCACCCCCGCAACGAGGCGCGATGTAGTAGAGCATCTCCAACCACACTTCGGCGATGAGGCCCCATCGGTCAACTTCTTCATGGATGTCAATGAGCTCCTGGGCCACCTCGCCTGCACGAGGCAACACTGGAGAATCAAGAGCTTTCATAGTGTCTCTCAAACGTTGCAGATGAGTCACCGGTTGGGTGCTGCTGGGGGTAGCATTATCCGTGTTGGCCCGTCGTTCATCGCTCTTGGCTTTAAGCACCATCTTGACAGCTTCCTTCATTTCATCATGAGACTGTTTACCTGCAAAAATTTCCTTCATTTCATCATGAGCTTTGTGGTGTACATACTGGGAGTTGCTTGTAAGCATCACACCGCACTTGAAGACGAGGTACATGATATAATTTGATAACTCTCTGCTCCTCTTCATTTCATCAGAATCAGAATCCGTGCTGGTATCGTCTCTCAAGTAGTAGCATATGTCTGTTGCAATGTGCCAGATGAGCATGCTTGTGGGGAAATCCACACCGTCGATGCTCTTGTGTAGGGCCGTGCGTGGCCTTGCTGAACTCCGAAGCGCTAACTCGCCACGGGTGCTGGCAAAGTTCCAGTCTTGCTGTTCCCCTGTTCCGAACTCTAACAATTTGTCGAGGACGAAACTCTTGAGATCTTCAGCGATGGGGATGCGTGTTATGTCCTTGTCGTCTAAACGCTTCCCGATCCATTGTGGTACAAATGACACGCCTTGTCTGGTGTGTCTTTTGATCATGCTGTACTGCGCCAGCATTTCGGACCAGTGCTGTCTTGTACGCCATGCAGGCTGGATGTAGGTGGCTACACGTGAGATTGCACTTTGGATTCTATCCGTAACGGGGCTGCATGCTGTTACCTCGCTCAATGGGAAGGAAAGGATGGACCTGAAGAGGGATGCTACCTCCAGGATTGTGGCCCCTACGAGCAATACGTAGGATACGTTGACATCAGCTCTACCGTAGGGTTGGCCCCCCTTTTGGGCCACCGTGAAGATCAGCACCAGGGCTGTCGAGGTGCAAACAAATGGGAAGAGAAACAGGAAGAGAGAGAGGAAGAACACGAGCGTGCGGAAGAACCAGGCGAAGCACAGCACCCAAATGGGAAGAGAAACAGGAAGAGAGAGAGGACGAACACGAGCGTGCGGAAGAACCAGGGGAAGCACATCAAGACGGCGGCAGCTAACGGACATAACTCCGATGCACAGCCAACGAAGCACAGCCTTGGTGTACAAGCCTTCATAACAAATCTTGAGCAGTGCGCCGACATAATCGTAGACCCTGCAGCAGTCTTTACTGGACCTGAGATCTCCGAGCAAGCCTGGCAAATCATCCGCAGCTAAAACAGTATATGGGTCATTGAGTGGAGTGTCCGAGACTATATTGTCAACAACTCTTCCTATTGAGTCGAGTGAAGGCCGCCTCCCATCGGCGCTAAGCATCCCATCTTTGCTAAATCTTTCCTTCAATTCTCCAACAGCTGTGCCAGACCGCCCCTGTGCTATATCTTGTATCACCTCTCCGAAACCAAGCATGAAATCTTTTCTTTGGAACGCTGGGCTGGCAAGGAAAAGGCAGAAGCTACGCTCAGCGTACTTGAAGCACCCACAGAGGAACATGAGTACCATGGCAGCCAGCAGCCGCCTATCCGGCCAAGACGACCTGTACACTACGTAGGCGGCCACTGCTACTTGGGAGACCAAGCCCAGCAGGTGGCGCTTCCACAGATCGTTGTCCTGCATGGAGAAGGCGGTGATGGTGTCCTGCCCGCCCAGGTGAACGAGCACGAACGGCGCCCAGAAGAGCAGGAGCTGGTGCCGCGTCCCGCTCGCGTGGACCGCGAGGTGGCCGAGCACGAAAATAGCCACAGAGTCGGCCGACAAGTAGGCCAGCCACAGAACCGTGCTGAGGACGCGTGATGTGCTGCGCCTCCGCAAGCCTGCTGTGAAGAAGAGGAAGACTTGTAGGCCAAAGCTTACAAGTATCAGGCAGTGGATCTCCCATTCGTTCCAGAGCGCTTCGACAGACGCCAAGCTGCATAAGGAGTTCACCACGTACGCATGCGGCAAACCAAAGCAGTAATATTAATTAAATCGCCATGGACTCTACAAAGCTCGTTATTCTGTTGAGTGAATGCAATAGATATGCAACATATTATCTTTCTTTTTCTTCACTTTTCGACAGGGAAGCATATTATCTTTCTCTTAATTTTCTTGGGGGGATAAGAGCAAGTTTAATAGAAGAGGTGGCTGCCACCTCTAAGACTAGCCAAATAAACAAAAAGAGTACATGTGGCTCATGATGGAGGTAGCTAATACAATAAGTTGAGTAGAAGTTACCTCTACTAAAGCACTTAAACATTTAATACTTGCATAAATATATCAATTAGGCCCACAAAACGCGTGGAGGTAGCTAATACAATAAGTTAAGAACTAGCATCGCCTCCAAGCTGCCCCTAACTCCTCGTATGATGTGCTAGAGGTCACCTCTTATATAAGGGGCAGCTTGCCTCTCTCTCATCTTGTCTCTCTCTTCCATTTAGGATTGTGCTGACGTGGATTTCACTAGAGGCGACCTAGTCAGCATTATTGTACTTGCTCTAATACCTTTTTATATGTAGTTAGTGGTGGTGGTGACGGTGTAGTGGTTTTTTATTCACCGTATGTCTCACTTCTCCATCTACCTTCCTATTCCTAAAAAAATATCTAACAACAAATAGAAATTTTATTCTCGTCCCACGCTAGTGAAGCACAAGATAGGTCGCAATGAAGCTCAACCATGAGCACGGTGGCGGAAGTGTGTCACTGGCCGAGATGTAGCTCGTCCAAGAGCACCATGGCGGAGCCGATCGCGATAGCGTGAAGCAAGCTGAGCACGTTGACCATAACTCGACATGCTTAGGTAATATAATTCTTTTTTACCCGTAGCAAAGTATAGACAGTCGACTAGTAATATAATATATTACCCTTATCCAAAGTTGTAATGAAAACTGCTAGAAACTCTTGGTCTAACAATATGAAAATGAGCAGTCGTCATGTTTTGATTTGTAGGCAATAGAGAGAACATTTCGAAATCGGGTGACTACCATGTTTGAATTTATTTATGTTTTACACTTGTTATTTAGTGATCCACCAGGAACAATATTTTATTTCTAGAGTGCCTTAACCTATTTATTTTTTCCAAAGTTACTTCACTTAAAAATGTCGTCTGCAAAAGCATTCGAGGTCGCTATAGATAATATCTCATTTACAATAAGCAGAATGGATACACACATCATTTACCATACGCTAGAGTATTTTGACAACAAATTAACTGAAAGCAAGAAGTTGCATCATGTTACCTTTGTTTCTCCGTCAGATTGTCCGCGCCAACTTCGTCAACATTTCTCAGTGGCCTCATTTCAATCAGGTGGATACACAAATACGCCACATGGAAGATAACTGGTCTTGCCCAGCGGCACGCACATTTAAACATGTTTGTAATGATGGAGTAAATGCCAAGTTTTGGGTGCGAACTGATGCTTGCTTCGACGGAGAGCACTTGTGCATGCGAGCATCAACGATACATGTAGATTATATGACAAATAAAATTTACCGCGTCAAATAGGATACCAGTAGATAAGACCTATCCTTCCATCCAAATAGTAGTCTAATCCCATCCAAATCCATCTTTAAAATGTGCATTGAATATACCCGATTCCAATGAAATGTCTGCTCAAATCCACAGCACATTCGATTAGCTTAACACTTGCACTGGATTTATCAGCATTCCATATTTGAGGGAAATTTGCCACAAAGATCGGGCGAGACGGAAAATATGCGGCACAGACGTTTAGCCGGCCCAAGCTTCCACATGCTTGCCTCGCATTTGATGTTATTTTCTAATTTATAGATTTTGTAGTCTTTCCGACCTGATTTTCCATTCAGAATTTATTGAACTCAATTCAAAACCTCTTAAATCTGAGCCATTCGAACCTCCAGCGGCTCACACAAAAAATCAAATTTCAGCACCCAAATTAAGAAGTGCTCAAATTGGATATATGGCTATCCAACTGTGATGTATTATAGAAAATAGAATATTCGAATTTGTATCGGATGTTAATCCAAGTTCGTTTTCTTTTCGAAAACATCCAAGCCACACATGAATATATCTCAATTCATATTCATGCATGTCTCTTTTAAAAGTGGATGCAAATAATTATCGAATCCATTTTCACCCATGATAGAGAGTAGACAAAAAATTCTTTGCTGATGTCGCACAAAAGACGAAGGATTAGATTCCCATACATTGGCTTGTCTTACGAGTTTGGCATAGATCTTCTCTAAAGTGGTCCAAGATCAAGCTAGCTCTCTAAATTCCTTGCCCTTGCTGTAACATTCGGAATCTGTTCTGGCCCCGACTTGCTGCAAAACATTCTTCTGATTCTTCTTTCTAACTTCTAAGCATTATTTGTTTCGTTGGCTAGCTAACTATGGATGTTTAACCATGAGTAATGTATTATACCTTTGTTCTAGATATATAAGCAACAAGTAGTGAAAATATGTTTGTGTTTTCAGTTTTAATATTCTGGCAGTTTAATTTACTATTGTCGTAGGAGCGGCCCACCAGCCCCACCGACCTGGCGAAGCGTCTAGCTAGTCATGGGTATCCCCCGACTAGGCGAAGAGTACCATAACTCCCGCCAGACACTAAACCAAGGTGCTCGTACCCTCCATGCCCGTTTCCAACGTAGTCTCTGCCCCATCATATGTAACAGCTAGCTACACTTGTGTTTACCCTTCAATTTCCATTGTTTCACACAACATTGCCCAATTATGCTTTTGTGTGTTCCTATTTGTGGTCTCATGGCCGTCGGTCTTTCCTTTTTGCTTCTGCTGCTTTCAAATAAATGGACAAGGCACACTCTTACGCTACCATTTGGGATAGTTCACCCAAATCGCCATGCTTGAAATATCTCAGGAGGAAGTGGAGGTCAACAAACATCCCATGGGATGTCTGAATAGGCATGGCTACACAAACCTTACAAGGAAATTCAAAGAGAGCACCGGTAGGGAGTACACGAAAAACTAATTAAAGAACCGCTGGGACACGCTAAAATGCCAATACATGTAGTGAAAAACCCTAAAACTGAATGTGTCTGAGTTGGGAATAAACCCCCATGCTAGGTCAATCACTGCCGATGATGATTGGTAGGAGCAACAAAACCATGTAATAGCCTTTAGAATTTTAATCTTATCTTTGTTTAATCGTTCTCCTTTGGTTGCTATAATGGAAGTGTTTTCCACATTGCAGGCAATGAGGGGTTGCATCAAGTTCAAAAATTCACTAATGCTCCATGAGGACTTGATGGAGGTGATATTCCATGATGCTCTTTGCATGAACAAGCATGTGGCGGTTCTTGGGCAAGTAGGTTAAATGCAGAGTCAAGATCCAACAATAACGTAGCACCACATCCCTTCGGTTCCGCAAGCTCCTTACAAAAAGTGGGCACGAAGCAAGCCGTCACAACCTTTGGTCTGGACTCAAAGAAGTCCCACGGTAGCACGACCGATGGCTGCATGGAGTGCATATGTGACTTGTACGAGAAATAGATGATCGGTCATGCCACTGCTATCATGGCCAACCAGGACAGGGCTTGCACTGAGCTAACCTAGTTGCTTGATTTGGTGATTGCCGATGGCTACCCCGTGGGCACGTATGAGCACTTCTACCCTTGTGTGTTGCTTATAGAGTGGAAGTATAGGGATGTTTTCCTGATGCTATGCACACCTAAGGGTCATGTCGGTTGGCTATGCAGAATGTGGCTGCTCTACCAGGCTCACGGTGGTGTGGGACTCCTATGTGGGGATGTTTGTTCTAAGCAAGTAATTGTGTCAACTATCTACGCACTGGTTGTTCATGCATGTTGAGTCCACGTAAAAGACAATGTATGCTTGTTGAGTTCATACCGGTCTTTAAAATGTTTGCAGCGTGTTTATGTCAAATTGATGTGTAGTCATTTGTGGTTGGACATGCATTTTGTTGCTGTGTAGTCATTTGTTGTTGGACAAACATTTTGTTGCTATGTAGTCATTTGTTGTTGGACATGCATTCTTTTGTACATTTTATCTCTAATTTGATGTGCATTTGTTTACTGAATTTTTTTATTTGTTCTAGTCATATGGGTATTGTTAGTGCAGCTTACTAATACCTCAAGTTTGTTCATAACTTTCTAGTCGATGGATGTCGTGGTGTTTGTGCAGAATGGACTTGTTGGGTCATGAGGGAAACAGTAGTAACAATGACAACATCCCAACCCTAGTGCTTAAAATGTCTTCGATTCAATGTTTTTCTGTATGGCCCCATCATCATCTAGACGCCCTCATAGGGAGCCTATGCAGACTGGGCTTGAATGGGTGGATGAACAACTTACATCGCCTCAGTTACATCATGACATGTTCAGAATGGGGAGTTGTTTCAAATGCTGCATGACATGCTTGTCAATAATTACAGGTTGAATTTGTCACCCGGCATGATCCTAAGGGAAGCGCTGAGGATGTTCTTATGGACTGTAGGGGTGCCACGGTCTATTAGCCAGGTGCACAACATGTTTGTACACTTAAGATCAATAGTCAGCCTAAAGTTCCATCATGTGTTGGACTACATATACGCCATGTTGGTGGACAATGTGAGGCCAACAGATCCAACTTTTAGTACTGTGCACAGTAGATTAAGAGATCATAGGTTTCACCCACACTTCTCTGGAGCCATAGGTGCCATCGATGGGACACACATTCCGATCATAGTGCCTGCAAACATGTGAGTAATGCACACTATCCGACATGGTTATACAAGCCAAAATGTAACGGTCGTATGTGACTTCATCATGAGGTTCACCTTTGTAATTACCAGATAGCCTGGGTTAGCGTACGACATGTGCATCCTCCTGGACACTTGTTGGTTACGACCATGTGTTTCCGCATCCTCCCATAGGTACAAATCCAACTATGGAAGTGATTATAGAAATATATGGCTTTTGTGTATGTCCATCTCACACACGCTTTTTGTTATTCACAACGTAGACAAGTACTGCTTGATCGACTCAGGGTATCTATTGTGGCTACGAGCCAAATAGTGAACAAGGTGCTATAGAGAGGCCACTGGGGGCTACCCATAGCCTAGCATACACTAGAAGTGGGGGGTGAGTAATGAGCTAGCTGTCCTCTAGTTGTTCCTCCCATCAAGGCTCTATATACATGACTTTAGGGCCGGATTACAAGAATACACTACTATGGCTCATAAAGCTAAGGGTACAAATGTCCTTCTACATTCTTAATGAGGCTCTTGGCCTAGCAGCCTAAATGGCCAAAGGTGGGGCCATTCTCCCAATAGTATCCAAATAGAAAAGGCTTTCTAGCGCTATTCAAGAATAGTTGGTACCATATAGCCAAGGTTGCGAATGACGGTCAGCCACACGGGTGCAAGGAGATATTCAACTATCTGTATTTCCCATTACGCAATGTCATTGACCATGCGTTCAAAGTGCGGAAGATGACATGGCGCAGCGTGCAATACATCTCCAGTTTCAACACAGAGACCCAAAAGAAGATAATTTCCGGCACTATAGTTTTGCACAACTTCATAATAGGTACTACGTTGGGTGACCAGGATTTCAACAATCCCCACTTGGGCCCTGATTATGCTTGCTCCAAACTAGACGTGACTTTGGATACAGGTGTAGTTCTATTCGGGGATATAGATATAGATCAGGTATGTGATGCGATAGTGGACGCTCTAGTCACGTGACATAAATTCACATGGACTTCACACCTAATTTGTATGACGAATACTTCTAGGTGCTCCTATCTTACGTAGAATCACATCTATGTTGTATGTTTGTACGTTTGTGTTTGTGGATGTAACGAAGGCATGTATGCCTATATGTTTGTATTTGTAGATGTATACTTGTAATGAACGTGTCTATGTTTGAAAGTTTGTATTCACGCACATACGCTTGTAATGAGTGCGCGTAATAAACAAAGATCATTTGTACATATGTTCGTCCATTGTACTTGAACTGCTCATGCTTTCCAACTATTTCTTTGTTGTGCATGTTCGTTTTCGTGCTTCTGGTTGCATTAGCTGGTGCAATTCAACTTAATTAGCAAAAAGCCAAAAGTCATCGGCCGAGAAAAACACTACGACTTCTCTATCAGCTGTTACTATTCATTAGCCAAAGTTAAAAATCATCGGCAGAAACTAAAAACCACCAACCGAAGCCAAAAAGAATAGGCATGCACCTGATCTTTGCCGCAGCCTCCTCCGAGATAGGAGCCAGTCAGGAAATCATGCAATGATGCAACCCCTTTCCCATCAATCATTGATCATGCACCGAAGATCCTATAATTACTCCGACGTCTCAACAACTTGTGCATGCATGGATGTATCTTATCAATAGATATGCAACATATACTATCTTTCTTTTTCCCCCTTTTTGACAGGGAGGCATATTATCTTCCTCTAATTTACTTTCACTCCGAGGTCAAGAGCTCGGCAGCGACCACCCGTCCACGAAGGAGGCTGCCAATGCCTACGATAGTGTCCGGCTTAACATGGTGGTACCTAGGGCGGTGTAACGCCCTAGGGTCTAAACCGGTTCAGATCTAACCAAATTCTGAATAGGCCATGCATACGTAGCAACCCGCTTGCACTTTCATCCTCGCTTCGTGCAAAATGGTTAACCGGGGGTGCTACCATTGGAACTCCTAGGCTTATATGTAAGTGCCTCTTACCCCTCAAAGGACCTGACGTCCTCGTCAGACCAACATACCCACACCGGGGCAAATGATAAGGATATCCCCTCTTGGCACATGTCCGTACGTTTAGTGCCAGTACAAATGCCATGCCGTGTGTCCACTCTGGGCCCACACGCGTCATGCGCCATATGCCCGCGCCCCTAACCCGCACGCGCCCATGTAACCGCGAGAGTCGGCTCTGATACCGTTTGTAACGCCCTAGGGTTCAAACCGGTTCAAACCTAACCACATTCTGGATAGGCTACGCACACGTAGCAACCTGCTTGCACTTTCGTCCTCACTTCGCGCAAAACGGTTAACCGGGGGTGCTACCATTGGAACTCCTAGGCTTATATGTAAGTGCTTCTTAAGGTAAGCTAGCAAGGTGGGACTAACCGAGAAATTCATGTGTACATATATATGGACGAACGTGGGCCGGGGTGTCACAGGTGGCTTCCGCTCGACTGGCTCTAGATGTGCAACTGGCCCGGGTGCATGCACACAGTGGAGATGTGTTCCCTGACTGGTTTAGCGTGCTCCAGGACACACATTGGTCCACGGTCGACGTTGCGTGTCTCCTGCGGCTGCAAGAGAGGTGGATTCTGGAACGTCTACTGGGCCTTTAGCTTCCGATGCTTCCATGGGCACTGCAATTGACGGCGAGGACACAACGGAGCTCAATCAGGCTTGGCTCTCTACCTACCTTCCTATTCCAAAAAATATCTAATAAAAATAGAAAAAGAACTACATCCCAACAAATAAATTAACTTAAATACAAATTTTATTCTTATCGCACTCTAGTGAAGCACGACATAGGTCGCCATGAAGCTCAACCAAGCATGGAACCTAGGGCACAGTGTAGGGGTGAGCACGGTGGCGGAGGTGTGTCGCTGGTCGAGATGTAGCTCGTCCGAGTGCTACGGCGGAACTGACAGTGTGCAGCAAGCAGAGCACGTCGATGATAACCCGACATGCTATGGCAATAAATTAATCTTTATCTATAGCAAAGCACCGACGGTCAACTAATAATATAATATATTACACCTATCCAAAGTTGTAATGAAAACTGCCAGAAACTCTGGGTCTAACCATATGAAAATGAGCAGTTGTCATGTTTTGATTTGTGGGCAATAGAGAGAACATTTTGAAATCGGGTGACTACCATATTTGAATTTATATATATTTTACACTCTTGTTATTTAGTGATCCACCACGAACAATATTGTATTTCTAGAGTGCTCTAACCTATTTATTTTATCCAAGGTTACTTTACTGAAAAATGTTGTCTGCAGAAGGATTCGTGGTCGCTATATATAATATCTCATTTACAATAAGAAGAATGGATGCACACATCATTTACAATAAGCTTGAGTATTTTCACAAACAAAATGAAAGGAAGAAGTTGCATCATGTTACCTTAGTTTTTCCATCAGATTGTCGGCGCCAACTTCGTCAACATTTCTCAATGGCCTCATTTCAATAAGGTGGATACACAAGCACACCATATGGAACATACCTAGTCTTGCCCCACGACAAGCATATTTAAAAATGTTTGTAATGATGGAGTAAATGCCAAGTTTTGGGTGCCAATCGATGCTTGCTTCGACGGAGAGCAATTGTGCATGTCAAATAGGATACCAGTAGGTAAGATCTATCCTTCCATCCAAATAGTAGTCTAATCCCATCAAAATCCATCTTTAAAATGTGAGTTGAATATACCCGATTCCAATGAAATGTCAGCTCAAATCCGCAGCACATACGATTAGCTTAACACTTGCACTGAATTTATCCGCATTCCATATTTGGGGGAAATTTGCCACAAAGATCGGGCGAGACGGAAAATAACTTCAATGCGGCACAGACGTTTAGCCGGCCCAAGCCTCCACATGCTAGCCCCGCATTTGATGTGTTATTTTCTAATTTATACATTTTGTAGTCTTTCCGACCTGATTTTCCATTCAGAATTTATTGAACTCAATTCAAAATCTCTTAAATCTGAGCCATTCGAAACTCCAGTGGCTCACACAAAATTCAAATTTTAGCAGCCAAATTAATGAAGTGGCTCAAATTGGATACCTCCTCATTATCATCTACTTGCTGTATACGTGGCTATCCAACTATGATTTATTATATAAAATAGAATATTCGAATCTGTATCGCATGTTCATCCAGGCCCTTTTTGTTTTGTAAAACATGCAATCCACACCTGAATATATCTTAATTCATATTCATGTCTCTTTCGAACGTGGATGCAAATAATTATCCAATCATTTTTCACCCATGATGGAGAGTAGACAAAAAAATCTTTGCTGATGTCGCACAAAAGAGCAAGGATTAGATCCCCATACCTTTGCTTGTCTTACGAGTTTGGCATAGATCTTCTCTAACGTGGTCCTAGGTCTAAGCTAGCTGTCTAAATTCTTTGCCCTTGCTATAACCACCACCATTGGGAATCAGTTCTTGCTCCGTCCTGCTGCAAAGCATACTTCTGATTCTTCTTACTAAGCATTCTTTCTTTCGTTGGCTAACTATGGAAGTGTAACCATGAGTTATGTATTGAACCTTTGTTCTAAATATGTAAGCAACAACAAGCTAAAATATGTTTGTGTTTTCAGTTTTAAAATTCTTGTCATAGGAGCGGCCCACTGGCCCCACCGACCAGGCGAAGCCTCTAGTCATGGGTACCCCTCGACTAGGTGAAGTGTAATGTAAACCCCTCTCCCAAATTGTAGGTATATATGTATATATGTATATATGTATGTATGTACATATATATACATATATAATACATATATGTATGTACTATTTATTTCACTGTACATTTTACTATCAATGTTCATACTAATATTTCGTCTATTCAATTTTTTTGGAAGGTATGTCTTTACCTGAGCTTCTTGAACAGTTCTATGATGAGAACCACCGGTGCAACTCATGGATGATGGCTAACATGGATGGCCCTCTCCCTTCAAGCTGTGGGGAGGGAGAGATCATTGGGGGCTAGACGATCGATACGTCCCAATCCTACGGATGACGGGCTTGTTGCCTTTTACGAGGTTGGTCTCCATCGGATGCCAGTTCACCATCAACGGTAGCCTGTTCACGGCACTAGTGAACAAGTGAAGGTTCGAGACGCACACATTTCACTCTTTAGGACATCACATTATTGACTAGTCTCCATCTCTGGGGTGACGCATTTATTTCAGCCCCTTCATCGACGGACTAGAAGGAGAGGCTCGCGTATCGGTTTGGCCTAGCTATCCCGGAAGTGCTCATGGTGTCCCCTGTACTTGGCTGAAGCATTTTAGTGTGTGCCTATAGGATGCCCCGGTCAAGGTCATCAGGACACACCTTGTTACGTACCTTATTTCGCTCTTTGGTTTGAGCATGTTTCCAGCCACAAACGGTGATATTTGCAACCCTGAGTTCATTTGCCTCACCGAGTCTTTGGCTGACGCGGAGGTTGGGGCGATGCCTCAGTACAGGTGGGGATCAGCCATCCTATGCGCCACATATCGGGGATTGTGTGACACTTGCTAGTGTGGCACCACTGGTTCCCCCAACCTGGTTGTCTGCTACATGCTCCTGCAGTTGTGGAGTTGGGAGCACTTCCCTGTCAAGCGTCTGGCCATCCTGAGGCTAGTGCACCCGTTTGATGAGTTTGCCGACCCGATAGATGGGCCCACTATGGGCTTCCGGTGAACTAGTACCCATCTGCGCTGGGCTAAGATAGATCGTCGAGGTGCTACATTGTTTTGGCACAATGAGTTCAAGTCATTGCATGATAGTGACATCATCTGGGCTCTATGGACTCTAGAGTTTGTGGTGAGTGTAGCGTCGTATAGCCTGTCCATGCAATGCTTGTAGGACGCCAAGTTATGGGCGATGTAACAGTCCAGCTATTTATTTTTAATTTTTTGGAGGAAAACAATTTATTAAATTAATTTGGTTTAAATTAGAACATGTGTTTTGGTGCTTAAATTTTAATTTTGGATTTGCTCTGAATTTCTATTTTTGAAAAGGCTGGATTTGAAAAGTATTTTAAGTAAAACCTAAAAATATTATTAAATAAAATTATATTTTGGTTTTCTATAAAAATCATATGTCAAATTAATTATTTGGATTTATTTGGCTCTTATTTGGTTTTCTGAGTTTTTCTGAGTTCAAAAATCTATTTTGAAATTAAAAGGGTTTTTTTAAATATAAAAGTAATACCAACATTAGTTGGAAATATTTTATTAAGTCCAAGATATCTCCAGGAATTTCTGTGAATTTTTCTGGAAATTTTGGAAATTATTTCATATTTTTCTGAGCTTTATTGAATTTCCTAGGCTTTTCTGAAAATCTAAAATCAAAATAAAAAATCCCCAACCCTCCCCGTGGGCGACACGTGGACGGTCCAGATCCGCCTACGTCACTGCCACGCATCCCGCCTACCCCTCCTCCTGGGCTGACACGTGGCCGGCTCGATCTCGGCCACGTCGCCTGCTCCATCCGCCCCCGGCCCATCTGCCGTCCACCCCTCCCTTTCCCCTCAGCCATCTGATCCACATCCGACCACTCCCGTTCCCTCCTCTCTCTCTTTCTCTCTCCCCGACCCCACCTGTCGGTGGCCCTCTCCCCTCTCCCTCTGCAGACCAGGTCCCACCCGTCAGTGCGCATCCCTCCCCCTTTTCCCGCTGACCGCCCAAGCCCGCTTGTCAGCCGCATCTTCTTCCCCCGGTCGTCTTCTTCCTCTGCGTGCCCACCTCCGCCATAACCGCCTCTGCCCTACCCGCCGGTCATCTCGCGCCCGCCCGCTTCCTTCCCGCGCACGGACCACCCTCCCCACTTCCGCCATCTCCGCACACCCACCTTCTCCCCCATTTCCGCATCGGCCATCCGCAACTGCCGCCACCTCCCCGACTACTCTAGCGATGAATCACCTCCGGTCTACCCCTCCCCAAGCATATATAAACCCCTGCTCAGCTTCCCCAGTCCTCACCGCACCTCGCTCCGCCCCCCTTCCCCCATCCTGAGCCCCATCGCCCTCGCGTCGTGCGCCCTAGCCTCCGAGCGCCGCCCCTCCTCCGGTGAGGAATTCCCAGCGCGCCGCCAGAGCCCAAGCCCCACCGACGCTGTAGTCGGCAACACCGAGTCCCCACCGACCTCCCCCACCTCTTCTCCGGGCCCGAATGCCACTGGAACACCACCGCATCGGGGACCCGATCAACGCCGCTGGCCCTCATTGTCGACACCCCAGCCCCACAGAGGTAATGCCGAGACCGCCATGCACTCCTCTCCCCATTCCAGCCCTTACCGCCGGCCACCAGTCGCCGGAGCACCAGCGAGCTCCCAGACCCCGAGCGCCTCCCTCGTCGGCCGGCCACATTCGCCGCTGTACCCACGTGGCAGCTGCGTGTCAGCCCAGTGGCAGCCACCTCGGCGTCACCTCGCCCCATCAGCGCCACCTCAGCACCTGAGACAATGTGGCAGACACGTGGACTGCCATGTCAGTACCAGAGGCCTCCTGACCCACCTGGCTGCCACATCAGCAAAGTGACCCAGTCAGCCTGCCATGTCAGCACCATCTCACCTCCCTTGCCACCTCAGCACCTCCCCGGGTCCATGGACTCGATCCACATGGACTAGGGCCCACTTGTCAGCCGCTTGTTCGAGTAATCCCTCATGGCTTACGTCATGCTAACGCTATAATTCGGATTTTCCAATAGAAAATTAATTCGGCCGAAATAAAATCCTTGCTGATGTCATAATTCCGGATTTCCTTTAGAAAAATAATTTAAAAAATACAGTTTATTAATTATCTCTGATTTTAAACTTCCGAGAGCTCGTTCTTCTTCATCATAACTACGATTGAGCCCATTCAAATTTCTAAATTCATCAAAAATTCCCCTCTATCCATTTCTATTCTCAATTCAAAATTTTGAAGTTTTTTGAATTTATTAGAATTTAGTGGGTTATTTTCGCATGTAGACTACGACGATTCAGGAGAACTCTTCGACGAAGATTTGCACCCATCTGAAGAGCAAGGCAAGTTACACTCCTTGATCATGTTGATCCCAAATTTCAAAATAAAATTTATGTTGATTTAAATTATTCTGCATGCATATTTTTATTCAACGTATTTCAATTCAGTTTTAAATTTAGTTATTGCCTACTTAGTATCACCTCCATTGACATTGAAATTCCCTTATACCTTGTCACCCTAGATTAAAACTCTAGTTGGTACACTAGTATGTCTAGAGACTTTATGGATAGCAAATGCTTAGTTTTGCTTAGAAACTGTTATGGGTTGGGATACCTTTTCACATAAAATGATAAGCTTTTGAAATATATCCCTGACTTCGGAGAGTCAGGAAGGATTACAAAATTGTTTCAAAATAAAAATATAAAATCTGGTTTAGGCCTAGGCTAATGGTTAGGTGGTGGGTGCAGGCATGCCCTGTTGTTCGGAGACATAGGGTTGATTGTCGGGCACAGGGGGTATGTAGTTGAGCCTAAGTCAATTAAGGACCGGTCTGTGAGCTACTGTTGCAAAGCCCTATCGTACTACCACAAGGCTAGTATATGACAGCCCTGGCTAAATAATTTGTGGAGTCCCAACCTGGGCTAAGTTGTAGGTTGAAGTGGGCGTGGTCAATGCTATGTGAAGCCTCACAGTTTGAAGTGAGCGTGGTTAATGCCATGTGATGTCTCACTCGGCTCAAGAGGGGGTCCCGGTCTGGTGGATTCCTTACTGGGGTGAAACCTTATAGTTGGCTTGGCCAGGGTGAAGGCTTTGCATTGTAAAGGCCTTGTCATGATCTCCTCACTGCACACCTAAGGAAGTATGTAATCCGGTGGCAATCCGGGATGATCATGTCTTATGGGTAAAGTTATACAACCTCTGCAGAGTGTATAATCTATCCTGGATAGTCGTGCCCATGGTCATGGGCATGCTGAGTAAAAGTTTTTTATGGATTAGATTTTGCTTTCAAAAATGATTTTCAAAAACCTTATGGATGGATGGAATCTGTGAAAGAATGAAAACCTTGTGGGTGGATGGAACCCATGAGAGATTAAAAGCTTGTGGATGGATGGAATCCATGAGTATTTGGAAACGTGTGAATGGATGAAATACATATGAGATGTTTTTGGAAAAGATGGTCCGGGTAGGATGCCCGTGGATAGGTTGGTGTTTGGTCGGAGCCTGCACTAACGGTATTATTTTCGATTGCAAGTTCTGTTTTTACTTACTGTATTAAATTCAGCAATTTCAATCTATCTACTGAATTTCAATGAATGTTGTTTTATGCAAACTAACCCTATAAGCCTTCCATTGAAGCCTTCATCATTATGTTGCATTCTCCGTGTGATTTGCGGAGTACAAGTTTGTACCACTAGTAGAAATGTGCACATCTATGACGAATTTGTCATGACGAATGAAAATCGCGTCACTGAACAGTGCCTAACTATGACGAAATTTTGTGTTTCATCATGGAGCATTGGTGACAGACCTCAGGTACCAACTATTTATGACGAAACTAAAAAACGCGTCATTGAACAACACAGATATCGTCACAGATGACACGCGTGGCTCGCATTACTCATTTTCGACGCTCTGTTTTCGAACTATAACGAACACGACTTCGTCATTAAACCATTATAAGATAGCTGACGAACATACTTTCGTCATAAGTCTCCGGGCACCCCTTGTCCATGTCTTGTATTACTGTGGGGCCCGGGCCCATCATGCCACGTGTACTGTCCGCAGCGATCTGCCACGTGTATTATGGGACTGGACGACTTGCGTGGCAGCGACGTGTAACAGTGGGTCCCGCAACTAATATTTTGCCAAAAAAACGTTCTAGGTCGGGATCGAACCCGGGACCTGTAGAGAGCAAAGAACGGCTTTACCATTGCGCTACATGATCACTTGCGTTGGTGTGTCATTGTAAATATTGTAGTACCGTATACTCCCTGGCTCCCCTCCACGTTGACTCAAATTGGAATCCCCGTGTACTAAACCGTAATACCAAAATTTCCAATCCCAGCACTGCAGCCTGACCCTCGTTTGCGCGGCTGCGCCGGCCGCCGCCCTCGCCTCGCGCGGTCGCGCCGCAGTGCCAGCGGCCGCCCTCGCGTCCTCCTCGCGCCCTTGCAGCCTCCGGCGCCGCCCTCGCCTCTCCGGCTCCACCTCCTCCTCGCGGCCTCCGACGCCGCCCTCGGCTCCTCCGACTCTGCCTCCTCCTCCACCCTCGCCTCCTCCGGCTCCGCTTCCTCCTCCGGCTCCACCTCCTCCAGTCCTCCTCCGCCCTCCGGCTTCGCCTCCTCCTCGCGCCTCGCCTCCTCCTCTGGCTCCGCTGCTCCGGCTGCCATTTCTCTCGCCGTCGCCGGGGCCGGTGTGAGCAGGGCCGCAGGGGGCAGGGGCGGAGACGCGGAGTGAGCAGGGCTGCAGCGTGCAGTCTGCAGGATAGCAGGAGCGGACGAGCGGTGATATAGAGGTAGACCAATGGAGTTTAATGTTTAATGTTTGCTATTGAGTAATGTTTGATGTTTGTGATTTAACAAATGATTAGATGAAAATCCAAATCCAATCGTCCCCAATCCTTGCCCTCAGTGGCTCAACCCTCCCCTCCAGTCGCGCTCCCCTTCACAGCTCCAAATACAATCGTCCCCAATCGACAGGTCATAGCCTCACAGGTGAAAATCCCCCCATTTTTTTGGATTTTGTGTGTGTTTTGGAATTTGGAATAACTGTAAGAATTGGCCATTGGTGAGGAGATGGCGAATTGATATTAGGGATGGGCTGAGTAGCGAATTGGTCATTGGTAGGGACTGGGGGGAGATGGCGAACTGATCTTATCATATTAGGGATTTTGTATGACACATGATAGTTACCAGTATGAGTGTGTGAATGTATAATCTGTATGAGTATGTCATGTTCATTGTTCAAGTGTTCCTAATTAGTGATTTCTGAATCTCCTAAGTTCTAAACTCCTGATGGACTCCTGAATTTGCATACTTATGCTACAACAGATGGACAGAAGCTGGGTAAATGGGAGACAATTCACACCTGCGTACATCCATGGAGTTGAACAATTCATGGAGTTTGTTAGACAAAGATACCCGGAGCAAACCCAGATCCTTTGCCCGTGCCGTCGATGTCTTAACCAGACTTTACGGCCTCAAGCAGAAGTGCATGACCACATACATATTTCTGGAATGTCGTCCACATACACCAGATGGATTCATCATGGGGAATCTTTAGATGCTGACATTGTAGAACCATCAGATCTGCATGAATGTCATCATGATGATTGGATCACAGTGGATGAGGAAGACGACGAGGACGATAACAGAGTGCCAGATGTTGATTTAGTTGGAGAATTGTACACAGCTGCAGAGCAGGATGGACAAAAGCCAAAGTTTGATAGAGTGCTTGCAGATTTGAAGCGGTTAGTATGTCCTGGATCTAGCCACTCAAGATTCTCCTTCCTTGTGAGGTTGCTCCATATCAAGTCCCACTATCGAATTGGCAATACGACATTTAATGCATTATTGAAGCTGCTTTCCTCAGCATTCCCTCGGAGCCAATTACCAAAATCTTATGACGAGGCAAAGAAATATATTCGTGAATTGGGCCTTGGGTATGAATCGATCCAAGTGTGCAAGAATAACTGTGTGTTGTTTTGGAAGGATTGTGCCAAAATGGAAGTGTGCCCAAAATGCGGTGAGTCTAGATGGGAGGATGGAGATGGCAGCAAGCGGGTTCCTCATAAGGTTTTGAGGCATTTTCCACTAATACCAAGGTTGAAGAGGATCTTTGCTTCAAGCCGAACAGCAGAGGACTCCCAATGGCACAAGACTAAGCGTACGCTGAGCGACAATGAAATGAGCCATCCAGCAGATGGGGAGGCATGGCAGAACTTTGATAGGAACCATGAAACTTTTGCAAGAGATGCAAGGAACTTGAGACTTGCCGTCGCTACAGATGGTTTCAATCCATTTGGCAACTTCAGCGCGGCATATAGTATGTGGCCTGTTCTTGTTACACCTTTGAACCTGCCACCATGGGAATGTGTCAACCCATCGAACTGCTTTATGTCTTTACTGATCCCTGGTCCAACCTCTCCAGGAAAGGATTTTGATTTATTCTTGGAGCCTCTTATCGAAGAACTGCTTCAACTATGGAAGGGTGTCAGCACTTATGATGTAGTAAGTGCTTCAAAGTTCGATCTGCGTGCTGCTGTGCTTTGGTGCATACACGATTATCCAGCATTAAGCACCTTGTCAGGCCGAACTACAAAAGGTTATTATGCATGTATTCATTGCGACAAAAATCCATTGTCAAGACCCCTAAGGAATAAGTTAGGCTACCTTGGCCACCGTCGTTTTCTTCCAAGGGGACACGTTTGGCGGAGAAGCTTGGATTTTGATGGACACAGTGAAAACCAAGTTGAGCCAGGAAAGTTCACTATAGAGGAGGTCCTTGAGGAACTCGAGAAGGTGAAAGATGTCAGACCAGGTAAGCACGGTGCAAGCAAGAAAAGAAAGCGTGGAAAGAATGTGGAGCCAGTAATTTATAATCGCAAAGCTGGTTGGTGGAGGCTACCGTATTGGCAGGACTTGTTGCTGCCACACAATCTTGATGTCATGCACATTGAGAAAAACATATGTGACAATCTTCTTTGGACATTGCTGAAAGTTGAGGGCAAGACAAAGGACACAATCAATGCTAGGCTAGATTTGCATGATATGGGCATAAGGCACGAACTCCACTGTGTGCAGCAAGGCAGCTCGATTAAAATTCCAGAAGCTCGCTATGTCTTGACGCCACAACAAAGAGCAGAATTTTGCAAGTTCCTTAAAGGTGTCAAGTTTCCAGATGGTTATGCAGCCAACCTAGCAAAATTCATAAGTGCAGATGGTTCCAAGGTAGTTGGCCGGCTGAAAACTCATTCTTGCCATGTCCTTCTCCAAAGGGTCATACCTGCAGGCTTAAGAGGTTTTGTTGCCAAAGATGTATACAAAGCTGTTGCAGACCTTGGGAACTTCTTCAGGCAACTGTGTAGTAGAACTCTAAGGAAAGATATCGTGAAACAGCTGAAAGAGGATATCCCACTTATCTTATGCAAGCTTGAGAAGATTTTTCCACCGGCCTTCTTTGATGTGATGGTGCACTTGGCTGTCCATCTACCTGACGAGGCACTGCTTAGAGGCCCCGTACAGTATGGATGGATGTACCCAATAGAACGACGACTGGGCACATTGAAGAATCTCGTAAAGAACAGGGCGAGGCCTGAAGGATCAATTGCGGAGGCTTATGTAGAAAGTGAGACGTTGGCATTTTGTGAGAGGTACATGGAGGATGTTGACACAAGATATAACCGGGACGTAAATGTGTCACATGATGGGCCATTAGATGGTGACACCTCTGTTTTCATGCATGGTGTTAAGCTCATTGGCAAGAATAGGGTACAACACATCGATGATAAACTCATGGACAAGCTAGTTTGGTATGTGCTTAATAACTGCGACGAGGTTGAACCATATGTGGAGTAAGTATGATTTTATATATGCTGATTTCTTGTTTCCTATATTACATATCAAATGTTCCTAATAATCCTTATATGTCCTACAGCATATACAGACAACATTTAGAGAAAGAAGGGGCATTAGATGTTGACAGGAGGCTAGCATCAGAATTTCCAAAATGGTTTAAGCCTCATGTAAGTGATTAGCATATTTTAATTGTGTTAGGCTGATCATTGGAGATCGTGGAGCATATTTTAATTGTGTTAGCATGTAAGCGGCATATATGTTTGTGTTTGTGTGCAGATCGTGGAGCTACGTAAAGAGAAACCAACAGAGGTCACTGAAGGTTTGCATGCACTGGCATGTGGTCCTGATCTCCGAGTCAAGAGCTGTGCAGCTTGCATTGTCAATGGAGTCAGGTATAGCAGTGTTGACCGTGAGAAAAACCTGCAGACACAGAATAGTGGTGTCATGACCGATGGCACACATGGAGGCAAATCAGTGGAATTTTATGGTGTCCTTAGAGAGGTTATTGAGCTGCAGTATAACTCCAATCTACAAGCCCGTAGGACGGTGGTTCTTTTCCGATGTGACTGGTACAATCAAGTTGGCAAGACTGTAGGCATTAGAGATGATGGACATTTCAAATCCATTAACATTCAGTCATTCTGGTCCAAAGATGACCCTTTCATTTTTGCAACACAGTCAAGGAAGATATTTTATTTGCAGGACACCTCCTTGGGCAAAGCTTGGCGGGTTGTGCAAAAGTTTGAACATAGGGATATGTATAAGGTGGCTGAAAAAGACCATGAAGTGCACCAAGATGATCACTGTTCTGATACAGAGCATGACGTGCATGACGGTGATGGTGATCAGGTTACGAACCATGTGGATGATAGAGAAGCCACTGTCATTGAAGCTAATTTAGCAGACCTTATAAGAAGTAAGAGGGAAGTTGACATGCTTGAAGACAGCGATGATGAAGATGACACTATTATGCAGTATTGCAGTGACAGTGACAATGGCGTAAACGATATGTGTGAAGATGATGATGGCTTGTAGGATTTTTCATGTATAACATTTGGGAAAACATGTATTCTAAAACTGCTTGTCACGTTAAGTCTCTGGTTGTTCACGTTAAGTGTTTTCTGCTTGTCCAAAACTCACTGGCACAGGTGGTTTGTCGAGGGGTGAACAGATGAAGTAGAAATCTGAGGCACGTATGGCAATGCTTACTTTCGAAAATTTTGGCCTGAGTTGATTGCTGTAAGAAACAATCCTGATCCTCTGTTATCGTCCTGATCCTTCAGAGCCTTGCTGAATCCTCCTCCTGATATCTTCTTAGGCACTAATACTAAAGCTGATGTACCTGCAATTGGAAATTATGTCCTAAAACTCCCTAATGGAGGAAAATTATTTTTACAGATCACTTTATATTCACCTAGCATGAGAAAGAACTTAATCCCCGTTGCTCAGTTATAATCTATTGGTTATGACATACTATTTGGAAAAGAAAGAGTTAAAATATTACTTAATAGGAAATTAGTGCATACTGGAACTCGTCATGATGGTCTTTATTTTCTTGATGAATTATCAATGATGACAATATTGATTGCTTAGTTGGTGAAAATAACTCGATAGTGAGGAATTCATTCGATAGGAACACATGCTCAGAGTCATATTTATGGTATTTACGACTTGGTCACATATCTAAAAAAGGAATTAAGAGGCTTATTAATTCTGGAATTTGCACTTTAAGTGGGAGGATTTTAGTATTTGTGAGGCTTGTATAATGGGTAAGATGACTCGTGCGCCATTTCCAAATGCGGAACAATCTAATGAACCTCTAGCCATTATTCATTCTGATATTTGTGGTGAAATGTCTATTCCCACTAGAGGTCAAAAGATTTATTTTATCACATTCATGGTGATTATTCTAGATTTGGATATGTGTATCTTCTTAAACAAAAGTCGGAAGGTTTTGATATGTTCAAGACATTTAAAACTGCAGTGGAAAATCAATTAAATAGAAAGATCAAAGTTTTGAGAACTGATCGTGGCGAAGAATACACTTCAGGAATATTAAACGGTTTTTGTAAAGAGCATGGAATTATTCATCATTATACCATACCTTACACTCCACAACAAAATGGTGTTGCTGAAAGGAGGAATAGAACACTGATGGATATGGTTAGGTCTATGATGGCTTATTCAGATCTTCCTTTATCTTTTTGGGGGAAAGCTTTACATACTGCTATTTATTTGTTAAATCATTCACCATTTAAGGCTTTAACAGTCACTCCTTATGAGTTGTGGACTTGAAGGAAACCATCACTTTGTCACTTGGCAGTTTGGGGTGTAATGCACAAATTAAAGTGCCAAATCAAATCCGTACAAAATTGCAGTCTAAAAGCATGCCAGGAATTTTTATTGGTTATTCTTTGGAATCAAAAGGATATAGATTTTATGATCCATAAAAAGATAAACTGGTGGAAAGTAGGGATGCAATATTTTTGGATGAAAACACACCTCGTCGTGCTAAGCGGGAGAGGGTGGACTTATTGGCAACCCCATCGGAAACACAGATAGATACATCTGGAATTAATTTTCATCCTGAAGGGCATTCAGCTCCTGAAGGACATGCAAATCAAACTCCCAACACTAACATGATTAGGAGAAGTGGGAGGAATTTAAGTACACCCCATACCTAGATGATTATTATTTATTCTTGGGAGAAATTCATTCTAAAATTTCAGATTTAGAGGAAGAACCAAAGACTTATAAAGAAGCAATTAATGGTCCACAATCTAAACTATGGGTGGAAGCAATGCAGGAAGAATTAAACTCGATGAAAAGGAATAAAGTTTGGGAACTTGTTGATTTGCAAAACAACCATAAGCCCATAGGTTGTAAATGGATTTCAAAAGGAAAATTAAATGAAGCTGATTTAGTGAGAAAAAAATATAAAGCTAGATTTATTGCTAAAAGCTTCACACAAAGGGAAGGTATTAACTTTGTGGGAAATTTTTTCTCCTGTTGCTAAATTTACTTCAATTCGTATTATTAGTGCATTGATGGCTTACTATGATCTTGAACTCCACCAAATGAATGTTAAAACGATCTTTCTTAATGTTTTTTGGAGGATAAAATATGTATGAAACAGTCAGAAGGTTTTGGAGAAAAAAGAAATGAAAATAAGGTTTGCAAGTTGAATAGATCAATTTATGGTCTTAAACAAGCTTCATGTCAATGGTACATTCTATTTGATAATGCTATCACGTCATATGGGTTTTCAATCATGGAAGGTGATCATTGCATATATACAAAAGTTATGGGTAAATGTTTTGTCTATGGAAAATAGCAAACCTGTTAAAGTACCTATTGTGAAGGGAACTAAACTCAGTGAGGAATTATGTCCAAACACTCCAGAGGAAAAAGCTAGAATGAACGGAATTCCTTATTCTTCAGCTTTAGGATGTCTTATATATGCTATGTTATTCACACGACCTACCTTAGCCATGCCATTGGAATACTTAGTAGATATCAAAAGAATCCTGGAGAAGAGCACTGAAATCAAATCAAATATGTACTGCGTTATGTCAAAGGAACTATGGATTATTCATTATGTTTTAATGGTCACAATCTTCAGCTGCAGAGTTATACTGATGCTAATTGGCAAGGGGATCTGGATGATCAAAAATCAACTTCTGGTTATCTATTTACTTTGGCAGGTGGTGCTATTTCTTGGTGCAGTAGGAAACAGGATTCAGTTGCTCTTTCTTCCATGGAAGCTAAATACATTGCTGCATCTGAAGCAGCAAAGGAAGGTGTATGGCTGAGGGAATTTCTTGCATCACTTAAAGTCGTGAAAAGTGCATCACAACCTGTCACTATTTTTTGTGATAATCAGATAGCGATCAAGGTCTCAAAGAATCCTAAATTTCACAGCAAAAGTAAACACATTAAAGGAAGATATCACTATATCCGTGATGTAGTAAATAGACTCAAGACTGTTCTTTTAGTTATTTGCCTAGTATTGATATGGTTGCAGATCCACTCACTAAACCAATTAGTTAGGAATTATTTTCTAAACATGTTAAAGATATGAGACTTCAATTAAAATATTTCAGCCAAGTGGGAGATGTTTGGATTTTTTTTGTAGCTTTCAATATTTATTGTCTAATTTACTCAATGTGGAATTATTCATATTATTGATGCAAGTGATGGGAATATTTTGATGCGGAATTTACCTCGAGGAATTAATACTCGAGGTGCCGAGCATTGGCTGTGCTGGAATATAGTAGACATATTTATTGAGATCAGTCTACTGGAATTTAATATGCATGCATTTGTTTAACCCAGGCACAGCATAGGGCGAAATAGCTGGGTTTGTTTTGCAGGATCGGCTTTGCAGGCTGTTGACCCACATGATCAGATTGGAATTGATCTCATAAACAATATGATCATGACACATGACTCACACATGTGTGCTTGGGACAATATATTTTGATTCAGAAAACTGACCTATCTGATCGTGGTTGGTGACATGGTTCAGGAGTCTCACGGGATACCGAAAACAAGTGGGTCACTTTATAACACCTGGAAGTGGAGTCTATAAATAGGTCCCTACTCTTTAGCCTCATTATGCGTTGTGAGCGGTACTATGGAAAAGACAAAGGAATAGAGGGTAGACCGAAAACCTCCACAAAATTAATCTAGGGTTTAAAAACGTAACAGCATCCGGGGAAAAGCAACCTCATTAGTGTCACGAAGATGTTGTCCGTACAGTAAACATGAGTACAGATAGTTCAGGTTTACTAGTAAGAATAAAATCATAGTACACTCATAGTTGAAAGTTTTACATCACACAGTTTGATTATAAAATCACACAATTGTTCTGTATCTTTTCCATCGTACAGAGCCTAGATGGAATTTCAGAACTTGTAAGTTTTACTGCATAGGTACTATTGTTGCTGATGACACACACACAACCGTATATAAAATCGCGGGCCCGCTAAGGCTAGACAATGGCACGACTCAAGAAGCTAAAGCACTAGGGGTTGGTAGAAAAGGGCCCAGAAAACTCATGAGAGAGAGGACATGCGTGATGAACTCCCCACCAGTGCTGAGATGCTGGTAATGGAAAGCACCCCCGCAACGAGGCGCGATGTAGTAGAGCATCTCCAACCACACTTCGGCGATGAGGCCCCATCGGTCAACTTCTTCATGGATGTCAATGAGCTCCTGGGCCACCTCGCCTGCACGAGGCAACACTGGAGAATCAAGAGCTTTCATAGTGTCTCTCAAACGTTGCAGATGAGTCACCGGTTGGGTGCTGCTGGAGGTAGCATTATCCGTGTTGGCCCGTCGTTCATCGCTCTTGGCTTTAAGCACCATCTTGACAGCTTCCTTCATTTCATCATGAGACTGTTTACCTGCAAAAATTTCCTTCATTCATCATGAGCTTTGTGGTGTACATACTGGGAGTTGCTTGTAAGCATCACACCGCACTTGAAGACGAGGTACATGATATAATTTGATAACTCTCTGCTCCTCTTCATTTCATCAGAATCAGAATCCGTGCTGGTATCGTCTCTCAAGTAGTAGCATATGTCTGTTGCAATGTGCCAGATGAGCATGCTTGTGGGGAAATCCACACCGTCGATGCTCTTGTGTAGGGCCGTGCGTGGCCTTGCTGAACTCCGAAGCGCTAACTCGCCACGGGTGCTGGCAAAGTTCCAGTCTTGCTGTTCCCCTGTTCCGAACTCTAACAATTTGTCGAGGACGAAACTCTTGAGATCTTCAGCGATGGGGATGCGTGTTATGTCCTTGTCGTCTAAACGCTTCCCGATCCATTGTGGTACAAATGACACGCCTTGTCTGGTGTGTCTTTTGATCATGCTGTACTGCGCCAGCATTTCGGACCAGTGCTGTCTTGTACGCCATGCAGGCTGGATGTAGGTGGCTACACGTGAGATTGCACTTTGGATTCTATCCGTAACGGGGCTGCATGCTGTTACCTCGCTCAATGGGAAGGAAAGGATGGACCTGAAGAGGGATGCTACCTCCAGGATTGTGGCCCCTACGAGCAATACGTAGGATATGTTGACATCAGCTCTACCGTAGGGTTGGCCCCCCATTTTGGGCCACCGTGAAGATCAGCACCAGGGCTGTCGAGGTGCAAACAAATGGGAAGAGAAACAGGAAGAGAGAGAGGAAGAACACGAGCGTGCGGAAGAACCAGGCGAAGCACAGCACCCAAATGGGAAGAGAAACAGGAAGAGAGAGAGGACGAACACGAGCGTGCGGAAGAACCAGGGGAAGCACATCAAGACGGCGGCAGCTAACGGACATAACTCCGATGCACAGCCAACGAAGCACAGCCTTGGTGTACAAGCCTTCATAACAAATCTTGAGCAGTGCGCCGACATAATCGTAGACCCTGCAGCAGTCTTTACTGGACCTGAGATCTCCGAGCAAGCCTGGCAAATCATCCGCAGTTAAAACAGTATATGGGTCATTGAGTGGAGTGTCCGAGACTATATTGTCAACAACTCTTCCTATTGAGTCGAGTGAAGGCCGCCTCCCATCGGCGCTAAGCATCCCATCTTTGCTAAATCTTTCCTTCAATTCTCCAACAGCTGTGCCAGACCGCCCCTGTGCTATATCTTGTATCACCTCTCCGAAACCAAGCATGAAATCTTTTCTTTGGAACGCTGGGCTGGCAAGGAAAAGGCAGAAGCTACGCTCAGCGTACTTGAAGCACCCACAGAGGAACATGAGTACCATGGCAGCCAGCAGCCGCCTATCCGGCCAAGACGACCTGTACACTACGTAGGCGGCCACTGCTACTTGGGAGACCAAGCCCAGCAGGTGGCGCTTCCACAGATCGTTGTCCTGCATGGAGAAGGCGGTGATGGTGTCCTGCCCGCCCAGGTGAACGAGCACGAACGGCGCCCAGAAGAGCAGGAGCTGGTGCCGCGTCCCGCTCGCGTGGACCGCGAGGTGGCCGAGCACGAAAATAGCCACAGAGTCGGCCGACAAGTATGTAGCCAATAATCCAGACTTTGGGTCAGGCCTGTGTTCGGCTGAACCAAGTTCTCAGTCGTGCGTCGTGTTGTCGTTTTTTCTTCAGTCAAGTGTCCAGCGCAGTAAGCGCAGAGTTCAGGTAGTGGCGTCCGACAAAATCGGATCGGAGCCGTTTGCTTTGCATTTTCTGTTGAGTCAGTTGTAAAATGGGTTCTCAATTGTATTCTCATTGTATTCAGTAATAGAGATCAGAAAATTGCCCCAGTTGAGTGCTTCTCTTGCAGTTCTTCCCATAGCCACCGTAATACTGAATTTCTTCAGAAAACCACCCGAGTCTGTAGTTTTCTCAGCGTGCTGATTTCTGGGAGTAACCCAACAAGTGGTATCAGAGCCACTCACGTTCGAGCAACTGCAGATCAAGTCCATGGCGCAGCAGGCGAACCGGGAAGGCGGCGGCGTGCCGTTTCAGTGCCCAGCATTAACGGGGGTGAACTACACCTCCTGGGCAATCCGGATGGAAGCTCTAATGGACGCCCAGGGGATCTGGGAGGCGGTGGAACCGCCGGCCGGCACGGCGGCGGATCAGAAGAAAGACAAGACCGCAAGGGCGTTTATATTCCAGGCGCTCCCCGAAGATATCCTACTGCAAGTCGCGAAGAAGAAGAGTGCAAAAGAGATATGGGAGGCCTTGAAGACGAGGTACCTGGGTGCGGATCGAGTGCAGAAGGCACGGATCCAGACGCTGCAAGAACGAATTTCAATCCCTGCAGATGAAAGAAGGAGAGACGGTGGATGACTTTGCCGGCAAACTCAGCACAATGGCTAGTAAGGTTCAGTTCTCTCGGTGAATCTTGAAGGAATCTGCTCTAGTCAAGAAGTTGCTAGATTCGGTCCCAGAAAAATTTCTGCACTTAGTAGCTTCAGTAGAGCAGTGTTCAGATTTAGAAACCATGCTGTTTGAAGAAGCAATCGGCAGATTGAAAGCCTATGAGGAGCGTCTCCGGCTCCGGGCAAATGGAGAAGGCCATCTCCTGCTGACTCAGGCTGAATGAGAGGCTAGGCAAAAGGGGAGATCCGGTGACTCTTCATCCAGCAACAGAGGAAGAGGAAATGGCAAACAGGAATGGCGAGGTCGTGGAAGAGGAAGAAGCCAAGGGCGTGGTCGAGGCAGATCTGACAATGGAGGTTCCAAAAGAGAAGGAACAGGTAATTTCTCTGCAAAGAAGGACAAGAGTCATATAAAGTGCTTTACCTGTGAGAATTATGGGCACTATTCCTCAGAATGTCGAAGTGGTAAAAAGAGAGATGAAGAAGTGAACCTCACCAGCACACAAGAGGATCAACCTGCTCTGCTATTGTCGGTCTGTACACAGCAACCGAATGAAGTCATTCTGCTGAATGAAGGGGAACTTCAGTCAGAGAAGTGTGCAGCAGAGAAGAAGATAGATGATGATATTTGGTTTTTGGACAATGGGGCCACAAATCACATGACTGGCAAGAAAAATCATTTTGCAGAGCTAGATGAAAGTATTGTCGGGAGAGTCCGATTTGGAGATGGGTCAACAGTGCCAATTAAAGGAAGAGGGGCAGTTCTGTTGGAATGCAAAAATGGTGAACAAAGGCTGATCACAGGGGTCTATTTCATTCCTAGCCTACACACAAACATCTTGAGTCTTGGACAGCTGACCGAGGATGGCTGCAGAATAGTGATGTTTGGAAATTATCTGTGGATGTATGACAGAATGAACCAATTGCTCATGAAAGTTCAGAGGTCTGAAAATAGGTTGTACAAGAAGAGGTTGTACACGGTAGCTCCAGTATGTCTTGCCATCAGTCTGGATGAAGAAGCATGGCTATGGCATGCTAGATTGGGGCATTTTGAATTTCCATGCTATGAAGCAAATGGTCACAAAAGACATGGTAATAGGAGTGCCAAGGATAGATCATCAAACCCAAATCTGTGAAGGGTGTCTTGTAGCAAAGCAAAGCAGATTACCATTCCCTTTGCAGGTTGACTACAGAGCCAGTTGCCCACTAGAGTTGGTTCATGCTGATTTGTGTGGACCCATAACCCCACAAACAGCTGGAGGAAATAGGTATTTCTTTTTATTAGTGGATGACTATAGCAGGTTCATGTGGGTTTATATTCTTAAATCCAAAGACCAGGCCTTTGTGGCATTCAAGAAATTCCAAGCCCTGGCAGAAGGAGAATTGTCTCAGAAGGTGAAGTGCTTGAGAACAGACAGAGGTGGAGAGTTTGTCTCTCAGACCTTCATGGAGTACTGTGAGCTGAAGGGTGTACAAAGACACTTAACTGCTCCTTATACCCCACAGCAAAATGGTGTGGTAGAACGTCGCAACCGGTCAGTTCTTGCTACTACCAGGAGTTTGCTCAAGTCCATGGCTGTACCAGGGAAGTTGTGGGGTGAAGCAGTGCGACACTCGGTATATTTACTCAATCGACTCCCAACTAAAGCAGTGAAAGAAGCCACACCCTATGAGGTTTTGAAAGGGAGGAAGCCAGCATTAGGACACCTGAGGGTTTTCGGGTGCACTGCGTATGCAAAGGTGCCAACAAGTCAACTGAACAAGCTCTCAGACAGAAGTAAGAAATTGGTGTATCTGGGAACAGAACCTGGGAGTAAGGCACATAGGCTGTTTGATCCTGAAAGCAACAAGTTAACATGTAAGTAGGGACGTGGTGTTTGATGAGAATAAGAGATGGAGCTGGGAAGAATTTCAGACCGCAGACGGGACTGAATTTGCAAACTGGTCTGACTTCACTGTAGCAGAACCTGAAAATGCAGAAATACAGACTGCAACCGCAGGCGGCCAAGAGGAGAGTTACACAGCTGATCCTGCAGGAGGTGGTGGTCATGGGAATGACAACATAGACGGAGAAGAGTCAACACAGCAAGATGGGACAGATCTGCCGAATCTGTCACCGATGGCTCAAAATATGTCTCCTTCACAAGATGGGTAGTCGTCAGCAGACCAAGTGGCAGAAAGTAATGAAGGGGTTGATCCATCCACCTATGATGCTACTCCGGTCAGGGGATTCAGGTCATTGGCAGACATTTATGAAGAGACTCAGATGGAGGACTTAGAACCCGAGCAGCTACTACTGATTGCAGATGAACCTGCAAATTTCAGAGAAGCTGCAGGAAAGAAAGAGTGGGTAGAAGCAATGCAGAGTGAGATTGAGTCAATAGAGAAGAACAAGACTTGGTGCTTGACTGAGCTGCCAGCTGGGCATAAACCCATTGGTTTGAAGTGGGTATTCAAACAAAAGAAGGACGCAGAAGGAGCTGTGGTGAAACATAAAGCGAGGTTGGTGGCGAAAGGATATGTGCAGAAGAAGGGGATTGACTATGATGAAGTTTTTGCCCCTGTAGCCAGAATTGAAACAGTGAGGATGCTGTTAGCACTATCTGCCCGGGAAGGATGGAGAGTACACCACCTTGATGTTAAGACAGCTTTTCTTCACGGGGAGCTGACTGAAGATGTGTATGTGCTGCAACCTGAAGGCTTCACTACAGCAGGCAAGGAGCACATGGTGTATAAACTCTCAAAAGCCCTATACGGACTGAAGCAAGCGCCGAGAGCCTGGAACATTCGACTTGACAAAGCACTGAAAAAACTCAGCTTTCAGAAATGCCCTCAAGAGCAGGCAGTATACAAACGGCACTCAGGTGACAATCTCATTATTGTAGGAGTGTACGTTGACGATCTGCTAGTCACAGGAACAAGTGAGGATGAAATTCACCTGTTCAAGAAGCAAATGGAAAATGAGTTTGAAATGAGTGATCTAGGGATTCTATCATACTATCTTGGAATCCAAGTGGAACAGAACCAAAAGGGAATTGTGTTGAAGCAGGAAGGCTATGCTAAGAAGATACTGCAGCAGGCAGGTATGTGGGAATGCAATCCCACAAAATATCACATGGAGCCCAAGTTAAAACTGACAAGAGATGAAGAAGGAGTTTCAGTAGATGAAACTGAGTACAGGAGTCTCATTGGGAGTCTTCGGTATTTAACACATACAAGGCCTGATATCAGTTTTGCCGTGGGCATGGTCAGTCGCTATATGGAATCACCGAAGCAAAGCCATCTCCAAGCTCTGAAGCAAATATTGAGGTATGTAAAAGGGACAATTGGTTTTGGTATTGCTTATCACCAAGGGGGAGAAGGTGAGATCATAGGTTACAGTGATAGTGACCTTGGAGGTGATTTAGATAAAAGGAAGAGTACCACAGGACTGGTATTTTACTTCGGAGGAGGTCCAGTGGCTTGGTGTTCTCAGAAGCAGAAGACAGTGGCATTATCCTCCTGTGAATCGGAATTCATGGCTGCAACTGCTGCTGCTTGCCAAGCTGTTTGGTTGAGAAGTTTGTTAAGTGAATTGACTGGAGAAATGCCAAGGAAAGTAGTGCTAAGGGTGGATAACAAATCGGCCATAGCACTCATGAAGAACCCCGTTTTTCATGGAAGGAGTAAACATATAGATACTCGCTTTCATTTCATACGGGATTGCATTGAGCGCAATCTGATTTCAGTCGAGTTTGTGAGCAGTGAAAACCAGCGTGCAGACATACTGACGAAGGCTCTGCCGAGAGTCAAGTTTGCAGAAATGAGGGAGATGCTGGGTGTAAAGGAATTCACAGGCTAAGTCAGGATTAGGGGGGAGTGTGTAGCCAATAATCCAGACTTTGGGTCAGGCCTGTGTTCGGCTGAACCAAGTTCTCAGTCGTGCGTCGTGTTGTCGTTTTTTCTTCAGTCAAGTGTCCAGCGCAGTAAGCGCAGAGTTCAGGTAGTGGCGTCCGACAAAATCGGATCGGAGCCGTTTGCTTTGCATTTTCTGTTGAGTCAGTTGTAAAATGGGTTCTCAATTGTATTCTCATTGTATTCAGTAATAGAGATCAGAAAATTGCCCCAGTTTGAGTGCTTCTCTTGCAGTTCTTCCCATAGCCACCGTAATACTGAATTTCTTCAGAAAACCACCCGAGTCTGTAGTTTTCTCAGCGTGCTGATTTCTGGGAGTAACCCAACAAAGTAGGCCAGCCACAGAACCGTGCTGAGGACGCGTGATGTGCTGCGCCTCCGCAAGCCTGCTGTGAAGAAGAGGAAGACTTGTAGGCCAAAGCTTACAAGTATCAGGCAGTGGATCTCCCATTCGTTCCAGAGCGCTTCGACAGACGCCAAGCTGCATAAGGAGTTCACCACGTACGCATGCGGCAAACCAAAGCAGTAATATTAATTAAATCGCCATGGACTCTACAAAGCTCGTTATTCTGTTGAGTGAATGCAATAGATATGCACAATATTATCTTTCTTTTTCTTCACTTTTCGACAGGGAAGCATATTATCTTTCTCTTAATTTTCTTGGGGGGATAAGAGCAAGTTTAATAGAAGAGGTGGCTGCCACCTCTAAGACTAGCCAAATAAACAAAAAGAGTACATGTGGCTCATGATGGAGGTAGCTAATACAATAAGTTGAGTAGAAGTTACCTCTACTAAAGCACTTAAACATTTAATACTTGCATAAATATATCAATTAGGCCCACAAAACGCGTGGAGGTAGCTAATACAATAAGTTAAGAACTAGCATCGCCTCCAAGATGCCTCTAACTCCTCGTATGATGTGCTAGAGGTCACCTCTTATATAAGGGGCAGCTTGCCTCTCTCTCATCTTGTCTCTCTCTTCCATTTAGGATTGTGCTGACGTGGATTTCACTAGAGGCGACCTAGTCAGCATTATTGTACTTGCTCTAATACCTTTTATATGTAGTTAGTGGCGGTGGTGACGGTGTAGTGGTTTTTTATTCACCGTATGTCTCACTTCTCCATCTACCTTCCTATTCCTAAAAAAATATCTAACAACAAATAGAAATTTTATTCTCGTCCCACGCTAGTGAAGCACAAGATAGGTCGCAATGAAGCTCAACCATGAGCACGGTGGCGGAAGTGTGTCACTGGCCGAGATGTAGCTCGTCCAAGAGCACCATGGCGGAGCCGATCGCGATAGCGTGAAGCAAGCTGAGCACGTTGACCATAACTCGACATGCTTAGGTAATATAATTCTTTTTTACCCGTAGCAAAGTATAGACAGTCGACTAGTAATATAATATATTACCCTTATCCAAAGTTGTAATGAAAACTGCTAGAAACTCTTGGTCTAACAATATGAAAATGAGCAGTCGTCATGTTTTGATTTGTAGGCAATAGAGAGAACATTTCGAAATCGGGTGACTACCATGTTTGAATTTATTTATGTTTTACACTTGTTATTTAGTGATCCACCAGGAACAATATTTTATTTCTAGAGTGCCTTAACCTATTTATTTTTTCCAAAGTTACTTCACTTAAAAATGTCGTCTGCAAAAGCATTCGAGGTCGCTATAGATAATATCTCATTTACAATAAGCAGAATGGATACACACATCATTTACCATATGCTAGAGTATTTTGACAACAAATTAACTGAAAGCAAGAAGTTGCATCATGTTACCTTTGTTTCTCCGTCAGATTGTCCGCGCCAACTTCGTCAACATTTCTCAGTGGCCTCATTTCAATCAGGTGGATACACAAATACGCCACATGGAAGATAACTGGTCTTGCCCAGCGGCACGCACATTTAAACATGTTTGTAATGATGGAGTAAATGCCAAGTTTTGGGTGCGAACTGATGCTTGCTTCGACGGAGAGCACTTGTGCATGCGAGCATCAACGATACATGTAGATTATATGACAAATAAAATTTACCGCGTCAAATAGGATACCAGTAGATAAGACCTATCCTTCCATCCAAATAGTAGTCTAATCCCATCCAAATCCATCTTTAAAATGTGCATTGAATATACCCGATTCCAATGAAATGTCTGCTCAAATCCACAGCACATTCGATTAGCTTAACACTTGCACTGGATTTATCAGCATTCCATATTTGAGGGAAATTTGCCACAAAGATCGGGCGAGACGGAAAATATGCGGCACAGACGTTTAGCCGGCCCAAGCTTCCACATGCTTGCCTCGCATTTGATGTTATTTTCTAATTTATAGATTTTGTAGTCTTTCCGACCTGATTTTCCATTCAGAATTTATTGAACTCAATTCAAAACCTCTTAAATCTGAGCCATTCGAACCTCCAGCGGCTCACACAAAAATCAAATTTCAGCACCCAAATTAAGAAGTGCTCAAATTGGATATATGGCTATCCAACTGTGATGTATTATAGAAAATAGAATATTCGAATTTGTATCGGATGTTAATCCAAGTTCGTTTTCTTTTCGAAAACATCCAAGCCACACATGAATATATCTCAATTCATATTCATGCATGTCTCTTTTAAAAGTGGATGCAAATAATTATCGAATCCATTTTCACCCATGATAGAGAGTAGACAAAAAATTCTTTGCTGATGTCGCACAAAAGACGAAGGATTAGATTCTCATACATTGGCTTGTCTTACGAGTTTGGCATAGATCTTCTCTAAAGTGGTCCAAGATCAAGCTAGCTCTCTAAATTCCTTGCCCTTGCTGTAACATTCGGAATCTGTTCTGGCCCCGACTTGCTGCAAAACATTCTTCTGATTCTTCTTTCTAACTTCTAAGCATTATTTGTTTCGTTGGCTAGCTAACTATGGATGTTTAACCATGAGTAATGTATTATACCTTTGTTCTAGATATATAAGCAACAAGTAGTGAAAATATGTTTGTGTTTTCAGTTTTAATATTCTGGCAGTTTAATTTACTATTGTCGTAGGAGCGGCCCACCAGCCCCACCGACCTGGCGAAGCGTCTAGCTAGTCATGGGTATCCCCCGAATAGGCGAAGAGTACCATAACTCCCGCCAGACACTAAACCAAGGTGCTCGTACCCTCCATGCCCGTTTCCAACGTAGTCTCTGCCCCATCATATGTAACAGCTAGCTACACTTGTGTTTACCCTTCAATTTCCATTATTTCACACAACATTGCCCAATTATGCTTTTGTGTGTTCCTATTTGTGGTCTCATGGCCGTCGGTCTTTCCTTTTTGCTTCTGCTGCTTTCAAATAAATGGACAAGGCACACTCTTACGCTACCATTTGGGATAGTTCACCCAAATCGCCATGCTTGAAATATCTCAGGAGGAAGTGGAGGTCAACAAACATCCCATGGGATGTCTGAATAGGCATGGCTACACAAACCTTACAAGGAAATTCAAAGAGAGCACCGGTAGGGAGTACACGAAAAAGTAATTAAAGAACCGCTGGGACACGCTAAAATGCCAATACATGCAGTGAAAAACCCTAAAACTGAATGTGTCTGAGTTGGGAATAAACCCCCATGCTAGGTCAATCACTGCCGATGATGATTGGTAGGAGCAACAAAACCATGTAATAGCCTTTAGAATTTTAATCTTATCTTTGTTTAATCGTTCTCCTTTGGTTGCTATAATGGAAGTGTTTTCCACATTGCAGGCAATGAGGGGTTGCATCAAGTTCAAAAATTCACTAATGCTCCATGAGGACTTGATGGAGGTGATATTCCATGATGCTCTTTGCATGAACAAGCATGTGGCGGTTCTTGGGCAAGTAGGTTAAATGCAGAGTCAAGATCCAACAATAACGTAGCACCACATCCCTTCGGTTCCGCAAGCTCCTTACAAAAAGTGGGCACGAAGCAAGCCGTCACAACCTTTGGTCTGGACTCAAAGAAGTCCCACGGTAGCACGACCGATGGCTGCATGGAGTGCATATGTGACTTGTACGAGAAATAGATGATCGGTCATGCCACCGCTATCATGGCCAACCAGGACAGGGCTTGCACTGAGCTAACCTAGTTGCTTGATTTGGTGATTGTCGATGGCTACCCCGTGGGCACGTATGAGCACTTCTACCCTTGTGTGTTGCTTATAGAGTGGAAGTATAGGGATGTTTTCCTGATGCTATGCACACCTAAGGGTCATGTCGGTTGGCTATGCAGAATGTGGCTGCTCTACCAGGCTCACGGTGGTGTGGGACTCCTATGTGGGGATGTTTGTTCTAAGCAAGTAATTGTGTCAACTATCTACGCACTGGTTGTTCATGCATGTTGAGTCCACGTAAAAGACAATGTATGCTTGTTGAGTTCATACCGGTCTTTAAAATGTTTGCAGCGTGTTTATGTCAAATTGATGTGTAGTCATTTGTGGTTGGACATGCATTTTGTTGCTGTGTAGTCATTTGTTGTTGGACAAACATTTTGTTGCTATGTAGTCATTTGTTGTTGGACATGCATTCTTTTGTACATTTTATCTCTAATTTGATGTGCATTTGTTTACTGAATTTTTTTATTTGTTCTAGTCATATGGGTATTGTTAGTGCAGCTTACTAATACCTCAAGTTTGTTCATAACTTTCTAGTCGATGGATGTCGTGGTGTTTGTGCAGAATGGACTTGTTGGGTCATGAGGGAAACAGTAGTAACAATGACAACATCCCAACCCTAGTGCTTAAAATGTCTTCGATTCAATGTTTTTCTGTATGGCCCCATCATCATCTAGACGCCCTCATAGGGAGCCTATGCAGACTGGGCTTGAATGGGTGGATGAACAACTTACATCGCCTCAGTTACATCATGACATGTTCAGAATGGGGAGTTGTTTCAAATGCTGCATGACATGCTTGTCAATAATTACAGGTTGAATTTGTCACCCGGCATGATCCTAAGGGAAGCGCTGAGGATGTTCTTATGGACTGTAGGGGTGCCACGGTCTATTAGCCAGGTGCACAACATGTTTGTACACTTAAGATCAATAGTCAGCCTAAAGTTCCATCATGTGTTGGACTACATATACGCCATGTTGGTGGACAATGTGAGGCCAACAGATCCAACTTTTAGTACTGTGCACAGTAGATTAAGAGATCATAGGTTTCACCCACACTTCTCTGGAGCCATAGGTGCCATCGATGGGACACACATTCCGATCATAGTGCCTGCAAACATGTGAGTAATGCACACTATCCGACATGGTTATACAAGCCAAAATGTAACGGCCGTATGTGACTTCATCATGAGGTTCACCTTTGTAATTACCAGATAGCCTGGGTTAGCGTACGACATGTGCATCCTCCTGGACACTTGTTGGTTACGACCATGTGTTTCCGCATCCTCCCATAGGTACAAATCCAACTATGGAAGTGATTATAGAAATATATGGCTTTTGTGTATGTCCATCTCACACACGCTTTTTGTTATTCACAACGTAGACAAGTACTGCTTGATCGACTCAGGGTATCTATTGTGGCTACGAGCCAAATAGTGAACAAGGTGCTATAGAGAGGCCACTGGGGGCTACCCATAGCCTAGCATACACTAGAAGTGGGGGGGTGAGTAATGAGCTAGCTGTCCTCTAGTTGTTCCTCCCATCAAGGCTCTATATACATGACTTTAGGGCCGGATTACAAGAATACACTACTATGGCTCATAAAGCTAAGGGTACAAATGTCCTTCTACATTCTTAATGAGGCTCTTGGCCTAGCAGCCTAAATGGCCAAAGGTGGGGCCATTCTCCCAATAGTATCCAAATAGAAAAGGGTTTCTAGCGCTATTCAAGAATAGTTGGTACCATATAGCCAAGGTTGCGAATGACGGTCAGCCACACGGGTGCAAGGAGATATTCAACTATCTGCATTTCCCATTACGCAATGTCATTGACCATGCGTTCAAAGTGCGGAAGATGACATGGCGCAGCGTGCAATACATCTCCAGTTTCAACACAGAGACCCAAAAGAAGATAATTTCCGGCACTATAGTTTTGCACAACTTCATAATAGGTACTACGTTGGGTGACCAGGATTTCAACAATCCCCACTTGGGCCCTGATTATGCTTGCTCCAGACTAGACGTGACTTTGGATACAGGTGTAGTTCTATTCGGCGATATAGATATAGATCAGGTATGTGATGCGATAGTGGACGCTCTAGTCACGTGACATAAATTCACATGGACTTCACACCTAATTTGTATGACGAATACTTCTAGGTGCTCCTATCTTACGTAGAATCACATCTATGCTTGTATGTTTGTATGTTTGCGTTTGTGGATGTAACGAAGGCATGTATGCCTATATGTTTGTATTTGTAGATGTATACTTGTAATGAACGTGTCTATGTTTGAAAGTTTGTATTCACGCACATACGCTTGTAATGAGTGCGCGTAATAAACAAAGATCATTTGTACATATGTTCGTCCATTGTACTTGAACTGCTCATGCTTTCCAACTATTTCTTTGTTGTGCATGTTCGTTTTCGTGCTTCTGGTTGCATTAGCTGGTGCAATTCAACTTAATTAGCAAAAAGCCAAAAGTCATCGGCCGAGAAAAACACTACGACTTCTCTATCAGCTGTTACTATTCATTAGCCAAAGTTAAAAATCATCGGCAGAAACTAAAAACCACCAACCGAAGCCAAAAAGAATAGGCATGCACCTGATCTTTGCCGCAGCCTCCTCCGAGATAGGAGCCAGTCAGGAAATCATGCAATGATGCAACCCCTTTCCCATCAATCATTGATCATGCACCGAAGATCCTATAATTACTCCGACGTCTCAACAACTTGTGCATGCATGGATGTATCTTATCAATAGATATGCAACATATACTATCTTTCTTTTTCCCCCTTTTTGACAGGGAGGCATATTATCTTCCTCTAATTTACTTTCACTCCGAGGTCAAGAGCTCGGCAGCGACCACCCGTCCACGAAGGAGGCTGCCAATGCCTACGATAGTGTCCGGCTTAACATGGTGGTACCTAGGGCGGTGTAACGCCCTAGGGTCTAAACCGGTTCAGATCTAACCACATTCTGAATAGGCCATGCATACGTAGCAACCCGCTTGCACTTTCATCCTCGCTTCGTGCAAAATGGTTAACCGGGGGTGCTACCATTGGAACTCCTAGGCTTATATGTAAGTGCCTCTTACCCCTCAAAGGACCTGACGTCCTCGTCAGACCAACATACCCACACCGGGGCAAATGATAAGGATATCCCCTCTTGGCACATGTCCGTACGTTTAGTGCCAGTACAAATGCCATGCCGTGTGTCCACTCTGGGCCCACACGCGTCATGCGTCATATGCCCGCGCCCCTAACCCGCACGCGCCCATGTAACCGCGAGAGTCGGCTCTGATACCGTTTGTAACGCCCTAGGGTTCAAACCGGTTCAAACCTAACCACATTCTGGATAGGCTACGCACACGTAGCAACCTGCTTGCACTTTCGTCCTCACTTCGCGCAAAACGGTTAACCGGGGGTGCTACCATTGGAACTCCTAGGCTTATATGTAAGTGCTTCTTAAGGTAAGCTAGCAAGGTGGGACTAACCGAGAAATTCATGTGTACATATATATGGACGAACGTGGGCCGGGGTGTCACAGGTGGCTTCCGCTCGACTGGCTCTAGATGTGCAACTGGCCCGGGTGCATGCACACAGTGGAGATGTGTTCCCTGACTGGTTTAGCGTGCTCCAGGACACACATTGGTCCACGGTCGACGTTGCGTGTCTCCTGCGGCTGCAAGAGAGGTGGATTCTGGAACGTCTACTGGGCCTTTAGCTTCCGATGCTTCCATGGGCACTGCAATTGACGGCGAGGACACAACGGAGCTCAATCAGGCTTGGCTCTCTACCTACCTTCCTATTCCAAAAAATATCTAATAAAAATAGAAAAAGAACTACATCCCAACAAATAAATTAACTTAAATACAAATTTTATTCTTATCCCACTCTAGTGAAGCACGACATAGGTCGCCATGAAGCTCAACCAAGCATGGAACCTAGGGCACAGTGTAGGGGTGAGCACGGTGGCGGAGGTGTGTCGCTGGTCGAGATGTAGCTCGTCCGAGTGCTACGGCGGAACTGACAGTGTGCAGCAAGCAGAGCACGTCGATGATAACCCGACATGCTATGGCAATAAATTAATCTTTATCTATAGCAAAGCACCGACGGTCAACTAATAATATAATATATTACACCTATCCAAAGTTGTAATGAAAACTGCCAGAAACTCTGGGTCTAACCATATGAAAATGAGCAGTTGTCATGTTTTGATTTGTGGGCAATAGAGAGAACATTTTGAAATCGGGTGACTACCATATTTGAATTTATATATATTTTACACTCTTGTTATTTAGTGATCCACCACGAACAATATTGTATTTCTAGAGTGCCCTAACCTATTTATTTTATCCAAGGTTACTTTACTGAAAAATGTTGTCTGCAGAAGGATTCGTGGTCGCTATATATAATATCTCATTTACAATAAGAAGAATGGATGCACACATCATTTACAATAAGCTTGAGTATTTTCACAAACAAAATGAAAGGAAGAAGTTGCATCATGTTACCTTAGTTTTTCCATCAGATTGTCGGCGCCAACTTCGTCAACATTTCTCAATGGCCTCATTTCAATAAGGTGGATACACAAGCACACCATATGGAACATACCTAGTCTTGCCCCACGACAAGCATATTTAAAAATGTTTGTAATGATGGAGTAAATGCCAAGTTTTGGGTGCCAATAGATGCTTGCTTCGACGGAGAGCAATTGTGCATGTCAAATAGGATACCAGTAGGTAAGATCTATCCTTCCATCCAAATAGTAGTCTAATCCCATCAAAATCCATCTTTAAAATGTGAGTTGAATATACCTGATTCCAATGAAATGTCAGCTCAAATCCGCAGCACATACGATTAGCTTAACACTTGCACTAAATTTATCCGCATTCCATATTTGGGGGAAATTTGCCACAAAGATCGGGCGAGACGGAAAATAACTTCAATGCGGCACAGACGTTTAGCCGGCCCAAGCCTCCACATGCTAGCCCCGCATTTGATGTGTTATTTTCTAATTTATACATTTTGTAGTCTTTCCGACCTGATTTTCCATTCAGAATTTATTGAACTCAATTCAAAATCTCTTAAATCTGAGCCATTCGAAACTCCAGTGGCTCACACAAAATTCAAATTTTAGCAGCCAAATTAATGAAGTGGCTCAAATTGGATACCTCCTCATTATCATCTACTTGCTGTATACGTGGCTATCCAACTATGATTTATTATATAAAATAGAATATTCGAATCTGTATCGCATGTTCATCCAGGCCCTTTTTGTTTTGTAAAACATGCAATCCACACCTGAATATATCTTAATTCATATTCATGTCTCTTTCGAACGTGGATGCAAATAATTATCCAATCATTTTTCACCCATGATGGAGAGTAGACAAAAAAATCTTTGCTGATGTCGCACAAAAGAGCAAGGATTAGATCCCCATACCTTTGCTTGTCTTACGAGTTTGGCATAGATCTTCTCTAACGTGGTCCTAGGTCTAAGCTAGCTGTCTAAATTCTTTGCCCTTGCTATAACCACCACCATTGGGAATCAGTTCTTGCTCCGTCCTGCTGCAAAGCATACTTCTGATTCTTCTTACTAAGCATTCTTTCTTTCGTTGGCTAACTATGGATGTGTAACCATGAGTTATGTATTGAACCTTTGTTCTAAAAATGTAAGCAACAACAAGTTAAAATATGTTTGTGTTTTCAGTTTTAAAATTCTTGTCATAGGGGCGGCCCACTGGCCCCACCGACCAGGCGAAGCCTCTAGTCATGGGTACCCCTCGACTAGGTGAAGTGTAATGTAAACCCCTCTCCCAAATTGTAGGTATATATGTATATATGTATATATGTATGTATGTACATATATATACATATATAATATATAATACATATATGTATGTACTATTTATTTCATTGTACATTTTACTATCAATGTTCATACTAATATTTCGTCTATTCAATTTTTTTGGAAGGTATGTCTTTACCTGAGCTTCTTGAACAGTTCTATGATGAGAACCACCGGTGCAACTCATGGATGATGGCTAACATGGATGGCCCTCTCCCTTCAAGCTGTGGGGAGGGAGAGATCATTGGGGGCTAGACGATCGATACGTCCCAATCCTACGGATGACGGGCTTGTTGCCTTTTGCGAGGTTGGTCTCCATCGGATGCCAGTTCACCATCAACGGTAGCCTGTTCACGGCACTAGTGAACAAGTGAAGGTTCGAGACGCACACATTTCACTCTGTAGGACATCACATTATTGACTAGTCTCCATCTCTGGGGTGACGCATTTATTTCAGCCCCTTCATCGACGGACTAGAAGGAGAGGCTCGCGTATCGGTTTGGCCTAGCTATCCCGGAAGTGCTCATGGTGTCCCCTGTACTTGGCTGAAGCATTTTAGTGTGTGCCTATAGGATGCCCCGGTCAAGGTCATCAGGACACACCGTGTTACGTACCTTATTTCGCTCTTTGGTTTGAGCATGTTTCCAGCCACAAACGGTGATATTTGCAACCCTGAGTTCATTTGCCTCACCGAGTCTTTGGCTGACGCGGAGGTTGGGGCGATGTCTCAGTACAGGTGGGGATCAGCCATCCTATGCGCCACATATCGGGGATTGTGTGACACTTGCTAGTGTGGCACCACTGGTTCCCCAACCTGGTCGTCTGCTACATGCTCCTGCAGTTGTGGAGTTGGGAGCACTTCCCTGTCAAGCGTCTGGCCATCCTGAGGCTAGTGCACCCGTTTGATGAGTTTGCCGACCCGATAGATGGGCCCACTATGGGCTTCCGGTGAACTAGTACCCATCTGCGCTGGGCTAAGATAGATCGTCGAGGTGCTACATTGTTTTGGCACAATGAGTTCAAGTCATTGCATGATAGTGACATCACCTGGGCTCTATGGACTCTAGAGTTTGTGGTGAGTGTAGCGTTGTATGGCCTGTCCATGCAATGCTTGTAGGACGCCAAGTTATGGGCGATGTAACAGCCCAGCTATTTATTTTTAATTTTTTTGGAGGAAAACGATTTATTAAATTAATTTGGTTTAAATTAGAACATGTGTTTTGGTGCTTAAATTTTAATTTTGGATTTGCTCTGAATTTCTATTTTTGAAAAGGCTGGATTTGAAAAGTATTTTAAGTAAAACCTAAAAATATTATTAAATAAAATCTATTTTGAAATTAAAAGGGTTTTTTTTAATATTAATTATTTGGATTTATTTGGCTCTTATTTGGTTTTCTGAGTTTTTCTGAGTTCAAAAATCTATTTTGAAATTAAAAGGGTTTTTTTTAATATAAAAGTAATACCAACATTAGTTGGAAATATTTTATTAAGTCCAAGATATCTCCAGGAATTTCTGTGAATTTTTCTGGAAATTTTGGAAATTATTTCATATTTTTCTGAGCTTTATTGAATTTCCTAGGCTTTTCTGAAAATCTAAAATCAAAATAAAAATCCCCAACCCTCCCCGTGGGCGACACGTGGACGGTCCAGATCCGCCTACGTCACTGCCACGCATCCCGCCTACCCCTCCTCCTGGGCTGACACGTGGCCGGCTCGATCTCGGCCACGTCGCCTGCTCCATCCGCCCCCCGGCCCATCTGCCGTCCACCCCTCCCTTTCCCCTCAGCCATCTGATCCACATCCGACCACTCCCGTTCCCTCCTCTCTCTCTTTCTCTCTCCCCGACCCCACCTGTCGGTGGCCCTCTCCCCTCTCCTTCTGCAAACCAGGTCCCACCCGTCAGTGCGCATCCCTCCCCCTTTTCCCGCTGACCGCCCAAGCCCGCTTGTCAGCCGCATCTTCTTCCCCCGGTCGTCTTCTTCCTCTGCGTGCCCACCTCCGCCATAACCGCCTCTGCCCTACCCGCCGGTCATCTCGCGCCCGCCCGCTTCCTTCCCGCGCACGGACCACCCTCCCCACTTCCGCCATCTCCGCACACCCACCTTCTCCCCCATTTCCGCATCGGCCATCCGCAACCGCCGCCACCTCCCCGACTACTCTAGCGATGAATCACCTCCGGTCTACCCCTCCCCGAGCATATATAAACCCCTGCTCAGCTTCCCCAGTCCTCACCGCACCTCGCTCCGCCCCCCTTCCCCCATCCTGAGCCCCATCGCCCTCGCGTCGTGCGCCCTAGCCTCCGAGCGCCGCCCCTCCTCCGGTGAGGAATTCCCAGCGCGCCGCCAGAGCCCAAGCCCCACCGACGCTGTAGTCGGCAACACCGAGTCCCCACCGACCTCCCCCACCTCTTCTCCGGGCCCGAATGCCACTGGAACACCACCGCATCGGGGACCCGATCAACGCCGCTGGCCCTCATTGTCGACACCCCAGCCCCACAGAGGTAATGCCGAGACCGCCATGCACTCCTCTCCCCATTCCAGCCCTTACCGCCGGCCACCAGTTGCCGGAGCACCAGCGAGCTCCCAGACCCCGAGCGCCTCCCTCGTCGGCCGGCCACATTCGCCGCTGTACCCACGTGGCAGCTGCGTGTCAGCCCAGTGGCAGCCACCTCGGCGTCACCTCGCCCCATCAGCGCCACCTCAGCACCTGAGACAATGTGGCAGACACGTGGACTGCCATGTCAGTACCAGAGGCCTCCTGACCCACCTGGCTGCCACATCAGCAAAGTGACCCAGTCAGCCTGCCATGTCAGCACCACCTCACCTCCCTTGCCACCTCAGCACCTCCCCGGGTCCATGGACTCGATCCACATGGACTAGGGCCCACCTGTCAGCCGCTTGTTCGAGTAATCCCTCATGGCTTACGTCATGCTAACGCTATAATTCGGATTTTCCAATAGAAAATTAATTCGGCCGAAATAAAATCCTTGCTGATGTCATAATTCCGGATTTCCTTTAGAAAAATAATTTAAAAAATACAGTTTATTCATTATCTCTGATTTTAAACTTCCGAGAGCTCGTTCTTCTTCATCCTAACTCCGATTGAGCCCATTCAAATTTCTAAATTCATCAAAAATTCCCCTCTATCCATTTCTATTCTCAATTCAAAATTTTGAAGTTTTTTGAATTTATTAGAATTTAGTGGGTTATTTTCGCATGTAGACTACGACGATTCAGGAGAACTCTTCGACGAAGATTTGCACCCATCTGAAGAGCAAGGCAAGTTACACTCCTTGATCATGTTGATCCCAAATTTCAAAATAAAATTTATGTTGATTTAAATTATTCTGCATGCATATTTTTATTCAACGTATTTCAATTCAGTTTTAAATTTAGTTATTGCCTACTTAGTATCACCTCCATTGACATTGAAATTCCCTTATACCTTGTCACCCTAGATTAAAACTCTAGTTGGTACACTGGTATGTCTAGAGACTTTATGGATAGCAAATGCTTAGTTTTGCTTAGAAACTGTTATGGGTTGGGATACCTTTTCACATAAAATGATAAGCTTTTGAAATATATCCCTAACTTCGGAGAGTCAGGAAGGATTACAAAATTGTTTCAAAATAAAAATATAAAATCTGGTTTAGGCCTAGGCTAATGGTTAGGTGGTGGGTGCAGGCATGCCCTGTTGTTCGGAGACATAGGGTTGATTGTCGGGCACAGGGGGTATGTAGTTGAGCCTAAGTCAATTAAGGACCGGTCTGTGAGCTACTGTTGCAAAGCCCTATCGTACTACCACAAGGCTAGTATATGACAGCCCTGGCTAAATAATTTGTGGAGTCCCAACCTGGGCTAAGTTGTAGGTTGAAGTGGGCGTGGTCAATGCTATGTGAAGCCTCACAGTTTGAAGTGAGCGTGGTCAATGCCATGTGAAGTCTCGCTCGGCTCAAGAGGGGGTCCCGGTCTGGTGGATTCCTTACTGGGGTGAAACCTTATAGTTGGCTTGGCCAGGGTGAAGGCTTTGCATTGTAAAGGCCTTGTCATGATCTCCTCACCGCACACCTAAGGAAGTATGTAATCCGGTGGCAATCCGGGATGATCATGTCTTATGGGTAAAGTTATACAACCTCTGCAGAGTGTATAATCTATCCTGGATAGTCGTGCCCATGGTCATGGGCATGCTGAGTAAAAGTTTTTTATGGATTAGATTTTGCTTTCAAAAATGATTTTCAAAAACCTTATGGATGGATGGAATCTGTGAAAGAATGAAAACCTTGTGGGTGGATGGAACCCATGAGAGATTAAAAGCTTGTGGATGGATGGAATCCATGAGTATTTGGAAACGTGTGAATGGATGAAATACATATGAGATGTTTTTGGAAAAGATGGTCCGGGTAGGATGCCCGTGGATAGGTTGGTGTTTGGTCGGAGCCTGCACTAACGGTATTATTTTCGATTGCAAGTTCTGTTTTTACTTACTGTATTAAATTCAGCAATTTCAATCTATCTACTGAATTTCAATGAATGTTGTTTTATGCAAACTAACCCTATAAGCCTTCCATTGAAGCCTTCATCATTATGTTGCATTCTCCGTGTGATTTGCGGAGTACAAGTTTGTACCACTAGTAGAAATGTGCACATCTATGACGAATTTGTCGTGACGAATGAAAATCGCGTCACTGAACAGTGCCTAACTATGACGAAATTTAGTGTTTCGTCATGGAGCATTGGTGACGGACCTCAGGTACCAACTATTTATGACGAAACTAAAAAACGCGTCATTGAACAACACAGATATCGTCACAGATGACACGCGTGGCTCGCATTACTCATTTCCGACGCTCTGTTTTCGAACTATAACGAACACGACTTCGTCATTAAACCATTATAAGATAGCTAACGAACATACTTTTGTCATAAGTCTCCGGGCACCCCTTGTCCATGTCTTGTATTACTGTGGGGCCCGGGCCCATCATGCCACGTGTACTGTCCGCAGCGATCTGCCACGTGTATTATGGGACTGGACGACTTGCGTGGCAGCCACGTGTAACAGTGGGTCCCGCAACTAATATTTTGCCAAAAAACGTTCTAGGTCGGGATCGAACCCGGGACCTGTAGAGAGCAAAGAACGGCTTTACCATTGCGCTACATGATCACTTGCGTTGGTGTGTCATTGTAAATATTGTAGTACCATATACTCCCTGGCTCCCCTCCACATTGACTCAAATTGGAATCCCCGTGTACTAAACCGTAATACCAAAATTCCCAATCCCAGCACTGCAGCCCGACCCTCGTTTGCGCGGCTGCGCCGGCCGCCGCCCTCGCCTCGCGCGGTCGCGCCGCAGTGCCAGCGGCCGCCCTCGCCTCCTCCTCGCGCCCTTGCAGCCTCCGGCGCCGCCCTCGCCTCTCCGGCTCCGCCTCCTCCTCGCGCCCTCCGGCGCCGCCCTCGGCTCCTCCGACTCCGCCTCCTCCTTCACCCTCGCCTCCTCCGGCTCCGCTTCCTCCTCCGGCTCCACTTCCTCCAGTCCTCCTCCGCCCTCCGGCTTCGCCTCCTCCTCGCACCTCGCCTCCTCCTCTGGCTCCGCTGCTCCGGCTGCCATTTCTCTCGCCGTCGCCGGGGCCGGTGTGAGCAGGGCCGCAGGGGGCAGGGGCGGAGACGCGGAGTGAGCAGGGCTGCAGCGTGCAGTCTGCAGGATAGCAGGAGCGGACGAGCGGTGATATAGAGGTAGACCAGTGGAGTTTAATGTTTAATGTTTGCTATTGAGTAATGTTTGATGTTTGTGATTTAACAAATGATTAGATGAAAATCCAAATCCAATCGTCCCCAATCCTTGCCCTCAGTGGCTCAACCCTCCCCTCCAGTCGTGCTCCCCTTCACAGCTCCAAATCCAATCGTCCCCAATCGACAGGTCATAGCCTCACAGGTGAAAATCCCCCCATTTTTTTGGATTTTGTGTGTGTTTTGGAATTTGGAATAACTGTAAGAATTGGCCATTGGTGAGGAGATGGCGAATTGATATTAGGGATGGGCCGAGTAGCGAATTGGTCATTGGTAGGGACTGGGGGGAGATGGCGAACTGATCTTATCATATTAGGGATTTTGTATGACACATGATAGTTACCAGTATGAGTGTGTGAATGTATAATCTGTATGAGTATGTCATGTTCATTGTTCAAGTGTTCCTAATTAGTGATTTCTGAATCTCCTAAGTTCTAAACTCCTGATGGACTCCTGAATTTGCATACTTATGCTACAACAGATGGACAGAAGCTGGGTAAATGGGAGACAATTCACACCTGCGTACATCCATGGAGTTGAACAATTCATGGAGTTTGTTAGACAAAGATACCCGGAGCAAACCCAGATCCTTTGCCCGTGCCGTCGATGTCTTAACCAGACTTTACGGCCTCAAGCAGAAGTGCATGACCACATACATATTTCTGGAATGTCGTCCACATACACCAGATGGATTCATCATGGGGAAGCTTTAGATGCTGACATTGTAGAACCATCAGATCTGCATGAATGTCATCATGATGATTGGATCACAGTGGATGAGGAAGACGACGAGGACGATAACAGAGTGCCAAATGTTGATTTAGTTGGAGAATTGTACACAGCTGCAGAGCAGGATGGACAAAAGCCAAAGTTTGATAGAGTGCTTGCAGATTTGAAGCGGTTAGTATGTCTTGGATCTAGCCACTCAAGATTCTCCTTCCTTGTGAGGTTGCTCCATATCAAGTCCCACTATCGAATTGGCAATACGACATTTAATGCATTATTGAAGCTGCTTTCCTCAGCATTCCCTCGGAGCCAATTACCAAAATCTTATGACGAGGCAAAGAAATATATTCGTGAATTGGGCCTTGGGTATGAATCGATCCAAGTGTGCAAGAATAACTGTGTGTTGTTTTGGAAGGATTGTGCCAAAATGGAAGTGTGCCCAAAATGCGGTGAGTCTAGATGGGAGGATGGAGATGGCAGCAAGCGGGTTCCTCATAAGGTTTTGAGGCATTTTCCACTAATACCAAGGTTGAAGAGGATCTTTGCTTCAAGCCGAACAGCAGAGGACTCCCAATGGCACAAGACTAAGCGTACGCTGAGCGACAATGAAATGAGCCATCCAGCAGATGGGGAGGCATGGCAGAACTTTGATAGGAACCATGAAACTTTTGCAAGAGATGCAAGGAACTTGAGACTTGCCGTCGCTACAGATGGTTTCAATCCATTTGGCAACTTCAGCGCGGCATATAGTATGTGGCCTGTTCTTGTTACACCTTTGAACCTGCCACCATGGGAATGTGTCAACCCATCGAACTGCTTTATGTCTTTACTGATCCCTGGTCCAACCTCTCCAGGAAAGGATTTTGATTTATTCTTGGAGCCTCTTATCGAAGAACTGCTTCAACTATGGAAGGGTGTCAGCACTTATGATGTAGTAAGTGCTTCAAAGTTCGATCTGCGTGCTGCTGTGCTTTGGTGCATACACGATTATCCAGCATTAAGCACCTTGTCAGGCCGAACTACAAAAGGTTATTATGCATGTATTCATTGCGACAAAAATCCATTGTCAAGACCCCTAAGGAATAAGTTAGGCTACCTTGGCCACCGTCGTTTTCTTCCAAGGGGACACGTTTGGCGGAGAAGCTTGGATTTTGATGGACACAGTGAAAACCAAGTTGAGCCAGGAAAGTTCACTATAGAGGAGGTCCTTGAGGAACTCGAGAAGGTGAAAGATGTCAGACCAGGTAAGCACGGTGCAAGCAAGAAAAGAAAGCGTGGAAAGAATGTGGAGCCAGTAATTTATAATCGCAAAGCTGGTTGGTGGAGGCTACCGTATTGGCAGGACTTGTTGCTGCCACACAATCTTGATGTCATGCACATTGAGAAAAACATATGTGACAATCTTCTTTGGACATTGCTGAAAGTTGAGGGCAAGACAAAGGACACAATCAATGCTAGGCTAGATTTGCATGATATGGGCATAAGGCACGAACTCCACTGTGTGCAGCAAGGCAGCTCGATTAAAATCCCAGAAGCTCGCTATGTCTTGACGCCACAACAAAGAGCAGAATTTTGCAAGTTCCTTAAAGGTGTCAAGTTTCCAGATGGTTATGCAGCCAACCTAGCAAAATTCATAAGTGCAGATGGTTCCAAGGTAGTTGGCCGGCTGAAAACTCATTCTTGCCATGTCCTTCTCCAAAGGGTCATACCTGCAGGCTTAAGAGGTTTTGTTGCCAAAGATGTATACAAAGCTGTTGCAGACCTTGGGAACTTCTTCAGGCAACTGTGTAGTAGAACTCTAAGGAAAGATATCGTGAAACAGCTGAAAGAGGATATCCCACTTATCTTATGCAAGCTTGAGAAGATTTTTCCACCGGCCTTCTTTGATGTGATGGTGCACTTGGCTGTCCATCTACCTGACGAGGCACTGCTTAGAGGCCCCGTACAGTATGGATGGATGTACCCAATAGAACGACGACTGGGCACATTGAAGAATCTCGTAAAGAACAGGGCGAGGCCTGAAGGATCAATTGCGGAGGCTTATGTAGAAAGTGAGACGTTGGCATTTTGTGAGAGGTACATGGAGGATGTTGACACAAGATATAACCGGGACGTAAATGTGTCACATGATGGGCCATTAGATGGTGACACCTCTGTTTTCATGCATGGTGTTAAGCTCATTGGCAAGAATAGGGTACAACACATCGATGATAAACTCATGGACAAGCTAGTTTGGTATGTGCTTAATAACTGCGACGAGGTTGAACCATATGTGGAGTAAGTATGATTTTATATATGCTGATTTCTTGTTTCCTATATTACATATCAAATGTTCCTAATAATCCTTATATGTCCTACAGCATATACAGACAACATTTAGAGAAAGAAGGGGCATTAGATGTTGACAGGAGGCTAGCATCAGAATTTCCAAAATGGTTTAAGCCTCATGTAAGTGATTAGCATATTTTAATTGTGTTAGGCTGATCATTGGAGATCGTGGAGCATATTTTAATTGTGTTAGCATGTAAGCGGCATATATGTTTGTGTTTGTGTGCAGATCGTGGAGCTACGTAAAGAGAAACCAACAGAGGTCACTGAAGGTTTGCATGCACTGGCATGTGGTCCTGATCTCCGAGTCAAGAGCTGTGCAGCTTGCATTGTCAATGGAGTCAGGTATAGCAGTGTTGACCGTGAGAAAAACCTGCAGACACAGAATAGTGGTGTCATGACCGATGGCACACATGGAGGCAAATCAGTGGAATTTTATGGTGTCCTTAGAGAGGTTATTGAGCTGCAGTATAACTCCAATCTACAAGCCCGTAGGACGGTGGTTCTTTTCCGATGTGACTGGTACAATCAAGTTGGCAAGACTGTAGGCATTAGAGATGATGGACATTTCAAATCCATTAACATTCAGTCATTCTGGTCCAAAGATGACCCTTTCATTTTTGCAACACAGTCAAGGAAGATATTTTATTTGCAGGACACCTCCTTGGGCAAAGCTTGGCGGGTTGTGCAAAAGTTTGAACATAGGGATATGTATAAGGTGGCTGAAAAAGACCATGAAGTGCACCAAGATGATCACTGTTCTGATACAGAGCATGACGTGCATGACGGTGATGGTGATCAGGTTACGAACCATGTGGATGATAGAGAAGCCACTGTCATTGAAGCTAATTTAGCAGACCTTATAAGAAGTAAGAGGGAAGTTGACATGCTTGAAGACAGCGATGATGAAGATGACACTATTATGCAGTATTGCAGTGACAGTGACAATGGCGTAAACGATATGTGTGAAGATGATGATGGCTTGTAGGATTTTTCATGTATAACATTTGGGAAAACATGTATTCTAAAACTGCTTGTCACGTTAAGTCTCTGGTTGTTCACGTTAAGTGTTTTCTGCTTGTCCAAAACTCACTGGCACAGGTGGTTTGTCGAGGGGTGAACAGATGAAGTAGAAATCTGAGGCACGTATGGCAATGCTTACTTTCGAAAATTTTGGCCTGAGTTGATTGCTGTAAGAAACAATCCTGATCCTCTGTTATCGTCCTGATCCTTCAGAGCCTTGCTGAATCCTCCTCCTGATATCTTCTTAGGCACTAATACTAAAGCTGATGTACCTGCAATTGGAAATTATGTCCTAAAACTCCCTAATGGAGGAAAATTATTTTTACAGATCACTTTATATTCACCTAGCATGAGAAAGAACTTAATCCCCGTTGCTCAGTTATAATCTATTGGTTATGACATACTATTTGGAAAAGAAAGAGTTAAAATATTACTTAATAGGAAATTAGTGCATACTGGAACTCGTCATGATGGTCTTTATTTTCTTGATGAATTATCAATGATGACAATATTGATTGCTTAGTTGGTGAAAATAACTCGATAGTGAGGAATTCATTCGATAGGAACACATGCTCAGAGTCATATTTATGGTATTTACGACTTGGTCACATATCTAAAAAAGGAATTAAGAGGCTTATTAATTCTGGAATTTGCACTTTAAGTGGGAGGATTTTAGTATTTGTGAGGCTTGTATAATGGGTAAGATGACTCGTGCGCCATTTCCAAATGCGGAACAATCTAATGAACCTCTAGCCATTATTCATTCTGATATTTGTGGTGAAATGTCTATTCCCACTAGAGGTCAAAAGATTTATTTTATCACATTCATGGTGATTATTCTAGATTTGGATATGTGTATCTTCTTAAACAAAAGTCGGAAGGTTTTGATATGTTCAAGACATTTAAAACTGCAGTGGAAAATCAATTAAATAGAAAGATCAAAGTTTTGAGAACTGATCGTGGCGAAGAATACACTTCAGGAATATTAAACGGTTTTTGTAAAGAGCATGGAATTATTCATCATTATACCATACCTTACACTCCACAACAAAATGGTGTTGCTGAAAGGAGGAATAGAACACTGATGGATATGGTTAGGTCTATGATGGCTTATTCAGATCTTCCTTTATCTTTTTGGGGGAAAGCTTTACATACTGCTATTTATTTGTTAAATCATTCACCATTTAAGGCTTTAACAGTCACTCCTTATGAGTTGTGGACTTGAAGGAAACCATCACTTTGTCACTTGGCAGTTTGGGGTGTAATGCACAAATTAAAGTGCCAAATCAAATCCGTACAAAATTGCAGTCTAAAAGCATGCCAGGAATTTTTATTGGTTATTCTTTGGAATCAAAAGGATATAGATTTTATGATCCATAAAAAGATAAACTGGTGGAAAGTAGGGATGCAATATTTTTGGATGAAAACACACCTCGTCGTGCTAAGCGGGAGAGGGTGGACTTATTGGCAACCCCATCGGAAACACAGATAGATACATCTGGAATTAATTTTCATCCTGAAGGGCATTCAGCTCCTGAAGGACATGCAAATCAAACTCCCAACACTAACATGATTAGGAGAAGTGGGAGGAATTTAAGTACACCCCATACCTAGATGATTATTATTTATTCTTGGGAGAAATTCATTCTAAAATTTCAGATTTAGAGGAAGAACCAAAGACTTATAAAGAAGCAATTAATGGTCCACAATCTAAACTATGGGTGGAAGCAATGCAGGAAGAATTAAACTCGATGAAAAGGAATAAAGTTTGGGAACTTGTTGATTTGCAAAACAACCATAAGCCCATAGGTTGTAAATGGATTTTCAAAAGGAAAATTAAATGAAGCTGATTTAGTGAGAAAAAAATATAAAGCTAGATTTATTGCTAAAAGCTTCACACAAAGGGAAGGTATTAACTTTGTGGAAATTTTTTCTCCTGTTGCTAAATTTACTTCAATTCGTATTATTAGTGCATTGATGGCTTACTATGATCTTGAACTCCACCAAATGAATGTTAAAACGATCTTTCTTAATGTTTTTTGGAGGATAAAATATGTATGAAACAGTCAGAAGGTTTTGGAGAAAAAAGAAATGAAAATAAGGTTTGCAAGTTGAATAGATCAATTTATGGTCTTAAACAAGCTTCATGTCAATGGTACATTCTATTTGATAATGCTATCACGTCATATGGGTTTTCAATCATGGAAGGTGATCATTGCATATATACAAAAGTTATGGGTAAATGTTTTGTCTATGGAAAATAGCAAACCTGTTAAAGTACCTATTGTGAAGGGAACTAAACTCAGTGAGGAATTATGTCCAAACACTCCAGAGGAAAAAGCTAGAATGAACGGAATTCCTTATTCTTCAGCTTTAGGATGTCTTATATATGCTATGTTATTCACACGACCTACCTTAGCCATGCCATTGGAATACTTAGTAGATATCAAAAGAATCCTGGAGAAGAGCACTGAAATCAAATCAAATATGTACTGCGTTATGTCAAAGGAACTATGGATTATTCATTATGTTTTAATGGTCACAATCTTCAGCTGCAGAGTTATACTGATGCTAATTGGCAAGGGGATCTGGATGATCAAAAATCAACTTCTGGTTATCTATTTACTTTGGCAGGTGGTGCTATTTCTTGGTGCAGTAGGAAACAGGATTCAGTTGCTCTTTCTTCCATGGAAGCTAAATACATTGCTGCATCTGAAGCAGCAAAGGAAGGTGTATGGCTGAGGGAATTTCTTGCATCACTTAAAGTCGTGAAAAGTGCATCACAACCTGTCACTATTTTTTGTGATAATCAGATAGCGATCAAGGTCTCAAAGAATCCTAAATTTCACAGCAAAAGTAAACACATTAAAGGAAGATATCACTATATCCGTGATGTAGTAAATAGACTCAAGACTGTTCTTTTAGTTTATTTGCCTAGTATTGATATGGTTGCAGATCCACTCACTAAACCAATTAGTTAGGAATTATTTTCTAAACATGTTAAAGATATGAGACTTCAATTAAAATATTTCAGCCAAGTGGGAGATGTTTGGATTTTTTTTTGTAGCTTTCAATATTTATTGTCTAATTTACTCAATGTGGAATTATTCATATTATTGATGCAAGTGATGGGAATATTTTGATGCGGAATTTACCTCGAGGAATTAATACTCGAGGTGCCGAGCATTGGCTGTGCTGGAATATAGTAGACATATTTATTGAGATCAAGTCTACTGGAATTTAATATGCATGCATTTGTTTAACCCAGGCACAGCATAGGGCGAAATAGCTGGGTTTGTTTTGCAGGATCGGCTTTGCAGGCTGTTGACCCACATGATCAGATTGGAATTGATCTCATAAACAATATGATCATGACACATGACTCACACATGTGTGCTTGGGACAATATATTTTTGATTCAGAAAACTGACCTATCTGATCGTGGTTGGTGACATGGTTCAGGAGTCTCACGGGATACCGAAAACAAGTGGGTCACTTTATAACACCTGGAAGTGGAGTCTATAAATAGGTCCCTACTCTTTAGCCTCATTATGCGTTGTGAGCGGTACTATGGAAAAGACAAAGGAATAGAGGGTAGACCGAAAACCTCCACAAAATTAATCTAGGGTTTAAAAACGTAACAGCATCCGGGGAAAAGCAACCTCATTAGTGTCACGAAGATGTTGTCCGTACAGTAAACATGAGTACAGATAGTTCAGGTTTACTAGTAAGAATAAAATCATAGTACACTCATAGTTGAAAGTTTTACATCACACAGTTTGATTATAAAATCACACAATTGTTCTGTATCTTTTCCATCGTACAGAGCCTAGATGGAATTTCAGAACTTGTAAGTTTTACTGCATAGGTACTATTGTTGCTGATGACACACACACAACCGTATATAAAATCGCGGGCCCGCTAAGGCTAGACAATGGCACGACTCAAGAAGCTAAAGCACTAGGGGTTGGTAGAAAAGGGCCCAGAAAACTCATGAGAGAGAGGACATGCGTGATGAACTCCCCACCAGTGCTGAGATGCTGGTAATGGAAAGCACCCCCGCAACGAGGCGCGATGTAGTAGAGCATCTCCAACCACACTTCGGCGATGAGGCCCCATCGGTCAACTTCTTCATGGATGTCAATGAGCTCCTGGGCCACCTCGCCTGCACGAGGCAACACTGGAGAATCAAGAGCTTTCATAGTGTCTCTCAAACGTTGCAGATGAGTCACCGGTTGGGTGCTGCTGGAGGTAGCATTATCCGTGTTGGCCCGTCGTTCATCGCTCTTGGCTTTAAGCACCATCTTGACAGCTTCCTTCATTTCATCATGAGACTGTTTACCTGCAAAAATTTCCTTCATTTCATCATGAGCTTTGTGGTGTACATACTGGGAGTTGCTTGTAAGCATCACACCGCACTTGAAGACGAGGTACATGATATAATTTGATAACTCTCTGCTCCTCTTCATTTCATCAGAATCAGAATCCGTGCTGGTATCGTCTCTCAAGTAGTAGCATATGTCTGTTGCAATGTGCCAGATGAGCATGCTTGTGGGGAAATCCACACCGTCGATGCTCTTGTGTAGGGCCGTGCGTGGCCTTGCTGAACTCCGAAGCGCTAACTCGCCACGGGTGCTGGCAAAGTTCCAGTCTTGCTGTTCCCCTGTTCCGAACTCTAACAATTTGTCGAGGACGAAACTCTTGAGATCTTCAGCGATGGGGATGCGTGTTATGTCCTTGTCGTCTAAACGCTTCCCGATCCATTGTGGTACAAATGACACGCCTTGTCTGGTGTGTCTTTTGATCATGCTGTACTGCGCCAGCATTTCGGACCAGTGCTGTCTTGTACGCCATGCAGGCTGGATGTAGGTGGCTACACGTGAGATTGCACTTTGGATTCTATCCGTAACGGGGCTGCATGCTGTTACCTCGCTCAATGGGAAGGAAAGGATGGACCTGAAGAGGGATGCTACCTCCAGGATTGTGGCCCCTACGAGCAATACGTAGGATATGTTGACATCAGCTCTACCGTAGGGTTGGCCCCCCTTTTGGGCCACCGTGAAGATCAGCACCAGGGCTGTCGAGGTGCAAACAAATGGGAAGAGAAACAGGAAGAGAGAGAGGAAGAACACGAGCGTGCGGAAGAACCAGGCGAAGCACAGCACCCAAATGGGAAGAGAAACAGGAAGAGAGAGAGGACGAACACGAGCGTGCGGAAGAACCAGGGGAAGCACATCAAGACGGCGGCAGCTAACGGACATAACTCCGATGCACAGCCAACGAAGCACAGCCTTGGTGTACAAGCCTTCATAACAAATCTTGAGCAGTGCGCCGACATAATCGTAGACCCTGCAGCAGTCTTTACTGGACCTGAGATCTCCGAGCAAGCCTGGCAAATCATCCGCAGTTAAAACAGTATATGGGTCATTGAGTGGAGTGTCCGAGACTATATTGTCAACAACTCTTCCTATTGAGTCGAGTGAAGGCCGCCTCCCATCGGCGCTAAGCATCCCATCTTTGCTAAATCTTTCCTTCAATTCTCCAACAGCTGTGCCAGACCGCCCCTGTGCTATATCTTGTATCACCTCTCCGAAACCAAGCATGAAATCTTTTCTTTGGAACGCTGGGCTGGCAAGGAAAAGGCAGAAGCTACGCTCAGCGTACTTGAAGCACCCACAGAGGAACATGAGTACCATGGCAGCCAGCAGCCGCCTATCCGGCCAAGACGACCTGTACACTACGTAGGCGGCCACTGCTACTTGGGAGACCAAGCCCAGCAGGTGGCGCTTCCACAGATCGTTGTCCTGCATGGAGAAGGCGGTGATGGTGTCCTGCCCGCCCAGGTGAACGAGCACGAACGGCGCCCAGAAGAGCAGGAGCTGGTGCCGCGTCCCGCTCGCGTGGACCGCGAGGTGGCCGAGCACGAAAATAGCCACAGAGTCGGCCGACAAGTATGTAGCCAATAATCCAGACTTTGGGTCAGGCCTGTGTTCGGCTGAACCAAGTTCTCAGTCGTGCGTCGTGTTGTCGTTTTTTCTTCAGTCAAGTGTCCAGCGCAGTAAGCGCAGAGTTCAGGTAGTGGCGTCCGACAAAATCGGATCGGAGCCGTTTGCTTTGCATTTTCTGTTGAGTCAGTTGTAAAATGGGTTCTCAATTGTATTCTCATTGTATTCAGTAATAGAGATCAGAAAATTGCCCCAGTTGAGTGCTTCTCTTGCAGTTCTTCCCATAGCCACCGTAATACTGAATTTCTTCAGAAAACCACCCGAGTCTGTAGTTTTCTCAGCGTGCTGATTTCTGGGAGTAACCCAACAAGTGGTATCAGAGCCACTCACGTTCGAGCAACTGCAGATCAAGTCCATGGCGCAGCAGGCGAACCGGGAAGGCGGCGGCGTGCCGTTTCAGTGCCCAGCATTAACGGGGGTGAACTACACCTCCTGGGCAATCCGGATGGAAGCTCTAATGGACGCCCAGGGGATCTGGGAGGCGGTGGAACCGCCGGCCGGCACGGCGGCGGATCAGAAGAAAGACAAGACCGCAAGGGCGTTTATATTCCAGGCGCTCCCCGAAGATATCCTACTGCAAGTCGCGAAGAAGAAGAGTGCAAAAGAGATATGGGAGGCCTTGAAGACGAGGTACCTGGGTGCGGATCGAGTGCAGAAGGCACGGATCCAGACGCTGCAGAACGAATTTCAATCCCTGCAGATGAAAGAAGGAGAGACGGTGGATGACTTTGCCGGCAAACTCAGCACAATGGCTAGTAAGTTCAGTTCTCTCGGTGAATCTTTGAAGGAATCTGCTCTAGTCAAGAAGTTGCTAGATTCGGTCCCAGAAAAATTTCTGCACTTAGTAGCTTCAGTAGAGCAGTGTTCAGATTTAGAAACCATGCTGTTTGAAGAAGCAATCGGCAGATTGAAAGCCTATGAGGAGCGTCTCCGGCTCCGGGCAAATGGAGAAGGCCATCTCCTGCTGACTCAGGCTGAATGAGAGGCTAGGCAAAAGGGGAGATCCGGTGACTCTTCATCCAGCAACAGAGGAAGAGGAAATGGCAAACAGGAATGGCGAGGTCGTGGAAGAGGAAGAAGCCAAGGGCGTGGTCGAGGCAGATCTGACAATGGAGGTTCCAAAAGAGAAGGAACAGGTAATTTCTCTGCAAAGAAGGACAAGAGTCATATAAAGTGCTTTACCTGTGAGAATTATGGGCACTATTCCTCAGAATGTCGAAGTGGTAAAAAGAGAGATGAAGAAGTGAACCTCACCAGCACACAAGAGGATCAACCTGCTCTGCTATTGTCGGTCTGTACACAGCAACCGAATGAAGTCATTCTGCTGAATGAAGGGGAACTTCAGTCAGAGAAGTGTGCAGCAGAGAAGAAGATAGATGATGATATTTGGTTTTTGGACAATGGGGCCACAAATCACATGACTGGCAAGAAAAATCATTTTGCAGAGCTAGATGAAAGTATTGTCGGGAGAGTCCGATTTGGAGATGGGTCAACAGTGCCAATTAAAGGAAGAGGGGCAGTTCTGTTGGAATGCAAAAATGGTGAACAAAGGCTGATCACAGGGGTCTATTTCATTCCTAGCCTACACACAAACATCTTGAGTCTTGGACAGCTGACCGAGGATGGCTGCAGAATAGTGATGTTTGGAAATTATCTGTGGATGTATGACAGAATGAACCAATTGCTCATGAAAGTTCAGAGGTCTGAAAATAGGTTGTACAAGAAGAGGTTGTACACGGTAGCTCCAGTATGTCTTGCCATCAGTCTGGATGAAGAAGCATGGCTATGGCATGCTAGATTGGGGCATTTGAATTTCCATGCTATGAAGCAAATGGTCACAAAAGACATGGTAATAGGAGTGCCAAGGATAGATCATCAAACCCAAATCTGTGAAGGGTGTCTTGTAGCAAAGCAAAGCAGATTACCATTCCCTTTGCAGGTTGACTACAGAGCCAGTTGCCCACTAGAGTTGGTTCATGCTGATTTGTGTGGACCCATAACCCCACAAACAGCTGGAGGAAATAGGTATTTCTTTTTATTAGTGGATGACTATAGCAGGTTCATGTGGGTTTATATTCTTAAATCCAAAGACCAGGCCTTTGTGGCATTCAAGAAATTCCAAGCCCTGGCAGAAGGAGAATTGTCTCAGAAGGTGAAGTGCTTGAGAACAGACAGAGGTGGAGAGTTTGTCTCTCAGACCTTCATGGAGTACTGTGAGCTGAAGGGTGTACAAAGACACTTAACTGCTCCTTATACCCCACAGCAAAATGGTGTGGTAGAACGTCGCAACCGGTCAGTTCTTGCTACTACCAGGAGTTTGCTCAAGTCCATGGCTGTACCAGGGAAGTTGTGGGGTGAAGCAGTGCGACACTCGGTATATTTACTCAATCGACTCCCAACTAAAGCAGTGAAAGAAGCCACACCCTATGAGGTTTTGAAAGGGAGGAAGCCAGCATTAGGACACCTGAGGGTTTTCGGGTGCACTGCGTATGCAAAGGTGCCAACAAGTCAACTGAACAAGCTCTCAGACAGAAGTAAGAAATTGGTGTATCTGGGAACAGAACCTGGGAGTAAGGCACATAGGCTGTTTGATCCTGAAAGCAACAAGTTACATGTAAGTAGGGACGTGGTGTTTGATGAGAATAAGAGATGGAGCTGGGAAGAATTTCAGACCGCAGACGGGACTGAATTTGCAAACTGGTCTGACTTCACTGTAGCAGAACCTGAAAATGCAGAAATACAGACTGCAACCGCAGGCGGCCAAGAGGAGAGTTACACAGCTGATCCTGCAGGAGGTGGTGGTCATGGGAATGACAACATAGACGGAGAAGAGTCAACACAGCAAGATGGGACAGATCTGCCGAATCTGTCACCGATGGCTCAAAATATGTCTCCTTCACAAGATGGGTAGTCGTCAGCAGACCAAGTGGCAGAAAGTAATGAAGGGGTTGATCCATCCACCTATGATGCTACTCCGGTCAGGGGATTCAGGTCATTGGCAGACATTTATGAAGAGACTCAGATGGAGGACTTAGAACCCGAGCAGCTACTACTGATTGCAGATGAACCTGCAAATTTCAGAGAAGCTGCAGGAAAGAAAGAGTGGGTAGAAGCAATGCAGAGTGAGATTGAGTCAATAGAGAAGAACAAGACTTGGTGCTTGACTGAGCTGCCAGCTGGGCATAAACCCATTGGTTTGAAGTGGGTATTCAAACAAAAGAAGGACGCAGAAGGAGCTGTGGTGAAACATAAAGCGAGGTTGGTGGCGAAAGGATATGTGCAGAAGAAGGGGATTGACTATGATGAAGTTTTTGCCCCTGTAGCCAGAATTGAAACAGTGAGGATGCTGTTAGCACTATCTGCCCGGGAAGGATGGAGAGTACACCACCTTGATGTTAAGACAGCTTTTCTTCACGGGGAGCTGACTGAAGATGTGTATGTGCTGCAACCTGAAGGCTTCACTACAGCAGGCAAGGAGCACATGGTGTATAAACTCTCAAAAGCCCTATACGGACTGAAGCAAGCGCCGAGAGCCTGGAACATTCGACTTGACAAAGCACTGAAAAAACTCAGCTTTCAGAAATGCCCTCAAGAGCAGGCAGTATACAAACGGCACTCAGGTGACAATCTCATTATTGTAGGAGTGTACGTTGACGATCTGCTAGTCACAGGAACAAGTGAGGATGAAATTCACCTGTTCAAGAAGCAAATGGAAAATGAGTTTGAAATGAGTGATCTAGGGATTCTATCATACTATCTTGGAATCCAAGTGGAACAGAACCAAAAGGGAATTGTGTTGAAGCAGGAAGGCTATGCTAAGAAGATACTGCAGCAGGCAGGTATGTGGGAATGCAATCCCACAAAATATCACATGGAGCCCAAGTTAAAACTGACAAGAGATGAAGAAGGAGTTTCAGTAGATGAAACTGAGTACAGGAGTCTCATTGGGAGTCTTCGGTATTTAACACATACAAGGCCTGATATCAGTTTTGCCGTGGGCATGGTCAGTCGCTATATGGAATCACCGAAGCAAAGCCATCTCCAAGCTCTGAAGCAAATATTGAGGTATGTAAAAGGGACAATTGGTTTTGGTATTGCTTATCACCAAGGGGGAGAAGGTGAGATCATAGGTTACAGTGATAGTGACCTTGGAGGTGATTTAGATAAAAGGAAGAGTACCACAGGACTGGTATTTTACTTCGGAGGAGGTCCAGTGGCTTGGTGTTCTCAGAAGCAGAAGACAGTGGCATTATCCTCCTGTGAATCGGAATTCATGGCTGCAACTGCTGCTGCTTGCCAAGCTGTTTGGTTGAGAAGTTTGTTAAGTGAATTGACTGGAGAAATGCCAAGGAAAGTAGTGCTAAGGGTGGATAACAAATCGGCCATAGCACTCATGAAGAACCCCGTTTTTCATGGAAGGAGTAAACATATAGATACTCGCTTTCATTTCATACGGGATTGCATTGAGCGCAATCTGATTTCAGTCGAGTTTGTGAGCAGTGAAAACCAGCGTGCAGACATACTGACGAAGGCTCTGCCGAGAGTCAAGTTTGCAGAAATGAGGGAGATGCTGGGTGTAAAGGAATTCACAGGCTAAGTCAGGATTAGGGGGGAGTGTGTAGCCAATAATCCAGACTTTGGGTCAGGCCTGTGTTCGGCTGAACCAAGTTCTCAGTCGTGCGTCGTGTTGTCGTTTTTTCTTCAGTCAAGTGTCCAGCGCAGTAAGCGCAGAGTTCAGGTAGTGGCGTCCGACAAAATCGGATCGGAGCCGTTTGCTTTGCATTTTCTGTTGAGTCAGTTGTAAAATGGGTTCTCAATTGTATTCTCATTGTATTCAGTAATAGAGATCAGAAAATTGCCCCAGTTGAGTGCTTCTCTTGCAGTTCTTCCCATAGCCACCGTAATACTGAATTTCTTCAGAAAACCACCCGAGTCTGTAGTTTTCTCAGCGTGCTGATTTCTGGGAGTAACCCAACAAAGTAGGCCAGCCACAGAACCGTGCTGAGGACGCGTGATGTGCTGCGCCTCCGCAAGCCTGCTGTGAAGAAGAGGAAGACTTGTAGGCCAAAGCTTACAAGTATCAGGCAGTGGATCTCCCATTCGTTCCAGAGCGCTTCGACAGACGCCAAGCTGCATAAGGAGTTCACCACGTACGCATGCGGCAAACCAAAGCAGTAATATTAATTAAATCGCCATGGACTCTACAAAGCTCGTTATTCTGTTGAGTGAATGCAATAGATATGCAACATATTATCTTTCTTTTTCTTCACTTTTCGACAGGGAAGCATATTATCTTTCTCTTAATTTTCTTGGGGGGATAAGAGCAAGTTTAATAGAAGAGGTGGCTGCCACCTCTAAGACTAGCCAAATAAACAAAAAGAGTACATGTGGCTCATGATGGAGGTAGCTAATACAATAAGTTGAGTAGAAGTTACCTCTACTAAAGCACTTAAACATTTAATACTTGCATAAATATATCAATTAGGCCCACAAAACGCGTGGAGGTAGCTAATACAATAAGTTAAGAACTAGCATCGCCTCCAAGATGCCTCTAACTCCTCGTATGATGTGCTAGAGGTCACCTCTTATATAAGGGGCAGCTTGCCTCTCTCTCATCTTGTCTCTCTCTTCCATTTAGGATTGTGCTGACGTGGATTTCACTAGAGGCGACCTAGTCAGCATTATTGTACTTGCTCTAATACCTTTTTATATGTAGTTAGTGGCGGTGGTGACGGTGTAGTGGTTTTTTATTCACCGTATGTCTCACTTCTCCATCTACCTTCCTATTCCTAAAAAAATATCTAACAACAAATAGAAATTTTATTCTCGTCCCACGCTAGTGAAGCACAAGATAGGTCGCAATGAAGCTCAACCATGAGCACGGTGGCGGAAGTGTGTCACTGGCCGAGATGTAGCTCGTCCAAGAGCACCATGGCGGAGCCGATCGCGATAGCGTGAAGCAAGCTGAGCACGTTGACCATAACTCGACATGCTTAGGTAATATAATTCTTTTTTACCCGTAGCAAAGTATAGACAGTCGACTAGTAATATAATATATTACCCTTATCCAAAGTTGTAATGAAAACTGCTAGAAACTCTTGGTCTAACAATATGAAAATGAGCAGTCGTCATGTTTTGATTTGTAGGCAATAGAGAGAACATTTCGAAATCGGGTGACTACCATGTTTGAATTTATTTATGTTTTACACTTGTTATTTAGTGATCCACCAGGAACAATATTTTATTTCTAGAGTGCCTTAACCTATTTATTTTTTCCAAAGTTACTTCACTTAAAAATGTCGTCTGCAAAAGCATTCGAGGTCGCTATAGATAATATCTCATTTACAATAAGCAGAATGGATACACACATCATTTACCATATGCTAGAGTATTTTGACAACAAATTAACTGAAAGCAAGAAGTTGCATCATGTTACCTTTGTTTCTCCGTCAGATTGTCCGCGCCAACTTCGTCAACATTTCTCAGTGGCCTCATTTCAATCAGGTGGATACACAAATACGCCACATGGAAGATAACTGGTCTTGCCCAGCGGCACGCACATTTAAACATGTTTGTAATGATGGAGTAAATGCCAAGTTTTGGGTGCGAACTGATGCTTGCTTCGACGGAGAGCACTTGTGCATGCGAGCATCAACGATACATGTAGATTATATGACAAATAAAATTTACCGCGTCAAATAGGATACCAGTAGATAAGACCTATCCTTCCATCCAAATAGTAGTCTAATCCCATCCAAATCCATCTTTAAAATGTGCATTGAATATACCCGATTCCAATGAAATGTCTGCTCAAATCCACAGCACATTCGATTAGCTTAACACTTGCACTGGATTTATCAGCATTCCATATTTGAGGGAAATTTGCCACAAAGATCGGGCGAGACGGAAAATATGCGGCACAGACGTTTAGCCGGCCCAAGCTTCCACATGCTTGCCTCGCATTTGATGTTATTTTCTAATTTATAGATTTTGTAGTCTTTCCGACCTGATTTTCCATTCAGAATTTATTGAACTCAATTCAAAACCTCTTAAATCTGAGCCATTCGAACCTCCAGCGGCTCACACAAAAATCAAATTTCAGCACCCAAATTAAGAAGTGCTCAAATTGGATATATGGCTATCCAACTGTGATGTATTATAGAAAATAGAATATTCGAATTTGTATCGGATGTTAATCCAAGTTCGTTTTCTTTTCGAAAACATCCAAGCCACACATGAATATATCTCAATTCATATTCATGCATGTCTCTTTTAAAAGTGGATGCAAATAATTATCGAATCCATTTTCACCCATGATAGAGAGTAGACAAAAAATTCTTTGCTGATGTCGCACAAAAGACGAAGGATTAGATTCTCATACATTGGCTTGTCTTACGAGTTTGGCATAGATCTTCTCTAAAGTGGTCCAAGATCAAGCTAGCTCTCTAAATTCCTTGCCCTTGCTGTAACATTCGGAATCTGTTCTGGCCCCGACTTGCTGCAAAACATTCTTCTGATTCTTCTTTCTAACTTCTAAGCATTATTTGTTTCGTTGGCTAGCTAACTATGGATGTTTAACCATGAGTAATGTATTATACCTTTGTTCTAGATATATAAGCAACAAGTAGTGAAAATATGTTTGTGTTTTCAGTTTTAATATTCTGGCAGTTTAATTTACTATTGTCGTAGGAGCGGCCCACCAGCCCCACCGACCTGGCGAAGCGTCTAGCTAGTCATGGGTATCCCCCGAATAGGCGAAGAGTACCATAACTCCCGCCAGACACTAAACCAAGGTGCTCGTACCCTCCATGCCCGTTTCCAACGTAGTCTCTGCCCCATCATATGTAACAGCTAGCTACACTTGTGTTTACCCTTCAATTTCCATTATTTCACACAACATTGCCCAATTATGCTTTTGTGTGTTCCTATTTGTGGTCTCATGGCCGTCGGTCTTTCCTTTTTGCTTCTGCTGCTTTCAAATAAATGGACAAGGCACACTCTTACGCTACCATTTGGGATAGTTCACCCAAATCGCCATGCTTGAAATATCTCAGGAGGAAGTGGAGGTCAACAAACATCCCATGGGATGTCTGAATAGGCATGGCTACACAAACCTTACAAGGAAATTCAAAGAGAGCACCGGTAGGGAGTACACGAAAAAGTAATTAAAGAACCGCTGGGACACGCTAAAATGCCAATACATGCAGTGAAAAACCCTAAAACTGAATGTGTCTGAGTTGGGAATAAACCCCCATGCTAGGTCAATCACTGCCGATGATGATTGGTAGGAGCAACAAAACCATGTAATAGCCTTTAGAATTTTAATCTTATCTTTGTTTAATCGTTCTCCTTTGGTTGCTATAATGGAAGTGTTTTCCACATTGCAGGCAATGAGGGGTTGCATCAAGTTCAAAAATTCACTAATGCTCCATGAGGACTTGATGGAGGTGATATTCCATGATGCTCTTTGCATGAACAAGCATGTGGCGGTTCTTGGGCAAGTAGGTTAAATGCAGAGTCAAGATCCAACAATAACGTAGCACCACATCCCTTCGGTTCCGCAAGCTCCTTACAAAAAGTGGGCACGAAGCAAGCCGTCACAACCTTTGGTCTGGACTCAAAGAAGTCCCACGGTAGCACGACCGATGGCTGCATGGAGTGCATATGTGACTTGTACGAGAAATAGATGATCGGTCATGCCACCGCTATCATGGCCAACCAGGACAGGGCTTGCACTGAGCTAACCTAGTTGCTTGATTTGGTGATTGTCGATGGCTACCCCGTGGGCACGTATGAGCACTTCTACCCTTGTGTGTTGCTTATAGAGTGGAAGTATAGGGATGTTTTCCTGATGCTATGCACACCTAAGGGTCATGTCGGTTGGCTATGCAGAATGTGGCTGCTCTACCAGGCTCACGGTGGTGTGGGACTCCTATGTGGGGATGTTTGTTCTAAGCAAGTAATTGTGTCAACTATCTACGCACTGGTTGTTCATGCATGTTGAGTCCACGTAAAAGACAATGTATGCTTGTTGAGTTCATACCGGTCTTTAAAATGTTTGCAGCGTGTTTATGTCAAATTGATGTGTAGTCATTTGTGGTTGGACATGCATTTTGTTGCTGTGTAGTCATTTGTTGTTGGACAAACATTTTGTTGCTATGTAGTCATTTGTTGTTGGACATGCATTCTTTTGTACATTTTATCTCTAATTTGATGTGCATTTGTTTACTGAATTTTTTTATTTGTTCTAGTCATATGGGTATTGTTAGTGCAGCTTACTAATACCTCAAGTTTGTTCATAACTTTCTAGTCGATGGATGTCGTGGTGTTTGTGCAGAATGGACTTGTTGGGTCATGAGGGAAACAGTAGTAACAATGACAACATCCCAACCCTAGTGCTTAAAATGTCTTCGATTCAATGTTTTTCTGTATGGCCCCATCATCATCTAGACGCCCTCATAGGGAGCCTATGCAGACTGGGCTTGAATGGGTGGATGAACAACTTACATCGCCTCAGTTACATCATGACATGTTCAGAATGGGGAGTTGTTTCAAATGCTGCATGACATGCTTGTCAATAATTACAGGTTGAATTTGTCACCCGGCATGATCCTAAGGGAAGCGCTGAGGATGTTCTTATGGACTGTAGGGGTGCCACGGTCTATTAGCCAGGTGCACAACATGTTTGTACACTTAAGATCAATAGTCAGCCTAAAGTTCCATCATGTGTTGGACTACATATACGCCATGTTGGTGGACAATGTGAGGCCAACAGATCCAACTTTTAGTACTGTGCACAGTAGATTAAGAGATCATAGGTTTCACCCACACTTCTCTGGAGCCATAGGTGCCATCGATGGGACACACATTCCGATCATAGTGCCTGCAAACATGTGAGTAATGCACACTATCCGACATGGTTATACAAGCCAAAATGTAACGGCCGTATGTGACTTCATCATGAGGTTCACCTTTGTAATTACCAGATAGCCTGGGTTAGCGTACGACATGTGCATCCTCCTGGACACTTGTTGGTTACGACCATGTGTTTCCGCATCCTCCCATAGGTACAAATCCAACTATGGAAGTGATTATAGAAATATATGGCTTTTGTGTATGTCCATCTCACACACGCTTTTTGTTATTCACAACGTAGACAAGTACTGCTTGATCGACTCAGGGTATCTATTGTGGCTACGAGCCAAATAGTGAACAAGGTGCTATAGAGAGGCCACTGGGGGCTACCCATAGCCTAGCATACACTAGAAGTGGGGGGGTGAGTAATGAGCTAGCTGTCCTCTAGTTGTTCCTCCCATCAAGGCTCTATATACATGACTTTAGGGCCGGATTACAAGAATACACTACTATGGCTCATAAAGCTAAGGGTACAAATGTCCTTCTACATTCTTAATGAGGCTCTTGGCCTAGCAGCCTAAATGGCCAAAGGTGGGGCCATTCTCCCAATAGTATCCAAATAGAAAAGGGTTTCTAGCGCTATTCAAGAATAGTTGGTACCATATAGCCAAGGTTGCGAATGACGGTCAGCCACACGGGTGCAAGGAGATATTCAACTATCTGCATTTCCCATTACGCAATGTCATTGACCATGCGTTCAAAGTGCGGAAGATGACATGGCGCAGCGTGCAATACATCTCCAGTTTCAACACAGAGACCCAAAAGAAGATAATTTCCGGCACTATAGTTTTGCACAACTTCATAATAGGTACTACGTTGGGTGACCAGGATTTCAACAATCCCCACTTGGGCCCTGATTATGCTTGCTCCAGACTAGACGTGACTTTGGATACAGGTGTAGTTCTATTCGGCGATATAGATATAGATCAGGTATGTGATGCGATAGTGGACGCTCTAGTCACGTGACATAAATTCACATGGACTTCACACCTAATTTGTATGACGAATACTTCTAGGTGCTCCTATCTTACGTAGAATCACATCTATGCTTGTATGTTTGTATGTTTGCGTTTGTGGATGTAACGAAGGCATGTATGCCTATATGTTTGTATTTGTAGATGTATACTTGTAATGAACGTGTCTATGTTTGAAAGTTTGTATTCACGCACATACGCTTGTAATGAGTGCGCGTAATAAACAAAGATCATTTGTACATATGTTCGTCCATTGTACTTGAACTGCTCATGCTTTCCAACTATTTCTTTGTTGTGCATGTTCGTTTTCGTGCTTCTGGTTGCATTAGCTGGTGCAATTCAACTTAATTAGCAAAAAGCCAAAAGTCATCGGCCGAGAAAAACACTACGACTTCTCTATCAGCTGTTACTATTCATTAGCCAAAGTTAAAAATCATCGGCAGAAACTAAAAACCACCAACCGAAGCCAAAAAGAATAGGCATGCACCTGATCTTTGCCGCAGCCTCCTCCGAGATAGGAGCCAGTCAGGAAATCATGCAATGATGCAACCCCTTTCCCATCAATCATTGATCATGCACCGAAGATCCTATAATTACTCCGACGTCTCAACAACTTGTGCATGCATGGATGTATCTTATCAATAGATATGCAACATATACTATCTTTCTTTTTCCCCCTTTTTGACAGGGAGGCATATTATCTTCCTCTAATTTACTTTCACTCCGAGGTCAAGAGCTCGGCAGCGACCACCCGTCCACGAAGGAGGCTGCCAATGCCTACGATAGTGTCCGGCTTAACATGGTGGTACCTAGGGCGGTGTAACGCCCTAGGGTCTAAACCGGTTCAGATCTAACCACATTCTGAATAGGCCATGCATACGTAGCAACCCGCTTGCACTTTCATCCTCGCTTCGTGCAAAATGGTTAACCGGGGGTGCTACCATTGGAACTCCTAGGCTTATATGTAAGTGCCTCTTACCCCTCAAAGGACCTGACGTCCTCGTCAGACCAACATACCCACACCGGGGCAAATGATAAGGATATCCCCTCTTGGCACATGTCCGTACGTTTAGTGCCAGTACAAATGCCATGCCGTGTGTCCACTCTGGGCCCACACGCGTCATGCGTCATATGCCCGCGCCCCTAACCCGCACGCGCCCATGTAACCGCGAGAGTCGGCTCTGATACCGTTTGTAACGCCCTAGGGTTCAAACCGGTTCAAACCTAACCACATTCTGGATAGGCTACGCACACGTAGCAACCTGCTTGCACTTTCGTCCTCACTTCGCGCAAAACGGTTAACCGGGGGTGCTACCATTGGAACTCCTAGGCTTATATGTAAGTGCTTCTTAAGGTAAGCTAGCAAGGTGGGACTAACCGAGAAATTCATGTGTACATATATATGGACGAACGTGGGCCGGGGTGTCACAGGTGGCTTCCGCTCGACTGGCTCTAGATGTGCAACTGGCCCGGGTGCATGCACACAGTGGAGATGTGTTCCCTGACTGGTTTAGCGTGCTCCAGGACACACATTGGTCCACGGTCGACGTTGCGTGTCTCCTGCGGCTGCAAGAGAGGTGGATTCTGGAACGTCTACTGGGCCTTTAGCTTCCGATGCTTCCATGGGCACTGCAATTGACGGCGAGGACACAACGGAGCTCAATCAGGCTTGGCTCTCTACCTACCTTCCTATTCCAAAAAATATCTAATAAAAATAGAAAAAGAACTACATCCCAACAAATAAATTAACTTAAATACAAATTTTATTCTTATCCCACTCTAGTGAAGCACGACATAGGTCGCCATGAAGCTCAACCAAGCATGGAACCTAGGGCACAGTGTAGGGGTGAGCACGGTGGCGGAGGTGTGTCGCTGGTCGAGATGTAGCTCGTCCGAGTGCTACGGCGGAACTGACAGTGTGCAGCAAGCAGAGCACGTCGATGATAACCCGACATGCTATGGCAATAAATTAATCTTTATCTATAGCAAAGCACCGACGGTCAACTAATAATATAATATATTACACCTATCCAAAGTTGTAATGAAAACTGCCAGAAACTCTGGGTCTAACCATATGAAAATGAGCAGTTGTCATGTTTTGATTTGTGGGCAATAGAGAGAACATTTTGAAATCGGGTGACTACCATATTTGAATTTATATATATTTTACACTCTTGTTATTTAGTGATCCACCACGAACAATATTGTATTTCTAGAGTGCCCTAACCTATTTATTTTATCCAAGGTTACTTTACTGAAAAATGTTGTCTGCAGAAGGATTCGTGGTCGCTATATATAATATCTCATTTACAATAAGAAGAATGGATGCACACATCATTTACAATAAGCTTGAGTATTTTCACAAACAAAATGAAAGGAAGAAGTTGCATCATGTTACCTTAGTTTTTCCATCAGATTGTCGGCGCCAACTTCGTCAACATTTCTCAATGGCCTCATTTCAATAAGGTGGATACACAAGCACACCATATGGAACATACCTAGTCTTGCCCCACGACAAGCATATTTAAAAATGTTTGTAATGATGGAGTAAATGCCAAGTTTTGGGTGCCAATAGATGCTTGCTTCGACGGAGAGCAATTGTGCATGTCAAATAGGATACCAGTAGGTAAGATCTATCCTTCCATCCAAATAGTAGTCTAATCCCATCAAAATCCATCTTTAAAATGTGAGTTGAATATACCTGATTCCAATGAAATGTCAGCTCAAATCCGCAGCACATACGATTAGCTTAACACTTGCACTAAATTTATCCGCATTCCATATTTGGGGGAAATTTGCCACAAAGATCGGGCGAGACGGAAAATAACTTCAATGCGGCACAGACGTTTAGCCGGCCCAAGCCTCCACATGCTAGCCCCGCATTTGATGTGTTATTTTCTAATTTATACATTTTGTAGTCTTTCCGACCTGATTTTCCATTCAGAATTTATTGAACTCAATTCAAAATCTCTTAAATCTGAGCCATTCGAAACTCCAGTGGCTCACACAAAATTCAAATTTTAGCAGCCAAATTAATGAAGTGGCTCAAATTGGATACCTCCTCATTATCATCTACTTGCTGTATACGTGGCTATCCAACTATGATTTATTATATAAAATAGAATATTCGAATCTGTATCGCATGTTCATCCAGGCCCTTTTTGTTTTGTAAAACATGCAATCCACACCTGAATATATCTTAATTCATATTCATGTCTCTTTCGAACGTGGATGCAAATAATTATCCAATCATTTTTCACCCATGATGGAGAGTAGACAAAAAAATCTTTGCTGATGTCGCACAAAAGAGCAAGGATTAGATCCCCATACCTTTGCTTGTCTTACGAGTTTGGCATAGATCTTCTCTAACGTGGTCCTAGGTCTAAGCTAGCTGTCTAAATTCTTTGCCCTTGCTATAACCACCACCATTGGGAATCAGTTCTTGCTCCGTCCTGCTGCAAAGCATACTTCTGATTCTTCTTACTAAGCATTCTTTCTTTCGTTGGCTAACTATGGATGTGTAACCATGAGTTATGTATTGAACCTTTGTTCTAAAAATGTAAGCAACAACAAGTTAAAATATGTTTGTGTTTTCAGTTTTAAAATTCTTGTCATAGGGGCGGCCCACTGGCCCCACCGACCAGGCGAAGCCTCTAGTCATGGGTACCCCTCGACTAGGTGAAGTGTAATGTAAACCCCTCTCCCAAATTGTAGGTATATATGTATATATGTATATATGTATGTATGTACATATATATACATATATAATATATAATACATATATGTATGTACTATTTATTTCATTGTACATTTTACTATCAATGTTCATACTAATATTTCGTCTATTCAATTTTTTTGGAAGGTATGTCTTTACCTGAGCTTCTTGAACAGTTCTATGATGAGAACCACCGGTGCAACTCATGGATGATGGCTAACATGGATGGCCCTCTCCCTTCAAGCTGTGGGGAGGGAGAGATCATTGGGGGCTAGACGATCGATACGTCCCAATCCTACGGATGACGGGCTTGTTGCCTTTTGCGAGGTTGGTCTCCATCGGATGCCAGTTCACCATCAACGGTAGCCTGTTCACGGCACTAGTGAACAAGTGAAGGTTCGAGACGCACACATTTCACTCTGTAGGACATCACATTATTGACTAGTCTCCATCTCTGGGGTGACGCATTTATTTCAGCCCCTTCATCGACGGACTAGAAGGAGAGGCTCGCGTATCGGTTTGGCCTAGCTATCCCGGAAGTGCTCATGGTGTCCCCTGTACTTGGCTGAAGCATTTTAGTGTGTGCCTATAGGATGCCCCGGTCAAGGTCATCAGGACACACCGTGTTACGTACCTTATTTCGCTCTTTGGTTTGAGCATGTTTCCAGCCACAAACGGTGATATTTGCAACCCTGAGTTCATTTGCCTCACCGAGTCTTTGGCTGACGCGGAGGTTGGGGCGATGTCTCAGTACAGGTGGGGATCAGCCATCCTATGCGCCACATATCGGGGATTGTGTGACACTTGCTAGTGTGGCACCACTGGTTCCCCAACCTGGTCGTCTGCTACATGCTCCTGCAGTTGTGGAGTTGGGAGCACTTCCCTGTCAAGCGTCTGGCCATCCTGAGGCTAGTGCACCCGTTTGATGAGTTTGCCGACCCGATAGATGGGCCCACTATGGGCTTCCGGTGAACTAGTACCCATCTGCGCTGGGCTAAGATAGATCGTCGAGGTGCTACATTGTTTTGGCACAATGAGTTCAAGTCATTGCATGATAGTGACATCACCTGGGCTCTATGGACTCTAGAGTTTGTGGTGAGTGTAGCGTTGTATGGCCTGTCCATGCAATGCTTGTAGGACGCCAAGTTATGGGCGATGTAACAGCCCAGCTATTTATTTTTAATTTTTTTGGAGGAAAACGATTTATTAAATTAATTTGGTTTAAATTAGAACATGTGTTTTGGTGCTTAAATTTTAATTTTGGATTTGCTCTGAATTTCTATTTTTGAAAAGGCTGGATTTGAAAAGTATTTTAAGTAAAACCTAAAAATATTATTAAATAAAATCTATTTTGAAATTAAAAGGGTTTTTTTTAATATTAATTATTTGGATTTATTTGGCTCTTATTTGGTTTTCTGAGTTTTTCTGAGTTCAAAAATCTATTTTGAAATTAAAAGGGTTTTTTTTAATATAAAAGTAATACCAACATTAGTTGGAAATATTTTATTAAGTCCAAGATATCTCCAGGAATTTCTGTGAATTTTTCTGGAAATTTTGGAAATTATTTCATATTTTTCTGAGCTTTATTGAATTTCCTAGGCTTTTCTGAAAATCTAAAATCAAAATAAAAATCCCCAACCCTCCCCGTGGGCGACACGTGGACGGTCCAGATCCGCCTACGTCACTGCCACGCATCCCGCCTACCCCTCCTCCTGGGCTGACACGTGGCCGGCTCGATCTCGGCCACGTCGCCTGCTCCATCCGCCCCCCGGCCCATCTGCCGTCCACCCCTCCCTTTCCCCTCAGCCATCTGATCCACATCCGACCACTCCCGTTCCCTCCTCTCTCTCTTTCTCTCTCCCCGACCCCACCTGTCGGTGGCCCTCTCCCCTCTCCTTCTGCAAACCAGGTCCCACCCGTCAGTGCGCATCCCTCCCCCTTTTCCCGCTGACCGCCCAAGCCCGCTTGTCAGCCGCATCTTCTTCCCCCGGTCGTCTTCTTCCTCTGCGTGCCCACCTCCGCCATAACCGCCTCTGCCCTACCCGCCGGTCATCTCGCGCCCGCCCGCTTCCTTCCCGCGCACGGACCACCCTCCCCACTTCCGCCATCTCCGCACACCCACCTTCTCCCCCATTTCCGCATCGGCCATCCGCAACCGCCGCCACCTCCCCGACTACTCTAGCGATGAATCACCTCCGGTCTACCCCTCCCCGAGCATATATAAACCCCTGCTCAGCTTCCCCAGTCCTCACCGCACCTCGCTCCGCCCCCCTTCCCCCATCCTGAGCCCCATCGCCCTCGCGTCGTGCGCCCTAGCCTCCGAGCGCCGCCCCTCCTCCGGTGAGGAATTCCCAGCGCGCCGCCAGAGCCCAAGCCCCACCGACGCTGTAGTCGGCAACACCGAGTCCCCACCGACCTCCCCCACCTCTTCTCCGGGCCCGAATGCCACTGGAACACCACCGCATCGGGGACCCGATCAACGCCGCTGGCCCTCATTGTCGACACCCCAGCCCCACAGAGGTAATGCCGAGACCGCCATGCACTCCTCTCCCCATTCCAGCCCTTACCGCCGGCCACCAGTTGCCGGAGCACCAGCGAGCTCCCAGACCCCGAGCGCCTCCCTCGTCGGCCGGCCACATTCGCCGCTGTACCCACGTGGCAGCTGCGTGTCAGCCCAGTGGCAGCCACCTCGGCGTCACCTCGCCCCATCAGCGCCACCTCAGCACCTGAGACAATGTGGCAGACACGTGGACTGCCATGTCAGTACCAGAGGCCTCCTGACCCACCTGGCTGCCACATCAGCAAAGTGACCCAGTCAGCCTGCCATGTCAGCACCACCTCACCTCCCTTGCCACCTCAGCACCTCCCCGGGTCCATGGACTCGATCCACATGGACTAGGGCCCACCTGTCAGCCGCTTGTTCGAGTAATCCCTCATGGCTTACGTCATGCTAACGCTATAATTCGGATTTTCCAATAGAAAATTAATTCGGCCGAAATAAAATCCTTGCTGATGTCATAATTCCGGATTTCCTTTAGAAAAATAATTTAAAAAATACAGTTTATTCATTATCTCTGATTTTAAACTTCCGAGAGCTCGTTCTTCTTCATCCTAACTCCGATTGAGCCCATTCAAATTTCTAAATTCATCAAAAATTCCCCTCTATCCATTTCTATTCTCAATTCAAAATTTTGAAGTTTTTTGAATTTATTAGAATTTAGTGGGTTATTTTCGCATGTAGACTACGACGATTCAGGAGAACTCTTCGACGAAGATTTGCACCCATCTGAAGAGCAAGGCAAGTTACACTCCTTGATCATGTTGATCCCAAATTTCAAAATAAAATTTATGTTGATTTAAATTATTCTGCATGCATATTTTTATTCAACGTATTTCAATTCAGTTTTAAATTTAGTTATTGCCTACTTAGTATCACCTCCATTGACATTGAAATTCCCTTATACCTTGTCACCCTAGATTAAAACTCTAGTTGGTACACTGGTATGTCTAGAGACTTTATGGATAGCAAATGCTTAGTTTTGCTTAGAAACTGTTATGGGTTGGGATACCTTTTCACATAAAATGATAAGCTTTTGAAATATATCCCTAACTTCGGAGAGTCAGGAAGGATTACAAAATTGTTTCAAAATAAAAATATAAAATCTGGTTTAGGCCTAGGCTAATGGTTAGGTGGTGGGTGCAGGCATGCCCTGTTGTTCGGAGACATAGGGTTGATTGTCGGGCACAGGGGGTATGTAGTTGAGCCTAAGTCAATTAAGGACCGGTCTGTGAGCTACTGTTGCAAAGCCCTATCGTACTACCACAAGGCTAGTATATGACAGCCCTGGCTAAATAATTTGTGGAGTCCCAACCTGGGCTAAGTTGTAGGTTGAAGTGGGCGTGGTCAATGCTATGTGAAGCCTCACAGTTTGAAGTGAGCGTGGTCAATGCCATGTGAAGTCTCGCTCGGCTCAAGAGGGGGTCCCGGTCTGGTGGATTCCTTACTGGGGTGAAACCTTATAGTTGGCTTGGCCAGGGTGAAGGCTTTGCATTGTAAAGGCCTTGTCATGATCTCCTCACCGCACACCTAAGGAAGTATGTAATCCGGTGGCAATCCGGGATGATCATGTCTTATGGGTAAAGTTATACAACCTCTGCAGAGTGTATAATCTATCCTGGATAGTCGTGCCCATGGTCATGGGCATGCTGAGTAAAAGTTTTTTATGGATTAGATTTTGCTTTCAAAAATGATTTTCAAAAACCTTATGGATGGATGGAATCTGTGAAAGAATGAAAACCTTGTGGGTGGATGGAACCCATGAGAGATTAAAAGCTTGTGGATGGATGGAATCCATGAGTATTTGGAAACGTGTGAATGGATGAAATACATATGAGATGTTTTTGGAAAAGATGGTCCGGGTAGGATGCCCGTGGATAGGTTGGTGTTTGGTCGGAGCCTGCACTAACGGTATTATTTTCGATTGCAAGTTCTGTTTTTACTTACTGTATTAAATTCAGCAATTTCAATCTATCTACTGAATTTCAATGAATGTTGTTTTATGCAAACTAACCCTATAAGCCTTCCATTGAAGCCTTCATCATTATGTTGCATTCTCCGTGTGATTTGCGGAGTACAAGTTTGTACCACTAGTAGAAATGTGCACATCTATGACGAATTTGTCGTGACGAATGAAAATCGCGTCACTGAACAGTGCCTAACTATGACGAAATTTAGTGTTTCGTCATGGAGCATTGGTGACGGACCTCAGGTACCAACTATTTATGACGAAACTAAAAAACGCGTCATTGAACAACACAGATATCGTCACAGATGACACGCGTGGCTCGCATTACTCATTTCCGACGCTCTGTTTTCGAACTATAACGAACACGACTTCGTCATTAAACCATTATAAGATAGCTAACGAACATACTTTTGTCATAAGTCTCCGGGCACCCCTTGTCCATGTCTTGTATTACTGTGGGGCCCGGGCCCATCATGCCACGTGTACTGTCCGCAGCGATCTGCCACGTGTATTATGGGACTGGACGACTTGCGTGGCAGCCACGTGTAACAGTGGGTCCCGCAACTAATATTTTGCCAAAAAACGTTCTAGGTCGGGATCGAACCCGGGACCTGTAGAGAGCAAAGAACGGCTTTACCATTGCGCTACATGATCACTTGCGTTGGTGTGTCATTGTAAATATTGTAGTACCATATACTCCCTGGCTCCCCTCCACATTGACTCAAATTGGAATCCCCGTGTACTAAACCGTAATACCAAAATTCCCAATCCCAGCACTGCAGCCCGACCCTCGTTTGCGCGGCTGCGCCGGCCGCCGCCCTCGCCTCGCGCGGTCGCGCCGCAGTGCCAGCGGCCGCCCTCGCCTCCTCCTCGCGCCCTTGCAGCCTCCGGCGCCGCCCTCGCCTCTCCGGCTCCGCCTCCTCCTCGCGCCCTCCGGCGCCGCCCTCGGCTCCTCCGACTCCGCCTCCTCCTTCACCCTCGCCTCCTCCGGCTCCGCTTCCTCCTCCGGCTCCACTTCCTCCAGTCCTCCTCCGCCCTCCGGCTTCGCCTCCTCCTCGCACCTCGCCTCCTCCTCTGGCTCCGCTGCTCCGGCTGCCATTTCTCTCGCCGTCGCCGGGGCCGGTGTGAGCAGGGCCGCAGGGGGCAGGGGCGGAGACGCGGAGTGAGCAGGGCTGCAGCGTGCAGTCTGCAGGATAGCAGGAGCGGACGAGCGGTGATATAGAGGTAGACCAGTGGAGTTTAATGTTTAATGTTTGCTATTGAGTAATGTTTGATGTTTGTGATTTAACAAATGATTAGATGAAAATCCAAATCCAATCGTCCCCAATCCTTGCCCTCAGTGGCTCAACCCTCCCCTCCAGTCGTGCTCCCCTTCACAGCTCCAAATCCAATCGTCCCCAATCGACAGGTCATAGCCTCACAGGTGAAAATCCCCCCATTTTTTTGGATTTTGTGTGTGTTTTGGAATTTGGAATAACTGTAAGAATTGGCCATTGGTGAGGAGATGGCGAATTGATATTAGGGATGGGCCGAGTAGCGAATTGGTCATTGGTAGGGACTGGGGGGAGATGGCGAACTGATCTTATCATATTAGGGATTTTGTATGACACATGATAGTTACCAGTATGAGTGTGTGAATGTATAATCTGTATGAGTATGTCATGTTCATTGTTCAAGTGTTCCTAATTAGTGATTTCTGAATCTCCTAAGTTCTAAACTCCTGATGGACTCCTGAATTTGCATACTTATGCTACAACAGATGGACAGAAGCTGGGTAAATGGGAGACAATTCACACCTGCGTACATCCATGGAGTTGAACAATTCATGGAGTTTGTTAGACAAAGATACCCGGAGCAAACCCAGATCCTTTGCCCGTGCCGTCGATGTCTTAACCAGACTTTACGGCCTCAAGCAGAAGTGCATGACCACATACATATTTCTGGAATGTCGTCCACATACACCAGATGGATTCATCATGGGGAAGCTTTAGATGCTGACATTGTAGAACCATCAGATCTGCATGAATGTCATCATGATGATTGGATCACAGTGGATGAGGAAGACGACGAGGACGATAACAGAGTGCCAAATGTTGATTTAGTTGGAGAATTGTACACAGCTGCAGAGCAGGATGGACAAAAGCCAAAGTTTGATAGAGTGCTTGCAGATTTGAAGCGGTTAGTATGTCTTGGATCTAGCCACTCAAGATTCTCCTTCCTTGTGAGGTTGCTCCATATCAAGTCCCACTATCGAATTGGCAATACGACATTTAATGCATTATTGAAGCTGCTTTCCTCAGCATTCCCTCGGAGCCAATTACCAAAATCTTATGACGAGGCAAAGAAATATATTCGTGAATTGGGCCTTGGGTATGAATCGATCCAAGTGTGCAAGAATAACTGTGTGTTGTTTTGGAAGGATTGTGCCAAAATGGAAGTGTGCCCAAAATGCGGTGAGTCTAGATGGGAGGATGGAGATGGCAGCAAGCGGGTTCCTCATAAGGTTTTGAGGCATTTTCCACTAATACCAAGGTTGAAGAGGATCTTTGCTTCAAGCCGAACAGCAGAGGACTCCCAATGGCACAAGACTAAGCGTACGCTGAGCGACAATGAAATGAGCCATCCAGCAGATGGGGAGGCATGGCAGAACTTTGATAGGAACCATGAAACTTTTGCAAGAGATGCAAGGAACTTGAGACTTGCCGTCGCTACAGATGGTTTCAATCCATTTGGCAACTTCAGCGCGGCATATAGTATGTGGCCTGTTCTTGTTACACCTTTGAACCTGCCACCATGGGAATGTGTCAACCCATCGAACTGCTTTATGTCTTTACTGATCCCTGGTCCAACCTCTCCAGGAAAGGATTTTGATTTATTCTTGGAGCCTCTTATCGAAGAACTGCTTCAACTATGGAAGGGTGTCAGCACTTATGATGTAGTAAGTGCTTCAAAGTTCGATCTGCGTGCTGCTGTGCTTTGGTGCATACACGATTATCCAGCATTAAGCACCTTGTCAGGCCGAACTACAAAAGGTTATTATGCATGTATTCATTGCGACAAAAATCCATTGTCAAGACCCCTAAGGAATAAGTTAGGCTACCTTGGCCACCGTCGTTTTCTTCCAAGGGGACACGTTTGGCGGAGAAGCTTGGATTTTGATGGACACAGTGAAAACCAAGTTGAGCCAGGAAAGTTCACTATAGAGGAGGTCCTTGAGGAACTCGAGAAGGTGAAAGATGTCAGACCAGGTAAGCACGGTGCAAGCAAGAAAAGAAAGCGTGGAAAGAATGTGGAGCCAGTAATTTATAATCGCAAAGCTGGTTGGTGGAGGCTACCGTATTGGCAGGACTTGTTGCTGCCACACAATCTTGATGTCATGCACATTGAGAAAAACATATGTGACAATCTTCTTTGGACATTGCTGAAAGTTGAGGGCAAGACAAAGGACACAATCAATGCTAGGCTAGATTTGCATGATATGGGCATAAGGCACGAACTCCACTGTGTGCAGCAAGGCAGCTCGATTAAAATCCCAGAAGCTCGCTATGTCTTGACGCCACAACAAAGAGCAGAATTTTGCAAGTTCCTTAAAGGTGTCAAGTTTCCAGATGGTTATGCAGCCAACCTAGCAAAATTCATAAGTGCAGATGGTTCCAAGGTAGTTGGCCGGCTGAAAACTCATTCTTGCCATGTCCTTCTCCAAAGGGTCATACCTGCAGGCTTAAGAGGTTTTGTTGCCAAAGATGTATACAAAGCTGTTGCAGACCTTGGGAACTTCTTCAGGCAACTGTGTAGTAGAACTCTAAGGAAAGATATCGTGAAACAGCTGAAAGAGGATATCCCACTTATCTTATGCAAGCTTGAGAAGATTTTTCCACCGGCCTTCTTTGATGTGATGGTGCACTTGGCTGTCCATCTACCTGACGAGGCACTGCTTAGAGGCCCCGTACAGTATGGATGGATGTACCCAATAGAACGACGACTGGGCACATTGAAGAATCTCGTAAAGAACAGGGCGAGGCCTGAAGGATCAATTGCGGAGGCTTATGTAGAAAGTGAGACGTTGGCATTTTGTGAGAGGTACATGGAGGATGTTGACACAAGATATAACCGGGACGTAAATGTGTCACATGATGGGCCATTAGATGGTGACACCTCTGTTTTCATGCATGGTGTTAAGCTCATTGGCAAGAATAGGGTACAACACATCGATGATAAACTCATGGACAAGCTAGTTTGGTATGTGCTTAATAACTGCGACGAGGTTGAACCATATGTGGAGTAAGTATGATTTTATATATGCTGATTTCTTGTTTCCTATATTACATATCAAATGTTCCTAATAATCCTTATATGTCCTACAGCATATACAGACAACATTTAGAGAAAGAAGGGGCATTAGATGTTGACAGGAGGCTAGCATCAGAATTTCCAAAATGGTTTAAGCCTCATGTAAGTGATTAGCATATTTTAATTGTGTTAGGCTGATCATTGGAGATCGTGGAGCATATTTTAATTGTGTTAGCATGTAAGCGGCATATATGTTTGTGTTTGTGTGCAGATCGTGGAGCTACGTAAAGAGAAACCAACAGAGGTCACTGAAGGTTTGCATGCACTGGCATGTGGTCCTGATCTCCGAGTCAAGAGCTGTGCAGCTTGCATTGTCAATGGAGTCAGGTATAGCAGTGTTGACCGTGAGAAAAACCTGCAGACACAGAATAGTGGTGTCATGACCGATGGCACACATGGAGGCAAATCAGTGGAATTTTATGGTGTCCTTAGAGAGGTTATTGAGCTGCAGTATAACTCCAATCTACAAGCCCGTAGGACGGTGGTTCTTTTCCGATGTGACTGGTACAATCAAGTTGGCAAGACTGTAGGCATTAGAGATGATGGACATTTCAAATCCATTAACATTCAGTCATTCTGGTCCAAAGATGACCCTTTCATTTTTGCAACACAGTCAAGGAAGATATTTTATTTGCAGGACACCTCCTTGGGCAAAGCTTGGCGGGTTGTGCAAAAGTTTGAACATAGGGATATGTATAAGGTGGCTGAAAAAGACCATGAAGTGCACCAAGATGATCACTGTTCTGATACAGAGCATGACGTGCATGACGGTGATGGTGATCAGGTTACGAACCATGTGGATGATAGAGAAGCCACTGTCATTGAAGCTAATTTAGCAGACCTTATAAGAAGTAAGAGGGAAGTTGACATGCTTGAAGACAGCGATGATGAAGATGACACTATTATGCAGTATTGCAGTGACAGTGACAATGGCGTAAACGATATGTGTGAAGATGATGATGGCTTGTAGGATTTTTCATGTATAACATTTGGGAAAACATGTATTCTAAAACTGCTTGTCACGTTAAGTCTCTGGTTGTTCACGTTAAGTGTTTTCTGCTTGTCCAAAACTCACTGGCACAGGTGGTTTGTCGAGGGGTGAACAGATGAAGTAGAAATCTGAGGCACGTATGGCAATGCTTACTTTCGAAAATTTTGGCCTGAGTTGATTGCTGTAAGAAACAATCCTGATCCTCTGTTATCGTCCTGATCCTTCAGAGCCTTGCTGAATCCTCCTCCTGATATCTTCTTAGGCACTAATACTAAAGCTGATGTACCTGCAATTGGAAATTATGTCCTAAAACTCCCTAATGGAGGAAAATTATTTTTACAGATCACTTTATATTCACCTAGCATGAGAAAGAACTTAATCCCCGTTGCTCAGTTATAATCTATTGGTTATGACATACTATTTGGAAAAGAAAGAGTTAAAATATTACTTAATAGGAAATTAGTGCATACTGGAACTCGTCATGATGGTCTTTATTTTCTTGATGAATTATCAATGATGACAATATTGATTGCTTAGTTGGTGAAAATAACTCGATAGTGAGGAATTCATTCGATAGGAACACATGCTCAGAGTCATATTTATGGTATTTACGACTTGGTCACATATCTAAAAAAGGAATTAAGAGGCTTATTAATTCTGGAATTTGCACTTTAAGTGGGAGGATTTTAGTATTTGTGAGGCTTGTATAATGGGTAAGATGACTCGTGCGCCATTTCCAAATGCGGAACAATCTAATGAACCTCTAGCCATTATTCATTCTGATATTTGTGGTGAAATGTCTATTCCCACTAGAGGTCAAAAGATTTATTTTATCACATTCATGGTGATTATTCTAGATTTGGATATGTGTATCTTCTTAAACAAAAGTCGGAAGGTTTTGATATGTTCAAGACATTTAAAACTGCAGTGGAAAATCAATTAAATAGAAAGATCAAAGTTTTGAGAACTGATCGTGGCGAAGAATACACTTCAGGAATATTAAACGGTTTTTGTAAAGAGCATGGAATTATTCATCATTATACCATACCTTACACTCCACAACAAAATGGTGTTGCTGAAAGGAGGAATAGAACACTGATGGATATGGTTAGGTCTATGATGGCTTATTCAGATCTTCCTTTATCTTTTTGGGGGAAAGCTTTACATACTGCTATTTATTTGTTAAATCATTCACCATTTAAGGCTTTAACAGTCACTCCTTATGAGTTGTGGACTTGAAGGAAACCATCACTTTGTCACTTGGCAGTTTGGGGTGTAATGCACAAATTAAAGTGCCAAATCAAATCCGTACAAAATTGCAGTCTAAAAGCATGCCAGGAATTTTTATTGGTTATTCTTTGGAATCAAAAGGATATAGATTTTATGATCCATAAAAAGATAAACTGGTGGAAAGTAGGGATGCAATATTTTTGGATGAAAACACACCTCGTCGTGCTAAGCGGGAGAGGGTGGACTTATTGGCAACCCCATCGGAAACACAGATAGATACATCTGGAATTAATTTTCATCCTGAAGGGCATTCAGCTCCTGAAGGACATGCAAATCAAACTCCCAACACTAACATGATTAGGAGAAGTGGGAGGAATTTAAGTACACCCCATACCTAGATGATTATTATTTATTCTTGGGAGAAATTCATTCTAAAATTTCAGATTTAGAGGAAGAACCAAAGACTTATAAAGAAGCAATTAATGGTCCACAATCTAAACTATGGGTGGAAGCAATGCAGGAAGAATTAAACTCGATGAAAAGGAATAAAGTTTGGGAACTTGTTGATTTGCAAAACAACCATAAGCCCATAGGTTGTAAATGGATTTTCAAAAGGAAAATTAAATGAAGCTGATTTAGTGAGAAAAAAATATAAAGCTAGATTTATTGCTAAAAGCTTCACACAAAGGGAAGGTATTAACTTTGTGGAAATTTTTTCTCCTGTTGCTAAATTTACTTCAATTCGTATTATTAGTGCATTGATGGCTTACTATGATCTTGAACTCCACCAAATGAATGTTAAAACGATCTTTCTTAATGTTTTTTGGAGGATAAAATATGTATGAAACAGTCAGAAGGTTTTGGAGAAAAAAGAAATGAAATAAGGTTTGCAAGTTGAATAGATCAATTTATGGTCTTAAACAAGCTTCATGTCAATGGTACATTCTATTTGATAATGCTATCACGTCATATGGGTTTTCAATCATGGAAGGTGATCATTGCATATATACAAAAGTTATGGGTAAATGTTTTGTCTATGGAAAATAGCAAACCTGTTAAAGTACCTATTGTGAAGGGAACTAAACTCAGTGAGGAATTATGTCCAAACACTCCAGAGGAAAAAGCTAGAATGAACGGAATTCCTTATTCTTCAGCTTTAGGATGTCTTATATATGCTATGTTATTCACACGACCTACCTTAGCCATGCCATTGGAATACTTAGTAGATATCAAAAGAATCCTGGAGAAGAGCACTGAAATCAAATCAAATATGTACTGCGTTATGTCAAAGGAACTATGGATTATTCATTATGTTTTAATGGTCACAATCTTCAGCTGCAGAGTTATACTGATGCTAATTGGCAAGGGGATCTGGATGATCAAAAATCAACTTCTGGTTATCTATTTACTTTGGCAGGTGGTGCTATTTCTTGGTGCAGTAGGAAACAGGATTCAGTTGCTCTTTCTTCCATGGAAGCTAAATACATTGCTGCATCTGAAGCAGCAAAGGAAGGTGTATGGCTGAGGGAATTTCTTGCATCACTTAAAGTCGTGAAAAGTGCATCACAACCTGTCACTATTTTTTGTGATAATCAGATAGCGATCAAGGTCTCAAAGAATCCTAAATTTCACAGCAAAAGTAAACACATTAAAGGAAGATATCACTATATCCGTGATGTAGTAAATAGACTCAAGACTGTTCTTTTAGTTTATTTGCCTAGTATTGATATGGTTGCAGATCCACTCACTAAACCAATTAGTTAGGAATTATTTTCTAAACATGTTAAAGATATGAGACTTCAATTAAAATATTTCAGCCAAGTGGGAGATGTTTGGATTTTTTTTTGTAGCTTTCAATATTTATTGTCTAATTTACTCAATGTGGAATTATTCATATTATTGATGCAAGTGATGGGAATATTTTGATGCGGAATTTACCTCGAGGAATTAATACTCGAGGTGCCGAGCATTGGCTGTGCTGGAATATAGTAGACATATTTATTGAGATCAAGTCTACTGGAATTTAATATGCATGCATTTGTTTAACCCAGGCACAGCATAGGGCGAAATAGCTGGGTTTGTTTTGCAGGATCGGCTTTGCAGGCTGTTGACCCACATGATCAGATTGGAATTGATCTCATAAACAATATGATCATGACACATGACTCACACATGTGTGCTTGGGACAATATATTTTTGATTCAGAAAACTGACCTATCTGATCGTGGTTGGTGACATGGTTCAGGAGTCTCACGGGATACCGAAAACAAGTGGGTCACTTTATAACACCTGGAAGTGGAGTCTATAAATAGGTCCCTACTCTTTAGCCTCATTATGCGTTGTGAGCGGTACTATGGAAAAGACAAAGGAATAGAGGGTAGACCGAAAACCTCCACAAAATTAATCTAGGGTTTAAAAACGTAACAGCATCCGGGGAAAAGCAACCTCATTAGTGTCACGAAGATGTTGTCCGTACAGTAAACATGAGTACAGATAGTTCAGGTTTACTAGTAAGAATAAAATCATAGTACACTCATAGTTGAAAGTTTTACATCACACAGTTTGATTATAAAATCACACAATTGTTCTGTATCTTTTCCATCGTACAGAGCCTAGATGGAATTTCAGAACTTGTAAGTTTTACTGCATAGGTACTATTGTTGCTGATGACACACACACAACCGTATATAAAATCGCGGGCCCGCTAAGGCTAGACAATGGCACGACTCAAGAAGCTAAAGCACTAGGGGTTGGTAGAAAAGGGCCCAGAAAACTCATGAGAGAGAGGACATGCGTGATGAACTCCCCACCAGTGCTGAGATGCTGGTAATGGAAAGCACCCCCGCAACGAGGCGCGATGTAGTAGAGCATCTCCAACCACACTTCGGCGATGAGGCCCCATCGGTCAACTTCTTCATGGATGTCAATGAGCTCCTGGGCCACCTCGCCTGCACGAGGCAACACTGGAGAATCAAGAGCTTTCATAGTGTCTCTCAAACGTTGCAGATGAGTCACCGGTTGGGTGCTGCTGGAGGTAGCATTATCCGTGTTGGCCCGTCGTTCATCGCTCTTGGCTTTAAGCACCATCTTGACAGCTTCCTTCATTTCATCATGAGACTGTTTACCTGCAAAAATTTCCTTCATTTCATCATGAGCTTTGTGGTGTACATACTGGGAGTTGCTTGTAAGCATCACACCGCACTTGAAGACGAGGTACATGATATAATTTGATAACTCTCTGCTCCTCTTCATTTCATCAGAATCAGAATCCGTGCTGGTATCGTCTCTCAAGTAGTAGCATATGTCTGTTGCAATGTGCCAGATGAGCATGCTTGTGGGGAAATCCACACCGTCGATGCTCTTGTGTAGGGCCGTGCGTGGCCTTGCTGAACTCCGAAGCGCTAACTCGCCACGGGTGCTGGCAAAGTTCCAGTCTTGCTGTTCCCCTGTTCCGAACTCTAACAATTTGTCGAGGACGAAACTCTTGAGATCTTCAGCGATGGGGATGCGTGTTATGTCCTTGTCGTCTAAACGCTTCCCGATCCATTGTGGTACAAATGACACGCCTTGTCTGGTGTGTCTTTTGATCATGCTGTACTGCGCCAGCATTTCGGACCAGTGCTGTCTTGTACGCCATGCAGGCTGGATGTAGGTGGCTACACGTGAGATTGCACTTTGGATTCTATCCGTAACGGGGCTGCATGCTGTTACCTCGCTCAATGGGAAGGAAAGGATGGACCTGAAGAGGGATGCTACCTCCAGGATTGTGGCCCCTACGAGCAATACGTAGGATACGTTGACATCAGCTCTACCGTAGGGTTGGCCCCCCTTTTGGGCCACCGTGAAGATCAGCACCAGGGCTGTCGAGGTGCAAACAAATGGGAAGAGAAACAGGAAGAGAGAGAGGAAGAACACGAGCGTGCGGAAGAACCAGGCGAAGCACAGCACCCAAATGGGAAGAGAAACAGGAAGAGAGAGAGGACGAACACGAGCGTGCGGAAGAACCAGGGGAAGCACATCAAGACGGCGGCAGCTAACGGACATAACTCCGATGCACAGCCAACGAAGCACAGCCTTGGTGTACAAGCCTTCATAACAAATCTTGAGCAGTGCGCCGACATAATCGTAGACCCTGCAGCAGTCTTTACTGGACCTGAGATCTCCGAGCAAGCCTGGCAAATCATCCGCAGTTAAAACAGTATATGGGTCATTGAGTGGAGTGTCCGAGACTATATTGTCAACAACTCTTCCTATTGAGTCGAGTGAAGGCCGCCTCCCATCGGCGCTAAGCATCCCATCTTTGCTAAATCTTTCCTTCAATTCTCCAACAGCTGTGCCAGACCGCCCCTGTGCTATATCTTGTATCACCTCTCCGAAACCAAGCATGAAATCTTTTCTTTGGAACGCTGGGCTGGCAAGGAAAAGGCAGAAGCTACGCTCAGCGTACTTGAAGCACCCACAGAGGAACATGAGTACCATGGCAGCCAGCAGCCGCCTATCCGGCCAAGACGACCTGTACACTACGTAGGCGGCCACTGCTACTTGGGAGACCAAGCCCAGCAGGTGGCGCTTCCACAGATCGTTGTCCTGCATGGAGAAGGCGGTGATGGTGTCCTGCCCGCCCAGGTGAACGAGCACGAACGGCGCCCAGAAGAGCAGGAGCTGGTGCCGCGTCCCGCTCGCGTGGACCGCGAGGTGGCCGAGCACGAAAATAGCCACAGAGTCGGCCGACAAGTATGTAGCCAATAATCCAGACTTTGGGTCAGGCCTGTGTTCGGCTGAACCAAGTTCTCAGTCGTGCGTCGTGTTGTCGTTTTTTCTTCAGTCAAGTGTCCAGCGCAGTAAGCGCAGAGTTCAGGTAGTGGCGTCCGACAAAATCGGATCGGAGCCGTTTGCTTTGCATTTTCTGTTGAGTCAGTTGTAAAATGGGTTCTCAATTGTATTCTCATTGTATTCAGTAATAGAGATCAGAAAATTGCCCCAGTTGAGTGCTTCTCTTGCAGTTCTTCCCATAGCCACCGTAATACTGAATTTCTTCAGAAAACCACCCGAGTCTGTAGTTTTCTCAGCGTGCTGATTTCTGGGAGTAACCCAACAAGTGGTATCAGAGCCACTCACGTTCGAGCAACTGCAGATCAAGTCCATGGCGCAGCAGGCGAACCGGGAAGGCGGCGGCGTGCCGTTTCAGTGCCCAGCATTAACGGGGGTGAACTACACCTCCTGGGCAATCCGGATGGAAGCTCTAATGGACGCCCAGGGGATCTGGGAGGCGGTGGAACCGCCGGCTGGCACGGCGGCGGATCAGAAGAAAGACAAGACCGCAAGGGCGTTTATATTCCAGGCGCTCCCCGAAGATATCCTACTGCAAGTCGCGAAGAAGAAGAGTGCAAAAGAGATATGGGAGGCCTTGAAGACGAGGTACCTGGGTGCGGATCGAGTGCAGAAGGCACGGATCCAGACGCTGCAGAACGAATTTCAATCCCTGCAGATGAAAGAAGGAGAGACGGTGGATGACTTTGCCGGCAAACTCAGCACAATGGCTAGTAAGTTCAGTTCTCTCGGTGAATCTTTGAAGGAATCTGCTCTAGTCAAGAAGTTGCTAGATTCGGTCCCAGAAAAATTTCTGCACTTAGTAGCTTCAGTAGAGCAGTGTTCAGATTTAGAAACCATGCTGTTTGAAGAAGCAATCGGCAGATTGAAAGCCTATGAGGAGCGTCTCCGGCTCCGGGCAAATGGAGAAGGCCATCTCCTGCTGACTCAGGCTGAATGAGAGGCTAGGCAAAAGGGGAGATCCGGTGACTCTTCATCCAGCAACAGAGGAAGAGGAAATGGCAAACAGGAATGGCGAGGTCGTGGAAGAGGAAGAAGCCAAGGGCGTGGTCGAGGCAGATCTGACAATGGAGGTTCCAAAAGAGAAGGAACAGGTAATTTCTCTGCAAAGAAGGACAAGAGTCATATAAAGTGCTTTACCTGTGAGAATTATGGGCACTATTCCTCAGAATGTCGAAGTGGTAAAAGAGAGATGAAGAAGTGAACCTCACCAGCACACAAGAGGATCAACCTGCTCTGCTATTGTCGGTCTGTACACAGCAACCGAATGAAGTCATTCTGCTGAATGAAGGGGAACTTCAGTCAGAGAAGTGTGCAGCAGAGAAGAAGATAGATGATGATATTTGGTTTTTGGACAATGGGGCCACAAATCACATGACTGGCAAGAAAAATCATTTTGCAGAGCTAGATGAAAGTATTGTCGGGAGAGTCCGATTTGGAGATGGGTCAACAGTGCCAATTAAAGGAAGAGGGGCAGTTCTGTTGGAATGCAAAAATGGTGAACAAAGGCTGATCACAGGGGTCTATTTCATTCCTAGCCTACACACAAACATCTTGAGTCTTGGACAGCTGACCGAGGATGGCTGCAGAATAGTGATGTTTGGAAATTATCTGTGGATGTATGACAGAATGAACCAATTGCTCATGAAAGTTCAGAGGTCTGAAAATAGGCTGTACAAGAAGAGGTTGTACACGGTAGCTCCAGTATGTCTTGCCATCAGTCTGGATGAAGAAGCATGGCTATGGCATGCTAGATTGGGGCATTTGAATTTCCATGCTATGAAGCAAATGGTCACAAAAGACATGGTAATAGGAGTGCCAAGGATAGATCATCAAACCCAAATCTGTGAAGGGTGTCTTGTAGCAAAGCAAAGCAGATTACCATTCCCTTTGCAGGTTGACTACAGAGCCAGTTGCCCACTAGAGTTGGTTCATGCTGATTTGTGTGGACCCATAACCCCACAAACAGCTGGAGGAAATAGGTATTTCTTTTTATTAGTGGATGACTATAGCAGGTTCATGTGGGTTTATATTCTTAAATCCAAAGACCAGGCCTTTGTGGCATTCAAGAAATTCCAAGCCCTGGCAGAAGGAGAATTGTCTCAGAAGGTGAAGTGCTTGAGAACAGACAGAGGTGGAGAGTTTGTCTCTCAGACCTTCATGGAGTACTGTGAGTTGAAGGGTGTACAAAGACACTTAACTGCTCCTTATACCCCACAGCAAAATGGTGTGGTAGAACGTCGCAACCGGTCAGTTCTTGCTACTACCAGGAGTTTGCTCAAGTCCATGGCTGTACCAGGGAAGTTGTGGGGTGAAGCAGTGCGACACTCGGTATATTTACTCAATCGACTCCCAACTAAAGCAGTGAAAGAAGCCACACCCTATGAGGTTTTGAAAGGGAGGAAGCCAGCATTAGGACACCTGAGGGTTTTCGGGTGCACTGCGTATGCAAAGGTGCCAACAAGTCAACTGAACAAGCTCTCAGACAGAAGTAAGAAATTGGTGTATCTGGGAACAGAACCTGGGAGTAAGGCACATAGGCTGTTTGATCCTGAAAGCAACAAGTTACATGTAAGTAGGGACGTGGTGTTTGATGAGAATAAGAGATGGAGCTGGGAAGAATTTCAGACCGCAGACGGGACTGAATTTGCAAACTGGTCTGACTTCACTGTAGCAGAACCTGAAAATGCAGAAATACAGACTGCAACCGCAGGCGGCCAAGAGGAGAGTTACACAGCTGATCCTGCAGGAGGTGGTGGTCATGGGAATGACAACATAGACGGAGAAGAGTCAACACAGCAAGATGGGACAGATCTGCCGAATCTGTCACCGATGGCTCAAAATATGTCTCCTTCACAAGATGGGTAGGTCAGCAGACCAAGTGGCAGAAAGTAATGAAGGGGTTGATCCATCCACCTATGATGCTACTCCGGTCAGGGGATTCAGGTCATTGGCAGACATTTATGAAGAGACTCAGATGGAGGACTTAGAACCCGAGCAGCTACTACTGATTGCAGATGAACCTGCAAATTTCAGAGAAGCTGCAGGAAAGAAAGAGTGGGTAGAAGCAATGCAGAGTGAGATTGAGTCAATAGAGAAGAACAAGACTTGGTGCTTGACTGAGCTGCCAGCTGGGCATAAACCCATTGGTTTGAAGTGGGTATTCAAACAAAAGAAGGACGCAGAAGGAGCTGTGGTGAAACATAAAGCGAGGTTGGTGGCGAAAGGATATGTGCAGAAGAAGGGGATTGACTATGATGAAGTTTTTGCCCCTGTAGCCAGAATTGAAACAGTGAGGATGCTGTTAGCACTATCTGCCCGGGAAGGATGGAGAGTACACCACCTTGATGTTAAGACAGCTTTTCTTCACGGGGAGCTGACTGAAGATGTGTATGTGCTGCAACCTGAAGGCTTCACTACAGCAGGCAAGGAGCACATGGTGTATAAACTCTCAAAAGCCCTATACGGACTGAAGCAAGCGCCGAGAGCCTGGAACATTCGACTTGACAAAGCACTGAAAAAACTCAGCTTTCAGAAATGCCCTCAAGAGCAGGCAGTATACAAACGGCACTCAGGTGACAATCTCATTATTGTAGGAGTGTACGTTGACGATCTGCTAGTCACAGGAACAAGTGAGGATGAAATTCACCTGTTCAAGAAGCAAATGGAAAATGAGTTTGAAATGAGTGATCTAGGGATTCTATCATACTATCTTGGAATCCAAGTGGAACAGAACCAAAAGGGAATTGTGTTGAAGCAGGAAGGCTATGCTAAGAAGATACTGCAGCAGGCAGGTATGTGGGAATGCAATCCCACAAAATATCCCATGGAGCCCAAGTTAAAACTGACAAGAGATGAAGAAGGAGTTTCAGTAGATGAAACTGAGTACAGGAGTCTCATTGGGAGTCTTCGGTATTTAACACATACAAGGCCTGATATCAGTTTTGCCGTGGGCATGGTCAGTCGCTATATGGAATCACCGAAGCAAAGCCATCTCCAAGCTGTGAAGCAAATATTGAGGTATGTAAAAGGGACAATTGGTTTTGGTATTGCTTATCACCAAGGGGGAGAAGGTGAGATCATAGGTTACAGTGATAGTGACCTTGGAGGTGATTTAGATAAAAGGAAGAGTACCACAGGACTGGTATTTTACTTCGGAGGAGGTCCAGTGGCTTGGTGTTCTCAGAAGCAGAAGACAGTGGCATTATCCTCCTGTGAATCGGAATTCATGGCTGCAACTGCTGCTGCTTGCCAAGCTGTTTGGTTGAGAAGTTTGTTAAGTGAATTGACTGGAGAAATGCCAAGGAAAGTAGTGCTAAGGGTGGATAACAAATCGGCCATAGCACTCATGAAGAACCCCGTTTTTCATGGAAGGAGTAAACATATAGATACTCGCTTTCATTTCATACGGGATTGCATTGAGCGCAATCTGATTTCAGTCGAGTTTGTGAGCAGTGAAAACCAGCGTGCAGACATACTGACGAAGGCTCTGCCGAGAGTCAAGTTTGCAGAAATGAGGGAGATGCTGGGTGTAAAGGAATTCACAGGCTAAGTCAGGATTAGGGGGGAGTGTGTAGCCAATAATCCAGACTTTGGGTCAGGCCTGTGTTCGGCTGAACCAAGTTCTCAGTCGTGCGTCGTGTTGTCGTTTTTTCTTCAGTCAAGTGTCCAGCGCAGTAAGCGCAGAGTTCTGGTAGTGGCGTCCGACAAAATCGGATCGGAGCCGTTTGCTTTGCATTTTCTGTTGAGTCAGTTGTAAAATGGGTTCTCAATTGTATTCTCATTGTATTCAGTAATAGAGATCAGAAAATTGCCCCAGTTGAGTGCTTCTCTTGCAGTTCTTCCCATAGCCACCGTAATACTGAATTTCTTCAGAAAACCACCCGAGTCTGTAGTTTTCTCAGCGTGCTGATTTCTGGGAGTAACCCAACAAAGTAGGCCAGCCACAGAACCGTGCTGAGGACGCGTGATGTGCTGCGCCTCCGCAAGCCTGCTGTGAAGAAGAGGAAGACTTGTAGGCCAAAGCTTACAAGTATCAGGCAGTGGATCTCCCATTCGTTCCAGAGCGCTTCGACAGACGCCAAGCTGCATAAGGAGTTCACCACGTACGCATGCGGCAAACCAAAGCAGTAATATTAATTAAATCGCCATGGACTCTACAAAGCTCGTTATTCTGTTGAGTGAATGCAATAGATATGCAACATATTATCTTTCTTTTTCTTCACTTTTCGACAGGGAAGCATATTATCTTTCTCTTAATTTTCTTGGGGGGATAAGAGCAAGTTTAATAGAAGAGGTGGCTGCCACCTCTAAGACTAGCCAAATAAACAAAAAGAGTACATGTGGCTCATGATGGAGGTAGCTAATACAATAAGTTGAGTAGAAGTTACCTCTACTAAAGCACTTAAACATTTAATACTTGCATAAATATATCAATTAGGCCCACAAAACGCGTGGAGGTAGCTAATACAATAAGTTAAGAACTAGCATCGCCTCCAAGATGCCCCTAACTCCTCGTATGATGTGCTAGAGGTCACCTCTTATATAAGGGGCAGCTTGCCTCTCTCTCATCTTGTCTCTCTCTTCCATTTAGGATTGTGCTGACGTGGATTTCACTAGAGGCGACCTAGTCAGCATTATTGTACTTGCTCTAATACCTTTTTATATGTAGTTAGTGGCGGTGGTGACGGTGTAGTGGTTTTTTATTCACCGTATGTCTCACTTCTCCATCTACCTTCCTATTCCTAAAAAAATATCTAACAACAAATAGAAATTTTATTCTCGTCCCACGCTAGTGAAGCACAAGATAGGTCGCAATGAAGCTCAACCATGAGCACGGTGGCGGAAGTGTGTCACTGGCCGAGATGTAGCTCGTCCAAGAGCACCATGGCGGAGCCGATCGCGATAGCGTGAAGCAAGCTGAGCACGTTGACCATAACTCGACATGCTTAGGTAATATAATTCTTTTTTACCCGTAGCAAAGTATAGACAGTCGACTAGTAATATAATATATTACCCTTATCCAAAGTTGTAATGAAAACTGCTAGAAACTCTTGGTCTAACAATATGAAAATGAGCAGTCGTCATGTTTTGATTTGTAGGCAATAGAGAGAACATTTCGAAATCGGGTGACTACCATGTTTGAATTTATTTATGTTTTACACTTGTTATTTAGTGATCCACCAGGAACAATATTTTATTTCTAGAGTGCCTTAACCTATTTATTTTTTCCAAAGTTACTTCACTTAAAAATGTCGTCTGCAAAAGCATTCGAGGTCGCTATAGATAATATCTCATTTACAATAAGCAGAATGGATACACACATCATTTACCATACGCTAGAGTATTTTGACAACAAATTAACTGAAAGCAAGAAGTTGCATCATGTTACCTTTGTTTCTCCGTCAGATTGTCCGCGCCAACTTCGTCAACATTTCTCAGTGGCCTCATTTCAATCAGGTGGATACACAAATACGCCACATGGAAGATAACTGGTCTTGCCCAGCGGCACGCACATTTAAACATGTTTGTAATGATGGAGTAAATGCCAAGTTTTGGGTGCGAACTGATGCTTGCTTCGACGGAGAGCACTTGTGCATGCGAGCATCAACGATACATGTAGATTATATGACAAATAAAATTTACCGCGTCAAATAGGATACCAGTAGATAAGACCTATCCTTCCATCCAAATAGTAGTCTAATCCCATCCAAATCCATCTTTAAAATGTGCATTGAATATACCCGATTCCAATGAAATGTCTGCTCAAATCCACAGCACATTCGATTAGCTTAACACTTGCACTGGATTTATCAGCATTCCATATTTGAGGGAAATTTGCCACAAAGATCGGGCGAGACGGAAAATATGCGGCACAGACGTTTAGCCGGCCCAAGCTTCCACATGCTTGCCTCGCATTTGATGTTATTTTCTAATTTATAGATTTTGTAGTCTTTCCGACCTGATTTTCCATTCAGAATTTATTGAACTCAATTCAAAACCTCTTAAATCTGAGCCATTCGAACCTCCAGCGGCTCACACAAAAATCAAATTTCAGCACCCAAATTAAGAAGTGCTCAAATTGGATATATGGCTATCCAACTGTGATGTATTATAGAAAATAGAATATTCGAATTTGTATCGGATGTTAATCCAAGTTCGTTTTCTTTTCGAAAACATCCAAGCCACACATGAATATATCTCAATTCATATTCATGCATGTCTCTTTTAAAAGTGGATGCAAATAATTATCGAATCCATTTTCACCCATGATAGAGAGTAGACAAAAAATTCTTTGCTGATGTCGCACAAAAGACGAAGGATTAGATTCCCATACATTGGCTTGTCTTACGAGTTTGGCATAGATCTTCTCTAAAGTGGTCCAAGATCAAGCTAGCTCTCTAAATTCCTTGCCCTTGCTGTAACATTCGGAATCTGTTCTGGCCCCGACTTGCTGCAAAACATTCTTCTGATTCTTCTTTCTAACTTCTAAGCATTATTTGTTTCGTTGGCTAGCTAACTATGGATGTTTAACCATGAGTAATGTATTATACCTTTGTTCTAGATATATAAGCAACAAGTAGTGAAAATATGTTTGTGTTTTCAGTTTTAATATTCTGGCAGTTTAATTTACTATTGTCGTAGGAGCGGCCCACCAGCCCCACCGACCTGGCGAAGCGTCTAGCTAGTCATGGGTATCCCCCGAATAGGCGAAGAGTACCATAACTCCCGCCAGACACTAAACCAAGGTGCTCGTACCCTCCATGCCCGTTTCCAACGTAGTCTCTGCCCCATCATATGTAACAGCTAGCTACACTTGTGTTTACCCTTCAATTTCCATTATTTCACACAACATTGCCCAATTATGCTTTTGTGTGTTCCTATTTGTGGTCTCATGGCCGTCGGTCTTTCCTTTTTGCTTCTGCTGCTTTCAAATAAATGGACAAGGCACACTCTTACGCTACCATTTGGGATAGTTCACCCAAATCGCCATGCTTGAAATATCTCAGGAGGAAGTGGAGGTCAACAAACATCCCATGGGATGTCTGAATAGGCATGGCTACACAAACCTTACAAGGAAATTCAAAGAGAGCACCGGTAGGGAGTACACGAAAAAGTAATTAAAGAACCGCTGGGACACGCTAAAATGCCAATACATGCAGTGAAAAACCCTAAAACTGAATGTGTCTGAGTTGGGAATAAACCCCCATGCTAGGTCAATCACTGCCGATGATGATTGGTAGGAGCAACAAAACCATGTAATAGCCTTTAGAATTTTAATCTTATCTTTGTTTAATCGTTCTCCTTTGGTTGCTATAATGGAAGTGTTTTCCACATTGCAGGCAATGAGGGGTTGCATCAAGTTCAAAAATTCACTAATGCTCCATGAGGACTTGATGGAGGTGATATTCCATGATGCTCTTTGCATGAACAAGCATGTGGCGGTTCTTGGGCAAGTAGGTTAAATGCAGAGTCAAGATCCAACAATAACGTAGCACCACATCCCTTCGGTTCCGCAAGCTCCTTACAAAAAGTGGGCACGAAGCAAGCCGTCACAACCTTTGGTCTGGACTCAAAGAAGTCCCACGGTAGCACGACCGATGGCTGCATGGAGTGCATATGTGACTTGTACGAGAAATAGATGATCGGTCATGCCACCGCTATCATGGCCAACCAGGACAGGGCTTGCACTGAGCTAACCTAGTTGCTTGATTTGGTGATTGTCGATGGCTACCCCGTGGGCACGTATGAGCACTTCTACCCTTGTGTGTTGCTTATAGAGTGGAAGTATAGGGATGTTTTCCTGATGCTATGCACACCTAAGGGTCATGTCGGTTGGCTATGCAGAATGTGGCTGCTCTACCAGGCTCACGGTGGTGTGGGACTCCTATGTGGGGATGTTTGTTCTAAGCAAGTAATTGTGTCAACTATCTACGCACTGGTTGTTCATGCATGTTGAGTCCACGTAAAAGACAATGTATGCTTGTTGAGTTCATACCGGTCTTTAAAATGTTTGCAGCGTGTTTATGTCAAATTGATGTGTAGTCATTTGTGGTTGGACATGCATTTTGTTGCTGTGTAGTCATTTGTTGTTGGACAAACATTTTGTTGCTATGTAGTCATTTGTTGTTGGACATGCATTCTTTTGTACATTTTATCTCTAATTTGATGTGCATTTGTTTACTGAATTTTTTTATTTGTTCTAGTCATATGGGTATTGTTAGTGCAGCTTACTAATACCTCAAGTTTGTTCATAACTTTCTAGTCGATGGATGTCGTGGTGTTTGTGCAGAATGGACTTGTTGGGTCATGAGGGAAACAGTAGTAACAATGACAACATCCCAACCCTAGTGCTTAAAATGTCTTCGATTCAATGTTTTTCTGTATGGCCCCATCATCATCTAGACGCCCTCATAGGGAGCCTATGCAGACTGGGCTTGAATGGGTGGATGAACAACTTACATCGCCTCAGTTACATCATGACATGTTCAGAATGGGGAGTTGTTTCAAATGCTGCATGACATGCTTGTCAATAATTACAGGTTGAATTTGTCACCCGGCATGATCCTAAGGGAAGCGCTGAGGATGTTCTTATGGACTGTAGGGGTGCCACGGTCTATTAGCCAGGTGCACAACATGTTTGTACACTTAAGATCAATAGTCAGCCTAAAGTTCCATCATGTGTTGGACTACATATACGCCATGTTGGTGGACAATGTGAGGCCAACAGATCCAACTTTTAGTACTGTGCACAGTAGATTAAGAGATCATAGGTTTCACCCACACTTCTCTGGAGCCATAGGTGCCATCGATGGGACACACATTCCGATCATAGTGCCTGCAAACATGTGAGTAATGCACACTATCCGACATGGTTATACAAGCCAAAATGTAACGGCCGTATGTGACTTCATCATGAGGTTCACCTTTGTAATTACCAGATAGCCTGGGTTAGCGTACGACATGTGCATCCTCCTGGACACTTGTTGGTTACGACCATGTGTTTCCGCATCCTCCCATAGGTACAAATCCAACTATGGAAGTGATTATAGAAATATATGGCTTTTGTGTATGTCCATCTCACACACGCTTTTTGTTATTCACAACGTAGACAAGTACTGCTTGATCGACTCAGGGTATCTATTGTGGCTACGAGCCAAATAGTGAACAAGGTGCTATAGAGAGGCCACTGGGGGCTACCCATAGCCTAGCATACACTAGAAGTGGGGGGGTGAGTAATGAGCTAGCTGTCCTCTAGTTGTTCCTCCCATCAAGGCTCTATATACATGACTTTAGGGCCGGATTACAAGAATACACTACTATGGCTCATAAAGCTAAGGGTACAAATGTCCTTCTACATTCTTAATGAGGCTCTTGGCCTAGCAGCCTAAATGGCCAAAGGTGGGGCCATTCTCCCAATAGTATCCAAATAGAAAAGGGTTTCTAGCGCTATTCAAGAATAGTTGGTACCATATAGCCAAGGTTGCGAATGACGGTCAGCCACACGGGTGCAAGGAGATATTCAACTATCTGCATTTCCCATTACGCAATGTCATTGACCATGCGTTCAAAGTGCGGAAGATGACATGGCGCAGCGTGCAATACATCTCCAGTTTCAACACAGAGACCCAAAAGAAGATAATTTCCGGCACTATAGTTTTGCACAACTTCATAATAGGTACTACGTTGGGTGACCAGGATTTCAACAATCCCCACTTGGGCCCTGATTATGCTTGCTCCAGACTAGACGTGACTTTGGATACAGGTGTAGTTCTATTCGGCGATATAGATATAGATCAGGTATGTGATGCGATAGTGGACGCTCTAGTCACGTGACATAAATTCACATGGACTTCACACCTAATTTGTATGACGAATACTTCTAGGTGCTCCTATCTTACGTAGAATCACATCTATGCTTGTATGTTTGTATGTTTGCGTTTGTGGATGTAACGAAGGCATGTATGCCTATATGTTTGTATTTGTAGATGTATACTTGTAATGAACGTGTCTATGTTTGAAAGTTTGTATTCACGCACATACGCTTGTAATGAGTGCGCGTAATAAACAAAGATCATTTGTACATATGTTCGTCCATTGTACTTGAACTGCTCATGCTTTCCAACTATTTCTTTGTTGTGCATGTTCGTTTTCGTGCTTCTGGTTGCATTAGCTGGTGCAATTCAACTTAATTAGCAAAAAGCCAAAAGTCATCGGCCGAGAAAAACACTACGACTTCTCTATCAGCTGTTACTATTCATTAGCCAAAGTTAAAAATCATCGGCAGAAACTAAAAACCACCAACCGAAGCCAAAAAGAATAGGCATGCACCTGATCTTTGCCGCAGCCTCCTCCGAGATAGGAGCCAGTCAGGAAATCATGCAATGATGCAACCCCTTTCCCATCAATCATTGATCATGCACCGAAGATCCTATAATTACTCCGACGTCTCAACAACTTGTGCATGCATGGATGTATCTTATCAATAGATATGCAACATATACTATCTTTCTTTTTCCCCCTTTTTGACAGGGAGGCATATTATCTTCCTCTAATTTACTTTCACTCCGAGGTCAAGAGCTCGGCAGCGACCACCCGTCCACGAAGGAGGCTGCCAATGCCTACGATAGTGTCCGGCTTAACATGGTGGTACCTAGGGCGGTGTAACGCCCTAGGGTCTAAACCGGTTCAGATCTAACCACATTCTGAATAGGCCATGCATACGTAGCAACCCGCTTGCACTTTCATCCTCGCTTCGTGCAAAATGGTTAACCGGGGGTGCTACCATTGGAACTCCTAGGCTTATATGTAAGTGCCTCTTACCCCTCAAAGGACCTGACGTCCTCGTCAGACCAACATACCCACACCGGGGCAAATGATAAGGATATCCCCTCTTGGCACATGTCCGTACGTTTAGTGCCAGTACAAATGCCATGCCGTGTGTCCACTCTGGGCCCACACGCGTCATGCGTCATATGCCCGCGCCCCTAACCCGCATGCGCCCATGTAACCGCGAGAGTCGGCTCTGATACCGTTTGTAACGCCCTAGGGTTCAAACCGGTTCAAACCTAACCACATTCTGGATAGGCTACGCACACGTAGCAACCTGCTTGCACTTTCGTCCTCACTTCGCGCAAAACGGTTAACCGGGGGTGCTACCATTGGAACTCCTAGGCTTATATGTAAGTGCTTCTTAAGGTAAGCTAGCAAGGTGGGACTAACCGAGAAATTCATGTGTACATATATATGGACGAACGTGGGCCGGGGTGTCACAGGTGGCTTCCGCTCGACTGGCTCTAGATGTGCAACTGGCCCGGGTGCATGCACACAGTGGAGATGTGTTCCCTGACTGGTTTAGCGTGCTCCAGGACACACATTGGTCCACGGTCGACGTTGCGTGTCTCCTGCGGCTGCAAGAGAGGTGGATTCTGGAACGTCTACTGGGCCTTTAGCTTCCGATGCTTCCATGGGCACTGCAATTGACGGCGAGGACACAACGGAGCTCAATCAGGCTTGGCTCTCTACCTACCTTCCTATTCCAAAAAATATCTAATAAAAATAGAAAAAGAACTACATCCCAACAAATAAATTAACTTAAATACAAATTTTATTCTTATCCCACTCTAGTGAAGCACGACATAGGTCGCCATGAAGCTCAACCAAGCATGGAACCTAGGGCACAGTGTAGGGGTGAGCACGGTGGCGGAGGTGTGTCGCTGGTCGAGATGTAGCTCGTCCGAGTGCTACGGCGGAACTGACAGTGTGCAGCAAGCAGAGCACGTCGATGATAACCCGACATGCTATGGCAATAAATTAATCTTTATCTATAGCAAAGCACCGACGGTCAACTAATAATATAATATATTACACCTATCCAAAGTTGTAATGAAAACTGCCAGAAACTCTGGGTCTAACCATATGAAAATGAGCAGTTGTCATGTTTTGATTTGTGGGCAATAGAGAGAACATTTTGAAATCGGGTGACTACCATATTTGAATTTATATATATTTTACACTCTTGTTATTTAGTGATCCACCACGAACAATATTGTATTTCTAGAGTGCCCTAACCTATTTATTTTATCCAAGGTTACTTTACTGAAAAATGTTGTCTGCAGAAGGATTCGTGGTCGCTATATATAATATCTCATTTACAATAAGAAGAATGGATGCACACATCATTTACAATAAGCTTGAGTATTTTCACAAACAAAATGAAAGGAAGAAGTTGCATCATGTTACCTTAGTTTTTCCATCAGATTGTCGGCGCCAACTTCGTCAACATTTCTCAATGGCCTCATTTCAATAAGGTGGATACACAAGCACACCATATGGAACATACCTAGTCTTGCCCCACGACAAGCATATTTAAAAATGTTTGTAATGATGGAGTAAATGCCAAGTTTTGGGTGCCAATAGATGCTTGCTTCGACGGAGAGCAATTGTGCATGTCAAATAGGATACCAGTAGGTAAGATCTATCCTTCCATCCAAATAGTAGTCTAATCCCATCAAAATCCATCTTTAAAATGTGAGTTGAATATACCTGATTCCAATGAAATGTCAGCTCAAATCCGCAGCACATACGATTAGCTTAACACTTGCACTAAATTTATCCGCATTCCATATTTGGGGGAAATTTGCCACAAAGATCGGGCGAGACGGAAAATAACTTCAATGCGGCACAGACGTTTAGCCGGCCCAAGCCTCCACATGCTAGCCCCGCATTTGATGTGTTATTTTCTAATTTATACATTTTGTAGTCTTTCCGACCTGATTTTCCATTCAGAATTTATTGAACTCAATTCAAAATCTCTTAAATCTGAGCCATTCGAAACTCCAGTGGCTCACACAAAATTCAAATTTTAGCAGCCAAATTAATGAAGTGGCTCAAATTGGATACCTCCTCATTATCATCTACTTGCTGTATACGTGGCTATCCAACTATGATTTATTATATAAAATAGAATATTCGAATCTGTATCGCATGTTCATCCAGGCCCTTTTTGTTTTGTAAAACATGCAATCCACACCTGAATATATCTTAATTCATATTCATGTCTCTTTCGAACGTGGATGCAAATAATTATCCAATCATTTTTCACCCATGATGGAGAGTAGACAAAAAAATCTTTGCTGATGTCGCACAAAAGAGCAAGGATTAGATCCCCATACCTTTGCTTGTCTTACGAGTTTGGCATAGATCTTCTCTAACGTGGTCCTAGGTCTAAGCTAGCTGTCTAAATTCTTTGCCCTTGCTATAACCACCACCATTGGGAATCAGTTCTTGCTCCGTCCTGCTGCAAAGCATACTTCTGATTCTTCTTACTAAGCATTCTTTCTTTCGTTGGCTAACTATGGATGTGTAACCATGAGTTATGTATTGAACCTTTGTTCTAAAAATGTAAGCAACAACAAGTTAAAATATGTTTGTGTTTTCAGTTTTAAAATTCTTGTCATAGGGGCGGCCCACTGGCCCCACCGACCAGGCGAAGCCTCTAGTCATGGGTACCCCTCGACTAGGTGAAGTGTAATGTAAACCCCTCTCCCAAATTGTAGGTATATATGTATATATGTATATATGTATGTATGTACATATATATACATATATAATATATAATACATATATGTATGTACTATTTATTTCATTGTACATTTTACTATCAATGTTCATACTAATATTTCGTCTATTCAATTTTTTTGGAAGGTATGTCTTTACCTGAGCTTCTTGAACAGTTCTATGATGAGAACCACCGGTGCAACTCATGGATGATGGCTAACATGGATGGCCCTCTCCCTTCAAGCTGTGGGGAGGGAGAGATCATTGGGGGCTAGACGATCGATACGTCCCAATCCTACGGATGACGGGCTTGTTGCCTTTTGCGAGGTTGGTCTCCATCGGATGCCAGTTCACCATCAACGGTAGCCTGTTCACGGCACTAGTGAACAAGTGAAGGTTCGAGACGCACACATTTCACTCTGTAGGACATCACATTATTGACTAGTCTCCATCTCTGGGGTGACGCATTTATTTCAGCCCCTTCATCGACGGACTAGAAGGAGAGGCTCGCGTATCGGTTTGGCCTAGCTATCCCGGAAGTGCTCATGGTGTCCCCTGTACTTGGCTGAAGCATTTTAGTGTGTGCCTATAGGATGCCCCGGTCAAGGTCATCAGGACACACCGTGTTACGTACCTTATTTCGCTCTTTGGTTTGAGCATGTTTCCAGCCACAAACGGTGATATTTGCAACCCTGAGTTCATTTGCCTCACCGAGTCTTTGGCTGACGCGGAGGTTGGGGCGATGTCTCAGTACAGGTGGGGATCAGCCATCCTATGCGCCACATATCGGGGATTGTGTGACACTTGCTAGTGTGGCACCACTGGTTCCCCAACCTGGTCGTCTGCTACATGCTCCTGCAGTTGTGGAGTTGGGAGCACTTCCCTGTCAAGCGTCTGGCCATCCTGAGGCTAGTGCACCCGTTTGATGAGTTTGCCGACCCGATAGATGGGCCCACTATGGGCTTCCGGTGAACTAGTACCCATCTGCGCTGGGCTAAGATAGATCGTCGAGGTGCTACATTGTTTTGGCACAATGAGTTCAAGTCATTGCATGATAGTGACATCACCTGGGCTCTATGGACTCTAGAGTTTGTGGTGAGTGTAGCGTTGTATGGCCTGTCCATGCAATGCTTGTAGGACGCCAAGTTATGGGCGATGTAACAGCCCAGCTATTTATTTTTAATTTTTTGGAGGAAAACGATTTATTAAATTAATTTGGTTTAAATTAGAACATGTGTTTTGGTGCTTAAATTTTAATTTTGGATTTGCTCTGAATTTCTATTTTTGAAAAGGCTGGATTTGAAAAGTATTTTAAGTAAAACCTAAAAATATTATTAAATAAAATCTATTTTGAAATTAAAAGGGTTTTTTTTAATATTAATTATTTGGATTTATTTGGCTCTTATTTGGTTTTCTGAGTTTTTCTGAGTTCAAAAATCTATTTTGAAATTAAAAGGGTTTTTTTTAATATAAAAGTAATACCAACATTAGTTGGAAATATTTTATTAAGTCCAAGATATCTCCAGGAATTTCTGTGAATTTTTCTGGAAATTTTGGAAATTATTTCATATTTTTCTGAGCTTTATTGAATTTCCTAGGCTTTTCTGAAAATCTAAAATCAAAATAAAAATCCCCAACCCTCCCCGTGGGCGACACGTGGACGGTCCAGATCCGCCTACGTCACTGCCACGCATCCCGCCTACCCCTCCTCCTGGGCTGACACGTGGCCGGCTCGATCTCGGCCACGTCGCCTGCTCCATCCGCCCCCCGGCCCATCTGCCGTCCACCCCTCCCTTTCCCCTCAGCCATCTGATCCACATCCGACCACTCCCGTTCCCTCCTCTCTCTCTTTCTCTCTCCCCGACCCCACCTGTCGGTGGCCCTCTCCCCTCTCCTTCTGCAAACCAGGTCCCACCCGTCAGTGTGCATCCCTCCCCCTTTTCCCGCTGACCGCCCAAGCCCGCTTGTCAGCCGCATCTTCTTCCCCCGGTCGTCTTCTTCCTCTGCGTGCCCACCTCCGCCATAACCGCCTCTGCCCTACCCGCCGGTCATCTCGCGCCCGCCCGCTTCCTTCCCGCGCACGGACCACCCTCCCCACTTCCGCCATCTCCGCACACCCACCTTCTCCCCCATTTCCGCATCGGCCATCCGCAACCGCCGCCACCTCCCCGACTACTCTAGCGATGAATCACCTCCGGTCTACCCCTCCCCGAGCATATATAAACCCCTGCTCAGCTTCCCCAGTCCTCACCGCACCTCGCTCCGCCCCCCTTCCCCCATCCTGAGCCCCATCGCCCTCGCGTCGTGCGCCCTAGCCTCCGAGCGCCGCCCCTCCTCCGGTGAGGAATTCCCAGCGCGCCGCCAGAGCCCAAGCCCCACCGACGCTGTAGTCGGCAACACCGAGTCCCCACCGACCTCCCCCACCTCTTCTCCGGGCCCGAATGCCACTGGAACACCACCGCATCGGGGACCCGATCAACGCCGCTGGCCCTCATTGTCGACACCCCAGCCCCACAGAGGTAATGCCGAGACCGCCATGCACTCCTCTCCCCATTCCAGCCCTTACCGCCGGCCACCAGTTGCCGGAGCACCAGCGAGCTCCCAGACCCCGAGCGCCTCCCTCGTCGGCCGGCCACATTCGCCGCTGTACCCACGTGGCAGCTGCGTGTCAGCCCAGTGGCAGCCACCTCGGCGTCACCTCGCCCCATCAGCGCCACCTCAGCACCTGAGACAATGTGGCAGACACGTGGACTGCCATGTCAGTACCAGAGGCCTCCTGACCCACCTGGCTGCCACATCAGCAAAGTGACCCAGTCAGCCTGCCATGTCAGCACCACCTCACCTCCCTTGCCACCTCAGCACCTCCCCGGGTCCATGGACTCGATCCACATGGACTAGGGCCCACCTGTCAGCCGCTTGTTCGAGTAATCCCTCATGGCTTACGTCATGCTAACGCTATAATTCGGATTTTCCAATAGAAAATTAATTCGGCCGAAATAAAATCCTTGCTGATGTCATAATTCCGGATTTCCTTTAGAAAAATAATTTAAAAAATACAGTTTATTCATTATCTCTGATTTTAAACTTCCGAGAGCTCGTTCTTCTTCATCCTAACTCCGATTGAGCCCATTCAAATTTCTAAATTCATCAAAAATTCCCCTCTATCCATTTCTATTCTCAATTCAAAATTTTGAAGTTTTTTGAATTTATTAGAATTTAGTGGGTTATTTTCGCATGTAGACTACGACGATTCAGGAGAACTCTTCGACGAAGATTTGCACCCATCTGAAGAGCAAGGCAAGTTACACTCCTTGATCATGTTGATCCCAAATTTCAAAATAAAATTTATGTTGATTTAAATTATTCTGCATGCATATTTTTATTCAACGTATTTCAATTCAGTTTTAAATTTAGTTATTGCCTACTTAGTATCACCTCCATTGACATTGAAATTCCCTTATACCTTGTCACCCTAGATTAAAACTCTAGTTGGTACACTGGTATGTCTAGAGACTTTATGGATAGCAAATGCTTAGTTTTGCTTAGAAACTGTTATGGGTTGGGATACCTTTTCACATAAAATGATAAGCTTTTGAAATATATCCCTAACTTCGGAGAGTCAGGAAGGATTACAAAATTGTTTCAAAATAAAAATATAAAATCTGGTTTAGGCCTAGGCTAATGGTTAGGTGGTGGGTGCAGGCATGCCCTGTTGTTCGGAGACATAGGGTTGATTGTCGGGCACAGGGGGTATGTAGTTGAGCCTAAGTCAATTAAGGACCGGTCTGTGAGCTACTGTTGCAAAGCCCTATCGTACTACCACAAGGCTAGTATATGACAGCCCTGGCTAAATAATTTGTGGAGTCCCAACCTGGGCTAAGTTGTAGGTTGAAGTGGGCGTGGTCAATGCTATGTGAAGCCTCACAGTTTGAAGTGAGCGTGGTCAATGCCATGTGAAGTCTCGCTCGGCTCAAGAGGGGGTCCCGGTCTGGTGGATTCCTTACTGGGGTGAAACCTTATAGTTGGCTTGGCCAGGGTGAAGGCTTTGCATTGTAAAGGCCTTGTCATGATCTCCTCACCGCACACCTAAGGAAGTATGTAATCCGGTGGCAATCCGGGATGATCATGTCTTATGGGTAAAGTTATACAACCTCTGCAGAGTGTATAATCTATCCTGGATAGTCGTGCCCATGGTCATGGGCATGCTGAGTAAAAGTTTTTTATGGATTAGATTTTGCTTTCAAAAATGATTTTCAAAAACCTTATGGATGGATGGAATCTGTGAAAGAATGAAAACCTTGTGGGTGGATGGAACCCATGAGAGATTAAAAGCTTGTGGATGGATGGAATCCATGAGTATTTGGAAACGTGTGAATGGATGAAATACATATGAGATGTTTTTGGAAAAGATGGTCCGGGTAGGATGCCCGTGGATAGGTTGGTGTTTGGTCGGAGCCTGCACTAACGGTATTATTTTCGATTGCAAGTTCTGTTTTTACTTACTGTATTAAATTCAGCAATTTCAATCTATCTACTGAATTTCAATGAATGTTGTTTTATGCAAACTAACCCTATAAGCCTTCCATTGAAGCCTTCATCATTATGTTGCATTCTCCGTGTGATTTGCGGAGTACAAGTTTGTACCACTAGTAGAAATGTGCACATCTATGACGAATTTGTCGTGACGAATGAAAATCGCGTCACTGAACAGTGCCTAACTATGACGAAATTTAGTGTTTCGTCATGGAGCATTGGTGACGGACCTCAGGTACCAACTATTTATGACGAAACTAAAAAACGCGTCATTGAACAACACAGATATCGTCACAGATGACACGCGTGGCTCGCATTACTCATTTCCGACGCTCTGTTTTCGAACTATAACGAACACGACTTCGTCATTAAACCATTATAAGATAGCTAACGAACATACTTTTGTCATAAGTCTCCGGGCACCCCTTGTCCATGTCTTGTATTACTGTGGGGCCCGGGCCCATCATTCCACGTGTACTGTCCGCAGCGATCTGCCACGTGTATTATGGGACTGGACGACTTGCGTGGCAGCCACGTGTAACAGTGGGTCCCGCAACTAATATTTTGCCAAAAAACGTTCTAGGTCGGGATCGAACCCGGGACCTGTAGAGAGCAAAGAACGGCTTTACCATTGCGCTACATGATCACTTGCGTTGGTGTGTCATTGTAAATATTGTAGTACCATATACTCCCTGGCTCCCCTCCACATTGACTCAAATTGGAATCCCCGTGTACTAAACCGTAATACCAAAATTCCCAATCCCAGCACTGCAGCCCGACCCTCGTTTGCGCGGCTGCGCCGGCCGCCGCCCTCGCCTCGCGCGGTCGCGCCGCAGTGCCAGCGGCCGCCCTCGCCTCCTCCTCGCGCCCTTGCAGCCTCCGGCGCCGCCCTCGCCTCTCCGGCTCCGCCTCCTCCTCGCGCCCTCCGGCGCCGCCCTCGGCTCCTCCGACTCCGCCTCCTCCTTCACCCTCGCCTCCTCCGGCTCCGCTTCCTCCTCCGGCTCCACTTCCTCCAGTCCTCCTCCGCCCTCCGGCTTCGCCTCCTCCTCGCGCCTTGCCTCCTCCTCTGGCTCCGCTGCTCCGGCTGCCATTTCTCTCGCCGTCGCCGGGGCCGGTGTGAGCAGGGCCGCAGGGGGCAGGGGCGGAGACGCGGAGTGAGCAGGGCTGCAGCGTGCAGTCTGCAGGATAGCAGGAGCGGACGAGCGGTGATATAGAGGTAGACCAGTGGAGTTTAATGTTTAATGTTTGCTATTGAGTAATGTTTGATGTTTGTGATTTAACAAATGATTAGATGAAAATCCAAATCCAATCGTCCCCAATCCTTGCCCTCAGTGGCTCAACCCTCCCCTCCAGTCGTGCTCCCCTTCACAGCTCCAAATCCAATCGTCCCCAATCGACAGGTCATAGCCTCACAGGTGAAAATCCCCCCATTTTTTTGGATTTTGTGTGTGTTTTGGAATTTGGAATAACTGTAAGAATTGGCCATTGGTGAGGAGATGGCGAATTGATATTAGGGATGGGCCGAGTAGCGAATTGGTCATTGGTAGGGACTGGGGGGAGATGGCGAACTGATCTTATCATATTAGGGATTTTGTATGACACATGATAGTTACCAGTATGAGTGTGTGAATGTATAATCTGTATGAGTATGTCATGTTCATTGTTCAAGTGTTCCTAATTAGTGATTTCTGAATCTCCTAAGTTCTAAACTCCTGATGGACTCCTGAATTTGCATACTTATGCTACAACAGATGGACAGAAGCTGGGTAAATGGGAGACAATTCACACCTGCGTACATCCATGGAGTTGAACAATTCATGGAGTTTGTTAGACAAAGATACCCGGAGCAAACCCAGATCCTTTGCCCGTGCCGTCGATGTCTTAACCAGACTTTACGGCCTCAAGCAGAAGTGCATGACCACATACATATTTCTGGAATGTCGTCCACATACACCAGATGGATTCATCATGGGGAAGCTTTAGATGCTGACATTGTAGAACCATCAGATCTGCATGAATGTCATCATGATGATTGGATCACAGTGGATGAGGAAGACGACGAGGACGATAACAGAGTGCCAAATGTTGATTTAGTTGGAGAATTGTACACAGCTGCAGAGCAGGATGGACAAAAGCCAAAGTTTGATAGAGTGCTTGCAGATTTGAAGCGGTTAGTATGTCTTGGATCTAGCCACTCAAGATTCTCCTTCCTTGTGAGGTTGCTCCATATCAAGTCCCACTATCGAATTGGCAATACGACATTTAATGCATTATTGAAGCTGCTTTCCTCAGCATTCCCTCGGAGCCAATTACCAAAATCTTATGACGAGGCAAAGAAATATATTCGTGAATTGGGCCTTGGGTATGAATCGATCCAAGTGTGCAAGAATAACTGTGTGTTGTTTTGGAAGGATTGTGCCAAAATGGAAGTGTGCCCAAAATGCGGTGAGTCTAGATGGGAGGATGGAGATGGCAGCAAGCGGGTTCCTCATAAGGTTTTGAGGCATTTTCCACTAATACCAAGGTTGAAGAGGATCTTTGCTTCAAGCCGAACAGCAGAGGACTCCCAATGGCACAAGACTAAGCGTACGCTGAGCGACAATGAAATGAGCCATCCAGCAGATGGGGAGGCATGGCAGAACTTTGATAGGAACCATGAAACTTTTGCAAGAGATGCAAGGAACTTGAGACTTGCCGTCGCTACAGATGGTTTCAATCCATTTGGCAACTTCAGCGCGGCATATAGTATGTGGCCTGTTCTTGTTACACCTTTGAACCTGCCACCATGGGAATGTGTCAACCCATCGAACTGCTTTATGTCTTTACTGATCCCTGGTCCAACCTCTCCAGGAAAGGATTTTGATTTATTCTTGGAGCCTCTTATCGAAGAACTGCTTCAACTATGGAAGGGTGTCAGCACTTATGATGTAGTAAGTGCTTCAAAGTTCGATCTGCGTGCTGCTGTGCTTTGGTGCATACACGATTATCCAGCATTGAGCACCTTGTCAGGCCGAACTACAAAAGGTTATTATGCATGTATTCATTGCGACAAAAATCCATTGTCAAGACCCCTAAGGAATAAGTTAGGCTACCTTGGCCACCGTCGTTTTCTTCCAAGGGGACACGTTTGGCGGAGAAGCTTGGATTTTGATGGACACAGTGAAAACCAAGTTGAGCCAGGAAAGTTCACTATAGAGGAGGTCCTTGAGGAACTCGAGAAGGTGAAAGATGTCAGACCAGGTAAGCACGGTGCAAGCAAGAAAAGAAAGCGTGGAAAGAATGTGGAGCCAGTAATTTATAATCGCAAAGCTGGTTGGTGGAGGCTACCGTATTGGCAGGACTTGTTGCTGCCACACAATCTTGATGTCATGCACATTGAGAAAAACATATGTGACAATCTTCTTTGGACATTGCTGAAAGTTGAGGGCAAGACAAAGGACACAATCAATGCTAGGCTAGATTTGCATGATATGGGCATAAGGCACGAACTCCACTGTGTGCAGCAAGGCAGCTCGATTAAAATCCCAGAAGCTCGCTATGTCTTGACGCCACAACAAAGAGCAGAATTTTGCAAGTTCCTTAAAGGTGTCAAGTTTCCAGATGGTTATGCAGCCAACCTAGCAAAATTCATAAGTGCAGATGGTTCCAAGGTAGTTGGCCGGCTGAAAACTCATTCTTGCCATGTCCTTCTCCAAAGGGTCATACCTGCAGGCTTAAGAGGTTTTGTTGCCAAAGATGTATACAAAGCTGTTGCAGACCTTGGGAACTTCTTCAGGCAACTGTGTAGTAGAACTCTAAGGAAAGATATCGTGAAACAGCTGAAAGAGGATATCCCACTTATCTTATGCAAGCTTGAGAAGATTTTTCCACCGGCCTTCTTTGATGTGATGGTGCACTTGGCTGTCCATCTACCTGACGAGGCACTGCTTAGAGGCCCCGTACAGTATGGATGGATGTACCCAATAGAACGACGACTGGGCACATTGAAGAATCTCGTAAAGAACAGGGCGAGGCCTGAAGGATCAATTGCGGAGGCTTATGTAGAAAGTGAGACGTTGGCATTTTGTGAGAGGTACATGGAGGATGTTGACACAAGATATAACCGGGACGTAAATGTGTCACATGATGGGCCATTAGATGGTGACACCTCTGTTTTCATGCATGGTGTTAAGCTCATTGGCAAGAATAGGGTACAACACATCGATGATAAACTCATGGACAAGCTAGTTTGGTATGTGCTTAATAACTGCGACGAGGTTGAACCATATGTGGAGTAAGTATGATTTTATATATGCTGATTTCTTGTTTCCTATATTACATATCAAATGTTCCTAATAATCCTTATATGTCCTACAGCATATACAGACAACATTTAGAGAAAGAAGGGGCATTAGATGTTGACAGGAGGCTAGCATCAGAATTTCCAAAATGGTTTAAGCCTCATGTAAGTGATTAGCATATTTTAATTGTGTTAGGCTGATCATTGGAGATCGTGGAGCATATTTTAATTGTGTTAGCATGTAAGCGGCATATATGTTTGTGTTTGTGTGCAGATCGTGGAGCTACGTAAAGAGAAACCAACAGAGGTCACTGAAGGTTTGCATGCACTGGCATGTGGTCCTGATCTCCGAGTCAAGAGCTGTGCAGCTTGCATTGTCAATGGAGTCAGGTATAGCAGTGTTGACCGTGAGAAAAACCTGCAGACACAGAATAGTGGTGTCATGACCGATGGCACACATGGAGGCAAATCAGTGGAATTTTATGGTGTCCTTAGAGAGGTTATTGAGCTGCAGTATAACTCCAATCTACAAGCCCGTAGGACGGTGGTTCTTTTCCGATGTGACTGGTACAATCAAGTTGGCAAGACTGTAGGCATTAGAGATGATGGACATTTCAAATCCATTAACATTCAGTCATTCTGGTCCAAGGATGACCCTTTCATTTTTGCAACACAGTCAAGGAAGATATTTTATTTGCAGGACACCTCCTTGGGCAAAGCTTGGCGGGTTGTGCAAAAGTTTGAACATAGGGATATGTATAAGGTGGCTGAAAAAGACCATGAAGTGCACCAAGATGATCACTGTTCTGATACAGAGCATGACGTGCATGACGGTGATGGTGATCAGGTTACGAACCATGTGGATGATAGAGAAGCCACTGTCATTGAAGCTAATTTAGCAGACCTTATAAGAAGTAAGAGGGAAGTTGACATGCTTGAAGACAGCGATGATGAAGATGACACTATTATGCAGTATTGCAGTGACAGTGACAATGGCGTAAACGATATGTGTGAAGATGATGATGGCTTGTAGGATTTTTCATGTATAACATTTGGGAAAACATGTATTCTAAAACTGCTTGTCACGTTAAGTCTCTGGTTGTTCACGTTAAGTGTTTTCTACTTGTCCAAAACTCACTGGCACAGGTGGTTTGTCGAGGGGTGAACAGATGAAGTAGAAATCTGAGGCACGTATGGCAATGCTTACTTTCGAAAATTTTGGCCTGAGTTGATTGCTGTAAGAAACAATCCTGATCCTCTGTTATCGTCCTGATCCTTCAGAGCCTTGCTGAATCATCCTCCTCTTCTTTGGCTCCCAAGCTTCATCCTACAATCTGAATGCTCACCCTTTGAACTCTGAAACTCTATCCGTAAAGCTGAAACTCTAGTAAAGCTGAAAACACAGCAACTGTATGTTCTTGCTGTTGGTGTGCTTGACTCAATGGAACACAATGCAAGGACCTTATATAGGCAGGATCAGGCAGATGGAGATCAATAAAAGACTTGAATATACATACATACACCAACGTACATCGTGGCATAACTGGCAACCCACACCCAGAAGACAGTGGCATCTATTAGTCATTCAACATTTTCATGTATATATAAAAAACATTTGCATCACATCCATGTACAAATTCACAAGAAAGACTTGAATATGGTTGGGATAATCACACCCTGCAAGTTGAGATGAGATTGTTATATATGGCTAGAGAAGCCGTTGGAACTGGCCAGATCAACATGTGCAACACTCCAGAAACACGGAGATAAATGAAAGAAGTTTGCAAGCAAGATGCTGATTCAATCATTTCTTCTCTTTCTGTTAACAATTTGTGCTTGTATTCTAAAACTACACTGTATTCACATAAATTTGTGCTTGTCCGGACACAAGACATGTGGCTGACCTACTTCAATACAACATACATGATTCCAAATCCAACAACCAGAACACAACAAAGAATTAACATGTTCATCTTCCACTGAAGTTTCTGCAGGTTAAGTTCCATTGCATTCCTGTCAGCTTTGCCATTTGAGCGGCCTTCACTTCCTTCCTCCTCCTCTTCCTCCTCTGATTGCAATTGTCTGACTTCGATCACCTCTAACTCCTTCAACTGCTCAAAATACTGCCTCTGGAATCTGTAGTACCCACAGTGTTTCACATACTGGAAAAATTTAAAAAAAAATTAACTCGAGCATTACCAAAATCACCAAAGAACTGACAAAGAAGCTCACCCCATCCCTCGGGCACTTGAAGTAGACACGCCCAAGGTTGTGGTTCTCCTTCTTAGACCGTCGCTCGATCACCCTAGCAAGCTTGCAGTCCGGGCAAGGCACCAATGGAAGGCCGGTCTCTTCACCAACCGGAACCGACACCAGATCCGCGATCCGGGAGCTCCTGTCTCCATGCATCCTCCTCGACGCCATGCTACCGCCAGAGGATTCGGCCCACTGGGACATGGCGCCACTGCAACCAGGAAGCGGCGACAACCAGGGGAAGGAGAGATGGGGGACGGCGGCGGCGGCGACCAGGGGAAGGAGAGATGGGGGACGGCGGCGGCAGAGACCTAGAGGTTGGGGCGAATGAACTGAATGGGGCGACCTATTCACGATGCGGGTAAAAAGAAATACTCCCTCCGTTCAAAATTCAAATGGCTATACTCCTAAAATGTCAGCCAAATTTTTAAGATTTTAATTAGTAATACGCATAAAAATATTCGAATTTGTCATGTAGGAAGAAGTATATACATCACTATATTTTTAATATTTTTTGCTAATATATAAATTAGAACGAGTGTCTGAGTGGAGAAGCCTATGCTGACTGATCTCTCTAGTGCATAGTATACATAGTGATAGGAGTGGTACCAGCCGCATGCTAACAACTCTAAAATTTTGAATATATGAATAAACATAATATCCGTCGAATGATTATTTGTGCAAATCATTCGAATTTGTGGCCTTGTGATTTGCTTGGAGATTTGTGCATCGGATGACATGGTCGTCATATCTGGCGGCACCATCAGGTTAGGGTACTGGGTTCACCAAATTAGGGCTTTGGTTCACCAGATTAGGGTTTAGGTTCACTCGGGCCAACTATAGAAGGAGGTAGGGTTTGATGCTTTCTAAAAAGGGTTTAGGTTCACCAAATTAGGGTTTAGGTTGGCGGGTAGACGGCTTCTCAAAGGGTTTAGGTTCACGAAATTAGGGCTTTGGTTCACCAGATTAGGGTTTAGGTTCACTCAGGCCAACTATAGAAGGAGGTGGGGTTTGATGCTTTCTAAAAAGGGTTTAGGTTCACCAAATTAGGGCTTTGGTTCACCAGATTAGGGTTTAGGTTCACTTGGGCCAACTATAGATCTAACCCCCAAAGTCTTGCTAAAATAAGCAATGGGTCTCCCTTTTTGCATGAGGACTGATCCAATCCCTTTGGCACTTGCATCAATCTCAAGTGTGAAAGGTTCAGAGAAGTTAGGAAGGGCTAACACCGGTGCTGTAGTTAACTTGAGCTTTAGTTCTTCAAAAGCCTCGTCTTGAGACCTTCCCCAGCTAAAACCATCCTTTCTTAGCATGTCATGTAGGGGCCTACAAATCAACCCATAATTCTTGATGAACCGTCGGTAATAACCGGTCATTCCCAAAAACTTCTTAATTGAGACACATTTAAAGGCTTGGGCCACTCTTGGACAACAAAAAAGTTAGAACTGATGTATCCACTCATGAATGCGAAGTTTATGAAAAATAAGGATTTTATATGAAAATATGCTAAGACACGGAACTCTATCAAATATAAAACCCAAAATTTCGGGTCCCCGCTCAACAATTTGACCAGTGCGCCGAGCAATGCCGCCACACCAAATTCTCTCTTTTGCCCTCCGCGCGAAAAAGAGAAACGCCGCACATCAAGTTCAGTCAAGGGTAATTGTGGTATTTTGAACACTGGTTGTGGCCCAATAAAACCGCCCGCATCCTTGCAGCCGTCGCCACCCTCTCGCCTCCCTCTCCGAACCCTAGCCGCCGTCGCCACCCTCTCGCCTCCCTCTCCGAACCCTAGCCGCCCTGGGCTCGGACCCGGAGCCGCCACCCCCTCGACGAGGACACCGGAGCCGCCACCCCCTCGACGAGGACACCGGAGCCGCCACCCCCTCGACGAGGACACCGGAGCCGGATCCCCTTCGTTGACACCAGCCCCGCCGACGGCGCCAGAACCGCCTCGACGACGGCACCAGCCGGATCCAGATCCCCTTCGCCGACAGCTGCCACACCCGACCCGCAACCCCTTCCTCGATGACCGCCGCCGGATCCGGATCCCCTTCGCCCACAGGTTCCACGCCCGAGCCGCAACCTCTTCGTCGACGCCCACTGCACCGGATCTACTACCCCTTCGTCGACGCCCGCCGCTCCGGATCTGCGACCACGATGACAAGAGGCCGAGGCCGACGCAGCGTAGCAAGAGGTACCCCAAAATCCTTTTATCGTGACGATGTGTGCTGTATTCTAGCGGTTGAACCTTGGATAGTGCTAGGGTTACATGTTTCCTAGTTGATTGAAGTTTACATGTGCTTAAATTTTTAATATATCTACTACTCTATTTCTAAACATGTGTTTACACATGTAAGAACCGCCACTAAATGGTTATGAACGAGCGCGGGCTGCAAATATCATGGAGAATGTTAGAAGAATGGAAGAACTTGGCGGCAATGGTTTAGCTTCTGGTCTAAAATCATTGTGCACAAAAACTGCATTTGCAAAGGCAAAAAAGTCAGGCAGCAAGGGTAGTGACGCTGAAGGTTCTAATTCATCGGAATATCTCCCTGAAGCTGGAGAGGGAGTTCAGGGAGGTGGTGATACAGATACAGATTTAGAAGAGGAGCCAGTACCCCTCGCAATTGAGGTGCTTCTTCTATCTTGGCTTGTGATGGGAGGGAGGGGGGGTTAGATAGCAATGCAATTCTTTGTTGTGTATATACTTGGTTAATTTGTGGGCATGCTTACTGGTTATGTTTTTTTCTCCACTTTCAGCCTCCTATTCCAACTACGCGTAGAAAAGTCTGTGCCAAAAGGACAAAAGGCAGCGCCGATATGGGTCCTGGGGGAAGGCAATCTAAGAGAGTGAATTCAACTCCACCAACAGAGGTGCCTCTTAGAGTTTCTACTCGGTCTAAAAGGCAGCGCACATCTGCACAAGGTGAACACACCTTGCCACCAGCAGCGGAAAACAATGGTGGTGAAGCTGTACACTTTGATGAATTGACTGGAGACATTGGTGTGGACAGCCATCCTAGCCCTCTAAGGGACTGGACATATCCAGATGACCTTAGCCATGGCGAAGAGCAGACCGGTCAGCAAAATGACCCCACTGATGAAGGTTGGTTAAACTTACATGACCATCAATCAATTCTCACTATTTGATATCACTATTTGATTTCTAACAATCTGAGTGTATGAAAACTGTGTAGTACCAATGCAAACACGAGCGAGGAAGCCGAGGTCAGCAACTAGGGGAGTTTTGCTTGACAAAATGACCAGATCGATGGGAAGAAGGATGGTCATCTCTGTTGTCGAGGGGAACAGAAGGCCACATGTACCAGTGCAAGCTGCCAAGTTTGCATCAGAGGCAGGTGTAGTAGTTAGGTCTCAAGTACCGATTTTGACGCATTGGAAACAATACAAGAAAGAGACTGAACATTTTGATGGATTTGTGGGCAGGCTATCTGTAAGTATAAATCTACACTCTTGTTCTTACATTCAACTCTGCCTTGAGCAACTTAGTAATGGATTTGCATTAACACTTTGGCAGGCGAGGCTGGCCATTGACACCACTGACAAGCCAACAAAGGAAGCATGTGTGAGTGTATTCCAGTCTGGGGTACGGCAGATGCGGTACAGGTTGAAGCAAGCCTACTTCAATGGCGTCCCTGCTGATGAGATGCAAACGACCTCTCCTGTCCCTTACATGACTGATGCACAGTGGTGTGAACTCGTCGAAAAGTGGTCAAGTGGTAAGAACAAGGTATGTGCTGCTCAAGTGGTGCGAACTCATCAAGTTCTTGTCTAGTCTTTCTATTTTCTACTTGTGTTGGAGTCCAAACACAAAGAAAGTTGTAGGCAATCTCTGAGCAGAACAAGCGAAACCGTGTAAAAGTCAGGTACCATCAGGCTACAGGATCTCGCAGCTATGTTGCACAGCTGCACTCATATGTAAGTGATGGTTGTGTTTTATTGTTACTTTTTATATTCAATACCCACTGTCTTTGTATAACAGTTGCACACATGTGCAATTTCCAATCTGAAACAGAAGGAGAAGAACAAGAAGAAGGACGCAGAACTCGGTGAAGAAGTTGATGAAGAACATGATGAACTTCATGAAGAACTTGATGCAGTGGAAGTCTTCAAGGTCTTCCATACCAGTACGAAAAAGGGCCTGAGTGACACTGCAAGAGAAGCAATTGTAAGTACCTTCACTTGCTTTCCTTGAAATCTGCTCAAGTCATTGTCATAACAGAAGGAGAAGCAGCAGCAGGCAGTAGCATTAGCAGTAAGCAGTAGCAGCAGCAGCAGGCAGTAGCATTAGCAGTAAGCAGTAGCAGTAGCAGCAGCAGCAAGGAGCAAGCAGTAGCAGTAAGCAGTAGCATGAATCATTGAAGTCTATGCATTACTTATTTTGAATTAATCCATGTATCTTTGGTCTCTCTGTTTATGATTTTTTTAATTTCAATTTAAGTCATCTTCCACTATGTGTAACCTAATGTTTAATCCTTGAATTTTGCAGTCTACTATGGAAACTATGCGAGCAGAACCTGTTGCTGATGGGCAGGCACCGTTGCCTAGTGCTGATGTTGTTTCCAAGGTCCTCTCCCAGAGCAGCTGCAACACCCAATTTTTGAAGAATGTTGGTATCCCGACAAGCTCCACCAAAACAGAGACATCTATAGAGAAAGCGCTTCGGGAACAACTTGCTGCTGAACAAGATAGTTCAGCTGCTCTCCACCAACAAGTAGACGAACTGAAGAAGAAGACAGAAAAGACTGAAAGGGAGTTTGAGGAGTTTAAGAAGCAACAGGAAGAGAACAATATGCTCCTTAAGCGTATCTTGCTCTTGAACGACGGCGCTGGTAACTCTCAGTCTTGAACTTCTGTTGTGGCTTCATGCGGTGAACTCGTATGGCTTGATGCGTGAACTCTGCTAGTGGTGTGGTGATTGGTGAACTCCTGTCAATATTTGCTTGTGAACAGAAAAATATGTGCTTGTGAGCTTGAACAATGTAATATGTTGTCATTCTGTGATTTCTGTCCAGTAGACTTGTGACGAACTGGGTTTAATTTTGTGACGAAACGATCGATGTACATGTGGACCAATAAAGAATGGAAAGCCACGTGGACAAATCAGGAACCGACACGTGCCTTGTGCCATGTCACCTGCCAGCATGGACAATGACATGTGGCGCCTGCTCGTGGCACGCCACGTCAGCTGACATCGTGGATTCTGCCACGTGGCACTGCCACGACAGCTTCCAGCGTGGTTCTGTCCACGTCATCGACCACGTGGCACCGCCACGTGGCACTGCCACGTCAGCTTCCAGCATGGACGCTGCCACGTGCCACTGTCCACATCAGCTCCCACAAAGGCTCGGCATTCAATTTGTGATGAAAACAGTGACGATTTTGGTTTCATCATAGAAGGGAAACGGTTCTACGATAAAAACGTCTTCGTCACGGATGAAAGCACTTCCATGACGAAAAATTTGGTTTCGTCACCGTGCAACAAATGTGACGCTCCGTTTTTGACGAACCGAAATTCGTCACTAATTCGTCACAAAAAGAATATTTATGACGAATCGGGCTTTTATTATGACGAAGTCTGTTAGTCATGTATGTGCACATTCCTACTAGTGTACTCACCTTGCAATCTCCATGCAGAGGAAGATGCCATCGACTACGGTGAAGACCTGGACGAGTAGGCCGCGTCTTACTATCGTTTGCCTGTGGGCAGGTTTGGGCTTCGCTTTTTACCAGTTTGCTTTCGCAGTTACTTACTTTATTTATTGTTGCCAATGAGCATTGATGTAAGACTTGGCCATAAGGCCATACTCTTTTATTTAATATAGTTGGTCATTTGTGCTTGATATGTATCTTTGTTTCACTGTGTGCACTAGCTGATCCTGGACTAAAGCGATTTACACAGAGGATCTAGGAGTTGTTGCTCCGGGTTTCGACAGGCGATGTTTTGCCATCTAGTGTTCGCATACATGGTGGAGGCTTACGTGCCACAATGCGTTATGCGACAGTTCAGTTTATACTAGGTCATGCCCCCTTTGGACGACAGATTCCTGCCACAAACCGTACACCAGTGAGCCAAACTCCATCCGAGTAATATTTACACTTTGTATGTCTTCCTCTGTAACATCGATGATTCCACAATATAGGCAATATAGGGCGGGTCGACATGGCACGGACTGACAGCCAATGTTGCAGGAGTGGATGATAGCATGGACGGATAGGGCGCTATTGGAGGTCATCATGGAGCAGCATCTGATGTGACGATGGCCCGATCTTCCGAGAGGTACTGATAAGTCGATTGTGGAGATCTCGACGTTGATGATCCAAAGGCTCCGACCAAAACAGATCGAACCCCTCGCAATCACTACACCACTGCTCCGTTGGTTATCAACCGTGCCGAACACGATTGACCTCGCCAAGAAGGTTATCTCCTGCAAGCGAATCGAGAACACAAGCAAGAGAGTAAAAGATGCAATCTGAAATTGCGAATAATGTTTAAGTTCACAAGTTGGGGTTCCTCAAACCGAACATGCGGCGAAACTGCTAAGCAGAATAAACTCTTAAGAAAAACCCGAGGAAAACTAAAGGGGTGTGGCTTCTTTAAATAGGGGAGGGGGAAGCCACACTTATCTAATGAAAAGGGATGTGGTACTATTCCTAGTTACTGTTCACGCGCGTGGTACTGTTCACATGAACAGTTCCGGCCCAAATGGCCCAAGTTACAAGGCCTTCGGCCCACTTTGACTCGGACTGGAAAAGTAACGTGTCTTCTTTCGCAGTTTCTGATCTGCTCAAATGGAGTTTGGATGTGAGACTAGATTCATCTGAAAGTAGACTTCAAGAGCTTTCCAACGAGTACTCATGGACCCCGAGAAGCCTTCTAGATCAAAAGTTATGGCCGTTTGAAGTTGGCTTGTCAGGCTGAATCCGAATTGATCTGGAGGCCGAATTGGATTCCAAAACCTGTCCAACTTGAATCCTTGCTTCAATTGGTTCCAAAGTGATGTGGTGCTACAAATATATATATTTTCATCATTAGGTAGCATCATATTCTCATTTAAAATATGTTGAAGTTGAAGAAACGAATTCACCTTTAGTTCATTCTTGATATTGGCCGCTATGGTCGTACGTGTTGGTGGCGTGGTCACATCATCATCCCCTTCTTGATGGAAAACCGTCCTCGGTTTTAACACATGTGTAGTGTCACGTATTGCATGATCTTGATCATAAATCTTGGTGTATGATAACAAACGCAACAAACTCTCATTATGTAATATCATAAGTTCTTTATCAAATAAAGTAAAATCTCTTTGAAACGAGCTCACCTCATAATTTAAGTGATGCGTAGGAGCTCTTGTAATTGGAACAACAAGTATAGCAAATATGGTTGTATCCATAGGGTACATGTTCTTATCATCCTCCCCTTCTTGCAAACAAAGCCGTCCTCGGCTTTTGATAAGCTGAAAATATGGTAACAAAGAAGCCAAGGTGTATGCATGGTATATGTATATGTCATCTGTTTTAACAGTTCTTCGTTGTTGCACAATTAATGTTATAAAACAGCAGTGATCGTAAAAGTTCATTGTATTATTAACCCAAGAGTAATCATATATGTTAATGAGTAATTCAAAATTTCTCACACAGTAATTATTGCAACTTGTTTTGCAAATGTAAGTGAAGCATTTATGCAATTCAAATCTTTGACGTTGTAAACATGTAGGGGTGGCACATATGGGCAAAACCATAACTTTTGGAATCAAGCAAAGTTCATCCATATAATCATATCTCAATCGAACCATAGCAAATTCATCTAACAAGGGTGAAGAGATTTGTATGTTCTGCCATAATTCATCATCTTTATTCGGATTGTCCATACTAGATGGTGCAAAAAGAGATGAACACATAAACATTGGATGAGTACTAAATTTTACTTCCCTCTCACATTGAACATGATTCAGCATACAAGAATTGTTGTCCCAAACAGCAAGTTTCAATTCATCCATGTGATCGCAAGTTATGCATATTCGATATACAAGAAATTGATTTTCCACACCATAATCTCCAATCAAATTAAACTTATATCCAGGGTTGTAGGCACTAAACAAGAATTTCGAACATGCAAGTTCAGAAACTTTCTTCATAGCGTGTGACAATTTCATAGGTAAATCCAACATGATGTAACACAATGAATTAGCAGGAGAAATTCTAGGCAAAACTTCTTTATGTGTTATTAATTCGACATGTGCAAAATTATGAGAATTTAGATCCGCACATGGTTCATTTAAGTCAATACAAGGAACATCGAAAGATTGCACTACAGCAGGTATATACTCACAAGGTTGCTCTATGTCTTGTTGTAGCACCAAATCAGTACCGTGAGCGATGATAGCACCATGGCCTTTACCTTTTTGGCTCTCCTCAAATGATGTAAGTGCATCCATCTCCTTATCTTCATTCTCAACCAATGGGGTCAGTGATTCAATCAGCTCATGCCCCTCTTTGGCATGGTTCTCAACTACCTGCAAGTTGTTAGTCATAGAAAATGGCACAAACACAGGTTTGTTCTCATGATCATCACCATTACCTGCAAGGTTAGCTGCAAGAGCATATTCATCCTCAACATCACAAGCACTTACATAACCACCATCTTCTGTCGTAATATACGCCTGCTGACTTGGGCAATCTCTCATGATGTGGCCCATCCCTTTACAACGGTGGCACACAATGGCCGTCGTACGGCCCGTGGAAGCAACCGATGAAGTGCTCTTTGTTGGTGCTTGCATACTAGTAGATTTGCTCGTCTCGGATGCGCGTGATGGTGGCGGAGGCGCTGCTGAATGCGCCCTACTCACAGAGGGGGCAGCAGCTCGAAAAATAGGAGGTGGGGCTGTCTTGGCTTGCCCTGGTGTCGATCTCGATGCAGACGTACTCCCAAAGTTGCTCCTAGTCCTTTGTCGCCTACCCTGCAATTCCTTCTCTGCCAAACAAGCAAGCTGGACCAATCTATTGATATCATTATACTCTTTGTAATCAATTATGTCCTGAATTTCACACCTTAAGCCCCCATAAAAACGATCCATCGTATCCTCCTCATCTTCTACAACATTACAACGCAACATGCCTATTTGTAGTTCTTGATAATATTCCTCGACAGATTTATTACCTTGGTTTAATTGCTGCAATTTCTTACGCATTTCATGGTTAAAAGCAGGAGGAACAAATCTAGCACGCATAGCTACTTTCAATCTATCCCATGTATCAGGTGCTAAACCAGAATTAACTACATGAGTCCACCAAATGATAGCGCGATCTTTAAATTCACTAGTAGCTTGTCTGACTCTATGCACTTCAGGAACTAGATGGGCATTAAATTTTTGTTCAACTGTCATATCCCAATCTAGATAAGTTTCAGCATCATAAACACCCGCAAAGGATGGTATGGTAAATTTAACTTTAGCAAATGGTTCATCATTAGCACGAGCATTGTAGTGCTGAAAATTATTACCTCCCATACCATAACGATTGTGATGTAAGCGGTGTTGTGGGCGTGCATCATGGGCAGCAAATGCAGCGCCAGCATCTCGGCTTTGTCTCTCATTGATGGAACTGATGGAGCGCTGCAATGTGTCTATCGAAGCTTGAAGCTTCCTATCGATGCGTCGTTCATCCAAGAGCATCATGAACTCTCCCTTTAAAACACACTCTTGATCATCAGACGACCCACCTATCATGGTTAGTAGAAAACAGAAGACAACACAAAGGTATTATCCCTATCAACTACTAGGTGGTGGAAGGTGGAATCACACATTCTTAAGCGTCTTACCACACCCTTACAAGTGTTCTTATCAATGCAGCAGGTGGTACAACCGGTGGCTGGTTCGTGACACCGTGTCGAGCGTGGGTACGATTGCAAGAGGGGACCTGTTCTGATCAAGAGTATGTGGAGCTTGGAAGGCACAATATGTAGCAAAGGAGAACAATCAGTTAATTTCAGAAATTGCATAGAATTGAATTATAGTCCGTATGTAGCACTTACCTATGTTGCTGATCAACCAAGGATGGAAGAAGGCTAAGAATAAGTGTATGGCAAAGTGTAGGAGTGGTAAATACAAGATAATTCAATCCAATTCAATCTGGAATTGAAGAACACAAGGATTGACCCAAAACTGAAAACTTCAGATTTCTGTCCACTGGACAGCACGTTGGTAATTCGGCCGTAACTTTTTGTCAGATGCCTCTTTTTCACTGATTCTTTTTTTTACTGTTTTCTGACGACTTTTTCTACAGATTTTGTTTTGGGGCCAACTTCTGAATCCCAACACAGAAATTCGCACCAAAATCACAACTGCTGACTGTTGCAGATTCAGAACAGATAATTGGGTCAACTTTCACCGCACATATCTCTTAACTGCCTGGCTGGAATGACGTGAAATTTTACAGATAGATGGATAAGGAATTTTTGAATCTAATGGCGGTGGTCCCACTCAAAAATAATCTCGGAATCAAAAGATATGATGTTTTTGGTGGCGGCTGCAGAGGAAGGAAAAATCAGCCGAAATTGGAAATTAGGGTTTGGGGTGGGGAATTTTTTTTTGTTTGGATTTTCAATGGAACAAAGATATGACCAGCAACTAGACAATACTATGACGGACACAAATTCAATTTAGCAAACCAAAACTAACAGATTGAAAGGCACAACGGGGTTTGGACAGCGGAAATTAACTCTTTTTGTGGGGCAATTTTTTTTTCTGGACTATAGGAAATAAAAAACCAATCTACTAACTAGGGATACAAGAATTACCTCACGGGCAACCGTTGCTCTGATACCAACTGATGTGACGATGGCCCGATCTTCCGAGAGGTACTGATAAGTCGATTGTGGAGATCTCGACGTTGATGATCCAAAGGCTCCGACCAAAACAGATCGAACCCCTCGCAATCACTACACCACTGCTCCGTTGGTTATCAACCGTGCCGAACACGATTGACCTCGCCAAGAAGGCTATCTCCTGCAAGAGAATCGAGAACACAAGCAAGAGAGTAAAAGATGCAATCTGAAATTGCGAATAATGTTTAAGTTCACAAGTTGGGGTTCCTCAAACCGAACATGCGGCGAAACTGCTAAGCAGAATAAACTCTTAAGAAAAACCCGAGGAAAACTAAAGGGGTGTGGCTTCTTTAAATAGGGGAGGGGGAAGCCACACTTATCTAATGAACAGTTCCGGCCCAAATGGCCCAAGTTACAAGGCCCTCGGCCCACTTTGACTCGGACTGGAAAAGTAACGTGTCTTCTTTCGCAGTTTCTGATCTGCTCAAATGGAGTTTGGATGTGAGACTAGATTCATCTGAAAGTAGACTTCAAGAGCTTTCCAACGAGTACTCATGGGCCCCGAGAAGCCTTCTAGATCAAAAGTTATGGCCGTTTGAAGTTGGCTTGTCAGGCTGAATCCGAATTGATCTGGAGGCCGAATTGGATTCCAAAACCTGTCCAACTTGAATCCTTGCTTCAATTGGTTCCAAAGTGATGTGGTGCTACAAATATATATATTTTCATCATTAGGTAGCATCATATTCTCATTTAAAATATGTTGAAGTTGAAGAAACGAATTCACCTTTAGTTCATTCTTGATATTGGCCGCTATGGTCGTACGTGTTGGTGGCGTGGTCACATCAGCATCTGTATGACGTTCGGACATACGATGAGTTCCTGTAGTGGTACGTACCTCGGTCACGTGGTAGACTCACCATTTCTCCACCAGATCGCCCAGAGTACGTCATGCTTGACGACAGCCTGCAATGCTCGATCCATCGCCACAATGCTTCGTGGTGCCATGACACCATAGGACAGTTACAAATTCTGATTGTTTCATTTATAAAATTCATACTAGTCGTTACTGAACCTGTTTCATATGTCACTTCAGTTGGAGTGGGCGCAGCGCAGCGCAAGCGCGTCTGAAACCGCCATAGCTAGGGATGCAAATGGATCGAATACGGACATATAATGTCTCAACCATATTTGTTTTCATATTTTTTTCTTGGATGCGGGTAAGAATATGGATACCTCATATGCGAATACAAATATGAATAATATTGAATACAGATACGGAGCGAATATGAATTGAAACAAATACAGTCACAAATATTTATCGGAACATGAAAAACCTCTTAAACTATACATCCAAAATCAATGAAAACACATAAATAGTTTATCTTATCAAAACATTCATGAAATCTAAACAAGCATAAGTATTTTTATCCATAATAGTCATACCGTTGTACAGATTTTAAATCTTCAAGTAGGAGTTAATTTTTTTTCTAAAGTCCTAAATAATTCATAATGGATTTCTACCATTTACTTGTGACTAATAAATTAATTAAGTATTTAAATTTGCATCAAAATGATTTAAACGGGAGTACATCAATTTGATCGGTACAAATTTTAATCCACCGACAATATTAAATTTTTTTAATAAACATAAATATTTGCTAGCGGTGTTTGTAATTTAATATGACTAAGGAACCTAATGACTAATGGTAATGGAGGCTTATGGCTTGGTTGGGCTAGTGGGCTGGTGGTAGGGGAGATTAGAGAGGCTGACTTAGGCTGGAAAATATTGGGCTGAAATCCCAGATATCTGTTTTCGTATTATCCGGATAATCCGTATTTGTATCCGTATTCACCGGATATCAGGCCTACTGTATTCGTATCTGTATCCGACAAAAAAATCTGTATTCATATCCGATCTGAGAATTATCCGAAAAAATCCGATCCGACACAATCTGTATCTGTTTTCATCCGAATCGGTCGGAAACTATCTGATCCGTTTTCACCCCTAGCCATAGCAGCCTACACACACCACCAGCGCTGCAGAAAACTTTCAAGTTCATCCTATCATGGGCCAAAAAAATAACAAAACTTAAGCTGCGGTCAATCGACGGACCACACCATGTGCATCGGGCACCCAGTGGGGGCACCGTACTCACCTGCTAGGTCATCATGACCTAGTGAGTCCAGTTGGCCATCGCGACCTTTTGAGTCTGACCGGCATTGTAGTGCTTGTTGTCGATTATCCGTGGGCCAGATCAATGAGGAGGTAACTTATGTACAAACCTACGTTTTCTTTTCCTGTTATGCCTTACGTTCTACTAACATCATGGCATTCCCTCACCGCAAGTCTGTCATTGAGATGCATTGCTTTTACCTTCCACACCACCTACATAGACAACCGCTCCCTATCGTACATCTCCCTACACATCCGAGAGGTACGAGATTCGCATTGTGCATCCAAAAAGTTTATTATGATTAACATCGTTGCATCTTGCAGCCTTCAATTCAACATGGGGGTGACGGCCAGTCCACCAATGACGATACACAAGTAGCGGTTGCAGCGTACGCAGGACAGAGCTCATCGTTCACACCATACGTAGGGTTTGGAGACTTCGGTGGGCAAAACTCCTCAGGCAACACTGCCACACTTTACGATGAAGGGCAATGCTCCTCTACACAACGGGGATTCCTAGAGTCCTTCATTCACGACCTCATCTCTGCCGGCCCCTAATTCGGCATGTCGTAGTAGGAGCACCTCGACACTTACCAGCAGACACTATCTTAAATGTACCTCGGCCTACTGGACTACCATCGACCACTCAACAGACGGAACGGTCTCCATACCTCCTCGGAACTGACACACAAGCTTCGGATCAGCTGTCGTACCCCACGGGACATGCTCATACTTAGCGAAAGACAATGCCACGCACGTGGAAGCAGACACAGCGATGAGATAGTAGTGGCTCAGATGAGTGAGTCATATCACACCATGTGTGATGCATTTTTTGTACTTTATATGTCCTCCTTGCTAATTAAATAAAAAATTGCACCATTAAGTCCACTGCTATGATTTTTCCAGCTCATTTCGAGGAAATTACACAACAAACAACGCTTCGTAGGGGAGTTGCACAAAAAAATTCGTAAGCTTTTGTGCTCATTTGCTATATGTAAACAATTCTACGAGCATTGCGTATTAAATTTTCTAATGACACAATTAATTGCGGATGCTAATCACCTGGAGCCCTGTGGCCAGGCAGCAGGCAATCGGCCGCCCGGTGGCCGGCCTCTAGGTGAGATGTGTCGCTTCTACGGAGTCACTGCCAGGTGGCCGGGCGGCAAAAATGATATTTCTGACATTACCACGCACGCACTACCATTTTTGTAAATATATGATCAAACTGAGCCATATATGCCAAAAATTCCCATGGCATCTACCCAGTTCCAGATCCTTGGCATACATAGCAACATGTGTAAAGTGAGAAACCATTCCATAGTCGTGTATATTTACTTTCTCTAAAATTGCTAAACAGTCTTACATGAGCAAAGTTTACGTACATGTATAAAGTGAGAAACCATTTCATAGTCGTGTATATTTACTTTCTCTAAAATTGCTAAACAGTCTTAAATGTGCAAAGTTTACATACATCTAGAACGTAAACTTTTTCTATTTTTATCGATGTTAAACTGTTTTATATGAAATTCCGGTACGTAGCAGCGCGGCGCTGGACTTCCGGCCAGCGGGGACGCAGGCGCCAGGCGGCGGTGCGTTTCCCGGACAACGCCTTGTGGACGCGTAGCTCCTCCCGGAAGCGCCGCCCCACATGGTACCTCGCAGCCGACACCGCGCCGGTGAGTGATCTTGATTAGCCTCCTCTTCCCATAGTCTTAGTTACTAGCCTCAAAGGCACGGCGATACGCCGCGCCAGCCACCGTATGTACCAAAGTAAAAGAGGCGATAATTTGTGAGGGGTTTTTTTAAAATCGAGGACAAATGCGTAATTTCGGAAAAATCAAAGGTTTTTTTTAAAAAATCGAGGACCTGTAAGGACTTGTACGTAAGTAAATAAGGGCCTTTACGTAATTTTGGAAACCCGCGGGGCGCTATCCAAAATTTTTTTTTTAAAAAAAACTTACAGGGACCTTTTTCGCGAGAAAAAAAGACCTTTACGTAATTTCCAAAAAATACAGGGAAAATGGGTCCTCCGGCCGTACGAAAAATGCCCCGCCACGCGCCGGCCGGACGCGCGGGCGGGGCGACGTGGACGCGCTGGGGCGACGGAATCCCCCCAGCTTTGTATAGCTGATGATTCCTTCCTGATTTCTTTGCTGAATCGATTATTAGTGATGCAATTGGTGTTACTCGAAATTTAGCTTAGAACCAGTGTTAATGTGCGTGGTCGGGAACATTGAGCATCCTGATTCCTGACTCCTGAGTAGAATTAGGAAATTAGTGATGCGTGAAAATAATAGCAGCAGGCTAGCAGCTGAGGTAAATATATGCAGATAATTTCTTCACCGGCATTGGAAAAGGTACAAACTTTCAGTACATGTGTATAACTAACTCTTGATCTACATCTACTTAACTGCAATTGAACTCTGCCATTTTGTTGTAGTCAATGTTGGCACCAGGGTGTAACATCCTAAATTTTGAATGTTTGAAAAATTGGAAGAATTTAAAATTTTTCTCTACATCTTACTGGCATTTGAAATTTTGTCGAAATCTTATTTGGGTTTTTCTTGAGATTTACCCTGAGCAAGTAATAACTAGAAATAAATCTCGAGCACAAAATAGCAATCATAAAAATAAATAAAATGGGTGAGTTCAAAACCCTGAGAAAGTAATTCAAAAATTTAATTACAGGATCCAAACATGGTTTATAAAGTAGTTAAATGGCAGTAGCTGAATTAAAAATACAACTTAAATATATGTGTGTATATATATATCTACATTAACTATACAACTAAAAACTAGTGTTAACATTGGAATTGCAATTTAACAAAAGGGGTTTGGACACCAAGCTCAAGTAATTAAAAGTTTGGAATGCTAGCGTTTTTCTTTCCCTCTCTCATTTACTTCACTGCCAGTGGGCCCTTTATTTTCTCTCTTTTCCTCTCTCCCCTCCTCCCTCTCTTTCTCCCGTTCTCCCACTGCCGCTGGGCCCGGCCTTCCCGATTCCTCTCCTTTCTTCCTTCTCTCTTCCTCCATCCCCTGCGCCAACCCTTGTCCTCCGCTGTGCGCTCGTCATCCCGGCCCCGCCTCCTCTGGCGCCACCAGCTCCCGTCCCATCGAGCACGTCGCCACGCCGCGGATGCGTCACGCCTGTGCCCCGCACGCCGCACCCATGCCCTGCACGCGCGTCACTCCGCTTCGGCCGTCGCTTCACCGTGCCATTCACTGCTACTTGGTCGCCGGCAACAGCGCTGCAACAGGGCTCCCTCTTCACGCTATAAGTAGATCCCGGCCGTTCCCTTACCTTTTTGCGCCTCCCTCTTCATCCCCGTGCTCGGCCCGAGCTCACCCGCGCCAGCTCAAAGCGCCGGTCACCGCCGCCTCACACTGTCCCAGCCGCTCCGGCGAAGCAACGCCCAATTCAACCGTGTCAAAATATGCCCTCACCCCCCAGCTGCTCTCCCTTGGGTTTAATTGAAAAACATCGCGCCACGCTTGCCGTATGGACCTTCTTCCCCGAAACCGGCCACTCCCGCCGCCGCCCGCGCCATTTCCTCCTCGGGTGATCTCCCCCCAATTCCTCGCTGGGGGAGCAACTTCTCGACACCCCAAAATCTTCCCCGCCACCGGCCGGAGCTGCCGACCACCCCAGCTCGCCGGCGGCGATGACCCCCCGCGCCGCCGTAGGCACCCGGTGCCGGCTCGCCTCGATGCTTCCCCGGCTAGGCCGGTTGCGTGGTAAGCACCCATCCATCTCTCTCCCGCTCGTGCGCGCGCTATTTTCCCCTCTCCCCTTCCCGGCCGCCGGCCACCCCGCGCCGTCGCCCGCCCACCTCGCCGCCGTTCCGGGCCGTGCCGCCTCCTCCACCGGCCTCCACAGCCCCCCGGGAATCCGTTTTTCCGGCTACCCCCGCCGCTCCGGCAGCCGTCCGCCGCCATCAACGCCAGCGCCGAGCGCCGGCCTCTTCCCCTGTTTTGCCCCAGCCGCAGTACTGCTTCATTTGAATTGATTCCACCCCCAGTACTGCAGAGCGGCCGCAGCCCAGTTGGTCACCACCACCGCGCGTTAACAGTCAGGTCATGGGATCGAATCCCATTCCCCCACTCTTTTTTATTCCATTTTATTTTAGTACTTTTCAATTAGAGAATTAATCAAGAAAAAGTGGGAAACATCAGAAAATTGTTCACGGAAACTAGTCAATTTAATTTGGGCATAAATCATAATATCTAAGATTTAATATTAGATTAATTATCATGTGTAAATAACTAATGCGCCTTTATTATTTATTTTAAATTATGAATGAAAGGCTTTATTAAAAGATGGTTTTGGTTAAAGATGGTTTCAATTAAAAAGACATCCAAGCTAAAGCTATAGGAAATAAATTTGATATCATGTTTAACTATAAGAGCTAGGCTTTAAGCTAAAAGGTTACCCTAAATAATAACCAAAACATGTGCCCTAACACATAACGTGCCACCATTAAATAGATCTCAGTGGTAGATTTTTGTCAAATGCTAGGTGAAGGGACAGGATATCAACACCAGTAATTTCCATAGCACCTCCAAATTAAAAGGTTATATTAATATATAGATACAAAAAAATGTATATATAAGCTGCGGTCAATCGACGGACCACACCATGTGCATCGGGCACCCAGTGGGGGCACCGTACTCACCTGCTAGGTCATCATGACCTAGTGAGTCCAGTTGGCCATCGCGACCTTTTGAGTCTGACCGGCATTGTAGTGCTTGTTGTCGATTATCCGTGGGCCAGATCAATGAGGAGGTAACTTATGTACAAACCTACGTTTTCTTTTCCTGTTATGCCTTACGTTCTACTAACATCATGGCATTCCCTCACCGCAAGTCTGTCATTGAGATGCATTGCTTTTACCTTCCACACCACCTACATAGACAACCGCTCCCGATCGTACATCTCCCTACACATCCGAGAGGTACGAGATTCGCATTGTGCATCCAAAAAGTTTATTATGATTAACATCGTTGCATCTTGCAGCCTTCAATTCAACATGGGGGTGACGGCCAGTCCACCAATGACGATACACAAGTAGCGGTTGCAGCGTACGCAGGACAGAGCTCATCGTTCACACCATACGTAGGGTTTGGAGACTTCGGTGGGCAAAACTCCTCAGGCAACACTGCCACACTTTACGATGAAGGGCAATGCTCCTCTACACAACGGGGATTCCTAGAGTCCTTCATTCACGACCTCATCTCTGCCGGCCCCTAATTCGGCATGTCGTAGTAGGAGCACCTCGACACTTACCAGCAGACACTATCTTAAATGTACCTCGGCCTACTGGACTACCATCGACCACTCAACAGACGGAACGGTCTCCATACCTCCTCGGAACTGACACACAAGCTTCGGATCAGCTGTCGTACCCCACGGGACATGCTCATACTTAGCGAAAGACAATGCCACGCACGTGGAAGCAGACACAGCGATGAGATAGTAGTGGCTCAGATGAGTGAGTCATATCACACCATGTGTGATGCATTTTTTGTACTTTATATGTCCTCCTTGCTAATTAAATAAAAAATTGCACCATTAAGTCCACTGCTATGATTTTTCCAGCTCATTTCGAGGAAATTACACAACAAACAACGCTTCGTAGGGGAGTTGCACAAAAAAATTCGTAAGCTTTTGTGCTCATTTGCTATATGTAAACAATTCTACGAGCATTGCGTATTAAATTTTCTAATGACACAATTAATTGCGGATGCTAATCACCTGGAGCCCTGTGGCCAGGCAGCAGGCAATCGGCCGCCCGGTGGCCGGCCTCTAGGTGAGATGTGTCGCTTCTACGGAGTCACTGCCAGGTGGCCGGGCGGCAAAAATGATATTTCTGACATTACCACGCACGCACTACCATTTTTGTAAATATATGATCAAACTGAGCCATATATGCCAAAAATTCCCATGGCATCTACCCAGTTCCAGATCCTTGGCATACATAGCAACATGTGTAAAGTGAGAAACCATTCCATAGTCGTGTATATTTACTTTCTCTAAAATTGCTAAACAGTCTTACATGAGCAAAGTTTACGTACATGTATAAAGTGAGAAACCATTTCATAGTCGTGTATATTTACTTTCTCTAAAATTGCTAAACAGTCTTAAATGTGCAAAGTTTACATACATCTAGAACGTAAACTTTTTCTATTTTTATCGATGTTAAACTGTTTTATATGAAATTCCGGTACGTAGCAGCGCGGCGCTGGACTTCCGGCCAGCGGGGACGCAGGCGCCAGGCGGCGGTGCGTTTCCCGGACAACGCCTTGTGGACGCGTAGCTCCTCCCGGAAGCGCCGCCCCACATGGTACCTCGCAGCCGACACCGCGCCGGTGAGTGATCTTGATTAGCCTCCTCTTCCCATAGTCTTAGTTACTAGCCTCAAAGGCACGGCGATACGCCGCGCCAGCCACCGTATGTACCAAAGTAAAAGAGGCGATAATTTGTGAGGGGTTTTTTTAAAATCGAGGACAAATGCGTAATTTCGGAAAAATCAAAGGTTTTTTTTAAAAAATCGAGGACCTGTAAGGACTTGTACGTAAGTAAATAAGGGCCTTTACGTAATTTTGGAAACCCGCGGGGCGCTATCCAAAATTTTTTTTTTAAAAAAAACTTACAGGGACCTTTTTCGCGAGAAAAAAAGACCTTTACGTAATTTCCAAAAAATACAGGGAAAATGGGTCCTCCGGCCGTACGAAAAATGCCCCGCCACGCGCCGGCCGGACGCGCGGGCGGGGCGACGTGGACGCGCTGGGGCGACGGAATCCCCCCAGCTTTGTATAGCTGATGATTCCTTCCTGATTTCTTTGCTGAATCGATTATTAGTGATGCAATTGGTGTTACTCGAAATTTAGCTTAGAACCAGTGTTAATGTGCGTGGTCGGGAACATTGAGCATCCTGATTCCTGACTCCTGAGTAGAATTAGGAAATTAGTGATGCGTGAAAATAATAGCAGCAGGCTAGCAGCTGAGGTAAATATATGCAGATAATTTCTTCACCGGCATTGGAAAAGGTACAAACTTTCAGTACATGTGTATAACTAACTCTTGATCTACATCTACTTAACTGCAATTGAACTCTGCCATTTTGTTGTAGTCAATGTTGGCACCAGGGTGTAACATCCTAAATTTTGAATGTTTGAAAAATTGGAAGAATTTAAAATTTTTCTCTACATCTTACTGGCATTTGAAATTTTGTCGAAATCTTATTTGGGTTTTTCTTGAGATTTACCCTGAGCAAGTAATAACTAGAAATAAATCTCGAGCACAAAATAGCAATCATAAAAATAAATAAAATGGGTGAGTTCAAAACCCTGAGAAAGTAATTCAAAAATTTAATTACAGGATCCAAACATGGTTTATAAAGTAGTTAAATGGCAGTAGCTGAATTAAAAATACAACTTAAATATATGTGTGTATATATATATCTACATTAACTATACAACTAAAAACTAGTGTTAACATTGGAATTGCAATTTAACAAAAGGGGTTTGGACACCAAGCTCAAGTAATTAAAAGTTTGGAATGCTAGCGTTTTTCTTTCCCTCTCTCATTTACTTCACTGCCAGTGGGCCCTTTATTTTCTCTCTTTTCCTCTCTCCCCTCCTCCCTCTCTTTCTCCCGTTCTCCCACTGCCGCTGGGCCCGGCCTTCCCGATTCCTCTCCTTTCTTCCTTCTCTCTTCCTCCATCCCCTGCGCCAACCCTTGTCCTCCGCTGTGCGCTCGTCATCCCGGCCCCGCCTCCTCTGGCGCCACCAGCTCCCGTCCCATCGAGCACGTCGCCACGCCGCGGATGCGTCACGCCTGTGCCCCGCACGCCGCACCCATGCCCTGCACGCGCGTCACTCCGCTTCGGCCGTCGCTTCACCGTGCCATTCACTGCTACTTGGTCGCCGGCAACAGCGCTGCAACAGGGCTCCCTCTTCACGCTATAAGTAGATCCCGGCCGTTCCCTTACCTTTTTGCGCCTCCCTCTTCATCCCCGTGCTCGGCCCGAGCTCACCCGCGCCAGCTCAAAGCGCCGGTCACCGCCGCCTCACACCGTCCCAGCCGCTCCGGCGAAGCAACGCCCAATTCAACCGTGTCAAAATATGCCCTCACCCCCCAGCTGCTCTCCCTTGGGTTTAATTGAAAAACATCGCGCCACGCTTGCCGTATGGACCTTCTTCCCCGAAACCGGCCACTCCCGCCGCCGCCCGCGCCATTTCCTCCTCGGGTGATCTCCCCCCAATTCCTCGCTGGGGGAGCAACTTCTCGACACCCCAAAATCTTCCCCGCCACCGGCCGGAGCTGCCGACCACCCCAGCTCGCCGGCGGCGATGACCCCCCGCGCCGCCGTAGGCACCCGGTGCCGGCTCGCCTCGATGCTTCCCCGGCTAGGCCGGTTGCGTGGTAAGCACCCATCCATCTCTCTCCCGCTCGTGCGCGCGCTATTTTCCCCTCTCCCCTTCCCGGCCGCCGGCCACCCCGCGCCGTCGCCCGCCCACCTCGCCGCCGTTCCGGGCCGTGCCGCCTCCTCCACCGGCCTCCACAGCCCCCCGGGAATCCGTTTTTCCGGCTACCCCCGCCGCTCCGGCAGCCGTCCGCCGCCATCAACGCCAGCGCCGAGCGCCGGCCTCTTCCCCTGTTTTGCCCCAGCCGCAGTACTGCTTCATTTAAATTGATTCCACCCCCAGTACTGCAGAGCGGCCGCAGCCCAGTTGGTCACCACCACCGCGCGTTAACAGTCAGGTCATGGGATCGAATCCCATTCCCCCACTCTTTTTTATTCCATTTTATTTTAGTACTTTTCAATTAGAGAATTAATCAAGAAAAAGTGGGAAACATCAGAAAATTGTTCACGGAAACTAGTCAATTTAATTTGGGCATAAATCATAATATCTAAGATTTAATATTAGATTAATTATCATGTGTAAATAACTAATGCGCCTTTATTATTTATTTTAAATTATGAATGAAAGGCTTTATTAAAAGATGGTTTTGGTTAAAGATGGTTTCAATTAAAAAGACATCCAAGCTAAAGCTATAGGAAATAAATTTGATATCATGTTTAACTATAAGAGCTAGGCTTTAAGCTAAAAGGTTACCCTAAATAATAACCAAAACATGTGCCCTAACACATAACGTGCCACCATTAAATAGATCTCAGTGGTAGATTTTTGTCAAATGCTAGGTGAAGGGACAGGATATCAACACCAGTAATTTCCATAGCACCTCCAAATTAAAAGGTTATATTAATATATAGATACAAAAAAATGTATATATAAGCATCTATACGTATATATAAATAAGTGGTTAGAGAGTGCGGATAGCATGCATGCAGCCAACTAGTAAATATAGCAGTACGATCCCTGCGTTCGCCGTAGACCCTATTTAAAATACATACATGTAACCCTATCATTAGAATACTGCCAATCATGAAATCTTAAATGGTAGCCTTAATTGATAATGGAAACAGAATGTCATCATGTATAGCAAGCTCGAACTACAAAGGGATAAAATATCAGAAAAAGTAGTTTCCAGAAAGCACTTAGATTAAAAGGTCATAATAATATACAGATGCTAACATATAGTAGCCCTAGGACATCAGATACCAAAATAATCTTACGGACATATGGATACTCTAAAGTAAGTATGTAACCATTAACACGAGTAATTAGGGTCACATAAAATGATACTTACCAAACGTTGTCAGATAGCTAAATTAGAAATAAGGCTAAGCCTAATAGTAACTAGAGCATAGATAAAATAATAATGGTATCATTAATTAAATCTTAATACTAGAAAAAAATAATAATATGATATGGCCCATACAACTAAATCCTAATTCAAGTAGAAATAGACTTAATGAAAACTGAGGTTACATAAAATACCACCCCATCAATTGCTATACACCTAGACTCTAAAATTAATGCGGTAGGCTAAAACACCCTGAATATTAGCGCTCGACAAAGTAATACCCAGCTAGACTTGTAAATTAAATCATAGGTCTAACCTAACTCATGGAACTTCCTTGATAAATATAAAAATAATGAAAAGAAACTGTTAATAAAAGATCGAATTATCGTTTTCTACCACCGGCCTTGCCTCAAATCACCCAAATCACCTATTAACTCATAATAAACTAAATTGAGTTTATTCGGATTTATCTGGATCTTTTGAGTTATTTACTTTCGTTTGGATTCAGTCGCTTGTCGCATAATTAGAAATTGGGAGTCGCGACGATTCAGTCAACACCGCGAGATTAAGCTCGAAGTGAAGATAGAGACCAGAAGCTCAGAAGGAAGAATTGTGTGAGCTCAAGACCGCGATAAAACTGCGCCAGGCGAGTCAATACTTTGATCATGTTGAACCTATATTTTCTGCAAATTATTTTTGTTTAAATTATCAAATTGCATGTTGTTATTTTATATGCAAATCCATGTTTAATTTATAATTCTAGTTAAATGCCTATTATCTAACTTGGTTAATATTGCCCCTCCTTTGGAATATTTGAACATGAGAACTTTGTCACCCTAGCAAAATTATAATAGTAAACTTTGGAAAATAAGTCCCTAAATATATGCCATGCTTAGTATTATTTAGATACTCATGAGCGCGAGAGCGCCCAAGCATCACTTTTAATCCTGAGAAAAATTGGTTGGGCAGTCATGGTGGTATAAAATATTGTGCAAGGAAGGTTATTAGGGATTTAATGCTGACTAGTCCATTTATTCAGAAACTAATTATTTAACAAAAGATGTGCCGTAACAGTTTAAAATAAACTACGTGGGTAAAGTAGAAGGCTTAATCTTGTTTAGGAAACGCTCACATGAAATGACGACTTAACAAAAAAAGGACAACCTAAAGAAATAAATCCTAAACCGTGGCATACTAGTAAAAGTCATATAATTAACCATGGCATGGTTTAAAACATACCCATCATCTCTATGCCCCAAACAATTAGGAGAACCCTACTTGACTATCAAATGATTTGGGTATAAAGCCACTAGTATTTGGGCTAGATATCACATATGAATAATTAATATGGTTGCATACATGAGTTAAAAGATTAAATATTAGTGGAGGGCAATGATAGAAAAAATTTCTTTTGATTAAATGTTCAAATTTAATAAGACTATCATTAATTACAAATAAAATCTATGCTCGAGTATTCAACATGTCTTTATTAAATAAATTATAGCCATAGATTTTGTTAATAGCAAATATTGAAATACGACCTTATATACCACGCTTTGCCCAGATAACTAAGTTTAAACTAAAACTTGAGATGAAGCTAAGCCCACTAGTAGCAAAAGTAACTACAGAATGAAAGAAGTGACACTAAATCTTAATGTTAGTTTTAAATGAATAATGCTACTGAACATAAATTTATATAACGAGCTAGGATCAGTATAAATAGACCCTAAATTAAATTAAGCTTAACCTAGCGATAAAAGGAGGTACATAAAATATCACACCACAGACCTTGTCTCAGGTCATCTGAATCACCTAATAACTGATAATAAATCTAAACTAAATTTATTCGAATTTATTTGGATCCTTTGAGTTATTTGTTTTCATTTGGATTCAGTCGTTGTCGCGTAATTAGAAATTGGGAGTCGTGAAGATTCAGTGGATCCGGCAAGATTAAGCTCGAAGTGCAGATAAAGATCAGAAGCTCAAGAGAAACCATTGTGCGAGCTCAAGACTGCGGTGAACCGCGCCAGGCGAGTCAATACTTTGATCATGTTGATCCTATGTTTTCTGCAAATTACTTTGTTTTAAATTATCAAATTGCATGCTGTTAATTTATAGGCAAATACATGCTTGGTTTAATATTCTAGTTATGTGCCCATTGTTTACCTTGAATAATATTACCCCTCCTTTGGAATATTTGAATGTGTGAACCTTGTTGCCCTAGCAAAAATATAATAGTAACATTTTGAAAATAAGTTCTTAATTGTATGCCATGCTTAGCATTGATTATGAACCCGGGGCAAGAAATTGCCCCAAACATCACTTTTATTCATGAGAAATTGATTCGGGCAGTCATGGTGGTAATGACTGGTGTATGTTGGATATGGCTATTTTATTTTCCCCAAAACCCTCAAATTGCTTATTTATCTGGGCGGATGGTTCGGGGGTATGGTGCAGGGATGCACGAGAGTGTGGTTTGTGGTAGAACCGTCCAGATACCATTAAGGACTGAATCTTGTCATGACCTCCCGTGTAAAACAAGTACAACCACAAGTCTGTAAAATACAACTTGGCTTAGTAAATTTACCGGACCCTGAAAGTCATCATCATGGCAGTAGTGCAAGTGGCGGCCTGGGTGGCAGGCTTGAATGGGACTCCCGCAAGTGGCGGCCTGGGTGGCAGGCTTGTGGGAGAAGTTCTCTTGCTATGCACTAGTAGTGTGAGTAGCCAGCTGCTAGGCGCATAGGAGGGGAACATCCCGCACAACTAATGGGTCCCACCACAAATGGGAGCAACCCATAGGGTGAGATGATGGGAGGGGCGAGGTATTTTGAACGGTTACTGTGATGGTTTGCTCAACCGCATGGCTAAGGAATCATGAGGGGCAACGAGTGAACTGTCTCTTGTGGGTAAAGTGTACAAACTCTGCAGAGTCAAAACTATTCGAATAGCCGTGCCCACGGTCAAGGGCGGACATGGGAACTTAACTAGATATAGTTCTATTTCAAAAACTTTGTGGGTGGGAATGGAAATGTGAAGGGCGAAGGACTGCCCTGGTTTGGAATTGTCCTGGGTGTCATCCCAGTGGTAAGTTAAGCGTATATAATGCTGAAAGATAAGCATATGGTGCAGATGCCATATATGGTGAACGAAAAATCTGTATCAGTATTAATGATATTGCATTCTTTCACACAATATGATTTGGTTCAAACTGCTAAGTCTCAGGAGATTTCTATATACCATAATTCAAATGCAGTTTATGGCAAAAAAAAAATAACCTAAGCCTCCCTTTGATAAGCCATGCATATTATTTAATTGCACTCTGTGTATTGGCTCGCGGAGCACGGGGTCGGAGTGCTCTCGCTTTTGCGACAAAATTCAGAATCAAGAATCACATCTCCGCCCCTCAGCAACAAGATTGGACAAGATGGCAAAGAAGATGAAGATGTCGAGGGTTAGGTCGCGAACCTCCAGTTGGCTGCCTGTGGGCATGTCCTGAAGGTCCCACCTGTGTGCTTCGTTCTTCCGCTGCTGCAATTTTATGATTTCGGCCTATCCGGCCCATGAGTAAGTTATTATTTTAATTTCGTTTCCGTATGATATGAATTTTGATATTCAGAACTGTAATCTGTGAGCACTATCTACTGATCCAGGGAATAGTGCGGTGGAATCACAGAGGAATCCGGATACTAATTTCTGGGTCCCTACAAAACACCATCATGCCAGCTTCCTTCTCGCCAAGATTGTCATGTTGAGACTGTTTATCTGCAAAAATGTTCTTCATTTCATCATGATCTTTGCGATGTACAAGCTGGGAGTTGCTCGTAGGTATCCCACCGCACTGAAGACAAGGTACATGATATAATTTGATAGTTCTCTTGAAACACCTCTAAAAATTCAAAACGAATTTGAATTCCCGTTTGTTTGCTTGAATTTGAGTTTTTGCCAAATTGGGAAATCTGTCCGATTTGCGCTTTCTCCTTTTGTCTCCCTGTCTTATTCCTTGGCTGGCGCCTTTTCTCCTTCTCCGCCTTCTCCCTATACTGGCCGGCCGAGCTGGCCAACCCCGCTGCAACCCTCCTTCGCCGTTCACACCGTGCCTCCTCTCTGGGTCTTTCCAGCTCGCCGGTGCACGCCTGCCACCCTGCTGTCCTTCCCGCCTTGAACCGTGCGCAGTGCTGGCTGCGAGCTCCCTGCCGCATTTCTTCACATCTCTCGGCCGACGCGCGCGCCCGTCGTAGCTGCTTCCGTCATCCCGCACGAGCACGGCCACAGACCGTAGTACCATCTCCGCCAGCACGCTTGCGATTCTCCTCGCCGAGCGCACCCCTCACCGCCTCACCCCTCCACACGCTGGTGTCGCCTGAGCCAGGTCACTGCTCCCACCACCTTACAGCGGCTTTAAAGCCCAATTGATTTCACAGAGCGCCTCGTGCACACCTCAATCGACCAGCCGAGCCACCCAATTGACCTCTCTCACACCACACTGCCGCCTTCGTGCTCCCCTGAGCCGGTAAGGCCGTTCGGCCATTCGTTTGCATTCGGCCAAAACTTTCCGATTGCTCGCCACCAGGGTTTAAAGTTTCGTTTTGAAAATAATTTCGGAGGGCAGCGAGATGAACGAAATAACGAAATTTCGTTCAAAATTCGGACGAAAAATTCAAAATACTATTTGAGTTTTGAACCTTAAAACTCAAGATAAATGACGCGTAAAGTGAGTTTTTATCACAACCTCTGCTTTGGTCCGGTGGTGGGGGGCTCTCTTCGAGTCCTGGTTTGTATCTTTTTATTTTTCCTGTGTGTGGGACCCACATGTCAATGCACCCTTCGTGAAAATACCGAAAAATGGGAGTAGCACCTGAGGGATCGATCCCAGGACCTGTGCTACAAACGTGGGGGGGCTTAGCCATTAGGCTAGAAGACAATACGCGACCAGCATTGGATTTCATGGTACTTTAAACCTTCATATTCAAACTTAAACGAATTATTTAGCCGAAATTTTTTTTCTCATTGGGTAATGAAACAAACGAAATTTCGGGAATTTCGGCAAAATTTCACCGAAATTGTGAACCCTGCTCGCCACCACAGCTTCCCTAGACCATTGCAAACCCAAAGCCACCCTCGTCAGACAACCTCTTGCACCCTACATCGCTCTCACCGTGAGCCACCGCCGCCACTTAGCCCTCACTGTGGACAGCCCGAATCAAGCATCTTCACCCAAACCCACCACCGCCTTGATGCTCCCTATGCTACGTAGATGGTTAAAATGGCCTCCCCCACGCTGAAGAGCCACTAGAGAACCCTAGTGCTGTAGTAGAGCCCGTGGTACCACCCCTCACCACCGACCACCACCGTCCATTCCTGAGCCTACCAAAACCCCAAAATGGAATCACCGTGGCCCAAGGAGTTAAATCGTGTCGTCTTTCGCCATCTTTGAGCCCGCTGGTGCCACTTTGACCGAGCCGTCGTCCCCTGTTTTGCCGTCGGAGAAGAAGAACCAGAAGTAGGAGTTAGGGGTAGCAGCATGGCATGATCCCGACCACCTGTGTGTCAGCCACTGGCGGGCTGTGCACGCACATGACTGGGTCATTTCGGCCACACGTTTGGGCCGAGCTGGTCGACTCAACAGGCCGATTTTGATTTAAAGCCGCGCGGGGCGAGCACAGTTTAGCACTGTTCATCTCAGGCTGCCCCAACACTGTGGATCACTGTAGCAAAACCATGTTCACCAAAACCCTAATTTCAAAACCCCGTGAATCCATTTCTGACCTCCATTTGGCCAAACCAAGTCCCGATAAAATCCAACCCATCCAATTTGGCTATATTGCAATTTTTCCTATTTATTTTATTTTATTTTCCTAACTTGATTAATTTTAAACACAAAGCTCTTATTATTTTATGTGTTTGTGCTAGCTCCAAAGTATTCCAAGGCGACCATCCAAGGACCGGATCTAGGCATTGAAGTGTAAAAGACAGCAGAGTTTGTAGAACAGTAAGGCAAGTTACCAGTTTTTGATCATAATGAATCCCACTGAATTTAAATTATTTAATTATAGTATTTACATTATTGTTATTTACACAATGTTATTTAATTAAAGTAAATGTTTAGAATGACATGTGAACTAGTTATGTCCCACCACCAAAAAATGCAATGTTTAATTTGAGGCTATATTCACCTTGACAATCTTAGCAATATTTAATTACTGTAAAAAATAATTGTAGATTGGTTCATCCAAATTATTTGTACTACCAAGTGACTTGGCATTTTACCAGTAGATTTATTTGAATAGTTCTAGGGTTAAGGATGTATCGAGGAAAGCCACTAGATAGTTAAAGTCCATGACCTAACCCTATGGAGAAGGCTTGGGATGGATTGGTAGCAGTGCCGTATAGCACTGGCACTACTACAAAAGAGGCTATACTGGATGGTTATATCACGAACGGTTCATATGGAACCGTTTGTGCTTAAACTATCACAGACGGTTTGTTCTAGTAACCGTCTGTGATACTTTCATAGACGGTTTTTAACATGAACCGTTTGTGATAATTGAGACATCACAGACGGTTCGTATAACAAACCGTCTCTGATAATGTACTACAGAAGCTACTGAGATGAGAGACAAATTCAAGGCAAATTTATTACAAAAGTCCCAAAAAAGATATTCCTAGATCTTAGTCTTCTGGGCTTCATATGCTTTTTCTTCGACTTTTGGAGTTGGAGGATCAGCAGCTGAGTTCTCGAATGCCGTGAAGTTTGCTCTTGCCCTGTGCACTTCCTCCTCTAGCACGGTCCATAATCTCATAGAGGATGCCATGATAAGCTTCCTCAGAATCAGCTGCTTCTGCTTGATCGGCAAGGTTATCCATGTGTCTCTCCACTGCCGCAAGAGTTTCTTCCGCTTTGTGAACATTGCAGAGAAGAACGAGGCTGAGGGTAGTTTCCCTTTGCTGAGCGACAACGAGACACCTCTGTTAACGGCAGATGATGAGGTCCAGCTGACGGATGGAAGCGAGTCGAGGAAGGAGAGCAGGGCGAGAGTGAGGAGCTGCTCCAGACGTAAATTGTTGGCCACCTGTGTAAGGTTGCGACCGAACAACTCATAATGGATAGATGAGAGAAAGGAGATCAAAAGAATATTAGATGCCATTATTGAGAAATCTGGTGAAGAAGATGAGAGGACAGTTTAGAAGAGCTGGATTAGGGCACGCATATTTAAGCATTATCATAGACGATTCATATACCAAACCGTCTCTAATATTAATATCACAGACGGTGCGTATTCCAAACTGTCTCTGATATTGACTTATCACAGACGGTTCGTATTCCAAACCGTCTCTAATATTGACTTATCACAGACGATTCGTATACCAAACCGTCTCTGATATGTGCATTATCACAGACGGTTCGTATAACAAACCGTCTCTGAAAATGACATGTCACCGATCCGTAGTGTATACCCTAGGATTTCAATCTCACCCGTCCATTCACTCCACATCGAATGGCAGGCACCAGTTCCTCCCACTGCTCAGCACTTATTAATAACTCCTATCTACCTTCCCACTGCTCGGCCCTTTGCTCCCCATCTACCTTTCCACCGGTAGTCATGCGTGAGTTCATCCACTAGCTAGCTTCCTGCATCCTCCCCTTCGCTGTGAGCTAACGTCTCCGTCGTGGCACCATGGCAGGCTGGGCAACACACTCTTGTCGTAAGTGTGTCTTCTTTAGCCTCACTGTCGTGCCACGAAGGGTTCGTTAGCTTGTTATCCTATAATAGAATGTTGTTGTGCTTGCCTATGTATTTGCTTGTTCCTCGACGACACCGACTACTGCTATGAGCTAGCGCCTCCGTTGTGGCACAACGGTAGGATGGACAACACACTCTTGTCATATAGAGTGAACTATCACAGACGGATTGTGGTATAAACTGTTGGATCGAAATCGGCGACAGAGGGGGGGTAATGTCGCTCTTTTAAAACTTACCCCCTAACGTACTCTACTAAAAGAATCCCCTCCAATAGCTATGAAAAGCTATGAAGAAGTCAATTCAGATTCTCTGCAACCTTGAGCGCACAGAAGAAATAAACACGGCAAGAAGGAAATCAACTCATATATTCCCTACAATCCCATACATGCTTGGAATGATCAAGAACTCATGTCTCTGTCCCTCAAGAACTCACATACACAAAGGGGACAACTCTCTGTGTTCTCCAACAGCTCTCACCAACTAAAGCATAAAGAGAATACACAAAGCAAAAGCCCTAATCACTCACTCAAACCCTAAAATCCATGCATACAACCAGGAATCCTTTCCTATTTATAGCCTTCGGCTAATGGGTCTCCAACCCGTTACGCCCGCTAAATCCCGAATGGAACCGCTTCCACCTGTGCAGCCTTGCGCTTTTACCGAAACGCCCCTCGTGCACCTTCCGGGAAGCTTCCTCATGTCTTACCGTCCAAGCATCGCAACCACCTTGAGTCTCCACCGTCTTCGACACATCCGACCGTTCTGACGTCGACACCGCCTGTGCCTAGTCCGGTCACCTCGTGTCTCGCCACGACTTTGCCTCAACGTCCTGCAGCCATCACAGACAAGAAACACATCAAATAGCGCCGCTCGACACATATAAGCATAAATAGCATCAATGAAACAAACTTACGCATGAAAGAGCCCAAACCTGTCGAATCAAGAGAATAAGCATCCTAAGCTCATACGACCAAGTTTGACCAAGTCCGACCGAACCGATTGCACCACGCAATGATAAGGCACGAACCTCACAAACCAAACTCGACTTTCCTAAAACTGATGTCAATTACTCATCACACACTCGGGGGTCACCTCCACATGGTCCATCAATCTCCCTCTTGATGAGTATATTGACAAACCCAGAAAAAGCACAAAGTTGAGTTTGTTTTGAAAATGAAAAGAGAGTCAAACAAGGCCCAAAGGAAGACAATGATGCTAATGACCAAGTCGACAAGGAGCAAAAGAAAGAGCAAGTTGTCCTCAAAAGCTCCAAGAAAATCCCAAATGGCTTTTTCTCCACTATTCTCCCACTTTTGGCAATAAACACATCAAGGATGCAAAAGAGAGAATATAACATGATGTTGGATGAAATGGCTGAAGGTTGTTTATTTGAAGCATTTAGAGCTATGAAGAGTATCCAAAATGACCATATGAGAATTACATCAAGCCATAACACATAAACATGCTATCTAGATCATGACAAGATATATATAAGCCAGCTAAACCAATGAAGTCACAATCTGAAATTTTAGTGCAAATTCTTAACATGTCAAGTCATCCATGATCATAGTCTAGCTAGAGGTATCCAAGGATAATGCAAACCATGTCAATAAGCTAAGCGAAACCAAGAAGCTAGTATTGAGTCAATTTAGAGTGCTACACGCTCAAGAATGAAACAATTGTTCAAGTACTTGGTTCATTTTGTAGGTTAAGCAAATTTGAGCACAAGTGACATATTTTCTTTAGAAGCTCATGGTCGTTTCCAACCAAAATTTTAGTCATATGCTAGATCTCAAACCTTATGCGACTACTTCAAGCTAGAAGCTTAAGAAGATAGTCTTGGTCATCCAAAACTCCCCCTGAGTTCATGCCTAGTGCAATGACAAGCAGTCTCATGAGAGAGAATTGGTGAGATTAGTTCTTTCGCACATAAGAGATCTTTTTGCATTCATAAAAGGTTGTACTAACTTATGCAACATCAAGAACTAGCATAGCTCAATCTAAAGCTCAACAAAGATTCAAGACTCAACTTAGCCTATTTGACATGGCATGAATCATAAAAGGATAACTAGAGAAAGACTAGTCTCGAGAACTAACATAACGAGTTTCAATTTAAGTTGAGCAATTTTAATTAACTTACCATGGCAAAAGCTAGTCTACACATATGAAGTCATGATAAATCTAGCAAATAAGCACTAGCCATGGCAAGATGTATTATAAACATGTCGTGAAAGGATAATAATCAATGCTCCATGCAGTTATATTACAATGCAGAATGCTGAAATGCAAGAAAATACAACTCCCCCTCAACATGTGATGCAGCTTTTAGTTCAAGTTGAGTTATGTCAATATTAAGCTCCAGAAGCTCCCAAATGAACTCCCCCTGAACCAAAGCAATAAAATCGAGAAGCTGGGAAAGAAATCAGAAAAGGCAGTCCTTAAAGCATAGATAAGATATAGAGGATACTATGGCTCAGACTGACTCTCATCTACCCCACATGATTCCAGGACTATCAGCTGATCATCTAACACACTAAGGAGCAAACACGTACCCCGTCTACCCGAGGGTGGCCCAACCCTCACTAGAACCTATAAGAAGTGAGTGAGCTCAACCTAGTGAGAAGAGAAACAGCTAATAAGTAGCATCCTAGAATCACAAAATAAGAGTAAAAAGTCTAAACAACTAGACAAGAGAAGCACTCTAATCTATGCTAGGAGGACTAACCCAATGCACCCGTATGCAATGCAACAGAAAGGAGTAAGTGCATAATAAATAAGATAAAACATGAAGCACAGAACTCCCCCTCACAACAGTCCATAAGGACAAACCACCCCAAGCTCTCCCCACAGAGCTGAAAACCTAGAGCTATCCAAAGGCTTGGTAAAGATATCAGCCAACTGGTGGTCACTCTCCACAAATTGGAGCACTATGTCACCCTTCTCTACATGAACTCGAAGGAAGTGATATCGGATATCAATGTGCTTGGTCCGAGAATGCTGCACTAGGTTCTTAGCAATGTTAATCGCAGAAGTGTTATCACAAAAGAGTCGAACACTGTCGATAACTAACCCAAAGTCCCGCAGGGTCGAGACCATCCAAAGTACCTGGCTGCAGCAACTGGCGGAAGCAACGTACTCAGCCTCTGCGGTGGACTGTGCAACACCGGACTGCTTCCTCGAAGACCAAGAGACGAGAGAAGTGCCAATGAATTGGCAAGTGCCAGAAGTGCTCTTCCTATCTATCCTACAGCCAGCAAAGTCTTCATTCGAGTAGGCTCTCAAGGAAAGACAGGACGAGAAAGAGTACCAGATACCATAGTCAATGATAGCTCGAAGGTACCGAAGGATGCGCTTCACCGCCTGGCGGTGAGATACGCGAGGAGAAGCCTGAAACCGAGCACAAAGTCACACAGCGAAGTGTATGTCTGGTCTCGAGGCAGTGAGGTACAAGAGGGAGCCAATCATGCTGCGATACTCCTTCTAATCAACTGGCTCGCCGTCCTCATTTGGGTCAAGTGTAGCGGATGATGCCATGGGAGTTGACACCGGCTTGCCATCACTCATGTCAAAGCGTTTCAGGAGGTCACGAGTGTACTTGCCCTGATGCAGGAAAGTACCCTCCCGAATCTGCTTAATCTGGAAGCCAAGGAAGAAGGTCAACTCGCCCATCATACTCATCTCAAACTCGGTGCTCATGACATCCGAGAACTGTGAAACAAGAGTATGAGAAGAGCCGCCAAAGATGATGTCATCCACATAAATCTGGACAAGCAGAAGGTCAGCACCATGCCGACGAATGAACAAGGTCTTATCCACCTTACCCATCTCAAAACCATGACTCAACAAATAGGACTTAAGCCTCTCATACCAAGCTCTAGGGGCCTGCTTAAGTCCATCAACGCTTTGGAAAGCTTGAAGACATGGTTTGGGTATTTGGGGTTCTCGAAACCTGGAGGCTGTCTCACATAGACTTCTTCCTCAATAAAGCCATTGAGGAAGGCACTCTTAACATCCATCTGGTAAAGCTTGAAACCCTTAGAAGCTGCAAAAGCAAGCAGAATTCTAATGGCTTCAAGTCTAGCTACAAGGGCAAAGGTCTCCTCGAAATCTAGACCCTCAACCTAGGAGAACCCCTGAGCTACCAGTCTAGCCTTGTTCTGAATGAAAACCCCATCCTCACTCTGCTTGTTCTTGAACACCCACTTAGTCCCAATAACATTGTGACCTCGAGGGGGCTCAACAAGTGACTAGACCTTGTTTCTCTCGAAATTTTCTAACTTCTCATGCATGGCATTGACCCAAGACTCATCAGAAAGAGCATGACAAACGTCCTTGGGCTCAAAAGAGGCAACAAAGGTAGAATGGAGACAGAAATGAGACATGCCAGATTTTGAGCGGGTGACTCGCTCAAAAAGGTCTCCAATAATCTGCTCAGAAGGATGGTCTTTTTGGATATGTCGGGGAGGTCCTGGATGAGATAAAGAAGTGGCCTCTACCTCATGAGCTGATGAGGTAGGAACAGAGCCACTAGCTCCAGAAGAAGCAGAAGGCATGGGCTGATCGCCTGGAGGTGCAGTGGAAGACGGCACCTTGGGTGGAGGATGAGGAACTGGATCGGGTAAACAACCCTCATTTCCATCATCCTCATCATCCACAAAGATGGGCTCGGACTGCTCTAAAGAACCTAAGATATCGGGCCTAGTCCCTGGACTGGCCTCGTCAAAGGTCACCTCACAGGTCTCTACCATCTTGCTAGACTCGCAGTTCCAGACCCTATACGCCCGCGAAGAAGTCGAGTAACCTAGAAAGATCCCAACACAAGATCGTGACTCGAACTTGTCTAGATTCCCGGACTTCAAAATGAAACACTTGCAACCAAACACACGAAAATGAGAGACACTGGGCTTTCGCCCATATCTCAACTCATAAGAAGTGCGATGCAAGTGTGCCCGAAGAAACACTCTGTTCGAAACATGGCATGCGGTCGCAATGGCCTCAGCCCAAAACTTCCTAGGTGTAGAATACTCATCGAGCATCGTCTTGGCCATCTCGACCATGGTACGGTTCTTCCTCTCCACAACGCCATTCTGCTGTGGGACATGCGGAGAAGAGAACTGGTGCTCTACACCTATCTCATCGCAAAACCTTTCAAAGTAGGAATTCTTGAACTCCGTGCCATTGTCACTACGGATCGCTCGTAAGGCACCCGGGAGCTCAACAGAAAGAACGTCTCATCCTTCGAGGCTTAGAAAAACACCCAAGAGTACCTCAAGAAGTCATCGACCACGACAAGAACATACCACTTCCCTCCTGCTGACTGCACTCGAGCCGGTCCAACCGTGTCCATGTGGAGCAGCTGTCCTGGTGCATCGGTCATAGTCACTGTGACCGGAGGATGAGAAGCGGCAACCATCTTGCCGTGCCGGCAAGGAGCACAAACAATATCTTTGACCATCTTGAGTTTCGGCAGACCACGAATGAGATTGTGGCCGCTAACTCGGGTCAAATGGTCAAATCCAATATGACCAAGTCTCCTATGCCAGAAGGTAAGATCACGGGATTCTGAAGCGACGAAACACCGGAGAGGATCACCAGAAGACTCAGAAAAATCAGCACGAAAGATCATCCCATAACGAGAAATCCCACAAACCAGACTACCCAAAGAATCAAGAATTTTGCAAGCGTTTCTCTTAAAGCTCACCTCGAAACTGTCATCAGTAAGCTGAGAGACTAAAAGCAAATTATACTGCAGCTTACTAACCAAGGCAACATCTTTCAAAATAAAAGACTCATTAACACGCACTGTACCTTTGGCGATGACGCGCCCAGACGAAGCGTCTCTGAAGGTGATCGTCTCATCACCTAGAGCACGAGCTAGGGAAGAGAACCAACGAGAGTCTCCGGTCATGTGCCGAGAACACCCGGAGTCAACGAGCCAAACCTCTCTCTTCCCTACCTGGCGAACCTGAGTCAACAAGAGAGTAAAGTCTCAGTATTGGGGTAAATCAAGAGTGATTTTGGCACCCAATACTGAGTAACACGTCGAGTAGAAAAAGTAGCCACACACGACTGACCTCTATCTACCCTACGCTCTCTGTCGCTCAAAGAAGCAGAAGGTCCACGAGCAGACCTTGAGCTGTTGTTGGATCCGACTACTATGGGAGAGCGAGTCGGAACACCAGCAATATGCTGATCACCCCGCGGGTAGCCATCTCGACTGGGGAAACGAGATCTACCCTCAGAACAGCGGAAGTCACGACCAAAGGGAGCATGAGGATGAAAACCAGAAAACTCGGAAAAACCAAGTCCTCGATGCTGCCCAAACCTATCAGAAGTACCTGAAGCAAACTTAGACCTCGTGTTGGTCTTAGGTGAACTCAAGGTCTGGGGCTGACCCTGAATACGCCTAAGAGCCTCAACATGGTCTCTACGCGCGATCTTGGCGTGCCTGAAGCATCGATCGATCAAGTGTTCATCCTTCTGACAGAAGGTGCAATGATACTTCACCTTCTGAGAGGTAGAAGTAGCATGATGAGGCTTCGCCTTCTGAGAGGCCGAAGCAGCAGGTGGAATCACCTTGCTGTCAGAAATCCCTTGGACAAAGCCTGCTGACTTGAATTGAACTTTCTCAGATCTGGGCTCGACCTCGATCACACCTGCGGCTATAGGTCTAAGCACGGCAGGTGGATGCTTCCTCATGTCCTCATAGAAATCGTATCCTAGACCCTGATTGAATCTGCAAATCTTAGATTGGTCTAGAATAAGATTAAGCTTCTTCTTGCCTCGTACAAATCTCTCGAGAGTGTTCATAAGATACTGACACTCCCGAAAGAGAGGTGCAAGAAGAGCAGGGGGAAGAAGGAACAACAGAAGGTAAGGGAGTAGAAGAAGAACCAATAGTAGAGGAACGAATGGCTTGTGCACGCACAGCTGACTCGGAAGGGACAGTCCCACTGCTAACCAATTGGTTCACGTCGTTAGGCGTCTCTACCAAACCCTCATGCTTCTTCCCAACAGCACACACATTACAAGCAAGAAGTGGCTTCTCTAGAAGGTCCTTAGTTAGCTTCACACACTTTTCGTGCAATGCAATCAAGTCAGATTTTAGTTTGTTACAATTAATGCATGGTGAGCTAACAGGGTCCTTAGAAGCATATTGAGCCAATCTGTTGTTGTCATCAACTAATTCTTGAAACTGTTTGGAGACAGCTTCAAGCTCAGCAGTAAGCTTGGGACAATTCACACATGAAGCAACAGGCTCAAGAAGAAAAGCTTGTGATTCAGCAATTTTAGGATCTGCCCATTTTAGGTTCATCTTCAAATTATTGCAATTTTCACAAGTCTCAGGCAGATCGAGAAGCATGGTATACAAACCTCTAAAAGTGTTGTCCTTATCCTCACATGAGGTGCAAGATATAGTCTCGATAGTAGTAGATGAAGGAGGAACTACCCTATTCATCTCAAGTTCAGCAAGAAAACTAATGTTCTCCACCTTAATCATGTCGAGCTCATAGGACACTATCATGCAAGGTCCTTAGCTTCTCCATGTCATCCAGCAAAGTAGTACATACATCACAATCATCACGGGAGGGAGCAGATCTAAGTGAAGTAAGCTCCCGTGACAAGCTCTCTACTTCCTTCTTCAACTCGCTAACCCTAGCTCTAGATGTAGCATGGAATTTGCCTAGCTTAAGAAAATCATCATTAAGCTGGTCGTATGAAGGGTATACCTCGTCGGAGTCGGAGTACAGCTCGCTGTCGCTGATCTCGCCCTCAAGGGCCATGAAGCACATGCCAGAGAAGTCGTCGCCACCCTTGGGGTCTTCGTCACCCGTCCCGTCGTCGTCGCTCCATCCCTCCACCTCACTGAGGTTGAGGTCGTCGAAGGCGGTGAGGACGCGGTGGAAGAGCTTCTTGGCTTTGCCAAGGTCGAAGAACTTATTCTTTCCTTGGGTTTGAGCAAAGGGCTTCTTGTTGCGGTTCTTGTCGATGTAGTCGTTCTTGCTCACAACACCGTAGTCACCCTTGCCCTTTCCCAGCTTGGGGCAGTTCGCTTGAATGTGGTTGGGGCCACCACACTCAAAGCAGATCACGGGTCCTCCTCTCTTTCCGTCCCTCCTCCTCTTGTAAGCATGGGAAAATTTTCTCGCTAGGAGGGCTAACTGGTCATCTGCAAGCTGCTCTAACTGATCATCAGTCACGTCATAGAGAGCAGCAAGCGAGAATTCACAAAGCGAATCAGAAGAAAGATCAGGAGCTGAAGTGGGATCGGTGACTAAAGCCATCGACTGCGACTTCGACTTGTGAGAGACAATGTCAATCTCGTGAGTCTTGAGGCGTGAGTACAACGCGTCAAGAGTCAAAGTCGAGAGGTCGGTGGTGTCCTTGATGGTAGTCACCTTCATCTCCCAAACCAGCAAATCAAGAGCCGCGAGCATCTGACAAGAGTTGTCCGAGTCGGGGTATGTGAGACCGACCGCTCGGAGGTTGATCAAGATCTTGTGAAAGCGAGCGAAGCACTCATCCAAGGACTCGCCAGCGAGCATTTCAAACTTGTTGTAATCTCGCTTGATCTGGTCCTGTCGAACCGTCTTAATCTGGGTGGTGCCCTCATGGTATGCATCGAGGGTCACCCAGATGTCGAAGGCCGACGTAAGATCAGAGATGCGATCAAACTTGCTTCTGCTCAACCCCTGGATTATGATGTTCCTTGCCTTCGCATTTGCCTCAACATCATGCATGTTTCCAGCGTTGATGTTCTCATTGGCAGGAACAACATACCGTACTTTGACCTTACGCCAAATGGCGTAGCCCTGAGCCTAGATGTAGGTCTCCATCCGGCTCTTCCAGAAGGGATAGTCGATCCCACCAAAGACCGGGGGCTTGGTCAAGTACTTACAGAAGAAATAAACACGGTAAGAAGGAAATCAAAAAGGCCAAAATTTGACCAAAAGACAGTGGACACCACAAGAAACCATAAGGAAGAAAGAAGAACAGAACCCCAGAGAGAAACCAAGAGCTAGCGCAAAACGCAGAGGGGCCGGTCTAACTTTAATGCACTGGGCGGTCAGACTTGAATGCGCTGGGCGGTTAGACCACCGTTCCCAGTCCGGTCTGACCGGTCAATTGCCGCTGGTCAGACCGCTGGCCATATACCGGTCTGACCGCCCCAAGAATTCCGGTCTAACCGGCCTACGAAGTTCAGACAGGGGCAGAGAACAGAAGCGCATGACAGCCACTCTGAAAATACTGAAACTTGTAGATTTTGGGAAAATGGAGCAGACCTTCTTTTCTCCTCTGGAGAAAGGACCAAGAGCATAAACCAAATACTCACAAGACCTTAGAAATCAAAAAGATTTACCAATTGGACATGAAAAGGGGATTTAGGCCATCATCTAATAAATACAGAGAGAAGCACCAAAATTCCAATTCCCCTTCAAACTTTGATCCTTTGCTCATGAAATTTCGAGATTGTCTGAGCAATAGCCTTAGGACTTCAAACCTCACTCCAGGGCACAATCAATTGAAGGGAAAAAGAGAATCACACCAAACCCTAGAAATGGTAAACAGTGAAGAACATGAACGCTGGAGAAGGATCCTAAAATCAAACACTTAGCTCTAGGATTTTGGCTGACCAAAAGGTCTAGAAATGCAATTCCATCACAGAGCAACCCATTTTGGACCTTCTTAGCAAGAACCAACTCAAGAACGAAAAACTCATAAGTCAACCAGTGAGAGCATCGAAGGCAAAAACAACAGAGAGTCAGGAACTCAATCAAACTCAAACAAAGCCATCTCAGATTGATATTGAGGATGAGAGATACATGATTACAAGGAGTATCAACTCATATCATCCCTACAATCCCATACATGCTTGGAATGATCAAGAACTCATGTCTCTGTCCCTCAAGAACTCACATACACGAAGGGGACAACTCTTTGTGTTCTCCAACAGCTCTCACCAACTAAAGCATAAAGAGAATACACAAAGCAAAAACCCTAACCACTCACTCAAACCCTAAAATCCATGCATACAACCAGGAATCCTTCCTATTTATAGCCTTTGGCTAACGGGTCTACAACCCGTTACGCCCGCTAAATCCCGAATGGAACCGCTTCCACCTGTGCAGCCATGCGCTTTTACCGAAATGCCCCTCGTGCACCTTCCGGGAAGCTTCCTCGTGTCTTGTCGTCCAAGCATCGCAACCACCTCGAGTCTCCGCCGTCTTTGACACATCCGACCGTTCTGATCTCGACACTGCTTGTGCCTAGTCTGGTCACCTCGTGTCTCGTCATGACTCCGCCTCGACGTCCTGCAGCCATCACAGACAAGAAACAAACTTACGCATGAAAGAGCACAAACCTGTCGAAGCATCCTAAGCTCATACGACCAAGTTTGACCAAGTCCGACCGAACCGATTGCACCACGCAATGATAAGGCACGGACGTCACAAACCAAACTCGACTTTCCTAAAACTGATGTCAATTACTCATCACACACTCATGGTCACCTCCACATGGTCCATCATAAACCGTCTATGAAGGACTATCACAGACGGTTCTATATACCAACCGTCTATGATACTTGCCAATCACAGACGGTTGGTAACTAGAACCATATGTGATGTGTGGGTATCACAGACGGTTGGTAACTAGAACCATCTGTGATGTGTAGGTATCACAGACGATTTTTGGTTCGAGCCGTCTATAATAGTTTTCTTCACAGACAGTTCTAGTTACAAACTATCTGTGTTGTCTTTATCATAGACGGCCCACAAACCGTCTGTGATAACCTTCGATTATCACTGACACATAAATACAGACGGTTTGGAAAACTGTTTGATGACTGTTCCGAACCATCTGTGATGGCCTATTTTGTAGTAGTGTGGGGATCTGGATTGTGGATCTTCATGAGTTGCTTCTTCTGGAGCTTCTCCTTGCTCATCACTTCTTCCAGTTGCAGTGGCAAGTCCCTTTAGTTTTTTGGCTCCGATGTGTGCGCACACATCCATGCTGATTTCTTCTTTCATGGGAATGTTTAGATCCGGTATGCCCTTTACTAAAGGTGTCATACTGATGCCAGGTCTCAACTGGCTCCCCTTCTGGTTCTTGGGAACTTCAGTGATCGGCTGTGGCAAGTCCTTCTTATCCTTCTTCACCAGACATCCCCGGTTACTTAGGATTCGTGGGGCCAAAGTTCTTGTCCTTTTATTCTGAGGCATCTGGACAGGATTAGGGATACATTCTACTTTCTTTGGTATTTCAACCCTCTCCAGTGCATTGCGTGCAAGCACATGCGACTTGGTCACGCTCTTCAAATGGCTAAAATGATCAGACAGTTGATCTCCTAATGCTTGCAAATCAATGATCTTCTAGACTTCTCTATTTGTTTCACTAGTGCGCAAGTCATGTGCATGGATTCCTATGGCTTGCCACGTAATTTCCTGATATTTTTCATCAAGGGGTTGATTTCCTCCCCCTAATGTTGGGAAATTATTCTCATCAAATATGCAATCAGCGAAGCGGACTGTATGCAAATCTCCTGTCATGGGTTCTAAATACCTGATTATGGATGTTATCTCATAAACAATGTATATCCTAGTCTTTTAGAGATAACCCATTGCAGTATGTTGTGGAGGGGGTATAGGTACATAAACCTTGCATCCAAACCTCTGGAGATGAGAAATTTTCGGTGCTGACCCTTGCGCGAGTTGCATAGGTGAATGGATGTTGTAGGCTGATGGTCTAAAGTTGATGAGATTTGCTGCAAGTAGGACTACGTGTTCCCAACACGTAGCTGGCAAATTACAAATCTACAAAAGTTGTTGAGCAATAAATTTGATTCTCCTGATTAATGCCTCCGCTAAACCATTCTGTGTGTGGACATGCGGTACAGAATGCTCGACTGTAATTCCCATTGCCATGCAATAATCATCAAATGCCTTTGAAGTAAATTCTCCGGCATTATCCATTTTGATGGACTTTATATGATGATAGGGAAAAATATTTCTGATGCAAATTATCTACGAGATCAGCTTTGCGAAAACATGGTTTCTCGTAGACAATAAACATACGTACGACTATTTCGAGGAAGCATCGATGAGTACCATGAAATATTTAAATGGCCTTAAAAGTGGCTGAATAGGACTACAAATATCTCCTTGGATGCTATCCAGGAATGTAGGGACTTCAATCTTCACTTTCAGCATAGAAGGCCTAGTAATTAGTTTCCCGGTGGCACGTGCAAGGCACACAAAATCTTCATGATTTGGGAATTTCTTTACATTAATATTATGTCCTTGGAAATTGTTGATTATATTTCTCATCATTCTAAGACCGAGGTGGCTTAATTTGTCATGCTAGAGACAGAAGAGTTCAGAGCTTCTAAATACTATCTTCAAGGCAGTATAGGCTGCAGGTGCCTTGATGTTGGTGTAGTATAGCCCAGTTTCTAATGAGAAAGTTTTTCTAAGACCCTTTTTTCATTTGCTGCGCGCTTCGTAATGAGCAGGTATTCCTTACCGTACTCTTCTTCGGTCTCAACGTGGAAACCGTTAGCGCGAATATCCTTAAAACATAGGAGAGTTATAGTCGATTCTGGGTACAACAAGGCTTCTTGAATGACCAAAGTTGTGCCCATTGGGAGTATAATTGTGACTCTTCCTAAACCTATTATACATGCATCGCTACTGGCGATTGTTGTAAGGCTACCAGTATTCTTACAAATCGACTGAAAATACTTTGTCTCTCTTAAGATCATATTCGTTGTGCCGCTGTTGGCTAAGCACACTTCCTGTCAGGCACCCAGATTTTACAATCCGGATTCCTCTGTGATTCCACCGCACTATTCCCTGGATCAGTAGATAGTGCTCACAGTTACAGTAATGGATATCAAATTTCATATCATGCGGAAGCTAAAGCAAATTAATAGACTTACTCATGGGCCGATTAGGCCGAAATCAATAAATTGCAGCAGCGGAATGAAGCACACCGGTGGGACCTTCAGGACATGCCCACAGGCAGCCAACTGGAGGTTCACGACCTAGCCCTTGACATCTTCATCTTCTCTGCCAGCTTGTCCAATCTTGTTGCTGAGGCGAGGTGATTTGATTCCTGATTCTAAATTTTGTCGCAAAAGCGAGTTTGAGCACTCCAATCCCGTGCTCCGCGAGCCAATACATAGAATGCAAATAAATAGTATGCATGGCTTAACAAAGGAGAGGCTCGGGTTATTTTATTTGCCAAAAATCGCTTTTGGTAGCATTATCATGATTTAGTTATAGTATTATTGTTGTTACCTAATCTCCACACAACAATTGCCATAATTGACTTAATCCACCAAAATACCACCGATCTCTTTCTTTCTATATTGATTATTATCTAACCCTCGAAACAATGAGCGACATCATGTAATTATTCCACCGATCATACAATCCCTATATGGTTTGCTGTCTAAAACTCTAAACAGCGACAATCATCAATTATACAATCCACCAATCAATTGCTGCCAAATCCCCAATCAGCGAGTATCATAATCTATATAATCCACCAAGCGATTGCTGCCTAAAACTCCGAATAGGTAGTGTCATCCTTTATGTAATATCACTTAATTAATCCACCAATATCTTTTGTATCCTAATCCCTAACAATCCAATCCTTTTTGTTATTGATCCACAGCCATATTTTTCCCTCCCAATTATCAACCTTATTATCCATTATCCATCTCTAACTACTTCACTATTGTACCTCCACCAAGAATATCATTGATCAAGTCTACGAATCGCTAGTATACATCCACCAAGAATATCATTGATCAGATCTAGGATTCTCTAATAAATATCCACCAAGAATATCATTGATCAGGTCTATGATTCACTAATATATATCCACCAAGAATATCACTAATCAAGAATTATACTCCAATACTTGTATTATTTCTCCAAATTCCTGAAAATTCAATTAGGTCATTTATCTAGCCTATCTATTCAGCTGGTCCCCACTAATTTATTTCTCCCAGAACCCACACTAGCATTTCCTTTTCATGATCGACCTGAATCCACCAATACCTTTATGTGCATACTAAAAACATCCATCTCCTTTACTCACAACCCTGTTTATTTCACCCATATTTTAGTTTGTAAGATTAGTAATGCCACTATTTGAAATACAATATATAAAATTTCCTGAGACCTAGCAGCTTTGGAACAAATCATAATGCTCAAGGAATACTAACATGATTTTCCATACATATGGCATCACATCATATGCCTAATATCACCATAATTTTTCTATACATATGGCATCACACCATATAACATCTTTCAGCGTTATAGCCGCTTAACTTACCACTGGGACGACACCCAGGACAACTCAAATCAGGGCTTTCCGCTACCCTCCACTTTTCCATCCCACCCACAAAACATTTTGAAATAGAACTATATCTAGTTAAGTTCCCATGTCCGCCCTTGACCGTAGGCACGTCTATTCGAATAGTTTTGACTCTACAGAGTTTGCACACTTTACCCACAAGAGACAGTTCACTCGTTGCCCCACACGATTCCTTAGTCATGCGGTTGAGCAAACCATCACAGTAACCGTTCAAAGTACCTCGCCCCTTCCATCATCTCACCCTATGGGTCGTTCCCACTTGCGGTGGGTCCCATACGTTGTGCGGGATGTTCTCCTTCTGAACGCCTAACAGTTGGCTACCCACCCTGCTAGCACGCCACAGCAGAACCTCACCCTCCGCGGGTGTCCCATTCAAGCCTGACACACAGACAGCCGCTTGCACCACTTCACTCCTCCACTGATGATGATGACTTTCAGGTTCCGGTAAATTTACTAGGCCAAGTTGTACTTTACAGACTTGTGGTTGCACTTGTTTTACATAGGAGGTCGTGACAAGATTCAGTCCTTAGGGTTATCTGGGCGGTTCTACCACAAATCACACTCTCGTGCACACCTGCACCATACCCCCGAACCATCCGCCCAGACATATAAGCAATTTGAGATTTTTGGGAGTATAAAATAACCATATCCAACATACACCAGTCATTATCACCATGACTGCCCAACCACATTTTCTCATGATTAAAGTGATGCTTGGACGTTCTTACTCCCACAAATATCGAAGCAAAACTAAGCATAGTATATAATTATGGACTTATTTTCAAAAGGTTACTATTATAATTTTCCTAGGGCGACAAAGTTCTCATGTTCAAATATTCCAAAGGAGGGGCAATATTAATCAAGTTAGATAATAGGCATTTAACTAGAATTCTAAATTAAACATGTATTTGAATATAAAATAACAGCATGCAATTTGATAATTTAAACAAAAGTAATTTGCAAAAAGGTAGGTTCAACATAATCAAAGTATTGACTCGCCTGGCGCGGTTTACCGCGGTCTTGGGTTCACACCATGCTTTCTCTTGAGCTTTTGGTCTCTATCTCCACTTCGAGCTTGATCTCGCTGGATCCACTGAATCTTCATGACCCCATTTTCTAATTACGTGTCAAACGACTGAATCCAATAAAAGCAAATAACTCAAAAGATCCGAATAAATCCGAATAAACTTAATTTAGTTCTATTATGAGTTAAGGAGTGATTGGGTGATTTGAGGTGGGGTCGGTAATAGAATACGATGGCTTGATCTTTTTATTAGCAATCTCTTTTATTATTTTTAACAATTGGCGACCCATGGGTCCTTTTTAATAGACCTATGGCGCTATACTTTGGTAGGATGTTTAGTTTATGATGCTCTGAGAGTTGAGGGCCATTGATGCTTTATGTACATGCTTTTATTATCTTTTACGATTTTAACTTTCATCAGGACCTACCCTTGTGGACCTCACTTTACATTTCATCTTTCATTTTCAATTGAAACCACCATCAAGATCTTAATCGTGGGTGACCTGCTAATGATAGGGATTAGACTTTTATAGGGCTGTTGGACGACATACAAGATTTTAACCCACCTGTTGGTTAGCTTCTTATGTAAGCTCTATGTCTTTCTAGCTTATCTCTCACGAAAAGATTATTGATTTAAAATAAATACTTTGATTTAATTCCTGGCAATGCAGTGATCCATTTGCTTGCCTTCTCTAGTTATTACTTATTCTGAGTAGCATTGCTTATCTTTAGTTTATACAACCCTGTGTCGACAAACAATTGTTTAATAACTAATCTCTAAGTACATATAATTCTAGTATTCGAAATCTAAAGCTTATTCGCATGTTTACTTTTACCTAGACTATTTTGTATTAATTCTTTATTTGTGCATTAAGGCCCAATGTCAATACATACTCTTATTAGTGCACAAACCGTGTACGATTTAACTGTTAAAAATATTTCAAAATAAATATTGATAATACATTTTAGCATCCTGAATTGTTTACCAAACCTTATGGTCATACAACTTATTCAAAATTGACTTTTCCAATATTCTTATTTTATTAAAACCTTATTTGATTTTCCCAAAGTTATTCCCATTACTTATCACATACAGATATACTCATAACTAGATTAGATGCCATTACATTTTATTTGAGTTTATGCCAGTTATTTGTACTAGTTGCTATTTTGAGAGGACTTTCATAACTTTTAATTACCTAAGTTCATACAATGTATACATAAGGCATATTTTAATTTAGGGAATAAACTAATTTGTCACGCTTCTTTTACTTAAGTTCCAATGCCTAACAATAATAGTTATGATTTTAAACTTACATTAGTCATCTATAATCTTAGCTAAATATGGAAGGGCTTATGATTTCCTTCTTTTTGAAATCTTTAATTTATCAATCCTCTTTTGTGGGATGCCAGCCCAACACAAAAACTTTCCATTTTTAGCTTGCAATAATTCCTTTAGTCACTAGTTGATGTATCCATTCTCATTACCATCTAACAGGGAGGGAAAAAGGGGCACTCGACCGAGTCACAGGGGGGCACTGCGAAACAAAACAGGGGCGACAGCGCAGGCGCCTGGCACTGGCGGCGATGGCGAGGCCGGGCCGGAGGCTCAATGGCAACGGGCAAAACGGGCTTCGGGAGAAGCATTGAACTTAGGGGTGGCGGTGCACCAGCCGGAGTGGCGTCAAGACGGGTGGGCGGCGACTCTAGGCGGCCGGCGGTGAAGGAGAAAAGAGGCACCGACGGCCGGAGGAGAGGGGGAAAGAAGGGAGGTGCGCGTAGGCATGGTTGAGGCACGGGTAGCTCACCGGCAGGGTTGATGCCGTCGGAGGGACGCCAGGCCGGGCCGGCGACGTGAGCATGCGGCGATGCGACCGGGTCGCCGTGGCGGGGTCACGGTAGTGGAGGAGAGCGCAGGCCGGCGGTGGGGGAGGCCCCGGGGCACCGAGGAGCTGCTCCCACCGCGCTGAATTGGCCCGGGGCTGTCCGAGGAGGCGGCGGTCGGCCGGTTTTGGGGAGAATGGGCCGTGCGCGAGCTTCGACGCCTGGGAGTCCAATTAGCTTGGAGGAGAGGTAGCTGGGGAGCAATGGCCCACTGTGACACAGTCGGAATGGCGAGGCTTTGTCAGAGCAGCCGGGGTGGCATGGAGGCGGCAGCGGCGACTCACGGGCATGGGAGCGCTCGACCTGGGATGGGGAGGAAGATAGAGCAAGGGGGGCTGCAATGGGTTTTGCCGGGACTGAGGGAGAGCCAAGGCCACTTATGGCCGTAGAGGGAGGCGCAGTGGACCAGGAGATAGGCGTGGGGCTCGACGTGCGGAGGCGCGGGGCTCGGCGCTGTGGCTGCCGCACATGATGGCATGGCAGGGCGCCTGTGACCGAGCAGTGGCAGCAAATCTTGAGAAGGATTCGGCGCATGGGGAGAAAAGGGGAGAGGGCGACGCGGACAGCTCGTGTCCACGGAAAGAAGGAAGGAGAATGGGAAAAGAAAGTAAGCGCAGGCGCTCGGGGGGAGAAAAAGGAAGAAGAAAAGAAAGAGCAGGCAGGGGCCGGTGGCAGGGAAAAAAAGGGGAGAGAGAGAGAGGGAGGGAGGGAAAAAGAGAGAGGTGGTGGGGGCCACTTGTAGGAAAATGAAGCAGAGAGCAAAATGCTAAGGATAAATGTGAAATTTCAACCAGAGAGCAAAACGCTGACGGTAGATTTGAAATTTCAAGGTTAAGCTTGTAATTTGCATTAGGGCTTGCTGGCTTAAATTTTTGGCATGAGCTGTGAAATCGCGAATTTTTACTTAAGCTTTGTATATACATAAGTTTTGAAAATTCAACCCTAGATTTTGTTGACCTGAATTTGAATTCAAGATGTTGGTACTTTGAATTCATAATCTGCAATGGCATTTTCTATTTTTATAATTTACAACATTATTATTTGCATTTGGGAGTACTCTTGATTATTAACTTGTATAGCACAAAACCCAAAAAGATTTCAATAGATACTCAAAAGAAACTTGAAATGCAAGAAAAATTTTAAAACCTCCACATTTTCGAACACTTGAAATTTCAGGATGTTACACTTCCTCCATAGGGCGCCATATGTGTTCTAATATAAGGTATTTTATTAATATGCATTAGAAGGCAATCAGCACATAAATAAAATACATGAATATTAGAACATATCATGCTATTATAAATTGAATAAATGAATGAATTATTCAAGTATCATTCAACCATCTTGAGAAAATAAAATTGCTTAAGTACCATCCATGCAAGTTCTAACTTGTCCTTTCACACAAAAAATGACAATTAAGGTCTAAATGCATTCTGTGCATTAGACTGAATCTGCTAAGAAATCAGAGACTTCGTCTGCTATTTTTTCGGGGGTGATATGCTCTTCGAGAGAAATCATGGTGGTGGCCGTTGCTAGGTCAAAAGTGATGCTACTGCCGGGATGGCTTCAACCTCCATCAGTACAGGTAGCTGCTTAGAACTCTCCCCTCAACAGATGCAAAGTGGGTTTCATGCTGCCCATTGCCTTCCGTCTTTTGGGCTTAGAAGGCATTAATGACATATTGCGGCTCTTTACAGATTCGCAACCAATGCCCCCACTTGCCACACTTCAAGCAGGATTGGTCTTACTGGCCATCGGCCTTGCCCTCCCGTTTTGTCTTGCTTGCCTTATTCTCACGTGGAGCAGCTAACTTGCCTTTCTACGCTACAGCCTTACCCTTCCTTCCCCTATATTTCATCATGGGTTTTCGCACCTTGTAGCTCTCGGCATTGGCTTCACAGCTAGCGGAGCTCCCAGATGACTGTGTGACATAGTTCTTGTAGAGAACTTCATCCTGAGCCTATACAACCTGCATCATATCAATCAATTCGGCATAATCCTTGTAGTGGTCTTGACGATAATTGTGTGCGGATTGCACTGCATTGGGGTGGAAGGTATATAGGGTTTTCTCAATTTTCTGCTCATCTCTGATCTGCTTGCCAAAAAGTTGAAGATTGGTACAAATTCTGTGCAAGGCAGAATTGTACTCTCCGACCATCTTGAAGTCAACAAACCTCAGTCAGATCCATTCTTGCTTTGCCTGAGGAAGAATGGTGTACTTTAGCCTCTCGAACTGCTTCTTGAGTGTAGTCCATAGTGCTAGCACGCTCTTCTTTGCCATGTACTCATTCTTGAGAGTGAGATCGAGATGGTGCCTGAGAAAGTGAAGTGCCTGATTATTTTCCTTAGGGGTGGGTTGGACGTCCTACGGTGTGCTAATTCCAATAGCAGCGTGGAGCTTCTTGGCTCCAATACTATCTCGACATCGAAAGCCCAAGTCAGATAGTTTTGGCCATGCTGGGCTAGGTCCTTGAACTCCTAGTTCGTGATGCCAGTCATCTACATGTGCATGAAAGGAATAAATAAGTTTACTACTGATAAACATGCATGGAATAAAATTTACTTCAGGTAAATAAATTTCATATGGTACAAAAGATCCTTGTAATGTTCCAGAATTTTCTATAAATTTTACTGTTAATTTCGGTGATTAAAGGCAATTTAAATAATTACGATTAACCAAAAGAGTAAATAAATACATTAAACATAGAAAATAATAATGATAGAAATAAACATGCTTCAAATGCTAAAAATAATTCAAAATTTGGATTCCCAAGGCCCTTTTATGCCAAAATATGAATTTTCAGTGAATTCTGCAATTTTTGTGGGCCTATACGCAAATTATCAATTTAGAAAAGTTTTTGTGTAATTTTTTAATTTTCTGAGGGGCTTTCTGTAAAATTCGAGACCCATCAGCAAAATCTTAGGGCTCTTCTGCAATTTTCGGAATTACAAGGGCCTTTTTTGCAAAATTCGAGACTCATCTGCAAAATATGAGGGCTCTTCTGCAATTTTTGGAATTACGAGGGCCTTTTTGCAAAATTGCTAGCGTTGGCCCGCTTCCCCTTTTCTTTTCATCCCGGCCCATTCGACCGGTGTCCTGGCCGGCTCAAAACAGGGCAAAGGGGTAGGGTTTCCACTACCCCTATTCACACGCCTGGCGGCGGCGGTGGCCCGAGCGGCCGGCTCGGGCGGGGCGCACTGTGGGGTGCCCAGGCCGAGCGGCGGGTGACCTCAAGCCATCCAGCGGTGAGGCCAGTCGGCGCGGGCGGCAGCTACAGGTCGACGGGCGGCGTGTCGAGCGGAGGAGCCGGCGGCGCTTCGGGCGTGGAAGCCGAGCGGGCGGTCTCCTCGGGCGCGACGGTGGCTGGTAGGGCTGGCGCTTCGAGCGCGGAGTTGGCAGCGGCCTCCTCGGGCGCAACGGCAGGCGGCGGGCGGTGCTTCGAGCACGGAGCCAGCGGTGGCCTCTTCGGGTGCAACGGCAAGCGACGGGCAGCCCTTCGAGCGCGGAAGCCGAGCGGGCGGTCTCCTCGGGTGCGACAGTGGCCGGTGGGGCTAGCGCGGAGCCTGTAGCGGCCTCCTCGGGCACAGCGGCACGCGGCGGCATGTGCGGAGGCCGCGCGGTCGGGCCACCGTGCGGGGAAGCCGAGGCGGTGGCGCTTCGGGCGGCCATGTGGGGAAATCGAAGCGGCGGCGTCTGCTTGCCGTGGGGAGACTAGTGCGTGGAGGCCGGCAGCCAGCGCGTGGGAGGATGGCCGGTGGCAAGCCATCGGCTGTTTTGCGTTCGGCGGCCATACGGGGCCGGCTGTGCGATGATTTTTTTCCTTTTTTTCAATCTACAGTGCAATCAACATCTACTCTGTGATGTAATCTACCGATCGACATTGTGCCGGTGACTTAATGTCTGCTCGCAGTAGATTAGTGCAAATTTGCACCGCAGAAAGTAGTTTAGAAAGCGAAATCTGTGAATTTAGAGCGATCTATATATAGGCAGTTAAATCTACTAGTGCTTCGAGGATTACCTTCGATTCACCGCAGCGATTCATGCTAATAACGTTTTGAGGAACCCTCGCTGGCGACCAGTCCGATCGATTCCTCTGCTAATGCAAAACCAGATCAATCACAGAAGACAGAAAATAGTAGATTGAAAATACAGAGAGGTAGAGAGAACTTCTGGTCTTTATTTATTGCTTTCTTTCTGATTTCGTATACAACATAGCCAATAGTACTCTCTATTTATAATCTAATGGTGAGGTGCACACTATAGACTAAGACTTAAGACTAAGTCCAGATTTCCTAACACCTTTTAGCATCAATTTTAATCTCTCTATGCCGATCCCCTCCCTCCTCACAAATAATAAGCACCGACATGTGGGCCTTCTCACCTCGGGCAATCCCACGCGGTCAGAATCAGCCAGCTAACCTGTATCCGCGCAATTATAGTCGGCCGCAACAAACAAATCATGCACCTGATCTTTGCCGCACGCTCCCCGAGTTATGGTTATAGCTAACAACTAACTATAAGACTTCCACATCATCTATATAGTACACACTAAAGCTAGCATTCTAAAGAACTATCTATAAGGATAGCTATTTGATGCTTACATGCACACACAGAATTTATAGAGGCTGCCTCATTTGGCGTTATAGACTAGTGCTTAAGGAAGAGCTGACTCGATTTTTTTTGCATACTCTCTTTCCTCCACATAGGATATATGCTGATGTGTACATGCATATAGCTAGCTGACTCAGACCATTGGAGATACCCTGACATGATGCCACCCCCTTTCCCACCAATCATGGATCATGCACCGAAGATCCTATAATTACTTTGACGTCTCAACAACTTGTGCATGCGTGGATGTATCTTACCTATTGTAAATGATATGTTTTCTGTTTAGTGAAAGCAATAGATATGCAACATATTATCTATCTCTTTTCCCCTTTTTGACAGGGAAGCATATTATCTTCCTCAAATTTACTTGGGGTATAATATCTTTTTTATATGTAGTTAGTGGTGGTGGTAGTGGTTTTTCATTCACCAGTGTGACCTCTCCATCTACCTTCCTATTCTAAAAAAATATCTAATAAAAATAAAAAAGAACTACCTCCCTAACGGATCGAAGACGAATCAAATAATGACTTTACCATATTCATATTTGTTTTGTAAATGAATATGAATTCAATTAGTCTCGAATACATATACAAATAAAATATTGTAACGAATAGAATTTGAATCGAATATCTACTTAATTCACTCGGACCTGGATATCCTTATGACTTATGTAGTATGAAGATATATTAATGACATTTTATCCTCGTACAATCGCACTTAATTATTCTAATTGATTTACGTACAGTAAACATGAATACAAATAGTTCAGTTTTACTAGTAAGAATAAAATCATAGTACACACTACACTCATGGTTGTAACTTTTACATCACACAGTTTGATTATAAAATCACACAATTGTTCTGTATCTTTTCCACCGTACAGAGCCTAGATGGAAGTTCAGAACTTTATACTACCAGTTTTACTGCATAGCAACTGTTGTTCTTGATGACACATACACAACAGTATATAGAATCGCTGGCCCGCTAAGGCTAGACAATGGTACGACTCAAGAAGCTAAGCACCAGGGGATGGTAGAAAAGGGCCCAGATAATGCATGAGGAGGAGGACATGCGTGATGAACTCCCCGCCAGTGCTGAGATGTTGGTAATGGAAAGCAACCCCGCAACGAGGCGCGATGTAGTAGATCATCTCCAACCACACTGCGGCGATGAGGCCCCATCGGTCAGCTTCGGTATTGATGCCAATGAGCTCCTGTGCCACCTCACGTGCACGAGACAACACTGGAGAATCAAGAGCTATCATAGTGCGTCTCAAAAGTTGCAGATGAGTGTTGCTGGAGGTAGCATTATCCGTGTTGGCCTGTCGTTCATCGTTCTTGGCTTCAAACACCATCATGACAGCTTCCTTCTCGCCTAGATTATCATTTTGAGACTGTTTACCTGCAAAAAATTCCTTCATTTCACCGTGAGTTTTGCGATGTACATGCTGGGAGTTGCTTGTAAGCATCACACCGCACTTGAAGACGAGGTACATGATATAATTTGATAACTCTCTGCTCCTCTTCATTTGATCAGAATCAATGCTGGCATCGTCTCTGAAGTAGTAGCATATGTCTGTTGCAATGTGCCAGATGAGCACGCTTGTGGGGAAATCCACACCATCGATGTTCTTGTGTAGGGCCGTGCGTGGCCACCTCCGAAGCGCTAACTCGCCACGGGTACTGGCAAAGTTCCAGTCTTGCTCTTCCCCTGTTCCCAAGTCTAACAATTTGTCGAGGACGAACTTCTTGAGATCTTCAGTGATGGGTGTGTGTGTTAAGCTTGGATCGAATAATTCAACACCCCAGGCATTCAAACGCTTAACAACCCGTTGTGGTACAAATGACACGCCTTGTCCCGTGTATCTTTTGATCATGCTATACTGCGCCAGCCTTTCGGACCAGTGCTGTCTTGTACGCCCTGCAGGCTGGATGTAGGTGGCTACACAGGAGATTGCACTTTGGATTCCATCCGTAACGGGGGCGCATGTTGTTCCCTCGCTCGATGCGAAGGTAACGAAGGACATGAAGAGGGATGCTACCTCCAGAATTGCGGCCCCTATGAGCAATACGTAGGAGACATTGATATCAGCTCTACCATAGGGTTGGCCCCCCTTTTGGGCGACCGTGAAGAGCACCAGGGCTGTCGAGGTGCAAACAAATGGGAAGAGAAAGAGGAAGAGGGAGAGGAAGAACCAGGGCAAGCTTCCTGGAGAACAAAGACAATTTTCGTCCATTACTGTGATGCACGCGGCACGAAGCGGAGCCTTGGTGTACATGGGCCTGGATCCGCAGGGTGCCCTCCGGGGGGGACTGCATCCCTTGTGCCTGGACCTGCATGGGAGCTTCGTATGGGTGCTGGACGTGGGCCACTACAGGCAGGCGTGCCTCCAGGTTCCTGTCCCTGATGACGCTTTGGCGGAGTGCCGTGATGGAGGTGCACGCGCGCGTGTCGTGTGTGCCGCGCCCGTGGACTTCGCACCACAGCCCGTGTTGCCGATCGTCGTAATCTCCATAGCCTCTGTCATCGCGGCCCCGGCCACGGCCGCGCCCTCGACCTCGGCGCCCCCTACCACCGCGACCAGCGGAGGTGTTTTCTTCGGAGCCGCCTTCGATGTCGAGGATCTACCAGCCTCGCCGCGACCTCGGCTGACCGCGCTTGGACCTATCGTACGGCTCCTTGTGCAGGGCGTTCCCGCGCTCAGGAGGGTCCTTCAATGACTCCGGCTTGCGTTTTCCGTTCGAAGAGCCGTTCTTTCGCGAGTCTTCAGCTTTCGCCGAGCCTTCGGCTTGGTTGGAGTCGGAGTCGTCGCCCTGCCTCCACCGTGCGTCTTCTTCCGCCCTGGCGTATTCCTCCATCTTGTCGAAGAGCTTTGACACCGTCTTGATTGGCTTCCGCGCGTTGTACTCAGCCATCGGGCCTGGGCGAAGGCCCTGTATGGCGGCATTGACGACGGTGGTTTCATTAACGTCTTTGACTTGGTAGCGTATCTTCGCGAAGCGCTTGAAGTAGTCTCGGAGCTTCTCCGAAGGCTTCTGCTTCACGGCGAAAAGCTGGTCCGCGTCGACTCGCTCCACATAGTTTCCTTGGAAATTGTTGTGGAGGCGGTCGCGGAGCTGCTCCCATGCGTAAATGGAGTTTGGCTCTATGGTAAAGAACCAAGAAAGCGCCACTCCTTGCAACGCGAGGGGGAGCCCCTTCGCCTTTGTGGTGTCATCTCCGCCCGCGGTCTTGATCGCGATTTCATAGACGCGCACGAACTCGCGGGGGTCCGTGTCGCCTTTGTATGGCTCAATGACGCTGGGAAACTTGAAGTCTTCGGGCCACTCCGCCTGCTGTAGTCCCGCCGAGAGCGGGGACTCTGGGTCAACACGCCGCAGCGGCACACGACTTGATGTGGGGGCGTCGCGGCTGTCTGCCCTTTCCGGGGTAGGCTCTGGCGCGGCCACTGGTGCAGCCTGCTGGCTCCGAGCTTCTTGTATGTCTCGGACAGCTCCGCGAAGATCTCCGAGCTCCCGCTGGAATGCGTTGAGGGCCGCCAGCAGAGCGCTTTCCACCGCAGGTGCAGCCGGGGCCGCCGGCGCGCCCAGCGGATGGGTCGGCGCGGGGATGATCGCCTCGCGAGGTCCCGAGGTGTCGGCTGCTCCGCCGCGGCTACTCGCAATCACCGGATCCGCGCTGCCGGCGGGCGTTGCGGCGAAGGTGGCGGGAGTAGTCGTCGTCGCAGTAGCGGCGGGGTCGGTCGTCGTCGTTGCGGCGGCGGGGCCGGTCGTCGTTGCGGCGGCGGGGCCGGTCGTCGTTGCGGCGGCGGGGCCGGTCGTCGTCGCAGTGGCGGCAGGGTCGATCGTCGTCGTTGCGGTGGTGGGGCCGGTCGTCGTCGCCGCGGTGGTGGCGAGGTTAGTCGTTGCAGCGCGAGCGTCGACGTCCGCGACCACCGCGCCCGCGTCGTCACCCGTGCCCGCGACAGCCGACGCCGAAGCCCTGGTACTCACGCGACGCTCCGATCCCGCCGTCTTCTTTCCCTTCGCTGCCGTCGACGAAGCTTTTTTCGGTGCCATCCTTCTTCGAACTTCGGGCTTGCTCCCGTCGTCCCCACGGACGGCGCCAACTGTTGTGGTTACAGACCAAACAGAGAGAGAGAGATGGTAGTGGAGAGTTGGGAGAAGTATGTCTCCTTCCCCTGGCTCCTCCCTCATATATATATACTCATGGGGAGTGCTTTTACAGTTATACCCTTACACATATATATCCCCTTCGGGGGCACTCAAGTCATTACACGTGTTCTATTCTGGTCCTTATAACCTTCTAACAGGCCTGCTGGGTTCAGGTGGGGGCCACCCCTACAACAGAAAGTATTTTGCAAGACAAATCTAATAGTACTATTTTTATGTAGTCAATTTATATAGAGTAAAGTCCATTACCGGTCCTTAAACTTTTTATGCTGTGTCATCCCGGTCCATAGACTTTTAAAGTATGTCATCCCGGTCCTTAAACTTTCAAAGTGTGGCAATTTCTTTTGAAAGTCTATGGACCGGGATAACACAGCATAAAAAGTTCACTGCTACAACTACATAGGATATTGCCACACTTTGAAAGTTTAAGGACCGGGATGACATACTTTAAAAGTTTATGGACCGGGATGACACAGCATAAAAAGTTTAAGGACCGGTAATGGACTTTACTCATTTATATACCTTAATAGTCAATTTATACACTTTAACATATATTAATGATTAAAGTTTTAAAAACTTGACGCACGGAACCCACGGTAATCTACATTTTGGGACAGACGGAGTATTATCTTTCTTTTTTTTCACTTTTAGTCAGGGAAGCATATTTACTTGGGGGATAATATCTTTTTATACATAGTAGTGGTGGTGACGGCGGTAGTGGTAGTGGTTTTTCACTTACCCGTCTCACTTCTCCATCAATCTTCCTACCTCCCAACAAATAAATTAAATTAAATACAAATTTGATTCTTATCCCACGCTAGTGAAGCACAAGATAGGTCGTAATGAAGCTCAACCAAGCATGGAACCTAGGGCATAATGTAGGGTGAGCACGGTGGCAGAAGTGTGTCATTGGCCGAGATGTAGCTCGTCCGAGCGCCATGGCGGAGCCGATAGCGTGGAGCAAGATAACTCGACATGCTTAGATAATATGATTTCTTTTTATGAGTAGCAAAGTATGGACGATTAATTAGTAATATAATATATTACCCCTATCCAAAGTTGTAATGCAAACCACCAGAAATTCTGGGTCTAACCATATGAAAATGAGCAGTTGTCATTGTTTGATTTGTGGGCAATAGAGAGAACATTTTGAAATCGGGTATGTTTGAATTTATATAATGTTTTACACTATTTAGTGATCCACCATGAACAATATTTTATTTCTAGAGTGCCTTAACATATTTATTTTTTCCAAGGTTACTTTACTGAAAAATGTTGTCTGCAAAAGGATTCGAGATCGCTATAGATAAATATCTCATGCACAATAAGCAGAATGGATGCACACATCATTACCATAAGCTAGAGTATGTTCGCAAACAAAATGAAAGCAAGAAGTTGCATCATGTTACCTTTGTTTCTCCACCTGATTGTGCGCGCCAACTTCGTCAACATTTCTCACTGGCCTCATTTCAATCAGGTGGATACCTGGTCTTGCCCCACGGCACGTATATTTAAATATGTTTGTAATGACGGAGTAGCCAAGTTTTGGATGGCAATAGATGCTTGATTCAACGTGCCTGTGAGCATGTACGTTGCATGTAGATTATATGACAAATAAAATTTATCATGTCAAATAGGATACAGTAGATAAATCGATCTTTCCATCCAAATAGTAGTTTAATCCCAACCGAATCCATCTTTAAAATGTGCGTTGAATATACCCGATTCCAATGAAATGTCTGCTCAAATCCGCAGCACATACGATTAGCTTAACACTTGCGCTGAATTTATCAGCATTTCATATTTGGGGGAAATTTGCCACAAAGATCAGGCGAGGCGGAAAATAACTTCGATGTGCGACAGACGTTTAGCCGGCCCTAGGTTCCAGTACATGCTAGCCTCACATTTGATGTTATTTTCGAATTTATACATTTTGAAGTGTTACCGACCTGATTTTCCATTCAGAATCTATTGAAATTAATTAAAAACTTCTTAAATCTGAGCCATTCGAACCTCCAGTGGCTCACACAAAATTCAAATTTTAGCACCCAAATTAAAGAAAAGGGCTCAACACAAAATTCAAAATTTAGCACCCAAATTAAAGAAGGGCTCAAATTGGATACCTCCTCATTATCACTAACACACGCTAGACGCTATCTGGACACACACTCTCACGGCAACATCCTGAAAAAAGACTGGCAGAGCAATGCGTAATGCAGAAAACATAGAGCAGAGGCAAAACAGAGCTTGCGGTGCAAAAAACTGCTATACCTTTTCTGGGTTTTCTCTTCTTTATATAACAAAACTCAATCTGATTACAGGATCAAAACAGATCAACTATTTCTAAACTTATCTATCTGCTAAACAAGGAAATCTATTTGCTAAACACGGAGAGAAATCAAACCGATTTTTATCTCCACATGGAAACAAATCGGACTCAAAACAGAAACTAAGCAACATACCGTAACAGGATTATTTTCAACAGCGCAGAGAAGCGGCGGCGTGGAGTCGGTCAGAGTTGGCGGCTTGGCATGAAGAAGAAGAGAGGTGAGAGATGGGGAAGAAGAAAAGAGAGAAGTGCTGGAGAGAGAGAGTCGTCAGTGGAGGAAGAAAAGAGAGGAGGAAGAAGAAAGAGAGAGGCGCTGGAGGAAGAAAAGAAAGAAGTAGAGAGGAAGATAAGAAATGGAAGGAAGAAGAAACAGAGAAGAGCAGGAAGAAGAGAGAATAGCGCAGTTGGTAAAGAAAATGGAGAAAGGGAGAGAGGAAGGAGTAGTCGGTGGAAATATTACCGAGTGTAAGAAAAAAGGAAGCTTTTGGGTGAACTGGTTGATGCATGAAACTTAATATGGTATCAAAGCCAAGAGGTCTCGAGTTCAAGACCTGCCTGACGCAATTAAAAAATAATTGCAGTCCACTTCTATTCCACGTATTAGGCCTAAGGGAGCCTACACGTGAGGGGGAGTGTTGAAGTATAAGTGAATTGCCCATCTTTCCTCATCAGCTTAAGTTTTTGGGTGAACTGGTTGGTGCATGAAACTATTGGGTGTAGCCTTACAATCACGCATATGTGCTCTATCAAGAATATTCAAAATATATTGGCGCTGACTGAGAAACAAACCTCCATCATGACGACAAACAGTCAAGCCAAGAAAGTGGTGTAAAGGTCCCAAATCCTTCATGGAGAACTCATGCTGAAGAGCACTGATAATCCGACGAAGCAGAACCTCAGAGGAAGCAGTAAGAACAATATCATCGACATATAAGAGCAAATGAGCTATATCATTGCCGCGACAAAAAATAAATAGTGAAGAGTCGGACTTAGCACAAGTGAATCCAATGGAGAGAATCAAGGATGCAAACCGACTGAACCATGCACAAGGGCCTTGCTTGAGACCATATAAAGACTTATTTAGCCGACAGACATGATCAGGCTTGGTTGGATCCACGAAGCCAGAGAGTTGTGCACAATAAACTGTCTCAGTGAGTGTGCCATATAAGAAAACATTCTTGACGTCCAGCTGATGGATAGGCCAATCCTGAGAGAGAGCAACAGTAAGAACTGTCCGGATCGTAGCAAGCTTGACTACTGGGCTGAAAGTTTCATCAAACTCAATACCGGGCCGTTGAGTGAAACCACGAAGAACCCAACGTGCCTTGTAGCGCTCAAGATCACCAGTGGGAGAGAGAGCTTGTGCCGAAAAACTTATTTCTGGGTTACAATGTTTGCCGCAGACGGACGTGGGACAAGAACCCAGGTATTGTTGGCCTGCAGAGCTGAGAATTCCTCAATCATTGCATCATGCCAGTTAGGATCAGCCAAAGCACCTTTGAAAGATTTCGGCAGGGGAGACAAGACATCAGCGTGAAGGTTCATACATGTCAACGGTTGACGAAAACCAGTCTTGCCACGTGTGATCATAGCGTGGTCATTCTCCACTGGAGGAATTGGAACGGCGCAGGCAGGCACGGCTGCTGGTGCGGCAGCTGCAGCGGGACCGGCTGGCTGCTGGCGGGGTGCGGGAGCACACATGGGAGGCGTCCCAGCAGCAGCCGACCCCGTTGAAGGAACTCCAGGCGGAGGCCCATAGCGCGGCGAAGACAGTCCATGCTGAGTCCCCACACCGGCAGGTGGGCCAGAAGTTGATGGTCCAGGGAACCAATGACATGATGGCGGAGAAGGCGCCCCCGCAGAGTCATCCGACAGAGAGGATGCCGGGCTGGCAACAGCCTATGACCGAAAGTCAGCAGGGGCAGCCCGACGGGTGACAGTAGCATCTGCGATCGTGTCACCAGGGTGTGCCGACACAGCATCGGCTCTGCTGGCGGCATCCAGACGCGTGTGACCAGCGGGGTAGCAGGGCCGGCATTGGAAGGCGATCCTGCAAAAGGGTTAGTGCCAACATGTGCTAAAGGAACCGGGTCAAGCTCCAAGAGGAAATCGAAGTCAGAGGAAGGAGGTGTGGAGCTTGAGTCGGTGAAGGGAAAAGAGGATTCATCAAACGTGACATGACGAGAAATGATGATCCTATTGGAGGATAGGTCAAGACAACGATAGCCCTTGTGATCGGCAGAATAGCCAAGGAACACACAAAGGGTCGAGCGAGGAGAAAGTTTGTGGGGAACGGTGGCAGAAAGGTTAGGGTAGCACATGCAATCGAAAACTCAAAGATGAGAATAGGAGGGTGGGGCGCCATGGAGAGCAAAGTAGGGGGTGGAGAAGTCTAGAGTTTTGGTGGGATGGCGGTTTAATAGATGTGTAGCGGTGTGCAAGGCTTCGACCCAAAAGGAGGGTGGGAGAGAGGCTTGGAGAAGCAAAGAGCGAATAATATTATTTGTGGTGCGAATGATGCGCTCAGCTCTACCATTTTGGGGCGAGTTGTAGGGACAAGCCATGCGAAGATTGACCCCGTGGGTGAGAAAAAGCGTACGGGAGCTAGAATTATCAAACTCGCGACCATTGTCACATTGGACGCTTTTAATGGAGGCGCCAAACTGTGTGTGGACATAGGAGAAGAAATGAGACAATGTGGTGAAGGTGTCAGATTTAAGATGTAGGGGAAACGTCCATAAAAAATGCGTGCAGTCATCCAATATAATAAGATAATACTTGTAACCTGAGACACTAAGAACAGGGGATGTCCAAAGATCACAATGTATTAAATCAAAGGGTTTAGATGCACGCGATGATGAGCTAGCAAAAGGTAGGCGTGTATGGCGGCCTAACTGGCATGCATGACATAGGGAACCTAGCTCAACTTTATTACAAGGAATGCCACTGGTATGCACAAGTTTGGAAAAAGCCTCATGACCAAGGTGACTAAGACGACGATGCCAAAGGACGGAGGAGGTGCCAGCGGTAAGGGCATGGGGAAGAAACGCCTCCGGACACAAGGTGTAGAGCGGCCAAGAGTTATTGCACTTGGCGATCACGTTCTTGGAGAGAAGATCCTTCACAGAAACGCCAAATGGGTCAAACTTGACTGAGCAAAGATTGTCAGTAGTAAATTGGCGGACGAAAATTAAGTTCTTAATAAGAGTAGGAGAAACAAGAACATCACGCAGGTGAAAGAAGCCGCTGCTAGTGGGAAAACCAAGCAACGACTGGCCACCGAAGTGCGGCTGCATGCCATAAACGTACGGTTGCAGCGCCGGCAAGCTGTTGTATCCTCCAGAGGCGAGTGATTGCACGCCGGGCATGTTGCTATATCCTCCAGAGGCCAGGGGCTGCATCTGCATGCCACTGTGGCCACCAGGAGCGGACGACTGCATGCCACCGAGACCTTCTGCGCAAAGGCCTGCTGCGGAACGGGCCCGTGAGGCTGTGAAGCCGGGCGCGGCCCAAGCAAACTAGAAGCTGGGCGAGGAGTTGACGGGCTGGACCAAAGCTGAATGGAGCCGGTCCATGGATTGTACACCGTGGGCCAACCTGAGCGGACGGGCATCCCGCCAGAGGAGTCAGTGCTGGAAGAGTTCTGCCACCACCGGACTTGCCGCGATGCCCGTGGTGGCGATTGGTGTTGTTGTTACCGCGTGAGCCGCCGACGTTCTGGTTGGGCACAGAACCGCCCATGTTCTGGTTGGGCATGGAGCAGCCGGAGGCCTGTCCGCCGCGGCCGGAAGAACCTCCACTAGACGTGCCCGCTAGGAAGGTAGAAGGAGCAGACGACTTGTTGGCCATGGTTAGCTCTTCCAAAAGTAAATCAGAACGAACCTCGATAAAAGTTGGAAAGGGCTTCTGGCGCTTGAGGAGTGCTGTCATGTAGGAGAATTGTTCGTTGAGACCGCGAAGGACGTTGAGGACGAGGGTCCGGTCAGGAACAGGCTTGCCAAGATCGCCGAGGGCGTCTGCCATGGCCTTCAGTTGGCGACAATAGTCCGTGATGGACAGAGCGCCTTGGATGAAGTTTCGGAACTTGGCGTCGAGGTAGAGTGCACGAGTTTCCTTGTTGCCAAGAAATTACTGCTCGAGGCCGAGCCAGACGGAGCGTGCCGTGGCCTCGCGGTGCATGACAAGCTCCTGGAGATCCGACGAGATCATGCCGTAGAGCCACGACTTCACGGTGCAGTCAAGTTGTGACCACATGTCGTCGGCGGGGTCGCCGGTGTCGGAGAGGACGTGGTCATCGAGAGCATATTTGCCGAGCGTGTTGAGGAGCAGATTTGACCACTTGCTGTAGTTGGTGGAGTCGACATCGAGGACGACAGGCACCAAGGTCTTGATGGACTGCATGGCAACCACCTGGGCATGATGGCCGCTGCGCGCATTGGTGACGGCAAGAGCGCGCATGTCTGCAGCGCGCTGCGCGTCCAAGCGGGCGCGTTCGGTCTCGGCAGCCATGCGTGCAGCGTGGGCGTCCTCCTCGCGCTAAAGATGCGCATCAGCAGCAGACGCCATGGCGGGGAGAAGAGAAGAGCCGGTGAGCACAGGCGGGCGTGCGGCAAGAAGAAGCCAGCGACGGCAGCCGCGGTGGTCGGCGAACGGCTTTAGGGTTTGCGGAAGCGGAGAGGTCGCAGAAGCGAACCGTCTTGTGATATCATGAGAGCGTGCAAGAATAAGATGCTCACACAACTAATCATATTAGCCAGGATCGGTTACATATATAGATTACATGAGAGAGAGAATAAGGCAACAACAGAACAGGAGTATATCACGCGATACGCATGCATGCATTGCTAAAGATAGAATAGCTATGCGTAGAGATAATCCGAGGTTGTTGCCGTATCCAATCCTGGCACCTGGAATTGTGGGAGGCCGCATGTACGAGGATAAAGACACCTGTTCACGTATATACGCTGTATATACGCTAAAAAAAGGAATGAAATAGGAAAAGAGAAAAGAAAGAAGAAAAGAAGATATAAAAAATTGCAGATATGTAAGATCCAAATCTCACCTCCTCTAATTTAATAATAGTTCATCACAACAAAAATTTGAGCCTTCACATGGTCATTCAAATTCATTTTCGTCCATGGAGGATAGATATAAAATATTGTAGATCTGTAAGATCCAAATCTCACCTCCTCTAACTTAATAATAGTTCATCACAACAAAATTTTGAGTCTTCCCATGGTCATTCAAATTCATTTTCGCCCATGGAGGATAGACATAAAATTCTTTGCTGATGGTGCACAAAAAAATGAGAGCAAGGATTGGATTCGCATCCCTTTGCTTAAGAGTATGGCATCAATCTCCTCTATTGGGATCCTAGATCTTGCTAGCTCTATAAATTCATTGGCCTTGCGAATGGGAATAAGGTGCCGTTTGGTTGATTGAAATAAGCTGCTTTATGGCTACAATTGCATTGTACTGAATTGAAATTACACTACAGCTAATGCTAACTTATTTGACGTAACTAAATTTAAAAAAATTAAAAATAGAAAAAATGCTAGCCCATCATGAACAATGTAAACGAATATAGAAAAAGGAACCGGCAAAACACTTAAAAAACCAGAAAAAGATAAAATTTAGAAATAATAAAAAATAAACCAAAAGTTATAAACTCAAATTGAAATGAACGGCATCTAAGTTCTTGCTCGTAGTTGCTACAAAAGACACTTCTGATCCTTCTGTTATGAGGTACAATGCTATGTCAGTTTATGAGTCCATGGTGACAGTATGAGTCGTCCATGGTGACAATGTGGCATAGGAATATTAATCGACGTTTGTGGAAGGCAAAAATCCCTAAGAAAGTGGTGCCTAAGCAACAATGCTATTTTGGCTGGGTCCAATCTTTTGATGCGAGGGTAGTGAAATTGGCAATGTGAATTTGTGTGGGCACTGTTGGCTTTGGCCACCACCTTTGGAAGTGTTGTTGCCTTCACGCTTTGATGATCGGATCACCCACTCAGCACGGGTCAACAAGAGCTGTCCTTCGCCGTTGTTGCTATTGTCACAGATGCGTTCCTCATACGCCTTAAAACGACCGATGACCTCCTCCATAATCATTGTCTTTATGTCTCCAATTGCTCTATGACCGAAGCAATCGGGAGAAACTATAAGAGAACAGAACGAAGGAATTTCTTCACTATGTACAACTCTTGCACCTTCTTGCCAAGGGCCAGAATCTTGTTGACGATAATCGTCAACCGGACGGCGAAGTCATTGATCGACTCCGTTTCCTTCATACGCAGCACCTCGAACTCGATCTTGAGAGTTTGTACCTTTGCTTTCTTCACACGATTGGTGCCAAGGTGCATCGTCTTCAACACCTCCCACGCGGCTTTGGTCATCTCCTTTTCGGCCAGTAGGAAGAGTGTCTCTTCTGGGATCCCTTGATAGATGGACGCCAATGCCATCTGATCCTTGTGCACATCGACGTTGCCATTCTCGATCGCATCCCACACTCTTTGAGCCTTCATGTACACCTTCATCTTAATTGCCCATGTTGCATACTTGCTCGTCGTGAGCATCGAATAATGCAGCGAGACAACGGAACTCTCCTTCGCCATCATTCTAGATGATGTCTCGTTATCGGTGACACCACTTTCTGAAGAACGCGACATGATCTTGAGCACGGATCAAGAAATTGGGCTACTTTGATACGGCTCTTGGACCGAGGAAACGGAAGAAAAAAACTGCATTGTTTTTTCTTTTTCCTAGCTTGGACTTGCTCTGCTTCTGGAGTACTCGCTCTGGATGACCTTTATTGCGCTGCTGTCTGCCTCCGACTCAGAGACGAAAAACGGAAGCAGTTCGGATCGATCTCGGAGACGGATGCCAAAGAAACACAGAGGTAAACACACTTCTCTTCTTTGCTCAGATTCTGTGCACTTTTCTTTATTGGTCTTTTTCCTTCTGAATTGTGATTGCATGCTGCCTTCTCTGTGCTGACGCTCAGAATTTTTTCTCGGTATGGCCACAAAGATTGCTCGGAAGTGGCGCCACCTATTGTCCCTTTTTTCTGCACTGGAGCAAAGCTACTGAAAGACCAGCGTGCGCGTCCTCTGTGTTGCACGGAACGAGGAAGAGAAAGCTACCAAAACGCGACGTGTTGTCCTCTCTATTTTATTTCTCTTTCCTATTGATGAACCATGTGGAGGTGACCACATGTGTATGATGAGTAATTGACATAGGTTCAGCTAAGTCGAGTTTGGTTTGAGTGGTTCAGAGTCGAGTCGTTGCATGGTGGATTGGACTCGGTCAGACTTTGGTCAAACTTGGTCGTGTGGGATTAGGATGCATATTCTGATATTTCGACAGGTTTGGACTTCGGTATGGTAAGTATGATGGTATTTATGCTTTGATATATCGAGCGGTGCTATTTGATGTGTTTCTTGTCTGTGTGGTTGCAGGACGTCGAGGCGGAGTCGTGGTGAGACACGGTGGACCGGACTAGGCGCAAGTGGCGCTGAGGTCAGAACGGTCGGGATGTGTCGAAGACGACGTGGACTCGAGGTGGTTGCGAGGCGTGCGAGGCAAGGAGCGCGGAAGCTTCCCGGAAGGTGCACGAGGGGCGAATCGGGAAATTCGCGTGGTTGCACAAGCGGGAGCGGGCTCCGTTGGACTTAGCGGGCGTAACGGGACGGAAACCCGTTAGCCATGAGGCTATAAATAGGTGGAGAGGGCGGCATGCCCATTTGAGCACTTGAAAGGAAATTAGGTTTTGCTAGAGTCAAAAGAGTCTTTAGTGGTTGTTTTGGCTTTAGGCTTTAGTGGTTGTGAGTTGGTGGTGGAGACAGAGTAGTGCTCCCTCTGTCCTCTACGATGTATTCTAGGTGGTAGAACAGAGTGTTCATCTTCCTCCCTCCATGGATGAGTGTGTGTTCTTAAGTTAGGAGAGTGAGGAGATTGAGTGGAGAGTCTTGTAATCCTTCAACCTGTTCTAATGTCCATGCGTATCGGGATTCCTCTGTATTCCCTTTGATCTAATGAATGAAAACTGAAGTTTTTCTCCCGAGCTTCTCTCTGTTCTTCGTTCTTTATTTCTGTGATTTCTTGATTTTGTGCATTTTGAGTTCTCGCTTGCTTGGGAGTGGCAAAATGGGTTTCTCTACGATGGGATAGTGCCACAAGATCATTTGATCGATTTCCCATGAGCTAACTTCGTTTTAATCTCAGATTTTACTTTTTAAGTTCCCCTGTTCTTCACTTCCAGCTCTAGGGTTTTTGTGGAAGTTGTGTTTTTCTCAGAATGATGGCTTGAAATTCGAGTTGAAGAGTCTATGGGCTATTATTTAGCTAGACTCAAAGTTCCAAGGCCTGAGAATCAAAGATTTGTGAGAAGTTTGGATTTTTGGTTTCACTTTTGAAGTTTGTCCGGTTTCTAGGGTTTTGGAGTTTCTTGAGTTTCCTTTCATGAGATAGCCTGATTTTTGGTCTGAGAAGTCCTTTAGCTATTGCTAACATATCTGCAAAATTTTATTAGCAAAGGATTTGAGACCATGAAGTAATTTGGATTTTGTGAGCCATCTCTGAAGTTTCCCTGAAATTTTAGGGTTTAAGTACAGGTGTTGATCCCCTTGCTGTGATGGCATGAAATTGGGTCTGGAGAGTCCATTGGCTATTGCCAATATTTGCCCAAAGTTTCATGCACAGAGGATCAGGGGTTTGAGAGGAATTTGGTTTTCAGTTCAGTCTTGTAATAGTTTCAGATTCATACCATAATCTGAAATTATTAATCTTAAGATTGAATTCTTGATTTCCTAGAACCATCATACTATTTGGAATATAGTTGTGGAGCTTAGAGTCAAAAAGAATGGAAGAAACCCCTTTTATTCTTTGATTTTTGGAAGTCTGAAATATTGCTCAATCTTTAGGTTTTTTCAGTGTGTCCTCGGGCTGTCTGAAACAGGGGGAGGCGGTCTGACCGCACCCATCAAGGCGGTCTAACCGGCCATCTAGTGGCGGTCTGACCGGCCTACTAGTGGCGGTCAGACCGGTTCCGCGGTCTGACCGGCCTACTAGAACCGGTCTGACCGGCCTCTGTTGAGTTGTACTGATTTTTACTCCTCTTGTTGTCCCTCTTGTTTAAGACTTGTCCTCTCGGTTTGCTTGAGTTCCCAGTAGGACTAAGTCTTTCTCTCCATAACCTTTCTTGCAATCGAAGAAGAATATCTCGTGTGGGGTTTTGTGGAGATCTGTGGGGAGCTTTCACACCTTATTGGTTTCCTGGTTTATTGTATCTTCTCTCTGAGTGTTTGAGTTTCCAGAGAAGTTTTGCTTGTCCCTCTTTCATAGCTGTTTCTTAGCTATTGGAGGAGAAGATATTTGTTGGGGGCGATATTTAAAGATCGACATTCACCCCCCCCCCCCCCCTCTGTCGCCATTTCGGTCCAACAATTGGTATCAGAGCTGGTTAGCTCTAATTCATAGATCTTAACCGGTCTCAAGAGCCATGGCGACGGACAAGTACTCGACCAAGCCGCCCGTTTTCGATGGCATCGATTACCCCTTCTGGAAGAGCCGAATGGAGACATACATCCAGGCCCAGGGGTACGCCATCTGGCGCAAGGTCAAGGTCCGGTTCGTTGTTCCTGCCGATGAGAACATCAATGCCGGGAACATGGCTGATGTTGAGGCGAATGCTAAGGCAAGGAACATCATCATTCAGGGCCTGAGTCGTAGTGAGTTTGACCGCATCTCTCATCTCTCGTCCGCCTTCGACATCTGGGGGACCCTCGATGCATACCATGAGGGCACCACCCAGATTAAGACGGTGAGACAGGACCAGTTCAAGCGAGATTACAACAAGTTTGAAATGCTCGCTGGCGAGTCCCTTGATGAGTGCTATGCGCATTTCCACAAGATTCTGAGCAACCTCCGAGCCGTCGGTCTCACATACTCCAACTCGGATAACGCTCGACAGATGCTCACTGCACTTGATCTGCGTGTTTGGGAGATGAAAGTGACCACCATCAAAGACACGACAGACCTCTCGACCTTGACTCTTGACGCGCTGTACTCGCGCCTCAAGACTCACGAGATTGACGTTGTCTCTCGTAGGTCGAAGTCACAGTCGATGGCCTTGGTCACCGATCCCGTTTCCTCTTCTGGTCCTTCTTCGGGTTCGCTTTGCGGTTTCTCCCTTGCTGCTCTATGTGACGTAACTGATGATCAGTTAGAGCAGCTCGAGGATGAACAACTGGCCCTCCTAGCTCGGAAGTTTTCCCATGCTTACAAGAGGAGGAGGGACAGAAAGAGATGAGGACCTGTCATTTGCTTCGAGTGTGGTGGCCCCAACCACATTCGGGCAAATTGCCCCAAGCTGGAGAAGGGCAAGAACGACTACGGCGGTTCGGGCAAGATCGACTACATCGACAAGAATCGCAACAAGAAGCCTCCAGCTCAGACGCCGGGAAAGAAGAAGTTCCGCAACTTCGGGAAGGCCAAGAAGCTCTTCCACCGCGTCCTCACCGCTTTCGACGACCTCGACCTCAGCGAAGTGGAGGGATGGAGCGACGACGACGGGACCGGTGACCAAGAGCCCAAGGATGCGGCGACGACTTCTCCGGCATGTGCTTCATGGCCCTCGAGGGCGAACTCAGCGACAGCGAGCTGTACTCCGACTCGGACGAGGTATGCCCCACATACGACCAGCTCAATCATGCTTTTCTTAAGCTAGGTGGTTTTCATGCTAGAGCTAGGGCTAGGTGTACCGAGTTAGAGAAGGAAGTAGATAGATTATCACTAGAGATTATTGCTCTTACATCTGATCCTCCTAGTGATTGTGATACATGCTCTGCTTTGCTGGCTGATTTGGAGAAACTAAGGACCTCGCATGATAGTTTGTCCTCTGAGCTTGATACTGTTAAGGTGGAGAATGTTAGTTTGCTTATCTTGTTTCTCTGTGCGCACAAGAAATCAGAACGTGACCTGTCTCTTGCTCTTTGCGGTGCATGAAATTTTTTTGTCTCCTTTCTATCAAGCGTTGCTGTTGCTCCTATCGCTGCTTCTTTTGCCTCAGGAGGACACAACTTTTCCCCTTTCTCACGTTCGGACCGGAGACAGAAGACACATGACAGGCTGGACAGAGTAGCGTGCGCGGACGGAGGCTTCAGGTCTGGTTTCACGTCGGGAATTTTGCATACACTCCACACGAAGGCTTCGGGAGCACTGCACGAACTGAGATGAGCCAAAACAGAAATCAGCTTTGACGATTTTTTTCAGTAACTCGGTTCTTGCCTAGGCTCTGATACCACTTTCTTGCACGCTCCACCATTTTCTTGCGTGCACACGGCATGGACAACAGACACATAGCTTCGTGTGACACTACAGATCAAAATATTTTCATGTCACGGATGGACTGCGATAGGGCCCACTGGCCACGGCCACTACCCTCCTTCTACACGTCGTGCTCGCACTCCTCGGCCCTCCTCGTTGCAGCTGCCCCACCGGTGACACGCCCGTGCATTCATGCGCAGTGGGGAACCCGTGCTTGAGGCACACCTTCTAGCCACAACCTTTGTAGTCATTGGTGTTGGAGAAGGTGAGCGTCTCCTTGCACCGCTGCACGGGACATCGCAGCTTGCACTTCCTGGCAGGGGCTCTAATATCACTTGTTAATTTTCTTCTAGGAGAAAACGCACACATCGCAAATAAACTGAGAGGACACAGGAGAATTTCTAAATTTCTCTATTCTTTTACTTGCACCCCTTTTTCCTTGTTTTTTAACAAAACTGGCTACAATCCTCCTCAATATATAGCCTAATAATCTCCTATTAGCACACGTATTCCAACTTCAACTTGAGTTACACACAGAGACGGACTCTATTACGTCTTGGAATCTAAGTCAAGATTATTTCTAACTGTTTTAGCAAATATCCAATTAATTTACACCGTTATACTCTAGACCTACCAAAATATGTGATATGTATCTTTCTTTTTTTTCGATTATTGATGTGGGAATTTCTAGCCTCTCAGAATAAATATGAAAGCTTCTTTTGACATCAGTTAATAACATAATATATTATTTAAAATGTTGTCTGCAGAAAGATTCGTCATTGCAATAGATAATATCTCATTTACGATAAAGATCATTCATAGTTAAAGTATCTAGATAGACAGTTTGATTAATAGTTGTAACAACCATCAAACACTCAAAACATAAAGATCTCAAAATTTTAGTTGCATTATCTTCATCAGCAAGAATAACACCAACATCGCACAGATCACTCGATATTTTCTCAAAACAAGCAAAAAGATCATTAATGGATTCACCAGGCTTCATAGCAAAATTAGAATATTCTTTTTGATAAACATTTTTACGCACTTTCTTACTTTTAGTGGTTCCTTCATGATAATCGTAAAGAGTTTTCCAAATTAAATGGGAAGAATTAATATGAGCTACACGATCAAACTCTTTGCGAGAAATCCCTCGAAATAGCAAGTTACAAGCTTGAGCATTTAAATTAGCATCTCCTTTATTTAAATTTGTAACAGTAGCAGGAACCTCATATGGTGTAGAAACGTTTTTTTTTCAAATATCACTACCTTGAGTCTCAATATAAGCTTGCATCCGACACTTCCAAAAGGCAAAATCAGTACCATCTAGCATGGAAGGACGATTCACATATCTCTCTGACGCCATAGCAACCCGCTCTGATACCATTCGTAGGATCATCGACGACAAACAGAGGGGGGTGAATAATTACACTGTGCACAGACAATTTTTCTTTGGAATCTGCCAATGCACAAAGAAAACAGAAGCAAAAAACAAGGAAAATAAAAACAACACTTTATAAGCAGATTAAATTTTCCATCGTTTTTTAGTTGTACTCACGAACGCAAATCAGAGAACGACATGCATGCAACAACCACGCATGCAGCCATGCGAAATCTAATTAGCACAATAATTAACTCCCTATAATGATCTCCGTCCGGCCGGCCGCTAATTAATTGCCATCCCCAATGTAATCATCTCTGAAGTAGCATATGTCTGTTGCAATGTGCCAGATGATCACCCTTGTGGGGAAATCCACACCGTCGATGCTCTTGTGTAGAGCCGTGCATTTGAAATACTTGACTCTAAACATGTAGAAGAATTACATTTTAGCTTTTCAATTTCATCATTAGCAAATTTTAATTTTTCATCACAAGAGTCATGTGTTAATTTTAATTCATCAAATTTATCAGTTACATCCCTAAGTTGAACCAGGTTTGATGCATTAATACATCTAGCAGCCTCCAACTCAGAATGTAAAATTTGGCAAGACTCACATGATTCGTCATCAAGAATTAAAGCTCTAAGTCTATTAATTTCATAATTTATGTTTTCAACAATACAATTATTTTCTTTCAATTTCTGTTTTATCTTTTTCAATTTAATAGCAAGTTTAATTAAACAATCTTCAAGCTCATCGTATGATGGTCTTACCTCATCGGGATCACTGTCGTCGTCATCATTATTGCTGCCTATCATAAAGAACATGCTTATGAAGTCATCATTGTTTTTTTTTCTTACCATTAGCATTATGGTCATCATCGTCGCAACTCTCATATTCCACATCGCTCAAATCAATACGCTCGAGAGCAGCTAAGATCTTTTCAGCAAACCTACGACGAAAATTTCCACCCTTGGTGTTGTTCTTGGATGGCCGATGACGATAATCCTTGTCTTCCTTGATCACCTTCCCTTGAGTTTGGAACAATCCATCTTAATGTGGCCTGGCTCGCCATACTCATAGCATCTGATCGGAATTGACATGCCATCCCGTTTCCTCGTCCTCACATTGTTAAGTGCCTTGTATGCTCGTGAGGAGATCAACACCAAGTCCTCTTCAGGGAGCTGATCGGACTTGACATGCCATCTCGTTTCCTCATGCTCACATTGTTAAGTACCTTGTATGCTCGTGAGGAGATCAACACCAAGTCCTCTTCAGGGAGCTGTTCGAACTATTTCTCTGAAAAAGAAGACAAGGCAGACAAAGAAACACAAGACAAAACACTTGATGAAGCAACCTGTACGGGGTTAATCACAAGTGCTAAAGGTGAAGATCTATCAATCTTGGATGACAAATCTTCCATCTCATAGGTTTTCAATCTAAAATAAATATCATCCATGGTTAACTCCCTATAATGATCTCCGTCCGGCCAGCCGCTAATTAATTGCCATCCCCAATGTAATCACGAGAGCACACCACTCACCACAGCATGCATGCAATGAACAAAACACACACACACACACCACTCACCACAGCATGCATGCAATCAACAAAAAAAACATCACATGAATGTTTACCATGCAGTCAACCCACCTCAATCACACGGCCAAAAATCTCATGCATGCAATGCAGTACTTAGGGCCTGTTTGGATCCACCCAGATTTTAAGAATCTGGCTTTTGGAAACTGGGTGGGATCCAAACAGACCAGTTTTTGGGGCAGTTTTTAAAATCTACCTACCCAGATTCTTAAAAACTAAGAAGTTGTTGATACCCAGCTTTTGCCAGTTTTTTGCACAAATACCCATTTACCCTCATTAAAGACCACACATGACTGTTTAATGTGCTGTTCAAGAGCAATAAATGTAAGGGTATAATAGTCTATTAGCACCAATCATAAATGAAACCAGCTTTTAAAAACTAGGGGATCCAAACACCCCACCAGTTTTTGTTTAGAAACCAGCTTTTAAAAACTAGAAGTAATAGCTGGTTTTTAAGAATCTGAAACTGATCCAAACAGGGCCTTAATCCCTTCCAAACCAGCTGCCGCCAACAAGCATGCAATAGATAATATCTCATTTACGATAAATATGAAACCTTCTTTTGACATCATTTAATAACATAATATATTATTTAAAATGTTGTCTGCAGACAAATTCGTCATTGCAAAGATAATATCTCATTTACGATAAGCAGAATGGATGCACACATTATTCACAGTAAGCTAGAGTATTTTCATAAACAAAAGAAAGGCAAGAAGTTGCATCACGCATATTGCCTTTGTTTTTTCATCAGATTGTCCCCGCCAACTTCCTCAACATTTCACAGCGGCCTCATTTGAATCAGTGGATACACAAGCACACCACATGGAACGTACGTGGTCTTGCCTCGATGCACGCATATATCAATGACGGAGTAAATCCCACGCTTTGGGTGCCAGTAGATGCTTGCTTTGGTGGGGAGCAATTGTGCACGTGAGCATGTACGACGCTGCATTTAGATTATATGACAAATCAACTTACTACCAGTAAGACAAGATCCTCGATCTTTCCAACCAAATAATAGTTCCATGCGAATCCATCCTTAAAATATGCTTTGAATATTACCCAAATACAGTGATATGTCTGCTCAAATCCACAGCACATAAAATTTTTATAACACTTACATTGAATTTAATTAGTGGTATTTGGGAAAATTTTCTCGGTAACGCAATAAAGATCATGCGACATGAAAATAACATTGATGTGTCACTGAGGACAGCCCCAGCCCGCACCTATCACCCTCACATTGTTTAATTTATACATCTCACCGTTGTTACCGAGCTTATTTTGCATACATATTTTATTGAACTCAATGCGAAACCTCCTCACATCGGATACCTCCCATTATCACATGCTTGCTGTATATGTGGATGTCCAAATATGATTTATTATAGTAAATAGAATATTTGAATCTGTATTATGTTTATGTATCCGATGTTCTTCCAAGTCCTTTGTCTGTTAGAGGACATCAAATCCATACTTGTACATATCTGATTTCATGTTCAAGTCCTTAAAAACGTAGATGCCGCCAATTCTATATCTAATTCATTTTCGCCCACGGAGAGTAGGCATAAAATTCTTGGCTGATGTTGCACAAAAGAAACAGAGCGAGGATTGGATTCGCATCCCTTTGCTTGTCTTAAGAGTACGTAGGGGTGAAAACGGATCGGATACGGACGGATAATGTCTTTACCATATTTGTTTTCATATTTTTTTTCGAATACGGATACGAATACGGATAACTCGAATATGAATACAAATATGAATAATATCGAATACAGATACGGATCGAATACGAATCGAAACGAATACGGTTACGAATATTTATCGGGACATGAAAACCTCTTAAACTATACATACAAAATTAACGAAATACGTAAATAGTTTATCTTGTCAAAACATTCATGAAATCTAAACAAGCATAGTCTTTTCATCCACAATGAAAATATACCCAATAGTCGATCATAACATAACTACATAAGTAAAAACAACGTGCAATTCATGGAATACACATGATGACATGATAGCAATTTGAACAAACATAAGAACATTTCATTCCTCCATTTCATCCATCAAGTTGTAACAGCCCAGGTTTTTATTAAAATAAAAATAAACTAATTAAAATTAATTAAAATAAAATTTAAATTTAAATAAGTATTTTTGTTGCCTAAATTATATTTTTGGTTTTGACCAGGATTTTTTGTTTTTGAAAAAGCCTGATTTGATAAGTAAATTAAGTGAAAACAAAAAAATAGATATTAAATAAAATGATATTTTGATTTTCTATAAAAATCCTATTTTAAATTAATTATTTGGAATTATTTGGCTTTTATTTGGTTTCCTAGATTTTCTGGAGTTTAAAGGTCTACTTTTGAAATTAAAAAGTATTTTTAAGTACGAAAATTAAATACCAACATTAGTTGAAAATATTTTTATTAAGTCCAAAATGTCACCAAGAACTTCTGTGAATTTTCCTGGAATTTTTGGAGTTTATTTCATATTTTTCTGAGCTTAAATGAATTTCCCAGGCTTTTCTGAAATCCAAAAATAAAAATTAAAGTCCCTTCCCTCCCCTCGGATATCCGTTTTCGTATTATCCGGATAATCCGTATCCGTATTCGACAGATACTAGGCTTACTGTATTCGTATCCGTATCCGATAAAAAAAATCTGTATCCGTATCCGATCCGAGAACTATCCGAAAAAAATCCGATCCGACACAATCCATATCCGTATCCGTCCGGATCCGATGGAAACTATCCGATCCATTTTCACCCCTAAGAGTACGGCATCAATCTCCTCTATGGGATCCTAGATCTAGCTAGCTCTGCAAATTCATTGGTCTTGTTGTCACCGCTCACGAATGGGAATAAGTTCTTGGTCTGAGTTGCTGCAAAGGACACTTCTGATCCTTCTTTTATGAGTACAATGCCATGTCAGTTTATGAGTCCATGGTGATGACAATGTTGCATAGGAAGATTAATCGACATTTGTGGAATGCAAAAATCCCCCTAGAAAGTGGCGGCTAAGCAACAATGCTATTTTGACTTGGGCCAATCTTTTGATGTGAGGGTGCAGTGAAATTCGCAATGTGAATTTGTGGGGGCACTGTTGAGGCGAGGGCGGCACCTCTCGGGTGGTTGAGGCGGTGACGCACGGCTGACGGTGTTGGGAATGGGCTTCTGCCCAAGAAGAATTGGAGTTTGAAATAAATTTGGAATTTTCAGGAGTTCATTTGAGTCTAGTTCAAATTCACAGTATATTCCATGTTTTGAAATTTACACAGAAAACCACTTTAAGCATTTGAGTTCAAATGATTTGTTTTCAAAATTTTGATCTTTCTAGTTGATATGCTTCCGTTTTTCTGAAAATCAAATAGAATTGAAATCCTTCATAAAATTATCAAAAAAATTCGAAATCCACGAAAGTTGGCATTTTTAATTTATTACAAAATTTTGGATGTTAACCCCGCCTCAGTGCCGTGGCCACTCGGCTCGTTGCACCGCCGTTGCTTGCACTGGCGCTGTGGCGAGTGTTGTCCGCGTGTGCGCTACAATGTGGATGGCTGTTTGTCTTATCAATTCTTTCTTAGCTTGCTTTCTGTATGATTGATTCAGATGGAGTTGTATTTGATATAGCAGATTCCATGCCGCATCGCCAGAGTCCATATAGCACAGCACAGTGTGTTTCGGTGTGCACTTCTTTGTTGGAGTAAAGTTGGATCAAACGTTTTGATTTTTTTTTTTTTTGTACCTGTTCTTTTACTGGAGAAGTGATTTCAGATCTTATTGGCCTCTTCTTCCCCAAATTCTCCTGCTGTTCATCCCTTAGCATGCTCTCGGTTGAGTTTAGTGATGGTGATTGGTGTTGGAGGTTGAAGAGGGGCAAAATGACCAAAACGGAGGAAAAGATTAAAATAAGGTGAACGTGGGAAATATTGAGGAATCTAACGTTTGACGTGGCACATAATCCATTACAAGGTGTGTAATGGCACATCGTACAAGGCCAAATAAAGAAAGAGAACAAATAAAGCCGCTCTCAGTTAAAGTAGCACCTGGAAAAAGCAACTCATCAGTGTCACGAAGATATTATCCGCACAGTAAACATGAGTACCGATAGTTCAGTGTTACTAGTAAGAATAAAATCATAGTACACTCATGGTTGTAACTTTTACATCACACGGTTTGAATATAAAATCACACAATTGTTCTGTATCTTTTCCATCGTACAGAGCCTAGATGGAATTTCAGAACTTATTACAAGTTTCACCGTATAGTAACTATTGTTGCTGATGACACATGCACAACAATATATAGATCACTGGCCCGCTAAGGCTACACAATGGCACCTGGGGGTGGTAGGAAAGGGCCCAGATATTGCATGACGACAAGCGTGACGAACCCCACACCAGTGCTGAGGAGCTGGCAAAAGGAAAGCACCCCCGCAACGAGGCGCGATGTAGTAGAGCATCTCCAGCCACACTGCGGCGGAGGCTCCTGCATTGGTGTCAATGAGCTTCTGGGACACATCACGTGCACGAGGCAACACCGGAGAATCAAGAGGTTCCATAGAGTGTTAGGGGCTGCTGGAGGTAGCATTATCTGTGTTGGGCGATCGTTCGTGTAACACCACCATTTCTGGGAGCGTTAAGTTACGCTCGCAACTGCCCAGAATTGTTCAGCTACGAGTACTGTAGAAGAGTGTACATCGTTGCCAAGACAAGCTTAAGCATAAAAACCAAATTTTATTACAAAAGTAAGGCTTAGCAGCTAAGTTTTACATAAAGAGGCGTACAACCCAAAGTTACATTACCAAAAGAAGCTCCACAGGCAGGCCTGAGTGTAGAACTAAAACCTAACACCAGGCGTCGTCTACATCGTACAGCTGGGCGTCATCTTGAAAAACTTCTTCACTTTCTTGACAGACATTATCTGTTTATGATTTTAGCAAGTCTGAGTACAACAACCGTACTCAACAAGTCAAACGGAAAATGTTATTTAACTATATGCAAAAGATTACCATGGAATGGGGTAAAGCAGTTTACTATTTTATGTGGATGCCATTTTGTTTGTAAACACTTTGCTTTTAAACATAAAATATCAAATCATAAACTTCTTAAGGTATTTGGGGGGTTTTCCAAACTTGATTAACACACCTTCACATTTCCAAAACCATTCCAAATCTACTTATGCTTCGCTATTGGAATCACCCATTAAACACAGCTTCATATACCGGAAGCACGGTGTATTCGAGTACTTTTATAAATAACTCTGCAGAGCTGCCCAACTTTACCCACAAGATTCCTCAACTCCCGCGACAGAGTTGAGAAAGCAAGGTTGTTTCACTACTCATCTCTTTATGTAGCCTCTACCCAATAGACTATGGAACCTCTGTCCGGGATACGGTGGCCTGACAGAGCGGAGCCTACCGTTGTGATATATGGTTTTACCGTTTCCATACCACAACCCAACGCTGGCTGTTCGCTTTTTTGGAACAGTATATCATACCATTATGTAGATATTCAATCGATTTGAGCAGCTACTAAAACCAGGTTGGACAAGTCAACGCTTGTGGTTGAGCGGTTGCTTTGTTCGTTACTTGGCATACGGGTCTAGTCCTTATATTTTTCACCGAGGCAAAGTCCAATCACAAACCCATGTTCAGTACCTGCGGCACTGCCACCATTTCACACCATACCTCCACCCTAGGATAAGATCATGTGCTTAAGCCATCTTGTGGCACCCGTGATATTCCCTTATCCTAGCATTACTTTTGAAATTCTAATAGCAAAATGCCAAGACTCTTAGTAGTAAAAGATTGTTGAGTTTTCTAAACTATTGTGATTACACTAATAATAATTTTAATATTACTAAGTTTTGTCAAGGTTAATATGGCCATCAAATTAAAAAGGGCTTTTCGGGTGGTAGGACATTAACTAATATCATGTCATTCCAAATATTCATTGTACATAAATTAACAGTGCATAAATAGCATAATAAAAATACTGATAAATAAATAATTAACGGAATGTAGGTTCAATATGATCAATGACATGTGACATGCCTTGTATATTTATTATTTTAACAAGTTCGTATCCTTCTAGCCCTTCAGCTTGCACTTCTCCTCCTTGATCTTCTTGAAAATTAACATCGGGAGCTAACGCAAAAAGGGATAAAATAAATCAATTCCAAGCTCAAAAGACTGAGCGAGGAAGAAGGGAAACAAATAAAAAGAAAATTAAAGAAATTCAAATAAAATATGGTTTTGGATTTTTGGGTGCTTGGAATGGTGAAATGGAGTTGGGAAATGGATTGTGGACTCGAAACGGTCAAAATGGCTATATTTTTGAATTTTTGGGCTTTAAAACGGCTTAACGGGTCGAATACTATTCCTTATCAGGCTGGCACTATTCACCGCAGATTTCTACTGTTCATTGCGGGTTTGGCTACCCAGTTTCGGTACTGTTTGTGCGGGTCCGATCACTGCTCAACCCGCAAGCTACAGTAGCGCATAGTGTTTTGCGTAGCCAAGCCTGTTTGCTTGAGACGGCCCAACACTATGCGGCCCAACACTGTGCGGCTGTCTTCAACCTCCATATGCACGCGCAAGCGAGGAACAAGGGAAGTTGGCAACGGCGATTGGCGGCGCTCCAGGGACTCGCAACACAAACGGAGACCATGGACGGACTCCTGGGGATGCCGAGAACCCATTTTTGGGGTCGGTGGCAGCCGAGGAGACGGCGTTCGCCGGCGGCAAGCTCAAAAGTTCAGCACGGTTTTTGATGGCAACATCAAGTTTCTAGGGTTGTGGGGGTCAAGGCTTGGCTGTTTGGGCATCCTTGGGGTTAGGGCAAGCTCAAGGAAGTGGCTACTTGTGCTAGGAAGGCCGAAATTTGGCTAGCCACGGCGAGGGGTTTGCGGTCGGCGGAAGAGAAGGTGGCTGACGAGCTGTGGGGGCTTGGCTAGCTATGGCGCTACTTCGGTCAAGTTCCTGGGTTCATGAGGGAGCTACAAGAGCGAGTAATTGGAATGAAATAGACAAGGGAAGGAGAATTGGGTTTTGGGCTCACTTGGGGATTTGTGTCGATTGCCAGTGATGTGGGTGACGAGAGATCAATTGGGTGGCCCTGGGGCTCCACTGGGGTGTGTGGAGAAGGTTGAAGTTGTTCATGGCTTTTATAGCTGCTCGAGGGCGGTTCGGCACCTAGGGGGAGAAAAGATCAATGGCGGCGTGGCCATTTCCGTGGTCGGGAAGGCTCGAGGAGGGCTGGTGGGAATGCGGCTGTCTCGGGTGCAGAGAGGCGGCGGTCAAAAGTGACGGCACGGCTCAGGTCGGTTCAGAGAGGGAATTCACGTACGAGAAGAGCAGGGACGGTGGCGTGTGCACGGCAAGAAACCCAACGTCGGCAAGGGGGAAGCTAGAGCGTGTCAGGGTAGGGGCGTACGGCTTCTGACACTACTCTGAGTGCTAGCTGGGAGAAGGAAACGCGAGAGAGGGCAGAGAGCGCGAGAGGGTTCGGGAAGAACCGGCGGTGGCAAATATCAGGAAGGCGGCGAAAGCTTTTCACCGTGAACAGTGCCGACAAGAGTTAGGGCTGGTAGGGTGATTTGGCAGGGAGTTTAGGCTGCATTTAGCTGGGTTTTGAGCCGGATTATGCAAGGGGTTAAGAGGAATTGAATTCAAAAGAAAATTCAAAATTTTGTTAAAGTTTCAGTTTGTTTCAGTTCGTCCTTCCTAGCTTCAAACACCATCATGATAGCTTCCTTCTCGCCTAGATTATCATGTTTAGACTATTTACCTACAAAAATTTCTTTATTTCACCATGAGCTTTGCGATGTACATGCTGTGAGTGGCTTGTAAGTATCACCCCGCACTTGAAGACTCTGCTCCTCTTCATTTGATCAGAATCTGTGCTGGCATCATCTCTGAAGTAGCATATGTCTGTTGCAATGTGCGAGATGATCACCCTTGCGGGGAAATCCACACCGTCGATGCTCTTGTGTAGAGCCGTGCATTTGAAATACTTGACTCTAAACATGTAGAAGAATTACATTTTAGCTTTTCAATTTCATCATTAGCAAATTTTAATTTTTCATCACAAGAGTCATGTGTTAATTTTAATTCATCAAATTTATCAGTTACATCCCTAAGTTGAACCAGGTTTGATGCATTAATACATCTAGCAGCCTCCAACTCAGAATGTAAAATTTGGCAAGACTCACATGATTCGTTATCAAGAATTAAAGCTCTAAGTCTATTAATTTCATAATTTATGTTTTCAACAATACAATTATTTTCTTTCAATTTCTGTTTTATCTTTTTAATTCAATAGCAAGTTTAATTAAACCATCTTCAAGCTCATCATATGATGGTCTTACCTCATCGAGATCACTGTCATCGTCATCATTATTGTTGCCTGTCATGAAGAACATGCTTGTGAAGCCATCATTGTTCTTCTTCTTACCTTTAGCATTATTGTCATCATGGTCATCATCGTCGCAACTCTCATATTCCACATCGCTCAAATCAAGACGCTCAAGAGCAGCTAAGACCTTTTCAGCAAACCTGCGACGAAAATTTCCACCCTTGGTGTTGTTCTTGAATGACCGATGACAATAATTCTTGTCTTCCTTGATCACCTTCCCCTTGAGCTTGGGACAATCCATCTTAATGTGGTCTGGCTCGCCACACTCATCTAGATCGACAGTTTGATTAATAGTTGTCAGAACCATCAACCACTCAGAACATAAAGATCTCAAAATTTTTGTTGCATTATCTTCATCAGCAGGAATAACACAAACACGATATATATGTATCTTTTTCTTTATACTCCGATTATTGATATGGGAATTTCTAGCCTCTCGGAGTAAATATGAAGGCTTCTTTTGACATCATTTAATAACATAATATATTATTTAAAATGTTGTCTGCAGAAAGATTCGTCATTGCAATAGATAATATCTCATTTACGATAAGCAGAATGGATGCACACATCATTCACAGTAAGCTAGAGTATTTTCATAAACAAAAGAAAGGCAAGAAGTTGCATCACGCATATTGCCTTTGTTTTTTCATCAGATTGTCCCCGCCAACTTCCTCAACATTTCACAGCGGCCTCATTTGAATCAGTGGATACACAAGCACACCACATGGAACGTACGTGGTCTTGCCTCGATGCACGCATATATCAATGACGGAGTAAATCCCACGCTTTGGGTGCCAGTAGATGCTTGCTTTGGTGGGGAGCAATTGTGCACGTGAGCATGTACGACGCTGCATTTAGATTATATGACAAATCAACTTACTACCAGTAAGACAAGATCCTCGATCTTTCCAACCAAATAATAGTTCCATGCGAATCCATCCTTAAAATATGCTTTGAATATTACCCAAATACAGTGATATGTCTGCTCAAATCCACAGCACATAAAATTTTTATAACACTTACATTGAATTTAATTAGTGGTATTTGGGAAAATTTTCTCGGTAACGCAATAAAGATCATGCGACATGAAAATAACATTGATGTGTCACTGAGGACAGCCCCAGCCCGCACCTATCACCCTCACATTGTTTAATTTATACATCTCACCGTTGTTACCGAGCTTATTTTGCATACATATTTTATTGAACTCAATGCGAAACCTCCTCACATCGGATACCTCCCATTATCACATGCTTGCTGTATATGTGGATGTCCAAATATGATTTATTATAGTAAATAGAATATTTGAATCTGTATTATGTTTATGTATCCGATGTTCTTCCAAGTCCTTTGTCTGTTAGAGGACATCAAATCCATACTTGTACATATCTGATTTCATGTTCAAGTCCTTAAAAACGTAGATGCCGCCAATTCTATATCTAATTCATTTTCGCCCACGGAGAGTAGACATAAAATTCTTGGCTGATGTTGCACAAAAGAAACAGAGCGAGGATTGGATTCGCATCCCTTTGCTTGTCTTAAGAGTATATGGAATCAATCTCCTCTACTGGGATCCTAGATCTAGCTAGCTCTGTAAATTCATTGGTCTTGTGGTCACCGCTCACGAATGGGAATAAGTTCTTGCTCTGAGTTGCTGCAAAGGACACTTCTGATCCTTCTTTTATGAGGTACAATGCCATGTCAGTTTATGAGTCCATGGTGACAGTGTTGCATAGGAAGATTAATCGACATTTGTGGAATGCAAAAATCCCCCTAGAAAGTGGCGGCTAAGCAACAATGCTATTTTGACTAGGGCCAATCTTTTGATGTGAGGGTGCAGTGAAATTCGCAATGTGAAATTGTGGGGGCACTGTTGAGGCGAGGGCGGCGCCTTCTCGGGTGGTTGAGGCGGTGACGCACGGCTGACGGTGGTGGGGATGGGCTTCTGCCCAAGAAGAATTGGAGTTTGAAATGAATTTGGAATTTTCAGGAGTTCAATTGAGTTTAGTACAAATTCATAGTATATTCCATGTTTTGAAATTTACACAGGAAACCACTTTAAGCATTTGAGTTCAAATGATTTGTTTTCAAAATGTTGATCTTTCTAGTTGATATGCTTCCGTTTTCAGAAAATCAAATAGAATTGAAATACTTCAGGAAATTATCAAAAAATTTGAAATCCACGAAAATTGGAATTTTTAATTTATTACAAAATTTTGGATGTTAACACCGCCTCAGTGCCATGCCACTCCGCTCGTTGTACCGCCGCTGCTTGCACTGGCGCTGTGGCGAGTGGTTTCCGCGAGTGCGCTACAATGTGGATGGTTGTTTGTCTTATCAATTCTTTCTTAGCTTGTTTTCTGTATGATTGATGCAGATGGAGTTGTATTTGATAGAGCAGATTCCATGTCGGATCGCCAGAGAAGTGATTCGGTGTGCACTTCTTTGTTGGAGTAAAGTTGGATCAATAGAATGGAAAATGCGAGAATTCTGTTCTTTCTGGAGTTTGTTTTCATTAGTGAAGCCACGAGTTTGCGTGGCACGTCTGGCTTCAAGACGATGGACTCCCACCAGTGACGGGTGGAGGTGGTTGTGTGCCAAGATTTCAGGTGTAAGGAATCCGAGGTGATCCATTGGCCGATGATGGTCCAAATTCTTCTAATGTAGCAGCATTCGGCGAAGAGGTGGATGGCTATTTCTGGGTGAACTCTACAAAGCAAGCAACAAGATTGGTTCGGCCATCCTCTTACGGAGAGATGGTCAGCAATCCACAACCTGCTCTGCAGTGCCAACCATGCGAAGATTTTGCATTTGGGGGGGGGGGGGTGGGGGGGGCGGCGGCAAGTCTTCCAGACCAAAGAATTCATTGAGGTGCGTATTGTGCTAAAGAACTGCGCTTCGTATGCTGAGAAGCAATGTAGTTTTCATGAGGAGTGAATTTTCAAGTTATAGGGTGGTTCTTTTGGGCTGACGGCTGATGGCTTAAATATTTGAATTCTGGCTATTCACGAGAGATAGTATGTACAGAAAATAGTCGCATGTAATTTTGGCTAAAACAGCTGAACTCAGTACAGTTTTGACTACAATTTTCCTATTAACCCCGCTTTAAAAAACCCACCATTTAAAAGCTAATTACTGTAGATAGTACAAGCATAAGCTGGCTGAAAATCGATAAGAACTCAGCCATAGTTGTTGGATCAAAATCGGCGACAAAGGGGGGGGGGGGGTAAATGTCGTCTTTTAAAATTACCCCCTCAAATTACCCACAAGAGAGAATTGATGTGACCACGCCACCAACACGTACGACCGTAGCGGCCAATATCAAGATTGAATTAAAGGTGAATTCGTTTTCTCAACTTCAACACATTTTAAATGAGAATATGATGCTACCTAATGATAAAAATATATATATTTGTTGCACCACATCATATTGGAACCAATTGAAGTAAGGGTTCAAGTTGGACAGGTTTTGGAATCCAATTCGGCCTCGAGATCAATTCGGATTCAGCCTGACAGGCCAACTTCAAACGGCCATAACTTTTGATCCAGAAGGCTTCTCAGGGCCCGTGAGTACTTGTTGGAAAGCTCTTGGAGTCTACTTTCAGATGGATCTGGTCTCACCTCCAAAATCCACTCGAGCTGATCAGTAACTGCAAAACAAGTCACGTCACTTTTTCAGTCCGAGTCAAAGTGGGCCGAGGGCCTTGTAACTTGGGCTAGTTGGGCTGGTACTGTTCACATGAACAGTACCACAGCTGTGTGAACAGTAACTAGGAATAGTACCACATCTCTTTTCATTAGATAAGTGTGGCTTCCCTCTCCCCTATTTAAGGAGGCCGCACCCCTTTAGTTTTCCTCGGGTTTTTCTTAAGAGTTTATTCTGCTTAGCAGTTTCACCGCATGTTCGGTTGAGGAACCCCAACTTGTGAACTTAATCTTTATTCGCAATACAGATTGCATCTTTTACTCTCTTGCTCGTGTTCTCGATTCGCTTGCAGGAGATAGCCTTCTTGGCGAGGTCAACCGTGTTCGGTACGGTTGATAACCAATGGAGCAGTGGTGTAGTGATTGCGAGGGGTTCGATCTGTTTTGGTCGGAGCCTTTGGATCATCAACGTCGAGATCTCCACAATCGACTTATCAGTACCTCTCGGAAGATCGGGCCATCGTCACATCAGTTGGTATCAGAGCAACGGTTGCCCGTGAGGTAATTCTTGTATCCCTAGTTAGTAGATTGATTTTTATTTCCTATAGTCCAGTTAATTCCGCTGTCCAAACCCCGTTGTGCCTTTCAATCAGTTAGTTTTGGTTTGCTAAATTGAATTTGTGTCCATATTAGCATTGTCTAGTTGCTGGTCATATCTTTGTTCCATTAAAAATCTAAACAAAAGAAAAATTCCCCACCCAAACCCTAATTTCCAAATTCGGCTGCTTTTTCCTTTCTCTGCAGCCACCACCAAAAACGCCATAACTTTTGATTCCGAGATTATTTTTGAGTGGGACCACCACCATTAGATTCAAAAATCCCTTATCCATCTATAATTCAAAAATCCCTTATCCATCTATCTATAAAATTTCACGTCATTCCAGGAAGCCAGTTAAGAGATATATGCGGTGAAAGTTGACCCAATTATCTGTTCTGAATCTGCAACAGTCAGCAGTTGTGATTTTTGTGTGAATTTCTGTGTTTGGATTCAGAAGTTGGCCCCAAAACAAAATCTGTAGAAAAAGCCGTCATAACACAAACAAAAAAAGAATCAGTGAAAAAGAGTCATCTGAAAAAAAGTTACGGCCAAATTCCTAACGTGCTGTCCAGTGGACAGAAATCTGAAGTTTTCAGTTTTGGGTCAATCCTTGTGTTCTTCAATTCCAGATTGCATTGGATCGAATTATCTTGTATTTACCACTCCTACACATTGCCATACACTTATTTTTAGCCTTCTTTCATTCTTGGTTGATCAGCAATATAGGCTAAGTGCTAGATACGGACTATAATTCAATTTTATGCAATTTCTGAAATTAACTGATTGTTCTCCATTGCTGCATATTGTGCCTTCCAAGCTCCACATACTCTTGATCAGAACAGGTTCCTTCTTGCAATCGTACCCACGCTCGACATGGTATCACGAACTAGCCACCGGTTGTACCACCTGCTGCATTGGTAAGAACACTTGTAAGAGTGTGGTAAGACGCTTGAGAATGTGTGATTCCACCTTCCAACACCTAGTAGTTGATAGGGATAATACCTTTGTGTTGTCTTTTGTTTTCTACTAACCATGACAGGTGAGTCGTATGATGATCAAGAGTGTGTTTTAAAGGGAGAGTTCATGAAGCTCTTGGATGAACCACGTATCGATAGGAAGCTTCAAGCTTCGATGGATACATTTCAGCGCTTCAACGATTCCATCAATGAGAGTATTGCAGCGCTCACTACACACCTTGAAAGAATGGTGAATCGGCCGCCAAACAATGGATGCGAGTATGATCACTATGCAGGCCAAGATCTCGAGCAGGGAGATGATAATGAGAGACAAAACTGTGACGCCGGAGCTGCATTTGCTGCCCAAGATGCACGACACCGCCTATATCAAAACCGTCATGGTATGGGAGGTACTAATTTTCAGCACCACAATGCTCGTGTTAATGATAAACCATTTGCTAAAGTTAAATTTACCATACCATCTTTTGCGGGTACTTATGATGCTGAAACTTATCTAGATTGGGAGATGACAGTTGAACAAAAATTTAATGCCCATCTAGTTCCTGAAGTGCATAGAGTCAGACAAGCTACTAGTGAATTTAAAGATCGTGCTATCATTTGGTGGACTCATGTAGTTAATTCTTGTTTAGCACCTAATACATGGGATAAATTGAAGGTAGCTATGCGTGCTAGATTTGTTCCTCCTGCTTTTAAACATGAAATGGATAAGAAATTGCAGCGCTTAGACCAAGGTAATAAATCTGTCGAGGAATATTATCAAGAATTACAAATAGGCTTGTTGCGTTGTAATGTTGTAGAAGATGAGGAGGATAAGATTTGTCGTTTCTACGGGGGGTTACGGCGTGAAATTCAGGACATTGTTGATTATAAAGAGTTTACTACTGTCAACCAGTTGTTCCAGCTTGCTATGCTTGCAGAAAAAGAATTGCAGGGTAGGCAACAAAGTACAAGGAGCAACTTTAGAGGTACATCTACATCGAGATCGACGCCTGGGCAAGCCAAGATAGCCCCACCTCCTGTTTGTCGAGCTGCTGCCCCCTCTGTGAGTAGGGTGCGTTCAGCAGCACCGTCGCCACCATCACGCGCACCCGAGATGAGCAAATCTACTAGTGTGCAAGCACCATCACAGAGCTCTTCATTGGTTGCTTCCACGGGCCGTACGACGGGCATTGTGTGCCACCGTTGTAAAGGGATGGGCCACGTCATGAGAGATTGCCCAAGTCAGCGGGCGTACATTGCGACAGAAGATGGTGGTTATGTAGTTGAGAACCATGCCGAAGAGGAGCATAAGCTGATTGAATCACTGACCCCATTGGTTGAGAATGAAGATAAGGAGATGGATGCACTTACATCATCTGAGGAGAGCCAAAAAGGTAAAGAACATGATGCTATCATCGCTCACGGTACTAATTTGGTGCTACAACAAGACATAGAACAACCTTGTGAGTATATACCTGCTGTATTGCAATCTTTTGATGTTCCTTGTGTTGACTTAAATGAACCATATGCTGATCTAAATTCTCATAATTTTGCACATGTTGAATTAATAACACATAAAGAAGTTTTGACTAGAATTTCTCCTGCTAATTCATTATGTTACATCATGTTGGATCTACCTATGAAATTGTCACATGCTATGAAGAAAGTTTCTGAACTTGCATGTTCGAAATTCTTATTTAGTGCCTACACCTCTGGATATAAGTTTAATTTGATTGGAGATTATGGTGTGGAAAATCAATTTCTTGTATATCGAATATGCATAACTTGCAATCACATGGATGAATTGAAACTTGCTGTTTGGAATAACAATTCTTGTATGCTGAATCATGTTCAATGTGAGAGGAAAGTAAAATTTAGTACTCATCCAATGCCTATGTGTTCAACTCTTTTTACACCATCTAGTATAGACAATCTGAGTAAAGATGATGAATTATGGTAGAACATACAAATCTTTTCACCCTGGCTAGATGAATTTGCTATTGTTCGATTGAGATATGATTATATGACTGGATTGTTCCTCACTTACATTTGGAAAACAAGTTGCAACAATTACCGTGTGAGAAATTTTGAATTGCTCATTAACTTATATGATTACTCTTGGGTTAATAATACAATTAGCTTTTATGATCGCTGCTGTTTTATAACCTTAATTGTGCAACAACGAAGAACTGTTAAAATGGATAACATATACATATATCATGCATACACCTTGGCTTCTTTGTTATCATATTTTCAGCTTATCAAAAGCCGAGGACGGCTTTGTTTGCAAGAAGGGGAGGATGATAAGAACATGTACCCTATGGATACAACCATATTTGTTATACTTGTTATTCCAATTACAAGAGCTCCTACGCATCACTTAAATTATGAGGTGAGCTCGTTTCAAAGAGATTCTACTTTATTTGATAAAAAACTTATGATATTACATAATGAGAGTTTGTTGCGTTTGCTATCATGTACCAAGATTTATGATCAAGATCATGCAATACGTGACACTACGTATATGTTAAAACCGAGGACGGTTTTCTGTCAAGAAGGGGAGGATGATGTGACCACGCCACCAACACGTACGACCGTAGCGGCCAATATCAAGATTGAATTAAAGTTGAATTCGTTTCCTCAACTTCAACACATTTTAAATAAGAATATGATGCTACATAATGATGAAAAAATATATATTTGTAGCACCACATCACATTGGAACCAATTGAAGCAAGGGTTCAAGTTGGACAGGTTTTGGAATCCAATTCGGCCTCCAGATCAATTCGGATTCAGCTTGACAAGCCAACTTCAAACGGCCATAACTTTTGATCCAAAAGGCTTCTCAGGGCCCGTGAGTACTCGTTGGAAAGCTCTTGGAGTCTAGTTTCAAATGGATCTGGTCTCACCTCCAAACTCCACCCGAGCTGATCAGAAACTGCGAAACAAGTCATATCACTTTTTCAGTCCAAGTCAAAGTGGGCCGAGGGCCTTGTAACTTGGGCTATTTGGGCTGGTACTGTTCACATGAACAGTACCACAACTGTGTGAACAGTAACTAGGAATAGTACCACATCTCTTTTCATTAAATAAGTCTGGCTTCCCCCTCCCCTATTTAAGGAGGCCGCACCCCTTTAGTTTTCCTCGGGTTTTTCTTAAGAGTTTATTCTGCTTAGCAGTTTCACCGCATGTTCGGTTGAGGAACCCCAACTTGTGAACTTAATCTTTATTCGCAATACAAATTGCATCTTTTACTCTCTTGCTCGTGTTCTCGATTCGCTTGCAGGAGATAGCCTTCTTGGCGAGGTCAACCGTGTTCGGTACGGTTGATAACCAACGGAGCAGTGGTGTAGTGATTGCGAAGGGGTTCGATCTGTTTTGATCCGAGCCTTTGGATCATAATGTCGAGATCTCCACAATCGACTTATCAGTACCTCTCGGAAGATCGGGCCATCGTCACATCAAGAATCCCTTTCGATAGCTATGGAAAGCTATGAGGTAGATGAAATACGCCCTCTGAACAAACGACCAAACCAACACAGGAAAGAAACAAGCAAGAACAGCACAAACAAAAGACAAGGAAATCAACACTCAAGGACAACCGGCCGGTCAGACCGCAATGGGCAGGGCGGTCTGACCGCTCTCACTACGCCGGTCAGACCGGTAGCTCAAGGCCGGTCAGACCACCAACCGCCGGCTGGTCTGACCGCCAACCGCCGGCCGGTCTGACCGCCCCTCGGGTGCAGACAACAGATCAGACTGACAGAAACCCTGAAATTTCAGATTTTGGCCTAAATTAACAAAGTGAGAGAAGTGCCCCTTTTCTTTTCAGACCAAGACACCAAAGACTCAATCTAAACATCATAGAGGCTCCAAACAACACAAAAAATCAATAAAAACTCATGAATTTCAGATTTTTTTCAAGAACTTGAAGGAGTACAGAGAGTTGCCCAAAAATCAAATTCCCATCTAACCTTTGATCCTTTGATCATGAAACTTTGAGGATAGCTACTTAATAGGCTCAGGTCTTAGCATGCCAAGTTTCATGCCATCTCATGAAGGGAACTACGAACTACTCTAAAACCCTAGAAATGAAAAACAATGGGCTCAAGAATACAGAACAGGGAAAAAGGTGATTCTTGCGATTCAATCAATTTGCTCTTGGAACTAGCTTACCAACAGGTCTAGAAATGCAATTCCATCACAGAGCAACCCATTTTGCCACCCCTCAGCAAGAATCGACACAAGAACTGAAAATCAAGAAATCAAGCAGAGAAGGCATCAAAGGCAAAAACCAATAGAGAGGCAGGAACTCAATCAAACTCAAACAAAGCCATCTCAGATTGATATTGAGGATGAGAGATGACACGATTACATGGAGTATCAACTCATTACATCCCTACAACCCCATACATGCTTAAATGATCAAGAGCTCACTACAACCTCCCTCAAGAACACATGCTGGGAACCAGAGAAGACCAACGAAGCTCTTCCCTCTCATACCAACTCTCACCAACTAAAGCCCCCAAAGCAAAACAACCTATCCAAAGGCTCTTTTGACTAAAGCAAAACCCTAACTCTCTCCCAAAGCCATGCATACAACCAAGAATTCACTCCTATTTATAGCCTTTGGCTAATGGGTCTCCAACCCGTTATGCCCGCTAAATCCCGAACAGAACCGCCTCCACCTGTGCAGCTTTGCGCTTTTACCGAAACGCCCCTCCTGCACCTTCTGGGAAGCTTCCACGTCTCTTGTCGTCCAAGCCTCGCAACCACCTCGAGTCTCCGCCGTGTTCGACACATCCGACCGTTCTGACCTCGACACCGCCTGTGCCTAGTCCGGTCACCCCGTGCCTCGCCACGACTCCGCCTCGACGTCCTTTAGCCATCACAGACAAGAAACACATCACATAGCATCGCTCGATACATGAAAGCATAAATAGCATCAATGAATCATACTTACGCATGAAAGAGCCCAAACCTGTCGAATCAAGAAAATAAGCATCATAATTGTTACGACCAAGTTTGACCAAGTCCAGCCAAGCCAATTGCACCACGCAACGACATGGTCCGAACCACACAAACCAAACTCGACTTTCCTAAACCGATGTCAATTACTCATCACACACACGGGGTCACCTCCACATGGTCCATCAATCTTCTCCTTGATGAGTATATTGACAAACCCAAAAAAAGCATAAAGTTGAGTTTGTTTGAAAAAGAAAAGAGTGTCAATCATGGTCCAAAGGAGGAAAATGAGGCTAATGACCATGTTGAGACAAGGAGCAACAGAAAGAGCAAGTTTTCCTCAAGGCTCCCAAAGCTCCCGAAATGGCTTTTTCTCCACTATTCTCCCCTTTTGGCAATAAACACATCAAGAATGTAAAAGAAAGAGTAAGTCATGATGACAGATGAAATGGCTGAAGTTTGTTTATTTTAAGCATTTAGAGCCATGAAGATTATACAAAATGACCATATGAGACTTACATCAAGCCAATACATAAGTATGCTATCAAGATAATGACAAGACATGTATAATCAAGCTAAGCCACATAAGTCACAATCTGAAAATTAGTCAAATTGCTTAGCATGTCAAGTCAACCATGATTATAGTCTAGCTAAAGGTATCCAAAGATGATGCAGGCCATGTCAATAGTCTAAGTGGAACCAAGACGCTAGTATTGAGTCAATTTAGAGTGCTACAAGTTCAAGAATGAGACAATTGTGTATGTACTTGTAATTTTAGCAAATTGAGCACAATTGACATGGTTTTCATTAGAAATCTCATTATTGTTTCCAACCAGATTTTGAGTCATGTGCTAGATCTCAAGCCTTATGCGACTATTCTAAGCAAGAAGCTTAAGAAGATAGTCTGGGTCAGCCAAAACTCCCCCTGAGTTCATGCCTAGTGCAATGGCAAGCCGTCTCATGAGAAAGAATTGGTGATATCAGTTTTTTCGCACAAAAGAGATCTTTTTGCTTACTTAAAAAATGTACTAACTCATACTTCATCAAGAAACTAGTATAGCTCAATCTAAAGCTCAACAAAGATTCAAGACTCAACTCAGCCTATTTGACATGACATGAATCATAAGAGGATAACTAAAGACAGACTAGTTTCAAGAGCTACCATAACATGATTTAATTCAAGTTTAGTATTTTAATCAACCTATCATGGCAAAGACTTGACTACACATATAAAGTCATGATAAATCTAGCAAGTAAGCATAAATCATGGCAAGATGTAAAGCGTTGTAAACATGTCATAACGGATAATAATCAAGACTCCAAGCAGTTATATTACAATGTAGAATGCTGAAATGCAAGAAAATCCAGCTCCCCCTCAACATATGATGCAACTTTTAGTTCAAGTTGAGTGATGGCAATATTAAGATCTAGAAGCTCCCAAATGAACTCCCCCTGAACCAAAGCAATAAACTCGAGAACCAAGGAATTCACTCCTATTTATAGCCTTTGGCTAATGAGTCTCCAACCCGTTATGCCCGCAAATCCCGAACGGAACCGCCTCCACCTGTGCAGCTTTGCGCTTTTACCGAAACGCCCCTCCTGCACCTTCTAGGATGCTTTCGTGTCTCTTGTCGTCCAAACCTCGCAACCACCTCGAGTCTCCGCCGTCTTAGACACATCCGACCGTTCTGACCTCGACACCGCCTGCGCCTAGTCCGGTCACCCCGTGCCTCGCCACGACTCCGCCTCGACGTTCTACAACCATCACAGACAAGAAACACATCACATAGCACCGCTCGATACATGAAAGCATAAATAGGATCAATGAATCATACTTACGCATGAAAGAGCCCAAACCTGTCGAATCAAGAAAATAAGCATCCTAATCGCTACGACCAAGTTTGACCAAGTCCAGCCAAGCCAATTGCACCACGCAAAGACATGGTCCGAACCACACAAACCAAACTCGACTTTCCTAAACTAATGTCAATTACTCATCACACACACGAGGTCACCTCTACATGGTCCATCAATAGTATCATCCACCCCTTCCTGAATGCTCAAAGAAGATATGTGGCCCTAGAGGGCAACGAGCTCTTGGCTGAGTTGTGAAATTGGGCCGTCCAACCAATTGATTCCGATGGAGTTGTATTTGATAGAGTAGATTCCATGCCGGATCGTGAGTCTTTTTAGCACAGCGCAATGTGTTTCAGTGTGCAAGCAGCCCCACTCGTTTGGGCTTCAGCTTTTGGCTTCTAACTTTTAGTTTCTTAATTTCGTCTTTTTCTGATTTTGTGGCTTTCTTTTGGTCTGTTTTGCCTTTTTCCGTATTTCTTTGCATTGCCCACGATGGGCTAATCTATTTTTAAATTTTTTAAAATTTAATTACGTTAAAAAGTCACCAGTAACTACAGTGTAAAATAAGCAGCTCCAATACCAAACAGTAAAATATAAATGAGCAGCACTTATGAGTTGGATCAAAAGTTTTGATTTTTTGTGCCTATTCTTTTACAGGAGAAGTGATTTCAGATCTTATTGGCCTCTTCTTCCCCAAATTCTGCTGCTCTCGGTTGAGTTTAGTGATGGTGATTGGTGTTGGAGGTTGAAGAGGGGCAAAATGACCAAAACGGATGAAAAAATTAAAACAATGTGAAAGTGGGAAATATTGAGGAATCTAACGTGTGAAGTGGCATATAATCCATTACAAAGTGTGCGATGGCAATGGGTAAGCCAATCTATTTAGTGGCAAATAATTAATTACGTTATTATTTATCGGCATTGCACATGCTTTCCGCGTGTATATAAGAGTAAATTGTGCAGCTAATTTAACACTACCTTGGTACCTTTATTTTTTTACCGTGCCTACATTACTTTATTTGGACCCAGTATGTTTCGGTTTGTATCTGTTGATTGGGAACAATTAATTGCTGTCATTTGTAGTAATCATTATTTGGGCCAACCTGAGTCCAGAACTGCGAGGTGAAGCCTGAAAATGAGCACATAGACACACAGCAAAGTGTATGTCCGGTCTCGAGGCAGTGAGGTACAAGTGGGAGCCAATCATGCTGCGATACTCCTTCTGATCAACTGGCTCGCCGTCCTCATTTGGGTCAAGTGTAGCGGATGATGCCATGGGAGTTGACACCGGCTTACCATCACTCATGTCAAAGCGTCTCAGGAGGTCACGAGTGTACTTGCCCTGATGCAAGAAGGTACCCTCCCGAGTCTGCTTGATCTGGAAGCCAAGGAAGAAGGTCAACTCGCCCATCATGCTCATCTCAAACTCGGTGCTCATGACATCCGAGAACTGTGAAACGAGAGCATGAGAAGAGCCGCCAAAGATGATGTCATCCACATAAATCTGGACGAGCAAAAGATCAGTGCCATACCGGCGAATGAACAATATTTTATCCACCTTACCCATCTCAAACCCATGACTCAACAAGTAGGACTTAAGCCTCTCATACCAAGCTCTAGGGGCCTGCTTAAGTCCATACAATGCTTTGGAAAGCTTGAAGACATGGTTTGGGTATTTGGGGTTCTCGAAACCTGGAGGCTGTCTCATATAGACTTCTTCCTCAATAAGCCCATTGAGGAAGGCACTCTTGACATCCATCTGGTAAAGCTTGAAACCCTTAGAAGCTGCGAAGGCAAGCAGGATTCTAATGGCTTCAAGTCTAGCTACAGGGGCAAAGGTCTCATCAAAATCTAGACCCTCAACCTGGGAGAAGCCCTGAGCTACCAGTCTAGCCTTGTTTCGAATGACAACCCCATCCTCACTCTGCTTGTTCTGGAACACCCACTTAGTCCCAATGACATTGTGACCTCGAGGGTGTTCAACAAGCGTCCAGACCTTGTTTCTCTCGAAATTCTCTAACTCCTCATACATGGCATTGACCCAAGACTCATCAGATAGGGCATGACTAATATCCTTGGGCTCAAAGGTGGCAACAAAGGCAGAATGGAGACAGAAATGTGACATGCCAGACTTTGAGCGAGTGACGCGCTCAAAGAGGTCTCCAATCATCTGCTCGGAAGGATGGTCTTTCTGGATATGTCGTGGAGGTCCAGGATGAGAAGAGGAAGTGACCTCTACTTCATGAGCTGACGAGGTAGGAACAGAGCCACTAGCTCCAGAGGAAGCAGAAGGCATGGGCTAATCTCCTTGAGGTGCAGTGGAAGAAGGCACCTCAAGGGGAGGATGAGGAACTGGATCAGGTAGGCAACCCTCATCTCCATCATCCTCATCATCCACAAAGATGGTCTCGGACTACTCTAAAGAACCTGATATATCAGGCCTAGTCCCCGGACTGGCCTCGTCGAAGGTCACTTCACAGGTCTCTACCATTTTACTAGACTCGCAGTTCCAGACCCTATACGCCCGCGAAGAAGTCGAGTAACCTAGAAAGATGCCATTACAAGAACGTGACTCGAACTTATCTAGATTCCCAGACTTCGGAATGAAACACTTGCAACCAAACACACGAAAATGCGAGACACTGGGCTTTCGCCCATATCTCAACTCATAGGAAGTGCGATGCAAGTGTGCCCGAAGAAAAACTCTATTCGAAACATGGCACGCGATCGCGATGGCCTCAGCCCAAAACTTCCTCGGTGTAGAGTACTCATCGAGCATCGTCCTGGCCATCTCGACTAGGGTACGGTTCTTCCTCTCCACGATGCCATTTTGCTGTGGGACGTGCGGAGAAGAGAACTGGTGCTCTACACTTGTCTCATCGTAGAACCTCTCAAAGTAGGAATTGAACTCTGTGCCATTGTCACTGCAGATCGCTCGTAAGGCACCTGGAAGCTCAACAGAAAGCCTACTGAAAAGACCTCGGAAATGTGTAAACGTCCCATCCTTCGAGGCTAAGAAAAACACCCAAGAATACCTCGAGAAGTCATCGACCATGACAAGGACATACCACTTCCCTCCTGCTGACTGCACTCGAGCTGATCCAACTATGTCCATATGGAGCAGCTGTCCTGGTGCATCGGTCATAGTCACTGTGACCGGAGGGTGAGAAGCGGCAACCATCTTGCCGTGCCGGCATGGAGCGCAAACAAGATCTTTGACCATCTTGAGTTTCGGCAAACCATGAATGAGATCGTAGCTGCTAACTCGAGTCAAATGGTCAAATCCAATATGACCTAGTCTCCTATGCCAGAAGGTGAGGTCGCGGGACTCAAAAGCAACTAAACACTTGAGAGGATCACCAAAAGACTTAGAAAAATCAGCACGAAAGATCCTCCCATAACGAGAAATCCCGCAAACCAGACTGCTCGAAGAATCAATAATTTTGCAAGTGTTTTTCTTAAAGCTCACCTCAAACCCATCATTGGTAATCTGAGAGACTGAAAGCAAATTATACTATAGCTTACTAACCAAGGCAACATCTTTTAAAATAAAAGACTCATTAACGCGCACTGTACCTTTGGCGATGACGCGCCCAGATGAAGCGTCTCCGAAGGTGATTGTCTCATCACCTGGAGTGCGGGCTAGGGAAGAGAACCAACGTGAGTCTCCGGTCATATGACGTGAACAACCGGAGTCTACGAGCCAAACTTTTTCCCTTCCCTGCCCGGCGAACCTGAGTCAAACAGAGTAAAGGCTCAGTACTGGGATAAATCAAGAGTGATTTTGGCACCCAATACTGAGTAACACGTCGAGCAGCAGAAGTAGTCAAACACGACTGACCTCTAACTACCCTACGCTCTCTGTCACTCAAAGAAGCAGACGGTCTATGAGCAGACCTGAAGCTGTTGCTGGGTCCGACTACTACGGAAGAGTGAGTCCGAACACCGGCAACACGCTGGTCTCGCCACGGGTAGCCATCTCGACGGGGAAACGAGATCTACCCTCAGAATAGCGGAAGTCACGACCAAAGGGAGCATGAGGACGAAAACCAGAAAACTCGGAAAAACCAAGTCCTCGATGCTGCCCAAAACCATCACTAGAAGCAAGCCTAGACCTCGTGCTGGTCTTAGGTGCACTCAAGGTCTGGGGCTGAACCTGAATACGCCTAAGATCACGAACACGGTCTCTACGTGCGATCTTGGTGCGCTTGAAGCATCGCTCGATCAAGTGCCCATCCTTCTGACAAAAGGTGCAATGATACTTCACCTTCTGAGAGGTAGAAGTAGCATGATGAGGCTTCGCCTTCTGAGAGGTCGAAGCAGAAGGTGGAATCACCTTGCTATCAGAAATCCCTTGGACAAAGCCCGCCGACTTGAATTTAACCTCTTCAGATCTGGGCTCAGTCTCGATCATACCTCCTACTATGGGTCTGAAAATAGCAGGTGGATGCTTCCTCAAATCCTCAAGAAAATCATATCGAAGACCTTGATTAAATTTGCAAATCTTGGACTGGTCTAGAATAAGATTTAGCTTCTTCTTGCCTCCTACAGACCTCTAGAGAGTATTCATAAGGTACTGACACTCCCGAAAGAGAGAGGTGCAAGAAGAGCAGGGGGAAGAAGAGACAACAGCAGGTAAGGGAGTAGAAGAAGAACCAGTAGCAGAAGAGTGAATGGCTTGTGCATGCACAGCTGACTCAGAAGGGACAGTCCTATTGCTAGCCAAGTGGTTCACATCGCTAGGCGTCTCTACCTTACCCTTCGGCTTCTCCCCCACAGCAGCACACACATTACAAGCAGAAGATGGCTTCTTTAGAAAGTCCTTAGTTAGCTTCACACATTTTTCATCCAATGCAACCAAGTCAGATTTTAGTTTGTTACAATTAATGCATGGTGAGCTAACAGGGTCCTTAGAAGCATATTGAGCCAATCTGTTGTTGTTATCAACTAATTCTTGAAACTGTTTGGAGACAGATTCAAGTTCAGCAGTAAGCTTGGGACAATTCACACATGAAGCAATAGGATCAAGTAGAAAGGCTTGTAATTCAGCAATTTTATGATCTGCCCGTTTTATGTTCATCTTCAAATTATTACAACTTTCACAAGTTTCGGGCAGATCGAGCAACATGGTATAAAGACCTCTAAACGCATTGTCCTTATCCTCACATGAGGTGTAAGAAATAGCCTCAACAGTAGTAAATGAAGGAGGCGCTACCCTACTCATCTCTAGCTCAGCAAGAAGACTAACATTTTCCACCATAACAATATCTAGCTCAGAGGACACACTATCATGTAAGATCCTTAGTTTCTCCATGTCACCAAGCAGAGCAGTGCAAACATCACAATCATCACGGGAGGGAGCAGATCTAAGTAAAGTAAGCTCCTGTGACAAGCTCTCTACTTCCTTCTCCAACTCGCTAACCCTAGCTCTAGATCTAGCATGTAATCTACCTAGCTTAAGAAAAGTATCATTAAGCTAGTCGTATGAAGGGTATACCTCGTCGGAGTCGGAGTACAGCTCGATGTCGCTCAGTTCGCCCTCAAGGGCCATGAAGCACATGCCGGAGAAGTCGTCGCTACCCTTGGGGTCTTGTTCGTCCTTCCCATCATCGTCGCTCCACCCCTCTACTACGCTGAGATCGAGGTCGTCGAAGGCGGTGAGGACGCGATGAAAGAGCTTCTTGGCTTTGCCAAGGTCGCGGAACTTCTTCTTGCCTTGTGCGTGAACTAGAGGCTTCTTGTTGCGGTTCTTGTCGATGTAGTCGTTCCTGTTCACGCCGCCGAAATCGCTCTTACCCTTCTCCAGTTTGGGGCAGTTCGCTCGAATGTGGTTAGGGCCACCACACTCGAAGCAGACACGGGTCCTCCTCTCTTTTTGTCCCTCCTTCTTTTGTAAGCATGGGAAAATTTTCTGGCTAAGAGGGCTAACTGGTCATCTGCAAGCTGCTCTAACTGATCATCAGTTATGTCACAGAGAGCAGCAAGAGAGAAACCGCAAATTGAATCAGAAGAAGGTCCAGAAGTCAGACTGGGATCGGTGACTAAGGCCATCGACTGCGACTTCGACTTACGAGAGACTATGTCAATCTCGTGATTCTTGAGGCTTGAGTATAATGCGTCAAGAGTCAAAGTCGAGAGATCGGTGATGTCCTTGATGGTAGTCACCTTCATCTCCCAAACCCGCAGATCAAGAGCAGACAGCATCTGACGAGCGTTGTCCAAGTCAAGGTATGTGAGACCGACCGCTCGGAGGTTGCTTAGAATCTTGTGAAAACGCGCAAAATGTTGTAATCTCACTTGAACTGGTCCTATCGAACCATCTTGATCTGAGAGGTGCCCTCATGGTATGCATCGAGGGTCTCCCAGATGTCGAAGGCCGACGTCAGATGAGAGATGTGATTGAACTCGCTTCTGCTCAGGCCTAGGATTATGATGTTCCTTGCCTTAGAATTCGCCTCCACATCAGCCATATTCCCGGCATTAATGTTCTCATCGGCAGGAACAACATACATGATGTCGGGCCCCCGGATTCTCAAACCCGGACCCCCTGTGTATTACTGCACTAGTCCCAGATCAAAGCTAGTGCACACAGTTTAAACAGAATGGAAAACATCCCCATCGACGATTTATTACAATAATTAGAGTACTGACCACATGGTCTCATTATTACAAGGGAGGTTTAAGACCTCGCACAATCAAACACAGCGGAAGCAAATAAAACTCGAGGACGACCCATCAATTCGCCACAGGCAATTGACTGGGGAAGCGCGACCTAGTCCTCCGGGAAGAATCCATCACAGCCACAAGCGAAGCAGTAGTCGTATTCACCTTCTTGAGCTTCAGCTTCCTCTGAGATTTTATTTTTAAGTGTAGCATGTGAGTACATAAAGTACTCCGCAAGTCTTGGGAAAAATGCATAGATGCAAGGCTTAAACAAAGAAGGCCATATGGTTCTTTTGCACAAAGCAATATTTGAAATCTCAATTTCTACTAATTATTTTCGAAGGCATTATTTTAATGAAGTAAATGTTTTATCAGAATTAACTTTCTAGTGAAGGTTCCAACTACCAACACTAGCTAACCAATTACCATTGGTCAAGTTTTAAACTGCGGGTTCCATCCACCCTCTCTGGCTCCATCCGCCAGGATTCCCTTCCGAGAGTTCCCTCCACCCTCGGAATACAAAACTTTTGATTTTAAATCAAAACCAGAAATCTACCATGTGAATGCATTCCTTGCCCGCCCTTGACCGTGGGCACGGCTATTCGAATAGTTTTACACTCTGCAGAGGTTGTACAACTTTACCCACAAGAGATAAATTATCTTAATAGTCAACATGCTTCCTTTGGCATGAGACCCAGATAAAATATCACAAAACCTTTCACCTACTCCAGTATAGCTAGAGACCACCCGCTGAGGTTTCACCGCAGAAGGGTTAAATCCGCCCAATCTGAAGCCCCCTCTTGCGCCATATGAGTACAGTAACCCTGTCCCTCACTATGAGTAACCAGTACGCCCTGGCACTCAATACACCACTGGTGATATCTAAACTACACCTTTATAGGTTAGTTAGCTAGGTCGTACCCATATAGACTTGTGGTTGTACGGTTAATGCTCAGTTTGGACAAACACAAGCGTCGGTCCTTAATTGACTAGGGTGGAACATACACTTAACAAGTTCTCGTGCTTACTGCACCAACCCAAACAACCATCCACCCTAATCTAAACCAACTTTCACCTTTTTATTTTATTTTAAAAACACAGTGACAACTCCAATTGCCACTTCACTTTCAAACACAAGGATTTAATAAATCGTAATTTCCCATTTTCAAGATTTTTCAAAGTTATTAGATAGCAAGACTAAGCATTAACCTACCATTCTAATATTCACAAAGATTAATAGTAATCTCATTATTGAGACAAAGGGAGTTCTAGGGTGACAAGGTACATGGCAATCAATGTCAAATGAGGGCATAACAAAGTTGGAATAACTAATTCCTAAAGATTTGAACTAGTGACTTTATGTAAATAGCAATGCACATAATTTAAAATATTTTAAAAACATTTCAAAAGCATAGGCTCAAAATGATCAAAGGAGACTTGCCTTCTTGCAGGGTTTCTGGGTCTTCTTGCTGCTGTGAAGAGGGTTCGTTGACAACGTTGGAATCTACGCGGGAAAAGACGAAGCAAACAAAGCAAATAAATACAAACGAAAATTCAAATAAAATCCAAAAATTCAACAGAGGCCATAGTTGGATAGATTATGATTTTAGATGAATTTAGAAATTTGAATGGCTGGAATTGGAGTTAAAATGAGAAAGTTATGCTCATTTGAAAATCTCAGATTTGAATAAATCGAGAAATTCGGAAATTTCTGACAGGTGGGACCCACTGGAGAATTAAATTTTAATCTTTTATTTTAATTCTGAGAGACTGACAGGTGGGGCCCACTGAACAGTAACCACTGGCGGTCACTGACATGTGGGACCCACTGGACAGTGAGCCCAATGAGTCAACCTCTGACACGTGGGACCCACTGGTCTTCGGGCCCACTTTTCAGAGTCCAGCACAGAGGGGTGGGACCCAGGCGGCAGTGGCAGCGCAGACCGGCGGCCTCTGACGGGTGGGGCCCGCTTGTCAGTCGCGAAAATTAAACGAAAAACTCAACCCAGCGCGCGGAGCCGAGGGCTCGAACGCGCACCGGGGAGTTGAGAGAGAGCGCGGCTAACCAGATGGGCGGGGGAGGCTTTGCCTACCCATATAGGGCAACCATACCTTTTGAGGTACCTGCCGGAGGGGAGGTCGGGGAAGATGGTCGGAGGCGACGGCGCCGGCGACGAGGGAGTAGCGGAGAGGTTCGGGTGGCGCGTGAAATGTAACCCTGGCGCGAAGGGGATCCGGTTGGAGGGGTCGGCGAGGCTCGGGGGTGAACGGAGGCGGCCGGCGACGAGAGGGAGGCGGAGCTGGCTCGGGTCCTCCGGCGCGACGGCGCTCCGGCGGCGGGGAGGGGCTGCTGAGGTGTCGGGGAGGTTCGCCCGGGCGCGAGGAAGCTCGAGGTGGCGACGGCGGGCTCCGGAGACGACCGAGGCGGCGGCGAAGGCTCGCCGTAGACTTACCGGGCGCGCACGGCGAACTTCTGGCACGACGGCGCTCGGGGCTCAAGGGGAGGTGTGGAGGGCTCTGGGAGGTGGTGCGGGAGGAGGCGAAGGTCGAGGGGGGTATTTATAGGGCGGAGGGGGAGCAGGGGCGCGGCAATTGCTCGCCGGAGATGGCGGCCGGAAAAAGGAAGGGGAGGGGAAGGAAGGAAAGAGGGGGCGAGAAAGGAAAGGAGAGGCGCGGGATTGGTGGGGGACTTGTCCCTGGCGGCGATCGGGTTTCAAAACCGAAGAGAGGCGGGGAAAGGAAAGGGGGATTCGGCCACCGAGGAGGCGGCGGAAATGGCGGCGGCCGAAGAAGGAAGGAGGTGGCCGGAGGTGGGAGACGGTCCCGACAGGCGGGCCCGGGCGGCCAGAGAGAGCGGGGCGCGGGGCGGCTGACGGCGGGGCCCGCGGGCAGAGAGACAGGGCGGAGGGGAGACGCGCCGACAGGTGGGCCGGGGCGCAGGGAGAGAGAGAGAAGCGGGGCGCGGGTGGCGCGGATGTGGCCGCGTGGCCGAGGGCGGGGATCGGGCGGCCGAGAGAGGGGCGAGGCGCGGACGGGCCAGATGGGCCAGCGCGCGAGGGAGGGGAAATCCAGACCGGCCAGGTGGCGAGCGGGGAGGAGGGGGAGGCGGGATCCGGGTGGCGGCGTGGGCGGCAATCCGGCCGTCCACGTGGCGGCCAGAGGGAGGGGTTGGAATTTTGAATTTTATTTTCTGATTTCAGATTTTTAGAAATGGCCAGAAAATCCAAATAAGCTCAGAAAAATACAAAATAAATTCCAAAAATTCCAGAAAAATTCACAGAAGTTCCTGGATTGGTTTTGGACTTAATAAAAATACTTCCAACTAATGTTGGTATTTAATTTTCATACTTGAAATACTTTTTATTTTCAAAAATAGGTTTTAAACTCCAGAAAATCCAGGAAACCAAATAAAAGCCAATTAACTCCAAATAATTAATTTGAATTAGGATTTTCATAGAAATTCAAAATATCTTTTTATTTAATAATAATTTTAGGTTTTACTTAAAATACTTTTCAAATCTAGCTTTTCAAAAACAGAAATTCAGGGCAATTCTAAATAAAACTCAAATACTTTAAAATAATTAATTTGAAATTAAATTTTTCCAGAAAGCAAATTTTTGGGATGTTACAAATCTACCCCCCTTAGAAAGAATCTCGACCCCGAGATTCGGACGAACTGGGAACAAGAAAGGAGAGGAAAACGCAACTTTTGATTCTTTGCTGTGCTCTCAAGCTGCCTCTTTCTTTGAACCAAATTGGAACTTACCAAGCATGTCTGCTGCACCTGGGGCACCTTTTGTGGTGATGTGGTTAACGCGTCCTCTTCCTTGTGATTGCGGAGTTCTTGGAGCTTTTCCTGTAGTTGGAGATACTCCCTGTCCTTGTCCTACAACTGGAGTTCGCGCTGGTGTATTTCCCAAATTGAAAGGAATTGGGGTGTTAATCTGAGGCTTCTGTGGGCAATTGCTTGCATAATGCCCCATCTCGTGACATCGAAAACATTGCACTCCAAAGGCTGAGGTGATGCTTTTCTGAGGTCGGACTCCGGTAAAGATGTAGGGTTCTTGCATCTCTGAACGAGGCACAGATCCTGGAGTTCTTGGTGCATCTGTTGCTGCTGGAGCTTTGTTGAACTGAGGTGGATTCATTCGGGGTCTTGAACTGCTTGCATTATATTGTGCCTGAAAAGCCATCTTTCTCTTACGAGAGTCCTGTAATTGATATTGAGCATCTTCCTGGACAAGGGCCTTGTTTACCATATGCTGAAATCTCGGAAAATCTTTGGACACCAACTGCACCTTGAGGTTGGGATCAAGTCCTTGCATAAACCTCCAAATCTTTGTTGACTCTGATGCAACATCTTCTGACGCATACCTGGACAGTTGGGTGAACTGGTTCAGGTATTCCGAGACGCTGAGGTTTCCTTGCTGCAGTTGATAGAATTCTCTTTTCTTCATTTCCATTATTCCCGTAGGAATATGGGCAGTGCGGAAAGCTTCAACAAACTCATCCCAAGTGATGGCTTGTGCATTTTGATGGGCGGCGCGGTAGTTTTCCCACCAGTTGGCAGCCATTCCCTTGAGCTGGTGAGCAGCATACAACACCTTCTCGTTGTCGTTGCACTGAGCTAGGACCAATTTTCTTTCCACATCCTTGATCCAATCATCTGCCTCCAGGGGATCCACTGATCCAGCAAAAGTGGGAGGTTGGGTCCTCATGAACTCTCCTAGCTTGGACTGCGGTGCTTGGTTTGGCGCCTGAGGGGCTTGTTGCACCTGGTTCTGAGCAAGAGCTTGAAGAAGCTGCAGTTGCATGGCCATCATCTGTTCCATGTTGGGGGCCTGAGCAAGAGGTTGTGGAATGTTGTTGTCTTGCTGGGCATTGGCATCACGGCTGCCAGGGTTGCTCCTTGTGTTCACCATCTGAAGCGGTTTCCGGGGACAGCAAAAGGTGAGAGGGAACGAGCATAGGTAAGAGGTCAGGGGAAACTAATAACATCCCAACCAACACAAAAAGAAGCAAGCAACAGCTTAGAAGAAACTTAGGTTGAAATCAAAATAGTTTTTAAGGATGGCTGTATTACAAGTATACAAAGACTTGGTACAGTCTACCTAATACACAAGCAAGTAATATATATAAGCGTTCTAAAATCGTAAGACTTTACTTGGGTATCACAACTAAAGAACTAGTCCTCGCTCCTTCACGATGACGAGCTTCTCCAATTGCTTCAATTCTCAGACGCAACCTTACTGAGCTGTCTATAGAAATTGCAAAGAGAAGAGAGTACAAATATCATTCCAAAAGGACATAAGCAGATAGATAAGGAAGAACGTCATGACGAAGGTAAGGATAGAAAGACAAGAAAAGACAAGGATAGCACAATATTAAATTTTTATTTTATAAAATAAATTTTGAAGTTCTTCTTTTAACGACCATTCTAACTAGGTCACGTCCTACAGTCAAATTGGCTCTGATACCATCTCTGTCGGGCCCCCGGATTCTCAAACCCGGACCCCCTGTGTATTACTGCACTAGTCCCAGATCAAAGCTAGTGCACACAGTTTAAACAGAATGGAAAACATCCCCATCGACGATTTATTACAATAATTAGAGTACTGACCACATGGTCTCATTATTACAAGGGAGGTTTAAGACCTCGCACAATCAAACACAGCGGAAGCAAATAAAACTCGAGGACGACCCATCAATTCGCCACAGGCAATTGACTGGGGAAGCGCGACCTAGTCCTCCGGGAAGAATCCATCACAGCCACAAGCGAAGCAGTAGTCGTATTCACCTTCTTGAGCTTCAGCTTCCTCTGAGATTTTATTTTTAAGTGTAGCATGTGAGTACATAAAGTACTCCGCAAGTCTTGGGAAAAATGCATAGATGCAAGGCTTAAACAAAGAAGGCCATATGGTTCTTTTGCACAAAGCAATATTTGAAATCTCAATTTCTACTAATTATTTTCGAAGGCATTATTTTAATGAAGTAAATGTTTTATCAGAATTAACTTTCTAGTGAAGGTTCCAACTACCAACACTAGCTAACCAATTACCATTGGTCAAGTTTTAAACTGCGGGTTCCATCCACCCTCTCTGGCTCCATCCGCCAGGATTCCCTTCCGAGAGTTCCCTCCACCCTCGGAATACAAAACTTTTGATTTTAAATCAAAACCAGAAATCTACCATGTGAATGCATTCCTTGCCCGCCCTTGACCGTGGGCACGGCTATTCGAATAGTTTTACACTCTGCAGAGGTTGTACAACTTTACCCACAAGAGATAAATTATCTTAATAGTCAACATGCTTCCTTTGGCATGAGACCCAGATAAAATATCACAAAGCCTTTCACCTACTCCAGTATAGCTAGAGACCACCCGCTGAGGTTTCACCGCAGAAGGGTTAAATCCGCCCAATCTGAAGCCCCCTCTTGCGCCATATGAGTACAGTAACCCTGTCCCTCACTATGAGTAACCAGTACGCCCTGGCACTCAATACACCACTGGTGATATCTAAACTACACCTTTATAGGTTAGTTAGCTAGGTCGTACCCATATAGACTTGTGGTTGTACGGTTAATGCTCAGTTTGGACAAACACAAGCGTCGGTCCTTAATTGACTAGGGTGGAACATACACTTAACAAGTTCTCGTGCTTACTGCACCAACCCAAACAACCATCCACCCTAATCTAAACCAACTTTCACCTTTTTATTTTATTTTAAAAACACAGTGACAACTCCAATTGCCACTTCACTTTCAAACACAAGGATTTAATAAATCGTAATTTCCCATTTTCAAGATTTTTCAAAGTTATTAGATAGCAAGACTAAGCATTAACCTACCATTCTAATATTCACAAAGATTAATAGTAATCTCATTATTGAGACAAAGGGAGTTCTAGGGTGACAAGGTACATGGCAATCAATGTCAAATGAGGGCATAACAAAGTTGGAATAACTAATTCCTAAAGATTTGAACTAGTGACTTTATGTAAATAGCAATGCACATAATTTAAAATATTTTAAAAACATTTCAAAAGCATAGGCTCAAAATGATCAAAGGAGACTTGCCTTCTTGCAGGGTTTCTGGGTCTTCTTGCTGCTGTGAAGAGGGTTCGTTGACAACGTTGGAATCTACGCGGGAAAAGACGAAGCAAACAAAGCAAATAAATACAAACGAAAATTCAAATAAAATCCAAAAATTCAACAGAGGCCATAGTTGGATAGATTATGATTTTAGATGAATTTAGAAATTTGAATGGCTGGAATTGGAGTTAAAATGAGAAAGTTATGCTCATTTGAAAATCTCAGATTTGAATAAATCGAGAAATTCGGAAATTTCTGACAGGTGGGACCCACTGGAGAATTAAATTTTAATCTTTTATTTTAATTCTGAGAGACTGACAGGTGGGGCCCACTGAACAGTAACCACTGGCGGTCACTGACATGTGGGACCCACTGGACAGTGAGCCCAATGAGTCAACCTCTGACACGTGGGACCCACTGGTCTTCGGGCCCACTTGTCAGAGTCCAGCACAGAGGGGTGGGACCCAGGCGGCAGTGGCAGCGCAGACCGGCGGCCTCTGACGGGTGGGGCCCGCTTGTCAGTCGCGAAAATTAAACGAAAAACTCAACCCAGCGCGCGGAGCCGAGGGCTCGAACGCGCACCGGGGAGTTGAGAGAGAGCGCGGCTAACCAGATGGGCGGGGGAGGCTTTGCCTACCCATATAGGGCAACCATACCTTTTGAGGTACCTGCCGGAGGGGAGGTCGGGGAAGATGGTCGGAGGCGACGGCGCCGGCGACGAGGGAGTAGCGGAGAGGTTCGGGTGGCGCGTGAAATGTAACCCTGGCGCGAAGGGGATCCGGTTGGAGGGGTCGGCGAGGCTCGGGGGTGAACGGAGGCGGCCGGCGACGAGAGGGAGGCGGAGCTGGCTCGGGTCCTCCGGCGCGACGGCGCTCCGGCGGCGGGGAGGGGCTGCTGAGGTGTCGGGGAGGTTCGCCCGGGCGCGAGGAAGCTCGAGGTGGCGACGGCGGGCTCCGGAGACGACCGAGGCGGCGGCGAAGGCTCGCCGTAGACTTACCGGGCGCGCACGGCGAACTTCTGGCACGACGGCGCTCGGGGCTCAAGGGGAGGTGTGGAGGGCTCTGGGAGGTGGTGCGGGAGGAGGCGAAGGTCGAGGGGGGTATTTATAGGGCGGAGGGGGAGCAGGGGCGCGGCAATTGCTCGCCGGAGATGGCGGCCGGAAAAAGGAAGGGGAGGGGAAGGAAGGAAAGAGGGGGCGAGAAAGGAAAGGAGAGGCGCGGGATTGGTGGGGGACTTGTCCCTGGCGGCGATCGGGTTTCAAAACCGAAGAGAGGCGGGGAAAGGAAAGGGGGATTCGGCCACCGAGGAGGCGGCGGAAATGGCGGCGGCCGAAGAAGGAAGGAGGTGGCCGGAGGTGGGAGACGGTCCCGACAGGCGGGCCCGGGCGGCCAGAGAGAGCGGGGCGCGGGGCGGCTGACGGCGGGGCCCGCGGGCAGAGAGACAGGGCGGAGGGGAGACGCGCCGACAGGTGGGCCGGGGCGCAGGGAGAGAGAGAGAAGCGGGGCGCGGGTGGCGCGGATGTGGCCGCGTGGCCGAGGGCGGGGATCGGGCGGCCGAGAGAGGGGCGAGGCGCGGACGGGCCAGATGGGCCAGCGCGCGAGGGAGGGGAAATCCAGACCGGCCAGGTGGCGAGCGGGGAGGAGGGGGAGGCGGGATCCGGGTGGCGGCGTGGGCGGCAATCCGGCCGTCCACGTGGCGGCCAGAGGGAGGGGTTGGAATTTTGAATTTTATTTTCTGATTTCAGATTTTTAGAAATGGCCAGAAAATCCAAATAAGCTCAGAAAAATACAAAATAAATTCCAAAAATTCCAGAAAAATTCACAGAAGTTCCTGGATTGGTTTTGGACTTAATAAAAATACTTCCAACTAATGTTGGTATTTAATTTTCATACTTGAAATACTTTTTATTTTCAAAAATAGGTTTTAAACTCCAGAAAATCCAGGAAACCAAATAAAAGCCAATTAACTCCAAATAATTAATTTGAATTAGGATTTTCATAGAAATTCAAAATATCTTTTTATTTAATAATAATTTTAGGTTTTACTTAAAATACTTTTCAAATCTAGCTTTTCAAAAACAGAAATTCAGGGCAATTCTAAATAAAACTCAAATACTTTAAAATAATTAATTTGAAATTAAATTTTTCCAGAAAGCAAATTTTTGGGATGTTACACATGACCTTGACCTTTCGCCAAATGGCGTACCCAGAGCCTGGATATAAGTTTCCATCCAGCTCTTCCAGAAAGGATAATCAATCCCATCGAAAATCGGGGGTTTGGTCGAGTACTTGTCTGTCGCCATGGCTCTAGAGACCGGTTAAGATCTATTGAAAAGAGCTAACCGGCTCTGATACCAATTGTTGGATCGAAATCGGCGACAGAGGGGGGGTGAATGTCGTCTTTTAAAATTACCCCCTCAAATTACCCACAAGAGAGAATCCCCTTTGATAGCTATGGAAGGCTATGAGGTAGATGAAATACACCCTCTGAACAAACAACCAAACCAACACAGGAAAGAAACAAGCAAGAACAGTAGCAAACAAAAGACAAGGAAATCAACACTCAAGGACAACATTGCGGTCTGACCGCTCTCACTACGCCGGTCAAACCGGTGGCTCAAGGCCGGTCAGACCGCCAACCGCCGGCCAATCTGACCGCCCCTCGGGTGCAGACAGTAAATCAGACCGACAAAAACCCTGAAATTTCAGATTTTGGCCTAAATCAACAAAGTGAGAGAAGTGCCCCTTTTCTTTTCAGACCAAGACACCAAAGACTTAATCTAAACATCATAGAGGCTCCAAACAACACAGAAAATCTATAAAAACTCATTAATTTCAGATTTTAAGAACTTGAAAGAGTACAGAGAGCTGCCCAAAAATCAAATTCCCATCTAACCTTTGATCCTTTGATCATGAAACTTTGAGGATAGCTACTTAATAGCCTCAGGTCTTAGCATGCCAAGTTTCATGCCATCTCATGAAGGGAACTATGAACTACTCCAAAACCCTAGAAATGAAAAACAACGGGCTCAAGAACACATAACAGGGAAAAAGGTGATTCTTGCGATTCAATCAATTTGCTCTTGGAACTAGCTTACCAACGGGTCTAGAAATGCAATTCCATCACAGAGCAACCCATTTTGCCACCCCTCAGCAAGAATCGACACAAGAACAGAAAATCAAGAAATCAAGCAGAGAAGGCATCGAAGGCAAAAACCAACAGAGAGGCAGGAACTCAAACAAACTCAAACAAAGCCATCTCAGATTGATATTGAGGATGAGAGATGACACGATTACATGGAGTATCAACTCATTACATCCCTACAACCCCATACATGCTTAAATGATCAAGAGCTCACTACAACATCCCTCAAGAACAAATGCTGAGAACCAGAGAAGACCAACGAAGCTCTTCCCTCTCCTATCAAATCTCACCAACTAAAGCCCCAAAACAAAACAACCTCTTCAAAGGCTCTTTTGACTAAAGCAAAACCCTAACTCTCTCCCAAAGCCATGCATACAACCATGAATTCACTCCTATTTATAGCCTTTGGCTAACGAGTCTCCAACCTGTTATGCCCGCTAAATCCCGAACGGAACCGCCTCCACCTGTGCAGCTTTGCACTTTTACCGAAATGCCCCTCCTGCACCTTCTGGGATGCTTTCGCGTATCTTGTCGTCCAAACCTCGCAACCACCTCGAGTCTCCGCCGTCTTAGACACATCCGACCGTTCTGACCTCGACACCGCCTGCGTCTAGTCCGGTCACCCCGTGCCACGCCAAGACTCCGCCTCGACGTCCTACAACCATCACAGACAAGAAACACATCACATAGCACCGCTCGATACATGAAAGCATAAATAGCATCAGTGAATCATACTTACGCATGAAAGAGCCCAAACCTGTCGAATCAAGAAAATAAGCATCCTAATCGCTACGACCAAGTTTGACCAAGTCCAGCCAAGCCAATTGCACCACGCAACGACATGGTCCGAACCACACAAACCAAACTCGACTTTCCTAAACTGATGTCAATTACTCATCACATACATGGGGTCACCTCCATATGGTCCATCAATAGTATCATCCACCCCTTCCTGAATGCTCAAAGAAGATATGTGGCCCTAGAGGGCAACGAGCTCTTGGCTGAGTTGTGAAATTGGGCCATCCAACCAATTGATTCTGATGGAGTTGTATTTGATAGAGCAGATTCCATGTCGGATCGTGAGTCTCTTTAGCACAGCGTAATGTGTTTCAGTGTGCAAGCAGCCCCACTCGTTTGGGCTTCAGCTTTTGGCTTCTAACTTTTAGTTTCTTAATTTCGTCTTTTTCTGATTTTGTGGCTTTCTTTTGGTCTGTTTTGCCTTTTTTCCGTATTTATTTGCATTGCCCACGATGGGCTAATCTATTTTTAAATTTTTTAAAATTTAATTACGTTAAAAAGTCACCAGTAACTACAGTGTAAAATAAGCAGCTCCAATACCAAACAGTAAAATATAAATGAGCAGCACTTATGAGTTGGATCAAAAGTTTTGATTTTTTGTGCCTGTTCTTTTACTGGAGAAGTGATTTCAGATCTTATTGGCCTCTTCTTCCCCAAATTCTGCTGCTCTCGGTTTAGTGATGGTGATTGGTGTTGGAGGTTGAAGAGGGGCAAAATGACCAAAACGGATGAAAAAATTAAAACAATGTGAAAGTGGGAAATATTGAGGAATCTAACATGTGAAGTGGCATATAATCCATTACAAAGTGTGCGATGGCAATTGGTAAGCCAATCTATTAAGTGGCAAATAATTAATTACGTTATTATTTATCGGCATTGGACATGCTTTCCGCGTGTATATAAGAGTAAATTGTGCAGCTAATTTAACACTACCTTGGTACCTTTATTTTTTTTACCGTGCCTACATTACTTTATTTGGACCCAGTATGTTTCGGTTTGTATCTGTTGATTGGGAACAATTAACTGCTGTCATTTGTAGTAATCATTATTTGGGCCAACCTGAGTCCAGAACTGCTTGCCAGTCTAAAAGTAAAGTTGGTATACGCTAGTGTCATATTGGATTTCATTGGTCGGGTTCAACATAAAGCTGGTCCACAAAAAAGAGAACACATGAAGCTGCTCTCAGTTAAAGTAGCATCTGGGAAAAGCAAGCTCATTAGTGTCACGAAGATGTTATACGTACAGTAAACATGAATACAAATAGTTCAGTTTTACTAGTAAGAATAAAATCATAGTACACTCATGGTTGTAAATTTTACAAGCAGGAGGACATGCGTGATGAACTCCCCACCAGTGCTGAGATGCTGGTAATGGAAATTAAAGCACCCCCGCAACGAGGCGCGATGTAGTAGAGCATCTCCAACCACACTTCGGCGATGAGGCCCCATCGGTCAGCTTGTGTATTGATGTCAATGAGCTCCTGGGCCACATCACGTGCACGAGGCAAGACTGGAGAATTAAGAGCATTCATAGTGTGTTTCAAAAGTTGCAGATGAGTTACCGGTTGGGTGCTGCTGGAGGTAGCATTATCCGTGTTGGCTGGTCGTTCATCGCTCTTGGCATTAAACACCATCATGACGGCTTCCTTCTCGCCGAGATCATCATGTTGAGACTGTTTACCCGCAAAAATTTCCTTCATTTCATCATGAGCTTTGCGGTGTACATACTGGGAGTTGCTTGTAAGCATCACGCCGCACTTGAAGACGAGGTACATGATATAATTTGATAACTCTCTGCTCCTCTTCATTTGATCAGAATCAGAATCCGTGCTGGCATCGTCTGTCAAGTTGTAGCATATGTCTGTTGCAATGTGCCAGATGAGCACGCTTGTGGGGAAATCCACACCGTGGATGCTCTTGTGTAGGGCCGTGCGTGGCCACCTCCGAAGCGCTAACTCGCCACGGGTGCTGGCAAAGTTCCAGTCTTGCTGTTCCCCTGTTCCAAAGTCTAACAATTTGTCGAGGACGAACTTCTTGAGATCTTCCCAACGCTTCCCGATCCATTGTGATAGAAATGACATGCCTTGCCTGGTGTGTCTTTTGATCATGTTGTACTGCGCCAGCCTTTCGGACCAGTGCTGTCTTGTACGCCCTACAGATTGCACTTTGGATTCTATCCGTAACGGGGCTGCATGCTGTTCCCTCACATATGGAACCAGTGATGCGAAGGAAAGGATGGACATTAAGAGCGATGCTACCTCTAGGATTGTGGCGCCTATGATGAGCAATACGTAGGAGACGTTGACCCCCTTTTGGGCGACCGTGAAGAGCACCAGGGCTGTCGAGGTGCAAACATATGGGAAGAGAAAGAGGAAGAGCCAGACGAACCAGAGCAACCTTCCTGGACGTTCGGATGAGATGCCCAGCGCATGAAACGGGGCCTTGGTGTACAAGATTTCATAAAAACGAACGAGCCGTGCGCCGACATAATCGTAGGCCGTGCAGCGGTCTGCACTGGACCTGAGCTCTCCGAGCAAGCCTGGCAAATCATCCGCAGCTAAAACAGTATGGTAATCATTGAGTAGTGTGTCCGTGACCACATCGCAATCAACATCTAAAATTAAAGGCCGCCTCCCATCGGCGCTAAGCATCCCATTAATTCTCCAGCAGAAGGTATCGTCTGTATGAAATCAAGCATGGTAATTCTTCTGAGGAATGCTGGGCTGGCAATGAAAAGGGCCATGGTACGCTCAGCGTACTTGAAGCACCCACAGATGAACATGAGTAACATGGCAGCCAGCAGCCGTCTGTCCGGCCAAGACGACCGGGACACTACGTAGGCGGCCACCGCTACTTGGGAGACCAAGCCCAGCAGGTGGCGCGTCCACAGCTCGTTGTCCTGCATGGAGAAGGCGGTGGTGGTGTCCTGCCCCCCCCCCCCCCCCCCCCCCCCCCCCAGGTGGACGAGCAAGAACGGCGCCCAAAAGAGAAGGTGGCCGAGCACGAAAATGGCCACAGAGTCGGCCGACAAGTAGGCCAGCCACAGGACCGTGCGGAGGACGCGCGATGTGCTGCGCCTCCGCAAGCCTGCTGTGAAGAAGAGGAAGACTTGTAGGCCAAAGCTTACATGTATCAGGCAGTGGATCTCCCATTCGTTCCAGAGCTCTTCGACAGGCGCCGCCAAGCTGCATGAGGCGTTCACCACGTACGCATGCGGCAAACCAAAGCAGTAATATTTAATTTAATCGCCACTCTGCAAATATTATATCCGCAGTAGCTAGCCCAAAATTAACAAAAGACAACCAAATATTAAATCACACTCCACTCAAGGATGCTCGTAGCTTTCCCCCCTAGCTAGCATATATGTAAACTAGTAGAATTTTCGGGAACAGCACTATATACAACGATATATATAAATTTTGAAAATATTTGTTATACTACTCTAATATTTATGACTAAAAATATAGTTATAAAGTTCTAATATATATCTGATTAGTCTGCATCCACTAAAATGAGCAGTATAGTTCTTTCTTTCTTTTCTTCTCTGATTAAAATGGCAATTTCTAGCCTCCTACTTTCAACATGGAAGTTTCTGTTAACATAATTTTTAATGTCTCTATGCTTCCCCTACCTCCTCACAAATAATTAGCGCCGACATGTGGGCTTTCTCACCTCGAGCAATCCCATGCGGTCAAATTCAGCCAGCTGACCTGTATCCGCGGCCTCAACAAACAAATCATCCACCTGATCTTTGCCGCAGCCTCGCCCGATCGAGTTAGAAATTCATATCACACGGTCATGCAATGATGCAACCCCTTTCCCATCAAACATGGATCATGCACCGAAGATCCTATAATTACTCCTATAATTACTCCGGACGTATCAACAACTTGTGCGTGCGTGGATGTATCTTACCTATTGTAACTGATATGTATTCTGTTGAGTGAAAGCAATAGATATGCAACATATTATCTTTCTTTTTTCCCCTTTTCAACAGGGAAGCATATTATCTTCCACAAATTTACTTGGGGATAATATCCTTTTTTATACTTAGTGGCGGTGGTGACAGTGGTTTCTCATTCACCCGTCTCACGTCTCCATCTACCTTCCTATTTCTAAAAAATATCTAACCAAAAAATAGAAAAATAACTGTATGCCAACAAATAAATAATCTTAATTACAAATTTTATTCTTATCCCACGCTAGTGAAGCACAACATAGGTCGCAATGAAGCTCAACCAAGCGTGGAACCTAGGGCGTGTAGTGTAGGGTGAGCACGGTGGTGGAGCCGTGTCTCAAGCCGAGATGTAGCTCATCCGAGTGCCACGGCGGAGCTGACAGTGTGGAGCAAGCTGAGCATGTCAGACGATAACTAGATAATATGATTCCATTTTATCCGTAGCAAAGCTTGGACAGTTAACTAGTAATATAATATATTACCCCTATCCAAAGCTGTAATGCAAACTGCCAGAAACTCTGGGCCTAACCGTATGAGCATGAGTAATTGTCATGTTTTGATTTGAGGGCAATAGAGAGAACATTTTGAAATCGGGTGACTATCATGTTTGAATTTATATATGTTTTACACTCTTGTTATTTAATGATCCACCGTGAACAATATTTTATTCCTAGAGTGCCCTAAACTATTTATTTTTTTCCAAGATTACTTTTCTGAAAAATGTTGTCTACATAAGGCCGGATTCGTGGTCGCTATAGATAATATCTCATTTACAATAAGCAGCATGGATGCACACATCATTTACAATAAGCTAGAGTATTTTCACAAACAAATTGGAAGCAAGCAGTTGCATCATGTTACCTTTGTTTCTCCATCATGTTACAATAAGCTAGAGTATTTTCACAAACTTCGTCGACATTTCTCAGTGGCCTCATTTCAATCAGGTGGATACACTAGCACACCACATGGAACATAACTACTGGTCTTTCCCCGCGCCACGCATATTTAACTATGTTTGTAATGATGGAGTAAATGCCAAGTTTTGGGTGCCAACGGATGCTTGCTTCGACGGAGAGCAGCTGTGCATGTGAGCATGTACGCTGCATGTAGATTATATGACAAATAAAATTTACCATGTCAAATAGGGCGTATTGCATGGTGAGCACGATGGGGGAGGTATGTCGCTGGCCGAGATGTAGCTCATCCGAACACCACGGCGAAGCTGACAGTGTGGAGCAAGCTGAGCATGTCGACGATAATTCGACATGCTAGAGTAATATGATTCCTTTTTATCCGTAATAAAGTACGGACAGTCAATTAGTAATATAATATATTACCCCTATCCAAAGTTGAAATGAAAACTCCCCGAAACTCTGGGTCTGACCATATGAAAATGAGCAGTTGTCATGTTTTGGTTTGTGGGCATTAGAGAGAAACATTTTGGAATGGGGTGACTACCATGTTTGAATTTATATATGTTTAACACACTTGTTATTTAGTGATCCACCATGAACAATATTTTATTTGTTTTTCCAAGGTTACATTACTGAAAAATGTTGTCTGCGGAAGGATTCGTGGTCGCTATAGATAATATCTCATTTACAATAAGCAGAAAGGATGCACACATCATTTACAATAAGCAGAAAGGATGCACACATCATTTACAATAAGCTTCACAAAGAAAATGAAAGCAAGAAGTTGCATCATGTTACCTTTGTTTCTCCATCAGATTGTCCGCGCCAACTTCGTCAACATTTCTCGGTGGCCTCATTTTAGTAAGGTGGATACACAAACACACCACGTGGAACGTACCGGAGAGTAGGCATAAAATTCTTTGCTGATGTCGCATAAAAGAGCAAGGATTAGATTCCCGTACCTTTGCTTGTCTTACGAGTTTGGCATAAATCTTCTCTAAAGTGGTCCTAGGTCTAGCTAGCTCTCTAAATTCTTTGTAACAACCGCCATTGGGAATCCGTTCTTGCTCCGGCTTGCTGCTAAACATCTGATTCTTCTTTCGAAGCATTCTTTGTTTCGTTGGCTAACTATGGACGTTTAACCAGGAGTTATGTATTGAACCTTTGTTCTAAATATTTAAGCAAAAACAAGTGAAAATATGTTTGTGTTTTCAGTTTTAATACTCTGGCAATTTACCCAGTTTTGCTGTCTTTTTAAAGTTTATAAAATAAAAATAACCATTTAGATTGTTCTTAAATTAATTAAAGCTTAATATGAAATTTTCTGTGATTAAAAAGATTGAACATGAATAAAGTTAACTTTAATTAAATTAAAACTAATTTTATTTGGGTTCCTTGTGTCGCAATGAATTGTTTTGTATTTTCTTGGCTTTTTCGGAGCTTATTAGCCATTTCTTGGAGCTCAATTTATTTTGTCTTAATTTCTAAAATCAGAAATAATTGAAATTCCAGATTTTATCTCACTCCGAATTTCCTTTCTTCCAGCCCATTTCTTTGCTTCAGCCTGGTCCAATTTCTTCCTGCCGGCCCACTTCTTTTCTTTCCCTCTGCTTGGCCCAATCTGCTCCGCACATTGGCCCAGTCCGACCCAGCCGTTTCCTCCGCACGGCTTGCTCGTCGTTTGCATAGCCCACTGCCACACGTTGCCCTCACATTGCTGATCGTGTTTCATCTCCTTCTCTCACAGCCATGTGGGACCCATCTATCAGTGTTGCCATCTCCAAGCCGATCACCTTCTTCGCACCCGTCTCGACTCCGCATTGTGATCGCCATAGACTCTACTCCACGCTGCCTCTTCCGTGTATCAAAAGGGCATGCCTAGACTGTGGGATTGCAACCTTGAGCTGCTATCAACATCGCCCTCGCATTGTTGTCGTCGGTTTTGCTATTCTTGCGCTGCAAATCAAAGTCCACGCCTCCAAGCTTCGACGAGCAATTCCGCCACCGCTGATGAGCCTTTCACACCACCGTCTTCTCCCCTAGGTTCGCTATGCTTCCCTCTACTCCTTGCACATCTCATCGAGGTTAGAAACCCATTTTGCACTGATCTCACCGTGCGCCAGAATTTGATGCTGCCTTTTGCTCGCCTTTGGCCGCATCCGCTCACCGATGACCATGCCGTCTTCACTGCTAGCTTCCTCACATCACTATCTCTGTGTTGCACCCCTCCGCTACCTCGAGCCATCATCGCCAACGTGCTGATGTGGTCACCACCGCCTCCATCTCATGCCCATGTCCCACGTGGCAAGCGATGGGGCTGCCTACGCAGCGCCCCCTCGCTGAGCTACATGGACTTGGCACACGATGGGCCAAGACACTGCCATGTGGACTCCATAGACCTAAGCACTATAACATAGATAGAGTCCACCATAGACTACATTCGACCATGAACTTGGTCCATAGATCAAGGGCCCACCTGTCAGTCTCTAATCCTTTTTCAAAATTCTTTTATTTTGGAAAATCCAAAAAATCTGTAGGACTCATCTATCTTATTTTCCAGTATTTACTTAGCTAATAAATCCTTTGAGAGTCCGTTCTCCTTCATACAAACTCTGATTGAAATTAAGATCTAGTTTTCTTTAAAATTAAGATCTATCTTTTGGATCTAGTTTTGTTATTTTTAGATTTTATTTGGATTTTATTTTGAGTTTATTAGTGTTCATTCATTTTCTTCCTCGTTAAATAACGTTTTCGAAGGAGCAGAAGCAGAAATTGAAGATCAATAAGTGGTCACTGAGCAATGGCAAGGTAAGTTGTGACCTTTGATCATATTGAACCTGTTGTTTCAAATCTAAGTAATATTATTTTGTGAGATGGTCATGTCTTGTTAATCGTGTGGCAATATGAGATGGTCATGTCTTGTGGGTAAAGAGTGTAAAACTATTCAAATAGCCATATTCCTAGTTATGGATGATGCGTAGTGATTTCACATGAGGGTTAGAGTTATCATAAAATCTTGGTTTTGCTGGGAAGTGAATAGTCAGTTCACATGTGATTTATTTTCTGATCTAAAAAAATCCGTTTGATTCATTTACTTATTAATCATTTTCAAATGGCATTCCCAATCTATTTATTGTATTTATCATAAATTATTGCTTTTTGCAAGCTAACCATTCAGCTATTCTTTGTTAAGCCTTATATTATTATATATTGCATCTTGTTATAAATGACTTGTTGAGTACTCTATGTACTCACGGCTATATACATTGTTGTTCAGTTACCAAAGGAGAATCATATCAGACAGAGATACTCGAGGAAGGATTCTTCGATGACTTCATAGATTATGACTTCGCTTTCCAGTTGATTGTAACATCCCAAAAATATGGGAATAGTGTATTTGCTAAAATCTAAAACCTTTTGTCAATTTCCAATATTTTTAAGAATTCTTAGCATTTATTTGACATTCTTGATTTGGTTCCTTACTAAAATTTCAAATTCAAATTAGAAAGAAATTCCGAATATCTTTTGCTAAGACCAAAAATCCAATTTCAAAACTACAATCAGGAAATTCAAAATCGAGAATATAAATTGAAACCAAAAGTTAATATAAAAATCTTTCCTATCTAAATTTTCTTATCCAAAAATTCAAAATCAGAAGTTCAGAATTATCTCTCGGAACTTGACAATTTTGAAATTCAAATTTTGGAATCCAAAGTTGAACCAAGTTTTCAAATTCAAAACCCAATTACACATTTAGGACTTGATTTCAAAATTTTAGAAAAATTCCTTGGGTCCTCAACCCATTTCTCCTTTTGACCATTTTCTTCCTCACGGCATACCTGGCCCAGTCGGCCACCTCCTTCTTCCTCCTCCCCCTGCTTTGCACCTGGCGCTTGCCCGCCCACGACCGAGCTAGCCCAGCCCGTGCACCCACGCGCCAGCTGCTCCGCACACCGGCCACCCCTCCACTAGCCCTATTGCGCGCGTTCAATGCCGCTGCCTGGCGTTACTCCTCCGTAGTGATGCTACCACCTGACTTTACTCTTCTGCATGCATCTTCAATGCACCCAACGGCAACCTCCCCTCCTCCTGCCTTTATGAAGGCCTAAGCTCATCCTTGCTTCTTCCCCATTGCCCTCGTCCCTTCTCCTTCGAGCTCAGCCGAGCCGCCACTACGCTCATGTCGACCACCACCCCGTCCCAGCCACCCCGGTGAACACCTTCAAAATCCACTCACGTCGCAGCATGTCCCACCTCCCCAATTGCTCCTTTCCTCATTGAATTGGTGGCTACCTCACTAGAACATGTCGTGCTCCTTCTTCGTCACTTTTGGCCGACCACCACCTGCACCGTGCCAATTCTTCTCTGGAGCTTCACGGCTCAATTCCTCCTAGAGGGAGGGTCTCCTCACTGCCTCGGAGCCACTCCAACCACCATCCAGAGCCCCTTCACCTGAGCACCACCATCCACGGCTGCCCGCTCACGCCACCGTTGGCCTCTGTCGCCACACCACCTTTGGTGAGTCCCCTAGACCTTGCTCTTGCTTGTGCTCACCTCGCCATCTTGTCAGACCTGAAGAAGTTTGGGGTTCTGAATTGAAGGAGGAAGTATTTTGAAGTGTTATGAATTAAGTTGTCAGAGATGGCTGTGATCAAAGCTTACCTCTTCGCTAGCGAATCAACGGTTGAGAAGCTCTTTATTAATTATTGTTTATGACTTTTGAACCCCATTACAATGAAGAGTCTTAGCACTTGTGTAATCAAGGTGCTTATGCTTGTAATTTTCTTCTTATTCCCCTAAGACTGGATTATGTAATCCTATATAAACGATGGTGAAGTAATGGAAAGGCATCCAGCTGTTATGCCAAAAGTAATCTAGCTGTATTTGCTTGGGTTTTCTCTGTTCTTACATCTTGTTGTTCATGATTTCTCCCCAAATTTCTTATTCTTATATCGGGATTTGACAAAGTGGTATCAGAGCACATCAATCCTTGGTGAAACAATTGGTCCAGAATTGATTGGGTTGGGGTTAAGAGGTGATATCAAGTACTACCCTAAACCATTGAAACCTCAACCTTATGTGAAGCCTATTGGATGGCCACGGATATGGAAAAGGGGGCTGGAGCTGTTGCAAAAAGGGCAACTCATGGTATCAATACTGGACAGAGTAAGACTGGGAACCAAGTTGTAGGATCGGATATGGCAACAGAGGGGGAGTGAATGGTGCCTCTTTAAAAATTAGCCCCCAAAAGTATCCACGAATGAATCTCCTCTCCGGTAGCTATGAAAAGCTATGAAGGAGAAGATCCATGCTCTCTGGAACCTCAAACTTACAAGAGAAAAGGCGGGACATAAAAATAACAAAGAGGAACCAAAAGATTGAAAAATCATGGCTGCTAAAGGGCATGGCCGGTCAGACTGCCCTAGCCAGGCCGGCCTGACCGCCGGCTAGAGGCCGGTCTGACCGCCCTAACCAGGCCGGTCTGACCGTCGGCTAGAGGCCGGTCTGACCGCCCTAGCCTGGCCGGCCTAACCGGACTTCGGTTCAAAGCGCAGTAAAGGCTGATTTTCAGACAGCAAACGCTGAAACCTTCACACAGCAGATCAATTGAAGAACTTTGGCTATTCCTCTTAGACCAAAAGAAGGGGACTCTAATCCAAATAGCCAGAGCACCTAGGGAACCAAGGTATTCAACCAACAGAGCAAGGAATTACTCATTGGGGGGAAATCTGAAAAAGAACAATGAATGAAGCTAGTTTTTCAAATTACTCATCATTCTCTAATCCTTTGCTCAAGGAACTTTGAAATACACAAGGAAATGATCTCAAGGCAAGAGCACACAAATCTTGAGCCACCTCTTTAAGGAAAATCAAAAGAACCAAGGTTACCCTGACATGAAACCCTATATTCCATGAAACAGAGGAAATTTGAGTTTTGCAGAGAACTGAAATTAAAAATGGTTTGCTCTCAGGAGTGTCTAGCCAAATGGCTTTGGAGTAACTCCTAGTTCAAAGCAACCCATTTTGCTACTCCTTGCTCAAAGAATCAGCTCAATCAACAAAAGGAAGAAAAGAGGCAGTGAGATAGCTGAAACTGAAAGCCAACTGAAAATGACAAGCAAGAGTGATAATCTTCAATGGATTCATTTCCAGTAAAACTAAGATTACATAGGAGTCCCCATACGCAGTTGGATATGACGGAAACACACACTACAAACTTCTCACTACATGCTTCCCATTGGAAGAACCCTCACGCAGGAGGTCTCACACAGCACACTTGAGCTCTCTACTGGAATGAATTGCTAGCCTCTTCTCATCCTCTCCTTTTTAACAACAAGTCTCACACCCAAAAGAAATTCAAGAAGAGGCAGCCCAAACCCACCTCATGCCTCTCACACCATTAAGGCAAAAAGTCAACACACACCTTTTGGAGGGAAAACCAGCCTCCAAACCATTGCTTGGGTCAAATCTCCAATTTGCCCCTCAAGCACCTTTCCGGAAGCTTCCCGCGTCCGGTACCTTGACCGTCTGGACCTCGACTCCTCCCTGAGTCTAGTCCGATCCGCTCTGCTGCACACGACTGCACCCAGCATCCTGACCGTCTGGACCTCAACTCCTCCCTGAGTCAGTCCCGATCCACTCACCGCTGCCCGTCGTGTCCACCCAACACCGACCGAGACCTCCGACTCCACTTGAATCTAGTCCTGATCTGTTCCATCGCACATGACCGCAACCGACCTCCAATCGTCTGGACCTCTGACTCCTCCTTGAGTCTAGTCCCGGCTCGCTCGTCGTCGCCCGTCGTGTCCTCCATCGGTAGCTCCATCTTCGGTTCCTCGTCTCCTGACTCGCAACCACCTCACCAGCCTTGATCATCTTCGGCATCACCGACCGTCTGGACCTCAACACCTCCTGTGCCTTGTCTCGGTCCTCCTCGCCTCATCATGACCTAGCTCCGAAGTCCTGCAGTCACACAGACAATCAAACTGTCACATAGTACCGCACGAAACAGTATATCAACAATAGCATAAACGAAAAGTACTCAACCCTAGAATACCCAAAACAAACTCAAACTCCCTAAAACAAACATCAATTACTCATCACAAATATGGGGATACCTCCACATGGTCTCTCACAAGTTATTCCTGCCAAGTATAAACATCAGATAGAGTCGAATGTCCAAAAGAAGGAAACAGGCTACAAACCTTTTACCCCTGGAATCTATAGGTTTTGTGGAGGCAAATGGTTCTTTGGGCATAAGTGTAAGAAAAAGCAGCAAGTGAACCTTATGGTCAGAGAATGTAAAGAAAATTCATAGCAGGAACCAGATTCAGAAGATCATCAGCCAGAGGTAATGAAAAATCACCCTACTATCTCAGAACCTGAAGAACAATTGATGCAGATTTCGGTCCAAGCAGTAACAGGACTGACTGTGGTAACCACATATACTCTGATGGTGAAAATTGGGGGAAGACAGCAGCAGCCCTGATTGACAGTGACAACACTCACACATTCATTGATCTAAAGTTTGCTACCAAAACTTCCTACAGAATCTTTAATAACCCGCTGAAGAAGGTAGTACGTAGTAGCTGGAGGGGGAATGATATTGTTGGGAGCTCACATACCAAATGCTTAATACAGCTTTAGTGGAGAGAAGTTCTCTAATTCATTTAAGTTACTTAAGCTGAAAGGATATGATACAGTTCTAGGCTATGATTGGATCTTTCAACATATTCTAATTAGTTTGGATCTGAGAACTAGAAGGATGGCAATCATGAAGGATGGGAGACTGGAGGTAACCTTCAGTGATCACACATAGATGGAATCATTACAGCTTATTAGCTCTGAGGAAATGGCCAAATAAACACCAAAGGGTATCTCTGGTTATGTGATTGAAAGGCAATAACAAAAGGAAGGTATAGAGTCACAGCAAGTGAGGCCACCTTATCAAGCTCTCCTTAAGAATTATCAAGAGATTTTCAGTGAGCCCTAGGGGTTGCTGCCGGAAAGGAGTTGTGATCACACGATTCCACTGAAAGAAGTGGTAGAACCTCCCAACATTAGGCCTTATAGAGTGCCTTTTGATAGAAAAGCAAATCCAGAAGGATGGATCTTGATAATTCTCAAGGAGAGCTTGATAAGGTGGTCATTAGGCCTAGCACTAGCCCATTTGCATCTCCAATAATCTTGGTCAAGAAAAAGGATGGATCTTGGAGACTTTGCATCGATTATAGGAAATTGAATGCACAAACGGTCAAGAACAAATATCCCATACCTGTGATAGAGGACTTGCTTGACATGAAGCAACCATTTTCACCAAGTTGGACCGTAAGTCGGGCTATCACCAAATCAAAATGAGCAATGAAGACATTCACAAAATAGCATTTATGACTTATTTGGGACATTACAAATACCTTGTCACGCCTTTTGGCCTCACTAATGCTCCTGCCACCTTTCAATCTCTAATGAACAACATCTTTGCAAGGTAGGTATTTGCAGAAGTTCATATTAGTATTTTTTTTGATGACATCCTTATATACAGCAAGAACGAAAAAGAGCATCTACAACATTTGAAAATTGTGCTAGAGACATTGAAGTATCATCAACTTTATGCAAATCCCAGCAAATGTGTAATTGCAGCTACTCAAGTTGAGTATCTTGGGCACATCATCTCTGGCCGAGGGTTAGCATCTGACCCAATGAAGATCATGGCTATTAAAGAGTGGCCTAGACCACAAGATGTCACTCAACTTTAGAGTTTCTTGGGAATGGCAGGTTACTATAGAAGATTTATAAATGGGTATGGACTCATTTGAAAGCCATTGCATGATTTGCTAAAGAAAGGAGAGTTCAAGTGGAAGGAGTCACAGAATGAGGCATTTGAAGAACTTAAGCTCAGGTTAGCAACGGCACCTGTTCTAGCACTACTAGACTTTTCTGAGGCATTCACATTGGAGACAGATGCTAGTGGAGAAAGAATTGGATCAGTTTTAATGCAAAAAGTGAGGCCCATTGCTTATTACAGCAAGACCTTGGGAGCTCGGTGTGCAGCACTATCTACTTATGATAAATCAACCATGGCCATCATTGAAGCCCTAAAAAGGTGGAGGCACTATTTCTTGGGAAATCAATTGGTAATTAAATCCGATCAGCAAAGTCTGAAATTCATAGCGAACTAGAGAGTAAGTGAAGGAGTCCAACACAAACTAATGTTGAGATTGCTAGAATTTGATTACATACTTGAATACAAGAAGGGAAAAGAGAACAAAGTAGCTGACGGATTGTCAAGAAGGGGAACAAGCTCCATGGTAATTACAATGGTGATACCCACATGGATAGAGATGGTGGAAAATAGCTACACCAATGATACACATTGCAAAGAGATAATAGAACAACTATCACTATCTCCTAACCCTGAATTAGGTTATAACTTTTAGTCAAGAGTGTTGAGGTACAAGGGAAGGGTTTACGTTGGGAAAGATTTGGAGTTAAAGGCAAAATATAATTAGCTCACTTCATACCTCAGCTGTGGGAGGACACTATGGAATAGTAGCCCCATATCAAAGAATTAAGAATCTATTTTATTGGCTGGGACTGAAAAAAGAAGTTCAACAGTTTGTCTAGGAATGCACAGTGTGCCAACGTTCTAAGTCAAAACACTGCCATTACCCAGGCCTTTTGGAGCCCCTACCCATTCTCCCTTTAATGAAGGTAGTTTGGTTTTTGGAAATTAGGTCATCCGTGAAGGGAGATAGGCGTAGAGCTAGCATTTTTGTAATGATTTTGGAGACACTGTGGATGAGGCTAATCGGCTTGAAATCGGTCGCCGACTGGGCTCCATCTTTCTTTGGCAGGAGTACCAAACTACTGTTATTTTCACGGTGGAGGTTGTTGGTCCTTAAATCATAGAACCCCTGAAGGGCAGCCATTAAGTCTCCCTTTATAGTATCCTAGCAAGTGCGGTAGAAAAACCCATTGAAACCATCTGGGCCTGGTGCTTTGTCCGATGGCATAGCCAAGATCGCGGAGTGTACTTCTTGCTCAGAGAGGGGTTCAGCTTAAGGTTTTAAATCTCCGGCTATAGCTGTCGCTATAGCCCGCTATAGCTGTTTTAGACTGATCGAGCTATTTGAGTCCATGTACAATTTAGCCGCTATAGCCCGCTATAGCCTCATTTAGCTCCGCTATTAGCTGTTTGAGAGGTCATCCGCTAAACGTCATAGCCGGAGATTTAAAACACTGGTTCAGCTAGACTTTGCACGTCAACCATTGGCAGTTGTAAGGTCTCCTAGTTGAAGGAGGTGGTTCTGGGTGATTTATGACCAAAAATTTTGTGGAAGTGATTGAACAGGACTTCAGCTTTATCATCATGTGAGATGGCTCAGCCTTGGGGTGACGAGAGGTGCTAGATGAAGTTCTTTCGTTTGCGAGAGTTTACTCGAATATGGAAAAACTTAGTGTTGGCATCGCCCTCTCGAAGCCAATTTATTCGCGATGCCTATTTCTTCCTGGCTTTCTCAATTACAGCCAGGCCTATTACTCATTGCTTTAGAAGGGCACGGAGATTTGCCTCTTCCAAGGTGAGAAGGCAGTTTTCTTGAGCAATGTCAAAACGCAAGATAAGCTCCTGTGCCATAAGCAGCTGTAGCTTTACTTGTCGAAAAGATGATTTGCTCCATGTTTTTAACCTTGTTGTGGTAGTCTGAAGTTTTATGTTCAATCCGGTGTGTTCAATCCGGTGATGGGGTCAGAACTCGAGGTGTGTTCCGCCCAAGCCTGTTGGACCACCTCATGAAACCATGGCATTCGCGTCTAGAAATTTTCGAAGCGGAACACTTTTGGTTTTTGCAGAGAAGGGGCATTTGACAAGAGGAGGGGGCAGTGGTCCGAAAGCGAAGAGGACAAAGCTTGCAGGATGTGGCTATTGAAAGTGGTGTTCCAATCATTGTTGCAGAAGCACCTATCCAAGTTTAGAAGAGTTGGGTTTTCCTTTCATTACGCCAAGTGGATTTTCAATTTTGTAGGTAGATTAATTTCTTGAAGTTCACAGTTGTTTATCACATTACGGAACTTGCCCATGAGTCGACGATTGAGGTTCCCATTCTTTTTGTCTTCCACTTTATAAATGAGGTTGAAGTCCCCAATGAGGAGCCATTTGGTGCCTTCCGATGACCTTGCTTGTTGTAGTTCTAAAAGAAAGGGACCATAAACCGTAGTAAGCACAAAAGAGGTGGAGCACTGCTTGAGTTGAACATCTACTGTAAGATAGAAATCCTGATGGCAGGGGTTGGAGATGGTAACAAGATTTCCATTCAAAAGGAGTAGAATGCCTCTGCGTGTTTTAGTGGCTCGCAAGGACGAGAAAACAGAAAAGGCATTTCCTCCCAAGGAGCTGACTGTCGATTTGTCTACAAAACTCAGTTTTGTTTCTTGAAGGCATGCGATGTGGCAAGGATTTGCTAGGATTATCTCTCTGACCATGGCACGGCGCATGGGGGAGTTGAGTCCCCGAACATTCCAACAGAGGATTGCGAGGTTTGGTTCACCCATCACAAAAAAGAGCTCTGGGCCACACAACAAGTGTAAAGGGGAGACAATGTACGACAACAAGCAACAGGCGTACAATAGTAGACTCCAGGTTGCCCCAACAGATAGTACCAGACCGGTTTGACAAAAGGGTCTTGATACGTACAAGATGGAACCAGTGTTTTAAATCTCCGGCTATGACGTTTAGCGGATGACCTCTCAAACAGCTAATAGCGGAGCTAAATGAGGCTATAGCGGGCTATAGCGGCTAAATTGTACATGGACTCAAATAGCTCGATCAGTCTAAAACAGCTATAGCGGGCTATAGCGACAACTATAGCCGGAGATTTAAAACCTTAGATAGAACAGCGGTGACTTAGCCCGTGTAGCAAACACCAGGAAGGGATTAGGCGTAGACATAAGGGGGGTACAGCAAGCTAGCTTAGGAGACTTCTTGTAGGGGCGCTGGATGCAGCCGCTACGCAACTGGCAGGTCATACTGGAACTCCAGCAATGCGCCATCGATCTTGTCAGCCAGGTCGGTGTTGAGGTGGAAAAGCGATGTTAGAACTTGAATGGCCCCCAAAGGCAGCGGCCCATTGAACATGGCTAGGTATTGGGAGAGCACTTGGTCCGTCAAAGCCTTCTGGTTCTCGATAATCCCCAGCTTGCGGGTCAGGATCTGCTGGGCGCGCCTTAACATCTGCACCTTGCACTTTTTTATGCCAGTCTTGCACTTCAACGAGGAGCGAGGCCTGCAGATTGCTCTTGGGTGGCTAGCGGGTTATTTGGCTGTGGCACAGGCAGGAGAGGTGGCATGGTCGGCATGAACAGATTGGCGAACCGGTCGTTCTCATTAGTTCTAACTGCAGAGTTGGCGGTGATGTTGTTGACGCGGTTGTGGGCAGCCTCTAGCGGTTGCAGGGGGTCAAAGGATTCTTCATCTACATGCGGTTCGACAGTGGGAGCAGCGTCGTCTTGTGCGTTCACCGGCTGAGCTGAGGCAGCAGCAAACTCTGGCAGCGGTGAGGAGGAACCCACGACTGGCGCCCCATGAGGTAACGTGTTGGCGTCTTTGGCAAGCAGGGGGCCAGCATCTTCAGTCGGCGACCCAGGAGCAATAGAGCTAACATCTTCTATGAAATTGAAACAGCAGGACGCTGGCACTGTAGGCGGGGGTGAAAGCTGGGTGGTTTCAGTAGCCTCAGCAAGCAGCGATGACTGAGATGTCACCGTTGGGGAATGCGCCAGCCCGAGATGGAAAGTAGCTTGCGCGGCTCCTTGCTTTAGAAATGGGGTGGCTGGCTGGCTGCAACCGGCGGACAAAATGGAGTTGCGTCGGAGTAGAGGAGTGCAGACCTGCTGAAGCTTCATGTTGCATGCTTCCGCAAGCAACTGTCTTGAACTGAGTGGCCACCGGCTAGTGGGTGGTGAGAGGGTTGAATCTTTCGGCGAAATTTCGTCCGAAACAACGAAATTTCGTTGCTTTCGTTGCCCTCCGAAAGCACAGTAATTCGGACAAATTTTAGCCGAAATTTCCATATTTAAATTTTGTCTAAATTTTGATTAAATTTCATAAAAAAAATTGGAATTTTCGTCCGAATTTTTGGACGAGACGGACGAAATTTCGTTTTTTGTTGCTTTCGTTCACTGGCGAATTTTTTTTGGAAACGAAAGATTAAACCCACTGAGCGATGGCCTGCGAGGTCAAGAGCGCCAGAGAACTAGAGAAGTCATGAAGGTCGGGAGGAAGAAGCAGCTTGGGGGCCGACGCCTTTTGAGGCTGGCAATACGCGATGGCCTTTCGGAGCCGCTCTTGGTGGTTGTGGCGTGTCTTCCTCGGTCTAGTGGAATCTACTGTCGAGAAGCTCAGCTAGCTCTTGGCAGAGAAGCACCGCGTGAGACGCAAAGAGAGCTTGGAGGTAGCCGTCTGTGAAGTCTTTGCGCGCCTTATCAGGGGAGGGTGGCACGTTGTGGGTCTTCCGGTCTTCAGAAGAGGCGAAGATGGCCTGCCCTATTGGATCTTCATTGTGGCAACAGCCTTCTCCTCTAGAGGTATGACGGGGCCAAGGGGAACAGTCGCAGATATGCAAGGGGTCGTGCGACTGCCAACGCCGATCCCCGTCTCCAGGAGAAGGCCTCGCACGGCTGTGCTAGTCATGCTTGCGGTGGTGGTAGGCATCGTCGTCGTCACTGTCATCCCGACGGGCATGACTTTGTCTGTCGTCGCCACAGCAAGAGACACGGCCAGACCATCCTGGCTTGATTTGGTGGGAGGTGGGGTTGGAGTTGCTTTGGTTGATGATGCGCTTGTCCTCTGCTTGATCTAGCGTGCCATCGATGACTCCAAGGCACCACGACAAGACATGCTTTGTTGGCTTGAAAGGCACGCCAGGGCCAGAGCCGTGCTTAGCCTCAGCGGGGGCAGAGAAGTCTTCGACAAAGTCCAGGTGGAGAAGGACCATGAACATGAGACCCTTCTTGCAGCGATGGGGTTCTGGTGTGTTGGAGTGGGGGCCTGCTGAAGAAGAAGCATGAGGGACACCATCAGTGAAGGTGAGCCAGGTTACCTTTGGGATGGCACTAGGGTTTGCTGTCCATGCCCATAGGTCGAGGGTGCAGGCATCATCTTAGTGAAGAGATTTCTCGTCGACGTAGTCCAAGGAGCACTTGTTGCCGATCACTCTACTTGCCACCTCCTCGTTCCATGCATGCAGGGGAATGCCCTCCAGGCATAACCTAATATGGAACCTCAAAGTTCCATGGCCTGACGTGGAGGTCCATATCGTGGAAGGAGAACCTCTGAAGCCCGGCCACCTCGTCCCGGTGATGTCTATGCTCGAAATTCACAAGAAAATTCTCCGGGTAGTGGTGGTGAATCGAGAACTCTAAGGAGTGTAGGTTGAAATGCCGCCTTAAACCCTCCACAATTACGGTGATCTCCATGTCGAACCTCGACTTGCCTACAGCCGAGTAGTCTTCCTTCTTCTGCAATACCCATTGCAGTTCCCTGGAGGAGGGAATAATGCAGGCATCCTCTTCTGGTCAGGTCGCCGGATCGCCGAGGGGGTGCGCCATGTCGAAGCGAGCTATTGCTGACGGTGAGGGGAGGGACGTTTCTGGCGGGGCGGCTGATCAGGGAGACAAGGCCGGCCTAGGACGTGGACTAACAGGAGCGGAGGAAAACTACTGGAGTGTAGCGGGGAGCTGTTGGGGCGAGGGACCGCTAGGAGTAGTGTCTGATTTTGTGGCCGAAGCGAAGGCAGCGAAAGCACTTGGGTGGATCCCGACAGTAGCAAGCGTTATGGTCACGGCTCAAGTAGTTGAAGCATCTTCCATTAGTACGCTCAAGGAGAACCGGTGGCTATGACTTGAATGCGAGCTCGAGGCTTTGTTGGGAATTGCTTCTGACCTTCTCCGCGAGGCACGCCACCATAACTTGCGCTTGACCAGCGTCCATTGATGCGAGGCGTGTTGGTTAGTTGGAGAGGAGGAGCCTGTCACCTCGGTTGCAGGGCATGATGACCTCGCAGAGGAGGAGCGGCGTCGGTCTGGTGAAGCAATTATCACTAATTTGAGTTGACGAGCAGCTTGAATGTGCTCTGCAAAGGTCACTCTTCGCGCCGTGTGCCTACCTCCGGGAAGATTTTGCGGGATTTGAGGCGGCTCGTCTTCAAAGCTGGAATTTGGAGGAGTAAATACTTGCGCCGGTAGTGGTCGGACTTCAAAATGACCTCCCTCGGCGGTGCACTTGGGGTTCCCGAGGTCTCTTGAGGAAGAGCGAGGACTAAAGTTGCGGATGCCATCGATCCCGGTTGAGGGGGGCGGCGGAGCTGGGGCGGGGGCTGCCGGATCCTTGGCGGGGGGTGTGGATCCGGTGCTGCACGGTCCCGGAGGTTGGCGGCCGGCCGAGGACGGACGGCAGGGGCGGTGGTGGAGGTGGCGGTGGGGAGATGGCCATGGAGGGGCCGGGGAGGCTGGATCTGGGAGGTGGGCACTCGGCGGCGACGCCCAAGAGGAGGGAGCAGATAGGAGGGGTTGGGGGGGGGGGGGGGGCAGATCTGGAGGTGGGGCGGGGAGGTGGACGCCGTGGCCGGAGTGGCCGGCGGCGGAGCCCAGGAGGTCAGAGAGGATGTAGATGCCTAGCTCTTTTTTGCTCTGTTGCTGCTGATGTCTTTATATCAGCATGAGACGCAGCACTAGATGATTTCGATTTTTTTCATATACCTCTGGATACCTGCTGCCTTTCATCAAAGCACGGTTGATCTGTGCACTACCTACTACTTAGGCCTATACTAATCACAAGTCTATTGTTGCAGGATCAAATCTGACGCTCATACAAAAAATGGTTTTGTCCCTCCATCGGCGCCGGAGGAGACTGTGGATTCAGCTACCGCAAGAGACGTTAAACCCTAGCACCACTTCCAGATTTCAATGCCCTTTTGTTTTCAGAGGGTAAAAGATGCTACTCTCGTTGGCCTTTGGGTTGCTGATGCATGAAGCAAAGAATAATATCTGCGGGTAGTGCGATTAAAGAGGCTTTGCGTTTCCAATTTCCTAACTGATAGTGTTGGTTGGGGGGATCCCTTCGATTTGATGGACAATGCATAACTTGCGATTGCAATCACAGAGGCATAGAGTCGTGGGTCACAGCGTGAGTAGTGTACACTGTACACATAGCTGAACTGATGAAGAAAAGAGTGCGGACTGCATGTATTGCTAATTTTGCCGTTTAGAAGCTTTGTAGTGACATAATTTCAGAGAAGAGAAGCACATGCCTCATGGCGGCAATTAGTGACACTTGTGGCGGAAGCAGAATGTGGTTGCTGGCCTGGTACCATGCCGTTATTTGTTGGATTGACCAAGCTGAAGGAGGCCATGTTTTTCAGAGGGTTTGTTTAGCCAAAAGAGATAAGTGAGGATATTGGTATTTTAGTTATAGAAAACTCAAATGATTGATTTCCGTTGCATTTTTGTCTAATATCCAACTATACATACTGTCACCTAATTGCAAACCTGGGTTTACTGCAAAGTCCTGATGACCTATTATAGTATCATCTGCATTTCATAGATCGTAGGATTTTTTTTATTACTATTGAGTCATTGTTGGTAACAACATTAAACTTGGTCTACAGTTCTGCACACAGGTAATATATTGTCCTTGAACCTGGAAATCAAAAGCAATTATGTGAGAAGACATCTTTCATTCATTTAGCTGTGATAACTTATATAGATTTTTCCACAGCTGTTTCCACAATTCTTTTCCTTGCAACTCTTGGTTGCTATTTTTGTTACTTAGAATATACGGACTTGTAGACTCCAACCTCCTACGGTTATTATTATTATTATTGTTATTGTTATTATTATTATTATTATTATTATTATTATTATTATTATTATTTGATAAAAGTAGAGTATCTGAGGGCATCTTCAGCCAAGTTTGTGTGTATCTACAGATCATGTTCCAGTGCTTCCAACATACCATATGAGGGATCCCTACAAGCTTCTTGGGATTGACTGTGATGCATCTGAAGAAGACATCAGGAGTGCAAGGAACTTTCTCGTTCAACAGTATGCTGGGCATGAAGCAAGTGAAGAAGCTATTGAAGGTGCTTATGAGAAAATAATAATGAAGAGCTACCAGCAGCGGAAGAAAACAAAATTTAATCTGAAAATAAGCAAAAAAAGCGAGTCGAGGAATACCCGTCATGGCTTATGGCACTGCTTGGATATTTTGAGGTGCCATCAATGGGTGTCATTTCCAGAATATTATTCTTTTTTGCTTTCATTGCTGGATGGAGCATAGCAGCTCCTACTGAGAATGTGTTATGAATATTGTGCCTCTATTCATGAGGCCCAAAGGGCAATATATATAGAGTACAAGAGGGATATACAGAAGGAATACAAATCATATAAGGAAACAGAAAACAATCCTATTCTATTTCCTATTCTATCCTTAACACCTCCTCAAACTCATGGTGGATCACACACACTGAGTTTAGAGAGAAAAAACAAATGTTGTGCTCTAGTCTGTGGCTTCGTGAAGAAGTCAGCAATCTGTAACTCTGAGGACACAAACTGAAGAGCAAGTACACCCTCCTGCACCTGGGAGCGAGTGTATGAAGCATCCACACCAATGTGCTTGGTGAGCTCATGCTTCACTGGATTACGAGCAATGCTGATAGCTCATGTACTGTCAGTCATAAGAGTAGTAGGTCCCCTCACAGGTACGCCAAAGTCTACAAGTAGCCATCTCAACCAAGTAATCTCTGTTGTCACAGCTGCCATAGCTCTCAACTCAGCCTCGGCACTCGAACGTGAAACTGCAGTCTGCTTCTTTGTCTTCCAGGCAATCAGGGAGGAGCCAAGAAAAACACAGTAAGCAGAAAGAGAACGACGATAAGAAGGATCACTAGTCCAGGTCGCATCAGAGTACGCCTGAAGCTGGAGTGAGGTGGAGCTAGGGGAAAACAAGCGACGAGAGATGGTCCCATGCAAGTAGCGAAGAACACGAAGAAGATGACTGTAGTGAAGATGAGTAGGACAAGCCATGAACTGACTCAAAATATAGACAACATGAGCAATGTCAGGATGAGTGCTCACAAGATATACCAAACTGCCAACAAGATGGCGATACCGAGTAGGATCCTCAAGAGGATCACCATCAGTAGCACGAAGCTGAAGAGAGAGCTCCATAGGAGTCTCAGCAGTGCGAGCATCAGTCAGACCAGACCGATCAAGAAAATCCTGGACATACTTCTGTTGGGAGAGGTAGTAACCCTCAGGCGTAACAGAAACCTCAATCCCAAGAAAGTATGTAAGCAAGCCAAGATCAGTTATCAGAAATTGCTCACTGAGATGCTTCTTCACATATGCAATGAACGAGGGATCGTCACCAGTAATGAGCATTTCATCCACGTATAGAAGAAGCAGTGTCCTACCTCGAGGTGAGACATGGATAAATAGAGCAGGATCATGGGCACTGACAGTTGATCACTGAGGTAAAACGTGCAAACCAGGCACGAGGGGCCTGTTTGAGACCATAAAGAGCACGACGAAGACGATAGACATGACCAGCTGGAACATAATACCCGGGTGGTGGTTGCATGTAAATCTCCTCATGCAAGACGCCATTAAGAAAGGCATTCTTAACATCCAGCTGAGAGATAGACCACCGGCGAACAGAAGCAACCGCAACAAGAGTGCGAACAGTGGTCATATGAGCAATAGGAGCAAATGTCTCATCGTAATCTCGACCATACTCCTGCTGAAAACCACGAGCCACAAGACGAGCCTTGTAGCGCTCAATAACACAGTCAGACCTGGTCTAAATCTTGTACACCCTGATGGAGACGAGGTGCCCGATCTTTCGATGAGATTGATAACTATCGATTTTAGTGGAGGTGACTCTCACGATCCGACTACAACCGTACGACGACGCTTGCGCCTTAGCAATCGCTGAACCAACTCCGAAGTGTTATTGATCTCACTTGAGGCGCGATCAATCTGAACACGAAGTTCAATCCCTGCGAGCAATCGACGAACTAGCAAGAATAAGACGTAGGCAATCTGATATTGCGAATATGAATGAAGCATAAATTGTATCGCGAATAACAAAGATGGGATCTCGAAGCTGTCTTGACAGGTGGTCGTCCGACACAACTGAAGAACAAAATTTGCACAATGGCTAAACCTAAACTCAACGAAATCCAAGTCTTAGCAACGGAGGCGGCGGCTCCTTTATAGGGAGAACGACCAGGGGGGCGTCCAAGGGCATGCCCTAGGGTTACAAGGCCCATGGGCCCAAGTGGTGGTGGCGCAGCACCCTTTTTGACTCGGACTCAGAAACCAATGTGGAGTGTTTTGAAGATTTCGGCCCACTCAGATGGAATTTGAAGATGAGGTTGGATCCGTTGGAAAGTAGACTTCATAAGCTTTCCATGAAGTACAAGAACATCCCAAACGGAGTCCGTATGAGAAAGTTATGCCCGTTTGAACTTGGTTCCATCGCAGCAGTCCGAATCTGATTCCAGAACGTGTCCAACTCGACTTCTTGTTTGGCTTGGCCCCAAAGTGACGTGGTGAACTCCATTATTCCTTCCATGCATGTTCATGACTCCACATCCCTCTCCTTCATCCTTTCCCAGGTTCCTAAGCACAAGCATCATCGTGGTCACGTACCTCACGTCGTGGGGGTTCTCTTCGCATACCTTGTTGGTTAAAACGCAATGGTCGATGAGCTCGATCGTTGTTGTGGTTAGCCCTGCCATCTGCCTCGGAATCACCCACATTGTCGAATTCATCTTGTCCCTCTACCATCACAGCAGGGGGAACAACAACCGAAGCTTGGGCAATCTCCTCAAGGCACGCCATAATATCTGCCAAAGAATTGTTAGTGATACCTTGTGCTTTCTCCATCGCAGCAAGCGTTGCGTTTGTCTCAATCTGGGCACCCTCGAGTTGAGCAAGTCGCTCATTTGTGACTCTGACATCCTCCTCAAGGCCCTCCGTACGACGATTCATTTCGCGCGTGAAATGTTGTATGATTCCCCTCGTACGAGGACTATGGGATGTATATTGATATGAAAACTCTCCAGAACCTGCCATTGTTAGCAAAAACACAAGAATATGTCCCTAACAAGAACTAGGGTATGGTGGTTCAAAGTCGCTCACACTCAAACCTTTTATCGAATTCTTACCAATTCTTACCAAGCACACAGGGGCGATCGGCAACCAGTGATGACAATATATCTTCGAAGATTGGATGGAGCGATTGCCAGGTAAAGCTCAGCCTGTACGGTGTAGAAAAGGTGTAGCTGGGAAGGCTCAAGTTTAGTAGCAAGGAGTAGCAATAATCAATTCAGAAAATGCAAGCTGAAAAATCGTTTAACGCCGGTTGGTGCTGGCCCTAGGCTAGACCGTACTAGAGACGCGAGCCTACAACACAAACGAGTACACCGCGCAGAAAGACAACTAGATGACACTGCACACGGAGTTCAGGAGCTTGAAAAAGGATGACGTCTGCATGGGAAACCTTAGAATCACTTATACAAGGTTCCTGTCAATTTTGAGCGAATTCTGAGAAACTTGATTTTTCCTCGGTTTGCGGGCCCGTTTTGAGGGCCTAAATGATGTTTTTTGGGGTCGAAGCTGCTGTGCGTGTGCCTGATGGCTTATGCGGATCTAAAATCTCCAGATTTCCCAGACAATGTTTTGAGGGCCTAAACGATGTTTTTTTCGCTCTATCTTCTTATTTCCTTTCCAACGGTTCAAGGATCGCCTCAATCGGAGGTCGTATGCAAAAGTTACGTGTTTCCCTCTCCTCTTTCTTTTTTTTTCTTTTTTTCCGCGACTCTTTTAAATGCGGCTGCCTGTTCCTTCTTTCCTCTTTTTTTTTCTTTTTTTTCTTTTTTTCACACACGACGCGGTTGAAACCTACTCCGAAACCAACACCGAGATCGTGTCCTACTCCGAAACCAACTAGGGCAAAGCCTCCCTAAAAACCGAGTCCTCCTCCTTTCCTTCCCTCACCGTGGCAGTTCGGATCTAACTGCAGCGGTGAGACCAAAACGTGAACAGAACTTGAAACTCTAGAGGAACTAGACACTAAGACCAGCAAAGGACACGACGATGCAACCGAAAGTTCAACAATGCAATGTACTGAAAAGAAAAATTGCGAGGCTAAGACTGGTTTGGACAGATTGATCTACTGCTATTTTTTTTGTTTTTGTGTACTCTAGGTAAGGAAAAGCAATCTAATCTATGGTAAACTGGAAATTCTCACCGAGCAACCTGGCGCTCTGATACAACTTGACGGAGACGAGGTGCCCGATCTTTCGATGAGATTGATAACTATCGATTTTAGTGGAGGTGACTCTCACGATCCGACTACAACCGTACAACGATGCTTGCGCCTTAGCAATCGCTGAACCAACTCCGAAGTGTTATTGATCTCACTGGAGGCGCGATCAACCTGAACACGAAGTTCAATCCCTGCGAGCAATCCAAGAACTAGCAAGAATAAGACGTAGGCAATCTAATATTGCGAATATGAATGAAGCATAAATTGTATTGCGAATAACAAAGATGGGATCTCGAAGCTGTCTTGACAGGTGGTCGTCCGACACAACTGAAGAACAAAGTTTGCACAATGGCTAAACCTAAACTCAACGAAATCCAATTCTTAGCAATGCAGGCGGCGGCTCCTTTATAGGGAGAATGACCAGGGGGCGTCCAAGGGCACGCCCTAGGGTTACAAGGCCCATGGGCCCAAGTGGTGGTGGCACAGCACCCTTTTTGACTCGGACTCAGAAACAAACGTGGAGTGTTTTGATGATTTCGGCCAACTCAGATGGAATTTGAAGATGAGGTTGGATCCGTTGGAAAGAAGACTTCATAAGCTTTCCATGAAGTACAAGAACGTCCCAAACGGAGTCCGTATGAGAAAGTTATGCCCGTTTGAACTTGGTTCCATCGCAGTAGTCCGAATCTGATTCCAGAACGTGTCCAACTTGAATTCTTGTTTGGCTTGGCCCCAAAGTGACGTGGTGAACTCCATTATTCATTCCATGCATGTCCATGACTCCACGTCCCTCTCCTTCATCCTTTCCCAAGTTCCTAAGCACAATTAAATCACTTGCATTAGGTAGCGGTCTATTCTCAGTAACATATGAACCTAGGAATGAATTCACCTGGTAATTAAGTTGACGTGCACGAGCTCGAGTAAGTGGTCCTTGTAACACTTGCTGTGGATGAGTTGTATCCATGGAAGGGATGTCCTCATCATCCTCCCCTTCTTGCATTTGAGTCGTCCTCGACTCAAACTCGTCCTCTTCTCCCAAGTAGGGCTTTAAATATGCAATGTTAAAAGTGGGTCTCACAGCAAAATCTACAGGCAGTTCAAGCTTGTATGCATTATCATTAATCTTTTCTAACACCTTGAAAGGACCATCAGCTCTTGGCATCAATTTCGATTTTCTCAATTCAGGGAACCTATCTTTTCTTAAATGTAGCCAAACATGATCCCCAGGTTCAAAAGTTAAACGTTTCCTCCCCTGACTACCAGCAAGTTTATATTTAGCATTCATGCGCTCTATATTCTCCTTAGTTGTCTCATGCATTTTTAAAATCAATTCAGCACGCTGTTTAGCATCAGGGTTCAATTTCTCCGAAGATGGAAGAAGCATTAAATCAATAGGAGCACGAGGCACAAAACCATAAACAACTTCAAAAGGGCACATCTTTGTAGTAGAATGCGATGAACGATTGTAAGCAAACTCAATATGAGGCAAGCATTCTTCTCACATTTTTAAATTCTTTTTCAACATAGCCTTAAGCATTGTAGACAAAGTTCTATTCACAACCTCAGTTTGTCCATCAGTTTGAGGATGACAAGTAGTTGAAAATAATAGCTTAGTCCCCAATTTAGCCCATAAAGTTCTCCAAAAGTGGCTAAGGAATTTAGCATCACGATCTGAAACTATAGTAGTAGGCACACCATGCAAGCGAATAACTTCACGAAAGAATAAATCAGCAATATTGGTAGCATCATCGCTCTTATGGCATGGTATAAAATGGGCCATCTTAGAAAATCTATCAACAACCACGAATATACTATCCCTCCCCTTCTTTGTCCTAGGCAATCCTAAAACAAAGTCCATCGAAATATCTTCCCACGGAACGCTAGGAACAGGTAAGGGCGTGTATAAACCATGAGGATTAAGTCGTGACTTAGCTTTGTGACATGTAGTGCAGCGAGCAACGTAGCGCTCGACGTCCCGTCTCATCTTTGCCAAAAGAAATGAGCAGCAAGTATGTCTTCCGTTTTCTTCACACCAAAGTGTCCCATCAACCCGCCTCCATGTGCTTCCTGTAACAACAAGAAACGAACGGAGCTAGCAGGAATGCACAACTTGTTGGATCTAAACACAAACCCATCATTAATGACAAATTTATTCCACATTTTCCCTTCTTTACAATTCAACAGTATTTCTGAAAAATCAGCATCGTGCGCATATTGCTCTTTAATGGTCTCTAATCCAAAAATTTTGAAGTCAATTTGTGATAGCATGGAATATCTCCTAGACAAAGTGATGGGAACGGGGTCCCGATCTTCCAACAGGTTCTGGATATGTTCGATTTGGTGGAGGCGCGACACAAATCGATCCGGCTTCCAAACAACACGTTCCGAACCCCGCAATCGCAGCACCACGTCTCCTCAGGTTATCAACCGTGCGCAGCCCGGTTGACCTCACCAAGAAGGCTAATCCTCGCCTGCGAATCGAAAACACAAGCAAGAACAAGGAAGAACACAACTGAATTGCAGATGTATTGATCTAGCACTCGAAAGTTGGGGTCTCACAAACCGATGAACGACGAATTTGTTCAAAGATAAATTAATCTAAGCAAGACCCAAACCCTAATGGTGGGGGTGGCGGCTGGATATAGAGAAGTGAGGGGCGTGCAAACCCCTGGACGCGCCCTAATGGGCTCCAACACGATACAAAGGCGAAAGGCCCAAAAGACGGTGGCGCAGCACCCTGAGAGATTCTGAATGCCTAATTGTTTCAACAATTCCCGTTGACTCAGAAGGAATTTTGACATGGGACCAGAGCCATTGGAAAGGTTGTCTTCTCAGCTTTCCATACATATGTAGAACGTCCAAAACGGAGCCCGGATGCGATCTGGCGTCCGTTTTAGTGCGGCCTGGTCCTGGAGTCCGAATTGGATTCGAAGTCGGCTTGAATTGGACCTCCAACATGATTCGACCACCCTTGCTGGACTTGTGCGCCTTGTAGCCCTTCTCCAAGTACTTCCAAGTCCTCTCCATGGTTCCTAATCATAATTAAATCATTAGGTAGTAATCTATTCTCAAATGAACAAAAGGAAGTACTTAGGAACGAGCTCACCTATAAATTCAATTGTCGGGCGCGAGCTCTAGTGATTGGTCCTTGAATGTCAAGTGGAGGAGTGTTGTATGTATCCGAAGAAGTGATGTCCTCATCATCCTCCCCCTCTTGAAGCGGAGTTGTCCTCAACTCAGCCTCATCTTCTTCTCCCAAATATGGCTTCAAATCTGAAATGTTAAAGGTGGGACTAACCCCAAACTCGGGAGGCAACTCAAGTTTATATGCATTATCATTTATCTTCTCAACTATCTTAAAAGGACCAGCAGCTCTAGGCATCAATTTTGATTTTCTCAACTCAGGAAATCTATCCTTTCTCAAGTGCAGCCAAACAAAATCACCCGGTTCAAGTTTAACTTCCTTTCGACCTTTACTACCAGGAATCCTATATTTTTCATTCATCTTTTTAATGTTTGCCTTAGTAGTCTCATGCATTTTGACAATAAAATCAGCACGCTCCTTAGCATTATTATGAACTCTCTCACTATTGGCAAAGGTAAAATATCAATAGGGGCACGGGGATTGAATCCATACACTACCTGAAAAGGACTTACCTTAGTGGTGGAGTGTTCCGCTCGATTATATGCGAACTCAACATGCGGCAAACACTCTTCCCATAACTTCAAATTGTTCTTCAAAATAGCTCTCAACATGGTAGACAATGTGCGGTTCACCACCTCGGTTTGGCCATCAGTTTGTGGGTGACATGTTGTAGAGAACAACAACTTTGTACCCAACTTGTTCCATAGAGTACGCCAAAAGTGACTCAAGAACTTGGCATCACGATCTGAAATAATAGTAGAAGGCATACCATGCAAACGAACTATCTCTTTGAAAAAGAGGTCAGCAATATGAACGACATCATCGGTTTTATGACATGGTATAAAGTGAGCCATCTTAGAAAAGCGATCCACAACAACAAAAATGCTATCCCTCCCCCTCTTAGTCCTGGGCAATCCTAAAACAAAATCCATAGAAATATCTGCCCACGGAATAGAAGGAACAGGAAGAGGCATATATAAACCATGTGGATTCAAGCGAGACTTAGCTTTTTGACATGTAGTGCAACGAGCCACAAACCGCTCAACATCTCGTCTCATCTTTGGCCAAAAGAAGTGTGTGGCCAAAACGTCCTCCGTCTTCTTAGCACCAAAATGTCCCATCAAACCGCCTCCATGCGCCTCCTGCAACAACAAAAGACGAACGGATCCAACTGGAATGCATAGGCGGTTAGCTCTAAACAAATACCCATCATTGATCATGAATTTATTCCATGCTTGTCCCTCTTTACAATGCAACAACACATCCTTAAAATCAGCATCAAAAGCATATTGTCCTTTAATAGTTTCAAGACCAAAAATGCGACAATCAAGTTGAGACAACATGGTATAGCGTCGAGACAAAGCATCAGCAATCACATTATCTTTCCCTTTCTTGTGTTTAATGACATAAGGGAAATATTCAATAAATTCAACCCACTTAGCATGTCTACGATTCAAATTGGTTTGACTACGAATATGCTTAAGTGATTCATGATCGGAATGAATGACAAATTCTTTAGGCCATAAATAGTGTTGCCACGTCTCTAAAGAACGAACAAGAGCATACAATTCTTTATCATACGTGGAATAATTAAGAGCAGGACCATTCAATTTTTCACTAAATTAGGCAACAGGTTTGCCTTCTTGCATCAAAACACCACCAATGCCAATTCCGCTAGCATCACATTCCAGCTCAAAAGTCTTACCAAAATCCGGAAGTTGGAGCAATGGTGCGTGTGTAAGCTTGTCCTTCAAAAGATTAAAGGACTCCTCTTGTGATGGCCCCCAATAGAACACGACGCCCTTCTTTGTCAACTCAATCAACGGTGTCGCAATGGTGCTGAATTCTTTGACAAAGCGGCGATAAAATCCTGCAAGGCCAAGAAAACTCCGCACTTGGGAAACCGTCGTGGGTGTGGGCCAACTCCATATCGCCTCCACCTTGGCTCTATCAACCTCAATTCCCTGTGGAGTCACAAGATAGCCAAGAAAAGAGACTCGATCCGTGCAAAAGGTGCACTTCTCAAGGTTACCAAACAAACGTGCATCTTTCAAAGCATTAAAAACAGCACGTAAGTGATTCAAATGTTCATCCATGGACTTGCTATAAATCAAGATATCATCAAAGTAAACGACCACAAATTTGCCAATGAAAGGACGTAAAACCTCGTTCATTAATCTCATGAAAGTGCTAGGTGCATTAGTTAAACCAAAAGGCATGACTAACCACTCATACAAGCCGAACTTAGTTTTAAAAGCAGTTTTCCATTCATCGCCAAGTTTCATTCTTATTTGGTGGTATCCACTACGCAAGTCAATCTTTGTGAAAATTATAGCACCACACAACTCATCAAGCATGTCGTCTAGCCTAGAAATAGGATGACGATACATTATAGTAATGTTGTTAATGGCTCTACAATCTACACACATACGCCAAGAACCATCTTTTTTGGGAACCAAAAGAACAGGAACAACACAAGGACTAAGGCTCTCACGTACGTACCCACGGTCCAAAAGGTCTTGGACTTATCGCTGAATCTCCTTAGTCTCTTCGGGATTGGTCCTGTACGCTGCACCGTTTGGCAAACTCGCTCCAGGGATCAAGTCAATCTGGTGCTCAATCCCTCGAATGGGTGGAAGTCCTGGAGGTATCTCATCAGGGAAAACATCTCGAAACTCCTGCAAAAGGTTAGTGACAGGAGCAGGCAAAGTGCAAGGCATATTATCAAGAGAAAATAAAGCATCTTTGCACATAAAAGCATAGCATGTATCATTAACATCATCAATTTCAGCAAGGTCTGATTTTGTGGCAAGCATAACAGAATTTTTCAAATGAAGTACTTGCTGTTTTTCAGATTTATCATGTTCCTTTGGATCATTAGCAGCAGCAGCTCTCGCCCTATCGGCCTCTATAATCTCAGCTGGGGTCAAAGGCAGTAAAGTAACTTTCTTTCCCTTATGCATAAAAGTGTATTTGTTACTACTACGATGGTGTAAAGCATCATTATCAAATTCCCAAGGTCGACCCAATAAAAGAGAGCATGCTTGCATGGGAACCACATCACAATCAACATGATCAACATACCCACCAATGGAAAAATGGACTCGGCATGTTTGTGTTACCTTAGCTTTTCCAGAATTATTTAACCACTGAATATGGTATGGATGTGGATGCGGTCGCGTGGTCAAGCCAAGCTTCTTGACCAAATCAGAACTCACCAAGTAGTTGCAGCTTCCTCCATCAATGATGACACGTGCACGCCGGTTCTTGATTGCGAAAAAAGTCTGAAACAAATTATGGCGTTGAAGCTTATCGGGTTGTTGTACCTGTGTGCTGAGGACTCGCTGCACAATGATGCTCCGTAGCGTCGCTGTGGACGCCCCACCAAGGACCAGGTCGTCATCACCACCGCCATTGTCATCCGAGGCAACAACAACATCATCATCCTCCTCGACATCTGAAGTGCTGATGTAGCCTCCATCTTCTGTGGCGATGTATGCCCGTTGGCTAGGGCAATTCTTCTGCACATGACCAAGCCCATGGCAGCGGTGGCACTGAATGTCGGAGGAGCGGCCCGTTGAAGCCACGGAAGAAGAACTCTTGGCTGGAACCTGCAAAGAATTTTTTGAAGGTGGCTTCGGTGGCACTGCTGCAATCTTGTTCACAGGTGGTGGAGGAGAACGAAAACTCGAAGAAGACTTGGGCAGTCCCGTCGATGTAGTCGTTCGCGGCGTGTAGAAGGGTCGTCCGGTGTTTGCCTTCGATGATTCCTTGCGTCCCTGTAATTTTTTTTTCTGCAAGCATAGCAAGCTGGAACAACTGGTTGACAGTAGTAAATTCTTTATAATCAACAATGTCCTGAATTTCACGCCGTAACCCCCATATAAACGACAAATCTTATCCTCTGTGTCCTCAACAACCCCACAACGCATCATACCCTTTTGAAGCTCAGCATAATAGTCCTGAACAGAACGATCACCTTGTTCTAAGCGCTGTAATTTTTTTCTCAAATCAAGTTTATATGTGGGAGGAACAAAACGGTTACGCATAGCTTCTTTTAACCGCTCCCATGTATCAGGTTGTAAGCGCATGTTACTTAGTTCATTCCACCAGATAATAGCAAAGTCCTTAAACTCACTAGTAGCTTGTCTAACTCTATGTTGTTCAGGAACCAAGTGAGAATTAAACTTCTGTTCTACCGTCATCTCCCAATCAAGATATATATTTCAGCATCATAAAGACCAGAAAAAGATGGAATGGTAAACTTGACTTTAGCAAAAGGGTCATCATTACCATGATGGTTCTGGTTATTACCTCCCATACCTTGTCGGTTTTGCTGAAGACGCCGACGTAGTTGTGCATCTTGTGTCGCCCGTCGATCAATGTTGCCATCCGCATCGTACACCGTGTCATCATCAGGACGATGGCCGTCATTGATAGGTGGCAGGCGTGCCTCCAATGTGTCCATCCGACCAGTGAGGTCAGCCAACCGCCGCTCCACCCGCTCAATGCCTTCTGTGGTGTTCAACTTGGCAATGGCGGCGATGATGGTGTCCATTCTCGCGCCGAGATCAGTGATTGAAGCATTTTGTTTGTCGAGCGCAGCTTGTAGCTGGCCGCGACTAACACACTCGTTGAAATCGCCCGGTGTCCCGTCCCCTTCGTCTCCTGACATGGTTAGTGGAAACATAGGGAAAACAAAAGGATTATCCCTATCAACTAGAAAGGAAGGGCAGTGGAAATCCGCAAAGGAAGTGTCCTACCAAGCTCTTACAAATGTTCTTACCAAAGCAAAGCAAAGGATACCTGGAGAGTGTGATTCGGTGATTGCAAGCGTTAAAACTGTGCTGTCCGGAAGTAGGTATATGGAGCTTGGCAGGCCAAATATGTTAGTGGAACACAAATCAATAACAGAAAGTAATGCTGAATAAATGTCCAAAGCACTGGTCCTAGTTGCTGGCCTAAATGTGTCCTATATCAGGTATGAGATGATGAACAAGGAGTCAAGAACAAAATATGAAAGCAAAGACAGCAACAAAGATGGCCAGGCACTGAGAAGCTCAATTCAGCATAAGCACAAAACAAATGAATCTCTGTGACCTAAAATTGTGCTCTGTTACGTTTTTTTAGGCACGGAGAGCACTCTCAACACTAGCCCTAGGTGCCGAAATTTTTTCTTTTTTTCTTTTTGTATTTTTTCTGTATTTTTTTCACAGAGCAGAGCACAAAAATAGGAACCACATAAAGTTTCACCTCAATCTGATGTAAGGTGTGGCCTATAGAAAATAATGAATGCGCTGTAAATTCGGTGAGGAACTTTCGGAGCTCGAGTACTGGACTTTCCAGGCCGAATTTGGGCAAAATAAATTTGCCAAACCCGACAAAGTTGGGGAGTTTTGGATGTAAAATTTAATTTCACCCAATTTAAAAAAAAATCACCTGATTTCAAGTTCGTATGCGAAAGTTATGGCCGTTTGAAGGAGGACCTCCAAGTTATGGTTGCTGTGGAGGCCGAAACGAAGATCGGGTGGAGGAAATCGGTGGAAATTGGGGGCGGAAGCTCGGGGAAAGGTGGGGGATGGTGCTGGGTGATCACCAGACACGATAGATGACTCAAACAGAGGGTGGGATGTGGGTGGGAACACAAAAACAGAGGGTGGAATATGCGATGGATGACGACTAGGGTTTGTATGAGATGTAGCGGAAGCAAGACAACCCGAAACAAAACACGATCTAAACCAGCAACACAACTCGACTAAGGACACAAACTCAACACTACGGACTCTGGAATCAAATTGTGCAAAAGGCTAAACGAGACCTAGGACAGGAAACAACCTATGACTACAATTTTTTTGTAAGGCTTTTTCTTGGACTCTAGGATGAAACCGAAAACAACAAGGGAGGGGTAATGCGAACCTGAAGGAACACCTGAAGCTCTGATACCACTTGATGGGAACGGGTCCCGATCTTCCAACAGGTTCTGGATATGTTCGATTTGGTGGAGGCGCGACACAAATCGATCTGACTTCCGAACAACACGTTCCGAACCCCGCAATTGCAGCACCACGTCTCCTCAGGTTATCAACCGTGCGCAGCCCGGTTGACCTCACCAAGAAGGCTAATCCTCGCCTGCGAATTGAAGAACACAAGCAAGAACAAGGAAGAACACAACTGAATTGCAGATGTATTGATCTAGCACTCGAAAGTTGGGGTCTCACAAACCGATGAACGGCGAATTTGTTCAAAGACAAATTAATCTAAGCAAGACCCAAACCCTAATGGTGGGGGTGGCGGCTGGATATAGAGAAGTGAGGGGCGTGCAAACCCCTGGACGCGCCCTAATGGGCTCCAACACGATACAAAGGCGAAAGGCCCAAAAGACGGTGGCACAGCACCCTGAGAGATTCTGAACGCCTAATTGTTTCGACGATTCCCGTTGACTCAGAAGGAATTTTGACATGGGACCAGAGCCATTGGAAAGGTCGTCTTCTCAGCTTTCCATACATATGTAGAACGTCCAAAACGGAGCCCGGATGCGATCTGGCGTCCGTTTTAGTGCGGCCTGGTCCTAGACTCCGAATTGGATTCGAAGTCGGCTTGAATTGGACCTCCAACATGATTCGACCGCCCTTGCTGGACTTGTGCGCCTTGTAGCCCTTCTCCAAGTACTTCCAAGTCCTCTCCATGGTTCCTAATCATAATTAAATCATTAGGTAGCAATCTATTCTCAAATGAACAATAGGAAGTACTTAGGAACGAGCTCACCTGTAAATTCAATTGTCGGGCGCGAGCTCTAGTGATTGGTCCTTGAATGTCAAGTGGAGGAGTGTTGTATGTATCCGAAGAAGTGATGTCCTCATCACAAAGCATCAGCAATAACATTCTCCTTTCCCTTCTTGTGTTTTATGACATAAGGAAAAGACTCAATAAATTCAACCCACTTTGCATGTCTACGGTTCAGTTTACCTTGACTTCGAATATGCTTTAAAGATTCATGATCAGAATGTATAACAAATTCTTTGGCCATAAATAATGTTGCCAAGTTTCTAAGGTTCGAAAAAGTGCATATAACTCCTTATCATAAGTAGAATAATTCAAACTAGGCCCACTCAATTTCTCACTAAAGTATGCTACAGGTTTGCCATGTAACAACACACCACCAATTCCAATTCCGCTAGCATCACATTCTAGTTCAAAAGTCTTATTGAAATCAGGAAGTTGGAATAGGGGTGCATGTGTTAACTTATCTTTCAATGTGGTGAAAGCATTCTCCTGTGCGGTGCTCCAAACAAATGGCACGCCCTTCTTGCTAAGCTCATTCAATGGTGCGGCGATGGTGTTGAAATCCTTCACGAAGCGGCGGTAGAACCCAGCAAGTCCTAAAAAAACTCCGCACCCGTGTGACCGTGTTAGGAGTCGGCCAACTCTGGATTGCTTCAACCTTGGCTTGATCAACTTCAATTCCCTGTGGAGTAACAACATAGCCAAGAAACGCAACTCGATTGGTGCAAAAGGTGCACTTCTCAAGGTTAGCAAATAGGCGTGCATCACGTAAAGCATTAAAAACAGCACGTAAATGGTCAAGATGTTCCTCTAATGATTTGCTATATATCAATATATCATCAAAATAAACCACCACAAATTTACCAATGAAAGCACGCAAAACCTCGTTTATTAGTCTCATGAAGGCACTAGGTGCATTAGTTAAATCAAAAGGCATTACTAACTACTCATATAACCCGAACTTAGTTTTAAATGCCGTTTTCCATTCATCGCCTAATTTCATGCGGATTTGATGATAACCACTACGCAAGTCAACCTTAGAAAAGATAACAGAGCCACTCAATTCATCAAGCATATCATCTAACCTAGGAATAGGATGACGATACCTAATGGTAATGTTATTGATTCCTCTACAATCCACACACATGCGCCATGACCCATCTTTCTTTGGTACTAAAATGACCGGAACAGCACAAGGGCTAAGGGATTCGCGCACATACCCTTTATCAAGCAACTCTTGAACTTGGCGCTGAATTTCTTTAGTTTCTTCTGGATTGGTCCTGTATGGTGCGCGGTTGGGCAAATATGCACCAGGAATTAAATCAATTTGATGCTCAATCCCACGAAGTAGTGGCAGCCCCGGTGGTATGTCCTTTGGAAAGATATCTTGGTACTCCTGCAAAATGTTAGTGACAGCAGGTGGCAAAGAAGGAGGGATATCCTCAAAGGAAAACAAAGCTTCTTTGCAAACTAATGCATAGCAAACAGAATCACTAGCATTCAGCTCAGTCATGTCAGATTTGGTAGCAAGGAAACAAGCACCTTTTAATTTAATTTCTTTATTCTTCGCATGAACAGATTTAGGTTCTTTCTTTTTATGTTGCTCAAGCTCTTTTGCTACAATCTGATTTTCGCTCTCAGCATTCTCTCGGCTTTTCTCTCTACTAGCTCTAGCAAGATCATCTTTAACAATTTGTTCATGAGTCATAGGATGCATCACAATTTTCTTTCCATTAAACATGAGAGAATATTGATTATTCCTACCATGATGCACACAATCAGTATCGTATTGCCAAGGTCTTCCTAATAACAATGAACAAGCTTGCATAGGAACAACGTCGCAATCAACATAATCATGGTATGAACCCATAGAAAAGTGTACTCTCACCATCCGTGTTACCTTTAACTTACCACTGTTGTTGAACCATTGAATATGGTATGGGTGGGGATGAGGTTTGGTTGGTAAAGCAAGCTTCTCCACCATATCCATACTCGCCAAATTGTTGCAACTCCCACCATCAACAATTATGCGAATCGAGCGTTCCTTGACAACACCCTTGATTTGGAACAAATTATGGCGCTGATTTTGCTCGGCACGAGACACTTGAGCACTTAGTACGCGTTGCACTATAATGCTCAAATACTTGTCGGCATCTTCGGCGCCAACATGCTCCTCCTCACGGTCAGATCCATCATCATGTCCTGCAGGGTCATTTGCAAGCATAGCATATGTTTCATCATTAAAATCACTAGCAGAGGAATACCCACCATCATCGCGTATAATCAATACACGCTTGCTTGGACAGTCCCGCATCATGTGTCCATAGCCTTTGCAACGATGGAATTGAATGACACTCGTTCATCCTGTCGAAGCAACCGAAGAGGAAGTTTTTGCAGAAAGTTGTGGTGCTGATTTGGGTGCCTCGGAAACTCGTGGCGCTGAATTTGACGTAGTAGAGCGCTGTTTGTTGTTGGGGGGTAATGGCGGGGGCGCCACAGTGGATGAGGCAGAAGGTGTGCCGTCCATGAATTTGTGCGACCTGCAGAAGAGTTAGATCGCGTCCTCACCTGGCGTCTTTGCAGTTCACGTTCAGCTTTGCAAGCAAGATGAAACAATCTAGTCATGGAGTTGTAATCTTTGTAATCAAAAATGTCCTGAATTTCACGATTCAACCCGCCCAAAATCCTAGCCATTGATGCCTCCTCATTCTCAACTAACCCACAGCGCAACATACCAATTTGTAATTCCTGATAGTATTCTTCCACAGACTTTGCACCTTGTTGTAAGCGTTACAGTTTATTTAACAAATCACGAGCATAATATGAGGGAACAAAACGATGGCGCATAAGCAATTTTAAAGCCTCCCAAGTGTTAGGTATGTTATTGGGGTGTTGACGGCAATGTTCTTTCCACCAAATAGAAGCAAAGTCGGTAAATTCACTAGTGGCAGCCCTAACTCGTCTATTCTCAGGAAAATCATGGCAAGCAAATTTTTGATCAACAGCTAGTTCCCAATCAAGATAACCATCAGGATCATATTTACCATTAAAAGAGGGCATAGTGAATTTAACCTTAGCAAAAGCATCATCGTGGTCACGTACCTCACGTCGTGGGGGTTCTCTTCGCATACCTTGTTGGTTAAAACGCAATGGTCGATGAGCTCGATCGTTGTTGTGGTTAGCCCTGCCATCTGCCTCGGAATCACCCACATTGTCGAATTCATCTTGTCCCTCTACCATCACAGCAGGGGGAACAACAACCGAAGCTTGGGCAATCTCCTCAAGGCACGCCATAATATCTGCCAAAGAATTGTTAGTGATACCTTGTGCTTTCTCCATCGCAGCAAGCGTTGCGTTTGTCTCAATCTGGGCGCCCTCGAGTTGAGCAAGTCGCTCATTTGTGACTCTGACATCCTCCTCAAGGCCCTCCGTACGACGATTCATTTCGCGCGTGAAATGTTGTATGATTCCCCTCGTACGAGGACTATGGGATGTATATTGATCTGAAAACTCTCCAGAACCTGCCATTGTTAGCAAAAACACAAGAATATGTCCCTAACAAGAACTAGGGTATGGTGGTTCAAAGTCGCTCACACTCAAACCTTTTATCGAATTCTTACCAATTCTTACCAAGCACACAGGGGCGATCGGCAACCAGTGATGACAATATATCTTCGAAGATTGGATGGAGCGATTGCCAGGTAAAGCTCAGCCTGTACGGTGTAGAAAAGGTGTAGCTGGGAAGGCTCAAGTTTAGTAGCAAGGAGTAGCAATAATCAATTCAGAAAATGCAAGCTGAAAAATCGTTCAACGCCGGTTGGTGCTGGCCCTAGGCTAGACCGTACTAGAGACGCGAGCCTACAGCACAAACGAGTACACCACGCAGAAAGACAACTAGATGACACTGCACACGGAGTTCAGGAGCTCGAAAAAGGATGACGTCTGCATGGGAAACCTTAGAATCACTTATACAAGGTTCCTGTCAATTTTGAGCGAATTATGAGAAACTTGATTTTTCCTCGGTTTGTGGGCCCGTTTTGAGGGCCTAAATGATGTTTTTTGGGGTCGAAGCTGCTGTGCGTGTGCCTGATGGCTTATGCGGATCTAAAATCTCCAGATTTCCCAGACGATGTTTTGAGGGCCTGAACGATGTTTTTTTCGCTCTATCTTCTGATTTCCTTTCCAACGGTTCAAGAATCGCCTCAATCGGAGGTCGTATGCAAAAGTTACGTGTTTCCCTCTCCTCTTTCTTTTTTTTCTTTTTTTTCCGCGACTCTTTTAAATGCGGCTGCCTGTTCCTTCTTTCCTTTTTTTTCTTTTTTTTTCACACACGACGCGGTTGAAACCTACTCCGAAACCAACACCGAGATCGTGTCCTACTCCGAAACCAACTAGGGCAAAGCCTCCCTAAAAACCGAGTCCTCCTCCTTTCCTTCCCTCACCGTGGCAGTTCGGATCTAACTGCAGCGGTGAGACCAAAACGTGAACAGAACTTGAAACTCTAGAGGAACTAGACACTAAGACCAGCAAAGGACACGACGATGCAACCGAAAGTTCAACAATGCAATGTACTGAAAAGAAAAATTGCGAGGCTAAGACTGGTTTGGACAGATTGATCTACTGCTAATTTTTTTTTTGTTTTTGTGTACTCTATGTAAGGAAAAGCAATCTAATTTATGGTAAACTGAAAATTCTCACCGAGCAACCTGGCGCTCTGATACAACTTGACGGAGACGAGGTGCCCGATCTTTCGATGAGATTGATAACTATCGATTTTAGTGGAGGTGACTCTCATGATCCGACTACAACCGTACAACGATGCTTGCGCCTTAGCAATCGCTGAACCAACTCCGAAGTGTTATTGATCTCACTGGAGGCGCGATCAACCTGAACACGAAGTTCAATCCCTGCGAGCAATCCAAGAACTAGCAAGAATAAGACGTAGGCAATCTAATATTGCGAATATGAATGAAGCATAAATTGTATTGCGAATAACAAAGATAGGATCTCGAAGCTGTCTTGACAGGTGGTCGTCCGACACAATTGAAGAACAAAGTTTGCACAATGGCTAAACCTAAACTCAACGAAATCCAATTCTTAGCAATGGAGGCGGCGGCTCCTTTATAGGGAGAATGACCAGGGGGCGTCCAAGGGCACGCCCTAGGGTTACAAGGCCCATGGGCCCAAGTGGTGGTGGCACATCACCGTTTTTGACTCGGACTCAGAAACCAACGTGGAGTGTTTTGATGATTTCGGCCCACTCAGATGGAATTTGAAGATGAGGTTGGATCCGTTGGAAAGAAGACTTCATAAGCTTTGCATGAAGTACAAGAACGTCCCAAACGGAGTCTGTATGAGAAAGTTATGCCCGTTTGAACTTGGTTCCATCGCAGCAGTCCGAATCTGATTCCAGAATGTGTCCAACTCGACTTCTTGTTTGGCTTGGCCCCAAAGTGACGTGGTGAACTCCATTATTCCTTCCATGCATGTTCATGACTCCACGTCCCTCTCCTTCATCCTTTCCCAGGTTCCTAAGCACAATTAAATCACTTGCATTATGTAGCGATCTATTCTTAGTAACATATGAACCTAGGAATGAATTCACCTGGTAATTAAGTTGACGAGCACGAGCTCGAGTAAGTGGTCCTTGTAACACTTGCTGTGGATGAGTTGTATCCATGGAAGGGATGTCCTCATCACACCTACTTGCACGTGATAGGTCGGGACAATATCCCAAGTCTCCGTACGACGAAGCGCATCAAGTTCCTCTGCCATAGCGAGCTGCCACTCAGAATGAGAAGCAGCCTCACGATAAGAACTAGGCTCAGTGACAGAGAGAGCATGAGTTTTTGAAGTAAAACCAAGACGATCAGGAGGCCGAATGGTTGCCCGGTCACGAAGGGCATAACGAGGAGCATCATCAGATGAATCAGACGTCGGTGTCAGCAAGAGACCAGGAGAGGGATCTGGTGAAGGATGAGAACGTCTGGAGTAGTGCACCCCAGAGAAACGAGACGATGGTGCCATAGGAGGCAACACAGGAGGTGAAGGTCCCGAAGGCGGGGAAAGGGGGGAAACGGGTGAGGAGTCAGGGAGAGACAACCAGGAGATCGTCTCGATGGTGGAAGCAGTGTGAGGAGCCGAATCTCGATAGAAGAAAGGTCGAGATTTATCAAAGACAACATCTCGTGAGATCCTAACCCGTCGAGTAGAAGGATCATAGCAACGATAACCCTTATGCTCAGAACTGTACCCAAGAAACACACACTCCACTGACTGGGCTGTCAGTTTAGTGCGCTCATGAGGTGGCAACAGGACAAAATAGGTGCAGCCAAAAACACGAAGATGGCTGTACTGGGGGTCTCTAGAGTAGAGACGCTCTATAGGACTGACATCCTTAAGAGCAGTGGAAGGCTGCATATTAATGAGATATGCAGCCGTAGAAATAGCCTCAGCTCAGAACTGTGGGGGAACGTGAGAGGCAAGAAGAAGGGTGCGAGCAGTCTCAATCAGATGACGATGCTTGCGTTCAGCAACCCAATTCTGAGCATGGGCACCAGGACAAGAAGACTGATAGAGAGTGCCCTTCTCAGAAAGAAATTGTCTGAATGCACTAGAACAATACTTGCCAGCAGAATCACAGCGAAAAATGCGAATAGAGGACTCAAACTGAGTATGGACCATCATGGCAAAGCTATGATAGATCGCAAGAAACTGACCACGATTAGACATAGGGAAAAGCCAAGTAAAACGGGAATAGTCATCAATGAAAATAACATAGAATTTATGCCCGCCTTTTGAGATAATAGGCGTAGGTCCCCATACATCTGAATGAACTAAATAAAAAGGACGAGAAGACAAGGACTCACTAGAATGATAAGGAAGTTGTAGCTGCTTGCCTAGCTTACAACCTCGATGAAACATGAACGTGTCAACAGTAACACGTCCAAGAACACCCTGACGAACTAATGACGAAAGACGGGACCCACACAGGTGACCTAAACGGTGATGCCACTGCGCAAAAACTCCAGGAGTAGTGGCAGTGGAGGCAGACGTGGCTGGAGGGGAAGCAGCTGACGATGTGGTAGGAGCAACTGAAGTGGACGGAAGATGAAGACGGTCGAGAATGTAGAGACCCTGACGATCCCTACGGCGCCGGCCAGTCCCAAATATTGTCCCTGTATGTCGATCCTAAACGAAACAGGTGTGAGAGTCAAAACCAACCCTACAACCAAGGTCAGTGAGCTGCCCCACTGAAAGAAGCTGCATGGTTAGTTGGGGAACATGGGAAATAGCTGGAACAGAAAAATCAGTAGACAAAAGAGTGCCCCACAGACAAGGAAGTACCATCAGCAGTCTGAACAGAGATAGGGAGGGCAGGAGGTCCTACTGAAGTGAGAGATGTGGAATTCGGTGTCATGTGGAAAGAGGCACCAGAATCTAGAACCCAAGAGGTAGCTGGGGGAGACGTCTGAGCTAGACTGGCAGAACCCGCTGAGCTGTGAGAGAGCTGCTGAAGTAGAGCCTAGCAGAGCTGCTAAACAGAGTCACCTCGCTGAGATCCTGATGAGCTGATTTGTCCTCCTGTGGAGGAAGGGCCTCCTTGCCCCCCTTGGATCGTCCACCCCCACGCGCCTTATGCCGCTTTTTTCGCATCACACAACTCTAGTAGTCATGCCCAAAGTTCTTACAGTAGTTGCATTGAACTCCAGTTGGTGCAAAAGCAGGAGCGGCAACAGGCACCTGGGAAGGAACCGTAGTCATAGCAGGAACCGTCGATGTAGTCGAAGAAGGAGCTACAAGCACAGTCGGAACGGACTGTGCTGCTAGCCCGAGACGAAGCTCCTCAGCCCGAAGTGTCGAAAGAGCCTCGGTGACAGTCGGTCGTGACGAGCGGCTCAGCGGTTGAACTCTGACAGGCTCAAACTCTGAGCGAAGGCGACAGACGAAATCATAAAGACAAAGGCGATCATGATCCGCCTTCTGAACTTTGTGGCACTCCTGACACAGTGGAGAAGCCAGCTCATCTATCTGTCGCCGGAGACTAGCCAGAGCTCGGAAGAAGTCGTCGACGGAAGAATCTCCCTGGCAAAGCATCTCCACTCACACTGAAGCGAAAAGAACTGAGCATCACTGCTCTGCTGGTATCGCTCACGCAAGTACTCCCAGATCTGTCGAGTAGACCACAGACCAACAATATCTGGCTGAATGGAGTCGTCGACACTGACCACAAGGATGGCACGAACATGGGCCTCATCAGCACAACAGCACTCGAAAGCGTCAATAGCATACAGAAAAGCCTCATCAGCATCGTCAGCAACAGCAGCGTCAGCCTCTACCTTCTTCTTGGCAGCCTCATCTGCTCTAGGAGGTACAGAGGTAGACTACCTAGGAGGAGGCTAAACCGGCGGTGGCGGAGAAGGACGAGAACCAGTAACATGTCCCCAAAGGCGGAGACCATCAAGCGTGATCTCCATGAGAGAAGACCATAACCTTTAGTTTGTTCCATGGAGCTTTGTTCCCGAGAATGGGATCGCAGCAGATGGAACGGAAGCCATTGGTAGGCGGCGCTGGACAGCACGGCGACCAAGGCAACGAAGTCTAACAGGCAGCGCTGGACGGCGCGGCGGTTAGAACAACATTTTTTTTAACTACAAAAGCTTGGCTGAAGTGAAGTGACTCACTTCAGACCGAAAAGCCAAAGCACCGCTAGAGCACCGAAGCTTTGCGGTCGACGCGGCGGCCCGGTGGCGACCCAGCACAGGCGGCGGCCTGGCGCAGGCGCGGCCCGAAGATGACGGTGGCCAGCAGCAGCCCGACGCTAAACGGCGTCAGATCCGGCGGCAGCGGCGTCGGATCTGGTGGCGGCGACGTCGGATCTTGTGGCGGCTCAAGGCGATCCGGGCGGCGGCGTCGGATCTGGAGGCGGCAACGTCGGATCTAGCGGTGGCGACGTTGGATCTGGTGACGTCGGTGGCGGCTCGAGGTGATTCGGGTGGCAGCGGTAGCACGACCCAAACGGTGGCGGCGACGGCGGTGGTGGCGGTACGGGCAGAGACAGCCCGGGCGGCGGCGGCGGCAGCTCAGGCAACAACAGCCCAGGCGGCGACGGCAACAGAGGCAGTTGAAGAAAACTAGGTTAGAGCCCTAACCCTAAGCTTTGCTCTGATACCATGTTATGAATATTGTGCCTCTATTTATGAGGCCCAAAGGGCAATATATGTAGAGTACAAGAGGGATATACAAAAGGAATACAAATCATATCTTTACTATTATAAAAGAAGGAGTTGGTGGTTGGTCCGGCCTCCCACCCTTTCCCACAAAAGGCAACGCTGATATGTGGCTCGAAAAGACCTGTGCCAAATCTTATAAAAAAGTTATGCTGACTGACATGTGCTCCCCACCCCGCCTCCAAACCGTGCGCTCGCCCCCCCCTCCGCGGCGCCCACAACCCATCGAATCCCGTGCCCCCACGTTCTCCCCCGTCTCCCCCAGGTTCTCGGCGCCGCCTCCTCCCCTCCCTCCTCCGCCCTCGCCTCCCTCATCCGCCGCTCTGCCCTCGCCTACTCCTTCCCACCCCGCACCGCCGCCGCCTCCTTCTCCCCCCACTTCTTCGCTCCACCGCCGCCTCCTCTCCCACTCCTCCGCTCCGCCGCCGCCTCCTCCTCCCCCCACCCCTCCGCTCCGCCGCTGCCTCCTCCCTGGGCTCGACAAAATGCAGCGCCGACATGGCCCCAACGCGCTGAATCTTCTCCCCCATTCTCCGCGTCTCCTCCTCCCCCGCTCCGACGTTCTCTGTCACTCCGTCCTCATCTCTTTCCCTCCCTCCTCCGCGGCTGGAAGATGATGCTAACAAGAATAAGAGGAAGCAAGATTCGCAGTTTGACGGAAATGGCAGCGGAAGCGGCAGTGAGGAGGGAGCAGAACAAGAGGGTGAGAAGAAGGAAGGGGAAAGGGAAAGTTGTGGCTGACGTGCAGCCTCAGATCGATAAGGACATGTTCAGCAACATTCCGTTGGAGCTGTTCCTACAGATCTTCAAGATCCTCTCCTCGGAGGATCTCATATCCTGTGCCCTCATCTGCCGTTTCATGAACGCTGCTGCCTCCGACGAGACCCTCTGGCACCGCCTGTAAGATAGCTAAGGCTGCCCTTGTGATCCAATGTTTGCATTCGGAGCAATTCAACTAGACTAACATGTGTGATCCCTTTCCAATTTTTTAAGGAATTGCATGAGGTGGGGCCTGTCCTCCAACGCTAAACTCAGGGAGTGTGCTTGGAAAGAACCTCTACATCACGGTAATCCCTTCTGTTCCTCATCGCTACTTCAAGTTGGAGCTCATCGAGGTTATGGAGATTAAAGATTAATTTACACAAGTTAGCTTCAAAGTTCACAGGCTATAGTACGGTTATCTTAATGTGAGAATTGCTACATAATTTTAACAAACAATTTACAGAGTAAGGACAAGCAGTTGAATGCGCAAAACTAACGGTTGAGTTTTGTCTAGGCATACTCACCGAACAAAATACTTCCTTTTCATATTGCCGCATAATGTTTTTGTTTCTTGCTACAGTTGTGTGCACAAACTTGCTAATAATATTATGGTGTTCTTAATCCCAGTGAGATAGAGAGGATATGGTTGAATTCGTGAGGAATACCCCTACAGAATTTAAGGAGTACTATATCCAGATGCAGGCTGCAAAAAGGAATCAAGCTCCCCTTCAAGTTGGAGCTCATCGAGGTTATGGAGATTAAAGATTAATTTACACAAGTTAGCTTCAAAGTTCACAGGCTATAGTACGGTTATCTTAATGTGAGAATTGCTACATAATTTTAACAAACAATTTACAGAGTAAGGACAAGTAGTTGAATGCGCAAAACTAACGGTTGAGTTTTGTCTAGGCATACTCACCGAACAAAATACTTCCTTTTCATGTTGCCGCATAATGTTTTTGTTTCCTTCTACAGTTGTGTGCACAAACTTGCTAATAATATTATGTTGTTCTTAATCCCAGCGAGATAGAGAGGATATGGTTGAATTCGTGAGGAATACCCCTACAGAATTTAAGGAGTACTATATCCAGATGCAGGTTGCGAAAAGGAATCAAGCTCCCCTTCCCTCAGAAGTAATCACTAATTTAGGCTTTTGCTTTATCTCTTTCATTTATCTTTCTTGTAGTTGCCCCACATACCAAAGAAATTGTCTTATGTTGCAAAAAATTTTCTTATCTGAAATTTGAAGGTCAACGACGACAAGGTTATTCTTGATAAAACAGTAGCTGATAACCCCAGGTAAAAAAGGTTTTGGTTGTTTTGTTAATGCCTTAGGACATTCATGCTTGGTAAATTTCAATTGTATTCTAAAATATGCTTGGTAAATGTGGGTTTTTTCGCTGTCAAAAGTATATTGCTTCTGCTATTGTTTGCCTGAGTATTTAGAATTCAATTTTATCTTTGAAATTATTAGTTTTCAATTACAGTTCCATCTCGTTGTCTAGCTTAGTATTTTCTTGTTCTTAGCATGCCATGAACTTAATAAGTTATTTGTCTGCATTTCTTTTCATAAGAAGCCAAAGGAAGAGCCAACCATTGTATTAGCTTCTACCAATGGAACATCAATTCCAGAACATAAAACCATTTCTGAAAATAGAGGTGTAGTGGAGATACAGGACAAAGTTGTTATTCTGGAAGGCCTCGGTATTGTCAGTGCTCATGAAGAATGGACTCCATTATCTGTCAGTGGGCAGTGTCTGAAACCTCGTTATGAGGTGCGCCATATGCTCCATTACCTTCTTCATTTTGTAACTTGTAGGACTTGTTTCTTCTATTTACTTTTGTAGCACTAATGTGACAGCATGGAGCAACTGTGTTGCAAGACAAAATGTATGTATTTGGTGGAAACCATAATGGGCGTTATCTTAGTGACCTTCAGGTATTTTAAGCGAAATATAATAATCCAGCAGGCCATATGAATGCATCAGTGTCCTTCAGACATATGAGCAGAAGTTGTTCCACTACTTGTCATCAAATCATCCTTAAATATTTGTGTTTTATTGTACACACTGTCTAGATTAAAGATCAATTTCTATTCATGATGCCTCGTGGATTTGTGCGCCGCCTTGCCTTTGCAAGTGATGTGTCCTTTCTGGCCTCCATCCCCGTGTTTCAGAGCTTCAAGCTTTCTACAGACATTCTTGACCATCCTTCAAGTTTTGAGAATGGCATCCTTCCTATTGTCACACTTTAGTCTAATTGTCTATCAACAATTGATAATTTCTTATTTATTTAATCCATGTTCAGATTGGATGCAAAAAAAGGGGTTAAAGTCTAGCTTTTCTGATTTACATTACATTTAGGTGTTGCCTTGTCATCCGATCCCAAACCATGCCAGCGTGATAGAAAATGGATATTTATTGTGCTATTTAGGATCCTATATATTAATGTATCACTCTTTTTTAGGATTTCGTAGCAACGCATGGGCATTCAACTAGTAAGGAAACAGATAACAGTCCTATTCTATTTCCTATTCTATTCTTAACAGAATGGACCTGCATTCCAGGTATATCCTTCGGTTTATCCTGACCTTTTAAGGTCTGCCATTTCTTGTTTGATGACATGTTTCAATTCCATGGTGGCTCAAGGAAGTTATTCTACAAAATGTGTGAAATGTAACTTGCTCATTCTACAGTACCCAGTAAGTGTCATTAGTTTCTAGATGAGTACCAAAATGATAAAATCAAAATTATTGCCGGCTCCCGTCAGCCCTGTGCATGTGTTTACTCATGTTTTTATCTGACATCTGAGAACTCAGTAACCTAAAGATTTCTGTCCCTTTCATTTTCATAGAATTTTACAGCGGGATTAACCTTTATGTTGTTTAATTAGGGACTAACTGATAGTTTGTGTGTCTACAGATTTTTCCCCTGTTGAGTAATTCTTTTAGAGGATATTTTTTCCATGGGCCATGTATTTGAGAAATATACTCTGCAAAGCACATTACCGTTTTTGAGGTAACATCATGTGTATAAGCTTTGAAGTTTTACATTTATATTGCATATCTTGTGCACGGATTGTTGAGTGTGAAAATGTAGTTTTGCCGATATTTGATTGCTTTCCTTTACAAATGCTATATACTGACTTTACAATAGTATTTAGCTTTGGTGGTGTGTGTAATCCCTACTTCTAACAAAATAGAAAGAGTAGCTATGCCTTTGTTAGAATGATAGATTTCGTCTGCTGCATGTCCTTTATCAGAAAAACATTGATTTCATGGTTTGTTACGACCGTTCCAAACATGATCAAAAAAATCCTATCACAGGTAGGATATATCTCTTTTTATAGCTAATGCAAGTAGGATTTAGTTTTATCTTTCCTGCTTGACCAAAATGTAGGATTTGCCTTCAGCAACCTTGGTAATAGCACTCTGTTTATTACAGTTAATTTCCTTTTATTTTGTCCTAAGGACATATTGCCATTGTTTTCGCATTCTCATCGTAGTACTCAAATCTCTTGCTGTGTTTTTTTTATGTTGACCGGTGCTGCTTATTTACTAGCCTCTTCTCTTTATTGTTTATTGGACAACGAAATTCATTGTGCTTATCTGGTATAGATCACCGATAATAAACTTAGTTTCTTCATGTTAGATGTTGATCTTTACCTCTATTTTCCTATTGTGCTGTACTTTAGATGGCGATTATGGTTGGATATTTAGAATGGGGTTACCATCTTCTGAGTAGGACATTTTTTTTGGTTACCATCTTCTGAGTAGGACATTTTTTTTGCCATGTCAATCATCGTCTTTACATAGACAATCGTTGAACTTTTACTTATATACCTGAGTCTGTGTTTCGTAATCAAAAAAACTAAAACCGAGTTCTGACGAGATCGTGTAAGACTATCTTGAGTAATGCTCTCTTCCACAGGAGGCAACATATATGTTCAGCAACCTCATTGATCTTGAAAGGAGAACTTTGCTTTCCACTTCATCGCTGAATTTGCCTTAAGCTCCACTTCATCGCTGAACAAGATTGGTCTCTCCCTCGCCCTCCATGTTCTGTGCCTATGCAGTTCTAAACTCCTAGACTCACACAGTTTTGTACACTGTACGTCTGTACCTTAATGATGAATCTTCCATATGAATTAACTGCACAGGCGACATGACATTTACATACCATTCCAGCTCAAAACAGTCTTGCGCTAGAGTGAACTATACCTGCTTGCGATGCTTATCATCATGCTATATGACATACATATTACCTAATCAACCGGCGCAACGAAGTGCGTCACCTCTATCTACTAGCAATCACACACAGCGGAAATAGCTGGGCATCAGTACAGCCCACAAGCACTCCCAGTACACGTAAACTAAAGCACGTACAAAAAAGAAACAGCCACGTACGCTCCAGCCTTGAGAAGAGAAGCACTTTGAAGTGACTTGCGTGGTCTCTCTAGCCGTCTCCAGCTTACTTAAAAGTAACGTTTCTATACCAGCACCAATAGTGATCAATCTCGGAGAGTAAACCACCATCGCATACCTCCAATTCTAGAACATTGGTGCAATAACGTTAAGAACTCAGTGGTGATTTCTTGAAAGTGCAGGTATTGGAGGGTCAGGAGAAACTCAATGCCAGGTGGGACCTCTGTCAAGCTGTTAAGGTTCACAACTATTAATGTTTCGAGGCTCGCCATGGCACCTTGCTGTATCTCTAGCCGCTTCAGATTACACAGGTCTCTCAAGGAGAGAATCTTCAACTTAGGAAACCATGAGGTGCGAAATACTAGCTGCTCTCCACTGTATGCCCTGGTTAATCGTAGCTCCGACAAATTTGCCAACTGAGAAAGAGATGGCAGGGGGTCTTCTCTCAACTGGGACCATAGTAGGTGCAATGCGTACAGGTTTTGCCCAGCTTTTTGGAAGAGAGGAGACTCCACCAACGACCCTTCTGCCAATCGTCCACTTAAACGTAGTTTTTGAAGGTTTTGAGGCACGGGGTTCAGACCATTGAATTGGAGAACCTCATTTTCATCGCTAGTCGAGATCCTTAAGGTGGACAAGAACTTCATCTGCACCAGAGACTCGCAGAGGCGTTCACAGTAGATTCCCTTCACATTCAGTATCATGATGCTTCTCATCTGCCTCAGCTCCCCCAAGTGTCTAATGGACTCATCTTGTGCTTCCAACGCTTCTAGTGTTTGTAAGTTCGTCAGATTCCGAAGGTCCTTGGGGATGCATGCACCGGTACGCCACCAGAAATCTCGCCCTGACGGATCATATGCTCTTCCAACAAATAAGTGCCTAAGCTTCCTGAGTTTGACAATCCCTCCAGGTAGCTCCTGTATGCCAGATCTACTGAGGTGCAGTGTCATTAAGTTGGAAAGTTTCTCGACAGACTTTGGAAGTTGCTTCACCTTCGAACCACACAGACCTAAATAGCGTAGATTGAACAGATCTCCAATATCATCTGGAACCTTCTCGATGGGTAGTCCACTTAACTCCAGTACTGACATATATCTTGAATGGGCCAGTATTGAACATAATAGATTGGATGATGGCATATTGTTGTCCAATGCAATAATAGATCGAAGGCGGTGCATACTTGAGACCGATTGAATGTCTTTGTTGAGTGTGTGTATTACCAATCGCCGTTCATCCTTCTCCTCGAGAGACCCCCCATATTTACCATCGTCGTATGCAACACCGAAATATTCTTTCTGGCACAAATCAACTGCCAACTCACGTACAATGTCATGCATCCTGAATGATTTCATCCTACCAAACGAGTTTCTTTGCACAAGTTGTAGCATGTTTCTATGAACCAACTCCTTGAGATAGCCTTCTGCTACTTCCTCCATTGTGCTTTGACCCCTCTTCTCGACCAAACCCTCTGCTGCCCACAGCCGTGTAAGCATTTTTCTTCTGAGAAGATAGTCATCTGGAAACAAGCTACAGTATAGGAAACAACTTTTCAGGTAAGTTGGAAGGTATATATAGCTCAAGTAAAGAATATTCCTGACAAGTTCCAGCCTTGGATTATTAATTAGCTCCCATTCAAGCTGCTCATGTATTCGCTTCAATTCCTCTTTGGTCTTGTCGCACACGAACAACAGCCTACCAACGGAGACAATGGCAAGCGGAATGCCTTTGCATTTGCTGACTATCTGCTCTCCTAGTCCCGTTAGTTCTTCAGGCATTCATGATTTGGAAAGGCCGTCTTACAAAAGAGTTTCCATGACTCCTCTTCGGATAGAGGTTCTAGTGTAATTCTCATATCTTGGAAAGCATGGCGGGCTACATCGTCGATGCGCGTTGTGACAATTATTCTGCTCCCCTTGAGGTTTGAAACAAGTGCTCCGAATAGGTCGATGTATGCTTCAGGGGTCCAAACATCATCCATTACGACCAAATACTTCTTGTCCACTAGGAATTTCCTTACTTCATCTTGAAGTTCTTTCGTTTCCATGCTGTCCATGTTGCCCGGAGTACTTTTTCTGTCTCTGAAAAGTTCAGTGATCAAACATTTTAGAACATCTCTCACGGAATAGTTCTGAGAGATGGAGACCCAGGCGTGGCATTCAAACTTTTCTCGCTCTTTCATGTAGATATTGGCAGCTAGAGTTGTCTTACCGAGCCCTCCCATTCCATGCAGCGCTATCACGGAGCGTTCCAGCTCATCGCCCTTCAACCACTGCGTGAGTGTTCTCTTGTTATCTTCAATCCCAACGAGATCTTCTTCGCCAAGGGAACGCGAGATGCTCGCTAAATCATGGGGCCTCCGCACAATGTAGCTCGAGTTGCTAGCATCCCCGCCGTTTACCATGGGAACCCATCGGTCTTTTGTCTGGGACAGGTGCGTGAGGTTCTTCTCTGTCTCCTTCACCATGGAAGCTATCCTGTTCAGAGAAAATAGAGATTTTGGTTGCCTGAATGCTCTCTTCAGGTAAGAGCAGCACCCTATATCTGTTAGATTCATAATCATCATGTGCATCACATTATCCGCTAGCCTAGCATCTAGAACACCTAGGGTTTGGGAAATTAGAGGAATTAACTTACGGTCACCGATGAACGCCATGAGCGAAGACCCGTGCCTGCGTGATGCAGGCGTGAGGAAGAGTCGGTGAAGGTCGTCTGGAGAGTCGCCGGCGATGTCCTGTAGCAGCGGCGGCGACGGTCTTCCCGTTGCTTAACAGCGCGTATGAGATCGGATCACTTTAGGGTTTGTTCGGGGTTTGTAACTCTCACGGGAACGTCTTCCAGGGAGAGACCGGAACTCCTTCTTTTTTCTTGCGCTGTTGCAACGGGGGACCGTAACCACAAGTTAGTTAGGCACCCCCGATCAGGGCGCTGAAAAACCGGACGTGGGTTTACCCACGTCTCCCTCATCTTGGCCGTTTGGCCTTAGATCAAAACCTAACATTCTCCCCCTTGATCGTAAGGCTAAACATCATAAGCCCTCTCTCAATAAAAATTCACACCAAAGTAATGTGTCACAACAGTCAATTAAGTACCGCTGGACATCAGTACTTATAGTGCTCCATTCTATATCAATCGGATAACATAATACTTCATGGGAGTTGGTTACTTTATATGGTCCTCTTATTCCAGGATCACAGGCTTTCCAATAAACCCATGCCGGCAACATGATCACGAAAAATATTGGGTGGTAAGCCTTTTGTGAGCGGATCCGCAAGCATAAATTTAGTTACAATATGCTCAACCTTAATTGTTTGATCCTGGACTCTATCTTTCACAACATGATACTTTATGTCAATGTACTTGGCAGCTGCACTCGACTTGTCGTTACTCGAATAGAAAACTGCGGGTTGATTGTCGCAGTACAAAATGAGTGGTCTAGAAATGCTATCTACCACTCTCAATCCCGGGATAAAGTTCTTAAGCCATACAGCCTGCCCGGTAGCCTCATAACATGCCACAAATTCAGCCTGCATTGTCGACGATGCAGTAAGTGTTTGCTTTACACTTTTCCATGAAATTACTGCTCCTGCGAGGGTGAACATATAACCTGATGTGGACTTCTTAGTGTCTTTACACCCCGCAAAATCAGCATCAGAATAACCGACAACCTCAAGGTTATCGCATTTTCTATATGTGAGCATGTGACCTTTAGTGCCTTGCATATAGCGCAGGACTTTCTTAACGGCTTTCCAGTGGTCCGGTCCTGGATTTGACTGATATCTGCCAAGCATCCCGGTAACAAAAGCTAAATCAGGGCGCGTACATACTTGAGCATACATAATACTTCCGACAGTAGAAGCGTAAGGTATAGCCTTCATCTGATCAGATTCATAGTCATTTTTTGGGCATTGAAATTTCCCAAACTTATCGCCCTTAACAATAGGAGCAGGCGAGGCAGAGCATTTATGCATATTGTATCTCTTCAGTACTCTGTCAATGTATGCCTTTTGTGATAAACCTAATGTTCCTTTGGACCTATCTCGGTGAATTTCAATACCAAGAACATAAGATGCTTCACCGAGATCCTTCATATCAAAATTGGACGAGAGAAATCTTTTAGTTTCCCGCAGCATGTCCACTCTGCTGCTGGCCAATAATATATCGTCCACATAAAGGATTAAGAAGGTGTAATTACTCCCCCTGAACTTAACATATGTACAATTATCAACATCATTCTTCTTAAATCCAAATTTCCTTATGACTTCATCGAACTTAAGGTACCATAGCCTAGAAGCTTGCTTCAGGCCATATATGGATTTCCTTAGCTTGCATCCCAAATGTTCCTCGCCTTCCACAACAAAACCTTCCGGTTGTGTCATGTAAACGTCCTCATACAAGTCTCCATTCAGGAATGCAGTCTTAACATCCATTTGGTGCAACTCTAAATCAAAATGTGCTGTGAGCGCCATTATGATTCTAAATGAATCTTTGGAGGAGACAGGAGAAAAGATTTCATTATAATCAATGCCTTCTCTCTGTGTAAACCCTTTTGCTACAAGTCTCGCCTTAAACCTTTCGATATTCCCTTTGGAGTCACGTTTGGTCTTGTAGACCCATTTGCAGCCTACTGTTTTGGCTCCATTAGAAATTTCTACTAAGTCCCATACACCATTATCGCTCATAGACTTAATTTCATCTTTCATGGCATCTAGCCACTTAGATGAATCCTTACTCTTCATAGCTTCCTTATAAGAGCTAGGATCATCCACCTTCCCAAGATCATCTTCATTCAAGTAAACCTCATAATCACTTGGGATAGCAGATCTCCTTACTCGTTCTGATCTCCTGACAGGTTCATTAGTAGGTTCATTAGACTGTTCATTAATTGTCACAGAGGGCTGTGAAGGCTCATCATTAGGTGCCACACTTGTACTTTCAGAGCCCTCAACAAAAGGAGTGGCCACAGAATTAACTGGAGACGCAACAGGAGTTGCAACTACAGGATCAACTGTGGGCACAACCAGTTGGGGCACAGGAAAATCAATCTGTCGGATTAGCGGTGAAGCAACATAAATCTGCTTCTCCTCAAGATCAATTTTCCTGGGCTCCAAGTCCCCACTGATGCCATCATTTTCCAAGAACACAGCGTGTCTTGTCTTTACAAAATTTTGTGGTACGATCTGGACAATAGAATCGGTACCCTTTAGACCTATCAGGGTAGCCAATAAAATGGCAACTCACAGTATTGGGATCTAATTTCCCAATTTGTGGGTTAAATACTTTAGCTTCAGCTGCACAACCCCACACATGGAGGTAGTTCAAACTTGGTTTTCTCCCAGTCCATAATTCATAAGGTGTTTTAGGCACTGATTTACTGGGAACCCGATTGAGTATGTGTGTAGCGGTCTTTAATGCTTCCATCCATAACTTTACAGGCAAAGTGGAGTAGCTCAATATACTTCGAACCATGTCCATAAGTGTGCGGTTTCTTCTTTCCGCTACTCCATTTTGCTGGGGATCACCGGGCATTGAGTACTGTGCGACTATACCATTTTCTTGTAGGAACTTGGCAAAAGGACCAGGAACCTGCCCATAAGTTGCGTGTCGCCCATAATACTCTCCCCCGCGATCCGAGCGCACTACTTTAATCTTTAGACTGTGCTGATTTTCAACTTCAGCCTTAAATATCTTAAATTTATCAAGTGCTTCCGATCTCTCTTTGATAGGATAGATATTGAGAGACCATGTGGTCGTGCTCCATGAGAGTGATGAGTAATTGACAAAGGTTTAGGTCAGTCGAGTTTGGTTTGAGTGGTTCGGAGTCGAGTCGTTGCGTGGCGCAATCGGGCTCGGTCGGACTTTGGTCAAATCTGGTCATTTGGGCTTAGGATGTATATTCTAATGTTTTGACAGGTTTTGACTTCATCTGTGGTAAGTGTAATGGTATTTACGCTTTCATGTGTCGAGCGGTGCTATTTGACGTGCTTCTTGTCTGTGTGACTGCAGGACGTCGAGTTGGAGTCGTGGCGAGACACGGTGGACCGGACTAGGCGCAGGTGGCGCTGAGGTCAGAACGGTCGGGATGTGTCGAAGACGACGTGGACTCGAGGTGGTTGCGAGGCGTGCGAGGCAAGGAGCGCGGAAGCTTCCCGGAAGGTGCAGAAGGGGCGAATCGGGAAATTCGCAAGGCTGCACAAGCGGGAGCGGGCTCCGTTGGACGTAGCGGGCGTAACGGGGCGGAGACCCGTTAGCCAGGCGCTATAAAAGGAGAGGAGGGGCTGCATGCCCTCCTTGAGCACTTGAGGTGGAATTAGGGTTTGCTAGAGTCAAAAGAGTCTTTAGTGGTTGCTTTAGGCTTTAGGCTTTAGTTGTTGAGAGTGGGTGGAGAAGGCAGAGGGTTGTTCTGTCCTCCATCGATGTGTTCCTGAGTGCTCCCTCCCTCATGTGTTCTTGAGTTGTGTTCTTGAGTAGAGAGGGAGAGGATGGTTTGAGTTGAGAGCTTGTAATCTTTCCTTTTGTATCAAGTCGGGGTATCGGGACTCCTCTGTATTCATTGTGATCCAAGAAATGAAAATCTGAAGTTTTTATTCCCGTGCTCTCTGTTCTTCCTTCGATGCTCTTTTGGTGGATTTCTTGAGATTTTGATTTTCGAGTTCTTGCTTGCTGTGGAGGTGTAAAATGGGTTGCTCCATGATGGGATAGTGCTTCAAGATCAATTGATCAATTAAAATCCCAGAGACAAGGTTTTAATCTCAGTTTTGCCTTTTTGACCTCCCCTGTTCAAGCTTTGCATTTCTAGGGTTTTGGTGCTCTCAGTGTTCCCCTTGTTGTAATGGCTTGAAATTTGGCTTGGAGGATCCAGAGGCTATCTTATAGCTATCCTCAAAATTTCATAGCCAAAGGATCAACCGTTTGGGAGCAATTTGATTTTTGGCTCGGGTCGTGCAAGAATTCAGATTTTTACCCAAATCTGAAATTCTTGATTCTTGGAGTGGATTTCTTGTTATTGTCTTTTGGCTTAGTCTTCTGGGAGTGTTCCCTAGCCTTCCTCAAAGTTTCCCAAGCCAAGAATCCAAGAATCGGTGCGAATCTCTCTTTTTTCTGAAATTTGCTGTTTGCTGTTTTTCTCGAGAGGTACTACCGCTCGGGGAGCGGTACTACCGCTCAAAGGTACTACCGCTCTAACCAGCGGTACTACCGCTCGACCAAGCGGTACTACCGCTTGAGGCCAGTTTTGCGCTGAATTTGCTTTTCTTGTTTGCTTCCTTCTGGGTCTAGCTTTTCAGTGTCTCTGTGATTTCCAGTGAGGGCTTATTTTCTCCTTCATAGCTCTCATAGCTACTGGAGAAGAAGATAGTTGTTGGGGGCGATTTTTAAAGATCGACATTCACCCCCCTCTGTCGCCATTTCGGTCCAACAGATATATCCATAACGTGAGTAATCATCAGTGAACGTAAACGAATCATAACCATCCACTGATGTCACAGGGAAAAGACCACATATGTCCGTATGAATTATTTCTAAAATCCCTGTACTTCGAGTAGCACCTTTCTTTATTTGCTTTACATACTTGCCTTTAATACAATCAAGGCAATGATCATCCGAATCATTAAAGTCTAAAGGGTGGAGAATTTCATCTTTAATGAGACGTTCAATTCTCCCCCTCGAAATGTGGCCCAAACGACAGTGCCACAATTTCGACGAACTCTCATCAATTAGCTTGCGCTTTTTATTCACATCACATACATTCATGGACATACATTCGCTTGCACTTTTTTTCTTTGTAGCCACCTCTATTTCTAGAGGGGCCAGCTTTATTTGAGGAGCCGACTTGATTCACAAAATCAGCAACCCCCTCAGCCTTGAGCCTCTCTTCCTCCTGAGAAACATTAGCGATCAACTCGCTCATGGTCCACTTATCCTTAATGGTGTTATAGGTTACCTTGAAAGCTTCAAATTGCTTAGGAAGAGACATAATGTAATGGACAACGAAACCATCAGAAATAGCCATGTCCATTGTCTTAAGTCTGGCAGCAATATTGATTATGGTCATAATGTGCTCACGGACATTTCCAGTACCATTGTACTTAGTGTTCATGAGCCTGTGCATCAGTGTGGTAGCATAAACTTTAGAGGACCCCTTAAAGTGACCCTCAATGGAGGACAAATAGTCCTTTACCCTTTCCTTTTCAGGGATTGCTCCCCTTATGGCTTCACTGATGGAGTTCTTCATTACAGCAAGTGAAACGCGGTTAGACCGCTCCCACTTCTCAGTATTAGTTTTATACTCCTTCATTTTGTCATCAAAATTGTCTTCCCCTTCCTTAGGAGCGACAGGCTCATGGAACCTGAACGCATAGTCCAGATCCAAGAGCTGGAAAGTCGTCATAAGCGTAAACTTCCATTTCTGGAAGTTACTACCATTAAGTAGCTCAATTGCATTAACTTAAGCAGAAACAGAAGCGGCTGAAAAAATTTTAAAATTTACATTAGGAAAATGCATAATCAATTTGCATGAAAATTAACCTCACGTTGGTGTGATTAACAACATGCTCATAAGAATTTTTCGCATCACCGTTGGGCAGAAACGAAAAATTTAACATAATTTATATCATGCAATTACAATTAACGTTGGTCAAAGAGTAATAGCATGAAAAAATTGGACATAATAACAAAACATGATTGATAACATGCAATTACAATTAACGTTGGTCCAAAAGTAATAGCATGTATACATAATTCTCCAATTGAATTTCTCGTTGGTTCCATTCAATTAGATACTGAACATTACGCAGCGGAAAAGATAACATGATGTTTTCAGCAGCTTGAATACATTATTCAGTAATTTTTTCATAAGAGAGACATCAAATAATCAACATTAATATGCATAAGATACCCAAAAATTGGCTTAAGAAAAATGCGCAGTCCAAAACTTCAGTTGGCCCATTCACTGCGTGCACAACCTAAATAGCATCCTGGCAGCCCAAAAAAAAAGCACCAGCTCGGCCAGCCCAAAAGAATGCCAGCAGCCCGGAAAAAATCCCGCGGCCCATCAATCATGCGCAGGCACGGTGGCACATTCACGCGCCCTGCGCGGCCTAAAAATCCATGCGGCCAGAAAATACCCGCACGGCCCAACAGCACAGGCGCGCAGCCCACTTCACGCGCGCGGCCGCACGGCCCAAAAAAAACGCGCACCATCCACATTACTCGCGCGCCGTCGGATCCTCATCTGACGGTCATGCGCGCAACTCATAATCCCGCAGCCCAGCTGCTTTCCGGCCCGAGAAAGAACAACCGTGCGATCTGATCGGACGGTCCAGAGCGCGTGCAGCCGAGACAAAAGGGGTAAAACCCTAACCCTAATTCATTTTTGCGCCCACCTCCATGCGAAAAATCCGGACGGGCGACGGCGCGGGTGCGCGGAGCGTCAGCGCGGCAACGGCGGCAGCGCCCGAGCGAAGCAGCGGCTGTGCACTCGCGCGGAGTGGCGGCGCGGCACGCTCGCGCGGAGCGGCGGCGGCGGCCTGGTCCCGCGAGGCGACGGCGCGCCCATGAGGAAGGCGGAGCGGCGGCTCCCGCGCGCTCGGCCAGAGCTGCAGCGAGGAGGGCGGCCCCCAAGCAGAGCGCGGCGGGACTGCGTTAGGCGGCGGCGGGCGGCGCCTCTTCAGTCAACGGCCGGGGGGGGGGGGGGGCGAGCGGCGGCTTCGCCCGGGGGGCGGCGGCGCCCGCGGTGGCTGCGGCGCCTCCTCATTTGACGGGAACGGACGGCGGACATCGGCAAGCCGTAAGACCCGTTTCCCCCCTTTTTTTATCCCGATCCGAAAAATGTTTGAATGATTTTGGGGAGTTTTAGGGTTCGGGTGAGCTTGACATTTGGGGATTTTCATTAGGATTTGACATAAGACCCAAATCACCTCCTTCTAATTGCTAACCGAGCCTCTAATTTCCAATCCAAATTTCGGGTGGCTGAATTAGGGTTCATGATGCGGCTAGGGTTGCTCTGATACCAATTGTTAGATTCATAATCATCATGTGCATCACATTATCCGCTAGCCTAGCATCTAGAACACCTAGGGTTTGGGAAATTAGAGGAATTAACTTACGGTCACCGATGAACGCCATGAGCGAAGACCCGTGCCTGCGTGATGCAGGCGTGAGGAAGAGTCGGTGAAGGTCGTCTGGAGAGTCGCCGGCGATGTCCTGTAGCAGCGGCGGCGACGGTCTTCCCGTTGCTTAACAGCGGGTATGAGATCGGATCACTTTAGGGTTTGTTCGGGGTTTGTAACTCTCACGGGAACGTCTTCCAGGGAGAGACCGGAACTCCTTCTTTTTTCTTGCGCTGTTGCAACGGGGGACCGTAACCACAAGTTAGTTAGGCACCCCCGATCAGGGCGCTGAAAAACCGGACGTGGATTTACCCACGTCTCCCTCATCTTGGCCGTTTGGCCTTAGATCAAAACCTAACAATATCATGTTCCCGACTAACAAGAAACAAGTACTCATCCACCATGTCCTCGATCACATATAACACCTTCCGCGCCTCCTCCAGCCAGCCTTCGTACACTTGGTTGTTGCGGTTTCGAATGTCCATCTGGCACAGGAAATCATGCATCACACGGAGCTCTCTCATGATGCGACCCATGCTGCCCTGGAGCTCTGTTAGTTGCGCCACATGTTTTGCAAACTGAGCACTAGCCTGGTTTGTTGCTTCGTTTGTCAAAGCAACAGCCAACTTTTTAATAGCCAGAAGAATCACGGTCTCTGCCATGGATATCTAGGTTGCCCAGTCTGGTGCCTTCGATATTCTCCTCAAATGTTCATAATGAACTACAAAAAGATAAGCTATAGTTAAGAGCATTTCTTTTGCTAGTAGCATGCGACATATGCAAAGTCCAAATTGCAAAGGGAGAGGAAGCAAAATCTGTATTAACTGACGATGATTACCTTTCTGCTGTGGTTGGATCTGACTCTGTGCACTTCATTTTCCTCCTCTCAGAAATCAGAATTAGTTGTTTACCTGTTCAATCCCCGCACACAACTCCCCTTCTTCAGTACCCGACAGGAAACCTTGACAGATAATTGTTGATTCGGAAAGAGTATTGCTGCTGCATGCATACCTTCTTCCAGTCTATTGAAAGTTGAGTCCTTGTGCTGCTTTGTGTCCATGACAGAGGCGTTTTGCTTGCAAAGTCTGTGTTGAGCTCTTTAAGATCAGTATAGCAATAGAGGAGGTAAATAGCGGCTTCAAATTTCCCCCTAAGTATTGGCTGATTCTTCACTCTGATAACTATAAGAATCTATAAAGATCAATATTGAGAGAGGGTTTCCACACTACCTTGGGTCCATGATAACTTCGGCAAAGCATAACACGTCAAAGTGTGCCACAATAACTTCGGCGTGGCATCACACATCGAGGAATCTATCTTGAACGAGATTCATAGACCAACCCCGGACAAGGTCCGGAATCCACCCCGGATGATGGGAGTAGACGGAGCACGGGCTGATAGGGTAGAGAAAGATAGTGGGCGGCGGCGAGAATCAAGGCGTGCTAGCTCATCAGCCAGAACAAACAAGGGCATGAGCCATAGGGGCGATGGAACAAACTATTGCACTATAGTTTTACAGAGGATTTTGGATTTGCTAAATCTGGATCTGACAATAAACTTCGGCAAACACAAACTAGCATAGGATAACTTGGTAACTTAAATATCCTCTGTTCTATCCATTCGACTGATACCTGATAACTAGAGGGAGCTTTGTTCTTGAACCTGGGACCATTGGACCAAGATGGCAGTCTTAAGGAAAGCATGGAATAAGTGTCTAATACTGTTAGACCATGTGGCTAGGTCTATAATTTTTATGATGATGAATAATTGACAACATTGCTTAATATTGTTATTCGAGGCGTGTGCGTGTGTGCGTGGACTAATATCGGTCAAGTTGGTGAGAACTTGTGCCGGGAAAAATATTCTTTGGTCTTTGCATGTGCAGGTTGGACGTGGAGACGGTCATGGTCGGTGATGAGGAAGACCGGGACTAGGAGGGGGAAATCTGAGGTCCAGGCGGTCGAGGATGTCACGATGTGGTCGGGCTCACGCTAGAGCACATGGAGATCAAATGTGCATGGTGTGTGAAGAAGCTACGGGAGGTGCGGTCTTGGAGGCTTCGACACGTGATGAGTAGAAAAGTCGGAGGTGTAAAACCTGTGTTAGGAAGGGTTTCGGGTCCCTTAAAAAGTAGTGGGCTAAAAGTCTGATTGAGTTAAAAAGGCTCAGGCCCAAATTGGATGGATGGTATTAGGGTTTCTAGTAGATTAAAAAGAGGAAATGAGTTCGTATTAGAGGTAGCGACGGCATGTAATAGGATTAGGAATCGGATGTGGTGTCCGTATAAAAAGCCTGTCCAGCCATGGGGCTTGACACGGTTTTTGGGATCGAACGCCTTTTGGTTTTGCAGAGAAAAAAATAGATGGCGGCGGTGCTTTTTCATCAGATCGATTGACGGCGTCTCGGTTCTAATTTCGACGTTCACGCAGAGAAAAGTGACAGCGACGTCTTGGCTTTCTGGTTTTCTCGTGCGCGTTGGCCGTGAGCGAGACAGATTGTAAGGGCAAGTACAATAGAAGAAGTGGCTGCCACCTCTAGGACTAGCCACATAAGCAAAAAGACTACATGTAGCTCATGTGGAGGTAGCTAATACAATAAGTAAGTAGAGGTTACCTCTACTAAAGCACTCAAACATTTAATACTTACATAAATATATCAGGGGTCACCTCTTGCATGAGGGGTAGTTTATCTCTCTCTCCTCGTATAATGTGCTAGAGGTCACCTCTTGCATGAGGGGCAGCTTGCTTCTCTCTCTTCTTTTCTCTCTCATCCACTTAGGATTGTGCTGATGTGGATTTCACTAGAAGCAACTTAGTCAGCACCATTGTACTTGCTCTAATCGGTTGCATGCATGGCGGTGGCTGCATTGAGTAAAGTAAGGTGATCATTGCGGCTGCTCTATACTGGTATTGATTGGTGAGTTTTTTTTTGTATTCTTGTTTGTACTTGCCAGCCGATCGGATGAAGTGATTAATTAATAGATCAAGTCATTAGCCATTGGCGACGTACGCATCTGCGTGTGGACTGCATGCTTTGCATGGCATAAATTGTTTTGGATGCACTGTACGAGCAGTAGGTTGGCCTTGTGATCTTTTTGTTTATCTCTTGCATGCATGCAACATTTTTTTTTCTTTGCTATACATTGCGGTGAATCCAGGAGGCTTTGATCTACTCCATCACGTGTGAAGACAGTAAGACACATAGATGGTTTTGATTAGATGATTGGCATACATACATGCATACGTGGCCGTGACTTTTTGTTGCACTGAGAAGAGTAAGGATGATTAGGTGAGAAAAGGTGGTTAGGTAAAGCTAATTATATTTTGCTTTTATTTTTAGTTTTTTTAAACGTTAAGCTTCTAACCTTTTGATTCATGCATGCATCAAATATACTAGCTGCATATAAACACGGCGCACGCCGCGCTAGCTACCGTGTGAATCAAAATAAAAGAGACGATAATTTGCAGGGAGTTTTATAAAAAAAATCAAGGACAAATACGTAATTTCGGGAAAATCAAAGGGTTTTTTTGTAAAAAATCGAGGACTTGTAAGGACTTGTACGTAAGTAAATAAGGACCTATACGTAATTTTGGAAACCCGCCGGGCGCAATCCAAATTTTTTTTGCAAAGAAACAACTTGCAGGGACCTTTTCGCGAGAAAAAAGGACCTATACGTAATTTTCGCAAAACCGAAGGAAAGTGCCTCGGCCGGCCGTACGCGAATTCGCTGGCCACGCGCCGGCCGGCCGAGCGCTGGGGGCGACGTGGCCTCGCTCGCTGGGCAGGAAACCTTCCGGGTTTGTATTGGTTACTAGCTGCATATAAACGCGGCGCACGCCGCGCTAGCTACCGTGTGGATCAAAATAAAAGAGACGATAATTTGCAGGGAGTTTTATAAAAAAAATCAAGGACAAATACGTAATTTCAGGAAAATCAAAGGGTTTTTTTTGTAAAAAATCGAGGACTTGTAAGGACTTGTACGTAAGTAAATAAGGACCTATACGTAATTTCGGAAACCCGCCGGGCGCAATCCAAATTTTTTTTGCAAAGAAAAAACTTGCAGGGACCTTTTCGCAAGAAAAAAGGACCTATACGTAATTTTCGCAAAACCGAAGGAAAGTGCCTCGGCCGGCCGTACACGAATTCGCTGGCCACGCGCCGGTCGGCCGAGCGCTGGGGGCGACGTGGCCTCGCTCGCTGGGCAGGAAACCTTCCGGGTTTGTATTGGTTATGATATACATATATAGATTGTTTTGCATACATTGTGGTTGGATATTTTTGTGTGTGCTTCTGTGATTTGCAGGTTTAAAAATAATAATAAATTTTGAAAAACTTCCACTAGACGCTGCAATCATTCACCCCCTCTCTGATTGCCATCGACGATCCTACAAATACAATACAGTCTTACCAAACTATACGATAAAGGCAACTAGTCTTAGTCTTCAGAGAGAATACAAACAATGTGCATGGACAAAACACATCACACATATACTGTTAGTAAGTTAATTTCCATATTTTTTCTACAAACTTTCTAAAGTTATAAAGCAGAGAATGGAAGTAAATGTTACTACAGGGTCAATGCATCCAACGTCAAGGCCGAATGCTTGCATCCTAAGTTATTAACTAGGATTGCACCCGCAATGTTGTGGGGGTCACTACTATAGAAAGCTTCATAGTAGACGCCTCATCACAGACGGTTTTGTAAAACCGTCTCTGATGAACACTATTACAGACGGTTGTAATTAGAAGGCCGTCTGTGGTATTTGTGGCGGGAAAATGGATTATCACAGGCGGTTATTACCGATGTATCACAGACGGTCTGTATTAAAAACCGTCTGTGATAATCCCAGATTATCACAGACGGTTTTTAATAAAAAACCGTCTGTGATAAGCTAGTTATCACAGACGGTTTTTAACTAAAACCCGTCTGTGATAATTCACAGACGGTTTTTAGTTAAAAACCGTCTGTGATAATGGCTAAGGTATTTATTGCGCTGCTCAGACCGCATCTGTCTTCATTTCGATCCAGATCTAGCCACTGCTGCGCACTTTTTCACTCGGGAGGAAGCTAGGCGATTTCAGGCCAGTTAATTTGGTGGGAAGAGGCAGATATTGAGCTTTGAATATTCAGTCTTTCCTGGTTGCTCTAGATATGGTTAGTAATGTAAGTTATTTTTTCTTTAATTGCATTACAATTTAGGTCTAAGTAATCCATTAGTGGTTATTGAAGATGGTTAATTTGCAAAATTGTTGGTTATATAATAGCTGTTGTGTTTGTAATATGAATTGAGCTAGCAAATTAAGTCTCAATATAATAAATGCGGCCGGTATATATGTAGTTATAATTAGTTAATCTAGATTTTAATACTAAGTTGTTATATATGTACGTAACGTAGGACCGAAGCTGGATGTATGCCGCGAGCCATGTGAGTGAAGAGTACATTAATGGCGTTTCTGCTTTTATAAGAGCCGCCGAGGAGGATATGTTGAATAAGGGGGTGGAATATATGTGCTGTCCATGCACTGACTGCGAGAATTTGAAGATGTTTAAGAACCGAGGGCAAATTGTAGCGCACTTGATTCGGAGGGGTTTCAAAAAGGATTATACGTGTTGGACCAGTCATGGCGAAGTGAATGATCATATGCCGCCGGATGACATCGTCGGTGAAGTGAATGATATGCCCCAGGATGACATTGCCGGCGAAGTGAATGATATGCCCCCGGATGACATCGCCGGTGAAGTGAATGACATGCCGCCGGTTGATGTCGATTGTGGCTCGGATTCGGATAGGTTGCACGATGATAATCTGGATCAAATGCTTCGCGATGTAGAAGAGAACTATGATGAGAGAGAGTATGTTAAATTCCGTGGCTTGATGGAGGACTCAGAGAAACCTTTGTACACGAGCTGCAAGTACACGAGGTTGTCGGCCATGCTTGAACTGTTGAAATTGAAGGCAAGCAACGGTTGGTCCGACAAGAGTTTCACGGCGCTGCTAGGTCTTTTAGCGGACATGCTTCCGGAGGGAAATGAGTTGCCTAAAACCACGTATAAAGCCAAGAAGGTTCTTTGAACGGTTGGTCCGACAAGAGTTTCACGGCGCTGCTAGGTCTGTGATTACAATTTCGAACCGTCTGTGATGACCTTTTCTGTAGTAGTGGGTAATCCTATTCCTTATTTGCAATTTAGTGTTGGGAAAATTCATATTATAAATTTTTATTGTTTTATAGAAATATGTAGATGCTTCTAGATGTATGCTGAAGATGTATGCTCTATTGACGACCCTTTTTGGTGGATTTGTGTTCGTTGGATTAGAATCAGGCGACAACGGGCTAATGTGCTGATGTGTCACTATTTTATTCTTTGTTTTGCACGGAACTTTAATAGAGATAAAGAATTGGAATCCCGTGGTATGAAATTCTCTCTTTCTTCTTCAAACAACGTACCTCAAGGGAAAAAGAAAGAAACTTTGCTTTATTGGCTGTTTGTACTATATAGCGGTTCATAATTTTAGGTTTTATAGGAATATTAGATCAAATATGGGTTTGGAGGGTTGATATAACAAAATTACAATCTAGGGTTAAATCAATAAAAATTACACTACTAGAGGAGTTTGATTGCACAAAATCAAATAATATAGGGGTACATGTGTCGTGCAACCTTGCCATTGAACAACTTGAACACTGTGAATCCTATAAAACAAGAGATTGGACTAATGTTGGATTGGAAATTACTCAAAAAATAATTAGTGTTTATAAGAGATGCAGTTCATTAGCCACTTCGACATTAGCACTCAAGGATTATGGATGGTGAAAATGAAAGCACTTGTAGAGCTTTGCTGTCCGAAATGACGAAAAGATATTTTACTTCGACTGGGCCCTCGTTTTGCAGCTTAGTGTACCCTTTCCCATGAATTTGTTCTGCTTACGCCTCAGCCAAGGCAAAAAAAAATTTATTTGGCTCCCGAGAGAGTGAAACAAAGTGATACTACATTTGTCCCGCAATACAAGTCCTTATTTTTTAGAAGTATTGTCCTACAATATAAGTCCACTGTGAAGATCAAAGATGTAATTATTGCAATATTTTTGCTATATATACTCTTACTTTAATGCTGAAAAAATAAGTGAATAGTTAAAGTATGTCATTTATTACGGATATGTATAGTCCAATAGTATTAACTTTTTCTTAAAATTAATGTCTCCTTGGTCTATGCATATGACAGGTTTTAGACTTATATTGTGGAACGGAAGTACTAGTTAATAGCTACGAAAGCTAAGACTAATCCTAGCTCCGATCCTAAGGTAGGATGACGTGGACCATTACTAACACTTTAATACATAACAATCAGGTGGATAACTTCAGTAGCCCATGGATGCAAAAACACCCTCTGTTTTCATAGTCAAGCTCGAGCAGACACACACTGTTACCTACAAGGTTAAAAGTTCTCAAGCTTAATGACACGTTTTAATAGCTCGAGCAGACAACACAAATCGAAATGGGAAATAATTAATGTCCACAGAGAGAGAGAGAGAGAGAGAGAGAGATTTGCCACTATTTCGTCAATCTATCTAGAAACAGGTGCTAATACCATCATTACCATGTATACAACCTCTTGAATAATTGCCACTCCAAGTGAAAAATATAGAAAATATATATGCTGGACAATTACACAGGAAGCATGCTTAGCTTACATCGAGATTACACATTAAGAGCTAGCCACCAGGTTTAACGGCATGTTTGGAACGCATGAAGCTCACAGTTGTAAACATTAAGGTGTGTTTGGTTGGGCCAATCACGCTTAACACAATTCGACAGGAAACCACATATACCAATATAATTAAAAAATAAAGATACACTTGGATAATACGGAAGGTCCAAAATTTTGACACAATTGAATGGGGGAAGTTGCCAAGGAGAATAGCGGATCAGGGCCTAACTGGGCCAACTATGAACACTTGGATAATACGGAAGGTCAGGATAATTTGAGCCCAAATTGATTCTGGTCCTGTAAAACTGAGCCTAATCATATCTTAAGAAAGTACTAGACAGATGAATGAGAATCAACGCCAAACCCGTAGAGATGCTGTAAGTAGTGGCGGATATCCGCAAGAAAGCAAAATCGTTGCTCAAAAGCAACCTTCTTATAGTGAGAGTCTGAGAGAACATCGGCTGAGCATGAGCAAATGGATTCTTTGGATTTGCCTCACATTCCACCAGGTGGATTTCAATGGCGCAATCCCAGCAGCGACGCTGCAATCACTACTCATGCATACTGCCGAGACAGTGAGACAACATGAGCACGGCGGTGACATCGCCTCCGTGCATGTGGTGTTGAGGAAGACGGGGGAAGACGTCTGATCATCATCGGCGAGACGCGGGCAAACGGCGGTGTCGAGGAGCGTGTCGAGGAGCGGAGGAGGCCAGAGGAGCTCCTAGTCGTAGCCAATGACCACCTTTAGGTAGATCGATGGTGAGGGGGCGCCGCTGGCGGGACAAGCGAGAAGCCTGCGAAGGGATGATAGGATTCGCTTGCGACTCGCACGGGTGATTCTTGGCTTCACATATAGATTATGTCTTTGAGTTGATCCCAGTGTCAAAAGATATCAAGAGAATAATTTGTAACCGGAATATATTTGATTTCTATTGATCATCTATTTATATACGAGTGTGAACACTATACAAGTACACGAGTGGAGCAATGTCACATGTGAATACTAAGCATTATCTCTAGTAGGAATATCAGCATTAATAGGAATACTAAACAACAGTGGAAACATAACTATCCTAATTGTTTAATACTCCCCTCAATCACAATCGGTGAGGTTGAGATTGTGTGTAGGATCTTCAGTTGTTGTATTCCAATTAGTTTGGTGAGATCATCGGCTAATTAATCTCCAACGTCTTTCTTGCCACTCGTGCTCGGACAAAATGAAAGTCCATCTCAATATGTTTAATTCTGGCATGGAACAAAGGATTAGATATGTGGCTCCAAGATTATCACAACACAGGACAGATGCTTGCAATTGATAAATTTCAAGATCTCCCAATAGCGACTGTATCCAGATGATTTCTACTGTGGCATTTGCAAGAGCTTGTACTCTGCCTCAATACTGAATCTCGCCATTGTAGCTTGCTTCCTTGAAAACCTGCATCAGACAATGCACTAACCAAACTAGAAGTAGACTTGCGAATACAGAGTACTACACTCACTATGTGTTGTACATACCAGAAAATACTTTTCACCAGTATCTAATGATGTTCGATTGGCATATGTAGAAATTGACACATCTTGTTGAATGCTTATGATATATCTAGTTGTCTCGATGTTAGGTACTGTAAATCACTTGCTATACTCCTGTACCGTGTTGCTTCTGTAGATGATAACTCTCTCCCATCAGACTTTGACAATTTTGTAGTTGTCGACATTGGAGAAGTTACTGGTTTGTATGCTATTATACCGGTCCATTGCAGAAAGTCGGTGGAATATTTATACTGAATAAGAACAAGATCCTCCCCTGATCGACATACTTCAATGCCTAAAAAGTAATGAAGATCATCGAGATCCTTGAGAGCAAACTCTAACTACAATTTATGAATCAATATATGAACAGGCTAAGGAGATGAGCTAGTGACAGCAATGCCATCAACATCAACAATAATATATGTGATCATGCCACTATGATTATAGATGAATAGGGACGTGTCAGCTTGGGAATGAACAAAATCAAGTTCTTGTAAATAAGAACAGAGTTGAGAATACTAGGCACGAGGTGATTGCTTCAACCTATAAGGAGTTTTATCTAATTTGCACACATGATGTGAAAACTGTGGATCCTCATGACCTAGTGGTGGTTGCATGAACACATCCTTTTCCAGAACACCACATAAAAACATATTTTGTACATCCAATTAATAAAACAACCATCCACGTGACACTGCTAATGATAGAACAAGATGAATTATAGCGGGTTTCCTAACCTGGTTGAACGTATCTTCGTAATCAATCCCGTGCCATTGTTTGAATCCTTTTGCAACCAATCTAACCTTATGGCATTCAACAGAACCGTCAGCCTTTTTCTCCAATTTAAATACCCATTTGCAGTCAATGATATTGCGATTGGGCTAAGATGATACCAAGTACCATGTCTTGTTCTTTAAGAGTGCCTAGTATTCAACATTCGTTGCCTCCTTCCAATTTCTATATCACAAAGAGCATACTCAAGAGCTACCGGTTCGACCACAGCAAGAAATACGTGCAAGTGGGCATCATATTGCACCGTGCCATCGGTGCGAATCCTTGGTTCACGAATGTTATTCCGTAGCCTTGTTTGCATAGTATGAGGCGATGGTACAGGAGGATTAGGTGGTGGAGGTGAAGTCATACCATGTTCCATAGTCGTGTCAGGGACACGTGGAGCAGATGAAGCATGAAATACATGTGAGGGGCCGGTAGGATCCTTCGCAGGACTCGCACTGGCAGGCAACATGACATCTTGTGCAGGATCTGAGAGATCAGCACCCCTGAGATCTGCGCTAGCAACGCCCACAGAATCGCCCAGGGATCTATCCCCGTTTTCTCTCGCCTAAAGTCATCACTTGGATTTGTTGTGGGTGAGTCACATGTAGCCTGCACAGAGGGGAACGACAAATCCGATTGGATAGCTAGGTCAGATTGCACAGCAACATTGGAATCAAGTATACCAATACCCATATTAGTCTCCCTACCATCCATACATCCCATAACCAGAGGAAAAATTGCTGAGGCCAAGGAAGGAAAGATCAAAATTTGGTCAAGCACTGGTTGATCCGGTGGTGGTGAATTTTAATCAGCAAAAAGAAATTATTGCTCATCAAAGATTACATCACGAGAGAAATATAAATCTTACCCAAAGAGATATGCAAACACTTGTAGTCTTTACAAAGAGAGCTATAACCAAGAAAAACACACCGTTTAGACTGAAATTGGAGCTTCTGATCATTGTATGGACAGAGATAGGGCGAGCATGTATACTCGAAAGTTCTAAGATAGGAATAATTTAAAGATGATTCAAAAAGACAGTCTAGTGGAGCTAAATTCTGTATCATTCTGCTAGGGAGGCGATTTTATTAAAAACATGATATTTGGAATGCATCGACCCAAAAATGAATGGGCATGGAGGCATGGGTGAGTAAGGACAAGCTAACTTCTACGATATGGTGATGTTTTGTCTTAGTCGAGCCATTTTGTTGGTGTGTGTGTGGATAGAAAACATGATGAGTGATTTCAATTTGTTGGAATTCTAGTATTTAACTCCCCAGTTAGTTTGCATGTGTAGGATTTTTTCTTTAGAATGCGCTTAGTATGAGTTTGGAATTGAATGAACATGCGATAGACATCAACTTTACTCTTGAGATAATACAACCAGGTTAATTTACAGAAATCATCAATGAAACTCACATAGTATTTAAAACCACCAAAGAAGGTGTGCGCAGGCCCCCAAACATCGGAGAAAGCAAGTTCAAGAGGTGACGATGACACCCTTTTTGACCAAAGAAAGGGAAGCTAATGACTTTCACTACTACAAAAGAGGCTATACTGGACGCTACATTACAGACGGTTTATACGGAACCGTCTGTGATTAAACTTTCACAGACGGTTTATACTCGCAATCGTTTATGATATTTTCACAAACGGTTATTAACACGAACCGTCTGTGATAATTGAAACATCACAGACGGTTTGTATTAAGAACCGTCTATGAACTTTCACAGACGGTTCTTAATACGAACCGTCTGTGATAATCTGGACAACACAGACGGTTCGTGTTAATAACCGTCTCTAAAAATCACATGTCACCAATAATTGGCGAATACCCAGGATTTCTATCTCGACCGTCCGTTCTCTCCACATCGAATGGCAGGCAGCAGTTTCACCCACTACTCAGCCCTTATTAATAACCCCATCGACCTTTCCAGTGGTACTAGTCACGCGTGAGTTCATCCACTAGCTAGCTTCCCCTCCGCTGTGAGCTAGCGCCTCCGTCACGGCACAGCGGGCGGCTGGACAACACACTCTTGCCGTAAATGTCGTAAGTGTGTCTTGTTTAGTCGCACCGTTGTGCCATGAAGGGTTCGTTAGCTTGTTATTCTGTAATAGATCGATCTGAATGTGTTGTTGTGCTTCCTTCATGCATCTCCCCTCCGCTATGAGCTAGCGCCTCCATCGCGGCACGGCGGGTGGTTGGACAACACACTCTTGCTGTAAGTGTCGTAAGTACTGTGTCTTGTTCAACCGCACCGTCGTGCCATGAAGGGCTCGTTAGCTTGTTATCCTGTAATAGATCTGAATGTGTTGTTATGCTTATGTCTGTATTTCTTGTTCCTCCACAACGCCGACTACTACCAACACACTCTTGCCGTAAGTGTGTCTTGTTCAGCTGCACCGTCTGTAGACGGCAAATCACAGACGGTTTTCTGAAACCGTCTGTAATGTAAACTATTACAGACGGTTTTAATTTGAAGGCCGTCTGTGGTATTTGTGGCGGGAAAAAGGAGTATCACAGACGGTTCTTATTGCTGAACCGTCTGTGATACTGGAATATCACAGACGGTTTTTATTAAAAACCGTCTGCGATAATCTGGGATTATCACAGACGGTTTTTTATTAAAAACCGTCTGTGTTGTGTCGACTATCACAGCCGGTTGTTGTTAAGAACCGTCTGGGAATGTTCACAGACGGTTTTTCACAAGAACCGGCTGTGATGTCCCTTTGTCTGTCATATTCTAGATCAGAGGTTAATATATAAGTACACATTGCTTCTAATAACTTAACTACAGAACTACTGAGACAAGAGATCACAAATTAAAGGCAAATTTATTAATTTCAATTAGAGGCAAATTTATTACAAAAGTCACACATGTAAAGAGTTTCCCAGATTGTATTCTTTTGGGCTTCGTAAGCTTCTTCTTCAACTTGGGGACTTGGAGGATCAGCCGCTAAATTCTCGAACGCCGTTAAGATTGCCCTTGTCCTCAGCACTTCCTCCTGCAGCCTGGGCAAATGATCAGCAGCATCCATAATGTCGTAGAGGGTAGCATGAAAAAATTCCTCAGAATCTGACGTTTCTGCTTGATCGGCAAGGCTATCCATCAGTCTGTGCAATGCGTGTAGAGCTTCTTCCGCATTGCGCACATTGTGGAGAAGAACCAGGGTGAGGGTTGTTTCCCTTTCTTGAGCGGCAGCGAGACGCCTCCGTCGACGGCGGAGGATCAGGTCAAGCTGACGGATGCAAGAAAGTCGGGGAAGGAGAGCAGGGCGGGTGCGGAGAAGCTGCTCCAGATGCAAATTGCTGGCAGCCTGTGTAAGGTTCCGGCCGAACAATTCATGATGAACAGATGAGAGGAAGGAGATGATCACAAGAACAGTAGTAGGAGCCATGTTGTATTGTATATTGTATTGTACGTACGTAGAAGCTAGAGACCTGGATTAGGAGCGCATATTTAACCTTTAGCACAAACGGTTCGTATACCCAAACATGAATGATATAGACGCTTTGTATAACGATCGAGAGACGTTTATTAGACGATCGAAACACGAAGCGTTCTGGCATCGAAACACGCGCGAAGCGTTCTGGTATGAAGCTTATCACAGACGGTTTTTAATAAAAAATCGTCTGTCATAACTGGTTATCACAGACGGTTTTTAATTAAAAATCGTCTGTGATAATGACTAAGGTATTTATTGCGCTGCTCAGACCGCATCTGTCTTCATTTCGATCCAGATCTAGCCACTGCTACGCACTTTTTCACTCGGGAGGAAGCTAGGCGATTTCAGGCCAGTTAATTTGGTGGGAAGAGGCAGAGATTGAGCTTTGAATTAAGATTCAGACTTTCCTGGTTGCTGTAGATATGGTTAGTAATGAAATTTATTTTTTTAATTGCATTACAATTTAGGTACTGTAAGTAATCCATGAAAGGTCCGCCAATGAAAGGTGACAAACTTCGCTCATCACCACTGAGACTACGTCCAGTGGTGGAGGATGAAGGACAACTACAAGTGGGACGATACCCCCCCACACCAACGCCAGCTTCCAGGATTACTTGTCCTGGTACCACACTGCCACCCGCTACAAGCTGAGGCAGCAGTGGACCGATGTCGACTACACATACCTCGCTTTGTCCGAGGACGAGGTTACTACATACGACAGGCGTGCGAGGGAGGGCACAATGGTCGAGGCTGCTTCGATTCTCGATCGAGTGGTATGGAAAGCATGATATTTGCAACACTTTCGTTCAATACGTTTATCTCACACTTACTTATGTTTCCTTATTTCTTTAGGAGACTTCTCTCCAAACCTCGGTGCATGAGATCAATGAGGATGTATGTGTATGTGAATGTATGTGTATGTGTGTATGTGTACGTGTTTTGTATATGCAGAAAAAACAGCAAAGTGTTGTTTTTTGCAGGTTTAGGTAGAACGGCGCCAAAGGGCCTGGCGCTAAGGTATTCAAATACGGCGCCAGGCCCTTTAGCGCAATGCTTATGGCGCCAAAGACCCTGGCGCCGTAGACGAATACCTTGGCACCAGGCCCTTTGGCGCCGTGCTATTTATATACAACGCCAGGGTATTTGGTGCCGTGATAGCTGACTTTGCATTAAAACTGCAAGTTTGGCCAATTCTTTCATTCCATTCGCGCAAACAATACTAATTGACATTCCACCAAATGAATAAGCATGACACATAGCATTACGACCCAATACAAACATACGTACATAGTCCACATAAATAGTTCATAAATTCTTAGAAAATACATACGTCCACATACATCAAACATTAAACATACATAGCAACAACCTATTGGGTGCATCGAGGCCACTTCCCCTTCCTCTGAGCATCAGGGTATTCCTCAAGGGCTGCCTTGGCATGTCGCGCTCTCTCTAGCTTCTTCTTCCTTTCACCCTTGCACCTTGCCGTGGCCCTCCTACGCTCCTCCTCGCGGTGTTCCCTCGTGGCCTCCTCCTGCTTCTTCTCCCTTTCCCACCTCTCCTTTCTTTCTTCATCCCACTTCTTAGGGTGTTAAGGTAGTTCTTGTCATCCTCAGCGATCTCAGTGTCGATCCACTGCTCAAAATCACAAAGCGGTGGATGCTCCTGCAAATGTACGCATTTGTTAAACCAACAGAATTAATACCAAGTCGATAAATCGACAATACAACATACCATCTTGCCGAGGACGACGGCGGCACGTGGCGGATCAAACGCCCAGTTGCTACACATCCAGTACCTATGCCTATATGTCTCCGGTTCGTCCGACCTCTCGACCTTGCAAGGATTGCCGCAAAAACATATCGGCACGGCAACACCGGGTGGAGGTGGCAAACAGGTGAAGCCCATGACAACCTAAAATGCAAAATGAATAAGAACTACAATTTTTCAACAGCTCTAACCCTAGGTTAGCCATATCCATCATAGTTACCCAAATTAAACCCTAAAAACGAATCTACACGCACCAAACGGCTTAGATAACGCATATTCAACGCAAATCTAACCTAAAATCGAGCCAAACCCAACATGTACATTCTAAGGTTTCCAATCTTTCACCATGAAATGTACCTAAAATAAACTATTTCTAATGCAATTAATCAGGAGAGGGGAGGGACCTTACCTTGCTTGCTCGGTTTGGAAGCAACATCGCGAGAAAAACCAATGGAGTGGAGTGGATTTGGAGGGGGAGAGCTGGGGGCGGAGGGCACCTGTCTGTGTTCGCTCGGGCGGAAGAGAGGAGTGAGGGGTGGGGGGTCAGGGGGCCGTGCTCGGGCTTAGGTCCCAGAGCACGGTGCCACAGAAGTTAGCGTCGTAGTTACATAGCACGGCGCCATGTGCTTTGGCGCCGTGCTATGCCACCGTGGCTCTTACGTGTCCACGCACGGCGCCAAAGCATATGGCGCCGTGCTATGTACCCTGGGCGCCGTGCTAAGAGTCCATTTTTTGCAAATCTTTTCTCTATGGGTCTATATGTAAAAAAACTTTCAAATTTTAGGCTAAAAAGCAAAACTTTTACTCCTGCTTGCGAAGTGGCTTTGCTGATCGCGTGAGACTGAGGACGAAGCGAGGTCCATGCGCACGCGCGAGACCGCTCATTTGGTAGCTAGCCGACTGAGGATTAAGATGTAGCTGGTCTTAGGCTCGCCGAAAAAATTCTACCTTCGGTTTAGATCAATCAAAGTTATATTTCTAGATCATTCTAATTATGGCTACAAAGTACCTTTCTAATACCTCTCAAACCTTATCATGAAAATTGTATATACTCGGCCTTGGAGTTAGCCCTAACCACATCTCTGCTTATAATCTAGGACCCAAACTATAAGATCTTTTCCAATTCCAACAAATAAGGAACTCGAAACCTTTACGTAACACGGTTTTTTCTCAACTTTTTTCATGTGTCATAGCCTTCAGATCGTACCACTATAGCTCTAACACACATCATCCATCTTTGATCTTCACGCAACCCAACTAGAGCACAACTGTCTCCTCAACAACCTTGACTCTCTGGACCATAACTTCAACATGCATCATCCATCTCTCGGTCCTCGCCATAGACCACGATCGCCTCCAATTACCCTGCACATGCAAAGACCAAAGCAACATTTTTTCCCGGCATAAGTTTTTTCCATCTTGACCGACATAAGTCCACACATGCCACACGCCTCAAATAACATCAATAAGTAACATTGTCAACTGTTCATCATCACAAATATTCTAGACCTAGCCACATGGTCCAACAATTTCTCCTTACCCTAAGATAACATGACTTCAAATAGGTCTAAGCGAAGAATTGAAACCGAAAAAATATTTTAAGCCACAAGTCAACAAATATCTCCCAAATCTCTCACAAAGCATACTGAAAACAAATCTCTCCCCCTCTGACAATATAAGCATCAAGACACAAAAGGAAGAAACAACAAAGAGAGAACTTACATCCAAAAATCATTAATCCATTTTTTAAAGAAAAACACACTATAAAAACTTAAAACATTATTTAAACCAATTGAATTGATGTATACAAAGTCATGCTCTTATAAAACTTGTTTGATCATAAGCATACGTGTATAACAAAGTGGACCAAAAGAAGCTGATAATATGATTAAGCAAATTAATGTACATGACAGACCTTTACAAAAATGACCAATTAAGCTAAAGATCTCACTAAAAAGATAGCCATTTAAAACTACAGATTTAAATCTAGATGCTATAATTAAGAACTTAGTGAGCCACACGTGTCAAACTAAAGCACAAAACTTAACATAGATTTACATAACTCAACACATAGCACTTTATTATTCACACTTGATTATGGCTTATCTCAGTAAAGCACGTCTTAGACTGGGAGCCATCTACAACGGTCTCCTAAGCTTCAGTACAAATTAATTTTAGCATATTTATAACCTTTTTAAGCCAATTTGAATCAAATTTCATTAATTGTAGCATCTCAAGCCTTTTTTTTATCATGCCAAGCTAAAAAGCTTAATATTTCATGATCTTAGTCATACAAAGTTCCCCCAAGTTCATACCTAGTGCAATGACAAGCCGTCTCGTGGGAAAAAATTGTTGAAATGCCGACATTATTAGCAATTTCACCATAATTTGCCACATGTATTTTTAGAAAAGCTAAAACCGATTCAAAAAGGAACTAGAATGGCTCTAACTTAGACTTGACCTAGAATCATGATTTAACTAGATATTTAAACATAACATGCAGTAGAAATAGCGTCAGTCCAATATTTCCTAGGAGTAGCATGTTCATCAAGTATAGTCCTAACCATCTCACTTAAGGTTCTATTTTTCTTCTCTACAACCCTATTTTGTTGTAGGATACGACGGAAAAAATTGATGTTCTAAACCTTTTTCAGAGCAAAAAGAAGCAAATGATGAATTCTTAAATTCAATACCATTATGACTACTTATCACTTTTAGAGTACCTGGCAATTCATTATTAAGTCTAAGAAATAAATCTTTAAAATGACCAAAACCCTCATCCTAAGACACCATAAAATAAACCCAAGAATATATGAAGTAATCATCAACAATTACAAGTATTTACCATTTGCCTCCAACAGATTGAACCCTAGGAGGACCTACAATGTCCATGTGCAACACTTAACTAGTGCCATCTATGATGATCATAGAAAAAGGTAGGTGTATAGTAGCTACCGTCTTACCATGTCTACAAGGGGAACAAATCAAATCTTTACCACCCTTAAGCTTAGGTAATCTCCTAATGAGATCCATCCCACTAATCCATGTAAGGTGATCAAAACCAATGTATCCCAACCTACGGTGCCAAAAGAATATATCTCTATATTCAGAAGTTACTAGACATCTAACATCAAATGAAAAGGAATGATTAAATCAACTCTAAAAACCTTCCCCAGTTAAGATATATTAAAAATAAGATCTCTAGAAGTATCTAAAACTCCACAAGCATGTCTCTTAAAGCTCACCTCAAGGTTATTATCTATCAACTATGAAACTGAAAGCAAATTATACTTCAAATTACTTACCAAAGTAACATCCTTGATAATGAATTTATCATTAACGCACACTGTACCTTTAACCGTCACAATACCTGTTGAAGTATCCACAAAAGTGATCAACTCATCACTAGATTCCCCAGTGAAGGAGGAAGACCATCTTGAATCACCGATCGTGTGTCTGAAACAACCTGAATCCACTAGCCAACATCCTCAAAAGTGATCAACCCATCACTTTATGCTTTAGTGAGGGAGGAGGACCATCTTGAATCACCAGTCATGTGCCTAGAACAACCTGAATCTACTAGCCACATATTCCCCTTTCTCATCGGTTGTATCTATATCACAAGAAACATCAATGTCACAGTACCAGGGTTAGTAAAATAAGATCTAAAAATCCAGTACTGAGACACACAACGTCGAGGAAACAGCAACAAATCTAGAACCAAAATCATAAGCATGTGGGCGATCAGAAAGCAAAAAAGAACATGGATCATTTGAATTATATCCCAAACCAGCACGTGAAGTAGATTTAGGGCCTGTTCGGCTGGTCACAAGCCGGCCGGCTTTTCGCAGCCGCTACAGTACCTAACTTTTAAACGGAGTATTTTCTCAAGACGGGGTCTACAAGTTAAATGTAGTACACGTCAAAAGCCCAACATCTGTAGCAGCCAAAATCGCAAGTGAGTATCGATCTCTCCGTAATCTATACCGTAAACAGTCAAAATTCAAAAACTTCAGCCATAAGCCGCAGCTAAAAAGAACAGGCCCTTAAAATCATCATAAAAGTTCTCTAAAAACCTAGCTTTCATGTTAGTTCTAAGAATAAAAGAGATTACACAAGTTTATCTTAAAGCATTCAATCTTTTATTCTTCTCTTTCTTAGCACGCGTAAAACAAAATTCATGCAAGTGCACATCTCTTCCATAGTAGGTGTAGTGAAATTTAATACAGTTAGAATTCGTTTGAGATGATAAGATAGCATCTATAGCATTATTCAATGAAATTTGCACAAGACCAACAGATTTAAACACAGTTTTATGAGGCTCACCTTTTGTTTCAATTAGTCCACTTTCAATGACCTTAACAAGCTTAGGTAGATTATTCTTGGTATAATTAGCAGTATTAAACCCTATGTCAGTGTTTTTGACACTCAGTTTGGACTTGTCTAGAATCCTATTCAGATTTTTCTTGCCGAAAGAAAATCTCTCTAAGATGTCCTTAAGTTATTCATTTTCTTAAGCTAAAATGGGATAAGTTGTGCATTTAACAGGCTCATTCACAAGATTCTTAGAAGCACTAGATTGAACTAATCTTTCTTTTTCAGCAAAATCATTAAGTTATCTAGTCAATGCTTTTATTTCTATGTTAAGTTTAGTAGAGCAAGAAGATATCTCATGATAAAGCATCTGTTGAATTGATTTCTGATAAGAACAAAGTCTAGTTTCTAGCAATTTACAATTAGAGCATGCTTTAGATTGAACATTTAAAATACTTGACTATAAACATGTAGAAAAAGTAAACTTGAGTTTTTCAATTTCATCATTTGCAAGTTTTAACTTTTTAACACAAGAATCATGTGCCAATCTTAATTCATCAAGTTTAGCAGTTACATCACTAAGTTGAACCAAGTTTGATGTATTAATTATTCTAGTAGACTCCAACTCAGAATATAAAATTTAACAAGATTTATAAGATTTATCATCAGGAATAAAAGATCTAAGTTTATTAATCTCAAATTTAAGCTCTCAACAATAAGATCATGATTTTTAATTATCTTTTTATACCTTTTGAGCTCTTTGTCAATCTAAGCATAGCATGAGATAAAGCTATATAAGAAGGTTTTACCCCATCAGGATCATTGTAGAGATCATCATTGTTTAGTTCCTCACTATTTGCTATAAAATACATCCCTGTGACGTTCACCTACTTTGCCTTCTTGCCATTGTCCTCATTGTCGTTTCTAGAATCAACATCACTCAAATTAATCTCATCAAGTACTGAAAGTTTCTTGTTGACTGCTCTACAATAATTGTGCTTCTTGTTTTGGTCAATTTTGAATTGATAGCGATGAGTTGGTGCCTTGCATCTTTGATCTCCTTACTCAGTCTGGGGACATTCATCTTGATGTGGTTTGGCTCACCACATTCATACCATCTAATCTACCTCCTCTTCATCTTGATACGATGTTATTAATTGCCTTAGTCACCCCGTCGGAGAAGAATACAAACTGCTCTTCTGTAATCTTCTTTAACTGTTCATCTGAGGTCGAACACAATGCAGATAAATAGACGAATTTTTTGTATAAATATTCTATTTTTTATTCAAAATAACAGAATTATACCCGTGCAAACTTTTACAGAAATAGGCTCCAGTCGTCTAACCGTCAGATGACTAGAACCAATTGCCCTATGGCCACATGACACGTAAGCAATCCGTTGGCCATTGGGCAACAGGTTGCAGTCGCCCAACGCTTCGGCGACTGCAACCTATCATCTAGCGGCTGGGTGACAGCAATTGCAGTCGCTCGGCTGTGCAATGACTGCAAACAAGAGACAGTGTGGGTTAATCCATTTATGATTTTCAAAGATTATGAATGGTAGATAATCTATTGGATTTGCAATAAGAGTTTGTGATCAATGTATGTTGTAGTGCAAAAAAATTCATGAAACTTTTTTTAAGAATGATTGAAATAAGAACGATTGGTAAATATGAGGATAAGTGATATTGTGATGTTACCGCTCATACACAGAGGAGAACTGGTTTGTTAATATTGTTGGATGACTTTCTATGGAAATAATTGAATGTGAAAAGATGAGGAAATAAGCTTGTTTGAATTAAAATAGACTTCATAGTATGGTTGGGAGTAACATGGCGCGTAGGGTTTGATTACATGCATAACATAGAGCATCATGTGTGGCCAACCAACCCAACTGCTTGTACAACCTACTGTGTGGATCGGGGCCATTTTTCTTTCCTTGCGAGCTCGGCGTTGAACTCCTCGGCGACCTCTTTTGCCTCGGTCACCATTTTTCTCTTTTTCTCAAAGTCCCTTTCGCGAGCCTCGCGCTCCCTACACGTGTATGCCTCGAGATGAGATTTCGTCTTCCGATGTATACGCTCGGTTTGCTCGTGCTTGCAGCGCTCCTCCTCCTGGATCTCGCAGGATCTTTTGATGTTCCACTTCTCGAAGTTGAGAGCCCATTAGTCCTTTGGGTGGATCTCAATATCAATCCATTTGCAGTAGCCACATAGGGATTCTGGAGACTGTGGATACACGGGAGAGGTTGTTAGTGCATACTTTAAAGGAGACAAGGTAGGGGAACACAGTGCACCTAATCCTTACCGGCTGCCGATAGGTGGCAGTGTGTAGACAGTGGTCAGGATAGTCACTGGAGTAATTTGCGCAACCCCAGTAACGCATACCTAGGCTGAGGCAGTGCTTAGACTTGAAGAACTTGCACGGGCCCTAGTACCAACAAAGGGAGGCATCTCCCCGTCGGGTGGGTGTTGTGGCAAACGTGCTACGGGTGACATCATTGCGGGGAGCTGACCTCATAGCACGCTCAGCTTGTTCTACCCAGGCCATTACAGCCCTTGCTTTTTTGTCACGGGCGGCAGCTGGTCTTGCTAGGTCGTGAGTCTCCTCCCATTGCTTCATCGTTTTGTCTCATTGCTTCTTCTGCCTCTTGTCCATTCCGGTATGGTGAAGCAAGCACCGGTGTAGTGTTAGCTTTGCTTGTGTAGTGTTCTCTCCAAAATCTCTTTGACCTCCTTTTATAGGGCCCCGTGTGACCTTCTTGTTGCGTGAAGATGCCCCGTATGGTCTTGTCACTGCGCAAAGTTACCCAGTGTGGTGTTGTCGGTACCCAAAATTGGCCAATGAGGTCTTCGCACTGCGCAAAGCTACACCCTTTGGTCATATTACTGCACAAAGTTGGCCCGTGTGGTCTTGTCACTGCGCAAAGCTGTCCTGTCTGGTGTACTCGCTGTGCAAAAATGGACTGTTTGGTCTTTGCACTATGCAAAGGTGGCCCGTGCGGTCTTGTCGCTGTGCAAAGCTAAACTATGTGGTCCTGTCGCTGTGCAAAGGTGTCATGTCTGGTCTTCTCACTGTGCAAAGCTGGCCTAGTGGCCTTGTCGGTGCGCTAAGTTGTCTCATCTGTTGTAGTCGCTACACGAAACTGGCGCCTGTGGTCTTGTCACGGTGCGAAGGTGCCCCATGTGATCATGTCGCTGCGCAAACCTGACCTGTGTATTCTTGTCGCTACAAAAAGCTGTCACATTTGGTGTAGTTGCTACGCAAAGCTAGACCGTCTGATCTTCCCACTACAGAAAGCTAGCCCGTATGGTTTTGTCACTGCACAAAGCTACCCTGTATCATAAAGCACGCCGCAACACCCCAATTACACTATAAAATGCATGCCCGAGCCATTGATGGTAGGAACAACTATCTTCTCCGTCGTAGAGCAAGCAACCATGACACACGCTGAGGGGCCAATGGAACATAGGTCACTAAGGGGGAACCTTCTGCTCAAAAGGAAGGAGGACTTCGGTGTTAACTACCGCTTGTTGCCAAACAGACGCGCTCAGCCAGTGTGGCCGAAATGCAGACACATGGAGGACGCGGCGGTGTAGGTGGCACAAGGGCATTTGGATGGCCGGAGACGTTTCTTCTGATGCCCACACTTCGGGCTACAAGTAGGCAATCGTCTATTTTGTAGTACTGCTAATAGACTTTCCATGTTAATATTCCTTTCTAGCAGATGGCTAAATGCGACTTCATGTGATGGATTGATCCTCCCCATGAACAGTACGTTGTGATGTACATGGATATGTTGTGGGAGCAAATCGCTGACTTGGAGGCATGGATTGAAAGTCTCGAAGAGCACAACGATAACCTCCGTTAGCGGATGGAGTGTGAGAAGGGCAACAAGGAGGTCATCAATATAGGAAGTTCGTATGATCCAACATGCTACTGCGTGAACTCTAGTTGTATATGTGCTTGCCACTACAACAACAGCCAGCCACGTTCAAGGTGGCCCCCTCTACAACAATTCATGTGAGTACCACGAGGCTCCTTCCACCTATAGGTAACAATGTGTAAGGTTGTACCATAGTATTCTCCCCTGTTGGTCATGGTATTTTTCAATGTCATCAAGCATGTAATCGAATGGTTCGTAAACACCACTAAGTAAATAAGAAACGTAAGTAGTAGATGAACAACAAGTGTATAGTCTTCATTAACTGCCCCCAATAGCATCCCCAGCCCCCCTCCGCCACCACCCTGGCCCCTCCGTCTCTGTGTCCGCGTCCTCCCATATGGCCCCGCTTGGCCATCGTCCTTAGCGCCGGGTGACGACGCCCTGACAAGGTAAGATGATCAAGAGACCGTCGCACATGTCCCAAGGCTGGAGGAGTGGACTGCACTGCCGCCCGTGTGGCCACTGATGCACTGGTGAGGACACTCCCGCAGAGAACCTCTGGGGGTGTGGCCTGAGGTGCGGAGCCTATCGCCTGGCCGGCCCAGTCTAAAAAGTACTCGTCCATGTCATCCTGGCCCAGGGAGACCCCACATCCCTCGTTGGGGGGGAGACCTGCAGTGCTAATATCGTTAGTTTGTCACATAAAGGGATGGACTAAAATTGAAAAGAGGCGAAGTGTACCCTCGGCTACCGCCATGGCGTGGTCGAAGTTGTTTGGAGGGACGTACGACACGGAGTGTGTGCCCTGCGTGGGGAAGCTGGAGATATACGGAGGATGGGCAAACTACTGCATTGGTGGTGTAGGAGCTCATGCCCAGGTGTCGAGACCCGAATATACAAATCCGGACTCTCCTGTGTATTCTGCACTAGTCCAGGATCACGCTAGTGCACACAGTATGAACAAAGATAAATATCATCCACATCACGATATTCTAAGGAAAAACCAAATTATATTGATAATCATCAGAGTACGACTTTATGGCCAAGCTTACAATTATTAGCCTGAAGGGCTTAACAAAAACTAGCAGCGGAAATCCAAAAGAAAGCGCAGCAGCCAATCGACACGCCCACAGGCTATCGAGTGGAGAACGAAGCCTAATCCGCGAAGACGTTGAAGTACTCTCCTTCTGGAACCTCCTGCTGGTGATACTCCTCCTCCTCAACTGAGCAACAGGGGCATAAGCCGTGAGTACTTTGGTACTCAGCAAGTCGTTTGTAACAAAGAATGCAATATAGTATGCAAGGCTTACCAATGAATGGTTGAAAGGTTAATTTTGCAGAAAGCAACAATTTAAAGTAAATACAATAAATAGATTGCAAAGCAACTTTAACAAAAGACATTAAATAAATAATCAAAGGAATTGAATATAACCACAAGTGAACTAACCATTCACTTCCCAGCTCAAACCAACCAGATTTCATAAAGACTCTACCCCTCGTGTGAGATCACCGAGCATTGTCCATGACCGAGGACACGGCTATTCGAATAGTTTTACACTCTGCAGAGGTTGCACAACTGTACCCACACGATGTGATTAGCCTCGCACTAAGGAAATCACAACAAGGCTTTTACAATGATCCATCTCCACCTGATCCCACTCGCTAAGGTTTCGCCGTCGAGTAGGGTAAATCCCCCTAGTCGGTAATTAACCCCTCTTGCGCCACAACAACATCGGTAGTAAAAACCAAAGTGGAGACTTCACAAATTATTATGCCAGGTCTATCCCATACTAGACATGTGGTTTGCACGGTAAGACTCAGATCAATGGCGCACAAAGTTAAGTCCTTAAGAATTACTCAGGCGAAGCATCCACATCCCATGTGCCTCTCGCACCCCCTTTACTGCACGATCAATCGCCCAAGTGAAAATCCAATTTTGTATAACCAACACCAATGACACTACCCATGCCATGGCAACAAGTTTTATAACCGTGGTTAACCACCACATTCAAGTATATCATTAAGTCAAGATTAGTTAACCACATGTGATGATGAACCCTTTCGCGAAATAAGCAAGGCTAAGCATTCTAATCGTACCAACCCAATGTGACAAATAACATATCATCACTAATTAAATTCCCAACCTAAGTTGACAATGGCATCAAGGTATTCCAAAATATCAAGGAGGGAAATAACCAATAGGGACGATAACTACCAATACAAGGGTTTGATAATAAAATAGCGATGCAGGATAACTGGAAACAAGATAATACATAATAGATTGAAAGCTAGGTTCAACATGATCAAAGGACACGACTTGCCTTGGCCTTGCTCAGTTGACGGCTCTTGATCTTCAAATCCAACTTCCGCTCCTTCGAACGCGTGATCTAACGAGAGAGAACGCAAATCGAAACACAAAATAAAATCAAATAAAATTCAAATGAACTCCAAAAATTCTCAAAATTGAACCAAAAGATAGAGCTCAGTTTTAGATGAATTTAGGAAAAAGAATCGGGGCAATCGGAGCTAGGACGAGGGAGAACGGGCTCTGGGAAGTTTTAATTCAGAGAAAAAGAGACAGACGGGTAGTCGTTACGACCACAAAGGATCCCTACGACCACGCAGAGAAATTACGACCACGAAGAACCTTACGACCACGAAGAACTTTACGACCACGAAGAACTTTACGACCACGAAGAACTTTACGACTACGACCACAAACCAATCTACGACTACGACTACACTAGGAAACTTACGACTACTCAGGCAGACTTACGACCATGAAGTCGTTTACGACCACATGATCGAACTTACCGGTGGCTTTACGGCTTACGACTAAGGCTCTACAACGTAGTCGTAGAACCTTACGACCACACGGGTCTACGGCACACGGATCTACGACCACGGATGGCGGCGGGATCTGGTCGGCGGTGTCTAGGGACGGTGGCGGGACTTACCGGCGACGGCGGATCGGCGAAGGCGAAACGACGGCGAGGACGACACGACCTCGGGCCCCGGCACGACCACGGCAGCGGCTACGCGTATGACCACGGCTTGCGGCTCAACTCGGAGGCGAGGCTTGACTTGGGACGAGGGAGACACCAGGGGTTCGGGCCCTTTTATACCCGGTCGTAGAGGTGTCCTGGTCGGCCACGAGTATGAGTCCGGGTGGGATACGACCTGAGAGTCCTACTCGTATACGAGTACGACTTGCTAAAAGCGGGCGGCTGCGATGCGGGGGCGGGGTTCTGGATGGCTGACATGCGGCGGGGGCGGAAGCGGTTGCGGCTCAACCGACTGGTTTTTCTTTTTCTTTTTCCAGAAATTCAATTAATTCATTTTGAGCTCTAGAAAATAGCAAATAAATCCAGAAAAATCACATAAAATGCCAGAAAAACTCTTGAGGCTCAGGGAACTCAAATAAAATACTTTTGGCATAATTTAATGTTTAACTTAATCATATTAAATCCTTTTAATTCATAAAAATTTCATTTAAGCTTTAATTAATTCCAGAAAAATTCAAATGGTGAATTTTATTTCGAAAGCTTCAAAAAGGCTCTGAAAATTCAGGATGTTACACCAGGCTGACCCCTCGGCCTTGTCAAACAAAGGTGGTGTAGGACGTGGCCAGCCAGAGCCCCCCTCGTGGTGCCATGCTAGTTGGAGTGGCCCCGATGGACGCACTGTGTGTGCACTGGGAGCGGGCGTGCGGACCTCTAGTAGCCTCATTCATGACAATGGGGCGACTACACGTGCACCCAAGGCATGCACACAACGCAAAGCCCGCACCACCTCCTCCTATGTCACCTTCACACTATTGGCGATCCTATCCACCGTGGTGCAAGACTCCCTCCAAATCGCGGCACCAACGTCAGCCTGTAAGTAAAAGATGAAAAGGTCAATCCTCTTGGTGACATTGCCATTAGCGAATATTTACAAATTTGATGTAACATACCACGACGTGAGCGTTCCACGTGAGGTGCACGGGGTACGTATCTGTCGGTAAGCAACGTGTGCTATGGGCGGGTCGATGACATGTACCAACTTGGTACGTGTCCGAGGCTAGTGCCAACGTAGGTACTCGGCATACGTGTCTAACCACATCGCTCGCAGCGTGCACCAGGTGCTCCGGCTTATGCTTCATCCATATTATTTGTAATACGTCAACTCTGTCGCTGACCCTTCCCACCCTTTAGCATGTCAACATCCGGAATATAAGTCCTCCCTGTAATATCCATGGTGGCGAAGTTCCCCACAATCCTGAACCCCCTGAGTTCGCCACACCACGCATGCATCGCCCTCTCCTTGAAGAAGTACTTTGACATGAATTTCGACGGATCCATGCCCACAGTCCTGCATGCAGCGAGGACATGATAGCATGGCTTGTGTAACAGCTTCGGCTTGTTGCACGAGCAACTAGGTTCATTTACATGTTCTCTAAGGCATACCTCGTGGGTAACAAGGGCACGAGCCATCCTAATTCTGCCTCTATCCTGGAGTACCACGTTGAAACAATGCTCCCTATTACCCATGATGTGCACCGTGTGCAATTGGCCCTTCTGTGCCTTCGTCTCTATGTATACCATAATTTTCAAGGAGTACGATGTTCATGGGTTGGCCCCATGAAGTGCGGCATTCGCATGCCTCTCCCTGAAGTAGCCGATTGTGCTATGTAGAACATCTTCCACGATGGCGACGACGGGTTGACAACGAAGGCCCCTGAGAACCCAGTTGTACACCTTCGCAAGGTTAGTCATCATTATGTCGTACCTTGCACCGTCCGTGTCATGCAGCAGCAACCACTTCTCCAATGGTTCTCCCTCGATCCACTGCGAGAAACACTTAATGTTTCGTGAGCTCCTCCTCCTCAAACCAACTATGTTAGGCTCATCCAGTGCTGTTAGGCATTCTGATTGTGCTGCCCCAAGCATGGCCGGTGCCTTGTTCCTCTCGTCAACATGTTTCCTACTGTGCTTGTCCAACAACGCCCACAAAGCATCAAATTTTCTCTACTGGTTCTGCATAGCCATCCTCTTGAACAATTTCAACAACGGTTGTTTTGGGAACTACTTAAATAAATTCACCCCTAGGTGATGAATACACTATCTGTTCCTCATATTTCGCTAGGGGAAGAGTTCCTCGGGGTCTTCCTGAAGTTTTCTTATGGCCTTCACAATCTCGGCGTGCGCGATCATAGATTACGCACACACTAAGATGAGCGCCGACAACTCCAACCCTCACATGTCTAAGGAACCACAACCAGCTGTCGTAATTTTCAATTTCTACGAATGCGATGGCCAGCGGCATAATTTGATTGTTGCCATCAATGCTTATGGCCATAAGGATCTGGCCCTTGTATTTGCCGGTCAAAAAGGTCCCGTCAACTGAGATCATGGGTAGCATATGCTTGAATGCCTCGATGCAGGCTCCGAAAGCTAAAAAGGTGCTCTGCAACATAGCAAAACCTGGCGGCCTTGTAGATGGCTTGTCCTTCACAGCGATATACATGCCCGGTTTCCTGTCCTGCAACACCTGAAGCATATGAGGAAGATTATCGTACATCACCTCGAAAGACCCGAACCATTTTTCCAACGCCTTCTGCTTCGCACGCCACTTCTTTGCGTAGCTAATCTTGTACTTGCTTTTACTTGAATTTCTTCTCGATAGCTAGCATGATGTGCATGGCCTCCATGTCCTTCTTCTCCACTACCTCTCCGTACATCAGATTGGCTATAAAGGCGGACGTTAGGTTACGATGCCTCGCCAAAATAGTACTAAGAATGCAAGAGTGTGGCTCCACCTTCAACACAATCCAGTGAGTCTCATACTTTGGTCTACGTGCATGCACCCATCAAGGATAACCGGCCTGCTCACACTTCATGGTGTACTACTCCTGGCTAGATTTCACGACTCGAAAAGTTTGCTGCATAGACAGGGCCCACAGCTTGATGGAATCCTGCAGCGATGCCTTGTCAGCAAATATTGAATGCAACCGAACCTTTGTGCCATGATACTCCACGGTGATTCGTGTTCGTCATGCGTGGCAATACCCTCAGCATCAAACTGGTTGCATTCCTGTGGGATGGGAGCTTCGTTCTCATTCGAACTATCCTCGTTGCCCTCTTGTACAGTTTCCTCTTTAGTCCAACCCATCCGGTCATTGCTCTCCATTAGATGCAATATGTACTCCATATACTCTCCTTCACTAGCTTGTCCTGTACCCTCACCATGGCGTGACCGTTCTCCCTCTCCTCTATGTATCACATCGGCCTCGTCACAAGTAACTTCCTTCTCTTCACCAACATACGGGATGCCCAAACTGCTCGCACCTCCCGGAAAATGGCCGTTCGCACAACCTTGCACAACTTTTATTAGGCATGGCTGCACAAACATCACACACTCGTATCCACGGCGCTGGCACCTTTGCATAACCCCTTCCACGCAACAGTACGTATCAATGTTCTCAACTCCCATCTGATGTCCGTGGGAGACCGGCTCCAAAGCCCTTATATGATGATGTTGCACACCTCGAGGTCCAACGAAAAACTATGGGTAAGCCAGTGCATCATATCTGTGATTCGAGCTTTCTCACCGTCCGGGTGTACCAAAATGGCTTGCGCAAAACCGCTTAAGTCCACACCATTCGAACCTTCATGAACGGCTCCAACACCATAATTCACTTTCAATGTAGTGGGTATCGACATTACTGATGTCTGTCTGAATATATTTTCAATTTTTTAACTAGTCAAATCGCATCGCACATTACGGAAGTACTAATGTACTATGATTTACATTTCAACAATCGTTTGCCTATCGTAACCTTCTACACTACCCTTGCAGCATTAGCTCTCTATCGGCAGATCGCGCACCGACATCGCTCTTATCTCGCTGCTCGAGCTCTTCCCTACTGCAAATAATTCCTAATGAGTTTGGATAATTTACATGGCACATCGATTTAAGTGCTTATATACTAGTTATAACGGTCAATGTGTTTTTTCAATGTACTAACAATATTACATTTATTCGTAATTAATCACAAATATTACATTTTTATTGTTTTCTACAAAGCAAATTACTAAATTATTCCAAAAAACTGTAGGAATTTTGAATAACTACAAATTTCTATGGAGGATTAATTTGTACATAACGTTGAGTAAATTTTCTACAACTACAAATTTCCTTGGAGGATTTATTTGTACATAATGCTAATTTGCTAAGGAGTTGATTTTCTACAACTATATTCACTAAATTTTCTACAACTATATGTTACTACGGCTGCTAATTTTCTAAAACTAAACTGACTAAATTTTCTATATCAAACGTGTACTATTCTTTAACACATCAACAAATTTCTATAGATACTAACACTCAATAAACTATCTACTACATATATAAAATTTAAATTACAATATACAAAAAAACTACCTCACAAAAGTCGCAAAACCACTCCTCCCTCTCCTCTCCTCTTCCCTCTCCTTTTCTCTCCTCTTCACTCCTTTTCTTTCCTCTCCTCTCCGCTTCTTTTCTTTCTGTCGCCTCTGTTCACCGCACGGCCGAACGGCTCACTCGGCCGCGTGGTCCTTTTATATGTGCTTCCAGTCGTGCAATCCTTCGGTGACTGGAGTTGCAGTTGCCTAACCGATGGGCGACTGGAAGCAGTCACTCGGCGGTTCGGCGACTGCAATCAATTCGCCCAACGGCTAGTGGATTGCTTGCGTATCGCGCGGCAACTGGGCGATAGGTTTCAGTCGCTCAACAGTTAGGCGACTGGAGCCTATTTCTGTAAAAAAAATTTACATGGGTATATTTCTGTTATTTCGAATAAAAAATAGATTATTTTTAAAAAATTTATAAAGAGACAATAGAGGAACTAGAAATATTGTTAGCTTGGTTAGTTACTAAACCAAAAAATAGACTTGTTTATACTAGCCAAAACATCAATCTCACGTATTTTTATCTTAAAATAAAGATCATTCAAAGTGAGTGTTTTCATATTAACAGAATAATTAGTAGTAGTGACTAACACATTCCAAACCGACATATCCAAATTATTTAAGATTTTACAAGCATTGTCAGAATCAAAGTATATAACATCAACAAATTGCAAATAATCAATAATTTTATTGAAACGATCAAAAAGTGCATCTACTGATTCTCTAGGTTTCATCTCAAATTTAAAGTACTCCTTTTTAATTTCGTTCTGACGAAAATCTTTAACAGACTTAGAACATTTATGATAATCAGTTAGAATAATCTAAATTTTGTTAGCAGATTTAATATGAGCAATTCAGACAAATTCGTTTCTACTTACACCTTGCAACAAAATATTTCTAGCCTTAGCATTAGCTTCAACATCAGCAGTATTTTTAATAGTAACAACAGGAGGCAGTACACATGTATTTTCAACTTTTTGCCAAATACAATTATTTTGTGGTGTAGAAAACCTCCATGCTTATTTTTGAATAGATATAATCGGATCCATAAAAAATAGTGGCCTACCTAAAAATGACCTCGATCTGATGCCATTGCAACTCGCTCTGATACCAATTATAGGATCGTCGATGGCAATCAGAGGGATAAATAATTATAATTCGCAGCGAAAGCTTTTGTCTTAAATTTACTGTCTTCTGATTGTCTAACCTGCCAACACGGCAATAATACAAAAACAAAAGATAGCAAAAGGTAAAATATTGTTTTCTGTACTATAGCAAATAGTGTTTGGTACTATAGCAAATAGAGTTCGGTACTTTAGCAAAATTAAAACGAAGACGTTGCTTTCAGATCCTCCTCTCTATGACTCTGTTGGAAATTTCCTAGTTCCTTGCTGGGTCTACAACTTCTTGCAGTCTCTTGATGTGTGCGCCCTCATGACGTGACTCCTTGCGGGACCAATTGTCCAGTTTGCTCCCGACGAGACTGCGCGTCTAGGCAATGGGAGCAACTCGCTCTTTGGTCTTCACGTCATGGTCATGACCCACTGTTGGCGTGATGGAGAAAGCCTCATTCATGTGATGCCTTTCTGCCTGCGATTTGGCTTTGCTGATCTCACGCGTGGGACCGCGGATGAAGCGAGGTCCGTGCGCTTACGTGAGACCGCGCATTTGGTAGCCCGCCGACCAAGGATCTGGTACCCGCTCGGGGGGAGAAGGCGGTGATCTCGGGGAGAAGGCACGCTGAGTATGTGGCAGCGTGAGGAGGCGGCGGCAAGCTCAGGGAGAAGATACGTCCGAAAAGAGGTGGTGTGTTTGGGGAGACGGCGACAAGCTTGGAGAGGAGACGTGCCGAGGAGGAGGCGGTGTGTTTGGAGAGGGGACGGCCGACTCAGGGGACGAGACACACCGGGAGTAGGTGGTGTGCTCGGAGAGGAGGCGGCGAGCTTGGGGAGAAGACGGCGGTTTGTGCTCACGGAGAGTTAGAGCCTTCGAGGGGAGTCCTAGAGTCTGAATATAAATAGGTTGGACATATCACAGATAGTTCTAAATTAGGACCGTCTAATGTACATCATAGACGGTTATAAATTAGAACCGTTTGTGATAATACACATCACAGATGATTATAAATTAGAACCATATATGATAATTCATTCTTATATACATAAATGCAAATTCACAGAGATACATCATAGACGGTTTGTATTAATAACCGTCTGTGGTAATATCGTAGACGGTTCTAATTAAAAACTGTCTGTGACGTCTGCAATTATCACATATGATTCTTTTTAATAATCGTCTGCGAACTATCACAAATTTAAGGAAGCTCCACTACTAGATTTTCGGCCTAATGCCACGAAAGAAATTGCAACGCCACCAATTTGGTTGTAATAGGTAGGACGTATTGCAACGTTTTTCCAAAACGGTGGCAATAGGTGGACTTTATTGCCACTATTATATTGCATTGCGATATTTGTAAATGTCGTTGCAATAGGTAGGTGTTATCGCAACCATTTTGAAAACGTGTTGCAATAGGTTGGATATATTGCCACGACACTCTTTTGTTGCGTTAGTGTTGATTTTCGTTGCAATTATGTGCTACTATTGCAACCATATATAATTTCGTTGCTATTGGGTGATATTATTGCCACGGTGTTGTTTCGTTGGGATAATCTTCAGCGGCGTTGCAGTAGGTAGGTGCGTATTGCAACGAAAAACTAAATCGATGCAATAACATATTTATATTGCCACGTGTAAATTTTGTTGCTATAGAGTAGTGTGTTTCGTTGCAATATGGTATTCTATTGCAACTCTTTTATTTCGTGGACTTTTGTTTAGCTATCCAGTCATGCGGCAAAAAAATTATGAAAATTGAAAAAATGGGAAGCCACCTAGGAATCGAACTAGGGACCTCTTGATTGGCAGCCAACGCTCATACCACTAGGACACAAACACAGTTGTGATTATACGTGAAAAATATTGTACCTAAACAATAATAAGTGGAGGCACCCTACATCATCATAGTTATCGATCTACCGCTGCCCTAGGATTGTACCTTATTGCGTGAAGGGCTCCAACACCGGAGGCCGGCGCCCTAGAGTGAGACGGCAATTCACGTACCTGCAGAGATCGATCAACACCGGAGGCCGGCGAGCGAGACCGGCAATTCACGTACCTGCAGATCGGGTCGTTCGTCGGCGTCTCTGCTTTTCTATCCGCGGTCGTGCGCACGGAGGTGATTTTCTTCAGCGTCGTCACGACTTATCAATTGGCAAATGCATACGCACGCATGCATGATGCTTTGAGCCAAGCAAACAAATATATCCGGTCACTTGTGAGTTGAACATGCATACATGATTTGAGTTTTTGAGGAGAGAGGAAAATATGATTAGTGCATGCAATTAGGTAAGGTTAATTCAGTTTATTTTTTACTTACGGATTTTGTTTATTGGCTTTGTTAAAAGTAATCTTGTTTTTTGTTTTCTTGCCGTATTCGAGTATACGTATACGAGTTGTATACGAGTCCACGCTGCGTCGTTTCCGTTTCCGCATGAAGAGTATGAGTCCGTATACTCAACGCCGTTTCCGTTTCCGTATACGAGTTGTATACGAGTCCACACTGCGTCGTTTCCGTTTTCTTGCCGTATTCGAGTAAGAGTCCGAGTATACGAATACGTATACGAGTACGTGAAGAGTACAAGTTGTATACTACGCATACAATGTTTCCGTGTCTTAACTTGTCTGTGGCACCTTTTGTAAGGAACTTTGCACTTGTAGTAATATACAACATTGTGTTCCGTATACAATGTTTCCGTATCCAGATATACTTGTAGTAATTATATTGGTAGCATACGGTAATATACTTGTAGTAATTATATTTCAGATTTCTAAAGAATTATATTGGTAGTATGTCAAACATTGGTATCCAGTCCATGTTCAAGCCCGATACAATGAAGAGTTTCTGTATACAATGTTTCCGCGTGAAGAGTACGAGTTGTATACTACGCATCAAGCCCTCAAGTCCTCAACGCCGCGCCGAACTGCCGAACGCCCGAACCCGAACGTGAACTCCCGAGCGACTCCGTCTGCGGCATCCGCCTGCATCCGCCGGAATAGAATCAACTCCCGAGCGACTCCGTCCGCGGCATCCGCCTGCATCCGCCGGAATAGAATCACCTGTTGCAGGTCTGCATAAATGTTTTCCAATTGCAGGTCCGCCGGAATAGAATCACCTGTTGCCGGAATAGAATAGAACTCACAAGCTTTCTTAGATACATTCAGCTAATTTCATGCATTTTTGCATCAGTATATCTGAACATGAAATCCTCGCATGATTTTCAAATAGAATCACCTGTTGCAGGTCTGCATAAATGTTTTCCAATTGCTAGATACCGAACTCCACTTATCGCATCTATTCCATTCCATGCAGATTCAAATCCTCGACTGCATTGTTTTTATGTTCTGTATCAGTGCTTATGTTACTATCTTGAAGCACAAGATATGAGTGTATGACAATTTTGGTTTAAGAGTGTAAAGATCTAGAACATGTAGATAAATGAACAAATGAACCAGCTCACTCGCACTGTTGCACATAAAAATATTGAGTGCAAAAGGTGCTCACAAAGCATTCAAATGCCCTTATGTCAGCTATGTAAAAGGTACGACACCTTCCTGTCCGATGCACCAACAGGAATCACTCCCCACTACTAAACCCTCACAAAAATGCAGTCCTCTTTGACATTGGAAGAGCATTTTCTTGTAAGGAATTAATAATGCAAAGAAAATACAGTATTACTTAGTAGTATGGAATTAATACAATTTTTATCTGAGGCAAAAAGGTATTATGGAATGAAAGGTAATCAAATGATAGAGCTGCAGCTTAGTATGACTTGAAAAATTGTATTCTTGGACTTTTATGCTTACTCTGTGTTTCCTTGCTGAAACTGCAGAGGATAGGAAACGATAAAAGAGAGGTCAGAAGGAAGCAAGTGAAGGATCCATGTTCCAAGGCAAGGAATTCAATAAGTAACCAAGAAACTTAGTGGCTGCGAGCTACTAACCTGGCATATATTGCATTCATTTTGTTCTGTGAAAGTATTTGTTTTGGAAGCATAATGTCACATGATGATAGGAGGTGGATGCGCATGGATAGGACTAAAGTTGAGTGGCAGCAGAAATTCCAGAAATTTATTGAAACCACATTTGCTGGCACGTCGAAAGGAGGAACTGTTGTGTGTCCATGTGCTAGATGTCGATGCATGGCATACAGAACGCAATCTGAGGTTCAGAATCATTTGCTTGTTAAAGGGTTTGATGAAAGTTTCATCCAAGGGGACGGTACAAGGGAAGGTTCAGCTGATGATGACAATACTGATGTAGGATTAGACAATGATGACACTCCAGTTGAAACTTCTGCCGCCAAAAATATGATTTCCTCACTAATCAGGCGTGCAATACATGGAGACATTAGTACTGATAATGAAGAGCCAAATGAAAGTGCAAAGAAATTCTATAAATTATTAGAGGAGGCACAAAAGGCATTGTATCCAGGTTGCAAGGAGGCAACTAAGGTTTCTTTTATTGTGCGGCTCTTTCAGATTAAGTGCATGCATGGTATTAGTAATACTGCCTTGGAGAACATACTTCATCTTTTTTCGCTTGTGCTCCCTGAAGGCTATTGTATCCCAAACACTTTGGACAAAGTGCAAAGGGTGGTTCGAGATCTAGGCCTGGACTATATTAAGATACACGCCTGTGAGAATGATTGTGTGTTATTTTGGAAGGAAAATGAAAAATTGGATACATGTCCAACATGTGGCGAGTCTAGGTGGAAAACGGCCGATGGTGCTCAGAAGGGTGATGAGGCTAGTGGCACTGGTACAAAGAAGCGTGTTCCACGTAAAATCCTACGGTATTTCCCGCTTATTCCTCGGCTGCAGAGATTATATATGAGGGCAACCACATCATCGTATATGCGATGGCATAAGGAAGGATTGGTCCGTGATGGCAAAATGCGTCACCCTGCTGACTCCTTGGCATGGAAGCATGTGGATGGCAAGTATGAGTGGTTTGCTTCAGATCCTCGTAATGTTAGGCTGGGTCTTGCATCTGATGGTTTCAATCCATTTGGGATGCTGAATGTTACATACACCACATGGCCTGTGATCATAATCCCTTATAATTTGCCTCCTTGGTTGTGTCTGAAACAACCGTATTGGATGTTGTCGATGTTGATACCTGGTCCGAAATCACCTGGAATTAATATTGATGTATATTTGCGACCCCTTATCGATGAGCTAAAGGATCTTTGGGAGAATGGTGTTGAAACATGGGATGCAAAGGCAAAGAAGAATTTTACTCTACATGCTGTTCTACTTTGGACAATTAATGACTTCCCTGCATATGCGATGCTATCTGGTTGGAGCACGAAAGGCAAGTTTACATGTCCATACTGCCACAAGGATACTGACTACTTGTGGTTGAAATTCGGGTGCAAGCACTGCTACATGGGACATCGTCGTTTTTTGCCTTTGAACCATCGGTGGTGTAGGAACAGGACGAGCTTCAATAACAAGGTTGAAAACAGGGAGACTCCTGTACCACTGTCTGGTAAAGATGTATTGCAACAGTATGAAAGCTTTGAGCAAGTGCCATTTGGGAAGACATCAAGAAAGAGGAAGCAACGTGAAGAAGATAATAGATGGCACAATTGGAGGAAGAAGAGTATTTTTTTTTGAACTGCCATACTGGGAAACATTGCTTATAAGGCATAATCTGGATGTGATGCACATTGAGAAAAACATATGTGAAAGCATATTGGGTACTTTGCTTGGCATAGAAGGCAAATCGAAGGACAGCGAGAAGGCCCGGCTTGACATGGAACATATGGGGATAAGGAGGGATCAACATCCTGTGCTCGACAATAATAATTATACATTGCCACCAGCATTGTACTCTTTAGGTAAGGATGAGAAGATAATTTTATGCAAATTTCTAGAAGGAGTGAAGATGCCTGATGGGTTCGCCTCTAATATCTTGCCACGCCTCCCAACGAAAAATTAGCGTTGCAATAGGTGCTATTGCAACCATTTTGGGCCTATTGCAATGTTTTGGCGCCGTTGCAATAGGCCCAAAAATTAGTAGTGCTCATATACTTAGAAACCATGTTTCTAAGATTTAATATAAATTTTTAGAATTAATTTGAATTATAATAAACTTCAGGGATATTTGCTATCCGCAGCACCGGCACCATTGCATAAACTCTTTCCATGCAATAGTGTGCATCAATGTTCTCAACTCCCATCTGATATCTGTGGGAGACCGGCTGCAAAGCCCTTATATGATGACGTTGCACACCTTGGGGTCAAACGAAAAACTGCAGGTAAGCCAGTGCATCACATATGCGATTCGAGCATTCTCGCCGTCCAGGTGTCCAGAGTGGCTTGCATAAAACTGCTCAAGTCCACACTATTCGAACCTTCACGAACAGTTCCAACACCGTAATGCACTTTCAATATAGTGGGTATCGGCATTACTGATGTCTGTCTGCATATATTTTCAATTTTACAACTAGTCAAATTGCATCGCACATTATAGAAGTATTGATGTACTGCAATTTACATTTCAACGACCGTTCGCCTATCATAACCATCTACACTACCCTCATAGCATTAACTCTCTATCAACAGATCGTGCACCGACGCCGCTCTTGTCTCGCTGCTCGAACTCTCTCCTACTGCAAATAATTCCTAATGAGTTTGGATAATTTACATGGCACTTCGATTTAAATGCTTATATACCAGTTATAACGGCCGATGTGTTTTTTCAATGTACTAACGGCATTATATTTATTCGTAATTAATCACAAATATTACGTATTATTGTTTTCTACAAAGCAAATTACTAAATTATTACAAAAAACTATTGAAATTTTGAATAACTACAAATTTCTACGGAGGATTAATTTGTACATAACGTTGAGTAAATTTTCTACAACAACAAATTTCTATGGGGGATTAATTTGTACATAACGCTAATTTGCTAAGGACGCTAATTTTCTGCAGCTATGTTCACTAAATTTTCTATAACTACAGGTTACTACAGCTGCTAATTTTTTAAAACTAAACTAACTAAATTTTCTATATCAAACTTGTACTATTCTTTAATACATCTACAATTTTCTACGGATACTAACACTCAATAAACTATCTACTACATATACAAAATTTAAACTACAATATACAAAAAAAACTAACTCACAAAAGTCACAAAACCACTCCTTCTCCCTCTCCTCTCCTCCTCCCTATCCTTTTCTCTCCTCTCCTCTCCTTTTCTTTCCTCTCTTCTCCGCTTCTTTTCTTTCTGTTGCCTCTGTTCACCGCGTGGCCGAGCGGCCCGCTTGGCCGCACGGTCCTTTTATATGCGCTTCTAGTCGCCTAACCATTCGGTGACTGGAGTTGCAGTCGCCTAACCAATGGGTGACTGGAAGCAGTCACCCGGCGGTTCGACGATTGCAATCAATTCACCCAACGGCCAGCAGATTGCTTGCGTGTTGCATGGCCTTTGGGCGATAGGTTCCAGTCGCTCGACGGTTAGGCGACTAGAGTCTATTTCTAGAAAAAATTTCCGCGCAGGTATATTTCTGTTATTTTGAATAAAAAATAGATTATTTCTAAAAAAATCATAAAGAGACAATAGAGGAACTAGAAGAACTGTTAGTTTGGTTAGTTACTAAACTAAAAAATTAGACTTGTTTATCCTAGCCAAAACATCAATCTCAAGTATTTTCATCTGGGATGAAGATCATTCAATGTTAGTGTTTCCATATTAACAGAATAATTAATAGTAGTGACTAACACATTCCAAACAGGCATATTCAAAGCATTTAAGATTTTACGAGCATTGTCAGAATCAAAGTATATATGACATCTACAGATTGCAAATAACCAATAATTTTATTGAAGCGATCAGAAAGTCCATCTTCTGATTCTTTAGGTTTCATCTCAAATTTAAAATACTCATTTTTAATTCTGTTCTGACAAACACCTTTAACAGACTTAGAAAATTCATGATAATCAGTTAGAGTGGTCTAAATTTTATTTATAGATTTAATATGAGCAATTCTGACAAACTCGTTTCTATTTACACCTTGCAACAAAATATTTCTAGCCTTAGCATTAGTTTCAACATCAACAATATTTTAAATAGTAATAACAAGAGGAACTACATATGTATTTTCAATTTTTTCCAAATAGCATTATTTTGTGGTTCTAGAAAAACCTCTGTGCTTATTTTTCAATAGATATAATGTGATCTATCAAAAAATAATGGTCTACCTGAAAATGATCTTGATCTGATGCCATTGCAACTCACTCTGATACCAATTGTAGGATCGTCAATGGCAATCAGAGTGATGAATAATTGTAATTCGTAGCAGAAACTTTTTTTCTCAAATTTACTGTCTTCTGATTGTCCAACCTGCCAACACAGTAATAATATAAAAATAAAAGAGAGCAAAAGATAAAAAAAATTGTTTTTCGGTACTATAGCAAATAGTGTTCTGTACTGTAGCAAATAGAGTTCGATACTTTAGCAAAATTAAAACGAAGACGTTGCTTTCAGATCCTCCTCTCTATTGGAAATTTCCTAATTCCTTGCTTGGTGTACAACTTCTTGCAGTCTCCAGGATGTGTGCGCCCTCATGATGTGACTCCTTGCGGGACCCATTGCCCTTTTGCTCCCGACCAGACTGCGCGTCTAGGCAACTTGCTCTTTGGTCTTCACGTCATGGTCAAGACCACTGTTGGCGTGATGGAGAATGCCTCATTCATGCAGCGGCGGATCCAGCGGTGGGGCGGGGGCTCGAGCCCTCCTACTGTTACCGGACCCTTGGAGCCCCCCTAAATTTTTAGCCATAGATGTATAATGTAGAAGGGGCTGAGGTCGAGCTGAAGGTACTTCAGCCCCTCCAAAAAATTTTCCTGGATCCGCCACTGCATTCATGTGACGGGATGCACTACACAAAGAAACATTCTGCTCTTCTGCCTTGTGAGCCTTTCTGCTTGCGAGGACCACGGATGAAGCGAGGTCCGTGCGCTGACGTGAGACCGCGAATTTGGTAGCCCGTCGAAAGGATTTGGTACCCGCTCGGGAGAGCAGGCGTGCCGAGGAGACGGTGATCTCGGGGAGGAGACACGCAGAGCATGTGGCGGCTTGTTCGGAGAGGAGACGGCTGCTTCAGGGAAAGACATGCGTGAAGGAGGAGACGGCTGTCTTAGGGGAGGAGGCGTGTCGGGAGGAGACGACGTGCTGGGGGAGAAGTCGGTGAGCTCGGGGAGAAGACGGGGGAAATAGATTGAGCATATTATATATAGTTCTAAATAAAAATCGTCTGTGATAAATATACATCATAGACGATTATAAATTAGAACTGTCTATGATAATATGCATCACAGACGGTTATAAATTAGAAGCATCTATGATAATAATAATCACAGATAATTCTAAATTCATCCTCATATACATAAATGCAAATTCATAGAGATACATCATATATGGTTTGTATTAATAACCGTATGTGGCATAAACAGTTCTAATTAAAAACTATTTGTGACATCTGCAATTATTACAGATGATTTTTTTAATAATCGTCTGCGAATTATCATATACAGTTATTAACAAGAACTATCTGTGATAATTGCAGATGCCACATACAGTTTTTAGTTAGACAAGAACCATTTGTGATAATTCCTATCACAGATGGTTCTAGCCATCGCTAGTAAACATAGACGCTCACACTTATAAAACCGTCTATGATAATTACAACACAGACGAAAAGATGTTCAGTTTAACCTGTTTTTGTAGTAGTGCCACTTTCAAAAACCAAAGTGTTCAAATCAGTCTTCAATTTCTCTAAGCAGAAGTCAAAAGCCAAAAGTCGATTTGCACACCCCCTTAAGCACAAGTCATTACTTTGTTGTTGTCAAAACGGAAAGCAAACATAAAGGGGCCAAAAGTTCTGAAGAAAAACAGTAGAAAATCAGAAAAGAAGATTAAGACTGAATCCACTTGGTTTCGACCTACACCAGCTACACGTGCATATCATCTGAAATAATAACTCTTCGAGAAAAAACATGGCATTAGCTAACATCACTTGAAAGGGTGGCGCCCTTTTCTTTTAGCGACTTGTTGTGGCTCGTCAATATTCTAAGAAGTTTATTTTGGACAAAAGATAAAGAGAAACTCGTGGATGTTTAACCTGTCCATGCATAATAGTTTAACCTGTCCTAGAGGAAGTACGCTGCTTTCATTGACTTTTGTCAAATTTCATTTAAAAGCAAATCCACTTGCGAAACCAAATTAAAATACAAGCAAACGTACAACAGGGGGAAAATATATACTCATCAACACAACAAATAAATAAGAAATTAGAAATGCAAGGGGGGGGGGGGGATGGACTATTGGTTTGTATGTAACTGCATAAATTTCGGCAAACACAAACCAGCGTAGGATAACTTGATAACTTAAATATCCTCTGTTCTATCCAATCGACTGATACCTGATGACTAGAGGGAGCTTTGTTCTTGAATCTGGAACCATTGGACCAAGATGGCATGGAATGTGTTGTAACGCCCCCAATTTTTGGGACCAGGGATGCCGTACCACCCGCAACCGCCCAGGAGTTCAGTTGCGGATCACAGAAGCATCACGCCTGCTTGTAAGCCATTTAAAAAGAGTTAATTTGATTAAAGTAAGACCTAATGGCCAGCTTTAACGGCAATAAGGGCATTCAAGCCCAAAACTTAACTTACATACAGAAGAGCCGAAGAAAACTCCACAGGAACGCTTGAGTGCGGTCGTAACCCTAATGCGGAATATTGAATTGCTTCCTTTTCCTTCTGGTATCTGTTGGGGGAAAATTATGCAAGCCTGAGTACTCCGACCCCGTACTCAGCAAATCACATGTGGAAAATGCTATATAACTATATGCCCGGATTCTCAAGGGAAGGGAGTATAGTGTTTTATTAAGAGGTGGATGCAATTTTATTTGCAAACGAATAAACTTTTAACACAACTGCTCCTTAAGATTATGGTTTTTCTGTTATCAGATAAAATCTCATCATTACTCAATTTAACAACCTCAGAAACACTACTTATGCCTCGTTGTTGGAATCACCCAATTAACACAGCTTCATTAACCGGAAGCACGACGTATTCGAATACCATTTATTTCACTCTGCAGAGCTGCCCTGCTTTACCCACAAGATTTCTTAATTCCACGTCTGACATTAAGAAAACATGGTTTTTCGCTGCTCAATTCTTTATATAGCCTCTACCTAGTAGACTTCCTCAATAAGCCCAGGCCACTCCTGACTTACACCAATAAGCTCAGGATACCTCTGACTTATCTCAGCCTACTATTGTGCGGCTCACATAACACATGATCGAGGTTCAGATCGATCGGTCAGATTATTCAAATAAAATAACCAACTTCCATACGGCCCTACTCAGCCCCTTCCGTATGGACTCGCACAGTGCCTCCAGACTGCGTCTGTAGAGGTTCAATCGAACTTGAGCAGCTACTAGACCAGGGTTGACGTATCAACACTTGTGGTTGGGCGATCCCTGTGTCTCTTACTTAGCACAAGGTTCTTGTCCTTATCTTTTTCCTGAGGTCCGCAGCCTCAGGCTCAGGGTAAAGCGGTGGACGAAATCCTCCACGGACCTCCACACCATTTTTACCCTAACTTGCACACCAGCACGGGTAAAGCGGTGGACGAAGTCCTCCACGGACCTCCACACCCTTTTTACCCTAACTTGCACACCAGCATCACCGGCCTAGGGTACGGTGTCCCATACCACCCTACCCTCTCCGGGTTTTTCAATTCTACCGGCCAACGGCCAGAGTCACTTAGTAGTGCAACATGTTGAATGAAATGATATTGTATACATTTACATCATATGTTAATTCTTACTAAGGTTGTCAAGGTGAATATGGCCATCAAGGTAAACAGGGCTATTTATCAGTGGTAGGATTATCTAGATAGCATGCCATTCTAAATCTTTGTTTTAAGCAATTATCAGTTCGCAACTATCAATAATGAAAATACATTAAATACATAATGTAATTTAATGGGATTCAATATGATCAAAAACATGTGACTTGCCTTGCAGACTTATGATTTCGACCACTTCGTATTCTTCGATTTCTAGGCCTTGATCTTGATCTGAAGCTTCGTCTTGAATCAGCTGATCCTTGACGTCACGTGCTAGCGCAAAGCAAAGAAATTAATTTAATTCCACACTCGACGAAAATGAGCTAGGAATAAAGAAATGGAAATAACAAAATAAATTCAATTAAAATTTAAATAAAATAGGTTTGGGATTTTTGGAGGCTTGGCATGAATATTTGGAGCTAAGAAATGGATTGGCGGGCTCGAAACGGATCCGGGGAGTATAAACACGTATTTTTGAACTTGGGTCAAGTACTATTCATTGGACTCGGTCGGTTACTATTCCTCGGGTTCGGCGATGCGGTTCGGCGCGACCAGCTCGGCCTGGCCCGGTCAGGCGCGCCTGGTGCGGGCGGAGGCGGCTTGGCTCAGCCAGCTCGGGCGGGCCGGGTCGGAGGAACAGTGCCGAACGGCACTGTTCTTCTTCCTCCTCAGGCGAGCGCGCGCGCAGGGAACAGGGGAGTGTGGCGGCGGCTGGCGGCGGCGCTCCGGTGACTTGCGACACAAACCAAGGGTATGGTTGGGTTCGTGGCAGTGATAAGAGTCCATTTTTGGCGGTTGGAGGGCTGGCGGAGGTGGCATTTGCCGGCGGCGAGGACTTTTCTCCCACGGCCGTTTTTGAAATTGCAGGTGGAGGGGAGGCTCCTGGGGAGATTGGGTCGGTGTTTAAGCATCATTGGGGATAGTGGAGGCTAGTGGAGGTGGTGGTTTAGGCTAGGGTGGCCGGAGTTATGCTGGCCACGTTGACTGGTTTTGGAGGTGGGGCGGCTCACGGCGCCGGGGGAGATGGGTGACCGAGAGGCTAAGGCGGCGGGCGGGGTAGGTTCCTAGGGGCTTAGAGAAGCTACCAGTGAAAGTAATTGGGGAATGGTCGGCCGGAGAATTGGAATTGAGTTAGGGCACGGGATTGGGGAATTCAGCCAGTACCGGCAATGGAGGGGGCAAGAGGCGAAGTCGGTGGGTGGGGAGCTTCACTGGTGTGCAAGGGGGAGGTCGGAAGGGTCCCTTGGCTTTTAGAGAGGCTCGAAAGAGGTTGGCACTGAGGGCGGGGCAGAGAGCGCGCAGAGAGGGCAAGAGCAGCTGGCCGGGCAGCAATTAAGCGTTCGGCCGGGGCAGGGGAGGCGTGGCACAGCTCGTGCACGTGCTGGCGGATGCGCAGGCGCGAGAAGGAGCCAGAAGGAGGCGCGGTGGCAGAAGGGCGCAGGCGGCGGGGATATTTTCGGCGGAGGAACAGTGCCGCGCAAAAACAGGTGGAGGTGAGGAGATTTGCTTTAAGATTAGTGCGGGATTAGGATGATAAATCTGGAGATTAGGCTTAGGAATTGGAATTTGCAATGAAATTTGAAAATTCAATCAAACTTCAAATTTTTGAAAAATTCAGGTCATTACATGTGTGCCCAATACAATACATTCTTACCAAACTATACCATCAAGGCAACTTGTCTTAAAGAGAGAATACAAACAATGTGCATGGACAAAACGCATCACACATATACTGTTAGTAAATTAACTTCCACATTTTTTCTACAAACTTTCTAAAGTTATAAAGCAGAGAATGGAAGTAAAGGTTTCTACAGGGTCAATGCATCCAACATCAAGACCGTGCGTGCAGCTTAAGTTATTAACTAGGATTGTACCCGCAATGTAGTGGGGGTAATCCTATTCTCTATTTGCAATTTAGTGTTGGGAAAATTCATATTATCAACTTTTACTGTTCTATAGAAATATATAGATGCTTCTAGATGTATGTTGTATATGTATGCTCTATTGAGCGTTCCTTTTTGGTGGATTTGTGTTCGGTGGATTGGAATCGGACGACAACGGGCTAATAATACTCTTTTATTATTCGTTTTGCACCGAACTTCAATAGAGAGAAAGATTTGCTGGTATGAAATTCTATCTTTCTTCTTCAAACAACGTACCTCGAGGGGAAAAGAAAGAAACTATGCTTTATTTGCTAGCTGTACTAGAGTGGTTCATAATTTTAGGTTTTATAGGAATATAAAATCAAATATGGTTTTGGAGAGTTGATATAACAAAATTACAATCTAGGGTTAACTCAATAAAAAATACACTACTAGTGGAGTTTAATCGCACAAAATCAAATAATATAGGGGTACATGCGTCGTTCAATCTTAACCATTGAACAACTTGAACACCGTGGAACCATATAAAAGTAGATTGGACTAACGTTCGATTGGAAATTACTAAAAAAAGTAATTAGTGTTTATATGAGATGCAGTTGATTAGCCAGTTTGACATAGCACTCAAGGATTATGGACGATGAAAATAAAAGCACTTGTAGAGTTTGCTCTCCGAAATGACGAAAAGATATTTTACTTCTACTGGGCCCTCGTTTTGCAGCTTAGTTAGTGCCAAGTGACGTACACCTCAGCCAAGCCGAAAAAGAAAAAGAAAGTTTATTTGGCTCTGGAGAAAGTGAAACAAAGTGATAGTCAATAGCGACGAAGGTAATCCTAGCTCCGATTCAAAGGTAGGATGACGTGGACCGTTACCAAGACTGTAATATGTAACTCTTACGAAACCTATTTGATTATGTTGATAGGTATACACCGAAACTACTGCTGATGGATTTTGACTATAAATAAATAAACATATGTAAAAGGAGAGTTTGGTGTGATATTAATAAAGACTTCAATTCCCTGGTGTTCTCTCCCTATTATTTTTTTTATCAATTTTCTATTGATCGGTTGTGTAGATTACATTGGAGGTAATTGTTATTATTTCTTAACACTATCAGTACGATTGCTTTACAAAGTACGGTACGTCGCTCCATATGTGTTTTCAATTAGACCAATTTGTTTTGTTGATACTTATCACATACTGATCCATGATCAGTGCATGTACATGTATGACGAACAAATTGGCACTGATCATACACGAGCCGCACCGGAGAACACAAAGGAATTTTTGTCATCATTGATCTGCACTGCATCGCAAACCGACCGGCAGCAAGCAACTAATCTAATACAAGCAATCCTGTGAGTTCGTTCCTAGATCCTTGTTCAATCTCTTCTTGCACTAGCGCATCATCTTCTTTGGTTCAGTAGATGGAAAACTGAATAAATTTGTTCTAGTGCCCGCAGTTGCGCTCGGCCGCCTCCACGCCCGAAGCCACAGCCGCTGAGCCCACCGGGAGCAGCCGCCACCTCCACGCCCGAAGCCGACTGCCGCCGAGCTCGCCAGGAGCGACCACCGCCTTTCACGCCCGAGACGCCGCCACTAAGGGGGGAACCCTAGTTCGCCCGAGGAGCTGGCCGGGAGACGCGGCCTAGGCCAAATGAAGGAAAACGGCTTCCCTGTCCCCGCGCGCTGTGTTCCCCTCCGTCGTGTTCCCTCGATCTGGACCGCTCGCTATTGATCCAACGGCCCACCAGCACAAGTTTTTATATTTTCATCATTTGCCCATTTTCATCTGAAATTTAAAAATAAAAATAGGTTAATCCATCATAAATAATTAAAAATAAAGAAAAAATATTTTTCTATATTTTTTTAATTATTTACGATGGATTAACCTATTTTTATTTTTAAATTTCAGGTGAAAATGGGCAAATGGTGAAAATATAAAAACTTGCGCCGGTGGATCATTGGATCAATAGCGAGCGGTCCAGATCGAGGGAACACGGAGGGGAACACAGCGCCGCAGTGCCGCACATCTAGGTACTCCCAATAAGGTAAGTCCCAAAATATTGATCTATTCTTCCAGGTGTTCTTCTCATGAGCCCTCAATTTACGTCCCTTTCCGAGGACAACATCTAAATCCTTAACCATATCATAAACCTCGCGTCCCCTTAAATGCTTTGGAGTTGAACCGTCTTCCTTCTCTCCATCAAATTGTTTCTTCATCTTGCGGTATGGGTGAGCCCTCCGAAGGAACCGGCGGTGACGCATGTAGACGGTTTTGCGTGAGTGTCTCAGCCACACACTCTCGGTACCATCTAAACAGTGAGTACAAGCTTTGGAACCTTTTATACTATGGCCCGATAGGTTACCAAGGGCAGGATAATCATTTATGGTGCAGAACAATAAGGAGCGCAGAGTGAAGTTCTCTCGTTTGTATGCATCCCATACCTGTACCCCTTCGTTCCACAGTACTTTTAGATCTTCCACCAACGGTGCTAGGAACACATCGATATCATTCCCAGGTTGTTTTGGCCCTTGGATAAGTATCGACAGCAAAATGTACTTTCGCTTCATACACAACCAAGGAGGAAGGTTATAGATGCAGAGAGTCACGGGCCATGTGCTATGTCGGCTGCTCATGCTACTGAATGGATTCATTCCATCTGTACTTAGTCCAAACCTTATATTCCTTGGTTCTGCACCGAACTCTGCAAAACTCCTATCGATGTTTCTCCACTGCGCGGAATCAGCAAGGTGTCTTAGCATTCCATCCTTCTTGCGCTCCTCCGAGTGCCAACGCAGCAGTTTTGCCTCCTTGGATTTGCATAAAACCTTTTCAAACGGGGAATTATAGGAAAATACCATGTCACCTTAGCAGGAGGTCCTTTCTTCGCCTCTGTTCCCTCGCCATCATCTGATTGATTGTTACGTTTGTATCGGGATGTGTTGCACACCGGACATACATGCATGTTTGCATACTCTTTACGGTAGAGGATACAGTCGTTCGGGCATGCATGTATTCTTTCTACTTCCATTCCCAACGGACAAAGAACCTTCTTGGCTTTATACGTGGTTTTAGGCAACTCATTTCCCTCCGGAAGCATGTCCGCTAAAAGACCTAGCAGCGCCGTGAAACTCTTGTCGGACCAACCGTTGCTTGCCTTCAATTTCAACAGTTCAAGCACGCCCGACAACCTCGTGTACTTGCAGCCCGTGTACAAAGGTTTCTCTGAGTCCTCCATCAAGCCACGGAATTTAACATACTCTCTCTCATCATAGTTCTCTTCTACATCGCGAAGCATCTGATCCAGATTATCATCGTGCAACCTATCCGAATCCGAGCCACAATCGACATCAGCCGGCGGCATGTCATTCACTTCACCTGCGATGTCATCCGGGGGCATATCATTCACTTCACCGGCGATGTCATCCGACGGCATATGATCATTCACTTCGCCATGACTGGTCCAACACGTATAATCCTTTTTGAAACCCCTCCGAATCAAGTGCGCTTCAATTTGCCCTCGGTTCTTAAACATCTTCAAATTCTCGCAGTCAGTGCATGGACAGCACATATATTCCACCCCCTTATTCAACATATCCTCCTCGGCGGCTCTTATAAAAGCAGAAACACCATTAATGTACTCTTCACTCACACGGCTCGCGGCATACATCCAACTTCGGTCCTACGTTACGTACATATATAACAACTTAGTATTAAAATGTAGAATAACTAATTATAACTACATATATACCGGCCACATTTATTATATTGAGACTTAATTTCCTACCTCAATTCATATTACAAACACAATAGCTATTATATAACCAACAATTTTGCAAATTAATTAACCATCTTCAATAACCACTCATGGATTACTTACACCTAAATTGTAATGCAATTAAAAATAAATAAATTTCATTACTAACCATATCTACAGCAACCAGGAAAGTCTGAATCTTAATTCAAAGCTCAATCTCTGCCTCTTCCCACCAAATTAACTGGCCTGAAATCGCTCTAGCTTCCTCCCGAGTGAAAAAGTGCGCAGCAGTAGCTAGATCTGGATCGAAATGAAGACGATGCGGTCTGAGCAGCGCAATAAATGCCGTAGTCATTATCACAGACGGTTTTTAACTAAAAACCGTTCGATGCCAGAACGCTTCGTGTTTCGATCGTCTAATTAACGTCTCTCGATCATTATACGAAGCGTCTATATCATTAATGTTTGGGTATACGAACCGTTTGTGCTAAAGGTTAAATATGCGCTCCTAATCCAGGTCTCTTCTACGTACGTACAATACAATATACAATACAACATGGCTTCTACTACTGTTCTTGTGATCATCTCCTTCCTCTCATCTGTTCATCACGAATTGTTCGGCCGGAACCTTACACAGGCGGCCAACAATTTGCATCTGGAGCAGCTTCTCCGCACCCGCCCTGCTCTCCTTCCCCGACTTTCTTGCATCCGTCAGCTTGACCTGATCCTCCGCCGTCGACGGAGGCGTCTCGCTGCCGCTCAAGAAAGGGAAACAGCCCTCACCCTGGTTCTTCTCCACAATGTGCGCAATGCGGAAGAAGCTCTACACGCATTGCAGAGACTGATGGATAGCCTTGCCGATCAAGCAGAAACGGCAGATTCTGAGGAATCTTTTCATGCTATCCTATACGACATTATGGATGCTGCTGATCATTTGCCCAGGCTGCACGAGGAAGTGCTGAGGACAAGGGTAATCTTAACGGCGTTCGAGAATTTAGCGGCTGATCCTCCAAGTTCCCAAGTTGAAGAAGAAGCTTACGAAGCCCAAAAGAATACAATCTGGGAAACTCTTTACCTGTGCGACTTTTGTAATAAATTTGCCTCTAATTGAAATTAATAAATTTGCCTTTAATTTGTGACCTCTTGTCTCAGTAGTTCTGTAGTTAAGTTATTAGAAGCAATGTGTACTTATATATTAACCTCTGATCTAGAATATGACAGACAAAGGGACATCACAGCCGGTTCTTGTGAAAAACCGTCTGTGAACATTCCCAGACGGTTCTTAACAACAACCGGCTGTGATAGTCGACACAACACAGACGGTTTTTAATAAAAATCGTCTGTGATATTCCAGTATCACAGACGGTTCAGCAGTAAGAACCGTCTGTGATACTCATTTTTCCCGCCACAAATACCACAGACGGCCTTCAAATTAAAACCGTCTGTAATAGTTTACATTACAGACGGTTTCACAAAACCGTCTGTGATTTGCCGTCTACTATTAGCCTTTCTGTAGTAGTGTTTGTAGTTTATGAGGTATTGCCTCTGCTTTACCTTAAAGAATGACTATATGGAAGGGTCTTCTCTAAAAGGATGACCAAACTTATAAAATATTATTAGTGTTCCTGTAGGAATGTTGCTAGGATCTACTTCTATTTCTAGGACTAGAAGTCCGCACGTGAGTATTACTCTATCATGTACCATATTGTCTCTAGACTAAGTTTAGGTAACCCGTATGTTACAAATAAATAGGTGCATTCATAAGAAAGAATATGCTCATGGTAAACAATATGGAGACTAGTAGAATTCTCCTAATTATCCTTTAGCTTTATTTAGATGTCATTTTCCTACATGACTAGCATCAATAGTATAGATACAACTCCTGTCGAGCATGATCTTGCTTATGAAGAGCACGTCTTATCTTTTGCTTTAGGCTAAAGTTGTGCGTTAGATAATTATTTTCTTAGATACCACAAATATATTTGGTCTAAATTGTTCTGTTAAAGCCTTACCCCTGCTGAATAGTTGCTTAATAGGATACATTGCCAATAACATATTTTACCTACAGTAAAATAATTAATCATGCATGGAATAAAATTTGTAAATATTATGATTGACATTTGAAAGGAATGATATGCCTCAGCTCACCAATTCTTTATGCATTAATGCCCATATGGCAATAGAGAAATTGTCCTTCTTGAAGACACAAGAAATCTAGTCAAATGTTAAATCTCAGAATGTTCACCTTGACTAGAAAACACTATGAATCTCAAATAAGTACGGAATAACTTACATCCAAAAACTTGAAGTCTATATATAACCCCCATCTTCCATATTGCAAAGTATATGTCGGTTTTACGACAAAAAATTTACTCTTGAAGTAGTATAATAGCAATTTATTGCTAAAACACTGGATTAATTCAAAGCAAATGTTAGAGCAGTCACTCTCACTCAGAATTTTATGGTTGGCATGAAAAGGGGGAGGAATTTGGGCATATGAGGAATATTAAAACCTTCGAGGCATACAAAAATATTGAAAATAAGAGTAATGACAAGTATAGTGACGTACCCTAGGTCAAATCTAAAAGCAAATAAGCTTAAAGATATAAATAATCTAGTTTATTAGAGAGAAAATTAAAACTATTAACCACATTGTTGGCAAATGAAAATCATTGCAATATTCGAAGGGTAATTGATTTGACCCTAGTAATATGTTAGCCATCGGTTACACAAACTACTCTAGTAACTATCCCGATCGCCGTTGGGACACCCCAGCTATTGGAAACCGGTAAGGGCCAGTTACACTGTGTTCCCCCCTACTTTTCTCCTTTAAAGTATGCATTAACAACCTCTCTTGTGTACCCACAGTCACCGAAATCCCTATGTGGCTACCACAAATAGATCCAGGAGTGGAACGTCAAAAGGTCCTGTGTGATCCAGGAGGAGGAGCGCCGCAAGGATAAGCAAACCGAGCGTATACATGGGAGACGAAAGCTCATCTCGAGGCGTGCACGTGCAGGGAGCGCGAGGCTCGCGAGAGGGAGAGCGAGGAAAAGAAGGAAATGGCGGCCAACGCAAAAGAGGCCGCCGAGGAGTTCAACGCCGAGCTCGCAAGGAAGGGAAAAATGGCCCCGGTCCACGCAGTAGGTTGAGCCATCCCGCACTAACTACTCTTCCGAATGTCAAATTTAATTCCATTCCAAAAAGGTGCATATGTATCGTAGGAGTAGTTCGGTTTGTTGCACCGTACATGATGATCTTTATTATACATGTAATCAAACCCTACGAGCCGTGTTACTCCCAACTGTACTATGAAGTCTGTTTTAATTCAGACAAGCATATTTCCTCATCTTTTTGCATTCAATTATACCTGTAGCAAGTCATCCAACAATATTAACAAACCAGTTCTCCTCCTTGTATGAATTCCCGGTTACATCATAATATCACTTACCTTCGTACTTACCGATCGTTGTTATTTCAATTATTCTTTAAAAAATTTCATGAAATTTCTTGCACTACAACAACATACAACGATCGTAAACTCTTATTGCGAATCCAACAGATTATCTACCATTCATAATCTATGAAAATCACAAATGGATTAACCCACACTACCTCTAGGAATGGCTTGTTTGCAGTCACTGCACAGCCGAGCGATTGCACTTGTAGTCGTCCAGCCGTTGGGCGACAGGCTGCAGCCGCCGAAACATTGGGCGACTGGAACTTGTCGCATAACAGCCCACAAACAGCTTATGTGTCGCACGATCATTGGGCGATAAGTTCCTGTCATCGGAGTCGCGCCGCCCCGCCGAGGCGATGCCTACAAGGCGGGCGGCGAGGCGCTGCTCCGAAGTCGGGTCGTCCTGCCGAGGTAGTGCCTACAAGGCAGATGACGAAGTCCTGCATCGGAGTTGCGCCGCCCCACCGAGGCGAGGCTTACAAGGCGAGTGGCGAAGCCACGCCACCCCGCCGAGGCGATGCCTACAAGGCGGGCGACGAGGTGCTGCTCCGAAGCCGGGTTGTCCTGCCGAGGTAGTGCCTACAAGGCGGACGATGAAGTCTTGCGAAGGAGTCGCGCCACCCCGCCGAGGCGATGCCTACAAGGCGGGCGGCGAGGCACTGCTCCGAAGTCGGGTCGTCTTGCCAAGGCAGTGCCTACAAGGCGAATGATGAAACTCCATGCCCGCCCTCCGCGGGCGCGAGTGGCGTAGGCCGAGGGCGCTACACACGTGGAGGTAGGGAGGCGTAGGTGCCGTTCCCCTACCTTCGAAAACCCGTGCCCGCGGAGGGCGGGCGCGAGCGGCGTAGGCCAAGGGCGCTACGCACGCGGAGGAAGGGAGGCGTAGGCGTCATTCCCCTACCTTCAAAAACTCGCGCCTGTAGAGGGCGGGCGCGAGCGGTGTAGGCGAGGGTGCTACGCACGCGAAGGGAGGGAGGTGTAGGCGTCGTTCCCCTACCTTCAAAAACTTGGGCCCGCGGATGGCGGCACGAGCCGTGTAGGCCGAGGGCGCTACGCACGCGGAGGCAGGGAGGCGTAGGCGCCGTTCCCCTACCTTCAAAAACCAGGGCCCGCGGAGGGTGGGCGCGAGCAGCGTAGGCTGAGGGCGCTACGCACGCGGATGCAGGGAGGCGTAGGCGTCGTTCCCCTACCTTCGAAAACCCGTGCCCGCGGAGGGCGGGCGCGAGCGGCGTATGCCGAGGGCGCTACGCAAGCGGAGGAAGGGAGGCACAGGCGCCGTTCCCCTACCTTCAAAAACTCGCGCCCACGGAGGGCGGACGGAAGTGGCATAGGCCGAGGGCGTTACGCACGCGAAGGCAGGAAGGCGTAGGCGCCGTTCACCTACCTTCAAAAACTCGCGCCCGCAGAGGGCGGGCGCGAGCAGCATAGGCCGAGGGCGCTACGCACGCGGAGGCTGGGAGGCATAGGCGCCGTTCCCCTGCCTTCAAAAACTTGGGCCTGCGGAGGGCAGACGCGAGCGACGTAAGCCGTGGGTGCTACGCACACGGAGGCAGGGAGGCGTAGGCGCCATTCCCCTACCTTCAAAAACTCGTGCCCACGGAGGGCGGGACCGAGCGGCGTAGGCCGAGGGCGCTACGCACACGGAGGCAGTGACCGAGTAAGCTCCGAAGCAACCTTCGATGGCGCAAAGGCAACCGTGGGAGACTTCGATGACTTAGAGCCACGACCTCGCCTGAGCGGAGTTCTTGGTCGAGGTGTACCATCTTCTGCGCGGAGTTGATACTTCGCCTGCGCGGAGTCCTTGGTCGAGGTGTACCATCTTTTGCGCAGAGTTAATACTTCGCCTGCGCGGAGTCCACGCTTCATCTACCTCGAGTGCATGCCTAGACACTAAGTCACGAAGCCGGCTGAAGACTTCGTGCATGCATGCATGTATAAGATGGGACTGTGTGTGCATGAATGGACATATGGATGGATGCGTGAATGGATGCACTAGTGTTCCCTCATGCGTGCATGCTTGCGTGTGCTTCGTCATGGAGGACGGCAAAGACTCCCTGGAGCCGACGCGGAGTGTCGTTGGCAGGCCGACGAAGTCATCGCGGGGTTGATGAATACCAGCGAAGTTGGACACGGAGTTAAGTAAAGGCTGGTGGAGTTGTGCTGGAGGCCACGGACGGGGCCGACGGAGCTGGATGCATGCGGCGGAAAGCTGGCGAAGCTGGGCGAGGTCCCCCCCCCGCGGTGGGTATCTCCGGCGCCTTTTCATGTTTCTTGCGCGGTCCATAGTGCGAAGCCTAGCTCGGCGCTGACTCGGCGCAGCCTGCAGCGCAGAGGCTCGGCGTGAAGACCACGGAGCGAAGGCTCACCCTTCAAGCCGGTCCATCCATGCAAATATGCATGTGTGACCCCTAAACACACGCACACTCATGCATGACAAAAAGGATCTCCCCATGCATGCATGCAAGCATGCAAGCACCCTCGTCAACAGCTTTTGCCGCCAAAAGACGCACACATAAACGATGCGATGAGGTCGACCGAGCGGAAACCAATCATGGCCGGACTTCGTCGGTGCAGAACTTCGTCTGCACAGAGAGCGGCCACTTCGCGCCATATAGCATCAAGCCCGCCGTCGAGACATATGGCTTCAGCTTCTGGCTTCAGCTTATTTTTGCACTATTCATAAATTTCATCTTTTTCTGAACTTTTGACTTTTTTTTTAGTTTTTTACCGGTTCTTTTTTTCCTCATATTTGTTTACATTATACGTGATGGGCTAATATGTTTCTATTTTTAAATTTTTTTAAATTTAATTATGGTAAATAAGCCTCTGTCAGCTATAGTGCTTTTTTCAGCCAGCTACAGTGTTTTCAGCCATAAGTCATGAGGCTTTCAGCCGAACCGATCACCACCTCAGCTCGGCGAAGAACGTCTCGCCGTTGACGACGACGTCGAAGACTCTCCAGCTGAGCGGGCTCGGCGTCCGCTTATCTTGAAAGTAGTGGCAGGTAGTAGCTCGCGGCGGGGAGCGGCGTCGGCAGCAACTGTAGCTCCAAGCTCTTGCCGCGGCTGGCCGTTACGCCCCACCGGAACACACCACGCTCACCAGGCTCTCCACCATCGGGCTCCTCCCTTCGGTGTATGGCTTCCAGTACCGGTTGAAACGATCGCCTGGATGGCTGACGATCGGGAAACACCAGAGCGAGGAGAGCATCGACATCATGCCCCAGGACAGGAGGTTAGAGACGTTGCCGACGCTGATGAACCGGCCGTCCGGAACCCCTGTCACATTCCCCACCACGTTCTCGGACTTCGCGCCGCAATGGTGTAGTCGTAGACGTACACGCTCGCCTGTGCGCCGGGCCGCATCAGCGTGCCAGGCTTGTTCATAACGTGCTTGATCTGCGTGGTCACGTAGTCCGGAGCGAAGGCGGGGAAGGCTCGACGCGAAGACCACGACGGTGCGGAGAGACGCATCGGAGGCCGTGGCGTGGAGGCGACCTCGGCTCGTCTATCACCAGCATGCCAGGAACCAAGACGGAGAGAGAGAGAGAAAAAGCTCACGCATGGATGGATACTTAGATGTATAACTTGAATGCATGCATGAGTGGTACGTGAATGGATAACGTGCATGCATGGATGAATCGTGCACGGTTGAATGGATACGGGACTCCGTCTGGCCTCGGTCCGTCGTCGTGTGCAGTCACCGGACCCCCACCGGCTCCGCGCCCGTCTCCGCGCGACTCCACACGACCATGCAGTGTCGCCTGGCGCCCGCCGGCTTTGCGCCCCACACCTCCGCAGACTTCACAATGGGCTGCGTGGATGAAGTTTGCGGCTAGATATGTGAGTGCGTGCATGGGCGTCCCAGCACGCGGTCGATGCCGTGGAGGCTGGCTTGCCAAAGGTACAGCCCGACTTCGACGCGGAGTCCACGGTTGTGCGGAGACGAGCCGGTGCGGCACGACGGCAACATAGAAATACGCGATTCGATTAGATCTACTCAATACTGCATCTGGGCGATTCAACTAGATCTATTCAATACTGCATCTACAAAACAAAGCGAAGTATACAGATAAAGCCCATACACCCCTATAGTCAGGATGGTTAAATTTTTAGCAAGCAAATTACTTATTTGTCTTTGATGGCCCGCAAGATGATACAGACGCCACGAATGAAGCAGCATGCTCCCAGGAGCAGAAAAGACCCACATATCCGCTGCTTTTTGTTGAATGTTGGAGAAATATCTTCCATACATAACTTCTAGTCGTCCTCACGGACGGCGCCAACTGTTGTGGCTACAGGCCAAACAGTAAAGAAGGGGACTCGTACAAGAGGAAGAGGAGAGCCAGATCTATGAGAGAGTTGATAAGAATGAGAGGATCCCCCTCCTCCTGCCCCTCCTAGGGGTTTATATACATGAGTGGGGTAGAATGAGAAATCCCCATTCTATCCCTTAGTATTTACAAAGGATGAGGGTATATTAGTATATTTATATTGGTATATTCCTCTACACTATCGGGCCTATTACATATTAGGCCAGTTGCAAGGCCCAGTCACGAGGGGTTGGGCCACCACCACAACAGCAGCCATTAAGTCTCCCTTATCGTTTCCCAGCAAGTGCAGTAGAAAAAGCCATTGAAACCATCTAGGCCTGGTGCTTTGTCCGATGGCATAGCCAAGATTGCGGAGTGTACTTCTTGCTCAGAGAGGGGTTCAGCTAGACTTTGCACGTCTACCGTTGGCAGTTGTAAGGTCTCACGGTTGAAGGAGGTGGTTCTGGGTGATTTATGACCAAAAATTTTGTGAAAGTGATTGAACAGGAGTTCAGCTTTATCATCATGTGAGATGGCCCAGCCTTGGGGTGACGAGAGGCGCTAGATGAAGTTCTTTCGTTTGCGAGAGTTTACTCGAATATGAAAAAACTTAGTGTTGGCATCGCCCTCTCGAAGCCAATTTATTCGCGATGTCTATTTCTTCCTAGCTTTCTCAATTACAGCCAGGCCTATTACTCATTGCTCTAGACGGGCACAGAGATTTGCCTCTTCCAAGGTGAGAAGGCGGTTTTCTTGAGGAATGTCAAAACGCAAGATAAGCTCATGTGCCATAAGCAACTGTAGCTTTACATGTCGAAAAGAGGATTTGCTCCATGTTTTTAACCTTCTTGTGGTAGTCTGTAGTTTTATGTTCAATTCGGTGATGGGGTCAGAACTTGAGGTGTGTTTCGCCCAAGCCTGCTGGACCACCTCGTGAAACCATGGCATTCGTGTGTAGAAATTTTCGAAGCGGAACACTTTTGGTTTTTGCGGAGAAGGGGCATTTGACAAGAGGAGGGGCAGTGGTCCGAAAGTGAAGAGGACAGAGCTTGCAGGATGTGGCTATTGAAAGTAGTGTTCCAATCATTGTTGCAGAAGCACCTATCCAATTTTACAAGAGTCAAGTTTTCCCCTTCATTATGCCAAGTGGATTTTCAATTTTGTAGGAAAATTTCTTGAAGTTCACAGTTGTTTATTGCATTACGGAACTTGTCCATGAGTTGACGATTGAGGTTCCCATTCTTTTTGTCTTCCGCTTTATAAATGAGGTTGAAGTCCCCCATGATGAGCATTTGGTGCCGTCCAACGACCTTGCTTGTTGTAGTTCTAAAAGAAACCTCTCTTTGTCCGTATGTGTAGAGGGACCGTAAACCATAGTAAGCACAAAAGAGGTGGAGCACTGCTTTAGTTGAACATCTACTGTAGGATAGAAATCCTGATGGCAGGGGATGGAGATGGTAACAAGATTTCCATTCAAAAGGATTAGAATGCCTCCGCATGTATTAGTGGTAGGCAAGGACGAGAAAACAGAAAAAGCATTTCCTCCCAAGGAGCTGACTGTCGATTTGTCTACAAAACTAAGTTTTGTTTCTTGAAGGCATGCAATGTGGCAAAGATTTGCTAGGATTATCTCTCTGACCATGGCACGGTGCATGGGGGAGTTGAGTCCCCGAACATTCCAACAGAGGGTTGCAAGGTTGGGTTCACCCATCACAACAAAGAGCTCTGGGCCACACAACAAGTGTAAAGGGGAGACAATGTAGGACAGCAAGCATCAGGCGTTCAATAGTAGACTCTAGGGGTGTGTTTGGTTGCCTGCATCTCCTTCATCCTGGATGGGTGGATCCGTATAATCTGAGAAAGAGCCTGTTTGGTTGCCTGTATGAGCGGATACAGCCTGTATGAGCGGATGCAAAAATACACCCTCATCCTGGATGGGTGGATACGCTCAAAATGAGCTTCACTAGCCATCCTGGATGAGTGGATGCAGTGTATCTTATGCGGTCCCACGTGTCAGCCTCTCAGGTTTGGTAGACTGTATCCGCTCATACAGGCAACCAAACAGCATCTCAGTTTTTTTGTATCCGCTCATGCAGCCTCACCAAACATCTTCTTTTTCTGAAATACGATTCCACTCAGCCTGCATCCACTCAGCCAGGATATACGATACAACCTCCATCCACGAACCAAACACACCCTAGGTTGCCCCAACAGATAGTACCAGACCAGTTTGACAAAAGGGTCTTGATACGTAGAAGATAGAACAGCGGTGACTTAGCCCGTGTAGCAAACACCAGGAAGGGATTAGGCATAGACATAAGGGGGGTACAGCAAGCAGCTTAGGAGACTTCTTGTAGGGGCAATGGATGTGGCCGCTACACAACTGGCAGGTCATAATGGAACTCCAGATTCTCTGCCATGCACTGCACCAGCAAGGCGCCATCGATCTTATCGGCCAGGTCGGTGTTGAGGTGGAAAAGCGATGTTAGAACTTGAATGGCCTCCAAAGGCAGCGGCCCATTGAACATGTCGAGGTATTGGGAGAGCGCCTGGTCCATCAAAGCCTTCTGGTTCTCGATAATCCCCATCTTGCAGACCAGGATCTGCTAGGTGCGCCTTAACATCGGCACCTTGCATTTTTTTATGCCAATCTTGCACTTCAACGAGGTGCAAGGCCTGCAGATTGCTCATGGGTGGCTAGCGGGTTATTTGGTTGTGGCACAGGCAGGAGAGGTGGCATGGTCGGCATGAACAGATTGGCGAACCGGCCATTCTCATTAGTTCTAACTACAGAGTTGGCGGTGATGTTGTTGATGCAGTTGTGGGCAGCCTCTAGTGGTTGTAGGGGGTCAAAGGATTCTTCATCCAGATGCGGTTCGACAGTGGGAGCAGTGACGTCTTGTGCATTCACCGACTGGGCTGAGGCAGCAGCAAACTCTGGTAGCGGTGAGGAGGAACCCATGATAGGCGCCCTATGAGGTAACATGTCGGCGTCTTTGGCAAGCAGGGGGCCAGCATCTTCAGTCGGCGACCCAGGAGCAACAGAGCTAACATCTTCTGTGAAATTGATACAGCAGGACGCTGGCACTGTAGGCGGGGGTGAAAGCTGGGTGGTTTCAGACTTTCAGTAGCCTCAGCGAGCAGCGATGACTGAGATGTCACTGTTGGGGAATGCGCCAACCATCGACGTCGATCCATCCGTATGCCTTGTCTAACCACGCTCTGATCTAAAAGCAGAATATTCTTATGAATATTCCTTCGACGTCGATCCCTCCTTTATATCCTTTCCCAGTGAAGTTACCCCGTCACTTCACTTCCACTTAAAAAATTCGTTTGACTCCGTCTCTATCCTGCAACTCACTACATACCCTTAATCATAAGCAAATCATACATAAACCCAATTAAACTTATTTGGACTTTTGCAGGATTTGTTGAATTTGTCAATCGATAGTCGTGTAATTAGTCACTGGAGCCACGAAGGGACGACAAGTTCGAGCAGGATCAAGACTTGGAAAGAGACGATGATCAATAATCCAAATAATCGACTGAGAAGGCTTTGAGTAAGATCAAGGCCATGGTAAATCAAGCAAGGCAAGTCATCATTTTGATCATATTGATCCTACATTTTCTACAAAATTATGTTCCTTTAAATTATCAAATTGCATGCTTACTTTATTATACGAATGTATGTCAAAGCTTAAGTTAGTTACATGCGTATTTGATGTTTTAAATACTACTATGCCTTTCCTTGACAGTTGAATCACCTAACCATTGTCACCCTAGATGTTAATGATAACTTTACTAGCTATAGGTCATATTAAAATGCCATGCTAGTCTTGTCAAGTCCAGGGCACTAGTGGCCCTGATCATCAATCTTTAAATATGACAATTGGTTTTGGGACAGTCACGGGATGTAAGTGACTGGTATTTTGTGATAACTTAATTTGTGCTTCTCAAAATCCTAAAACAAAACTTGCTATATCTGTCTGGACGGATGGTAAGAGTGATGCGTGTGGATGTAACATAAGGTCTGTGGGTTGTGGAATGTACCACCCTGGACAAATTAAGGACTTAATCCTGTGATGACTCCTCTGTGTACAACTGTGCAACCACAAGCTAGCAAAATGTAGACTTGGCTGAATAATTTACTAGATCCTCTAGTCATCTCACGGAAGATGGGTGTAGGTGGGTGTTGGACCGAAATGGCGACAGAGGGGGGGTGAATGTCGGTCAAATAAAAACTTGCCCCCCAAAATACTCACTCGAGACTCTCACCCAATAGCTAAGCAAGCTATGTTCAAGACCTTTGGAACAACAAATATGCAATAGAGAGATCAAGCCACACGGGAAGCCATAGAAAGTATCCCCATGCTCTCTTCTCTCCCAAGGCTACAAAAGCTATGAAGAGTAGAGACTTGCACTTTCTGGAATCTCAAAAATACTAGATGAGAAGACAAGACAATGAACAATCAAGAAGAAAACCTTCAATTAGCAAAGGAAAGGAAATAGCAACAAACCCTAAGCGAAACTGCAGAGAATCCTCAGGCCGGTTTGACCGCCGAGTGGCTGCCGGTCTGACCGGTCTGGACATGCCAGTCTGACCAGTGTCTTGCGGCCGGTCAGACCGCCAATTTGCTTCAAATCTGACCGCCCCCTGTTTTTAGTCAGCCCGAGAGCACTTCTGAAGATTCTAAAAATTGGGTATAGTTTCAGATCTTCGAAGAACACAGAGCAAGATGGTTTTCTTTCATTCTTTTTAACCCAAAGCACTACAATAACATGCCAAATAGGAAGAGGCCTTTGGGGAACAAGGAAATCAAACAAAGGACCAAGAATTTCAGATTTTGACAAAAGTCTGAAATCTTACCCGAGCTTACCCAAAAATCAAATTACTCCCCAATCTTTGATCCTCTGGCTATGAAACTTTGCATATAGCCAATAGATAGCCTCTGGACTTTCCATGCCAAAATTCAAGCCATCTCAAAAAGGGAAACGGGATTTGCACCTAAACCCTAGAAATGCAAATGACGAACAGGGGTGGCTCAAAACTAAAATATGAAATTAAAATCAAGTTAGCTCATGGGAAATCGATCAAATGATCTTGAGGCATCCTCCCATCAAAAAGCAACCCATTTTGAGCCTTCCCAACAAGAAACAACAAGAAGCTCAAAAAGTCAAGAAATCTCTCAAAAGAAGAACGAAGAACAGAGAGGTGCACGGGAAGTAAACTTATGAAATCTCATTCATTGAAACACAGGGAATACAGAGACGTCCCGATACCACTGGACATTAGAACAAGATTTGATTACATGGATTCACTACTCAATCCTTCTCCTCACCCTCTCATCTACTCAAGAGAATCAAGAACCAAGAACACAGAGAGAGGTCACCTACAGAGCACTACGGGAGACATGTTCTGCCCAACTCACCAAACCTCACCAACTAAAGAGCAAAGGCAAAACCACCTCCTAAAGACTCTTTTGACCAATGGAAACCCTAACTCTCTCCTAAAGCCATGAGGAGGCATGCAGCCCTTCACATGTATTTATAGCCTACGGCTAACGGGTCTTTGCCCCGTTACGCCCGCTAAATCCAACGGAGCTCGCTCCCGCTTGTGCAGCCACGCGAAATTCCCGATTCGCCCCTCCTGCACCTTCCGGGTAGCTTCCGCGCTCCTTGTCGTCCACAACTCGCAACCACGTTAAATCTCCGCCGTCTTCGACACATCCGACCGTTCTGACCTCGACACCGCCTGTGTCTAGTCCGGTCACCTCGTGTCTCACCACGACTCCGCCTCGACGTCTTGCAGTCACACAGACAAGAAACATGTCAAATAGCACCGCTCGATACATGAAAGTGCAAATGGTATAAACACACCATACTTAAACAAACTGAAGTCCAAACCTGTCGAATCATCGGAATATGCATCCTAATCTCATACGACCAAGTTTGACCAAGACCGACCGAGCCCGATTGCACCATGCAACGTCAAGGTCCGAACCACCCAAACCAAACTCGACTCTCATAAACCGATGTCAATTACTCATCATACACGGGATGACCTCCACATGGTGATTCTCATAAACTTTGGAAATTTTCCTAGAGGGATGTACTCCAGCGTTGATAATGAGGTGAAAGTAACCTAATGATCAAAAGCTAGCATACGTGGATGGAACTATATAATCGGTGGATGCAACCTACACCGCTATAAATACTGCACAATTCCAAACTCGTTAAAGCATGCTTGTAAAATGCTAAGTCATAGGAATTTTAATTAAGATTATTGCAAATGTCGCTTTAAGCAAACAAAAGAACCTCAAGCCTCACTTGACAGCCTTGCATCTATTATTATCTACATTCTGTGTGGTGGCTTGCTGAGTACCGTTGTACTCATTGTTGCTCAATTACCATTATTCAGTCAAAAGAAAAAGAAGATCAAGCCCTACATTGCCTTAAGGGGATCGAAAGAGCTAGAAGATGAAGAGGCCAAGAACTAGGTCACAAGCCCCAGTTGGCTGCCTGTGGGCGAGTCCTGAGGGTCCCACTTGAGTGAAGTTTCCGCTGCAGCATTTTATTGATTTTGGCCTGATCGGCCCATGAGTAAGTTGTTACTGTCTTATCTACGCTTCTGCATAATATGTCTTTGATATACAACAAATGTAACTGTGAGCACTATCTACTGATCCAGGGAATAGTGCGGTAGAATCACAGAGGATTCCGGGTTGCTAGACCTGGGGTCCGACACCAGGTTACCTTTGGGATGGCACTAGGGTTTGCTGTCCATGCCCATAGGTCGAGGGTGCAGGCATCATCTTGGTGAAGAGATTTCTCGTCGACGTAATCCAAGGAGCACTTGTTGCCGATCACTCTGCTTCCCACCTCCTCGTTCCATGCATGCAGGGGAATGCCCTCTAGGCACAACCTAACATGGAACCTCAAAGCTGCTCTAAAAGCTTGGCGGAGAGGTTTCCATGGCCTGACTGTCATCTCCAATGCCGGTGTCATCTCACCGGAGTCATAGGAGAACACAATGCACACATGCGAACACTCGAAAATGAGCCAATTGGTGCCGCTTTTAACCGCAGCGTTTTTTCAAAATCTGCATTGCTATAAAAAGGAAAACTCTACAGACTTGGCCATGGCCACGATTGCCACGACGTGCACGCATGCCACGCTCCTGAACCAGCCACGCCATCCCATGACTAGGAAACATGACGTACGTCACAGATTCAAAACGAAAGACCAGGGGCATCTGTACATGAACAGGCATGCATTAGGCACGTACAGACGCGCTCAGAGTACTGACCAAGCTCAAGTTATTGTAGCAACCGAAACAAAACTTCTAATAGAAACCAAGAGCATGAACGGGCCAGGATTATCTAACATTTCTCCCCCTAAGACTTGCACGGTTCACCTGAGTTCGACGCCGCCGATCTTTTCGCAGTTCCTGGAACTTGACGCGTCCGAGCGACTTCGTCAAGACATTAGCAAGCTGCTCTTGAGAGCTTGTGTAGTCCAGCTTGATCCTCCCACCATCCACGCATTCACGAATATAGTGAAATTTCGTATCAATGTGTTTGCTTCTATCGTGAAGGACGGGGTTTTTACTCAATGCTAAGGCGGACATGTTGTCCATCTTCAGACTCGGTGGCTACGAACCTACTCCAGTGATGTCATTTAGCGGCCGTGCGACCCACACCGCCTGGCATGCCGCCGCCGCACCAGCGATGTATTCCGCTTCACAGGAGGAGAGCGCCACCACCCTTTGCTTCTGAGACTACCACGAGATCGGCATGTCGTTGAGGAAGTAGATGATGCTGGTGGTGCTCTTCCTATCGTCGATGTCTCCCCCCAAGTCACTGTCACTGAAGCCCACGAGATAGAGCTCCTTGTTATCACGCTTGGTGTAGACGATCCCATAGTGGATGGTGCCTGAGACATACCGTAGGAGGTGCTTCACGGCCGCCAAATGATCTTGCTTGGGGTTCTCCATGAACCTGCTCACGTAGCCGACGATGAACGCAATATCCGATCGTGTATGCACCAGGTACCTCAAGCTCCTGACCAAGCTATGGTACATGGTGGCGTCGACCTCCGCCACCGTGCTGTCCTTCTTCAGCTTCAACCACACCTCCATGGGTGTCTGGCAGGGTTTGCATCCCTCCGGCCCTGCCTTCTCCAGCAACTTCCGCGCGTACGCTGCTTGGCACAGCGTCACGCCCTCCTTGCTCTGTTTCACCTCGATTCCGAGGTAGTAAGAGAGCAGGCCCAAATCACTCATGTGAAAGAGCCGCAGCATCTCGCCCTTGAATGCGTCGACCTCCTTCGCTCATGAACCGGTGATGATGAGGTCATCAACGTAGACACCCACCACCACGTGCAATGCCGCCATGCCCCGGGTGTACAGGCCGTGTTCGCTAATGCACCTGGTGAAACCGAGCTGTAACATCCCAATTTCGGGTACTCAAATATATGAAAATTTAAAAACTTTTTCTTGCAATTTGCTGGTGTTCGAGTTCTTTCTGAATATTTATTTGAAATCTTTCAGAGTTTTGAGGTATGCAAATTACTAATCAACGATAATCTCAAAAAGAAATAAGGTCATGTAAATATTAAAAACGGAAGATGACATTGCAGATCATAAATCCAAATACTAAAATCTTGAATTTGAAATTTAAGATTTATAAAAATGACCTCGAAAAGAATATTAAAACACATCTCTAAAAGGTTGGGCTGGAAATTCTTCCTTTTAATTTAATTAGCATATAAACTCAAATTTGGACATTCAAAATTTATATATATACAACTTATAGAAAAAAAAATTAAATAAAAAGGAAAATAGAGGACCATTATATTTTGTATCAAGATAATTGAACCAAGACTTGAATTGAAGATCCAGAATTAAATACAGAGCTTAAATAAAAATTTGAATTTTGAATAACATGCAAAATTTCAAAAGAAACTAGTAAATCCTAAAGCAGATTAAAATTTAAATAATAACAAAAACCAGAAAATGCTTGAGGCTCTTCCTTTTTCTTCTCTTCTGTCTCATTCTTTCTCTCACTTACAGATGGGGCCCAACCCTTTTTCCTTCTCTCCCCTCTCCCTTTCTTCTCTTTTCTCTCATTCTTTCTCTCACTTACAGATGGGGCCCAACCCTTTTTCCTTCTCTCCCCTCTCCCTTTCTTCTCTTTACTGCCAGTGGGCCCGGCACCTTTTTCTCTGCCGACCGCCCGGTCCGGGCTTTCCCCCACGCGCGCTTCTCCTCCTCCCTTCTTCCACGGCAGGGCAGCGTCCACGTCGCCCTTCCCTTCTCCTCTCCGCCGCTTCGGTCAAAAGCCGCCTCCGCCGCGCCCGCGTCAACGCGCGCCTGCTGCCGCCCTGTCTCCTGCTGCGCCAACCCGCGCATGTCGCCCTGCGCCAACCACCTCCATCGCGTCGCCGTCCCCTCCGCCCATGCCCTGCCGCCCCTGCGCGCTACACGCCGCCATCGTCATCCCGCGCCCGAAGCCCCGGTCGTCTACCACAGTGCGGCTCAACCACCCCTCCCTCCGCCGCTATAAACAGCCGGCCTCCCGCGCCACTCCTCCTCTTTCCCCAAACCCTTCTTCCACCTCCGCCCGTGAGCAAGTCGCCCGCGCCTCCACATCGTTCCAGCTGGCCCGGTGGCTCGCTCCAAAAATTAGCCGCGTCACCTTGTGCGCCCAAGCGCCTTCTTCCTCCCCTCCAGCCTAATTGAAGAAAATCTTCCCGAGATCGCCGGAATTTTGTTATTCCATATCGCCGGCCGAAACCGCCGCCGACCGCGCCATTCTCACCCCGGTCGGTCTTGGGTCCATTGGGCGCGGTGGGAGTATCACCTTGGCGCCCCGAACCTCCTCCAACTGCCGGCGGAGCTCCTCGTCGCCCGAGCCGTTCCCTCCACGGCGACCTCCCCACACCGCCGCCCGCGCACACCGCTGGCCTCCCTCGTCGCGCCCCCAACTCCTCCGACCCCCTTGGTGAGCTCAGTACACCCCTCTCATACTCATTTGCACCCTTTCTTCGTCCCTCTCACTCTCGGCCGCCGGCGCCTCGATTTCGCCTCACCGCTGGCCGCTTAACACTGCCGCCAGCCCGCCTTGGCGCCACCCGGCCGAAGCTACTGCCACCGTGAGCTTCGTCGTCATCTGGGCTTTCCATTTCACTGGTCGCCGCTGCCTCCCCGGCCGTCCTTCGCCGGCGCCACCACCCCCTTTCCTCTGGCCGAGCATCTCCCCTGTTCCCTCTGCTTTTGCTTCCCCTCCATCAGCTCAGCCGAAGACAGTGCCCTCCCCCTCTCTGTGTCTCTGTTATGACGTGTGGGCCCCTTTTGCAGGGAGTAATTAGAAAGTGTGTATCACTTGCATCCTCTCATCTCATATCTAGAAGCAGTCTTGAAAGATAAGATGTGGATAAAAATGAGAATAAAAGTTTAATTGTGATATTACACTAACAGGGATATGAAATGAAATTAAAAATTTAAGTCTAATTATTAATTAAAGGCGTTATGATCTTCATTAACTGTCCAAATATTACCATTGCATGAAATTAAAATATATATATGCTTTAACATTTGACATACCGTCATTAAAACCAATCCCCTTGGTAGAATTAACAAAATAACTAAATTAAAATATGAACCCGTATGACAAGCTTTGCTAGATAAATAAATTAAACTAAGCCTAGTAATACCTGAGGATACCTAAAATGTTGAGCCATAAAATGCTATGAAACCGGACTCTAATGTTTGATTGCTAAACTAAAAACTATATACAACTCTATATATATAGCCTATGCCCTAAAGATTAACGCTCGACAAAAACAAAGCTCATCTAAAAACTTGTACACCGAATCATAGGTCTAACCTAGCTCATGGAACTTCCTTGATAAATATAAAAATAATAAAAAGAAGTTATTAAGTAAAATAGAGTAAGCCATAGTATTCAATGGCCGGCTCGACCTAGTCCTACCCAAATCTAAAGCAAGATAATCTCATCAATATTTCTACGTCATAAACCCTCCTTCATTGAATGTCCTTCTACCAATCATCCTTTCGTTCCAACTAGTACGGCTCCGACAATATTCCGCGTCCAATCAACCTCGTCTCAAATCACCTATTTAATCATAATAAAAATTAATCAAGTTCAATAGGGTTTATTTGGATCTCTTGAGTTATTTGTTTTTATTTGGATTCAGTCGCTTATCGCGTAGTTAGAAACTGGAGTCCCGAAGAACCAAGGATCAAGCGAGGCCGAGATCGAGGTGAAGATAAAGACCCAAACCTCGAGATCGACAAATGAGAAAGCCTGGAGTGAGCTCAAGACCGCGGTAAACCGCGCCAGGCGAGTCAATACTTTGATCATGTTGAATCTACGTTTTCTGTAAATTACTTTTGTTTAAATTATCAAATTGCATGCTGTTAATTTATATGCAAATACATGTTTAATTTAGAATTCTAGTTAAATGCCTATTATCTAACTTGATTAATATTGCCCCTCCTTTGGAATATTTGAACATGAGAACCTTGTCGCTCTAGCAAAATTATAATAGTAACATTTCGAAAATAAGTCCGTATTTATATGCCATGCTTAGTATTGTTTAGATACTCATGGGCGCGAGAGCGCCCAAGCATCACTTTTAATCATGAGAAAAGTTGGTTGGGCAGTCATGGTGGTAATGACTGGTATATTTTTATATGACTATTTTATGCTCCCAAAAATCCCAACTTGCTTAAATATCTGGGCGGATTGGTTTGATGGTGTGAAAGTGTGGTGCAGTGGAAGCACAAAGTGGTTAGTGGTAGACCGCCCAGATACTACTAAGGACTGAATCTTGTCATGACCTCCCAGTGTACAACAAGTACGACCACAAGCTGGCAAAATGTAGGCAGGGCTAACTAATTTGCATCGACTTAGCAAGGGTTGCGCCGGTGTGAACACGGGCGGGTAGAGGATGGCCACATCCTCCGACGTGACGGCGCAAGAGGGGGCTTCTGGAAGGGTGGTCGTACCCGGAGGAAGTGGAAACCTTAGCGGACGTAACCCTGCTAGGAAAAATGCATTGTAAAGGTCCTGTGATAGTCTACTCAACCGCATGGCTAAGGAATCATGTGGGGCAACGAGTGGATTTATCTCTTGTGGGTAAAGTGTGCAAACTCTGCAGAGTCTAAAACTATTCGAATAGTCGTGCCCACGGTCAAGGGCGGACATGGGAACTTAACTAGATATAGTTCTATTTCAAAAGCTTTGTGGGTGGGAATGAAAAAGTGGAGGGCAGTGGAAAGCCCTGATTTGAATTGTCCTGGGTGTCGTCCCAGTGGTAAGTTAAGCGGCTATAACGCTGAAAGATGTTATATGGTGTGATGCCATATGTATGAAAAAATTATGGTGATATTAGGCATATGGTGTGATGCCATATGTATGGAAAATCATGTTAATATTCCTTGAACATTATGTTTTGTTCCAAAGCTGCTAGGTCTCAGGAAGCTTTATGTATTGTATTTCAAATAGTGGCATTACTAATCTTACAAACTAAAATATGGGTGGAATAAACAGGGTTGTGAGTAAAGGAGATGGATGTTTCTAGTATGCACATAAAGGTATTGGTGGATTCAGGTCGATCATGAACAGGAAATGCTAGTGTGGGTTCTGGGAGAAATAAATTAGTGGGGTCCAGTTGAATAGATAGGCTAGATAAATGATCTAATTGAATTTTCAGGACTTTGGAGAAATAATACAAGTATTGGAGTATAATTCTTGATTAATGATATTCTTGGTGGATATATATAATAGTGAATCGTATACTTGGTCAATGATATTCTTGGTGGATGTATACTCAATGATTTTGGAGAATTAGGGAGTGCAAAGGTAAATTGCTGGATTACTACACTAATGATTAATATAAATTCTTGGAAGATATTGGTGATAATGAAAATTAATAGGAGATGATCAATTACTAGAGGAATGAATTGAATTTCTGAGAAGATTGGAGGATTCATATCAATTAGTGGATTATAATCTTGGTAAATTGAATTTTCGATGAAGGTATATTTGTGGATTAGCTAGTGATAGATAATGGAAAATGAGATTGATTATTGGATTATGGTTTTGAATCAATGACGAAAAGGATTGAATACGAATGATATCGGTGGATTTGAAAGTAATCATGTTAGAGAATCATTAGAATTCAGAGGCGAGGAGCTGATGAATAGTAATGACAGGATTGGATTATTAGTAATTCAAAATACAAAGTATGATCGGTGGATTAAATAAATGATGACACTTGCTGTTTGAAGTTTTAGACAGCAGTCAATAAAGAAAGTGCATTTTCGGTGGATTAAGTCAATTTTGGCAATAGTAGTGTGGAGTCAGGTAGCAATAATAACACTTTGATTAAATAAGAGTAATAATGCTACTGAAGGCGATTTTTGGCAAATAAAATAACCCGAGCCTCTCCTTTGTTAAGCCATGCATACTATTTATTTGCATTCTGTGTATTGGCTCGCGTAGCACGGGGTCGGAGTGCTCACGCTCGCTGTTGCGACAAAATTCAGATTCAGGAATCAAATTACCTCACCTCAGCAACAAGATTGGACAAGTTGGCAGAGAAGATGAAGATGTCAAGGGCTAGGTCGCGCACGTCCAGTTGGCTGCCTGTGGGCATGTCTTGAAGGTCCCACTTGCGTGCTTCGTTCTTCTGCTGCTGCAATTTCATGATTTCGGCCTAATCGGCCCATGAGTAAGTCTAATATTGTATTTACGCTTTCGCATGATATGTAATTTGATATTCATTACTGTAACTGTGAGCACTATCTACTGATCCAGGGAATAGTGTAGCAAAATCACAGTGGATTTCGGATGGTAAAATCTGGGCTCCTACACGAGCTCACGCAAGCTGCTGTCTAGCTTCATGTTCCATGCGTGTGGCACCTGCCGGAGCCCATACAGTGCCTTCTTCAGCCGCAATACCTTCCCTTCATGCCCAGCTGCGACGAAACCCGACGGTTGTCGGACGTAGACTTCCTCGCCAAGCTCGCTGTTGAGAAATGCAGACTTGACATCCATGTGATGCATAAGCCAGTTCTCATGCGCTGCCACAGTGAGCAACATGCGCACAGACTCCATCCTCGCCACCGGTGCAAAGACCTCGTCATAGTCAATCCCCGCCTACTTGACATAACCCTTTGTGACCATGCGAGCTTTGTGCTTGACGATGGTACCGCTCTGGTCACACTTCAGCTTGAATACCCACTTCAAGCCTATTGGGCGATGGCCTGGTGGGAGGTTGACTAGGGTCCAGGTGCCGTTCTGCTCGATCGAGGCCATCTCCTCGAGCATCGCCTTCCGCCAGCGCTCCTCACCGCGTGCCTCCTTGAAGGTGGTCGGCTCCTCGCCCACGGTGAGCAGCAGGTCACCGTCTGTGTCGCGCTCGGCCATCCCTGGTGTACTTGCTAGGCCGAGCACATTCTCCATCGTCCTGAACTGGAGCGGCACGTTGTCGTCGTGGTCGCCGTCCAGGTCCAAGTCCCCGCCCGGTGGTGAGGCAAACTCGATCTGTTCCACAAGAATTGGGGCCGACCGTGGCGTGCGGGGCTTAGGCCCGCACGTAGGCGTCGCTGCACTTGGCGTCGCAAGTGCTGTCTGTGTCTCGCCGCCCAGCACGACGTCGTGTGCCGTGTCATGCACTCTCGTGTTATGGCGGATCATGACCGTCATCTAGTCGACATGGAACGGTTCCGAGTCTGCCGTGCCAGAGCCCTCGCTGTGCTTGCTCCAGTCTTAGGCCCTCCCTTCGTCAAACATCGCATCGCGCGAGATGACCACGCGCGAGATGACCACGCGCTCGGTGCTCGGATTGTAGAACCTGTACGCCTTGGAGCCTGGCTCGTACCCGATGAACACCATCGGCGTACTGCAATCCTCGAGATTGCGCTGATGGCCGCCAGTGTTCTTCACGTGCGTGATGTAGCCAAACGTTCGGAGGAAGTGGACTGGTGGCTTGCTCCCATACCAAGCCTCGAACGGTGTCATTCCAACGACGCTCCTTGTCGGTGCTCTGTTCAAGATGAAAACGGCCATCGTGGTCGCCTCCCCCAAAACTAGCCGGGCATCTGCATCGCCTTTAGCATGCTCCTCGCCATGCCCAACACCGTCTGATTGCGCCGCTCCACCACGCTGTTTTGCATAGGCGTGTACGGCGCGGTGAGGTGGCACTGGATCCCCTGCTCAGTGCAGTACTCACCGAAAGCTCATGTCGTGAACTCGCCGCCACGATCGGTGCACAACGTCTCCATCTTCCTCCCGGCTTCCACCTCCAGTCGCGCCTGGAGGCGCACGATTGCCGCCGCAGCTTCATCCTTCGACGCCAGCAGTACAAGCCACATGTACCGGCTCTTGTCGTCGACAACGAGGAGGAAGAGCTCAGGATGGGCCCGCATAGGTCGGCGTGGACCAGCTTCAGGAGATTCATGCTCGGAATGGGCTCGACGCCGGGAATGGATACCTCCTCTACTTGCCAGCAAGATAGCTCTCGCAGACCTGGTCGACATGGTCAATCTACGGGAGCTCGCGCACTAGTTGCCCCTGCGCGAGCTGCTTGAGCCCCTGAAAGCCGAGGTGGCCATACCTGGCATGCCATCGCCAGGCCGCTTCGCTGCTCCGCGCGGTGAGGCACACTGGCTTGCCGATGTCGAGGTCGAGGATGTAGAGCTGGCTTGGCGAGCGCTGCACCTTTGCCATCAGCTGCCGCCGTTGATCCCAGATCCTGAGGACCCCATCTTTGATCAGGATCTTGAAGCCGTCCTCATCCAGTTGCCTGAGGCTAATGATGTTCGCCGTCAGCTTGGGGATGTGGTAGACGCCGCCGAGCTCCTGGTGCTCCCTATTCTTGCAGGTTAAGAGCACTGTGCCACACCCCTCGATGCCGACGACAGAGCCATCCTCGAACCGGACAGTGTCGCAGATCCCCGTGTCGAGCTCGGTGAAAGTGAATTTCACTCCCGTCATGTGGTTCATCGCGTCGATGTCGAGAATCCATTGGGTGCAGTCGCTGTCGCCCTTCCCGCCGAGCTGGACGAAGAGCTTGTCCTCCTCGAGGTGGATCGAGGAGGAGTCTGCCGGCTGTGCAGTTGCAGGTGGAGGAGGAGGAGTGCGGAGAGTGGCGTTGACCGTCGCCGTCACCACCAATAAAGTGGGCTTGATCTCCTCCTCAGCTTGGGCCTCATGGGCCGCCTCATCCCTCTTCTTCTTACGACACTCGCGGGCCCAATGCCCCATCTTGCCGCAATACTTACATTGATCGCTGCCGATCGAGTTCAGCCCATTGCCACCGCTGCCTAAAGCCTTGGGCGGCCTGGAACCACTGCGTGCACCACCCTCCTTGCCACGTCCTCTCCTTTGGCTCGACGACCCCTTTGCGTGTCTAGAGGACCCCTCGCCGAAGAGCTGCATCTTTGCCGCCACGCACGCGGTCAGCTCGTCCTCGGTGAGGTTCAACTTGGCGATGGAGCCAGATCCACCGCCAAGATCATGCCGCTCCTCCACAGACTTGAGCTGGTCGATGAGCTCCTCGACGGAGATCTCGCTCAGGTCGAGGAGTGTCTCGATCTCCATGGCGATCTGCGAGTACCTTGGTGGGAGTGCCTAGAGGAACTTGCGGATGATCTCCTCCTCCGTGCAGCCGTCGTTGAGGACCGTGAGCTGGTGCGCGATCTTGTTGATGCGGACACCGAACTCGTCCACCGTCTCACCATCGTGGAACTTGAGCCCGTCGAATTCACGCGCGAAGCGTGTTTGCCTTCGCCTTGCGCACGCGCTCCACGCCGACGTGCATGGTCCTGATCACGTCCCACGCGATCTTGGCGGTGGCCTTGCTGGCGATGGTACCCATCATCTCCGCCGGGACTACCTTGGCGATGACTTTCAGCGCCATCAGTCTTCAACGTAGTCCGTGGTGCACTGGTGCCGATGCTCACCGCGACCCACAGACCGCGCGCCTGCAGCATCACGCGCATGAGCGCCGCCCAGTCGTAGTAGTTCGTCTTTGTGAGCGTCGGGAATGCGCTGCTGTTGTTGATCTCCTTGGTGACCGGGTGGATCACCAGACCGCGCTCCGCTCCGCCGCCGCTGCCACCGCTCCCCGATGGCGGCGGCGTCTCCTCGCGAGATCACCGTGGCGACGAAACCGATCGATGGCGTGGCATGAATGCCTACTCGATCGCGCTCCCAGGTGCGATAGGCTCTGATTCCAATTGTTGTCTCCAATGCCGGCGTCACCTCGCCGGAGTCGTAGGAGAACACAATGCACACATGCGAACACTCGAACACGAGCCAATTGGTGCCGCTTTTAACCGTAGCGTTTTTTCAGAATCTGCATTGCCATAAAAAAGGAAACGTGCGCGCACGCCACTCTCCCGAGCCAGCCGCGTCATCCCACGACTAGGAAACATGTCGTGCGTCACGGATTCAAAACGAAAGACCAGGGGCACCTCTGCATGAATAGGCATGCATCAGGCGCGTACAGACGTGCTCGGAGTAGGGATGAAAACGGAACGGAAATATCCCGTACCGAACTGCATCGTTTTCTACATTTGACCCGATCGAATTCGTATTTTCGGACAAATTCGAATTCGGTTCGAAATACGGAATACCAAATTCGAAAACGGAGCGGAAACGGTTTAGACGTTTTCCGACCGTTTTCTACTTTTCTACATTTTATTCGAAATATACCGTATTGTAAATACGGTTTAAACCGTATTTGACCCAGGCGCCCAACGGCCCAGCCCAGTTCATAGCCCAGCGCCGCTGGCTCCTGGCTGTCTCCTCCCCTAAATCTCTAATCTCCTTCCCTAGTTCCGCCGCACGCCCGCACGGCCACACCCCGCAGTCCCGCACGCGACGCGGTGTCGCCGCCGCCGCCCCCCGGCCGCCCGCGTGCGGCATCTGGCAACGCGGCTTCCTTCCTTTCCTCATTCGCGATCGCTGCAACTGAACCACCCCGGTACAGCTTCCCCCAATCCTTCCTGCTCCGATCTCCGCTTCCCCCTAAGAATCAAGTCTTTAATTTGTCTCTTCTCCTCGTTTTTGTGTTCTAAGCGTTGTTGGATCCCCCTCCTGTTTCTTGGAATCGCAAGAGGAGTTGCAGGGCCGTGTTCTTGATCGGATGTTTCAATTCAAGATGATCCAGTCTTTGTTTGCTTCTGATTACATACTTGTGTCGCGATTATATAATACTGGGCAATGATTTCTTCTCAACTGGTCGAGCTTCTTGCTGTTTAGGAACGAAGCTATCCGTTCCGTTCTTGCCTTATGCCGTGCAGCGTTACTTAGTACTAGCACTCGGCTTACATTTACGGGATACTTTCCTTGAGTAATACAGCTCTAGATACATAGTTCATAGTTCCAGTTGGATTGTGAGCTCTGTGGCTCCAACTTTACTGAGACAGTCGCTTTGTTGTTGTGCCTGATCCGTCTGTACGGGTTTGTACTGCAGTAAGTGGATTTTTATTATCACTAGTAAGTATGGGCAATGAAATTTCAGCTAAATAATTACTTGGTTATGTTATTGAATCGTTAACCTGCTGGAAGCCTGGAAGTTAGCCGAGCAGAAGTGCGATTGATGAAGCTAAGAAATTTCTTCGGTATGTGTATGTTTATTGACTGCTTGCTCTGAAATATGCTATTGCTACATCTAATTTTAATTCACTTTGCAAACTTGTAGGAAAAGGACAAGGAGGGGGATGAGGACTCTGAGGAGGACAATGAGGAAGCAAAAGATATGGAAAGCGATCCTGATCTCATGGATGATGCTGATGAACTGTAGATGTTCTGCTAGCTGTTAATTGCTTGTTTTAGACTTGCATTGTATTTGTGTCGGCTATTGTGTTAATACTTAAGACCAAGGGTCATGCACTTGTTAATTATTATATGCACTTGAACTTGATCATGCACTTGGTAATTGTTATGTACTTGGTCACTTGTTAATTGTTATGCACTTGGTCCTACAGGTCGGTATTCCGTATTGAATTTTCGTATACCGGCCGTGTTCGATATAATTCCGCTCGAATTGGTTCGTTTTCGAAATTCTCGATATTCCGTAAATTCGCGTTCGTTTTCGTGTCCGGCTTTACCGCTTTCGCTTTCGTTTTCGTATTCAAATGTAGAAGTAGAAAACGGTTGAGGAGTTTTCCGACCGTTTCCGACCGTTTTCATCCCTAGCTCGGAGTACTGACCAAGCTCAAGTTATTGTAGCAACCGAAACAAAACTTCTAACAGAAACCAAGAGCGTGAACGGGCCAGGATTATCTAACACTGACGTGGAGGTTCATGCCGTGGAAGGAGAACCTCTGAAGCCCGGCCACCTCGTCCCGGTGATGTCTATGCTCGAAATTCACAAGAAAATTCTCCGGATAGTGGTGGTGAACCGAGAACTCTGAGGAGTGCAGGTTGAAATGCCGCCTTAAACCCTCCACAATTGCGGTGATCTCCATGTCGAGCCTCGACATGCCCAGCCAGAGCACGGCCGAGTAGTCTTCCAACGCAGTTCCCTAGAGGGAATAATACATGCATCCTCTTCTAGTCAGGTTGCCAAATCACCGAGGGGGTGCACCATGTCGAAGCGAGCTATTGCTGACGGTGAGGGGAGGGACGTTTCTCTCCACGGTGTGCGGCCCTCCACGGCGTGGCGCCGCTCTCCTCCCCCGCCGGCCGCGCCGCGCCTCTCCACGGCGTCGCCCCTCCGCACCACCCAGGAACACCGGCTGCCTCCCTCCTCTCCCCGCAAGCCAGCAGTCGGCACTCCACCGCGTGGCGACGCCGCCGTCTCTTCTGTCGGCTCATGGGAGAGGTTGGTCATGGGAGTCGTCCGTCCATCTGTCAAACATGAACTTTGTGGATGATTTGTCTATTTGGCCGGATTTTTGTGTGTGCAAAAAATTGTTTTTGTGTCTGTCAAACATGTGAGCATGTTGTCTGCATGCTGTGTGTGTCTGAATGGATTGAACTTGCTGTAATTGTGATGCAATGGCCTTCTACTACATGCTCTTGAGTTCACCAGAAATGTAATGAATCCTGATGCATTACTGAGAAGTCTTCTACTACATTGAGGAATCCTGATGTGTATACTGCTACTGAGAACTGAACAAATATCTGAAATAGTTCAAGTTGTGAAATTTCATCAGGTGTAGCACTCTGGCGATAGCTGAATCGATCGATCCCATCTGCCACCACATATAGACAGCCATGATTTTGTTCGGCCATTTTGTACTGTCTCATTTCTCAGCGAGTGCAACATACTTTTTGGACCTAGTCTGAAAGTTGCCGGCCCTGGAGAATTCACTGGTTCAGCTGGCGATGGCCGAACAAAATCGATCGGAATCAATAGTATTTATTCGAAACTGCCAAACAAAAATCTCTGCTGAAACTGCCAAACAAACTGCTGAAACCTGCTCTGTAAACGTATCGAACAATGGATGAAAAGAAATGTAAACAGGGGCTGCTCTGTAAACCTCTGCGTGGCTGCTCTGTAAACAGGGGTTGCTCTGTAAATCCAGAGGCAATTTGGTCATTTCGCAATATAAATTAGCATTAGAAAAATAGGAAATGGTTTAGAAATGGAAAAATGGCAAATGATTAAATAAAAAAAATCAAAGATGTGGCAAATGATCAATTCATATGAAAGATATGGCAAATAAGCTGATTACAAAGTAAGGTGAGGGCAAATCATCAAATTTCTCCTGGCCGGGCGGCTGAGGGAGACAAGGCCGGGCTAGGACTAACAGGAGCGGAGGAAAGCGAACGGAAAACTACTCGAGTGTAGCGGGGAGCTGTTGGGAAGGAACTCCTCTGGGGATTGACCCCATTGAGAGGAAATGGGGTCACGCTCGGATGGCGTCCACGTCGCCCCTCCGCCCGAATCTCCGCGCGCGCGACGCCTCTCCCGTTTCTCTCCGCGCGGGCTCCTCTTCCTCGACCGCGTCGCCGCCGCCGACCCGCGCGCCATCGACTCCTGCGCGCTCGCCTCCCGCGCCTGCCACGCCGCTGACCCGCGCCACCGCCGCATCCTCCGCCCATTTCGCGCCGACCTCCTCCCCGCCGCGCTCGCCCCGCGTCGCCAACGCCACCCTCGCCGCCCTCTTCCTCGACCGCGTCGCCGCCGCTGTGGACCTCTCCCGCTCCCGGGGATTCGGCGCATGCCCCAACCTCGCCGCCCTCTCCTCAGACCGCGTCGCTGCCGCCAACCCGCGCGCCATCAAGTCCTTCGCGCTCGCCTCCCGCGCCTGCCACACCGCCAAGTCGCGCCACCGCCGCATCCTCCGCCCGTTCCGCGCCACCTCCGCAGCCGCCGCGTCCCCGAGGTCGACCCCATTGGACAGGTCGAGCTCGGCGAGGTTGGGGCATGCGCCGAATCCCCGGGAGCAGGAGAGGTCCACAGCGGCGGCGACGTGGTCTGCGGAGAGGGCGGCGAGGGTGGCGTTGGCGACGCGGGGCGAGCGCGGTGGGGAGGAGGTCGGCGCGAAACGGGCGGAGGATGCGGCGGTTGCGCGGGTCAGCGGCGTGGCAGGCGCGGGAGGCGAGCGCGCAGGAGTCGATGGCGCGCGGGTCGGCGGCGGCGACGCGGTCGAGGAAGAGGAGCCCACGCGGAGAGAAATGGGAGAGGCGTCGCGCGCGCGGAGATTCGGGCGGAGGGGCAACGTGGACGCCATCCGAGGGTGACCTCATTTCCTCTCAATGGGGTCAATCCCCAGAGGAGTTCCTTCCGAGCTGTTGGGGCGAGGGACTGCTGGGAGTAGTGTCTGATTTTGTGGCCGAAGCGAAGGCAGCGAAAGCACTTGGTGGATCCCGACAGTAGCAAGCGTTATGGTCACGGCTCAAGTAGTTGAAGCATCTTCCTTTAGTACGCTCAAGGAAGAACCGATGGCTATGACTTGAATGCGAGCTCGAGGCTTTGTTGGGAATTGCTTCTGACCTTCTCCGCGTGGCACGCCACCATAACTTGCGCTTGACCAGCGTCCATTGATGCGAGGCGTGCTGGTTGGTTGGAGAGGAGGAGCCTGTCACCTCGGTTGCAGGGGATGACGACCTCGCAGAGGAGGAGCGGCGTCGGTCTGGTGAAGCAATTATCACTAATTTGAGTTGACGAGCAGCTTGAATGTGCTCTGCAAAGGTCACTCTTCGCGCCGTGTGCCTACCTCCGGGAAGATTTTGCGGGATTTGAGGCGGCTCGTCTTCAAAGCTGGAAATTGGAGGAGTAAATACTTGCGCCGGTAGTGGTCGGACTTCAAAACGACCTCCCTCGGCGGTGCACTTGGGGTTCCCGAGGTCTCTTGAGGAAGAGCGAGGACTAAAGTTGCGGATGCTATCGATCCCGGTTGAGGGGGCGGCGGAGCTGAGGCGGGGGCTGCCGGATCCTTGGCGGGGTGTGTGGATCCGGTGCTGCACGGTCCCGGAGGTTGGCGGCCGGCCGAGGACGGACGGCAGGGGCGGTGGGGAGATAGCCATGGAGGGGCCGGAGAGGCTGGATCTGGGAGGTCGGCACTCGGCGGCGACGCCCAAGAGGAGGGAGCAGGTAGGGGGGGGTTGCCGGGGGGGGGGGGGGGGGGGGGGGGGGGGGGGGGGGGGGTGCAGATCTGTAGGTGGGGCGGGGAGGTGGACGCCATGGCCGGCGGCGGAGCCCAGGAGGTCAGAGAGGATGTAGATGCCTAGCTCTTTTTTGCTCTGTTGCTGCTGATGTCTTTATATCAGCATGAGACGCAACACTAGATGATTTTGATTTTTTTCATATACCTTTGGGTATCTGCTGCCTTTCATCAAAGCACGGTTGATCTGTGTGCACTACCTACTACTTAGGCCTATACTAATCACAAGTCTATTGTTGCAGGATCAAATCTGACGCTCATACAAAAAATGGTTTTGTCCCTCCATCGGCGCCGGAGGAGACTGTGGATTCAGCTACCGTAAGAGACGTTAAACCCTAGCACCACTTCCAGATTTCAATGTCCTTTTGTTTTCAGAGGGTAAAAGATGCTACTCTCGTTGGCCTTTGGGTTGCTGATGCATGAAGCAAAGAATAATATCTGCGGGCAGTGCGATTAAAGAGGCTTTGTGTTTCCTATTTCCTAACTGATAGTGTTGGTTGGGGCGGTCCCTTCGATTGGATGGACAATGCATAACTTGCGATTGCAATCACAAAGAGGCATAGAGTCGTGGGCCACAGCGTGAGTAGTGTATACATAGATGAACTGATGAAGAAAAGAGTGCGGACTGCATGTATTGCTAATTTTGCCGTTTAGAAGCTTTGTAGTGACATACTTTCAGAGAAGAGAAGCATATGCCTCATGGCGGCAATTAGCGACACTTGTGGCGGAAGCAGAATGTGGTTGCTGGCCTGGTACCATGACGTTATTTGTTGGATTGACCTAGCTGAAGGAGGCCAAGTTTTTCAGAGGGTTTGTTTAGCCAAAAGAGATAAGTGAGGATATTGGTATTTTAGTTATAGAAAACTCAAATGATTGATTTCCGTTGCATATTTGTCTAATATCCAACTATACATACTGTCACCTAATTGCAAACCTGGGTTTACTGCAAAGTCCTGATGAACTATTATGGTATCATCTGCATTTCATAGATCGTAGGATTTTTTTATTACTATTGAGTTGTTCGTAACAACATTAAACTTGGTCTACAGTTCTGCATACAGGTAATATATTGTCCTTGAACCTGGAAATCAAAAGCAATTATGTGAGAAGACAGCTTTCATTCATTTAGCTGTGATAACTTATATAGATTTTTATTTAGCTGTTTCCACAATTCTTTTCCTTGCAACTCTTGGTTGCTATTTTTGTTACTTAGAATATACGGACTTGTAGACTCCAACCTCCTACGGTTTATTATTATTATTATTATTATTATTATTGTTGTTGTTGTTGTTGTTGACAAAAGTAGAGTATCTGAGGGCATCTTCAGCCAAGTTTATGTGTATCTACAGAGCATGTTCCAGTGCTTCCAAGATACCATATGAGGGATCCCTACAAGCTTCTTGGGATTGACTGTGATGCATCTGAAGAAGACATCAGGAGTGCAAGGAACTTCCTCATTCAACAGGATGCTGGGCATGAAGCAAGTGAAGAAGCTATTGAAGGTGCTTATGAGAAACTAATAATGAAGAGCTAACAGCAGCGGAAGAAAACAAAATTTAATCTGAAAACAAGCAAAAAGAGCGAGTCGAGGAATCCCCGTCATGGCTAAAGGCACTGCTTGGATATTTTGAGGTGCCATCAATGGGTGTCATTTCCAGAATATTATTCTTTTTTGCTTTCATTGCTGGATGACCTTTTAAGGTCTGCCATTTCTTGTTTGATGACATGTTTCAATTCCATGCTGGCTCAAGGAAGCTAATCTACAAAATGTATGAAATGTAACTTGCTCATTCTACAGTACCCACTAAGTGTCATTAGCTTCCAGATGAGTACCAAAATGATAAATTCAAAATTATTGCCGGCTCCCGTCAGCCCTGTGCATGTGTTTACTCATGTTTTTATCTGACATCTGAGAACTCAGTAACCTAAAGATTTCTGTCTCTTTCATTTTCATAGAATTTTCCAGCGGAATTAACCTTTGTGTTGTTTAATTAGGGACTAATTGATAGTTTGTGTCTACAGATTTTTCCCCTGTTGAGTAATTCTTTTAGAGGATCTTTTTTCCATGGGCCATATATTTGACAAATATACTCTGCAAAGCACATTACCGTTTTTGAGGTAACATCATGTGTATAAGCTTTGAAGTTTTACATTTATATTGCATATCTTGTGCACGGATTGTTGAGTGTGAAAATGTAGTTTTGCCGATATTTGATTGCTTTCCTTTACAAATTCTATATACTGACTTTACAATAGTATTTAGCTTTGGTGATGTGTGTGTGTATTCCCTACTTCTAACAAAATAGAGAGAGTAGCTATGCCTTTGTTAGAATGATAGATTTCGTCTGCTGCATGTCCTTCTTTATCAGAAAAACATTGATTTCACGGTTTGTTACGACCGTTCCAAACATGATAAAAAAATCCTATCACAGGTACGATTTATCTCTTTTTATAGCTAATGCAAGTAGGATTTAGTTTTATCTTTCCTGCTTGACCAAAATGTAGGATTTGCCTTCAGCAACCTTGGTAATAGCACTCTGTTTATTACAGTTAATTTCCTTTTATTTTGTCCTAAGGACATATTGCCATTGTTTTCATATTCTCATCGTAGTACTCAAATCTCTTGCTGTGTTTTTTTTTATGTTGACCGGTGCTGCTTATTTACTAGCCTCTTCTCTTTATTGTTTATTGGACAACGAAATTCATTGTGCTTGTCTGGTATAGATAACCGATAATAAACTTAGGCCATGTTTGTTTCCACTTAAGATTATTATAATCTAGCTTATAAATCATAAGTGGAAACAAACAGCCAGATTATAAGGTAACTTATTATAATCTAATAGCCCAGATTATTATAATCTAATAAGCTCAAAAAAGGAGCTTATTTCAGCTTATAGATCCACCTTTTATCTTAATGACCATAAAACTTTAGGAATATTACTCACCTTTGCCATTCATCCAACCCCCAACTCCCGTGCCTCTCTCTCCCAGGGCATTGTAGTCTTTAAACATTCGAATACAACAATCCATAACTCTGATAATCCAGGCTGCCAAACACTTGACAGCTTATTTCCCACCAGTTTATTATAAGCTAGCTTATATAATCCCCACCTATAAGCTAGATTATAATAATCTTAAGTGGAAACAAACAGGGCCTTAGTTTCTTCATGTTAGATGTTGATCTTTACCTCTATTTTCCTATTGTGCTGTATTTTAGATTGCGATTATGGTTGGATATTTACAATGGGGTTACCATTTTCTGAGTAGGACATTTTTTTTGCCATGTCAATCATCGTCTTTACATAGACAATCGTTGAACTTTTACTTATATACCTGAGTCTGTGTTTCGTAATAAAAAAATCTAAAACCGAGTTCTGACGAGATCGTGTAAGACTATATTGAGTAATGCTCTCTTCCACAGGAGGCAACATATATGTTCAGCAACCTCATTGATCTTGAAAGGAGAACTTTGCCTTCCACTTCATCGCTGAACAAGATTGGTCTCTCCCTCGCCCTCCATGTTCTGTGCCTATGCAGTTCTAAACTCCTAGACTCACACAGTTTTGTACACTGTACCTATATGATGAATCTTCCATATGAATTAACTTCACAGGCGACATGACATTTACGTACCATTCCAGCTCAAAACAGTCTTGCGCTAGAGTGAACTATACCTCACATATAATTGTATTTTACACAATACATATCATCTAAACATGCTTGCGATGCATATCATCATGCTATATGACATACATATTACCTAATCAACCGGCGCAACGAAGTGCGTCACCTCTATCTAGTAGCAATCACACACATCGGAAATAGCTGGGCATCAGTACAGCCCACAAGCACTCCAGTACACGTAAACTAAAGCACGTACAAAAAGGAAACAGCCACGTATGCTCCAGCCTTGAGAACAGAAGCACTTTGAAGTGACTTGCGTGGTCTCTCTAGCCGTCTCCAGCTTACTTAAAAGTAACGTTTCTATACCAGCACCAATAGTGATCAATCTCGGAGAGTATACCACCACCGCACACCTCCAATTCTAGAACATTGGCGCAATAACGTTAAGGACTCAGTGGTGATTTCTTGAAAGTGCAGATATCGGAGGGCCACGAGGAACTCAATGCCAGGTGGGACCTCTGTCAAGCTGTTAAGGTTCACAACTATTAATGTTTCGAGGCTCGACATGGCACCTTGTTGTATCTCTAGCTGCTTCAGATTACACAGGTCTCTCAAGGAGAGAATCTTCAACTTAGTTAGGAAACCATGAGGTGCGAAATACTAACTGCTCTCCACTGTATGCTCTGGTTAATCGTAGCTCCGACAAATTTGCCAACTGAGAAAGAGATGGCAGGGGGTCTTCTCTCAACTGGGACCATAGTAGGTGCAATACGTACAGATTTTGCCCAGCTTTTTGGAAGAGAGGAGACTCCAGCAACGACCCTTCTGCCAATCGTCCACTTAAACGTAGTTTTTGAAGGTTTGGAGGCACGGGGTTCAGACCATTGAATTGGAGAACCTCATTTTCATCACTAGTCGAGATCCTTAAGGTGGACAGGAACTTCATCTGCACCAGAGACTCGCAGAGGCGTTCGCAGTAGATTCCCTTCACATTCAGTATCATGATGCTTCTCATCTGCCTCAGCTCCCCCAAGTGTCTAATGGACTCATCTTGTGCTTCCAACGCTTCTAGTGTTTGTAAGTTCGTCAGATTCCGAAGGTCCTTGGGGATGCATGCACCGGTACGCCACCAGAAATCTCGCCCTGACGGATCATACGCTCTTCCAACAAATAAGTGCCTAAGCTTCCTGAGTTTGACAATCCCTCCAGGTAGCTCCTGTATGCCAGATCTACTGAGGTGCAATGTCATTAAGTTGGAAAGTTTCTCGACGAACTTTGGAAGTTGCTTCACCTTCGAACCACACAGACCTAAATAGCGTAGATTGAACAGATCTCCAATATCATCTGGAACCTTCTCGATGGGTAGTCCACTTAACTCCAGTACTGACATATATCTTGAATTGGCCAGTATTGAACATAATAGATTGGATGATGGCATACTGTTGTCCAATGCAATAATAGATCGAAGGCGGTGCATACTTGAGACCGATTGAATGTCTTTCTTGAGTTTGTGTATTACCAATCGCCGTTCATCCTTCTCCTCGAGAGACCCCCCATATTTACCATCGTCGTATGCTACACCGAAATATTCTTTCTGGCACAAATCAACTGCCAACTCACGTACAATGTCATGCATCCCGAACGATTTCATCCTACCAAACGAGTTTCTTTGCACAAGTTGTAGCATATTCCTATGAACCAACTCCTTTAGATAGCCTTCTGCTACTTCCTCCATTGTGCTTTGACCCCTCTTCTCGACCAAACCCTCTGCTGCCCACAGCCGTGTAAGCATTTTTCTTCTGAGAAGATAGTCATCTGGAAACAAGCTGCAGTATAGGAAACAGCTTTTCAAGTACGTCGGAAGGTATATATAGCTCAAGTAAAGAATATTCCTGACATGTTCCAGCCTTGGATTATTAATTAGCTCCCATTCAAGCTGCTCATGTATTCGCTTCAATTCCTCTTTGGTCTTGTCGCGCACGAACAACAGCCTACCAACGGAGACAATAGCAAGCGGAATGCCTTTGCATTTGCTGATTATCTGCTCTCCTAGTCCCGTTAGTTCTGCAGGGCATTCATGATTTGGAAAGGCCGTCTTACAGAAGAGTTTCCATGACTCCTCTTCGGATAGAGGTTCTAGTGTAATTCTCATATCTTGGAAAGCATGGCAGGCTACATCGTCGATGCGTGTTGTGACAATTATTCTGCTCCCCTTGAGGTTTGAAACAAGTGCTCCGAATAGGTCGATGTATGCTTCAGGGGTCCAAACATCATCCCTTACGACCAAATACTTCTTGTCCACTAGGAATTTCCTTACTTCATCTTGAAGTTCTTTCGTTTCCATGCTGTCCATGTTGCCCGGAGTACTTTTTCTGTCTCTGAAAAGTTCAGTGATCAAACATTTTAGAACATCTCTCACGGAATAGGTCTGAGAGATGGAGACCCAGGCGTGGCATTCAAACTTTTCTCGCTCTTTCATGTAGATATTGGCAGCTAGAGTTGTCTTACCGAGCCCTCCCATTCCATGCAGCGATATCACGGAGCGTTCCAGCTCATCGCCCTCCAACCACTGCGTGAGTGTTCTCTTGTTATCTTCAATCCCAACGAGATCTTCTTCGCCAAGGGAACGCGAGATGCTCGCTAAATCATGGGGCCTCCGCACAATGTAGCTCGAGTTGGTAGCATCCCCGCCGTTTACCACGGGAACCCATCGGTCTTTTGTCTGGGACAGGTGCGTGAGGTTCTTCTCTGTCTCCTTCACCATGGAAGCTATCCTGTTCAGAGAAAATAGAGATTTTGGTTGCCTGAATGCTCTCTTCAGGTAAAAGCAGCACCCTATATCATGTTCCCGACCAACAAGAAACAAGTACTCATCCACCATGTCCTCGATCACATATAACACCTTCCGCGCCTCCTCCAGCCAGCCTTCGTACACTTGGTTGTTGCGGTTTCGAATGTCCATTTGGCACAGGAAATCATGCATCACACGGAGCTCTCTCATGATGCGACCCATGCTGCCCTGGAGCTCTGTTAGTTGCGCCACATGTTTTGCAAACTGAGCACTAGCCTGGTTTGTTGCTTCGTTTGTCAAAGCAACAGCCGACTTTTTAATAGCCAGAAGAATCACGGTCTCTGCCATGGATATCTAGGTTGCCCATGTTAGGTTGCTTTTAGGATCTCCTAGGTTAGATCTAGCGGGTTCTTCTCTTATCTCTAGGGTTCGTGTTCTTGAGAGATACCGAAAGGGAGAGGGGTACTAACCGTCCGAGGTAGAGGAAGAAGAGGTGGTCATCGCGGGTACGTCGGTGAAGCTCTGCGCGCGGGCAGCGACGGTCGGGGAAGAGGAGCGGCGTCTTCCTGGCGGCCGGCTACTCCCGAGCGGCGGTGATCCCCTTGGCGGCGGCGGTCTGGCGGTGGGTCTTCCCGTCGCTGGAGCGCCCCCTTTCCAGATCGGGTTAGGGTTTTGGTGGGTCTGGCGGCGGCACGGTGAACCTCGTCGTGCGTGCCGCCCCGGCCCCCACCTCTCTTTTATATGGCGCTGGCGACAGGGGCCCACCAGCCTATTGGGCTGGGCGCCCCCGATCAGGGCGCGGTCAAGGGGTGGGCATCTGGCCGTTGGGCCAGATGCTCTGAGATCATTCTAACATTCTCCCCCTTGATCTCAATCTATGCTTTATCTTTAATTACTTTTGACTTTACACATTCCATCACAGATTAGTGCATAGAACATGTCTCATCGTCACGGTCAATCGCCGATAGATTCAACAGCTACAATACACCTCTCTGTTCTGAAATAGTTACTTTAATCTTTTGGGCCATCTTTTAGTCCAGGAATCATAGGCTTTCCCTTAAACCCATGCCGGCTACATGTTCTCTGAACACGTTGGGTGGTAAGCCTTTAGTAAGCGGATCCGCTAACATCTTTGCGGTACTTATATGCTCAAGACTTATAATTTGATCCCGAACTTTATCTTTCACAACATAGTACTTTATGTCAATGTGTTTGGCAGCACCACTTGACTTATTGTTGTGGGCATACGTTACTGCGGGTTCATTATCGCAGTACAACTTAAGTGGTCTATTGATGTCGTCAACCACTTTTAAACCGGGTATGAACTTCTTTAGCCAGTTCACCTGCCCCGTAGCCTCATAACATGCTACAAACTCGGTATACATTGTGGACGATGTAGTGACGGTTTGTTTTGAGCTTTTCCACGATATAGCTCCTTTAGCGAGAGTGAACACACATCCGGATGTAGACTTTCTATCATCTCCCGCAAAAACAGAATCTGTATACCCACTATATGGAGTGAATCTGATCTTCTGTATGTCATCTTGAGGCCTTTTGTTCCTTGCAAATAACGCAAGACTTTCTTTATCAATTTCCAATGTTCTATTCCAGGATTGCTCTGGAATCTGCCAAGTAACCCGGTAACAAACGCTAAGTCAGGGCGCGTACACACTTGAGCATACTACAAGCTTCCGACAGCTGAAGCATATGGAACCGATTTCATTTGTTCGAGCTCGTACTGGTTCCTGGGGCATTGAAAATCCCCATATCTGTCGCCCTTGACTATAGGTGCAGGTGATGGACTACATTTATGCATACCAAATTTCTTTAAGACTTTCTCTATGTATGCCTTTTGTGACAGTCCCAATACCCCTTTGTTTCTATCTCGGTGAATTTCGATCCCTAGAACGAATGAAGCTTCACCAAGATCTTTCATATCGAAGTTTGAGGACAAAACTTCTTTGTTTCCAGTAGCAGACTAACATCACTACTAGCTAGTAGGATATCATCCACATACAGGATTAGGAAGATAAACTTCCCATCTTTAAACTTTGCATAAACACAGTTGTCCTCTACATTCTCTTTAAACCCAAATTTTCTTATTGTACTGTCAAACTTCAAGTACCACTGTCTTGAAGCTTGCTTTAACCCATAAATCGATTTCTTTAGGCGGCATCCCATTCTTTCATTTCCTTCCACGACAAAACCTTTCGGTTGTGCCATGTAAACATTTTCCTCCAAATCCCCATTAAGAAATGCCGTCTTTACATCCATCTGATGTAACTCTAAATCATAATGTGCTACTAATGCCATTATGATTCTGAAGGAATCTTTACATGAGACTGGAGAAAATGTCTCATTGTAATCAATCCCTTCTCTTTGCGTAAAGCCTTTTGCCACAAGTCGCGCTTTATGTCTTTCTACATTCCCTTGGGAGTCATGTTTAGTCTTGTAGACCCATTTACAGCCTACTGTTTTGGCTCCTTTAGGAATAATTTCCAAGTCCCAGACTTTATTAGTCTTCATGGACCTCATTTCCTCTTCCATGGCCTCAAGCCATTTTGAGGAATTTTTGCTTCTCATGGCTTCTTCAAATGAGGTGGGATCATCCTCCATTTGAAATTCCTCTGTATTATAAATCTGATAATCATCAGAAATAGCTGATCTTCTTACTCTTTGAGACCTCCTCGGGGCCTCCTCATTTGGTACATCTACTGTTTGAGGCTGCTGTTGCTCCCCCTCATCTGTGGCAATAGGTTCTATATGATCCTGAAGAACAGGTTCTTCATTCTCATTCATTGTTGCCACGGGAGGAACAATAACAGGTGCTGGCACCACAGTGTCTTGCACCGTCGGTGCAGCGACAGCAGGTAGTGTGAAGAATGGCTCTTGAATCATCGGAGTGGGCGCAAACACCCGCTTCTCTTCAAGGTCAATCTCTCGAGCTACCATGCTCCCCCTCATCATTTCATCCTCTAAGAAGACAGCATGTCTCGTTTCTACAAACTTTGTGTATCTGTCTGGACAGTAGAAACGATAACCTTTTGACTTTTCAGGGTAGCCAATGAAATGACAACTTACTGTTTTGGGATCAAGTTTCCCAAGGTTTGGGTTAAATACTTTAGCCTCAGCAGGACTCCCCCACACACGTAAGTGCTTTAGTGAGGGAACTCTTCCTGTCCACAACTCGTACGGTGTTTTGGGCACCGACTTACTAGGCACTCTGTTGAGAATATGAATGGCGGTTTTCAACGCCTCCATCCATAAACTCAATGGGAGTGTGGAGTAGCTCATCATACTTCGCACCATATCCATCAGGGTACGGTTGCGTCTTTCAGCTACTCCATTTTGCTGAGGTTCGCCCGGCATAGAATACTGGGCCACTATTCCATTTTCCTGTAAAAACCTCGCAAAAGGTCCAGGAACTTGTCCATATGGGGTATGTCGACCGTAGTACTCCCCCCCACGATCAGATCGGACTATCTTAATCTTTAAATCGCGTTGGTTTTCAATTTCAGCCTTAAATATCTTGAATTTATCCAAGGCTTCATTTCTTTGTTTGATTGGATAAATATATCCATAACGGGAGTAATCATCTGTGAATGTTATGAACGAGTCATATCCATCCACACTTTTCACAGGAAAAGTTCCACAAATATCTGTGTGAATAATTTGTAGAACTCCTGTGCTTCTTTTAGCGTCTTTCTTTATTTTCTTTACATATTTTCCTTTAATGCATTCTCTGCATTGTTCTAAGTCTGAGAACTCTAATGGAGGAAGAATATCATTCTTTACTAGTCTTTCTATTCTCCCCCTCGAAATATGGCCTAAACGACAGTGCCATAATTTCGACGACGCATCTAGAGTTCTCTTTCGTTTCCTGTTTACATTTGTAGACGAGGATTCATTCACTTTCTCGCACGCGATGTTCCCATTATCGCATACGACATTCACATCAATGTTCTCACTTTTCTTTGCCATTATCATCTTTAAGTAATCAGGACAGTTCTTCTTGTAGTGTCCCGTCTTTTTGCAGTGAAGACACTGATCTTTGTCTATTGCAAACTTATTCTGTTGAGGCTGATAGACAGGGGCTTTTCCCTTGTTCTTTGAGAAGGAGTTACTGTTGAAGTTCTTTTCTTGTTGTCCTTCACATAGTTGATAGAACCACCATGTGAGGTTTTAATTCTTTCCTCCTCTTGCACACACATAGCTATGCACTTTTCTAAGTCCCATTTTTCGGGCTATCAATGTTGTAGTTGACAACAAAGGTGTCAAACTCTTTCGGCAAGGAAGCAAAAATCAAATGAATAAGGAACTCATCCTTGAGAGCCAAATCCATTGGTTTAAGTTTAGATGCCAAGTTGCTCATTCTAAAAATGTGCTCTCTTATGCCATTGCCACTGCCAGAATACCTTTCTGTTACCAGCTGCTTAATCAGCTGTGTAGCATAAGTCTTTGAAGAGCCAGTGAACTGACTCTTTATTTTATCAAGGTATTCAGTGACAGTGTCACACTCTGCGATTGAGCCCACAATTGCAGGCTCAATCGTGTTCTTTATCACAGCCAAACATTTCTTGTTGGCAGTGACCCACTTTTTATGATCAAGATCATATGACATTTTTATGGGAGCATAGTCCCTCTGTCTGGTCTGCCAAACAGCATCAGCCTCATTTTCATCCCTCACCGGTGCCACAGTCTCTGTGGGACACGGTGTGGTGACACAATTCATATAAAATGAGAACAATTAAACATAATAACAACAACTGCATGCATTGGTTTCAACGTTGGTTAAAATTAAAACATACAGTTGTTTACACATTAAATCTACATCACCGTTGGGCAGAAATAGAAATAATGCATAAAAACATCAATTGAAACTATAATACTGTTAACAGCAAAATTATATGCCTTATTTCCAACATTGGTCAAAATACGACATACAATTTAAATCAATTTTATCTATACATTAAATCTACATCACCGTTGGGCAGAAATAGAAATAATGCATAAAAATCATCAATTAAAAATTATAATATTGTTATTATCAACGTTGGTCAGAAAATAACAATATCATAATTATCTGGGATTTATCTCTATTTTTCAAAATTAAATTCTCCCGTTGGTTCGAATTTAATAATGAAAAATCAATCAACATTAACTTTTGCAGCGGAAACTGTAATTATTCTAAAAATAATTCAATATTCAGAAGCATTATACAGTACACTTTTAATCTCTGAAAAATTAACACGTTGGTGCAAAAATTTGCAGAGATTTGGTTCAAATTTCATTGAAATTCATTCATAAATGCTTCTGAAAATAATAAAACTCAATTCATGGAGTCACTGTTCAAAATCGGCCATTTGGCCCACGGCGGCCCAACCGGCCACCGCGCCCGCGGCCTCTTTCTCCCATGCGGGCCCAAAAAAACTCCCGCAGGCTAAACAGCCCTTTTTTTTTCTCTCTTTTCTTTCCTCTTTTCTTTCTTTCTCCGGCTCGGCCCAACAGCCAGCCGGCTCCACCGGCCAAACACCCCGCCGGCCCATCAAGAACGGTGACCGTCCGATCAGATCGGACGGCCGAGCAGGCGCGCGGCGGGGATGACACCCCCAACCCTAACCCTAGCCCTCAAACGGGCTCCTCTCCACCCGCAAAAAACGGATCTGAGCGTCGGGAGGGCCATGCGGCGGCGCAGCTCCCAGCGGCGCCATGGCGGGGCTCGGCGCGACGGCGCTGTAGGGCGGAGCCCGCGAGGCGGCGGCCGGCACCCGCGCAGAGCGGGGCTGGCGTGAGCTCGCGCGGAGCGGCGCGGCCTTCTAAGGCAGGGAGCGGCCCCGGCGGCGCATGCGACACGGCGGCCGGGCTCGCGACGGAGCAGCGCGGCGACGCCCGTGCTCGGGAGGCGGCGGCGGCCTCCGAAGCGGCGACCCGGGAGGCACAGCAGCGGCGGCCGGAGCGCGGCGGCGGCCCCTCAGCGCAGAGCGGCGGCCCCCGACGCGGCTCGACGGCGGCTCGGCGGCGGTCCCGGCGGCGCGCGCGCACGGCGGCCGGCCAAGCCAAAACCGTGAGTCCATTCCCCTCTCTTTTCTTTTCTTTTGCCGATTTCTCGGTTGGGGATCCTCGTTCTTTGCTTTTCCCGTCTAGATCTAAAACTAGGGTGGCTCTGATACCAATGTTAGGTTGCTTTTAGGATCTCCTAGGTTAGATCTAGCGGGTTCTTCTCTTATCTCTAGGGTTCGTGTTCTTGAGAGATACCGAAAGGGAGAGGGGTACTAACCGTCCGAGGTAGAGGAAGAAGAGGTGGTCATCGCGGGTACGTCGGTGAAGCTCTGCGCGCGGGCAGCGACGGTCGGGGAAGAGGAGCGGCGTCTCCCTGGCGGCCGGCTACTCCCGAGCGGCGGTGATCCCCTTGGCGGCGGCGGTCTGGCGGTGGGTCTTCCCGTCGCTGGAGCGCCCCCTTTCCAGATCGGGTTAGGGTTTTGGTGGGTCTGGCGGCGGCACGGTGAACCTCGTCGTGCGTGCCGCCCCGGCCCCCACCTCTCTTTTATATGGCGCTGGCGACAGGGGCCCACCAGCCTATTGGGCTGGGCGCCCCCGATCAGGGCGCGGTCAAGGGGTGGGCATCTGGCCGTTGGGCCAGATGCTCTGAGATCATTCTAACAGCCCAGTCTGGTGCCTTCGATATTCTCCTCAAATGTTCATAATGAACTACAAAAAGATAAGCTATAGTTAAGAGCATTTCTTTTGCTGGTAGCATGCAACATATGCAAAGTCCAAATTGCAAAGGGAGAGGAAGCAAAATCTGTATTAACTGACGATGATTACCTCTCTGCTGTAGTTGGATCTGACTCTGTGCACTTCTTTTTCCTCCTCTCAGAAATCAGAATTAGTTGTTTACCTGTTCAATCCCCGCACACAACTCCCCTTCTTCAGTACCCGACAGGAAACCTTGACAGATAATTGTTGATTCGGAAAGAGTATTGCTGCTGCATGCATACCTTCTTCCAGTCTATTGAAAGTTGAGTCCTTGTGCTGCTTTGTGTCCATGACAGAGGCGTTTTGCTTGCAAAGTCAGTGTTGAGCTCTTTAAGATCAGTATGGCAATAGAGGAGGTAAATAGCGGCTTCAAATTTCCCCCTAAGTATTGGCTGATTCTTCACTCTAATAACATAAGAATTTATAAAGATCAATATTGAGAGAGGGACACATCAAAGTGTGCCACAATAACTTCGGCGTGGCATCACACATCGAGGAATCTACCTTGAACGAGATTCATAGACCAACCCCGGACAAGGTCCGGAATCCACCCCGGATGATGGGACTAGACGGAGCACGGGCTGATAGGGTAGAGGAAGATAGTGGGCGGCGGCGAGAATCAAGGCGTGCTAGCTCATCAGCCAGAACAAACAAGGGCATGGGCCACAGGGGCGATGGAACAAACTACTGCACTATAGTTTCACAGAGGATTTTGGATTTGCTAAATCTGGATCTGACAATAAACTTCGGCAAACACAAACTAGCATAGGATAACTTGGTAACTTAAATATCCTCTGTTCTATCCATTCGACTGATAGCTGATAACTAGAGGGAGCTTTGTTCTTGAACCTGGGACCATTGGACCAAGATGGCAATCTTAAGGAAAGCATGGAATAAGTGTCTAATACAATACATTCTTACCAAACTATACGATAAAGGCAACTAGTCTTAGTCTTCAGAGAGAATACAAACAATGTGCATGGACAAAACACATCACACATGTACTGTTAGTAAGTTAATTTCCATATTTTTTCTACAAACTTTCTAAGTTAATTTCCATATTTTTTCTACAAACTTTCTAAAGTTATAAAGCAGAGAATGGAAGTAAAGGTTACTACAGGGTCAATGCATCCAACGTCAAGGCCGAATGCTTGCATCCTAAGTTATTAACTAGGATTGAACCCGCAATGTTGTGGGGGTAATCCTATTCCTTATTTGCAATTTAGTGTTCGGAAAATTCATATTATCAATTTTCATTGTTTTATAGAAATATGTAGATGCTTCTAGATGTATGTTGTAGATGTATGCTCTATTGACGCCCCTTTTTAGTGGATTTGTGTTCGTTGGATTAGAATCAGGCGACAACGGGCTAATGTGCTGATGTGTCACTATTTTATTCTTTGTTTTGCACGGAACTTTAATAGAGATAAAGAATTGGAATCCCGTGGTATGAAATTCTATCTTTCTTCTTCAAACAACGTACCTCAAGGGAAAAAGAAAGAAACTTTGCTTTATTGGCTGGTTGTACTATATAGCGGTTCATAATTTTAGGTTTTATAGGAATATTAGATCAAATATGGGTTTGGAGGGTTGATATAACAAAATTACAATTTAGGGTTAAATCAATAAAAATTACACTACTAGAGGAGTTTAATTGCACAAAATCAAATAATATAGGGGTACATGTGTCGTGCAACCTTGCCATTGAACAACTTGAACACTGTGAACCATATAAAACAAGAGATTGGACTAATGTTGGATTGGAAATTACTCAAAAAATAATTAGTGTTTATAAGAGATGCAGTTGATTAGCCACTTCGACATTAGCACTCAAGGATTATGGATGGTGAAAATGAAAGCACTTGTAGAGCTTTGCTCTCCGAAATGACGAAAAGATATTTTACTTCCACTGGGCCCTCGTTTTGCAGCTTAGTGTACCCTTTCCCATGAATTTGTTCTGCTTACGCCTCAGCCAAGGCAAAAAAAAATTATTTGGCTCCCGAGAAAGTGAAACAAAGTGATACTACATTTGTCCCATAATATAAGTCCTCATTTTTTTAGAATCATTGTCCTACAATATAAATCCACTACAAAGATCAAAGACGTAATTATTGCAATATTTTTGCTATATATACTCTTACTTTAATGCTGAAAAAAAATAAGTGAATAGTTGAAGTATGTCATTTAATACGGATATGTATAGTCCAATAATATTAACTTTTGTTTAAAATTAATGTCTCCTTGGTCTATGCATATGACAAGTTTTAGACTTATATTGTAGACGAAAGGAGTAATTAATAGCTACAGACTAATCCTAGCTCCGATGGTGCTAGGAACACATCAATATCTTCCACCAACGGTGCTAGGAACACATCAATATTATTCCCAGGTTGTTTTGGCCCTTGGATAAGTATCGACAACAAAATATACTTTCGCTTCATACACAACCAAGGAGGAAGGTTATAGATGCAGAGAGTCACGGGCCATGTGCTATGTCGGCTGCTCATGCTACTGAAAGGATTCATTCCATCTGTACTCAGTCCAAACCTTATATTCCTTGGTTCTGCACCGAAGTCTGCAAAACTCCTATCGATGTTTCTCCACTGCGTGGAATCAACAAGGTGTCTTAGCATTTCATCCTTCTTGCGCTCTTCCGAGTGCCAACGCAGCAGTTTTGCCTCCTTTGGATTTGCAAAAAACCTTTTCAAACGAGGAATTATAGGAAAATACCATGCCACCTTAGCAGGAGGTCCTTTCTTCGCCTCTGTTCTCTCGTCATCATCTGATTGATTGTTGCGTTTATATCGGGATGCGTTGCACACCGGACATACATGCATGTTTGCATACTCTTTACGGTAGAGGATATAGTCGTTCGGACATGCATGTATTCTTTCTACTTCCATTTCCAACGGACAAAGAACCTTCTTAGCTTTATACGTGGTTTTAGGCAACTCATTTCCCTCTGGAAGTATGTTCGCTAAAAGACCTAGCAGCGCCGTGAAACTCTTGTCGGACCAACCGTTGCTTGCCTTCAATTTCAAAAGTTCAAGCACGGCCGAAAACCTCGTGTACTTGCAGCACGTGAACAAAGGTTTCTCTGAGTCCTCCATCAAGCCCTGGAATTTAACATATTCTCACTCATCATAGTTCTCTTCTACATCGTGAAGCATCTAATCCAGATTATCATCGTGCAACCTATCCAAATCCGAACCACAATCGACATCATCCGGCGGCATGTCATTCACTTCACCGGCAATGTCATCCGACGGCATATCATTCACTTCACCGGCGATGTCATCCGGCGGCATATGATCATTCACTTCGCCATGACTGCTCCAACACGTATAACCCTTTTTGAAACCCCTCCGAATCAAGTGCGCTTCAATTTGCTCTCGGTTCTTAAACATCTTTAAATTCTCGCAGTCAGTGCATGGACAGTACATATATTCCACCCCCTTATTCAACATATCGTCCTCGGCAGCTCTTGTAAAAGCAGACACGCCATTAATGTACTCTTCACTCACACGGCTCGCGGCATACATCCAGCTTCGGTCCTACGTTACGTACATATATAACAACTTAGTATTAAAAATTAAATTAACTAATTATTACTACATATATACCGGCCACATGTATTGAGGCTTAATTTGCTAGCTCAATTCATATTATAAACACAACAGGTATTATATAACCAATAATTTTGCAAACCATCTTAAATAACACTCACCAATTACTTAGATCTAAATTGTAATGCAAAGAAAAAATAAATTTCATTACTAACCATATCTAGAGCAACCAGCAAAGTATGAATCTTCAAAGCTCAATCTCTGCCTCCTCCCACCAAATTAACTGGCCTGAAATCGCCTAGCTTGCCTCCTGAGCGAAAGAGTGCGCAGCAGCCGCTAGATCTGGATCGAAATGAAGACAAATGCGGTCTGAGCAGCGCAATAAATGCCTAGTGACCATTATCACAGACGGTTTTTTATTAAAAACCGGTTCATCGGTAAGAACCGTCTGTAATACTCGTTTTCTCCGACGCCGCCAACACAGACGGTGTCCAAACCGTCTGTGATTGACCGTCTAGTATTAGGCTTTCTGTAGTAGTGGATGACGTGGAAAGTATATATATTGGACAATTGCACAGGAAGCATGCTTAGCTTACATCGAGATTACACATTTAGAGCTAGTCACCAGGTTTAACGGCATGTTTGAAACGCATGAAGCTCACAGTTGTAAACATTAAGGTGTGTTTGGTTGGGCCAATTACGCCTAACACAATTCGACAGGAAACCACATATACCAATTAAAAAATAAAGATACACTTGAATAATACGGAAGGTCCAAAATTTTGACACAATTGGATGGGGGAAGTTGCCAAGGAGAATAGCGGATCAGGGCCTAACTGGGCCAACTATGACACTTGGATAATACGGAAGGTCAGGATAATTTGAGCCCAAATTGATTCTGGTCCTGTAAAACTGAGCCTAATCATATCTTAAGAAACTACTAGACAGATGAATGAGAATCAACGCCAAACCTGTAGAGATGCTGTAAGTAGTGGCGGATATCCGCAAGAAAGCAAAATCGTTGCTCAAAAGCAACCTTCTTATAGTGAGAGACTGAGAGAACATCGGCTGAGCCTGAGCACATGGATTCTTTGGATTTGCCTCACATTCCACCAGGTGGATTTCAATGGCGTAATCCCAGCAGCGACGCTGCAATCACTACTCATGCATACTGCCGAGACAGCGAGACAACACGAGCACGGCGGTGACATCGCCTCCGTGCATGTGGTGTTGAGGAAGACGGGGAAGGCGTCTGATCATCATCGGCGAGACGCGGGCAACGGGCGGTGTCGAGGAGCGGAGGAGGCCAGAGGAGCTCCTAGTCGTAGCCAACGACCACCTTTAGGTAGATCGATGGTGAGGGGCGCCGCTGGCGGGACAAGCGAGAAGCCTGCGAAGGGATGATAGGATTCGCTTGCGACTTGCACGGGTGATTCTTGGCTTCACATATAGATTCTGTCTTTGAGTTGATCCCAGTGTCAAAAGATATCAAGAGAATGATTTGTAACTGGAATATATTTGATTTCTATTGATCATCTATTTATATACGAGTGTGAACACTATATAAGTACACAAGTGGAGTAATGTCACATGTGAATACTAAATACGTACTATCTCTAGTAGGAATATCAGCACTAATAGGAATACTAAACAACAGTGGAAACATAACTATCCTAATTGTTTAACACTCCCCTCAATCACAATCGGTGAGGTTGAGATTGTGTGTAGGATCTTTAGTTGCTGTATTCCAATTAGTTTGGTGAGATCATCGGCTAATTAATCTCCAACGCCTTTCTTGCCACTCGTGCTTGGACAAAATGAAAGTCCATCTCAATATGTTTAATTCTGGCATGGAACAAAGGATTAGATATGTGGCTCCAAGATTATCACAACACAGGACAGATGCTTGCAATTGATAAATTTCAAGATCTCCAAATAGTGACTATATCCAGATGATTTCTGCTGTGGCATTTGCAAGAGCTTGTACTCTGCCTCAATACTAAATCTCGCCATTGTAGCTTGCTTCCTTGAACTGCATGATATGAGATTGGAGCCAAAGAAAACCGCAAAACTATTGGTTGACCTTCTGTCATCTACTGATCCTACCCAACCTGCATCACACAATGCACTAACCAAACTAGAAGTAGACTTGCGAATACAGAGTCCTACACTCACTGTGTGTTGTACATACCATAAAATTATTTTCACCGGTATCCAATGATGTTCGATTGGCATATGTAGAAATTGACACATCTTGTTGAATGCTTATGATATATCTAGTTGTGTCAATGTTAGGTACTGTAAAGCACTTGCTATACTCCTATACCATGTTACTTCTGTAGCTGATAACTCTCTCCCATCCGACTTTGACAATTTTGCAGTTGTCGATATTGGAGAAGTTACTGTTTGTCTGCTATCATACTGGTCCATTGCAGAAAGTCGGTAGAATATTTATACTGAACAAGAACAAGATCCTCCCCTGATTGACATACTTCAATGCCTAAAAAGTAATGAAGATCATCGAGATCCTTGAGAGCAAACTCTAACTACAATTTATGAATCAATATATGAACAACCTAAGGAGATGAGCTAGTGACAGTAATGCCATCAACATAAACAATAATATATGTGATCATGCCACTATGATTATAGATGAATAGGGACATGTTAGCTTGGGGCCACTATGATTATAGATGAATAGGGACATGTTAGCTTGGGAACGAAAAAAATCAAGTTCTTGTAAATAAGAATAGAGTTGAGAATACTAGGCACGAGGTGATTGCTTCAACCTATAAAAAGCTTTATCTAATTTGCACACATGATGTGAAAACTGTGGATCCTTATGACCTGGTGGTGGTTGCATGAACACATCCTCTTCTAGAACACCACATAAAAATGTATTTTGTACATCCAATTGATAAAGCAACCATCCACGCGACACTGCTAATGATAGAACAAGATGAATTATAGTGGGTTTCATAACCTGGTTGAACGTATCTTCATAATCAATCCCGTGCCATTGTTTGAATCCTTTTGCAACCAATCTAGCCTTATGGCATTCAACAGAACCGTCAGCCTTCTTCTCCAATTTAAATACCCATTTGCAGTCAATGATATTGCGATTAGGCTAAGATAATACCAAGTACCATGTCTTGCTCTTTAAGAGTGCCTGGTATTCAACATTCGTTGTCTCCTTCCAATTTCTATCACAAAGAGCATACTCAAGAGCTGCCAGTTCGACCACAGCAAGAAATACGTGCCAGTGGGCATCATATTGCACCGTGGCATCGGTGCAAATCCTTGGTTCACGAATGTTATTCCGCATCCTTGTTTGCATAGCATGAGGTGGTGGTACAGGAGGATTAGGTGGTGGAGGTGAAGCTATACCAAGTTCCATAGACGTGTCAGGGACATGTGGAGCAGATGAAGCATCAAATACATATGAGGGGCCGTAGGATCCTTCGTAGGACTCGCACTGGCAGGCAACATGACATCTTGCACAGGATCTGAGAGATCAGCACCCCTGAGATCTGCACTAGCAACACCCACAGAATCGCCTAGGGATCTATCCCCGTTTTCTCTCGCCTAGAGTCATCACTTGGATTTGTTGTGGGTGAGTCACCTGTAGCCTGCACAGAGGGGAACGACAAATCAGATTGGATAGCCAAGTCAGATTGCACAGCAACATTAGTCTCCCAACCATCCATACGTCCCATAACTAGAGGAAACATTGTTGAGGCCAAGGAAGGAAATATCAAAATTTGGTCAAGCACTGGTTGATCCAGTGGTGGTGAATTTTAATCAGCAAAAAGCAATTATTGCTCATCAAAGACTACATCACGAGAGAAATATAAATCTTACCCAAAGATATGCGAACACTTGTAGTCTTTACAAAGAGAGCTGTAACCAAGAAAAACACACCGTTTAGACTGAAATTGGAGTTTCTGATCATTGTATGGACGGAGAGCTGTAACCAAGAAAAACACACCGTTTAGACTGAAATTGGAGTTTCTGATCATTGTATGGACGGAGATAGGGCCAGCATGTATACTCGAAAGTTCTAAGATAGGAATAATTTAAAGATGATCCAAAAAGGCAGTCTAGTGGAGCTAAATTCTGTATCATTCTGCTAGGGAGGCGATTTTATTAAGAAACATGATGTTTGGAATGCATTGGCCCAAAAACGAATGGGCATGGAGGCATGGGTGAGTAAGGACAAGCTAACTTCTACGATATGGCGATGTTTTGTCTTAGTCGAGCCATTTTGTTGGTGTGTGTGTGGATAGAAAACATGATGAGTGATTTTAATTTGTTGGAATTCTAGTATTTGATTTCCCAGTTAGTTTGCATGTGCATGATTTTTTTTCTTTAGAATGCGCTTAGTATGAGTTTAGAATTGAATGAACATGCGATAGACATCAACTTTACTCTTGAGATAATACAACCAGGTTAATTTACTGAAATCATCAATGAAACTCACATAGTATTTAAAACTACCAAAGAAGATGTGTGCAGGCCCCCAAACATCGGAGAAAGCAAGTTCAAGAGGTGACGATAGCACCCTTTTTGACCAAAAAAAAGGGAGCTAATGACTTTTGCCCTGTTAACAAGCATCACAAACAGAGGATTTATTGGACTCATAAAAAATGTAAACTATGACACTGAAGAATTTGATCCACCATAGGAGACGAGAGATGGCTTAAACAGCCCCCACTGCTCATAACTGTATTTGATGATAGAGAGGGCCTTCCTAGATATAGCCGAGCTACTAGGAATGGGGTATAAGCCACCCTCACTAGGACCACGAATGAGTACCTTCTTCGAAGTATGATCCTTAATGAGAAAATAATCGGGATGAAATTCAAGATAGACGCTATTATCAATCGTGAGTTTATGAATAGATAACATATTTTTATTTATGTGTGGAACATGAAGAATATTGTTTATAAACAAGGGTTTTATGTAACGTATAAAGTTTAGAAAAACCAATATGAGCAATTGGCATACCTGAATCATTTGCTATGTGAACCTGACCTTTGCTAGAGTACCGCTCGTGTATCGTCAGATTATTCAATTTTCTGGTGATATGATCAGTTGCCCCAATTTTTGTGTGCCAGTGTGTGTCAAAACCCTGATTCTATGGTGACATTTTCCACCATGTGCTCCTCCTGCTGGAACATATGATCGAAATGCTTGTAGCATTTAAAAGCTACAAGACCGATCTTTCCACCCAAATGGCAGACGGGCCGATTGTCAGACCACTTGTTGCCGCCATGATGATTGTCACCACCATGATGGTTGCTGTAATTGGCACCCTAGTACTGGTACTGTTCACAGCCACCACCTTGGCCGTGCCCACGTCCACCACCACCACCTCGCCCATGCCTTACTTGATTGCCCCAAGACACCATGTTCGCAGAGGGCTGGAACATGAGATTTTTTTTGCTTGTGACACATCTCATTGTCGGACCTCGGGTTAGCAAACCCAGATCCTCTGTGATTCCACCGCACTATTCCCTGGATCAGTAGATAGTGCTCACAGATACATTACTGTATACCAAAAACATATCATGCGGAAGCGTAAATAATACAGTAATACTTACTCATGGGCCGATTAGGCCGAAATCAATAAAATGCAGCAGCGGAAACTCCACACAGGTGGGACCCTCAGGACTTGCCCACAGGCAGCCAACTGGGGTTCGCGACCTAGTTCATGGCCTCTTCGTCTTCCAGCTCTGTCGACCCTTTTTAGCATCGCAGGGCTTGACTTTACTTCCTTTCTGTCTGATGGTAATTAAGCAACAGTGAGTACAACGGTACTCAGCAAGCCACCACACAGAATGCAACAATACTAGATGCAAAGCTATCAAGGGAGGCTTGAGGTTCTTTTATTTGCTAAAAGCATTGTTTTGGAATTACAATAGGTAAGAAAACTCCTGAGACTTAGCAATTTTAACTAAAGCAGATTTTATGAAATTGATTGTGAGAATGCGATAATAATAGAAGTGTAGGTTACATCCACCTTTTACAGTGCATGGTTACCCCCACCTATGCTAGTTTTCACCACTGGAGCACTTTCCTCCAGAAAAAAAAAATTCAAAACTCAGAGTACGTCCCTCTGACTGATTTTATCCCACCCAAAAATGTTTTTTTTTGAAATAGAACTAACTCGAGTAAGTTCCCATGTCCGCCCTTGACCGTGGGCACGGCTATTCGAATAGTTTTACACTCTGCAGAGGTTGTACACTTTCACCACAAGAGATAAGTCATCTTAATAGTCAACATGCTTCCTTAGGCATGAGACATAGATGAATTATCACAAAGCCTTTACCTTACTCTGGTCTAGCTAGACATCACCCGCTGAGGTTTCACCGCTGAAAGGTTAAGTCCACCACAGTCAGAAGCCCCCTCTTGCGCCGTATGAGTACAGTAAATCCCTGTGCCTCACTGTGAGTAAACCAGTATGCCCTGGTACCCACTTTCCACTGGTGATATCTAACTAAACCTTTGCAAGTTAATTAGCTAGGTCGTACCCATATAGACTTGTGGTTGTACTGTTTTACATAAGGAGGTCATCACCAGATTCAGTCCTTAATTTGTCCAGGCGGTTCTTACCACAAACCACGGGTTCTCGTGCGACATCGGCACCATCCACTCTCACCAACCGCCCAGACAGGTAGAGCAGATTTTGAGGGTTTTGAGAAGCATAAAACAGTCGTAACAAAATACTCAGCCACGTACATCCCATGACTGTCCCAAAATAAATTCTTTTGTTGTAAAGATTGATGATCAGGGCGACTAGCGCCCTGGACTTGACCGGACTAGCATAGTATTGTAATGTAATCTACAGCTAGTACAGATTATCATTATTATCTATGGCGACAAGGACTAAGTGATTCAAGTGTCAAGGAAAGGCATATTAAATTTAATACAACAGCAAATGGGCATGTAGCTACCTTAAGTTTTGACATACATTTGCATATTAAATTAAGCATGCAGGTTGATAATTTAAAGGAACATAAATTTGCATAAAATGTGGGAGCAATATGATCAAAGTGATGACTTGCCTTGCTTGTTTTACCACGGCCTTGATTGTTCTAATTCAAAGCCTTCTCAGTTATTTATCTTAAATTACTGGTCCTCGCTTTTACCCAGTCTTACTGTTTGCATCCGTCGTCTTGTCGAGTCTTCAAATTCTAATACGCAGCGAAGAAAAGAAAGACCAAATAAATCCAGATACTTTAAAATGCCCAATTTAATTTAAATCACACACTTACTATGATTTGAGAATAGGAGGATTATTCGGATTAGTACGCCGTAAACACAGCGGTAGCTGGATTTGAGTAGAAGAACGAGTGGTCTGAATAGCTTTACCGTGAGGGAAAATTTTAGGATAATGAGGACCAAAAGTGAGGATACATCTTCAGGAATTATCTGCGTAGCCGATTGGGGAAAAGGCGACCCTTTATTTGATGGCTTGATCTTAATTGATTTATATTTATCAAGGAAGTTCCATGAGTCAGGCAGGACTTAGGGACAGATAAAAGAGAGTATCATTGGTAGTAAAGAGAAACATGATTTTAGGATTTTAGGATGCGGAAGCTTTACATAAGATGAGTGTAATGTTAAGTACTTCGTGTAACTTTAATATTTCATGAGGCAGAACTTAACTGGGATAGCAACGGCCAGTTCAATGAATCATCGCTTTTAACAACTTAATTAGGAGATGAAATCTAATTGCCTAACCAATTATTATTATGCACAAGATTGATTATTTTATTAGCGAACCAATCTTACTATTAACAGTCTGCCTTTCATTGAATGAGTGATTCATGGTTGATATTTTATGTGGCAAAATCTGGTTAAATTGATTTACTCAGTTCGTACTAACGGATTAGATCGAGAGAGGAAAAATACCATTTAGACCACTTGAGTATTTGATAGAATGTGATATTTAATCTTCAATTTGTTTGATGTCAAATTTGCGAGTATTGAACTTATCTTTATAAAGGTTTAAACATGCTACTTTAGGATTACCTTAATTTCATAAGAGATGATCTTCCACTTAGTTTCACCTTGTTGATTTCAAACATCAATATCCATGGAGGCCATGCCGATTTCTTGCCATATGAAAATAGACCACGCATAATGCGCTTTTAGTTTCACAAGGATATTAGTATCTCAATTGGAAATATAGTTAGCTCATGTTGAGTTTTTAATTTAATTGCGTAAATCTTTTTATTATGAATTCAAAAATAATTCCTTATTCTTATTCTTATGCACAATGTGTCTTTACATGCAATTAACCAAAATTTTATATTTCATTTCATACCCTTTTTAGTTAACTCCCACAATTAAATTTTATTTTCATTTTTATTTGCAATTTATATTTTTGAGATGTGTACTGCAACTGAGCTGGGATGATGCAAGTGATGCACATGCTAAATGCTTCCTGGCAGTGGGGCCCTTATGTCATAAGAGAGGGGGAAGATAGAGAGGAGGGCGCTGCCTTCGGTTGGAAACGGGACAGAGCAGGGGCACAACCGCGAAACAGGGGAGGCGAGGTGGCTACGGGGCCGTGCGTCGTCGCCGGTGAGGAGCGGCCGGAGAGGCGGCGGCGACCGACCAAATGGATGGCCACGGCGACGGGGAGACTCCGGGAGGTAAGGGCTTCGGCCGGAGCGGCGCCAAGCATGCGGGCGGTGGCTCTAGGCGGCCGGCGGTGAGGAGGAAATAGGGCGTCGGTGGCCGGAGGAGAGGGGGAACAAAGGGAGGCGCGCCGAAGCACGAGTGGAGTACATGGAACTCACCAGGGCGCTTGAAGCGGTCGGAGGGACTCTGAGGTGAGCCGGCGGCGAGCGTATGCGCCGGTGTGGCCGTGTCACCGTGGCGGGGAGACTTGGGCGGCGGAGGGCACACACCGATGGTTGGGGAGGCTTCGGGCGGTGGAGGTGCAGCTCCCATTGCGTGGAATTGGCCCGTGGTCGATCTATGGGGAGGCGGCGGTGGAAACAGCGGCGGCCGGCCGAAGGCGAGGAAGAGCCAGGTGAGGCGTTCTCGGTCGGAGATTTTTCGATTGCTCAAGTGGGGAGGTAGAGGGCGACCTGGGGCATGCCGTGACTCATTCACTTTGGGGATAGGCAGCCGGAGGCGGCCGAGACGGGGAGAGGCGACGGCGGCGCGGCATCAAACAGCTCGGCTGGACGCGAGGAGGAGGGCGATGGAGGAGAGGAGCATTGGGGGTTCGGCCAGCTCCTTATAGGTGGGCGAAGGTGGCGGACAGCTGGGCGTCATTGAAGCCAAGCGCAGGCGGAGTAATGCCGAGCGGAGACGCGCTGAGGAGTAATGCCGAGCGGCAGCAGGGCTAGCAAGGGAGAGGCGCAGGCGAGGCCGGCGCTAGGGTAGCAATTGCGCGTACGGAGGCGAGCTGCGGTAGCTGTAGCTAGTGGGCGAGGCCGAAGCACGGGACCGGGCCGGGGCGAGGAGCAGCGGCGCATAGAGGTAGGCCGGCTCGGGTGCGACGGGAGAAGAGGGAGGAAGAGGAAAGAAGGAGCAAGGGCAGGAGAAGGCGTCGGGTGGGCCGAAGGCCAGAGAAAAAGGGGGCGGCCAAATCGGGCTGGGAAAAAGGAGAAAACGGCCCGGCCGGGGAAAAGAAGGAGTGGGCCTGTCCCAATAGGGGGTTTTGGGGATTTTAGCATAATCTGAATTTTGGAAAATACATCAAACAAATTTTTGATATTTGCGAGTAGATTTTGAAATCGAAAGCCTGGTTCAAATTTTGATTCAACTCTTAAATTTTATGATCAACGAGTTCTAGAGAAATAAATGTTGATATTCTGGATTTAAATCTTCAGATATACGAATTGGGTGGAAGAGAGATTTTTGGTTTGATTTCGATTTCTATTCCTGGTTTTGAGGGTCCGGATTTAAATTTAAAACTTGAATTTAAGATTCCCGGGTAAGCTTGGCTCTTCTTAACTTTTTAAATCTTGATATGTTGATTCCAAGGTTTGGACTTTTATTACTCGGACTTTCGGCAAGAAAAACAAACTCGAGGAGTTTGAATAACACTAAAAACTTTTGGAAAAACTCGGGAGAAACAATTAAAATATTTTACGAATTTTGCAAATACAGTAGTTCCCTTTTTGGGATGTTACAGATCCTACCCCCCTTAACATGAATCTCGTCCCCGAGATTCGAGTAGAGTAGAGAGAAGTAGGTGGGAACAAGCTGGCTAGCAGAAAGGGCTCGAGGGTACTGCTTGATACTACGCACACTGCTCTTGATGCTGTCGGAAAGGAGGGAAGCTGCACAAAAGTGGGTTAGCACTTAGAAAAATGTTGCACAGGGGAAACCTTGCTCTTCTGATTGGGCTGCAGCTGTCTTCACTTCATTACTTGACATTTCGAAGGTTTGTTGTTTCTTCAATGTTGATTGCTAATCTCTCCTCATGATTGAGTGGTGGCAGGTTCTACATCAAGGTACGCTGACATTTCTTATTTATTCGAGCTACCCCCCTTAACATTGACGGGTGACCGGTACTAATTACTCTTGTTAGCTTTCGGCACAATGGGTCCGTTGGCGGCCCTAAAACTCAGTCTCTGCATCTCAGCGGCCTTGGTCAGCAACAGATTCATGTGACAACCCTTGGGGTAGTGATCTTGTCCTTCACAAAGAAAGCATGTGACTTTGCGCATTGGGCACTCTCCTGGGTGATGATCTTCCTCACAGTTGGGGCAGCTTACAGTGCATTGATCTGCTTGGTGTCCTTTTTCTCCACAACGTGTACACGCCACTAGGTTCTTGAGGTAGTCTTCTAGTAAATGGTATCTCTTGCAGTAAGGACAGTACGGAGCTGGGCAATTGCAACTGTAGTGTCCTGTTTGACCACAGGCAAAACATGTAACCTGACGTAGTGGAGGGCAGGATTGGGCGTCATGTCTTGTCTTGCCACATTCAACACATGTAGTAGCTGGCAATTCTTCTGCACCTGGTAGTAGGGCTTCATTAGGTCCTGTCGGTTTCCGCATGATGTGCTTGGAGCTAACACCTTTCCCTTTGTCAAGACCGAGGCTGATGGCGACGACATCCTTTTCTTGCTTGTTTAACCTCCGTTGAGGGCAGTCTCTCACATAATGTCCTGGGTCACTGTGTTTGAAGCAGTTGGCCGCTTTGTCTTGCTTCCTCTGGGGCACCGGCTAGCATAGTGTCAAGTATTTTGGCAACAGAAGCAAACAATATCCTTTCGACATTTGCTTGGTGTCATACCACTGTTATTCCCATCTTGATGATTGCTCCCTAGAAATTTCTGCGGAGTAGGTTTGAGTGAATTCTTGGATGAGTGGTAGGGGTCGAAGCGAGCAGGGGTTACTGGTTCTTTCTTCTTGCTTTTGAACTTGTTCTTGGCCATTGACTACTTGAAGGAGGTTTGTATCAGAGAGTTTGCTGTGGAATAGAGACTTGAGTCTTGATCCTTTCACAGGCTAAGGCTTCTTAGGTGTTGTCCTTTTCAGAGATGCTGCCTCTTTAACTTCAGAGCTTTAAGTGTCTTGACTTAGCTATCTGCTACCTCTTGCCTGCAGACCTGATGAGGTTTTTAGCAATAAGGTAAGGGGGAATTAGCACGGGGTACGGAAAAGTTGACGGGGATAAGATACTCTAACCCATTCTAAGGAGTGTATACCCAGAAACTGGGGCACAACACAAGCCACACCGAAAAACCAAGCTTTTGAAAGCACGCTTTTCCTGTGCCTACGAAATACAATGCCCGAGGGCAAGAAGGTAGTGCACAAGGCCAATAAAATCCTTTTTAACCAAGCAACGTCTAAGCGCAGAGACACACGCAAGAAGACACAGGGTTCTTAAAACTAAGTTTGCTGAAGCGATGCCACCCAATCTCCACGAGTATTCTCGACGTCTTCGAATTTAAGCCTTTGAAGTGAGGGAAAGGAAACAGGGAAAACCAAATTTTCTTTTTGCAGACGGAAATAGCACAAGGAAAGGGTTAAGAAGTGATTTGGCAGTGAAGCTTACGCTTCTCTTTATTAATCTGAAATCAGAGTTCTATAATCAAGATTGATTTTTTTTGAAAGGGCTTTAAAATACTAGAACTTTTAAAATACCCTTTTTGTTGAAAAGGTATCCTAGCATCCCCAAGGTCACAATATTGACAGACTAATTCACTCCCACAATATTTCCATTTGTAGGCTTAGAATCCATAGCCTTGTTAAACTTGCTCATACTTGTTTGAATCTAAAACTGACTTCTTTCATTACTTAGCCTCAGCATGATTGTTTGTCTAATACTCCAAACAGTGAGTGTTATCTAATGCACAAATTATATGACTTCCAAGGTATCATCTATAGTGTCATTCACCAAATCAGGGTTACTTATTTTGCATATGAACCTCAATTCCCTCCGTAATTTCTTGAATCCAATCTTGGGTGCATTACTCAGTAATCCCATTCAATTATGTATCTGAACATTACTCCAAATTCTTTAACTTTAAATCCACCCGTACTTGTTTGTATCAGGCTTCAATATTTCCATATTTTAAAATCCACCAGTACCACTTCACATATTTTTTTTTCAGTTTAAATCCACCGGTATTGCTTGTAGTATGGTTCTAATATCTCAATCCACCAGTAACTTTGTATATTCACCCAATCCCTTCGACAATTGAGATATATTCATAATCGGTTTACCAAGTGATTAGTCTTACTATATGCAATGTCCTTCCGAGCGACTTCATTGTCATAAATGTCCACCGGAAATAAGATTATTATTCAAATCTATAAGTCAAGGGTTATTATTACTTCTCCTAGTCTCCTCAGAATTTTCAACAATCCAACCCGTAGTCAGCTATGTCTCATTATCCCACCAATGCAAACATCCACCTTGGGTCATATTGTTTATTAAAGATGCAAACCAACAATGGTAATGATACTCCCCACTATTCTAAAATTCCATCGATCCCATTATTTTAGTCAATCCAATCTTTTTGAGTTGGTCCACTCATTTAGTCAATTCAATCATTGATATTGCTCCCTTTATTTAACCCATCCGATCATTTTAGCCAATCCAGTCCTTTTACATTGGGTCGACATATTTAGCCAATCTAATCATTTAAATTGGTCAACCCATTTTAACTAATCCAATCATGTAAACTGGTCTGTCCATTCAATCAATCCGATCATTAAGTTGGTTCACCCATTTTAACCAACCCAATCATGTTAACTGATCTATCTATTTTGTTAGTTCAATAATCTAGATTGGTTCACCCGTGTAGCAAAGTCTATCACCCAATTTGATTCGCTTAATTTTCACCTTAAACTTCTCTTACGATTGACATGAATCCACCAAGATTTACACATACATCTGAGATATCAAAGCAACTTCATAGACTAAATTGGCAAAGGGTTAAATTATGGAAAAACTTTTCCTTGGAAGCTTAGGTTTGTCGAAATGAGCTTGGAAGTAAGCGTTGCAAATAAATCTTTGATAATTTAATCTTCCAATGATGATCATCTTTTGCAAGTAAAACTCAATATAGGTTTTATGATTTTGGCCCAAGGTAGTTTTTCAGAAAAATTTTCAGAGGGAAACTCGGACTCGCGTTAGTTTGAATTTGGGATAAGAGAGCCTTAGAGCTGAAAATGGCCAGGGCAGCAAGTAGATAAGAGGGAATCATCTAAGAGGGATGAGAGTAGCAATACTACTTATATTTTGCAATTAGGCTTTAAAGAAATAGAACTAACGGCCATGCTAACTAAGGTTACGACCTACAGTCTATATGCTCTGATACCAGCTCTGTCGGACCTCGGGTTAGCAAACCCAGATCCTCTGTGATTCCACCGCACTATTCCCTGGATCAGTAGATAGTGCTCACAGATACATTACTGTATACCAAAAACATATCATGCGGAAGCGTAAATAATACAGTAATACTTACTCATGGGCCGATTAGGCCGAAATCAATAAAATGCAGCAGCGGAAACTCCACACAGGTGGGACCCTCAGGACTTGCCCACAGGCAGCCAACTGGGGTTCGCGACCTAGTTCATGGCCTCTTCGTCTTCCAGCTCTGTCGACCCTTTTTAGCATCGCAGGGCTTGACTTTACTTCCTTTCTGTCTGATGGTAATTAAGCAACAGTGAGTACAACGGTACTCAGCAAGCCACCACACAGAATGCAACAATACTAGATGCAAAGCTATCAAGGGAGGCTTGAGGTTCTTTTATTTGCTAAAAGCATTGTTTTGGAATTACAATAGGTAAGAAAACTCCTGAGACTTAGCAATTTTAACTAAAGCAGATTTTATGAAATTGATTGTGAGAATGCGATAATAATAGAAGTGTAGGTTACATCCACCTTTTACAGTGCATGGTTACCCCCACCTATGCTAGTTTTCACCACTGGAGCACTTTCCTCCAGAAAAAAAAAATTCAAAACTCAGAGTACGTCCCTCTGACTGATTTTATCCCACCCAAAAATGTTTTTTTTTGAAATAGAACTAACTCGAGTAAGTTCCCATGTCCGCCCTTGACCGTGGGCACGGCTATTCGAATAGTTTTACACTCTGCAGAGGTTGTACACTTTCACCACAAGAGATAAGTCATCTTAATAGTCAACATGCTTCCTTAGGCATGAGACATAGATGAATTATCACAAAGCCTTTACCTTACTCTGGTCTAGCTAGACATCACCCGCTGAGGTTTCACCGCTGAAAGGTTAAGTCCACCACAGTCAGAAGCCCCCTCTTGCGCCGTATGAGTACAGTAAATCCCTGTGCCTCACTGTGAGTAAACCAGTATGCCCTGGTACCCACTTTCCACTGGTGATATCTAACTAAACCTTTGCAAGTTAATTAGCTAGGTCGTACCCATATAGACTTGTGGTTGTACTGTTTTACATAAGGAGGTCATCACCAGATTCAGTCCTTAATTTGTCCAGGCGGTTCTTACCACAAACCACGGGTTCTCGTGCGACATCGGCACCATCCACTCTCACCAACCGCCCAGACAGGTAGAGCAGATTTTGAGGGTTTTGAGAAGCATAAAACAGTCGTAACAAAATACTCAGCCACGTACATCCCATGACTGTCCCAAAATAAATTCTTTTGTTGTAAAGATTGATGATCAGGGCGACTAGCGCCCTGGACTTGACCGGACTAGCATAGTATTGTAATGTAATCTACAGCTAGTACAGATTATCATTATTATCTATGGCGACAAGGACTAAGTGATTCAAGTGTCAAGGAAAGGCATATTAAATTTAATACAACAGCAAATGGGCATGTAGCTACCTTAAGTTTTGACATACATTTGCATATTAAATTAAGCATGCAGGTTGATAATTTAAAGGAACATAAATTTGCATAAAATGTGGGAGCAATATGATCAAAGTGATGACTTGCCTTGCTTGTTTTACCACGGCCTTGATTGTTCTAATTCAAAGCCTTCTCAGTTATTTATCTTAAATTACTGGTCCTCGCTTTTACCCAGTCTTACTGTTTGCATCCGTCGTCTTGTCGAGTCTTCAAATTCTAATACGCAGCGAAGAAAAGAAAGACCAAATAAATCCAGATACTTTAAAATGCCCAATTTAATTTAAATCACACACTTACTATGATTTGAGAATAGGAGGATTATTCGGATTAGTACGCCGTAAACACAGCGGTAGCTGGATTTGAGTAGAAGAACGAGTGGTCTAAATAGCTTTACCGTGAGGGAAAATTTTAGGATAATGAGGACCAAAAGTGAGGATACATCTTCAGGAATTATCTGCGTAGCCGATTGGGGAAAAGGCGACCCTTTATTTGATGGCTTGATCTTAATTGATTTATATTTATCAAGGAAGTTCCATGAGTCAGGCAGGACTTAGGGACAGATAAAAGAGAGTATCATTGGTAGTAAAGAGAAACATGATTTTAGGATTTTAGGATGCGGAAGCTTTACATAAGATGAGTGTAATGTTAAGTACTTCGTGTAACTTTAATATTTCATGAGGCAGAACTTAACTGGGATAGCAACGGCCAGTTCAATGAATCATCGCTTTTAACAACTTAATTAGGAGATGAAATCTAATTGCCTAACCAATTATTATTATGCACAAGATTGATTATTTTATTAGCGAACCAATCTTACTATTAACAGTCTGCCTTTCATTGAATGAGTGATTCATGGTTGATATTTTATGTGGCAAAATCTGGTTAAATTGATTTACTCAGTTCGTACTAACGGATTAGATCGAGAGAGGAAAAATACCATTTAGACCACTTGAGTATTTGATAGAATGTGATATTTAATCTTCAATTTGTTTGATGTCAAATTTGCGAGTATTGAACTTATCTTTATAAAGGTTTAAACATGCTACTTTAGGATTACCTTAATTTCATAAGAGATGATCTTCCACTTAGTTTCACCTTGTTGATTTCAAACATCAACATCCATGGAGGCCATGCCGATTTCTTGCCATATGAAAATAGACCACGCATAACGCGCTTTTAGTTTCACAAGGATATTAGTATCTCAATTGGAAATATAGTTAGCTCATGTTGAGTTTTTAATTTAATTGCGTAAATCTTTTTATTATGAATTCAAAAATAATTCCTTATTCTTATTCTTATGCACAATGTGTCTTTACATGCAATTAACCAAAATTTTATATTTCATTTCATACCCTTTTTAGTTAACTCCCACAATTAAATTTTATTTTCATTTTTATTTGCAATTTATATTTTTGAGATGTGTACTGCAACTGAGCTGGGATGATGCAAGTGATGCACATGCTAAATGCTTCCTGGCAGTGGGGCCCTTATGTCATAAGAGAGGGGGAAGATAGAGAGGAGGGCGCTGCCTTCGGTTGGAAACGGGACAGAGCAGGGGCACAACCGCGAAACAGGGGAGGCGAGGTGGCTACGGGGCCGTGCGTCGTCGCCGGTGAGGAGCGGCCGGAGAGGCGGCGGCGACCGACCAAATGGATGGCCACGGCGACGGGGAGACTCCGGGAGGTAAGGGCTTCGGCCGGAGCGGCGCCAAGCATGCGGGCGGTGGCTCTAGGCGGCCGGCGGTGAGGAGGAAATAGGGCGTCGGTGGCCGGAGGAGAGGGGGAACAAAGGGAGGCGCGCCGAAGCACGAGTGGAGTACATGGAACTCACCAGGGCGCTTGAAGCGGTCGGAGGGACTCTGAGGTGAGCCGGCGGCGAGCGTATGCGCCGGTGTGGCCGTGTCACCGTGGCGGGGAGACTTGGGCGGCGGAGGGCACACACCGATGGTTGGGGAGGCTTCGGGCGGTGGAGGTGCAGCTCCCATTGCGTGGAATTGGCCCGTGGTCGATCTATGGGGAGGCGGCGGTGGAAACAGCGGCGGCCGGCCGAAGGCGAGGAAGAGCCAGGTGAGGCGTTCTCGGTCGGAGATTTTTCGATTGCTCAAGTGGGGAGGTAGAGGGCGACCTGGGGCATGCCGTGACTCATTCACTTTGGGGATAGGCAGCCGGAGGCGGCCGAGACGGGGAGAGGCGACGGCGGCGCGGCATCAAACAGCTCGGCTGGACGCGAGGAGGAGGGCGATGGAGGAGAGGAGCATTGGGGGTTCGGCCAGCTCCTTATAGGTGGGCGAAGGTGGCGGACAGCTGGGCGTCATTGAAGCCAAGCGTAGGCGGAGTAATGCCGAGCGGAGACGCGCTGAGGAGTAATGCCGAGCGGCAGCAGGGCTAGCAAGGGAGAGGCGCAGGCGAGGCCGGCGCTAGGGTAGCAATTGCGCGTACGGAGGCGAGCTGCGGCAGCTGTAGCTAGTGGGCGAGGCCGAAGCACGGGACCGGGCCGGGGCGAGGAGCAGCGGCGCATAGAGGTAGGCCGGCTCGGGTGCGACGGGAGAAGAGGGAGGAAGAGGAAAGAAGGAGCAAGGGCAGGAGAAGGCGTCGGGTGGGCCGAAGACCAGAGAAAAAGGGGGCGGCCAAATCGGGCTGGGAAAAAGGAGAAAACGGCCCGGCCGGGGAAAAGAAGGAGTGGGCCTGTCCCAATAGGGGGTTTTGGGGATTTTAGCATAATCTGAATTTTGGAAAATACATCAAACAAATTTTTGATATTTGCGAGTAGATTTTGAAATCGAAAGCCTGGTTCAAATTTTGATTCAACTCTTAAATTTTATGATCAACGAGTTCTAGAGAAATAAATGTTGATATTCTGGATTTAAATCTTCAGATATACGAATTGGGTGGAAGAGAGATTTTTGGTTTGATTTCGATTTCTATTCCTGGTTTTGAGGGTCCGGATTTAAATTTAAAACTTGAATTTAAGATTCCCGGGTAAGCTTGGCTCTTCTTAACTTTTTAAATCTTGATATGTTGATTCCAAGGTTTGGACTTTTATTACTCGGACTTTCGGCAAGAAAAACAAACTCGAGGAGTTTGAATAACACTAAAAACTTTTGGAAAAACTCGGGAGAAACAATTAAAATATTTTACGAATTTTGCAAATACACTAGTTCCCTTTTTGGGATGTTACACTCATAGTCTAGCATGTGTGAGTAGAGATCGGTGAGGGCGATCAGCTCCGTTCGGGTGGTGATGGATGTCACTAGTGCATCGTAGGAATTGTCGAGGCCAGTGAGAAGATAAATGATGACCTCCACCTCTTCGAGTGGTTTGTTGGTGGCAGTGAGACCATTGGTAAGGCTCTTGACTTTATTGAAGTAGTCGATCATTGTCATGTCCTGTTTCTGAAGCATAGCCAACTACCATTGGATTTGCATAATATGTGCCCAAGATTGTGTCGCAAACTTGTGTTCGAGGGCATTCCAGACTACAACCGATGATGACAGAATCAACACTTGCCCCAACATCTCTAGTGAGAGAGTTTATAGCGGTAGACTTAGGCACGTCTGACCTCATTGGAGCCAGACAATATATACAAGATTAGGAACCTATGCGTCTCCATGTTTTGTCAACGTCGCAATTAACTTGGGTGGTGCCAGATCGGTTCCTTCTACGAGACCAAGACACCGTGTGCCGCCAAGGATAGGAAGAATCTGCATCCTTCACAGCAGGTAGGTGTTGTGAGATAGCTTCACATTGATAGAATTACCAAAGGATGGTTCTTTGTCAGAACTCGGAGCAGCAACTCTAGGACCCTCTGTGTAAATCGCACTAGTCCAGGATCAGCTAGTGCACACAGTGGACAACTGTAACATCCCAAAATTTGGCTTTCTGGAAAAATTTAAATTCAAATTAATTATTTTAAAGTAATTGGATTTTATTTGGCTTTTATTTGATTTTCTAGATTTTCTGGAATTTAAAACCTATTTTTATAATTTAAAAAGTATTTTAAAATAATAAAATTAAATACCAACATTAGTTGGAAATAATTGTATTTAGTCCAAAATATGTCCAGGAGCTTCTGTGAATTTTTCTGGAATTTTTGGAGGTATTTTCATATTTTTCTGAGGCCTAAATAAATTCCTAGCCTTTTCTGAAAATACAAATCAAATTCTAAAAACTAGAAATCCAACTCCCGCCCTCCAGTCGACGCGTGGACGGCCCGGATCCGCCCACGTCTCTTCCCGGCCCATCCAGGCCGCACTCCCCTCTCTCTCGCTGCCTCGCGGGCCCAGCCCGTCAGCCACCCCGCCTTCCTCTTCCCTCGGGCCGACACCTGGCCGGCCCGATGCGCGCCACGTCGCCTGTGCGGGCCATCCAGCCGACCGCGCCCTCCCTCTCCTCCTCTCTCTGCCACCTGGGCCCCGGCTGTCAGCCGCTCGCGCCGCACCCACCGCCAGATCCGCCTCCCCTGCCACGCGGCTCCATCCGCACCGCCCGCTCCTTTTCTCTCCTCTCTCACTGCGCGCGGGCCCCGCCTGTCAGGCCCTTCTTCCTCGCGGAGCCGCCTCCTTCCTTCTTTTCTCCCTCTTCCTTCCTTTCTTGCGCCGGCGACCAAACCCCGCGGACCCGGCCTTTCCTTTCCCGGCCCTTCGGTTTTGGAAACCGCCGCGACCGAATCCCCTCTCCCCCGCTCCTCTCTTTCCTTCCGCGCCCTCTCTTTCCTTCCCTCCCCGCTTCCTTCCTTTTTCCGGCCGACCCTCCGGCGAGCAATTAAGCTCCTGTGTCCCCTCCTCCGCCCTATAAAAGCCTCACCTCGGCTCCGCCTCCCTCCGCACAACCACCCTCAGCCCTCCGCTCTCTCTCCTGAGCCCCATAGCGCCCCAGCACCGTGTTTCCCCTCTCTCCGAGCTCCGCCGCATTCCGGCGAGCATTCCCCGCCGCCTCGAACCTCCCCGGAGCTCGCCACCGCCACCACGAGAACCCCCGTGCCCGTGCGACTCTCCCCGACACCTCGGCCGCCCCTCCCCGTCGCCGGAGCGCCGTCGCACCGGAGGTCCCATGCTGCACCACCGCTCTCCCTCGTCGCCGGCCACCTCCGCTCGCCCCGAGCCTCGCCGACCCCTCCAACCGAACCCTCTCTGCACCGGGACGCGTTTTGGGCATCACTCGGACCCCTCCAGCCTTCCCCCGCCGCCGGCATCGTCGCCGCCGTCCTCTGCTACCCGGCCCCTCCGGCAGGTACTCCTCAAGAGGGTTACCTACCCTTTATGGGTAGGCAACGCCTCCCCGCCCGACTGGTTACCAGCGCTACTCCCTTCTCCCCACGGTTCCCTCGGCGCGCGTTCGAGCCCCGGGCTCCGCACGCGGAGGTTGAACTATTCTTTTAGTTTCCGCGCTGACAGCTGGGCCCCACGCGTCAGCGGCCGCCGTCTGCGCTGGCCACTGCCATCTGGGCCCCACCTGTCTGTGCTGGCCACTGACATATGGGCCCAGAGGCCAGAGGGGCCCACATGTCAGAGGCAGGGCCAGTGGACTCACCGTCCAGTGGGTCCCACCTGTCATAGACTCAGAATAAAAAGAATAAAATAAAGGATTGAAAATTAATTCCTGCCAGTGGGCCCCACCTGTCAGAAATTTGGGAATTTCTAGATTTATTCAATCTGAGATTTTCAAATGAGCATAACTTTCTCATTTTAACTCCAAATTGAGCCATTCAAATTTCTAAATTCTTATAAAATCATAATCTATCCAAATATGGCCTCTATTTGAATTTTTGAGTTTATTTGAATTTTTGTTTGTATTTATTTGTTTTGTTGCTTCGTCTTTTCTCGCGTAGATTCCAACGTTGTTGAAGACCTCTCCACTCCGCAGCAGGACGACCTCGAGAGTGTGCAAGAAGGCAAGTCTCCTTTGATCATCTTGAACCTATGATTTTGAAATGTTTCAATTATTTTAAATTAGGTGCATTGCTATTTATTTAAAATTTTAGTTCAACTCTTAAGGCATTAGTTATATCCAACCTTGTTATGCCCTCAATTGAATTTGAATGCCATGTACCTCTATAACCCTAGAATTTCCTTTGTCTCAATAAGGAGAGTATCATAATTATTTGTGGATATTAGAATGGTAGTTTAATGCTTAGCCATGCTATGTAATACCCTTGAAATCTTGAAAATGGGAAATTATGAATTGTTGTAATACCTTGTGTTTCTAAAGTCTAGTGGTGATTGGAGTTGCCACTAATCCTTTAAAATTAAATAAAATTTGGAAATTGGTTTAGATTAGGGTGGATGGTTGGTTCGGGTTGGTGCAGGAAGCACGAGATCTTGTAAAGTGTATGTTCCACCTTAGTCAACTAAGGACCGACGCTTGTGTTTGTCTAGACTAAGCACTACCGTACAACCCTAAGTCTATATGGGTACGACCTAGCTGATTAACTCATGACAGTCTAGTTAGGTACCACCAGTGGAAAGTGGGTGCCAGGGATTTACTGCTTATTCACAGTGAGGGACAGGGATTTACTGTACTCATATGGCGCAAGAAGGGGCTTCGGATTGGGCAGATTTAACCCTTCTGCGGTGAAACCTCAGCGGGTGGTGTCTAGCTAGTCTAGAGTGAGGTAAAGGCTTTGTGATAATTTATCTGTGTCTCATGCCAAAGGAAGCGTGGTGACTATTAAGATAACTTGTCTCTTAGGGGTAAAGTTGTACAACCTCTGCAGAGTGTAAAACTATTCGAATAGTCGTGCCCACGGTCAAGGGCGGGCAAGGAATGCATTCACATGGTAGATTTTTGGTTTTGGTTTTAAAATCAATGTTTTGGTAATCCGAGAGTGGAGGGAACTCGCGGAAGGGTATCCTGGCAGTTGGAGCCAGAGAGGGTGGTTGGAACCCGCAGCTTTAAGCTTGGTCATTTGTAAGCTAGTGTTGGTAGATGGAACCTTCACTATTAAGTTAATGTTAGTTCTGTTAAAACATTGATTTGATTAACTTGATGCCTTTGAAAATAATTAATAGTAATTGAAATTAAAACCTTGTTTTGTGCAAAAGAACCATATAGCCTTCCTTTGTCAAGCCTTGCATCTATTGCATTTTTCCCGAGACTTGCGGAGTACTTTATGTACTCACATGCTGCACTCCAAAAATAATAATCAGAAGAATACGAAGCCCAAGAGGGAGACTACGACTACTTCGCTGGTGGCTTCGACGAAGGATCCCAGGAGTTCTAGGTCGCACTTCCCCAGTCAACTGCCTGTGGCTTATTGATGGGTCTTCATCGAGTTTATCTTTTGCTTCTGCTTTATTTCATGTGTGTGAGGTCTTGAAACCTCAATTGTAATAATGAGACCTTTCGGTCAGTACTCTCAATTATTGTAATAACACGATGCTGGTGATGTATTCATTTCTGTTTAACTGTGTGCACTAGCTTTGATCTGGGACTAGTGCAGTAATACACAGAGGGTCCTGGTTCGGAAATCCGGGGTCCCAACAACAACAAAAACAAATACCAAGCATAATGACATTTATTTAATTTAAAGAGTACGGCCTTATGGCCAGTGTTTACATCATCGCACATTGGCAAAAATAACTGCAAAAGAAACTGTGGAAGCGAAGCTGAAAAGGCAAAGCCCAAGCCTGCCCACAGGCAAACAACTGCGAGACGTGGCCTACTCGTTCTGATCTTCTTCGTAGTCGAAGGCGTCTTCCTCTGTGTGGAGATAGCAAGGTGAGTACAAACTTGTACTCTGTAAGTCACACGGAGAAATGCAATATAATGATAAAGACATCAATGGAAGGCTTATAGGGTTAGTTTGCATAAACAGCATTTAACGAAATACAGTAGATAGATTGAAATTGCTGAACTTGATACTATATGTAAAAACAGTACTTGTAATTGAAAATATTACCGTCAATGCAGGCTCCGACCAAACACCAACCTATCCACGGGGATCCCACCCGGACCATATTTTTCAAAAGTCCACGTATGGATTCCCTCCATCCACACGCTTCCACTGCGCAACTCTCTCACGGATTCCATCCATCCGCAAGGTTTTCATCACTCGTGGATTCCATCCATCCACAAGGTTTTCAAAAACTATTTTAAAAACAAGTCTAATCCATGAAAAACTTTTACTCAGCATGCCCATGACCGTGGGCACGGCTATCCAGGATAGATTATACACTCTGCAGAGGTTGTATAGCTTTACCCACAAGACACGATCATCCCTTTTTGCCACCGGATTACACACTTCATTAGGTGTGCGGCGAGGAGATCGTGACAAGGCCTTTACAATGCAAAGCCTTCAACCTGGCCAAACCAATACTAAGGTTTCACCCTAGTAAGGAATCCACCAGACCGGGACTCTCTCTTGCGCCGAGTGAGACTTCTCATGGCCTACGCCACGCTCACTTTCATCCTACGACATGACCCAGGTTGGGACTCGCAAATTATTCAGCCAGGGTTGTCCCATACTAGCCTTGTGGTAGTACGATAGGGCTTTGCAACAGTAGCTCACAGACTGGTCCTTAATTTGACTTAGGCCCAACCATGTACCCCTGTGCACGACAGTCAACCCTGCGGCTCCGACCAACAGGGCATGCCTGCACCCACCAACTAACCAATTTCCTAAGTCTAAACCAGTTTTATATTTTGTTTGCAAAATATTTCATAAACCTCCTTGACTCACCAAAGTCAAAAGTACATTTAGAGGAATCATCATTTCATGTGAAAAGCTCATCACTTTATGTGAAAAGGTATCCCAACCCATAATTATGTCTAAGCAGGTCTAAGCATTTTCTATCATAAAGTCTCTAGCCATACTAATGTATCAACTAGAGTTTTAACCTAGGGTTACAAGGTATAAGGATTTGCAATATCAAAGGAGGGAGTAACAAACATGTGTTAACTAAATTTAAAAATGAATTGAAATATGTTGAATAGAAATATACATGCAGAATAATTTAAAACATCATAATTTTATTTTGAAATTTGGGATCAACATGACCAAGGAGTGTGACTTGCCTTGCTCTTCAACTTGGTTTGAATCTTCGTCAAAGAAATCTCTCGAATCGTCGAAGTCTACACGTGAAAATAACCCACCAAATTCAAATAAATTCAAAATAAATTAAAATTGACTTCAAATATTGAAATGAGGCCAGAAATGGATAGAGGGGAATTTTTGATGAATTTAGAAATTTGAATGGGCTAAATCGGAGTTAGGATGAAGAAGAACGGGCTCCGGGAAATTTAAATTTAGAGAAAAAGAAAAATCTGAATTTTTGGAATTATTTTCCTAAAGGAAAATCTGGATTATGGCGTCAGCAGGGATTTTAATTTCGGCCGAATTATTTTCCAACTGAAAAATCTGGTTTACTGCGCCAGCATGACATCAGCTGAGGGGGTTTGACTGACAGGTGGGCCCTCGGTCCATGGACCGAGCCCACGGAGGAGGGGAAGTGGTGAGGTGGCACGGGGTGACGGGTGGCAGCCGGGCGCCTGCGTGGCACCCGCGTCAGCTGCCACCTCGCCCTCGGTGCTGAGGTGGCGAGCGCTGGCGGGGGTGGCTCGGGCCTGGAAGCGGTGGCGGCGCACCGGTGGCCGGAGGCTGGCGGCGACAGGCGGAGGAGGGAGAGGAGGCGCGGGGGAACCTAGGGGTGGGGCGCGGCTTACCGGAGGCGGCCGAGAAGAGGCCGGCGGTGTGGAAAGCGGCGGCGGTGCTCGGGCGCTTCGGCACGGCGGCAATGGAGCGGCCGGGAGGGCGTGGGAGGTGGAGGAGGAGGTGGTGCGGAGTGAGGGGAGGCCGGGGGAGGTATTTATAGGTGCAGAGGGGCTCGGAGGCGGGGCGGATTTCTCGCCGGAGATGGCGCGGGGGCGGCAGGAATGGCAGGGAAATAGGAGGAAAGCGGCGCGGGGACGGCGGATTCGGGTGCGGGGATGGTGGGGCTAGCGCGGGCCGCTTGGGGGAGGAGAGAGAGGGAGGAAGGGAGGAGATTCGGCGGGCGGGGTGGCGGCGCAAATGGCGGTGGTGAAGGCGCGACCGAGCGGGAGGAGGAAGAAGGCGCGAGGAGCGGGAGAGGGAGGAGGGGGCGGCTGACGGGTGGGGCCGGGGAGAGAGAGAGAGGGCGGTGTGGGGGCGGGTGAATCTCGGCCGCCCACGTGGCGAGCGAGGGAGGAGGGTAGGCGGGATCCGGGCGGCGACGTGGGCGGATCTGGGCTGTCCACGTGTCGTCCGGAGGGAGGGGGTTGGGATTTTTATTTTTTATTTTTGATTTTGATTTTCAGAAAAGGCTAAGAAATTCAATAAAGCTCAGAAAAATATGAAATAAATGCCAGAAAAATTCACAGAAGTTCCTGGATAAGTTTTGGACTTAGATAAAATATTTTCAACTTAATGTTGTACTATATTTTTATATTTGAAATACTTTTTTTAATTTCAAAATAGACTTTTAAACTCCAGAAAAACCAGAAAACCAAGTAAAAGCCAAATAAACCCAAATAATTTATTTGAAATAGAATTTTTATAGAAATTCAAAATATCCTATTTATTTAATAATATTTTTGAGTTTTACTTAAATTAATTTTCAAATCCAGCATTTTTGAAAAGCAAAAAATCAGAGCAACTCAAAATTAAATCTTTAGGCAACAAAAATACTTATTTTAAATTTTTATTTATTTCTTTATTTATTTTTATTTTAATAAAAACCCGGGCTGTTACAATGACCAATGGACATCAGCCGACGACATGAGTGCCGAACAATCCTGAGATTGACGATCCTAGGCTAGCAGATGTATTTGTTGAGGTTATCATTGGATGGGAAGTGTAAACTCTGATATCATGTCGAAAGATATCAAGAGAATGGATAACAACTGGTACACATTTGATTTGTATTGATCATCTATTTATATACAAGTATATGAGTGTGAACACTATACGAATATATATGTGGGAATACTCTCACGTGTGAATACCAAACATTAACTTTAGTGGGAACATCGGCACTAATAGGAATACTAAACAACAGTGCAAACATAACTATCCTAGTTGTTAAACACCCAGCTCCTTAAATTCCATCCCAGTTAACTGCCTCACCCACTGACACGCATGTGTTGGTGACATTTAAAGGCATCAACCACATGGCATGCATGTCTGATCTGTATCACAACCCAATAGCAATCACACAACGGAAATAGCTAGGCATCACAGCTCACAAGCACTCCAGTACATGTAAACTAAAGCAAGTACAAAAAGGAAACAGCCACGTACGCTCCAGTCGAACAGAAAGCACTTTAAAGTGACTTTTGTGATCTCTCTAGCCGTCTCCAGGTTAGTTGAAGTAACGTTTCTATACCAGCACCAGGAGTGATCAACCTCGGAGAGTATACCACCACCGCATATCTCCAATTCTAGAACATTGGCGCAATAATGTTAAGAACTCAGTGGTGATTTCTTGAAAGTGCAGATATTGGAGGGCCACGAGGAACTCAATGCCAGGTGGGACCTCAGTCAAGCTGTTAAGGTTCACAACTATTAATGTTTCGAGGCTCTCCATGGCACCTTGCTGCATCTCTAGCCGACAAATTTGCCAACTTAGGATACCATGCGGTGTGAAATACTAGCTGCTCTCCATTGTATGCTTTGGTTAATCGTAGCACCGACAAATTTGCCAACTGAGAAAGAGATGGAATGCAGGGGGTCTTCTATCAACTGGGACCATAGTAGGTGCAATATGTACAGCTTTTGCCCAGCTTTTTGGAAGAGAGGATACTCTACCAACGACCCTTCTGCCAATCGTCCACTTAAACGTAGTTTTTGAAGGTTTGGAGGCACGGGGTTCAGACCATTGGAGAACCTCATTTTCATTGCCACCAGGTTTTACAATTTCGGCCCAAACTTCGTGAAAATCACTGAATTTTGGTTTTCTCGGCCCATCCCGTAATTGTAGGTATTTGTTGAATTCGAATGAGATGTTTGAATATTTCGACCGAAACTTTCGGAAAAATAGCCGAAATTATTGAAATTTCTGAATTTCGGATTTATCAAAGGGGTCAGTCGAGATCCTTAAGGTGGACAAAAACTTCATCGTACCACAGTAGATTCCCTTCACATTCAGTATCATGATGCTTCTCATCTGCCTCAGCTCCCCCAAGTGTCTAATGAACTCATCTTGTGCTTCCAACGCTTCTAGTGCTTGTAAGTTCGTTAGATTCCGAAGGTCCTTGGGGATGCATGCTCCGGTACGCCACCAAAAACCTCGCCCTGACGGATCATACGCTCTTCTAACAAATAAGTGCCAAAGCTTCCTGAGTTTGACAATCCCTCCAGGTAGCTCCTGTATGCCAGATCTACTGAGGTGCAGTGTCATTATGTTGGAAAGCTTCTTGACGGACTTTGGAAGTTGCTTCACCTTCGAACCACGCAGACCTAAATGGCGTAGATGGAACAGATCTCAAATATCATCTGGAACCTTCTCAATGGGTAGTCCACTTAACTCCAGCACTGACATATATCTTGAATGGGCCAGTATTGAACATAATAGATTGGATGATGGCATACTGTTATCCAATGCAATAGATCGAAGGCGGTGCATACTTGAGACCGATTGAATTGAATGTCTTTCTTGAGTTTGTGTATTACCAATCGCCGTTCATCTTTCTCCTCGAGAGACCCCCCATATTTACTATCCTCATATGCAACACCGAAATATTCTTTCTGGCACAAATCAACTGCCAACTCACGTACAATGTCATGTATCCTAAACGATTTCATCCTACCAAACGAGTTTCTTTGCGCAAGTTGTAGCATGTTTCTATGAACCAACTCCTTTAGATAGCCTTCTGCTACTTCCTCCATTGTGCTTTGACCCCTCTCCTCGACCAAACCCTCTGCTGTCCACAGCCGTGTAAGCATTTTTCTTCTGAGAAGATAGTCCTCTGGAAACAAGCTGCAGTATAGGAAACAGCTTTTCAGGTACGTCAGAAGGTATATATAGCTCAAGTAAAGAATATTCCTGACATGTTCCAGCCTTGGATTATTAATTAGCTCCATTCAAGCTGCTCATGTATTCGCTTCAATTCCTCTTTGGTCTTGTCGCGCACGAACAACAGCCTACCAACGGAGACAATGGCAAGCGGAATGCCTTTGCATTTGCTGACTATCTGTTCTCCTAGTCCCGTTCTGCAGAGCATTCATGATTTGGAAAGGCCGTCTTACAGAAGAGTTTCCATGACTCCTGTTCTGATAGAGGTTCTGACAGCCGTGCGCAGCCGAACTCACTCGCGAATCATGCAATCAAGCACAAAATCAACCACTCGGAATTGGAAAAAATGGAATCGGCACAAGTGTATGGTGCTGTTAAAAAAACCAGCTCCTTTTTCTGATTCTTATAGAGATTACAATCTAGATGTAGAAACTGAAAAACGGAAAAACAGGGAAACTGAAAACTTAACCATAGAAACTGAAAAGCTATATGCCGGGTGATAACTGAAAACTTAAGCATGGAAACTGAAAAGCTATAGGTAACTGAAAACTTAACTGAGCATAGCTAACCATGGATTAATTTCTTTAGACGCAGGATTACTTTATCCAATCCAACAGGTTCTAGTGTAATTCTCATATCTTGGAAAGCATGGCAGGCTACATCGTCGATGCACGTTGTGACAATTATTCTGCTCCCCCTGAGGTTTGAAACAAGTGCACCGAATAGGTCGTTACGATGTATGATTCAGGAGTACAAACATCATCCATTACGACCAAATACTTCTTGTCCACTAGGAATTTCCTTAGTTCATCTTGAAGTTCTTTCGTTTCCATGCTGTCCATGTTGGCCGGAGTACTTTTTCTGTCTCTGAAAAGTTTCAGTGATTGTTGTGGGGTGCCTAGTCTATACGTCCATTAAATTTAGCTACTGGGTTATGAAACAAGTCCAATAACATGTTACTATGTATAGAAGAGAATGTATTGATTTACCCTCAACTTTTGTAATTATTAATACGTAGGATAGAAATTTTCTATTTTATTCTATTCATGTATATAAACCCCAAGAGAGGTACGAGATGGTCAGGTTCATTCGTTTTACTCACCATCTCTCTCCTGGTTGGCTTTCTAGCTTTCTTAGTTACATATCCTCAAGAGGAAAGGGGTACCCTGTACCCATTATTGTGCCTATGCTACAACAGTTGACGCTGTCTGTGGAGACCGCGCAAGAAGTTGCACAAGGAAAGGCGCTAGAGAAGGCCACCACTAGAGTGATCATGTCACGAGCACCCTAGATAAATGTTGCTATATCCGGAGCTGTTTCTAGGCTACCCCATCGCACCTACAGAAGTAGAGCGGTGTTTTTCGTTGCAGTCATCACGACACCAGGGAGTCGCCCTTCGTGCGATCGGCTCTGGCCTCCGCATGCATGTATAACTTTCGAATCTCGCCATGCAACAAGGTACTAGGCACCATGCACATAGCCGTATCAAAATGAAAATGCATGTCAGCATGTAGTGGCTAGTAGTTGCTATCTCTTCTCTTTATTACTTCTCCACTTACATTGTCGGTCGCCACGCCCAGAATGGTGGGGCACTAGGCCCCGCTCCAGCTTCGCCACGCCTAGGATGGCGCGGCACTGGGATCTGCTCAGGCTTTGCTACGCCCGATGCCGGTGCACCGGCATCTAAGGCGGTTGGACTCCCTGCTCCTTCATCGTAGGGGATGACCTATTTGTGAGGATGGCATGCTATGAGCTAGTGTCAAGCCCGGTCTCGCCCTTGCTTGGCACGTACGTCGCCAACACATTTCTTGCCCAATTCTGCACCTCTACGCGGGCTCCGCTCGCCTCCATCGGACTTCGCATGGCCTCCGCTGGGCTACGCATAGACAGTGCCTCCGTCAGCTCCTTGCCCGACTCCGCACCTCCGCACAGGCTTCGCTCGCCTCCGTCGGACTTCGCACGGTCTCCACTGGGCTACACGTGGACCCTGCCTCTGTTGGCTCCTTGCCTAACTCCACACCTCCTCTCAGGCTCCACTCGCCTCCGCTGGGCTACAAGTCGATGCCGCCTCCGTCGGCTCCTGGTCTGACTCCGCACCTCCGCGTGAGCTTCGCTCAGCTCTGCTAGACTTCACACGGTCTCCGTCAGACATCATGTGGACATCGCCTCCATCGGCTCCTCATCCGCTTTCCTCGACATGGCAGCTCCAGCACCATCGGGGGACTTCGCCGCTCTCCTCGTAGTCATCGCCTCGGAGGGGTGGCCTGCCCCCAGCTTTGCCTCTACATGCCGCCCGTGTCAAAGACAGGACCTCAATGTGGTGGCTCCGGCTCCGCCTCTGTGCACTGCCCATGTTAGAGGTAGGACCTCGACATGGCGGCTCCGGCTCCACCTCTACGTACCGCCTAAGTCGGAGGCATATCCTCGATGTGGCAACTCCAGCTTCGTCAGGTGACTTTGCCATCCTCCTTATAGGCGTCGCCTTGCAGGTCCACCCAGCTTCGACGTGGGACTTCGCCACCCGCCTTGTAGGCATCACCTTAGCAGAGTGTCATGCCTTCGCCATGCGGAACGGTCGTCCAGCCTCCATACCTCTGCGTATGTAGTGTCCTTCTCTGCCCACGCACGCTTTGCCCCTGGCGGGCACTAATTTTGAAGGTAGGAGAACGATCGCCCGACCAACCTACCTCAACGTACGTCGTAAATCTAGCTCCATCGGGGGACTTCGCCACCCTCCTTGTAGACATCGCCTCGGAGAGGCGGCCACCCCTGGCACCACCCCTACGTGCCACCCACATCAGATGCAGGACCTCGACATGCAGATCTGGCTCTGTTGGGGGACTTCACCGTCCTCCTCGTAGATATCGCCTCAAAGGGATGGCCCATCCCCGACTCTACCTCTACGCGCCACTCGTGTCATAGGCACAACCTCGACATGGCGGCTCCAACTCCGCCTCTGCGTGCTACCCGCGTCAAAGGCATGTCCTTGATGTGGTGGCTCTGGCTACATTGGGGGGACTTCACCACCGTCCTTGTAGGCATCGGCTCGATGGGACGACCCGGCTTCGGCATAGGACTTCGCTGCCTACCTATTAGGCATCGCCTTGGCGGAGCAGCACGCCTTCGCCGTGGGGAAAGGTCGTTCGGCCTCCCTACCTCTATGTACGTGGCGGCTTCGGCTCCGTTGGGCAACTTCGACTCCCTTCTCGTAGGCATCGCCTTGAAGGGATGGCCCGCCCCCAGCTCCCCCCTACGTTCCACCCAGTGGTGGATCCAGGAAAATTTTTTGGAGGGGCTGAAGTACCTTCAGCTCAATCTCAGCCCCTTCTACATTATACATCCATGGCTAAAAATTTAGGGAGGGGGCTCCAGGGGGGCTCCAAGGGTCCGGTAGCGGTAGGGGGGGCTCGAGCCCCCCCCCCCCCCCCCCCCCCCCGCCCCACCGCTGGATCCACCGCTGGTTCCACCGCGTCGGAGGCAGGACCTCTATGTGGCAGCTCTAGCTCCGTCTGGGGACTGTGCCACCCTCCTCATAGGCATCTCCTTGGAGGGATGGCCCACCCCTGGCTCTGCCTCTATGCGCTGCCCACGTCGGAGGCACGACCTCGACGTGGCTGCTTTTGCTCCACTCGAGGACTTCACTACCGCAGCCTCGACATCGGCTTCACCTTTACATGCCACCTGCTTTAGAGGGGCTACCTCTATGGGAGCAGCTACAGCTTTATCAGTGAAAGGAGAGCCTTGTTCGAAGATATTTAGAGTGTCCAGACCCCTAGGGGCTAGAGCAAGCAGTTACTTCGACTCACCCCTCGGGATCTCCATGCTTGCTGTCGAGAAATGGGGGGCTGGGGCAGTTGGTTGCATCAGCTCGCCCCTCCGAGGCTCTGTGCTTGCTGTCGTAGGAGTATTGTTGTAGGGTTGCCTAGCTCACACACACGTTGGGTTTAGCCACTGGACCTTGAAACAAGCCCAATAGCATATTACTACATAGAAAAAGGAATGTACTGATTTACCCTCACCTTTTGTAATTATTAAGTGGTAGGATAGAAATTTTTATCCTATCCCATTCATATATATAAACCCCAAGAGGGGTACAAGATGGCTAGGTCCACTCATTTTACTAACCAGCTCTTTCTTAGTTAACTCTTTAGCTCTCTTAGTTACATATCCCTAAGAGGAAAGGGATACTCTATGTTGCCTATGCTACAACAGTGATCAAACATTTTAGAACATCTTTCACGGAATAGGTCTGAGAGATGGAGACCCAGGCATGTCATTCAAACTTTTCTTGCTCTTTTCTCGCTCTTTCAGAATATATAAATCCCAAGAGGGGTACGAGATGGCTAGGTCCACTCATTTTACTAACCAGCTCTTTCTTAGTTAACTCTTTAGCTCTCTTAGTTACATATCCCTAAGAAGAAAGGGATACTCTATGTTGCCTTTGCTACAACAGTGATCAAACATTTTAGAACATCTTTCACGGAATAGGTCTGAGAGATGGAGACCCAGGCATGGCATTCAAACTTTTCTCGCTCTTTCATGTAGACATTGTTAGCTAGAGTTGTTTTTTGTAACGCCCCCGTTTTTGGAAACAGGAACGTCGTTAACTTCCGCAACAGCCTAAGAATTCAATTACGGATAGAGGGAGTATCATGCTTGCTCACAAACATTTCAAAAGTTAATTTGTTTAAAATAAAGACCTAACGATCAACTTTAACAGGTTTAAGGGCGTCCAAACCCAAAATTTACTTACACTCAGAAGATCTAAAGAAAATTTTCACAAGAACGCTTGAGTGTGGTCGTAACCCTAACATGAAAACTTGTAACATTCTTTCTTCATCTGATCTCTGTGTTGGGGAAAAATGAAGCAAAACTGAGTACAACCAACCATACTCAACAAGTCATATGGGGAAATGCTATATAACTACTTGCTAGGAATTTTCAAGGAATGAAGATATAGTGGTTTTATTAAAGTATTTATGGATGTAATTTTATTTGTAAATACTTTTAAACACAAAAAAATAACTTCTTATGAAATTGGGGTTTCAAAACATGATTACCAAACTTCAACATTTTTGAATTATTTCTAAATCTACTTATGCCTCGTTGTCAAAATCACCCATTAAACACATCTTCATTTACCGGAAGCATGGCACATTCGAATACCATTAAGTTATAACTCTACAGAGCTGCCTAACTTTACGCACAAGATTTTCTTAACTCCAACGTCTGGGTTCAAGAAAACAAGGTATTTCACTGCTCATCACTTTGTATAGTCTTTACCCGATACCCCCTGTCACGGAATACGGAGGCCAAATAGGGCGGAGCCTACCGTTGTGAAAGTATGGTTTTACCGTTTCCATATCACACATTCTTACACTTACTGTTCCCTCTTCTGAAATAGTATATCATATCCTTATAGTAGATATTCAATCGATTTGAGCAGCTACTAAATCAGGTTTGACAAGTCAACGCTTGTGCTTGAGCGATTACTATATTCTTTACTTAGCATAAGGTTCTAGTCCTTACTTTTTATCAACCAGGTAACTATTTACAAATAAATATCCCTGTGCACTGCGGCACTATCACTACTAGTGTAAAACAGTTGAATTTTCTAAACTAACATGGTATTTTATATAGTAATTTATTATTACTAGGGCTTGTCAAGGTGGATATGGCCATCAAATAAAACAGAGCTTTTTCATGTGGTAGGGCATAACTAATATCATGTCATTCTAAACATTTATTGTATAAAAAATAACAATGCGTAAATAACATAATAAAAATACTGATAAATAAATAATTAAAGGAATGTAGGTTCAATATGATCAAAGACATGTGACTTGCCTCTTTGTCTATAGTCTCCAATTATCTTACTGTAGTCTTCAGATTGGATACTGATTTTTCTAATTCCCTTGTAGCTTTTTTGTTGACCAACTCGTGTGGTTTGAGTACTAGCGTCAAAGACAAATACAAATGAGTTCCTACTTTGCATAATGCAAGCTGGGAACAAAACACGATAAAATAACCAAAAGACAGAGAGAAAAGGTTTGGTTGTTCAGAGTCTAGACAATGTTTGGTTTGGATGATCGGAGTTAGGAATTGGCTTGGAATGGTCAAGATAATTGAAATGGATATATAAGTGAATATGGGTTTCGACGAATGGTTGCAGGCATGGACGATATCGGGTTTTTGTGGTCAAAATATTATTTGGGTTGTTTAGAGCTTTATCGGAGTTTAAAATGACAGAATGGAGATAGGAATGGTGTAAATAGGTTCAAGGCGATCAAAATGGGTGCATAAATATTTCTAGGATTTCGGTGAATAGAGATGGCTTGAAGAGTATTTGAATTTGGGTTTGGAATGGTGTTTGAGCTAATTAGGATTTTATTGGTGTCTAATTTGACCAAAGGGATTAGAAATTAGACTTCGCAAGGGCAAAATAGTCAAAATGACTATAAATATGTTTTTCGGATTTTTGGATGAACAGTAACGGGTGTCTACTATTCATCATGGGTCTGCACTGTTCACAGCGGGTTCTGGTACTATTCACTATGGGTTTTTACTATTCATACCGGGTTCATTTGCTACAGTACTAGGTTGGCACTATTCATCTTCCACTCCTGCGCACGCACTGTAGCGGCAGAACAAAGGATTTTTCAACGGCAATTCCGGACGCCACGGTTAACTCTGGCAGAAACCAAGGGCATGGGTGGACTTAGGGGACTGAGGAGAACCCGTTTTGGGGCTCTGTGGTGGTCGGCGGGCAAAGAATGGCCGACGATAGGGTGGGGAGCTTTCGGAGGATTTTCATGGCGTAGTGATTCTCCGAGGCTCTAATTAACGGGAGAATAAGTGATAAAGCATCCTTGGGATGAGGGGGTGACGATGGCATGGTCGGCTCGGGTTGTGAGGGTCTGTGGTGGCTTGCCCACGGCGAGGTGGTGCGACCGTGCGGGAAGCTAGCCGCCGGTGGGCTATAAGACTTAGCAAGCTAAGGCATTGCTTTGGAGGGCTTACTAGGAGTACAAGGATGCTACTGACCAAAGGAATTGAAAGTAAATTACCTACACAAGGAGAATTGAATTGGCAGCTTACTTGGGGATTTTTGAAGGTCGACGGCGATGCGATGATCATCGGAGCAATTGAGGTGCAGGTGGCTTACCCAGGCGTCGGTGCACTCAACAGAGGGGCTTGGGGGCTTTTATAGAGGCTGTGAGGCGGTTTGGCACAGTCGATGCCTTGCTCGGTTTGCGGCACGTGGCCGAGACAGAGGCGCGGAAATTCTTAGCGATGGCGCTAGGTGTCAGGTCTTCTCGGGCGCTATGTTGCGGCGGTCTCAGGTCGGCTGAGTGAGAAGTCGTGCGGGAGAGGTCGACCGTGAGAGAGGTGGTGTCGTGGCGGTGGTGATATTTTCGAATGGTGAACAATGTCGTCTCACCGTGTCACGGACAGATGGATGGGAAGGATGCTGCGACTCGAAATTGGAGGCTTGAATGGTGAAGAAAGGTGGTGAATCGAGTGAAGAATCAACTGAAATTAATTCTCAATGAAAATCAAAATTGTTCTCAAATTTTCGGTTTGTATCAGTTTTACTGAGCCCTCCCATTCCATGCAGCGCTAGCACGCAGCGTTCCAGCTCATCGCCCTCCAACCACTGCGTGTCTCTTGTTATCTCAATCCCAACGAGATCTTCTTCGCCAAGGGAAAGCGAAATGCTCGCTAAATCATGCATCTGGAAGACGGAGAAGCACTTGGCATGTCAAGAGCCATCAAATCCACATCTTGCATTATCATCATTATTACACATAGTTGGAGCTAGTACAAAATTCCTTGCCTCTCTTTCGCAGACTGACCCATTAAATTCCCCTTCTACCTTCAACAACCAATACAACCCCACCTCACACAATGCCAAACACTACATTGCCATTTGGTCACCCCTCTACCGCCAAGTACAAGAAAACCAAAACATCCCTGTCCTCCAAAATAAACAAACAAGAGAGAAGCATACATCAATTGTGACACAAAGGCCCCTACATGATCGAAACAGACCTTGATGCCTTCTGGCCCTACTAACATCACAACCACTTCTCCCGTGGATGCACTGGTACAAGTCTATGGGCTGGCTCGATGTGCTGGTGCCAAAAATATCACAGGCATTGCTGGTTGTGATGCCCATGGTGGCTGGATTTGGAGTAGCACTGGTGGTGCTGGTGATTGAATTCATGCACAACAGGATCTCACTTAGGGCACACAGCCTGCTCTCCAGCTCCATCTTCTGTGTTTGCAGCACTGAGTTTTGTGCTTGCACTGCCACAAGGTTTTGGGTGGTCATGCTCAGTGCCATGCTGAGCTGCTGGTTCTGGTTCTTCAGTTGGTCCACCTGTTTTTGAAACACAACATTCCTCTTAGCAATATGGATTGGGGAAGACAAAGGTGAAGAAGCGAGGGAAAAAATACATGATCTAGGACTACGTTTCATGGGTAATAATCTAATTTTTTCCTCTGTTGTTTATTTAATTAGAGATTTAAAACGAGATTATAGAGGGAATTAGCACTTTCTAGTTGGGGGAAATCGGGCAGTCCATCTGTTTGGTCTGCTGTATTGTTGTACTATTTTACGAGTAGTGTATGATTATTATAAGAGAATTTCATCTACTAGAAAGTTATAGAGGATTTCGGTAGCTTTTTGTAGAATTTTTATTCTTATCAATCAAATGAGTATATTGTGATATTTGAATTTCTTATAATCCTACTGTCCAGTAAATTTATCGGGTTTTGGCATTGTGTAGTAATTAGTATATTAAAAATAGTGAATGAACTAATTTGGGAAATTGGTCAACATTAACATTGTGGATAATTTCTTAAGGTTTGTAGAAAGTCCAATAACACAATTTTTTAGAAAGTAGAATAGAAATAATGAATTTTGGGATGCTGCTGTCTGGTATCGGGTTGCTGCTGGATGCAGTCATGGAAAATCATTAAATTGACTAATTTAATGCCAGAATTAAATTTTAGGAATAACTATAAATTGTTAGATACTTTTCTGTAGTCTTGAAAATGCTATGGTTCACCGTCTTTTCATATGTAAATAATTAGATATGGAATTTTTAAGTCTATCGTCTAAAAGGTGATAGATCTGTTCTCTGGGTTGAAAACAAGGGTTTAGATGATTTAATATGGACATTTGGCCACTAAGAAAATGTAGAGAATTTTGTATAGATTCCAGAACTGGTAGAGTTTGCTATATTTCATGGTGGCAATCAAAAGTTATGATATTTTTAGTATTGATATAACAAGGGGGTTTGTCCGGTAAAGGAAGAAAAGGGTGGATTTGAAAAGCATATAGAAGCATCGTCGTTTGTTTATTGCCTTGTAATATTGTGGCATGTATTGAGAGTGAATAATTGGTATAAGAGGAGTAGAGTCGGGTGTATTATCATCTTCTAATCAAACCAACTGTCACAACTAAAAAGACAAGTGCATGGTAGAATGGTATTGAGTATTTGAAATGTTTATTTCTTTAAATGAATACTTGCTATGAATATTCATATGATTATGCTTGTTTTATATTACTCACATGTTTATGATAAATTGACGATATTGATTATGGAGTAACGATGATTATAACAAGTATTAATGACGAAAGATAATAATCATGCATTGTATTGCATGTTGAGCATTCATGATGAAATGATATAACCCATGGGAGTGGGATGAGGTCCCCGTATGAAAAAAGACAGGCAATTGGTCTCCAAACTAAACTGTGGCATGAGTGAATATTGACGGGTGTTACACTCTACTATACTGGTATTGGTTGGGCTGTAGCTTATGGCTTATTTCACTGTAGCTGGCTGAAATTACACTGTAGGTGAAGGTGGCTTATTTGGTATAATTAAATTTAAAAATTTTTAAAAATAGAAAAAATGGGTTATCCCATCACATGTAATGCAAACGAATACAGGAAAAAAAGAACCGGCAAAAAAACTCAAAAAATAAAAAAAAATCAGAAAAAGACGAAATTTAGAAATAGTGAAAAATAAACCAGAAGTCAGAAGCCGAAACGATCGGGGCCGGGAGGTAAAAAATATCGTAGTGGAGGAGAAAAGGATATTAAAGTAGAGAGAGGGAGAGATGTGTTTGGAATCTTCTGTGGCTTGACTTTCTATGCCCTTGGTTTGATTGTCTTGACACCTGTGGTTTATGAACCACTACTTTTGGAGTAGAAAAATAGAGAATAATTAGGCTAGGAGTTATCTGGAGCAGGAACGCTTGCCCCTATCGAAAGATTGCATCAGTGTGAACAAGGCGAAATCAAATAATGTTCTAAGTCACGTGTATTTCAATAACTCATAGGACATCTCTAATAGTATTATCCTAACTATTTTTTAGCTATATTAAATAAATAAAATTTTATATAAAACAAAATGAAGATAAAAAATAATATGTTATCCCCTGTATAAGAGACAACTTAAAAACAAAGACGGCGCTCTCAGATCCTCCTCTCTGTTGGAAATTTTCGAAGTCCTTGCTTCTTCTACTACTACTGCTTGCGGTCACCAGATGTGTGCGTCCTCTGACTCATTGTTGGACCCACCATCCTTTTCGCTTCTGACGAGACTGTGCGTAGAGGCGATGGTAGCAACTTGCTCTTTGGTCTACACGTCATGGTCAAGACCCTACTATTGACGTGTATTTCGTTAACTTATTAGGGCAACTTTAATAGTACTATTTTAGTTATTTTCTTATTATATTAAATAAGTAAAATCTTTTGTAAAATAAAGAGAAGGTAAGAAGAGATAATATGTTGTCTCTTATATAAAAGACGATTTGAACTTATAAAATAACACAAATAGTGAGAGGGTGTAAAATAGAAAGTTATGATAAAAATAGTATAAAATAGTTAGATAAATAATTTATTGTTAAAGAGATTGTCTTTAGTACTATTTGATCATTCGACATAGCACAGACCTCAAAACTTGAACTTTGCGCATTATTTTCTATTGCAACGTATTATTAGCCCCTCTTTTAGAAAACAGCATCCGACATTATTTTTACTAGTAGAGTGCCCGTGCTAACGCTACGGCAGCATTTGAGGGATGCACATGAAAACAACCAAATGACGATATTTTTTCCTTGCCCGTGCTAACGTTACGTTAAAAAACAAAAAGACTATGTTTCTTAAAAATGAAGTAAATAGTGAGATAGATTAAGACTCATGCCAAAAGGGATTCATGATGAGTTATCATATTGTTGAGTCCATAGCAATTATGCTTAAAGAGCAACATTGCAAATAAATAACATCACAGCTATTACATCTTTTGAAGCCACCTAAATCCTCACACGCCTAATAAGTTCTTGTATATCTTCAGGAATGTTGTCTTTAGATTCGTTGCTACCTGGAAACCATCAGTAGCTCTGTAATGGGATGATTATCACATCAAACTTTTCGATTTGGTACTTAACGGAGATATAAATGCTCACGGACCAGGGCACTATCACGAGAAGTCGTACACACAACTGAACACGCGATTAAACAAGATGTCGAGAGATTTCTGCCAAGAAAAATATCAAACCCATTTAGTTTGCCGTAACATCACCAATCATAGCTGCAATGGATAAGGCAGGCTATAAATGATAGCAAAATCTTGTAAGCTGATGGACATCAAACTCAAAGTACTAACAGAATTATGAAATTGAAATAACCAAGTAAATTTAACTAATCAAAGTCAAAAGAAACATGGATGCTTTCAGTACTGTGAATCCTTGGCTTGCCATTCACTCAAGAGACAGGGCATGACACACTACTTTGGTTGATGAGAGACAAAGACCTTGCCTGTGCTAAAAAACTAACCTACTGCTTGGAGATTATTTATTGTATATTGGTCTCACAACATACCAACTCGTTCAAGCCATTTAGCCAACGATGCAACTCGTTCAAGCAGAGCCAGAATCTCATAAAAGCGGGGTCTCAAATTCTCAGCTGCAGCAGCGGAAGGCAGATGGTGGAAACAACACAAATTAACAGAACAGCACAATACAACAGTCCAGAAATTATACCTCTTTTGGTTTGTCGTTTACAGATTCAGCATTACAGTGCAGTTCTACTAACATGATGCATCTCCTTGTACTCTCAGTAACAAACTAATATACCTTGAACTAACTCAATTTGGTTTCCTGTGCCACTCGGATGGTTTTACACAGAACACAATTTGCTAAGTAATGCTAAGCAAATTCTATCCGAACCAGGCAATTGATTTGGTTATCTAAATTGATCATATCACAGTTTGCTGTAAAGTTTGAATATCACGGTGAAAAATGGTGGCAAGAACCAATCATCCTTGTTGTCCCAGCCTGCATAAACATCACCATGGACTGACCGAAATTTGGTCAAATAGCTTGTACGCTAATCACGCCAAAAAGAGGATCTTAACCTCACTGACGCTTTTGAGCTTTTGATCGAGATGAATCCTTCCTCATCGTCCAAAATGCTGCGAGGTATCGATTCTGCAACTCAACCACAGTATAAATATAAGGCTGGTAAAATGCACAGTAAAGTGATAGGACTAAAATGTCAGATGTCAACTAACAGACTTCAGCATAGCTGTAACCCCAAGTATTCCAAGCTGGGAGCTTTGAAAAATGAGAAGTTTTATGAGCATACAAATCACAAGAACAAATGAATCTGCGCAACTTCTAACATGCCTGCTGAATGTATTCTGTCTATCAGGATACAAGTCTACAAGGGAACAAGGGACAGGTGGACATCTAAAAGTCCACCTTAAGCTTTCAATATAAAATTACAAATGTTTGCCATAAATTCAATCACCACCAAGCTATTCAGAGATACTCCATTGGAAGAATAAATTAAGTCAAGCGCCCTAAAAATAAAAGGTTACCTGCATCATGGATTTCATGTTTGCAGTGTAAGTGGTATCTATCATTTTCTCCACCTGCAAATTGCATATCAAAGTTATCCATGAAAACAACAATACTTCATCATTTATAGTCCAAAACAAATTAAGTGCATAAAACCCTCACCTCCAATTAGTGTAAATAAAGTCAACTAATTACATCATCTGGCCCATAGGAATCAGCGAAGTGATACAGAAGTGGTCCAAAGTTTATCCAAACCTGTTGATTGAAATTGAGACAATTAATTACGACAAATGAGAGGAAGAGCAGGTATAGCAACAATAAAGAAATAACATGTACTGAATTATGAATATTCCTATAAATCACGAATATGGTTTTTCCACATGTACATGTGGATACATGTACTGTCACCACAATCAAATGTGCCTCAAGACTGATACAAACTTTCAAAATTCAAACCACCATCTCATCTTCTACTCATTGCAATATTAGGTACCATGTAGTGAAGACTACCTCTAGTTGCTCAGCAGCAGAAGACTACCTCAAGTCACACATATTAGGTCCTGAATGAAAACAATAGCAATGGTCAGGTTTCTACACAAGCTGCAAATAGTAATAAGAACTCAATAATACACTTGATTGGTCAACGACATATTAATAAGAAGTTCAATTTGGTTGGAATTAAAGGCATTGTACATGTTTGGAAATATTACTTACCACTCATCACCAATTCAACACATCTTTATATACAATATTTTTGGTGCTCTTCCCTGTAGAATCTAGTTCCTTGTTTGGTCTTGACAAAATTCTGGTTGTTTGCCTTGAAACTCCCCTTGACAAAGCGACATAAAGCTGTCCGTGTGAGAACACAGGTTCTGGAAGGTAGATGCCAACATTTGGGATGGTTTGCCCCTGCGCTTTGTTTATGGTCATTGCAAAACTTAGGCGAATCGGGAATTGTTTCCTTCTCATCTTGAAAGGCAGTGAAATATCATCGGACGGAGACATTGGAATCCTAGGTAGGAACACCCTTCTGCCTGCATGCTGCCCACCAACAATTTCAGCATCAATTGCGTTGTCCTGGAAGGCTCTAACCATTAACCTTGTTCCATTGCACAATCCATTGTTTGGATCAAGATTGCGGAGAAGGATCACAGGGCAGTTGATTTTTACTTTGAGCACATGCGGTGGGAGACCATTTGGTGTGAACAGATGTGTAAAACCCACCTTCATCATCAGAATCATGGTTTGTAGGCTCGAATAAAGCACTATCAAACTCGACGTGCTCTACATATGTCGGCTGTATAGGTGGCACAAGCATAGGATCAACATTTTCTTCTTGGGCAAGAGTAGGGCACGCTCGCTGCTCGTTTTCTGTTCGTTCCGCCTTCTTATAGTCCCGTCTCTGTTGTAGCAATTTTTCCTTGGTTGGCGCATCCATATTCAGGTACCAGTTTCGGCTTTTGAGCAGCTTGGCAGTGCTTGAAGAGGCACCTGGTCACCAATGTACACAAGAGATATAATAATGATGCACGTGCTATATATTAGAGTCAATCTCTACCCCTAGAAATGTATACAATGTTTTAGTAAGATGTATTGGACCTGTATTAATTACGATGCCGTTTGAACTCTCGGTCTGCAAAGGCCTCAATGGTGGTCGTTGCCTCCTGACGTACTCATCATTCCTATGTAGCCAGTCACTGGACTCATTTGGATCATCATTTTCTTTGTCATGATGTCTTGATGCTTGATAAATGGCAGAAACAACACTCTCTTGTGGTGATTGTCCTCCTACGACATTTATAATCAATTACACTGAGTTGTTTATGATGTCTTGATGCTTGATAAATGGCAGAAACAACACTCTCTTGTGGTGATTGTCCTCATACGACATTTATAATCAATAATCAATTATACTGAGTTGTTTATTGAACGTACCCGACCGAGATGGTGCCAAGGTGGAATATATTGCATCTGTCATTTTAACATCTGTGCAACCGGATATAGGGTGTACATCATATGATGCTAAAAAAATAAGAGAGTTACTCCTTTTGATGCGTAAACAAAGAATAGTATACAGGAACAGGTAAGGAATACCATACCAGGCGTCGTTGATGTTGTCAGTGCTTTTGTCCTTGCACGGTATTCACGTTGCTTTCTATTCCGTTCTTCTCTTTGTTCAATGCTTTCTTCGGCCTTTTTCCGTGCCCGGTATTCACGTTGTTTTCTATTCCTCTCTTCCCTCTTTAGCAACTCATCATCTGCAGGTGATGTTTCTGTTGATGTGATATAGAATGCGTGTCACAATCTCGCAAAATAATTCCAGAAATTGACCAGGTACGATGGCAACGAACATACCCGAACCGATGATGTTTGATATGTCGGTAAATGCAGCGCGGGTTTCTCGCCTCTCCCCCATGTTAGATCACCTAAACTGCAGTACAGGCAACTCGATGATGGCGTCCATGTTCATCTGCAAAGCAAAAGGAAGTACATGGGATAGTTGGATATGTTTGGATATGAAACTTGCTGACATTGTCACCAAAATTGCCGCAGTACAGTTACCTACTTGTGAAACAAACCTGAATGAGGGTGCGGAACAGTATCCATCTAATCAGATTATACTGCTATCCATTAGGTTCTGTGAATTCTATCTGAAAAATTATTGGTAATGAAGAACAGTTGACAGAGAGAGTTAGCATATCAAAGTCAATGACGTTAGAGAGTCAAATGATGAAAGTAAACAATAGCACATTTCAACTTTTTATGAAAGTGGGTTATCATGCTTATGTAATAATTTTGCATGGTATCTACATTAGGTAACATTTTAAATTTCCATGAGCTTATTTTTTTTCTCAAAGTATTTACAATATTGTGTCCTCCTTGATGTAAAGGAAAAATGTAGGACGACACTATGTACGCACAAAGAAATATCAACATAAAAGAGTAAATGTATGGTTTGATGCACACTTAAGAGGACGAAGGAGCTTAAAGGGAGGTTTTAGAGAGGAAAACAATCCAGTAACCATTCAATTTATTATTTTTCTAATCAATCTTGAATATACCCACTGTCCAGGCATCTCATTTGATATGGTCATGCTTCTGTCCCATAAGGGATCCCAGAAACCACCAGATCAGATCATTCAAAATGCTAAGGCTTGCTCATATTAACTTCCAACAAAAATACAATGCCGACCAAACAGTACCAGGATTAACCATGCAATTATAAGCTGCCGGCATGGTACCATGTTTAAAGCCCAATATGCAATCAAAATGCTGGTTACCACTTACCAGATTTTTTAATTGTAGTCACCTGTATGTTCATGTACTTTTTAACATAATGACCTGTATGGTGGTGGTCCTACATTTTCTCATGAAGTTATGTTTCTTAGGTGTGTAGAATAGAAAATTAAAGGGTAGTGGTAATCACCACACAAGAAAACATAGGATGAAAATCAATGCATTTGGCATTCCATGCTACTATGGGCATACATGCTTCTGCTTACACGCTGTATATGTTTCTAATTGAGTTGTTTTTTGCAAACTCATTGCTTCCATAACACCAGTGCAAACTTCATTTAACACATTTAATAATTTTTGAATTAAGTTGGAACTTATGTTCAAATTCAGGAAACAAATTTAACTGAGCTAAATTCTTGGCCTACATATTCCTATCTACAGTGTTTGAATTATTGCTGGCAAAAAAATTAAATGGTATATTGGTATCCTAATGCTCCTTGAATAAAGTTCTCTCAATCCAGGCCTACTTTATGGGTCTACAAAAGAGAAATTCCAATTGAACAACACAATAGTTACGCTGCATGATTTTGCTCATGCGCTAAGAGAGCCATTTCTGTAAGAAAAACTCACTGCATGCCAAATGGTTATGGATTATGGGCTCATGCTCCATTTCTGATAAATCCAGAGCCAATTTCAAGAACATACATAATTTCACATATATCGCATAACCACACTCTTTAAGCCAAACATCTTGCTTCTATGTTATTTTCATGCAGTCAAGGAGCACTAAGCACAATAGCTTTATTTTTCTAACAGACTATCCATACATTCAGCATTTCAACATTTATTTCCTATATTTTGTTCCCCTTGAATGAAGGCATAAGCTTCAAACCCTAATCTCAATCTCAACAAAATTCGTTTCCTCTTGAGTCGTACCATACCCTCAGAGACGAGTCAGCAGAATCGGCACATTGTAGTAAAAAATTCATAGATAAACGAATTTTACCATATTACCTTGATAAAAAATTCATAGATAAAAAATTCGCCACCGGGGGAGTCGCCGCCGCCGGGGGAGTCGCGCGCGGGGGGTGGGCCGCCGGGGGAGTCACGCGCGGGGGTGGGGAGGATCGCCGCCGCCGGGGGAGTCGCGCGCGGGGGGTGGGCCGCCGGGGGAGTCACGCGTGTGGGAGATGGGGGAGTCCTGCGTGCGGGAGAGGAGAGGAGGACTCGGGAGTCGCGCGTGTGGGAGATGGGGGAGAGGGGGAGTCGCGCGCGGGGTGGGCGCGGGATGGGATGAGGTATGATCCAAACAACCTGTGCCGTTGGATTTGAGTGAGTAAGAGAAAGCAGACGCTAGAGTGGATATCGTCCGTTCGTTTCAAAAGTTCACTGTTCTTGGTGCAGTTGGTTTGGTGCATCTAGGAGAGGTTTTGACTGCGGGGAACATTTGTTAGGGTGACTGTAGGAAAGATTACAACTGGTGGTTTTTTAGTGGTAGAGATTATTGATCCATCTTGGGACTTCGCCGCTCTCCTCGTAAGCATCACCTCAGAGGGATGGCCACCCCTGGCTCCGCCCTTACGCACCGCCCCATTTTGAGATGCTGTTGTCTAGTATCGGGTTGTTGCTGGATGCAGTTGTGGGAAATCATTAAATTGACTAATTTAATGCTAGAATTAAATTTTAGGAATAACTATATAGTGTCAAATGATTTTCTGTAGTCTTGAAAATGCTATGGTTCACCACCTTTTTATATGTAAATAATTAGATATGGAATTTTTAAGTCTGTCGTCTAAAAGGTGGCTGATCTGTTCTCTGGGTTGAAAACAAGGATTTAGATGATTTAATATGGACATTTGGCCAACTAAGAAAATGTAGGGAATTTTGTATAGATTCCAGAACTGGTAGAGTTTGCTATATTTCATAGTGGCAATTAAAAGTTATAATATTTTTAGTACTAAGATAGTAAGGTGGTCTGTCCAGTAAAGGAAGAAAATGGTGGATTTGGAAAACATGTACGAGCGTTGTTATTTATTTATTGCCTTGTAATATTATGGCATGTATTGAGAGTGAATAATTGGTATAGGAGGAGTAGCGTCGGGTGTGTTGTCATCTTCTAATCAAACCAGCTGTCACAACTAAAAAGACAAATGCATGGTAGAATGGTATCGAGTATTTGAAATGTTTATTTCTTTAAATGAATACTTGCTATGAATATTTATATGATTATGCTTGTTTTATATTGTTCACATGTTTATGATATATTGACGATATTGATTATGGAGTAACGATGATTATAACAAGTGTTAATGAGGAAAGATATTAATCATTGCATTACATGTTGAGCATTCATGATAAAAAGATATGACTCACGGGAGTAGGATGAGGTTCCCATATGAAAAAGGACTGGTAATTGGTCTCCAAACTAAAGTGTGGGCATGAGTGAATACCGATGGGTGTTACACTCTAATGTACCAGTATAAGCAAAACATGAGATATAAGCATTGCATTGCATACATGATAAGTGAATGGTTATTTAAGATATTGAAATATGTGAATGAAAATTGATGAGAATATATATGAGAAATTGAGTTAATGATAATTGGATATGAATTGTTAATAAATTGATGCCTCGTTTATTATTTTGCTTTATATTGCTAAGTGGCGGACTCACCCTTATTTATTTATTGTTTTTAGGTGAATGTTTAAGGCGACATATATGAGTGGTTGTAGGACATGGTTTATTGCACTTTATATAGCTTTTCACTTTACCAAGCAATACATCATTTTTTGTCATGAGCAATTTGGTATCATTCATTATAATAATAGAATAATATGTGATTTCTAATAGTTCCTTATGGTTCATAATATTGCTACATGATATGTTCCTTAGTGTAGACATATTTATGATATTTTTGGTAATTATTTGGTTCGTATTAAGTTCAATTTATGGGCTATCATACTGCTGAAATCTTTATTTAATTATTAGTGTCCCTTATTTAATTTCATGTGGAATGTTGATTTTCGATATTTAGATGTCATTAATACTTATTTATTGGTTTAAATTGGTAGCGGTAGTAGTTGTAGGTGACATCTTGGGCTTATGATAAGCTGGGGTGTTACAATCAATCACGTATTTGTACCAATGAAATATAAAATGATCACTGACAGTTGCTTAAAATGACATGAACATAGTAGCGCTTTATATTAGTAATCGGTAAGAGGTATAAAGCTCGTGTTATTTAGTCCTAAAACGAGCAGACATAGTGACGTAGAAATCTCGACCTCAAGATTAAGCAACCATCCAACACCCCAAACATCCCCATCCTACGCGCCAAGGACACCAAGCATTACTAGAGAAAGGCCAACTAGCAGGAGCTTGAAGACTCGGAAGCAGTTCACTGGGTCACCGGCGCAGGTCGCGACTGCCGTGACAGCCGAGGATGCCATGACAACTCCTACAATGCCAAGATTCTGATGTGCGCATAAGGCGTACGTGCGCGCAGAGGTGGGGTTGTTGGGCATCCAGAAGCCCAGAACGAGGAGGTTCACGCCGGCGAGGACGCCCACGAGGCTGAGGAGCGAGGTGTAGGTGTCGTCGTCCTGTGTCGTGCTGGTCAATGCCACACCGGCGCCAAACAAGGTGGATAGGAAACCGACGGCCACCACAGAGAAGCGCATCTTGCCGTCACCTGCACGGGCGAGAAACAAAAGAAGAACATTAAAAATTCAGAATTAGGAATTTGGGATCACTTTTACTAAGCGTGTGAGCGTAGCTGGTTCCCACACCGCATATATCAAGCTTTTTTTTTTTGAACGGTGGCAGGAGTTGCCACACCTCTTGTTTACATCTTGAGGTCGAGATTTCTACGTAGAAATCATGATTTATATGCTCGCCACACCTCATGTTTACATTTAGAGCTTTTTCGAGATTTTGATAAATTTCACTTGTTTCATTTACAATTTTAACACTTTAGAGATTTTACTGCTAGTAGTGTGAATGGTAGTATAAATAAATCCTAACTAATATGAACCATTAAATCGTACAGATTAAATAATTCATATTTATTTTAGGATACTGTAAAAGAGCTCACTTGGACAAGACTAGGAAGTATTCAAGACTCAAGTTTGTAGCAACAAATTGTGTTCTCACTAGCAAGGAGAGAAGTGAAGATCTAAGTGGCAAAATGAGCCTAGTGGAAGGAAAATCCAGCAAAGGAGTTGGGGAAGTGGGGAAAAGGGAATTGAGGCTTGGAGGAGGGGGGCATTTATAGCAGAAAATGGGAGATTTCAGAGAGGAAAAAAATGTCATAGTGGAGGAGAAAAGGATATTAAAGTAGAGAGAGAGAGAGGCAGAGATGTATTTGGAATCTTCCGTGGCCAGATTTTCTATGCCCTTCGTTTGATTGCTCTTGAGACCTGTGGTTTATGAAACAGTACTTTTGGAGTAGAAAAATAGAGAATAATTAGGCTAGGAGGTTACCTGGAGTAGGAACGCTTGCCCCCTATGGAAAGATTGCATCAGTGCTTTTGGAGTAAAAAAAATAGAGAATAATTAGGCTAGGAGGTTATCTGGAGCAGGAACGCTTGCCCCCTATGGAAAGATTGCATCAGTGCTTTTGGAGTAGAAAAAATAGAGAATAATTAGGCTAGGAGGTTATCTGGAGCAGGAACGCTTGCCCCCTATGGAAAGATTGCATCAATGCTTTTGGAGTAGAGAAAATAGAGAATAATTAGGCTAGGCGTTATCTGGAGCAGGAACGCTTGCCCCTTTCGAAAGATCGCATCAGTATTTTTGGAGTAGAAAAAATAGAGAATAATTAGGCTAGGCGTTATCTGGAGCAGGAACGCTTGCGCCTTTCGAAAGATCGCATCAGTACTTTTGGAGTAGAAAAAATAGAGAATAATTAGGCTAGGCGTTATCTGGAGCAGGAACGCTTGCCTCTATCGAAAGATCGCATCAGTACTTTTGGAGTAGAAACAATAGAGAATAATTAGGCTAGGCGTTATCTGGAGTAGGAACGCTTGCATCAGTGTGAACAAGGCGAAAACAAACAATGCTCTTAAGTCACGTGTATTTCAATTATTCATTGGGACATCTTTAATATTATTATCTTAGCTATTTCTTAATTATATTAAATAAGTAAAATCTTATATAAAAATATAAGAAGAGATAATATGTTGTCTCTTATATAAAAGACAACTTGAGCTCATAAATTAATATAAATAGTGAGAGAATATGAGATAGAAAGTTACGATAAAAATAATATAAAATAATTAGAAAAATAATTTATTATTATAGATGTTGTCTTTAATTTTAATACTATCTGAGTGCTTTTTCTGGCAAGTACAGGGATCATTGGACATGGCACAGACCTCGAAACTTGAACTTTGCGCATTATTTTCTATTGCAACGTATTATTAGGGCCTCTAATAGGAAACGGCATCCAACATTATTTTTATTTTTATATCTCTACTTTAACGGAAAAAAGTGACTGAGTAGTTATAGTGTATCATTTAACATAGTTATGTATTATCTAACATTATTAATTTTTATATTTGGTGTTTTTTGTTTTATGCGTATAGTAGGTTTATATTTATACTATGAGACAAGAGTATAAAATTTATAACCATACAAAAGAACTTTCATATATGAATCTAGCGGTACCATTTAGATATATATCGTTGGGCCAATTATTTATTTTTACAGAGTTGGAGTATTGAAATATGTAAGTGCAAATGGAGCGAGCGATATACTAATAAGCAAGAGATATTATTTTTGGGATTAATTTGTGTTATTCAGTGTATATTTTCATAGTAAAATCTGTATAGAATTACTTGTTTCTACCTTGATGAGCTTGTGTGCCTCTTTGTCGTTTGTCTTTGGCCTCTACTGAGCTGAGGGGAATATTCATTCATCAGTAGTGGACGAGAGTTCTCAGCCAGATTGTGGAAAAATTGTGAAGATAATTCCAGAGTGCGCGAGAAGAACATAGTGCTGCAATGCAGATACATGCACATATTACACTCGTATGTGTCTTCTACATACGTTAGAAAATTAATAAGAGGCTTTAAAATCTCCAAAAACACTCGTACGTGTCTTCTCATCCGTTAGAAAATTAATCACAGACCCTAAGATCTCCAAAACATAGATACATGCTATCTCACTTAATATGCATAGGTGTGTACTTAATTATTGATGAGCGCACTAAGCAACGCTCGGTTCTCAAGTAAAGGCCGCGATTTGTTTGCGTTACTACCGTATCATTTGAGGTGAACTGTTGATGCCTTGCATATGTACAAGCCTAGCTAAAGTACAGGACAGAAATTCTCACCGTGCGATGGGGGTGCAGATCCCACAACCGCACTCACCGGAATTAAACCTCCTCTTACGGAGGCCCACGCAGGAGACGGTGCACCGGCGGTCCTCTCGTGGCTACGCCACCCATCTCAAGCCAAAGACGGTGCTCCAGCGGTCCTCTATTGCTACGCAACCCGCCAAAGAGGCATTGGAATCCGCCATCCGTACACATTTATTCCGGCGAGCTCTATCTTGTCGACTTTGGAGAAGGGGAAGGAAGCAACCGGTATCAACCTTCATCTTCGATATGTAGAGCAAGCGAGGCCAATCCTCAAGGGCACTATTATCGCTATTGCAGAGCACCGCCGTCAATAGCGGTGTCGCTCCGGCGAGGCCGTCAAGGGTCGACGCTTCGAGCTTCTTTGAGATCCATTACGTGCGTTGTTTTCTTGGGAGCGCAGATAAACTTAATCGTACTTTTTATTATGCAGAAGGTCCTTTATGTAAAAGTGAAAATGCAACTCACATTTCTACCGATACGACTGCAGCCGAGGCGTAGGCCCTTCTGGGCCGATCTACCTTTAGAAAAGATCATCGAAGTAAAAGATGAGCTCACCGGTTGCTGCAGGAGGACCGGGCATAGCTCCTCAGTTGGTGCGTGTGCTGCGGTATGTTCACCGAATAAACAGGTACTCCCGTATGTTCACGTTCAACGAAAAAGTATATCTCTGCTTTCCGTAAGGGTATGCTTTCGTAAAATTTCGAAACGTGCATTAAAGAACGTATATATGTATATGTACATATGATGGTATAGGTTGGGTGTGAATTGTATATGCATCTGTACTGTACCTTAAAAAGGCTGCAGAAGAGGAAAGACATTACCTTCAGAATGGCAAGGTAGAGGAACTGTAAGATCATCGATGATAATCAGATAAGTGTAAATGATTGTAATTTACAGTGAAAATATTTTTCTTAAATTTACTGTCTTTTAACTGTCTAATATGCTAATACAGCAAGAATACAAAAATGAAAGACAACAAAAGGGAAAAAATAGTGTTTGGTACTATAGTAAATAATGTTTGGTTCTACAGTAAAATTAAAAACAAAACGGCGCTTTCAGATCCTACTCCTCTGTTGGAAATTTCATAAGTCCTTGCTTCGTCTACTACTACTTGCGGTCACCAGATGTGTGCGTCCTCACGATGTGACTCATTGTGGGACCCGCCGTCCTTTTTGCTTCTGAGGTGATGGTAGCAACTTGCTCTTTGGTCTACACGTTATGGTCTAAGACCCTACTATTGACGTGATGAGAAAGCCTCATTCACATGACGAGATGCACTACACAAAGAAACGTTCTGCTGTTCTACCTCATGTTACCTTCACGAACATATCTACAATAGTTTATAGGTATTCAGCTAAATATCTAAATTTTTTAACCAAAAACTTAGTATATATAAGGTATAATACATACATATATATATATATGTAGTTGGGCCAAATCAGCTGTTTATAGCCACAATTCAGCCCGAGAGGCCGAGAGAAACACAGCAGCCTGCCAGGCCACGACCCCGTGTGAAGCCCAGCCCATCTTCATGTGGCCTGCCTATCCCCGGTCCCGGTCCCCCTCCCCTCGATCCCCATTGGCAAATCGCGCGGACCCTAACCCTAGCCTCGTCGCCTCTGCTCCGCCGGCGACCACCTCGCCGCCGCCACCCTCCGCCTCGCCGCCTCCGCCCTCCGCTCCGCCGGCGACCGCGCCTCGCCGCCTCCGCCCTCCGGGCTCTGGCTAGATCTGTGCTCTCCAGCCTCCGGAACTCCGGCTCCGTGCCCGCGCCGGTGCGCCGCACGACCGGCGGTAGTGCCTCCGCCCTCCGGGCTCCGGCCCTCCGCTCCGCCGCAGTCCACGACCGGTGACCCACGACCGCAGACCGCAGCAACCACCAGGCGCGCCTTCGGCGGTTCGGCCATCCGCTCCGCGCCTCCGCCGGCAGCCCGGCACGACAGCACCGCAAGCCAGGTATTAATGATACATCATACAAGTGCATGTACATCCCAGTTATTGTTCATTCATCTGGCAATTTATCCTGAATATTCCATTGCATCTATTGTTCTATTCATTCTGCTAACTCCACAAATTACTTCCAGTCCCTATTTAATCCCTAGATCCTAATTAGTGTCCCTAGATCCTAATTAGAAAAAAAAGTTCTAATGGCTGTCCTTCAAGTTTTATCTGTATTTATCTTTGCTCAATTAATATATTTTGACTAGTTTGCATATCAGTTCGGCAAGCTTCTCAAATAATGTGCAAATCTGGTACCTTTATAGTTCATAGCATTCCCATGAAAATGTTTGCTCAAAATGCAAGTATGCAACTTATTGATTTATTACTAATTTTTACATTATTTAGACATGTGCTTCCTCTTTAATAATGATATTCTGCAATTGAGAATGCAGGCCAATGCATGATGCAGAAAGTAATAATTTTTGTTTGAAATGAATATTGACTCATTAAGAAAGTCTGTGAAACATAACTCTTACTCCATGGACATTCAGATTATCACCCATTATATAATATTATTTATTGATGGTTCAACTGTGAGGTCCTCAAATTGGGTCTTCTCTATTGATGTATTAGCATAAGAATGTTGATTACACTTCTCTATGTATCTGAACATTGTCTTCATTTGAAGGTATGCCCATGATGAGGAAGCAGCTGATGACCAAGAAGAGTCTGGATGGAAGTATATCCATGGTGATGTCTTCCGGTTCCCTAAGAACAAGTCATTATTTTCAGCTGCTCTTGGCACAGGAACTCAACTGTTTGCTCTGTAAGTGCTGATCTTTTTTTCCCATTTATACTATCATCATATTTTGCATAATGTAAATTCTTCGTGCAGTTATTCCTTTTGACTTGCATATATCTAACGGTCTTATTTGCCACATTGCAGCACAAACTTTATATTCCTGCTTTGTGTACTTTTGCAATTGTTTTGTAATATCTTTATATTATTTGAGATATTATCCTTAGTACGAATAATTGTATGTTAACTATTGCTACTGTAGATCCTTATGTTTTGTACTGAAAAATATTTTACAACTTCGAACACCCATTCTAAAATTCCTGCGTCCGCCACTGGTTACCTTCCTGCCTGCGAAGTGGCTTTGCGGATCGCGCGTGAGACCGTGGACGAAGCGAGGTCCATGCGCTCGCGCAAGACCGCTCGTTTGGTTGCCAGATGACTGAGGATTAAGATGTAGATGGTCTCAAGCTCGCTGAAAAATTTCTGCCTTCGGTTTAGATCAATCAAAGTTATATTTCTAGATCATTCTATTTATGGCTACAAAGTACCTTCCTAATACCTCTCAAACCTTATCATGAAAATTGTATATACTCAGCCTTGGAGTTAGCCATAACCACATCTCTACTTATAGTCTAGGGCCCAAACTATGAAATCTTTTCCAATTCCAATAAATAAGGAACTCGAAACCTTTACGTAACATGATTTTTTTCTCAACATTTGTCATGTGTCATAGCCTTCAGACTGCACCTTTATAGCTCCAACATGCATCATCTATCTTTGATCTCCACGCAGCCCAACTAGAGCACGATTGTCTCCTCAACAACCTTGACTCTCTGGACCATAACTTCAACATGCATCATCCATCTCTCGATCCTCGCCATAGACCACGATCACCTCCGAATTAATCTGCACATGCAAAGACCAAAGCAACATCTTTTCCCGGCATAAATTCTTTCCATCTTGACCGACATAAGTCCACACACGCCACACGCCTCAAATAACATCGATAAGTAACATTGTCAACTGTTCATCATTACAAATATTCTAGACCTAGCCACATGGTCCAACAATTTCCCCTTTATGAATAAATTGAAAATATCCTAAGATAACATGACTTCAAAATAGGTCTAAGTGAAGAATTGAAACCGAAAAAATATTTTAAGCCACAAGTCAACAAATCTCTCCCAAATCTCTCACAAAGCATACTGAAAACAAATCTCTCCCCCTCTGGCAATATAAGCATCAAGACACAAAAGGAAGAAACAACAAAGAGAGAACTTACATACAAAAATCATTGATCCATTTTTTTAAAAGAAAACACACTATGAAAACTTAAAAGATTATTTAAACCAATTGAATTGATGTATACAAAGTCATGCTCTTGTAAAACTTGTTCGATCATAAGCATACGTGTATTACAAAGTGGACCAAAAGAAGCTGATAATATGATTAAACAAATTAATGTACATGACAGACCTTTACAAATACGACCAATTAAGCTAAAGATCTCATTAAAAAGATAGCCATTAAAAAATACAGATTTAAATCTAGATGCTAGAATTAAGAACTTAGTAAGCCACACGTGTCAAACTAAAGCACAAAACTTAACATAGATTTACATAACTCAACACAAAGCACTTTATTATTCACACATGATTATGGCTTATCTTAATAAAGCACGTCTTAGACTGGGAGTTATATTCACACATGATTATGGCTTATCTTAATAAAGCACGTCTTAGACTGGGAGTTATTTACAACGGTCTCCTAAGCTTCAGTACAAATTAATTTCAGCATATTTATAACCTTTTTAAGCCAATTTGAATCAAATTTCATTAATTGTAGCATCTCAAGCCTTATTTTTCGATCATGCCAAGCCAAAAAGCTTAAGATTTCATGATCTTAGTCATACAAAATTCCCCCAAGTTCATACCTAGTGCAATGACAAGCCATCTCGTGGGCAAAAATTGTTGAAATGTCGACATAATTAGCAATTTCACCATAATTTGCCACATGTATTTTTAGAAAAGCTAAAACCGATTCAAAAAGGAACTAGAATGGCTCTAACTTAGACTTGAGCTAGAATCATGATTTAACTAAAATTTTAAACATAACATACAGTAGAAATAGCGTCAATCCAATACTTCCTAGGAGTAGCATGTTCATCAAGTATAGTCCTAACCATCTCAACTAAGGTTCTATTTTTCTTCTCTACAACCCTATTTTGTTGTAGGATACGAGGGAAAAAATTGATGTTCTAAACCTTTTTCAGAGCAAAAAGAAGCAAATGATGAATTCTTAAACTCAGTACCATTATGACTACTTATCACTTTTAGAGCACCTGGCAATCCATTATTAAGTCTAAGAAATAAATCTTTAAAATGACCAAAACCCTCATCCTTAGACACCATAAAATAAACCCAAGAATATATGTAGTAATCATCAACAATTACAAGTATTTACCATTTGCCTCCAACAGATTAAACCCTAGAAGAACCTACAGTGTCCATGTGTAACAATTAACTAGTGCCATCTGTGATGATCATAGAAAGAGGTAGGTGTAGAGCAGCTACCATCTTATTATGTCTACAAGGGAAACAAATCAAATCTTTACCACCCTTAAGCTTAGGTAATCTCATAATGAGATCAATCCCACTAATCCGTGTGAGGTGATCAAAACCAATGTATCCCAACCTACGGTGCCAAAAGAATATATCTCTATATTCAAAAGTTACTAGACATCTAACATCAAATAAAAAGGAATGATTAAATCAACTCTAAAAACCTTACCCAGTTAAGATATATTAAAAATAAGATCTCTAGAAGCATCTAAAATTCCACAAGCATGTCTCTTAAACCTCATCTCAAGGTTATTATCTATCAACTATAAAACTGAAAGCAGCTTATACTTCAAATTACTTACCAAAGCAACATCCTTAATAATGAATTTATCATTAACGCGCATTGTACCTTTAACCGTCACAGTACCTGTTGAAGCATCCACAAAAGTGATCAACTCATCACTAGATTCCTCAGTGAGGGAGGAAGACCATCTTGAATCACCGATGCACCAGTGAGGACACTCCCGCAGAGAACCTCTAGGGGTGTGGCCCGAGGTGCGAAGCCCACCGCCTAGCCGGCCCAATCTAAAAAGTACTCGTCCATGTCATCCTAGCCTGGGGAGACCCCACATCCCTCGTCGGAGGGGGGGAGACCTGCAGTGCTAATATTGTTAGTTTGTCAGATAAAGGGATGGACTAAAATTGAAAAGACGCGAAGCGTACCCTCAGCTACTACCAAGGCGTGGTCGAAGTTGTCTGGAGGGACGTACGACATGGACCGTGTGTGCACCGGGTGCGGGCGTGCGGACCTCCAGTAGCCTCGTGCATGACAATAGGGCAACTACATGTGCACCCAAGGCATGCACACGACGCAAAGCCTGCACCACCTCCTCCTATGTCACTTCCACACTACTGGCGATCCTATCCGCCATGGTGCAAGACTCCCTCAAAATCGCGGCATCGGCATCAGCCTGTAAGAAAAAGACAAAAAGGTCAATCCTCTTAGTGACATTGCCATTACCGAATATTTACAAATTTGATGTAACGTACCACGACGTGAGCGTCCTGCGCGAGGTGCGCGGGGTACGTATATGTCGGTGCAGCGACGTGTGCTATGGGTGGGTTGACGACATGTACCAACCTGGTACGTGTCCGAGGCTGGTATCAACACAGGTACTCGGCGTACGTGTCTGACCGCATCGTGCGCAGCGTGCACCAGGTTCTCCGGCTTACGCTTTATCCATATCATTGGGAATACGTCGGCTCTGTCGCTGACCTTTTCCACCCTTTAGCATGTCAACATCCGGAATATAAGTCCACCGTGTAATATCCATGGTGGCGAAGTTCCCCACAACCCTGAACCCCCTAAGCTCGCCACACCACGCATGCATCGCCCTCTCCTTGAAGAAGTACTCTGATATGATGTTCGATGAATCCATGCCCACAGTCCTGCATGCAGCGAGGACATGATAGCATAGCTTGTGTAACAGCTTCGGCTTGTTGCACGAGCAGTTAGGTTCATTTACATGATCTCCAAGGCATACCTCATGGGTAACAAGGGCACGAGCCATCCTAAATCTGGCTCTATCCTAGAGTACCACGTCGAAACGATGCTCCCTATTGCCCATGATGTGTACCGTGTGCAATTGGCCATTCTGTGCCTTCGTCTCCATGTATATTATAATTTTCAATGAGTACGATGTTCGTGGGTTGGCCCCATGAAGTGCGGCATTTGCATACCTCTTCCTGAAGTAGCTGATTATGCTGTGTAGAACATCTTCCATGATGACGACGAGGGGTTGAGAACGAAGGCCCCTGAGAACCCAGTTGTACACCTCCGCAAGGTTAGTCATCATTATGCCGTACCTTACACCGTCCGTGTCATGCAGCAGCAACCACTTCTCCAATGGTTCTCTCTCAATCCACTGCGAGAAACACTTGATGTTCCATGAGCTCCTCCTCCTTAGACCAACTATGTTAGGCTCATCCAGTGCTTTTAGGCATTCCGATTGTGCCACCCCAGGCATGACCGGCGCCTTGTTCCTCTCGTTGACGTGTTTCCTGCTGTGCTTGTCCGACAACGCCCACAAAGCATCAAATTTTCTCTATTGATTCTGCATAGCCATCCTCTTGAACAATTTCATCAACGGTTGTTTTGGAAACTGCTTAAAGAAGTTTGCCCCTAAGTGATAAATGCACTATCTATTCCTCATATTTGGCTAGGGGAAGAGTTCCTCGGGGTCTTCCTGAAGTTTTCTTATGGCCTTCACAATATCGGCGTGCGCGATAATGGATTATGCACACACTAAGATGAGCGCCGACAACTCCAACCCTCACATGTCAAAGGAACCACAACCATATGTCGTAATTCTCACTTTCTACGAATGCGATGGACAGCGGCATAATTTGATTGTTGCCATCAACGCCAATGGCCATAAGGATCTGACCTTTGTATTTGCCGGTCAAAAAGGTCCCATCAACTGATATCACGGGTAACATATGCCTGAATGCCTCGATGCACGCATCGAAAGCTAAAAAGGTGCTCTGTAACACAGCAAAACCTGGTGGCCTTGTAGATGGCTTGTCCTTCACAGTGATATACATGCTTGGATTCCTGTCCTACAACACCTGAAGCATACGAGAAAGATTGTCGTACGCCACCTCGAAAGACCTGAACCATTTTTCCAACGTCTTCTGCTTCGCACGCCACGCCTTTGCGTAGCTAAACTTGTACTTGCTTGTACTTGAATTTCTTCTCGATAGCTAGCATGATGTGCGTGGCCTCTATGTCCTTCTCCACTACCTCTCCGTACATCAGATTGGCTATAAAGGCGGATATTAGGTTACAATGCCTCGCCAAAATAGTACTAAGAATGCAAGAGTGCAGCTCCATCTTCGACACAATCCAGTGAGTCTCATACTTTGATTTACGTGCATGCACCCTTCAAGGACAACCGGCCTACTCACACTTCACGGTGTACTGCTCCTGGCTAGATTTCACAACTCGAAAAGTCCGCTGCATAGACAGGACCCACAGCTTGGTGGAATCCTGCAGTGATGCCTTGTCAGCAAACATTGAATGCAATCGAACCTATGTGCCATGATACTCCCACAGTGATTCATGCTCGTCATGTGTGGCAATATCCTCAGCATCAAACTGGTTACATTCCTACGGGATGGGAGCTTCATTCTCATCCGAACTATCCTCGTCGTCCTCCTGTATAGTTTCCTCTTCAATCCAAGCCATCCGGTCATTACTCTCCATTTGATGCAATATGTACTTCATATACTCCCCTTCACTGGTTTGTCTTGTACCTTCACCATGGCATGACCATTCTCCCTCTACTCTATGTACCACATCGGCCTTGTCACGAGCAACTTCCTTCTCTTCACCAACATGCGGGGTGCTCGAACTGCTCGCACCTCCCTGATGATGGCCGTCCGCACAACCTTGCACAACTTTTATTGGGCATGGTTGCACAAACATCATGCACTCATATCCACGGCGCCGGCACCCATGCATAAACCCCTTCCACGCAACAGTGTGCATCAATGTTCTCAACTCCCATCTGATGTCCGTGGGAGACCGGCTCCAAAGCCCTTATATGATGATGTTGCACACCTCGAGGTCCAATGAAAAGCTGTGGGTAAGCCAGTGCATCACATCTGTGATTCGAGCATTCTCACCGTCCGGGTGTATCAAAGTGGCTTGCGCAAAACCGCTCAAGTCTACACCATTCGGACCTTCACGAATGGCTCCAACACCGTAGTGCACTTTCAATGTAGTGGATATCGACATTACTGATGTCTGCCTGCATATATTTTCAATTTTTTAACTAGTCAAATTGCATCGCACTTTACGGAAGTACTGATGTACTACAATTTATATTTCAACGACCGTTCGTTTATCATAACCATCTACACTACCCTCGCAGCATTAACTCTCTATCGGCAGATCGCGCACCGACGCTGCTCTTATCTCGCTATTGGAGCTTTTTCCCTACTCCAAATAATTTCTAATGAGTTTGGATAATTTACATGGCACATCGATTTAAGTGCTTATATACCAGTTTATAACGGTCAATGTGTTTTTTCAATGTACTAACAACATTACATTTGTTCATAATTAATCACAAATATTATGTATTATTGTTTTCTACAACGCAAATTACTAAATTATTACAAAAAATTGTAGGAATTTTGAATTACTACAAATTTCTACGGAGGATTAATTTGTACATAACGTTGAGTAAATTTTCTACAACTACAAATTTCTATGGAGGATTAATTTGTACATAATGCTAATTTGCTTAGGAGCTGATTTTCTACAACTATATTCACTAAATTTTCAAAAACTATAGGTTACTACGGCTGCTAATTTTCTAAAACTAAACTGACTAAATTTTCTATATCAAACTAGTACTATTCTATAATACATCTACAATTTTCTACGGATACTAATACTCAATAAACTATCTGCTGCATATACAAAATTTAAATTGCAAAATACAAAAAAAAACTACCTCACAAAAGTCGCAAAACCACTCCTTCTCCCCCTCCCTCCTCCTCCCTCTCCTTTTCTCTCCTCTCCTCTCCTTTTATTTCCTCTCCTCTCCACTTCTTTTCTTTCTATCGCCTCTGTTCACCGCGCGGCCGAACGGCCCACTCGGCCGCGCGGTCCTTTTATATGCGCTTCCAGTCGCCCAATCCTTCGATGACTGGAGTTGCAGTCACCTAACCGATAGGTGACTAGAAGCAGTCACTCAGCGGTTCGGCGACTGTAATCAATTCGCCCAACGGCTAGCGGATTGCTTGCGTGTCGCGCGGCCATTGGGCGATAGGTTCCAGTCGCTCAACGGTTAGGCAACTGGAGCCTATTTCTGTAAAAAAAATTTTGCGCGGGTATATTTCTGTTATTTGAATAAAAAATAGATTATTTCTAAAAAATTCATAAAGTGATAATAGAGGAACTATAAGAACTGTTAGCTTAGTTATTTACTAAACCAAAAAAATAGACTTGTTTATACTAGCCAAAACATCAATCTGACGTATTTTTATCTTAGAATAAAGATTATTCAAATTGAGTGTTTCCATATTAACAGAATAATTAATAGTAGTGACTAACACATTCCAAACCGTCATATCCAAAGCATTTAAGATTTTACGAGCATTGTCAGAATCAAAGTATACGACATCAACAGATTGCAAATAATCAATAATTTTATTGAAACGATCAGAAAGTGCATCTACTGATTCTCTAGGTTTCATCTCAAATTTAAAGTACTCATTTTTAATTTCATTCTGACAAACACCTTTAACAGACTTAGAACATTCATGATAATCAGTTAGAATAGTCTAAATTTTGTTAGCAGATTTAATATGAGCAATTCAGACAAACTCTACTTACACCTTGCAACAGAATATTTCTAGGCTTAGCATTAGCTTCAACATCAGCAATATTTTCAATAGTAATAACAGGAGGCACTACGTATGTATTTTCAACTTTTGCCAAATAGCATAATCTTGTGGTTGTAGAAAAACCTCCATACTTATTTTCCAATAGATATAATCTGATCCATCAAAAAATAATGGTCTACCTGAAAAATGATCTCGATCAGATACCATTACAACTCGCTTTGATATCAATTGTAGAATCGTCGATGGCAATTAGAGGGGTAAATAATTATAATTCGCAGCAGATGCTTTTTTCTTAAATTTACTGTTTTCTAATTGTCCAACCTGCCAATACAGCAATAATAAAAAAAGAAAAGAAAGTAAAAGGTAAAAAATTGTTTTTTGGTACTATAACAAATAGTGTTTAGTACTGTAGCATATAGAGTTCGGTACTTTAGTAAAATTAAAACGAAGACGTTGCTCTCAGTTCCTCATCTCTATTGGAAATTTCCTAATTCCTTGCTTGGTCTACCACTTCTTGCAGTCTCCAGATGCGTGCGCCCTCATCATGTGACTCCTTGCGGGACCCATTGTCCTGTTTGCTCCCGACGAGACTGCGCGTCTAGGGGATGGGAGCAACTTGCTCTTTAGTCTTCACGTCATGGTCAAGACCCACTGTTGGCGTGATGGAGAAAGCCTCATTCATGTGATGCCTTTCTGCCTGCGATTTGGCTTTGCTGATCACGCGTGGGACCGCGGATGAAGCGAGGTCCGTGCGCTTACGTGAGACCGCGCATTTCGTAGCCCGCAGACCAAGGATTTGGTACCCGCTCTGGGGAGAAGGCGGTGATCTTGGGGAGAAGCACGCTGAGTATGTGGCGGCGTGAGGAGGCGGCGGCAAGCTCAGGGAGGAGATACGTCAGAAAGGAGGTGGGGTAGGGAGGAGATACGTCAGAAAGGAGGTGGGGTGTTTGGGGGGAGACGGCGACAAGCTTGGAGAGGAGACGCGCTGAGGAGAAGGCAGTGTGTTTGGGGAGAAGGTGGCCGACTCAGGGGACGAGACACGCCGGGAGTAGGTGGTGTGCTCGGGGAGGAGGCGGCGAGCTCGGGGGGAAGACAGCGGCTTGTGCTCACGGAGAGTTAGAGCCTTCGAGAGAAACCATAGAGTCCGAATATAAATAGGTTGCATATATCACAAATAGTTTTAAATTAGAACCGTCTAATGTACATCATAGACGGTTATAAATTAGAACCGTTTGTGATAATACGCATCACAAACGATTATAAATTAGATCCATATGTGATAATAAAAATCACAGATAATTCTCAATTCATTCTTATATACATAAATGCAAATTCACAGAGGTACATCATAGATGGTTTGTATTAATAACCGTCTGTAGTAATATCACAAATAGTTCTGATTAAAAACTGTCTGTGACGTCTGCAATTATCACATATGGTTCTTTTTAATAATCGTCTACGAACTATCACAAATTTACGAAAGCTCATATACTTAGAAACCATGTTTCTAAGAATTAATATAAATTTTCAGAATTAATTTGAATTATAACAAACTTCAGGGATATTTGCTATCCGTGGCACCGCCACCCTTGCATAAACCCCTTCCACGCAACAGTGCGATCAATGTTCTCAACTCCTATTTGATATCCGTGGGAGATCGGCTCCAAAGCCCTTATATGATGACGCTGCACACCTTGGGGTCCAACGAAAAACTGCGGGTAAGCCAGTGCATCACATATGCGATTCGAGCATTCTCGCCGTCCGGGTGTACCAGAGTGGCTTGCATAAAACCGCTCAAGTCCACACCATTCAAACCTTCACGAAAGGTTACAATACCGTAATACTGATGTCTGCCTGCATATATTTTCAATTTTACAACTAGTCAAATTGCATCGCACATTACAGAAGTACTGATGTACCGCAATTTACATTTCAACGACCGTTCGCCTATCGTAACCATCTACACTACCCTTGTAGCATTAACTCTCTATCGGCAGATCGCGCACCGACGCTTCTCTTGTCTCGCTGCTCGAGTTCTCCCCTACTGCAAATAATTTCTAATGAGTTTGGATAATTTATATGGCACATCGATTTAAATGCTTATATACCAATTATAACGGCCAATGTATTTTTTTCAATATACTGACGACATTACATTTATCCGTAATTAATCACAAATATTACGTATTATTATTTTGTATAAAGCAAATTACTAAATTATTACAAAAAAACTGTCGGAATTTTGAACAACTACAAATTTCTACAGAGGATTAATTTGTATATAACGTTGAGTAAATTTTCTACAAGTACAAATTTCTATGGAGGATTAATTTGTACATAACGCTAATTTTCTACAGCTATGTTTACTAAATTTTCTACAACTACAGGTTACTATGGCTACTAATTTTTTAAAACTACACTGGCTAAATTTTCTATATCAAACTTCTACTATTCTTTAATACATCTACAATTTTCTACAGATACTAACACTCAATAAACTATCTACTACATATACAAAATTTAAACTATAATATACAAAAAAACTACCGCACAAAAGTCGCAAAACCGCTCCTTCTCCCTCTCCTCTCCTCCTCCCTCTCCTCTCCTCTCCATTTCTTTCCTCTTCTCTCCTCTCCTTTTATTTCCTCTCCTCTCCGCTTCTTTTCTTTCTATTGCCTCTGTTCACTGCGCGGCCGAACGACCCACTCGGCCGCGCGGTCCTTTTGTATGCGCTTTCAATCGCCTAACCCTTCGGCGACTGGAGTTGCAGTCGTCTAACCGATGGGCGACTGGAAGCAGTCACCCGGCGGTTCGGCGACTGCAACAATTCGCCCAATGGCTAGTGAATTGCTTGCATGTCACATGGCCTTTGGGTGATAGGTTCCAATCGCTTTACGGTTAGGCGACTAGAGTTTATTTCTGTAAAAAATTTCCACGCGGGTATATTTCTGTTATTTTGAATAAAAAATAGATTATTTCTAAACAAATTCATAAAGAGACAATAACGGAACTAGAAGAACTGTTAGTTTGGTTAGTTACTAACCAAAAAATTAGACTTGTTTATCCTAGTCAAAACATCAATCTCAAGTATTTTCATCTTGGATAAAGATCATTCAATGTTAGTGTTTTCGTATTAACAGAATGATTAATAGTAGTGACTAACACAATCCAAACAGACATATTCAAAATATTTAAGATTTTACGAGCATTGTCAGAATCAAAGTATATATGGCATCAGTAGATTGCAAATAACCAATAATTTTATTGAAGTGATCATAAAGTGTATCTTCTGATTCTCTAGGTTTCATCTCAAATTTAAATTACCCATTTTTAATTTCGTTCTGACAAACACCTTTAACAAACTTAAAACATTCATGATAATAAGTTAAAATAGTCTAAATTTTGTTAGCAGATTTTATATGAGCAATTCAGACAAATTCGTTTCTACTTACACCTTGCAACAAAAATAATTTTAGCCTTAGCATTAGCTTCAACATCAGCAGTATTTTCAATAGTAACAACAGGAGGCACTACATATGTATTTTCAACTTTTGCCAAATAGCATAATTTGTGGTTGTAGAAAAACCTCCATACTTATTTTCTAATAGATATAATCTGATCCATTAAAAAATAGTGGCCTACCTGAAAATGATCTCGATCTGATACCATTGCAACTCACTTTGATATCAATTGTAGAATCGTCGATGGCAATTAGAGGGGTGAATAATTGTAATTCGCAGCGGATGCTTTTTTTCTTAAATTTACTGTTTTCTAATTATCCAACCTGCCAATACAGCAATAATACAAAAACAAAAGATAGTAAAAGGTCAAAAAAATTTGTTTTTCGGTACTATAATAAATAGTGTTTAGTACTGTAGCAAATAGAGTTCGGTACTTTAGCAAAATTGAAACGAAGACGTTGCTCTCAGATCCTCGTCTTTATTGGAAATTTCCTAATTCCTTGCTTGGTCTACAACTTCTTGCAGTCTCCAGATGTGTGCGCCCTCATGATGTGACTCCTTGCGGGACCCATTGTCCTTTTGCTCCCGACCAGACTGCGCGCCTAGGCAATGGGAGCAACTTGCTCTTTGGCCATGGTCAAGATCCGCTGTTGGCGTGATGGAGAAAGCCTCCTTCATGTGACGGGATGCACTACACAAAGAAGCATTCTGCTCTTCTGCCTTGTGAATTGTGATGCCTTTCTGCTTGCGAGGACCGCGGATGAAGCGAGGTCCGTGCGCTGACGTGAGACCGCGAATTTGGTAGCCCGCCGAAAGGATTTGGTACCCGCTCGGGAGAGCAGGCGTGCCGAGGAGACGGTGTTCTCGGGGAGGAGACACGCAGAGCATGTGGCGGCTTGTTCGGAGAGGAGACGACTGTCTTACGGGAGGAGGCGTGTCGGGAGGAGACGGCGTGCTGGGGAGAAGTCGGTGAGATCAGGAAGAAGACGGCGGCTCATGCTCGGAGAGAATTAGAGTCTTTGAGTGGAGCCCTTGTCCGAATATAAATAGATTGAACATATTATTGATAGTTCTAAATTAAAACTATCTGTAATAAATATACATCATAAACGATTATAAATTAGAACCGTCTGTGATAATATGCATCACAGACGGTTATAAATTAGAACCATCTGTGATAATAAAAATTACAGATAATTCTAAATTCATTCTCATATATATAAATGCAAATTCATAGAGATACATCATATATGGTTTGTATTAATAACCGTATGTGGCATAGACAGTTCTAATTAAAAACTATCTGTGACATCTGTAATTATCACAGATGGTTTTTCTTAATAATCGTCTGCGAATTATCATATATGGTTATTAACAAGAACTATTTGTGATAATTGCAGACGTCACATACAATTTTTAATTAGACAAGAACCATTTGTGATAATTCCTATCACAGATTATTCTAGCCATCGCTAGAAAACATAGACGCTCACGCTTGTAAAACCGTCTATGATAATTACAACACAGACGAAAATATGTCCAATATAATGCCACTTTCAAAAACCAAAGTGTTCAAATCAGTTTTCAATTTCTCTAAACAGAAGCCAAAAGCCAAAAGTCGATTCGCAGACCCCCTTAAGCACAAGTCATTACTTTGTTGTTGTCAAAACGGAAAGCAAACATAAAAGGAGCCAAAAGTTCTGAAGAAAAACAGTAGAAAATCAGAAAAGAAGATTAAGACTGAATCCACTTGGTTTCGACCTACACCGGCTACACATGCATATCATCTGAAATAATAACTCTTCGAGAAAAACATCGCATTAGCTAACATCACTTGAAAGGGTGGCTCCTTTTTCTTTTAGCGACTTGCTGTGGCTCGTCAATATTCTAAGAAGTTTATTTTGGACAAAGATAAAGAGAAACTCGTGGATGTATATGCATTGGTGCACAACTGCTGAACTGCCCATGCATAATAGTTTAACCTGTCCTAGAGGAAGTACGCTGCTTTCATTGACTTTTGTCAAATTTCATTTAAAAGCAAATCCACTTGCGAAACCAAATTAAAATACAAGCAAACGTACAACAGGGGAAAAATATATACTCATCAACACAACAAATAAATAAGAAATTAGAAATGCAAGGGGAAAAAATGGACTATTTTGTTTGTTTGTAACTGCCTAAACTTCGGCAAACACAATCTAGCGTAGGATAACTTGATAACTTAAATATCCTCTGTTCTATCCAATCGACCGATACCTGATAACTAGAGGGAGCTTTGTTCTTGAATCTGGAACCATTGAACCAAGATGGCATGGAATGAGTGCCCAACAATACATTCTTACCAAACTACCATCAAGGCAACTTGTCTTAAAGAGAGAATACAAACAATGTGCATGGACAAAACACATCACACATATACTGTTAGTAAGTTAATTTCCATATTTTTTCTACAAACTTTCTAAAGTTATAAAGCAGAGAATGGAAGTAAAGGTTACTACAGGGTCAATGCATCCAACATCAAGACCGTGCTTGCAGCTTAAGTTATTAACTAGGATTGTACCCGCAATGTTGTGGGGGTAATCCTATTCTCTATTTGCAATTTAGTGTTGGGAAAATTCATATTATCAACTTTTACTGTTCTATAGAAATATATAGATGCTTCTAGATGTATGTTGTAGATGTATGCTCTATTTAGCGTTCCTTTTTGGTGGATTTGTGTTCATTGGATTGGAATCGGACGACAACGGGCTAATATGATGATGTGTTACTCTTTTATTATTCGTTTTGCGTCGAACTTCAATAGTGAGAGATTTGGTGGTACGAAATTCTATCTTTCTTGTTCAAACAACGTACCTCGAGAGGAAAAGAAAGAAACTATGCTTTATTTGCTAGCGGTACTACAGAGTGGTTCATAATTTTAGGTTTTATAGGAATATTCAATCAAATATGGGTTTGGAGGGTTGATATAACAAAAATACAATCTAGGGTTAAATCAGTAAAAATTACACTACTAGAGGGGTTTAATCGCACAAAATCAAATAATATAGGGGTACATGCGTCGTTCAATCGTACCATTAAGGAGATTGGACTAATATTCGATTGGAAATTACTAAAAAAAGTATTAGTGTTTATATGAGATGCAATTGATTAGCCACTTTGACATAGCACTCAAGGATTATGGATGATGAAAATAAAAGCACTTTGTAGATCTTTGCTCTCCGAAATGACGAAAAGATATTTTACTTCTACTGGGCCCTCGTTTTGCAGCTTAGTTAGTGCCAAGAAAAAGAAAGTTTATTTGGCTCGGGAGAAAGTGAAACAAAGTGGAATTCTGGTTAAATCTGGCACTGTTAATTGCGTGAATATTAAATTTAGCCTTAAAGTCGCAATTCCTTTTGTAGCCCCCTCCCCGACCGCAGCACTACGGGAGCGCGACACATGTTAATCGTGCGGTCGGGAAGCGCACGACAGCGTAGTCGTGCGGTCCCCGATCGCATGATTACTGTAGCACGCAATGTAGACGGAACGACCATGGTAGTAATGAAATCGTGCGGTCGGGGACCGGATGACTACTGTGGGTCGAGGACCGCACGATTTCGCTGTCGTGCGCTCCCTAGCCACACGATTAACACGTGTTGCGCTTCCGTAGTGCCGCGGTCGGGGAGGGGGTTACAAAAGGAATTGCGGTGATTCGGGGGCTAGATTTGGTATTCACATAATCAACAGTGCCAGATTTGACCAAAATTCAACAAAGTGATAGTCAATAGCGATGAAGGTAATCCTAGCTCCGATCTTAAGGTAGGATGACATGGACCGGTACTAACACTGTAATACGTAACTGTTACGAAACCTATTAGGTTACGTTGGTGGGTATATACCGAAACTACTACTGATGGGTTTTGACTATAAATAAATAAATATACGTACACGGAGAGTTTGATCTGATATTATTAAAGACTTCAATTCCCTAGTGTTCTCTCCCTATTATTCTTTATTAATTCTCTGTTGATTAGTTGTGTGGATTTCATTAGAGAGGTTATTGTTATTATTTCTTAACAGTACCAGTACGACTGCTCTAAAAGGAACGATACGGCGCTCCATTTGTGTTTTCAATTAGATCGATTTGTTTTCTTGATACTAATCACATATTGATCCATGATCGGTGCATGTACATGTATGATGAACAAATTGGCGTTGATCATACACGAGCCACACGGGAGAACACAAAGGAATTTTTGTCATCGTTGATCTGCACTGCATCGCAAACCGACCGGCAGCAAGCAACTAATCTAATACAAGCAATCTTGTGAGTTCGTTCCAAGATCCTTGTTCAATCTCTTCTTGCACTAGCGCATCATCTTCTTTGGTTCAGTAGATGGAAAACTGAATCAATTTGTTCTAGTGCACGGTACACTTGAAACCTCACGACACCGTCGCTGCTGGCCAGCATGCCCGTGGTGCGCCCTCATTGCGCAGTGCCCGTACGTGCACGCCTCCGCAATTGGCGCCGGCCAGCACGCTGCACGCCGCGCTATCGGCCAGAACCCCGGCGTCGCGCGCGCGCCCGTACGCGCGCCACACCGACCCGTCGAAGCTAAGTACGAAGTCACGGCTCCCGTCATCTTTGTAGCCGGCCCGAACACACCGCCAACGGCCACTGGCCAGCCCGAAACACGGCCGGCCCGGCCCGGCCCGACACGTGGCTGGCCGTGCCGGCACGGCATGAACGGTGGGCCGGGCCGAGCCTCAGAATCCGGCACGACACGGCACGGAAGATTGGGCTGTGCTTGGGCCGGCACGACACGGTGGGTTCGGGCGACACGGCTGGCACGGCGGGCTCAGGCGGCACGATCGGCACGGCGGGCACAGGCTGCACGAGGAGGCGGAGCCGGGGAGGTCGGGGGAGGTCGGGGTAGGAGAAGATGCGGCAGGGGCCGAGAGCCGCGAGGAGGAGGAAGTAGGCCTGCCCAGGCTGCAGCTCCACGGCGGGGGCCACGGCCGGGATCTTCTCCCCAATGAGCAGCGCGTCGGATCGGTAGACCAGGTGCCGCGGGTGCTGCTGCATTAGCTCGCACGCCATCACCGGCCGCCGGTATGTCCGCACCCGCCCGTCGCACCCCACCAGCCTCACCGCCGCCGCTTGCTGATGCTGCTTGTCCTCCGCCTCTCGCGGCGGCAAGGGGCATGGGGACGTTGGCTGCGGGAAGCAGGAGGGACTTCCACTGCTTCATGGCTGCTGCCGTGGTGGTGAGGCGAGGTGAGGTGGGACGAGAGGGGAGGAAGAGCCGAGAAGGCGGGGAGGCGCGGGGAGTAGGCGAGATGGCGGAGAAAGCCGAGGAGCGGTGGAGGGGGAGGCGGCGGGGGAGGGGGCCATGGGGCGGCGGGGAGGGGAAGCCGGCGAGGGAGGGGGAGCCGGGGAGGGGGCGGAGGCGCGGAGGGGGAAGCGGCGCGAGTGGGGGAGGGGGCGAATGGGGAGTGGGCGGCGGGGGCAGTGGCAGGGGAGAGGCGGTGGGGATGGGGCGGCAGGGAGGGGGAGCCGGGAAGGGGGCGGAGGGGGAGGCGGCTTGGGAGGGGGAGGGCCGGACCGCTGGAGGGGGCAGAGGGGGAGGGGGCGGAGGGGGAGGCGGCGTGGGAGGGGGAGGGCCGGACCGCTGGAGGGGGCAGAGGGGGAGGGGGCGGCGGGGGAGGCGGGAGGGGGAGGGCCGGAGGGGGCGGCGGGGGAGGCAGCTGGCGGCGGGGGAGGCCGAGGGAGGTAGGCCGCGCGTGGGAGGGAAGGAGGGGGGAGGGAGTGCCGTCTGCCGTGTGTGGGAGGGAGTGCCACAAATGGCCAAATGCAGTGCACGGCAGAGGGATGAGGGAGGATAGAGGGAGGTGCAAGTGCGACACTGCGACGTCTGATGGATGTGAAAAAAGGGTGGAGGAGGGGGGCCGACTGGGGAAGGTCGGCCGCGCGTGGGACTGTGGGAGCCTGGGAGGGAGTAGACTGCCGAAGTGACTGGAGGGAGGATCGGAGGACAGGGAGGACAGAGGGAGCGGGGCTAGCGGGCGATGTGGTGTGCGTGAGAACGGTGGGCGGTGGGAAAAAAGGATGAAGGAGGGGGGCCGGACGGGGAAAAGAGAAAGATGATGTGAAAAAAGCTGATAAAATAAAGATTCTTCACAGAAGACTAACGTTTGAATGCAACGTTTAGAAAATCAACGTTCAGAAGAGTAACGTTCAGAAGATAACGTTCGGATTTTATACTTATAAGTTCACTTCCTCCGCTCTGCATCTTCCCAGCATAATCGCATTGCTTCATTCTTCACTCCCTTCGCTCTGCAATTTCTTCTGAGCATTACAGAATAACAAGCTCCATTTCTTCACTCCGCTTCACATTTCTTCACCGAGCGTCTTATTTATTTCTTCTCATTTCACAAGTTTGTTTCATATATTTTCTGCATTTGTACTCTTTATTTATTTATTACTTCTAATTTCACAAGCATATTTATTGTATTTATATTTCTTATTTATTAATTAATTACCATGTTACCAAGAAGCCGCAGTACTAGGGAGCATTCAAGCAGTATGCAGAGAAATCGTAGCTCGAAAAGGACAGCGGGACGACTTAGTGTAAGCTCTCGCCATCGCTCCCCTAGTCCTCCTCCGACCCCCATTGATGCTCGTCGGCTCTCGCCAAACATGGGAGACTACGGCATGGATGACCGTCATATGGACGGTAAAGAGGGTTATGAGGAGTACCAGGGAGCAACGGGGACACCAGAATTCTCTCCTCCATCCACGGACGCCAACATTGGCGGGTCTGCACAAAGGGTGAATTGCTGGAAGCACATGACGTGGAGCCAGAAAATCCGGGACGGTGAAACGGTAGATATCGCAACTTGTAATTATTGTAATGCTAAATTAAGTGCTTGTACAGCTGTAGGGATAGGACACTTGAACCGCCACTACAAAGCATGCTTACGCAAGATGGCGGCACAGGGCCGAGGGGGAGGAGTACAAACACAGCTAAACTTCGAGGCCGATGGCTCTGTAAGTACTTGGGTATACAACCCGCTTAATGCACGTGAGGAAATTGCTAGATATATGGTTTCAGAAGATCAGCCGATTTGGATGGGTGAAAGTCGCGCGTTCGAAAGAATGATCCAACGTGACTTTTGCCCACAGTACCAACATGTTAGTAGGAGGACTACTACATCCGATATTTTACGGATGTATCAAAAAGAACGGGTAGAGTTAAAACAACAATTCCAACAAGTTCAGTATTCTTTTGCCATAACATCCGATATTTGGACATCATCCCATCAAAGAAGTGCATACCTTAGTGTTGTAGCTCATTATTTAGACGATAATTATAAACTAAACAAAAGAGCCATAGGATTTAAACTAATAAATGAATCGCACACGGGAGAGGCAATTGCCGAGCGTATATTATATGTACTTGATGATTTTAAGATAGATAATAAAATTGCTTCTATAACTCTAGATAACGCATCGGCAAACACAACGGCTATGAACAACCTCACCCCAAGATTACAAACATATATTGGTGGTTATGTCCTCCACCAGAGATGTGTATGCCATATCTTGAAGCTTGTTGTTCAAGATGGTATGCAAGTAGTTGGTCCATTTTTGAACAGTATCAGTGATGCTATTCGTTACCTCGCAAGTTCTCCACAAGTGGTAGCTAGGTTCGCGGAGTACTGTGCAGCTAATGGGAAAGAGCCAAGAAAATTTGGCCTTGATATGAAGGTGAGGTGGAACTCAACATATATCATGCTAAAAAAGATACAAGGTTACGAAAATATCATATCCGTTTTTGTCAATGCTAACTGTCAAAATAGTGAATTGCTAGTTACTAATTCAGATTGGCAGGTTGCTAGTCATTTTCGAGAGTTTTTAAAAACTTTTTATAAAGCAACAAAAGTTTTATCTGGTATTTATTATCCTACCTCTTGCTTAGTTATAGAATTTATTTGCTTAATTGTAGATAAAATTGCTAAATCTAGGGATGATGCTCTTTTATGCCATGCCGTCGTAGAAATGGAAGAAAAATTTGTTAAATATTTTGGTTCTCTTTCACACTTGTATTGTTTTGCTATTATTTTTGATCCTACAAAAAAGTTGACAGGTTTACAAGTAGGTATGGAGGGGATAGGTGAATGTCTTGGTTTAGATTATTTAGAAGCTTTCGAACATGTCAAAAAGGAGCTTTTTCGTGTTTTTCGTTTATATCATGATAAGTTTGGCAGCAGCGGAAGATCGGAGGCCTCACAGCAAACGCAACATAGGAAGACAAGCTTCGGATCACACTTGTGGAAAAACTAAAGGGCAAGTCTACTTCTTCGTCCTCTCAATCTCAGGCATCCTCCAAGTGGAATTTTGTCTCGGAGTTGAACCACTATTTGGAGCATGATTTTGCAAACATTGATCCTGATCTTACTGATGGAAGCAAGGTAGACTTGCTCGAGTGGTGGAAGAACAACAAGTGGATCTTTCCTGTGCTGTCACATTTCGCACAAGATGTTCTCCTGGTGCCAGTGTCCACTGTCTCTTCAGAAGTGACGTTCAGTACGGTAGGGAGAATAAAAGAAGAGAGAAGATCATCCCTTACGCCCAGGATGGTGGAGGCAATCACATGTGCCAAAGACTGGGAATTAGCCAAAGAGCGGGAACAACATCAACTGGAGGATCCCGAAATCGTACAGGCATATGCTGACCTAGACATTGCTGAGTAGATATTATCTACGCATGTTGTAATATTTTGTATATACATATATTGTTATTGTACTCTTTTCCTTACTCGGGAAACCCCAATCTGAGGCGTAAGGTTTTTAACGAGGCAGTAACATTGTATTTCTAAAATATTAAAGAAATTTCACTTTTTCCCGAAATATTTATGTTGTTGCGTGCCCATGTTTTTATGTAATTAATTTAATTTCAACTAGTTTTAAACGAGGCGGGTACGAGAGAAAGGAAGATGAAATAATCAACCATGTCCATAATAATAACTGATTAAATGTTTAACTTCATACCTTAATTAAGTTATTAAATAATGATTCATTAAATTGGCAGTTGCAATCTCAAATCAGTATTGCCTCATGAAATATCAAAGTTACACTATTTAAAATTATACCCATCTCGTGTAAAATACCTGCCTTCCAAAATCACAAGGTTCTATTCCTCTTTACTATCCTCGATAACCTCTTTTATCCATAAGTCCCGCTTGACTCATGGAACATTCTTGATAAATGTGAATCAATAAAAAGAGAAGTCATCGATAAAAGGGGTCGAGCCTCGCTTCTCCCCAATCGGCTATGTATGGCCACTTACATTTCCAAAGCAGATAATTCCAGTAAATACCCCTTCACCTCCGATCCCTCTTTATCCTAATTTTTCCCTCACGGTAAAGCTACTTAGATAATTCATTCTCCTGCCCAATTCATCTACCGCTGTGTTTATAACCCACTAATCCGAATCATCTTTCTATTCTCAAATTGTAATAAAATTATAATTTAAATTTAATTGGGCATTTAAAGTGTTTGGATTTATTTGGTCTTTCTTTTCTTTGCCACGTATTAGAACCTGAAGACTCGACGAGGCGACAGATTCGAATAGGATCAAGACTTGGGTAAAAGCCAAGATCAGCAAATTAAAAACACTGACTGAGAAGGCTTTGACTTAGGTCAATCAAGGCCATGGTACACCAAGCAAGGCAAGTCATCGCTTTGATCATATTGATCCTACATTTTATGCAAAACTATGTTCTTTTAAACTATCAACTTGCATGCTTACCTTGTTATGCAAATATATATCAAAACTTAAGGTAGCTACATGCCCACTTGATGTTATATTAAATTTATTATGCCATCTCTTGATACTTGAATCACCTGACCCTTGTCAGATATTAATGATAATCTTACTAGCTATAAGTCGAATTAAACTGCCATGCTAGTCTTGTCAAGTCCAGGGCGCTAGTTGCCCTGATCATCAATCTTCAAAAACATAAGAACTTGTTTTGGGGCAGTCATGGGATGTACGTGACTGAATACTTTGTTATTACTTATTTTATGCTTCTCAAAACCATCAAAACTTGCTATACCTGTCTGGGCGGGTGGTAAGAGTGGTGGGTGTGGAAGTAGCACATTGGATTGTGGGTAGAACCGCCCGGACGCATTAAGGACTTAATCCTGTGATGACATCTCCTTGTACAACAGTACGACCACAAGTCTGCAAATTGCAACTTGACTAAGTAAATCTATCGAACCCCGGAACTCATCTCACCGGTAGTGGAAAGGAGTGCTGCAAGGGCAAAGGAAGGCCTAAAGGGACACCGAGAGTAGGGTGACGTTTCCAGCCGTGCTAGCGTTATGGAGAGTGGAGTCCGAAGGCGCTAGTTTCCGTGGTTACATCCCGTGCAAAGTATGGGACCCACCGCAAGTGGGAGCAGCCCATAAGGTGAGATGACGAAAGGGGCTAGGTATTTTGAAAAGTTATTGTGATGAACCACTCAGCCACATGACTAAGGAATCGTATGGAGCAACGAGCGGATCGTCTCTTGTGGGTAAAGTGTACAATCTCTGCAGAGTCAAAACTATTCGAATAGCCGTGCCCACGGTCAAGGGCGGACATGGAAATCTTCCTCGAGTTAGTTCTATTTCAAAACTTTTGAAGGTGGGAAGAAAACTGTCAGGCGGATGTAACCTGACTTTGGAAATTTTCCTTGAGGGATGTACTCCAGTGTTGACAATAAGGTGGAAGTAACCTATTGATCAAAATCTAGCATAGATGGATGGAACCTACACCGCTATAATTGCTGCACAATTTCAAAACTCCATCAAGCATATTTGTAAGATGCTAAGTCATAGGAATTTTAATTATGATTATTGCAAATGTCGCTTCTAGCAAATAAATGAACCTCAAGCCTCACTTGACAGCCTTGCATCTATTATTATTTGCATTCTGTGTGGTGGCTTGCAGAGTACCGTTGTACTCACTGTTGCTCAATTACCATCATTCAGTCAATAAGGAAAAGAAGATCAAGCCCTACAGTGTCTTAAGGTGACCAAAAGAGTTGGAAGATGAAGAGGCCAAAAACTAGGTCGCGAACCCCAGTTGGCTGCCTGTGGGCTGCTGCATTTTATTTTCGGCCTGATCGGCCCATGAGTAAGTGGATACTATATTATCTACGCTTCCGCATAATATGTTTGATATACAGCAATGTAACTGTGAGCACTATCTACTGATCCAGGGAATAGTGCGATGGAATCACAGGGGATTCTGGATGGCTAAATCCGGGGTCTTACAATTCAAAAATTCACCAATGCTCCATGAGGACTTGATGGAGGTGATATTCCACGATGCTCTTTGCATGAATAAGCATGTGGCGGTTCTTGGGCAACTAGGCTAAATGTAGAGTCAAGCTCCAATGATAACGTAGCACCACATCCCTTCGGTTCTGCAAGCTCCTCACAAAAAATGGGTGGCAAAGCAAGCCGTCACAACCTTTGGTCTAGACTCAGAGAAGTCCCATCGTAGTACGACCGATGGCTGCATGGAGTGCATATGTGACTTGTACGAGAAATAGATGATCAGTTGTGCTATCGCTGTCATGGCCAACCAGGATAGGGCTCACACTGAGGTAACCTAGTTGCTTGATTTGGTCATTGCCTATGGCTACCCCGTGGGCACGTATGAGCACTTTTACCCTTGTGTGTTGCTTATAGAGTGGAAGTACAGGGATGTTTTCTAGATGCTATGCACACCTAAGGGTCATGTCTGTTGGCTACGCAGGATGTGGCTGCTCTACCAGGCTCACGGTGGTGTGGGACGCCTATGTGGGGATGTTTGTTCTAAACAAGTAATTGTGTCAACTATCTATGCACTAGTTGTTCATGCATGTTGAGTCCACGTAAAAGACAATGTATGCTTGTTGAGTTCATACCGGTTTTTAAAATGTTTGCAGTGTGTTTATGTCAAATTGATGTGCAGTCATTTGTGGTTGGACATGCATTTTGTTGTTGTGTAGTCATTTGTTGTTGGACAAACATTCTGTTTCCGTGTAGTCATTTGTTGTTCGATGATCGTACAAAAATAGCACTCCCGCAAGTGCACGGGTTGCCACTAAAATAGCGGCGAGTGTCGTGTTCTCCACAGGGACTAGACTGAGGCTACCGATGCTCGACTAAAACTAGGTCTATCGAAACGGGGGAGAACTAAACCTAAAGCGTCTACCGAATCACCTGAATGAACGAAGTACAGAACGAACTCTAACTCGCACGAACAAAACGATGAACGACTAAACAAACGAACTAACTAAACAACGACGGTATGAACGACCGTACGAACGGACGTCGTACGACCGAACGAACAACACGACTACGACACAAACGACGCACGAATGACACGACGACGGACCGACGATCTAACGAACTATTGACCGCTAGACAAAAAGAGAGCGTCGAGAAGCACTAGGGGAGTTTAGAAGCACGGAGGGAGTCAAGAGAGAACGAGGGGGAAAACGGTTGACGGCTAACTAGACGACGGCGGCAGGACAACACAAAATAACGAAAATAACGAATGCTCACACGACTTATGTTAGACCCCGGAGTAGAAACTCCTGAACCTCCTGTGCATTACAGTACTAGTCCCAGATCAACGCTAGTACACACAGTTCAAACAGAAAAGATGATACATTGCCAACAACGCTTTATTATCATAATCGAGATTACAGACCTCGAAGCTTTTATTACAAATGAGGTTTTAAGACCTCACACCAAACAGAAAATTTCAGCGGAAGCAAAAAGAAACTAAAGCAAGACCCATCAATACGCCACAGGCAATTGACTGGGGAAACGCAACCTAGTTCTCCGGAAAGCCTTCGACGAATCCATCCACGAAGTAGTCGTAGTCCACCTCTTGAGCTTCGATCTCCTCTGAGAGTTAATTTGAAGTGTAGCACGTGAGTACATAAAGTACTCCGCAAGTCTTGGGAAAAATGCATAGATGCAAGGCTTGACAAAGGAAGGCTATATGGCTCTTTTGCACAAAGCAAAATTTTAATTTCAATTACTACTAATTGTTTTTCGAAGGCATCAATTAAATAAGGCAAATGATTTTGACAGAACTAACAATTATACTCTAGTGAAGGTTCCATCCACCAACACTAGCTTAATCATTTCCAACTGAACCAGTTAATATTGCGGGTTACATCCACCCTCTCTGGCTCCAACCGCCAGGATTCCCTTCCGAGAGTTCCCTCCACCCTCGGAGTACAAATTTTTGATTTTAAAACCAAAACCGGAAAATCTACCATGTGAATGCATTCCTTGCCCGCCCTTGACCGTGGGCACGGCTATTCGAATAGTTTTACACTCTGCAGAGGTTGTACAACTTTACCCACAAGAGATAAATTATCCTAAAAGTCAACACGCTTCCTTTGGCATGAGACCCAGATAAAATATCACAAAGCCTTTACCTTACTCTAATCTAGCTAGATACCACCCACTGAGGTTTCACCGCAGGTAGGCTAACTGCCCGAACCGAAGCCCCCTCTTGCGCCATATGAGTACAGTAAATCTCTGTCCCTCACTGTGAATAACCAGTCCATCCCTGGCACCCACTTTCCACTGGTGGCACCTAAACTAGACTATCATAAGTTAGTCAGCTAGGTCGTACCCATATAGACTTGTGGTTGTACGGTTAATGCTCAGTCTGGACAAACACAAGCGTCGGTCCTTAATTGACTAGGGTGGAACATACACTTTACAAGATCTCGTGCTTCCTGCACCACACCAAACCAACCATCCACCCTCATCTAAACCAACTTTCACATTTGATTTTATTTTAAAATCACAGTGACAACTCCAATTGCCACTTCATTTACAAACACAAGGGTTCACTAATAAATCATAATTTCCCATTTTCAAGATTTTCCAAAGTTATTAGATAGCATGACTAAGCATTATTCTACCATTCTAATATTCACAAAGATTAATAGTAATCTCACTATTGAGACAAAGGAAGTTCTAGGGTGACAAGGTACATGGCAATCAATGTCAAATGAGGGCATAACAAAGTTGGAATAACTAATTCCTAAAGATTTGAACTAGTGATTTTATGTAAATAGCAATGCACATAATTTAAAATATTTTAAAACATTTCAAAAGCATAGGTTCAAGATGATCAAAGGAGACTTGCCTTCTTGCAGGTTCTCTGAGTCTTCTTGTTGTTGAGTGGAGAGATCTTCGACAACGTTGGATTCTACGCGCGAATAGACAGAACAGCAAAACAAATAAATACAAACAAAATGCAAATAAAATCCAAAAATTAAAAAGGAGGCCATATTTGGATAGATCATGATTTTAGACGAATTTAGAAATTTGAATGGCTGAAATCAGAGTTAAAATGAGAAAGTTATGACCTTTGGAAGTTTTAAATCGGAGAAAAGAAGATTGTCTTCGGGAATCAACGTGGTCGGAGAGGGAGATACGACTACTACAATGCAGTTGGAAGAGATTACGACTACTCTGAAGACTTACGATTACAAAGGAGACTTAAGACTACGAAGACGACTTACGACTACTCTGAAGACTTACGACTACAAAGGAGACTTAAGACTACGAAGACGACTTACGACTACTCTGAAGACTTACGACTACAAAGGAGACTTAAGACTACGAAGACGACTTACGACTACTCTGAAGACTTACGATGTTTACGACCACATAGTCGTTCACGACCAAACAGTCGAGATTACGACCGCAAAGTCGTTTACGACCACGGAGAATGAGTTACGAACACGTAGTCGAAATTACGACCATGAAGTCGCTTACGACCACACAGTCGACTTACGACCACACAGAAGCTAACGACCACGTTGCCGTTTACGACCACGGCAAATGCTAACAGAACGCGGGCGTAGAGATGCTCGATCACGTGGAAGGCCACGACTTCAGCGGCGATGGTTGTAACGAGATGCGACCACGCTGAAAAGACCAGTACGTAATTATAAACGACTACGACCGTGGTGAAAGATGTGGACATGATCGATAGGGGTTTCGACCACGGTGAATTGAGTGGCTGAAGCCGAGAGCTGCTACAGGTCTTACGACCATGACTCAACGTGATCGACAACGAGTTTAAGCGGTCGTATGGTATTGCAGACGGTCGAAAAGGACTCTAACATGGTCGTACAGGATTCTAAGGGTTTGGATTTGATCGTAAACAATCTAGGGCGGTCGTAAGACTCTACGACTACACAAATCTACGACCACACAGAAGATTTACCTTCGGAAATTGGTCGGCAGCGGGGTGGTTGGAGGGGAATGGAGATGGTCGAAGACGCGATCCCGATGCAGAGTCGAATTCGAAAACGGGTCGGAGGGGTTCGGCGACGAGAAGAAGAGGCGGCGCGACTCGAGTCCAAGCGGTGACGGGGCTCCGGGGCACACGACCACGGCGAGGGCGGAGGCGCAACCGGTCAAAAGGTGGTCGAGGCACGCACGACAACCGTGGAGATGGAGCAGGAGGAGGAGGAGGAGGCTGAGGGGGTATATTTATAGGACTCGGGGAAGGGGTGAGGCGGCGGGATTCCTCACCGAAGACCACGGCTTGAGATCCTATTAACACGGGAATAAGGCAACGGAGCGGCGCAGAGTTTGAAAATCAAAGAGATAAGGAGCTCATCTCTTCGGAATTCAAATTCCCGAACGAATCGAATGAAGAGATAGAATTCGGGTAGGAGTCGATTGCCGGGGTTCTCGGAAAGAAGAGAAAGGAGAGAGAGAAGCGGCCGGGATGGACCAGGCGGCGACGTGGATGACATCCGTCCGTCCAAGTGTCCGCTGAAGGGAGGGGTTGGATTTTTATTTTGATTTTACAATTTCAGAAAAGGCTAGGAAATTATTTAGGCCTCAGAAAAATATGAAAATACCTCCAAAAATTCCAGAAAACTTCACAGAAGCTTCTGGACATATTTTGGACTAAGCAAAATTATTTCCAACTACTGTTGGTAAATTATTTTCATAGTTTGAATTACCTTTTAATTTTTAAAAATAGGTTTTAAATTCCAGAAAATTCAGGAAAACCAAATAAAATCCAATTACTTTAAAATACTTTATTTGAATTTAAATTTTTTTCCAAAAAGCAAATTTTGGGATGTGACAAACCTACCCCCCTTAGGAAGAATCTCGACCCCGAGATTCGGATGGACTGGGAAAGAGGTCGGGGAACTCTTCTTTTAGATCCTCTTCACGTTCCCAAGTCGCTTCCGATTCCGAATGGTTGCTCCACTGCACTTTATAGAACTTGATGACCTTGTTTCGCGTACGACGTTCTGATTCCTCCAATATCTTGACCGGATATTCTGGATAGGTGAGGTCCTCCTTCACGTTTATTTCATCTAGAGGCATATGCTCTTCTGGAACTCTGAGACACTTTCTTAGCTGAGACACATGGAAGACGTCCTGCACCTTTGACAGTTGAGGTGGAAGCTCCAACTGGTAAGCAACTTCTCCCCTTTTCGCCACAACAGGAAAGGGTCCAATGAATCTGGGAGCTAGCTTTCCACTGACTCCAAAACGTCTCATTCCTTTGAGAGGTGACACCTTCAAATAAACATGATCCCCAGGTACAAATTCTAAGATTCTGCGTCGATTGTCTGCGTAGCTCTTCTGTCTGGTTTGAGCTGTTTTTAATCTGTCCTGGATTAGACGAACTTGTTCTTCTGCCTGCTTCAACACATCAGGTCCAAACACTTGTCCTTCTCCTGTTTCCTTCCAGTACAACGGTGTCCTACACTTCCTGCCGTATAAGGCTTCGAACGGAGACATTTGCAAACTGGATTGATAACTATTATTGTAGGAGAACTCTGCATAGGGCAAACTCTGATCCCAATTAGTCTTGTTTGCCAGTACACAAGCTCTCAACATGTCTTCCAGAATTTGATTTACTCTTTCTGTTTGTCCATCTGTCTGTGGATGATAAGCTGTACTGAAGTTTAAGTTTGTGCCCAAAAGTTCATGTAGCTTTTGCCAAAATCTCGAAGTGAATTGAGTTCCTCGATCTGACACAATCTTCTTTGGAACCCCATGCAAACTCACAATTCTCGACATGTACAACTCTGCGAGTCTATCGCCAGAATAGGTGGTTTTTACGGGAATGAAATGGGCGACTTTCGTCAGGCGGTCCACAATAGCCCAAATTGAATCATGCCCAGATTTGGTTCTCGGTAACCCAGTTATAAAATCCATACCAATTTCTTCCCATTTCCACTCAGGGATCTGCAATGGTTGCAAAAGTCCTGCAGGTCTCTGGTGTTCAGCCTTTATCCGTTGACACACATCACACAAAGCTACGTACTCTGCAATCTCTCTTTTCATACCTGCCCACCAATATCTTTCTTTGAGATCTTGGTACATCTTGGTACTCCCAGGGTGAATTGAGTATTTAGCTTCGTGAGCTTCTTTCATGATTAACTCTTTTATCTCCCTCTTCTCAGGCACAAAAATCCTTTTTCCAAACCAGACGGTACCTTGTTCATCCTCTGAAAATTCTGTTGCTTTCCTTTCCTTCATATTATCCTTGATCTCCTGGACATACTTGTCATCCTTTTGAGCTGCTCTGATTTGATCCTCTAAGGTTGGTTGAACTTCCAAAGTGGCTAGGAAACCTTCTTCTACTACTTCTAAGTTGAGCTGCTGAAATTCTTCTTGAAGTGCTGGCATACTATCTTTAATCCACAGCTTGGTACAGTAACTCTTTCGACTCAAAGCATCAGCTACCACATTAGCCTTTCCTGGATGATAATGTATCCCAATATCATAATCCTTTATTAACTCAAGCCATCTCCTTTGCCTCATATTGAGATCGGGTTGAGTAAATATATACTTCAAACTTTTGTGGTCTGTATATATCTCGCAGCGATTACCGATCAAATAATGTCTCCATATCTTTAGAGCATGCACTACGGCAACTAGCTCTAAATCATGGGTTGGGTAATTCTCCTCATGAGGCCGCAATTGCCTTGATGCATAGGCTACCACCTTTCTTTCTTGCATCAGTACGCAGCCTAATCCTTGTCTTGATGCATCCCAGAAGACTTCAAAATCCTTTCTAATATCTGGAAGTGTTAACACTGGTGCAGAAGTTAATCTCGTCTTCAGTTCTTGGAAACTATCTTCACACGGTTTACTCCATTCAAACTTCTTTTCCTTCTTCAGCAACTGGGTGAGAGGTCTCGCGAGCTTGGAGAATCCTTCAATAAATCGACGATAGTAACCTGCCAATCCAAGAAAACTTCTGATCTCGGATACCGACTTTGGCTGTGTCCAATTAAGCACATCATTTACTTTCTCAGGGTCTACAGATACTCCTCCTGCGGAAATCACATGACCCAAGAAAGCTACTTTCTTCAACCAGAACTCACACTTACTAAACTTAGCATACAACTGGTGTTCTCTAAGCTTTTCCAAAACTATCCTCAAATGTTCTGCGTGCTCTTCCTCATTCTTGGAGTATATCAGAATATCGTCGATAAACACAACCACAAACTTATCCAAATATTCCATGAACACCTTATTCATCAGATTCATAAAATATGCGGGTGCGTTTGTCAAGCCAAATGACATCACCGTATACTCATACAATCCATATCGAGTGGCAAAGGCTGTCTTCGGTATATCCTCTGGTCTTATCTTTAATTGGTGATAACCCGACCGAAGATCAATCTTAGAGAAAACACATGAACCTTTCAACTGATCAAACAGATCATCTATCCGGGGCAAAGGATATTTGTTCTTGATCGTCACATCATTCAGAGATCGATAGTCTACGCACATGCGAAGACTGCTGTCTTTCTTCTTTACTAGCAGTACTGGTGCTCCCCAGAGTGACGAACTTGGTCTCACGAAACCTTTATCTTGTAACTCTTCAATTTGCTTCTTAACTTCAGCCAGATCATTCGCAGACATTCGATAAGGTCTCTTTGATATTGGAGCTGTACCAGGTACCAAGTTGATGACAAATTCAATTTCTCTGTCTGGCGGCATTCCCGGCAAATCTTCAGGGAATACATCCGGGTATTCACTTACAATAGGTACCTTTTCCAAGGCTACTCCCTTCACACTGTTCAATCCACACCTATTCTGGGAAGACAGGTTTGACCTATATCTCACTTGAACTCCATCCGAGTTAGTAACAGTGACGGCACGATCAGCACAATCTATCTGTCCTTTATACTTGGTTAACCAATCCATTCCAAGTATCACATCTAAACTCTTAGAGTCTATTATAATAAGGTTCGCGAGGAACTTGACTCCATGTATATCCACAGTTGCACTAGGGCACACTGTGTTAGTCCTCATTTCCTTTCCAGGGGATTGGACTAGCATAGGGGTCTTTAGTTTACGCACATCCCAATTATATTTTTCCACAACATCTTTGGACACAAAAGAATGCGAAGCTCCAGAATCAAATAATGCTGATGCAGGTACTGAGTTGACAAGGAACTTACCCAGAACTACGTCGGGTGCATCCTGAGCTGCTTCCGCGGTCACATGATTGAGATGTCCTCTGCTCACTGCTTGTGGAGCCCTTGGAGTCTGAGGTGTCCCACGGCCTTGTCCTGAATTCGGGGTTCGTACTGGTGTCGTTCCCAAATTAAAGCGAACTGGGGTCACAGCTGGGCGCTTCTGAGGACAGTTGCTAGCATAATGTCCCATGTTCTTGCAGTTGAAACACTGCACTCCTGCTGCGGAAGTCCGGTTTTGCTGGGGTTGAACGCCATTGCCTGTCCGGGAGACTTGTGGGTTTGGGCGAGGTCCAGTAAATGGAGTCCTTGGCACATTTGGTTCTGAAGTTCTATGGAACTGAGGTGGACTAGGGCGAAATCGAGAACTACTTGTGCCCTGCTGAGCTTGAAACTTTCTCTTCCTGCTTTCATACAGCTGACGTTGAGCATCTTCTTGTACAAAGGCCTTGTTCACCATGTGTTGGAAGGTTGGAAAATCATTCGACACTAGCTGCACCTTGAGGTTAGGGTCAAGTCCCTGCATGAATCTCCAGATCTTGGTTGCCTCCGATGTGATCTCTTCAGATGCATACCTGTACAGCTGGGTGAACTTATTCAGGTACTCCGAAACACTGAGGTTTCCTTGCTGCAGTTGGTAGAACTCTCTTTTCTTCATGTCCATTATTCCCGTAGGAATATGCGCAGTGCGGAAAGCCTCAACAAACTCATCCCATGTGATGGCTTGTGCATTTTGATGGGCGGCGCGGTAGTTCTCCCACCAGTTAGCAGCAATTCCTTTGAGTTGGTGAGCTGCATACAATACCTTCTCGTTGTCATTGCACTGGGCTAGGACCAACTTTCTTTCCACATCCTTGATCCAATCGTCTGCTTCCATTGGATCCACTGACCCAGCAAAGGTAGGAGGCCTTGTCCTCATAAACTCTCCCATCTTAGACTGAGGAGTTTGGTTGGGTGCTTGCGGTGCTTGCTGCACTTGGTTCTGCGCCAAAGCTTGAAGTAACTGCAGTTGCATGGCCATCATCTGCTCCAGACTAGGGGCTTGAGGTGGGGGTGGCGGAATGTTGTTTTCTGGCTGATTGTTGGCATCACGGCTGCTGTCTGGGTTGCTCCTTGTGTTCACCATCTGAAGGGGGTTTTAGGTTAGCAGAAGGTAAGAGGGAACTAGCATAGGTAAGAGACTTAGGGGAGACTAAACCACATCCCAAACCAACACACAAGAGAGAAGCAAACAACGACTTGGAAGAAACTTAGCTTGAAATTAAAATAGTTTTTAAGGATGGCTGTACTACAAGTATACAAAGACTTGGTACAGTCCACCTAACACACAAGCAAGTAATATCTATAGCGTTCTAAAATCGTAAGACTTTACTTGGGTACTACAACTAAAGAACTAGTCCTCGCTCCTTCATGATGACGCGCTTCTCTAAGTGCTTCTTAGACGCAACCTTACTGAGCCGTCTATAGAAATTACAAAGGGAAGGGGTACAATTACCATTACAAAAAGAAAATAAGCAGATAGATAAGGGAAGAATACATGACGAAGGTAAGGATAGAAAGACAAGAAAAGATAAGGGCAGCACATTATTAAATTTTTATTTTATAAAATAAATTTTGAAGCTCTTCTACTAACGACCATTCTAACTAGGTCACGTCCTACAGTCAAATTGGCTCTGATACCATCTCTGTGAGACCCCGGAGTAGAAACTCCTGAACCTCCTGTGCATTACAGTACTAGTCCCAGATCAACGCTAGTACACACAGTTCAAACAGAAAAGATGATACATTGCCAACAACGCTTTATTATCATAATCGAGATTACAGACCTCGAAGCTTTTATTACAAATGAGGTTTTAAGACCTCACACCAAACAGAAAATTTCAGCGGAAGCAAAAAGAAACTAAAACAAGACCCATCAATACGCCACAGGCAATTGACTGGGGAAACGCAACCTAGTTCTCCGGAAAGCCTTCGACGAATCCATCCACGAAGTAGTCGTAGTCCACCTCTTGAGCTTCGATCTCCTCTGAGAGTTAATTTGAAGTGTAGCACGTGAGTACATAAAGTACTCCGCAAGTCTTGGGAAAAATGCATAGATGCAAGGCTTGACAAAGGAAGGCTATATGGCTCTTTTGCACAAAGCAAAATTTTAATTTCAATTACTACTAATTGTTTTTCGAAGGCATCAATTAAATAAGGCAAATGATTTTGACAGAACTAACAATTATACTCTAGTGAAGGTTCCATCCACCAACACTAGCTTAATCATTTCCAACTGAACCAGTTAATATTGCGGGTTACATCCACCCTCTCTGGCTCCAACCGCCAGGATTCCCTTCCGAGAGTTCCCTCCACCCTCGGAGTACAAATTTTTGATTTTAAAACCAAAACCGGAAAATCTACCATGTGAATGCATTCCTTGCCCGCCCTTGACCGTGGGCACGGCTATTCGAATAGTTTTACACTCTGCAGAGGTTGTACAACTTTACCCACAAGAGATAAATTATCCTAAAAGTCAACACGCTTCCTTTGGCATGAGACCCAGATAAAATATCACAAAGCCTTTACCTTACTCTAATCTAGCTAGATACCACCCACTGAGGTTTCACCGCAGGTAGGCTAACTGCCCGAACCGAAGCCCCCTCTTGCGCCATATGAGTACAGTAAATCCCTGTCCCTCACTGTGAATAACCAGTCCATCCCTGGCACCCACTTTCCACTGGTGGCACCTAAACTAGACTATCATAAGTTAGTCAGCTAGGTCGTACCCATATAGACTTGTGGTTGTACGGTTAATGCTCAGTCTGGACAAACACAAGCGTCGGTCCTTAATTGACTAGGGTGGAACATACACTTTACAAGATCTCGTGCTTCCTGCACCACACCAAACCAACCATCCACCCTCATCTAAACCAACTTTCACATTTGATTTTATTTTAAAATCACAGTGACAACTCCAATTGCCACTTCATTTACAAACACAAGGGTTCACTAATAAATCATAATTTCCCATTTTCAAGATTTTCCAAAGTTATTAGATAGCATGACTAAGCATTATTCTACCATTCTAATATTCACAAAGATTAATAGTAATCTCATTATTGAGACAAAGGAAGTTCTAGGGTGACAAGGTACATGGCAATCAATGTCAAATGAGGGCATAACAAAGTTGGAATAACTAATTCCTAAAGATTTGAACTAGTGATTTTATGTAAATAGCAATGCACATAATTTAAAATATTTTAAAACATTTCAAAAGCATAGGTTCAAGATGATCAAAGGAGACTTGCCTTCTTGCAGGTTCTCTGAGTCTTCTTGTTGTTGAGTGGAGAGATCTTCGACAACGTTGGATTCTACGCGCGAAAAGACAGAACAGCAAAACAAATAAATACAAACAAAATGCAAATAAAATCCAAAAATTAAAAAGGAGGCCATATTTGGATAGATCATGATTTTAGACGAATTTAGAAATTTGAATGGCTGAAATCGGAGTTAAAATGAGAAAGTTATGACCTTTGGAAGTTTTAAATCGGAGAAAAGAAGATTGTCTTCGGGAATCAACGTGGTCGGAGAGGGAGATACGACTACTACAATGCAGTTGGAAGAGATTACGACTACTCTGAAGACTTACGACTACAAAGGAGACTTAAGACTACGAAGACGACTTACGACTACTCTGAAGACTTACGACTACAAAGGAGACTTAAGACTACGAAGACGACTTACGACTACTCTGAAGACTTACGACTACAAAGGAGACTTAAGACTACGAAGACGACTTACGACTACTCTGAAGACTTACGACTACAAAGGAGACTTAAGACTACGAAGACGACTTACGACTACTCTGAAGACTTACGATGTTTACGACCACGTAGTCGTTCACGACCAAACAGTCGAGATTACGACCGCAAAGTCGTTTACGACCACGGAGAATGAGTTACGAACACGTAGTCGAAATTACGACCATGAAGTCGCTTACGACCACACAGTCGACTTACGACCACACAGAAGCTAACGACCACGTTGCCGTTTACGACCACGGCAAACGCTAACAGAACGCGGGCGTAGAGATGCTCGATCACGTGGAAGGCCACGACTTCAGCGGCGATGGTTGTAACGAGATGCGACCACGCTGAAAAGACCAGTACGTAATTATAAACGACTACGACCGTGGTGAAAGAAGTGGACATGATCGATAGGGGTTTCGACCACGGTGAATTGAGTGGCTGAAGCCGAGAGCTGCTACAGGTCTTACGACCATGACTCAACGTGATCGACAACGAGTTTAAGCGGTCGTATGGTATTGCAGACGGTCGAAAAGGACTCTAACATGGTCGTACAGGATTCTAAGGGTTTGGATTTGATCGTAAACAATCTAGGGCGGTCGTAAGACTCTACGACTACACAAATCTACGACCACACAGAAGATTTACCTTCGGAAATTGGTCGGCAGCGGGGTGGTTGGAGGGGAATGGAGATGGTCGAAGACGCGATCCCGATGCAGAGTCGAATTCGAAAACGGGTCGGAGGGGTTCGGCGACGAGAAGAAGAGGCGGCGCGACTCGAGTCCAAGTGGTGACGGGGCTCCGGGGCACACGACCACGGCGAGGGCGGAGGCGCAACCGGTCAAAAGGTGGTCGAGGCACGCACGACAACCGTGGAGATGGAGCAGGAGGAGGAGGAGGCTGAGGGGGTATATTTATAGGACTCGGGGAAGGGGTGAGGCGGCGGGATTCCTCACCGAAGACCACGGCTTGAGATCCTATTAACACGGGAATAAGGCAACGGAGCGGCGCAGAGTTTGAAAATCAAAGAGATAAGGAGCTCATCTCTTCGGAATTCAAATTCCCGAACGAATCGAATGAAGAGATAGAATTCGGGTAGGAGTCGATTGCCGGGGTTCTCGGAAAGAAGAGAAAGGAGAGAGAGAAGCGGCCGGGATGGACCAGGCGGCGACGTGGATGACATTCGTCCGTCCAAGTGGCCGCTGAAGGGAGGGGTTGGATTTTTATTTTGATTTTACAATTTCAGAAAAGGCTAGGAAATTATTTAGGCCTCAGAAAAATATGAAAATACCTCCAAAAATTCCAGAAAACTTCATAGAAGCTTCTGGACATATTTTGGACTAAGCAAAATTATTTCCAACTACTGTTGGTAAATTATTTTCATAGTTTGAATTACCTTTTAATTTTTAAAAATAGGTTTTAAATTCCAGAAAATTCAGGAAAACCAAATAAAATCCAATTACTTTAAAATACTTTATTTGAATTTAAATTTTTTTCCAAAAAGCAAATTTTGGGATGTGACAAACCTACCCCCCTTAGGAAGAATCTCGACCCCGAGATTCGGATGGACTGGGAAAGAGGTCGGGGAACTCTTCTTTTAGATCCTCTTCACGTTCCCAAGTCGCTTCCGATTCCGAATGGTTGCTCCACTGCACTTTACAGAACTTGATGACCTTGTTTCGCGTACGACGTTCTGATTCCTCCAATATCTTGACCGGATATTCTGGATAGGTGAGGTCCTCCTTCACGTTTATTTCATCTAGAGGCATCTGCTCTTCTGGAACTCTGAGACACTTTCTTAGCTGAGACACATGGAAGACGTCCTGCACCTTTGACAGTTGAGGTGGAAGCTCCAACTGGTAAGCAACTTCTCCCCTTTTCGCCACAACAGGAAAGGGTCCAATGAATCTGGGAGCTAGCTTTCCACTGACTCCAAAACGTCTCATTCCTTTGAGAGGTGACACCTTCAAATAAACATGATCCCCAGGTACAAATTCTAAGATTCTGCGTCGATTGTCCGCGTAGCTCTTCTGTCTGGTTTGAGCTGTTTTTAATCTGTCCTGGATTAGACGAACTTGTTCTTCTGCCTGCTTCAACACATCAGGTCCAAACACTTGTCCTTCTCCTGTTTCCTTCCAGTACAACGGTGTCCTACACTTCCTGCCGTATAAGGCTTCGAACGGAGACATTTGCAAACTGGATTGATAACTAATATTGTAGGAGAACTCTGCATAGGGCAAACTCTGATCCCAATTAGTCTTGTTTGCCAGTACACAAGCTCTCAACATGTCTTCCAGAATTTGATTTACTCTTTCTGTTTGTCCATCTGTCTGTGGATGATAAGCTGTACTGAAGTTTAAGTTTGTGCCCAAAAGTTCATGTAGCTTTTGCCAAAATCTCGAAGTGAATTGAGTTCCTCGATCTGACACAATCTTCTTTGGAACCCCATGCAAACTCACAATTCTCGACATGTACAACTCTGCGAGTCTATCGCCAGAATAGGTGGTTTTTACGGGAATGAAATGGGCGACTTTCGTCAGGCGGTCCACAATAGCCCAAATTGAATCATGCCCAGATTTGGTTCTCGGTAACCCAGTTATAAAATCCATACCAATTTCTTCCCATTTCCACTCAGGGATCTGCAATGGTTGCAAAAGTCCTGCAGGTCTCTGGTGTTCAGCCTTTATCCATTGACACACATCACACAAAGCTACGTACTCTGCAATCTCTCTTTTCATACCTGCCCACCAATATCTTTCTTTGAGATCTTGGTACATCTTGGTACTCCCAGGGTGAATTGAGTATTTAGCTTCGTGAGCTTCTTTCATGATTAACTCTTTTATCTCCCTCTTCTCAGGCACAAAAATCCTTTTTCCAAACCAGACGGTACCTTGTTCATCCTCTGAAAATTCTGTTGCTTTCCTTTCCTTCATATTATCCTTGATCTCCTGGACATACTTGTCATCCTTTTGAGCTGCTCTGATTTGATCCTCTAAGGTTGGTTGAACTTCCAAAGTGGCTAGGAAACCTTCTTCTACTACTTCTAAGTTGAGCTGCTGAAATTCTTCTTGAAGTGCTGGCATACTATCTTTAATCCACAGCTTGGTACAGTAACTCTTTCGACTCAAAGCATCAGCTACCACATTAGCCTTTCCTGGATGATAATGTATCCCAATATCATAATCCTTTATTAACTCAAGCCATCTCCTTTGCCTCATATTGAGATCGGGTTGAGTAAATATATACTTCAAACTTTTGTGGTCTGTATATATCTCGCAGCGATTACCGATCAAATAATGTCTCCATATCTTTAGAGCATGCACTACGGCAACTAGCTCTAAATCATGGGTTGGGTAATTCTCCTCATGAGGCCGCAATTGCCTTGATGCATAGGCTACCACCTTTCTTTCTTGCATCAGTACGCAGCCTAATCCTTGTCTTGATGCATCCCAGAAGACTTCAAAATCCTTTCTAATATCTGGAAGTGTTAACACTGGTGCAGAAGTTAATCTCGTCTTCAGTTCTTGGAAACTATCTTCACACGGTTTACTCCATTCAAACTTCTTTTCCTTCTTCAGCAACTGGGTGAGAGGTCTCGCGAGCTTGGAGAATCCTTCAATAAATCGACGATAGTAACCTGCCAATCCAAGAAAACTTCTGATCTCGGATACCGACTTTGGCTGTGTCCAATTAAGCACATCATTTACTTTCTCAGGGTCTACAGATACTCCTCCTGCGGAAATCACATGACCCAAGAAAGCTACTTTCTTCAACCAGAACTCACACTTACTAAACTTAGCATACAACTGGTGTTCTCTAAGCTTTTCCAAAACTATCCTCAAATGTTCTGCGTGCTCTTCCTCATTCTTGGAGTATATCAGAATATCGTCGATAAACACAACCACAAACTTATCCAAATATTCCATGAACACCTTATTCATCAGATTCATAAAATATGCGGGTGCGTTTGTCAAGCCAAATGACATCACCGTATACTCATACAATCCATATCGAGTGGCAAAGGCTGTCTTCGGTATATCCTCTGGTCTTATCTTTAATTGGTGATAACCCGACCGAAGATCAATCTTAGAGAAAACACATGAACCTTTCAACTGATCAAACAGATCATCTATCCGGGGCAAAGGATATTTGTTCTTGATCGTCACATCATTCAGAGATCGATAGTCTACGCACATGCGAAGACTGCTGTCTTTCTTCTTTACTAGCAGTACTGGTGCTCCCCAGAGTGACGAACTTGGTCTCACGAAACCTTTATCTTGTAACTCTTCAATTTGCTTCTTAACTTCAGCCAGATCATTCGCAGACATTCGATAAGGTCTCTTTGATATCGGAGCTGTACCAGGTACCAAGTTGATGACAAATTCAATTTCTCTGTCTGGCGGCATTCCCGGCAAATCTTCAGGGAATACATCCGGGTATTCACTTACAATAGGTACCTTTTCCAAGGCTACTCCCTTCACACTGTTCAATCCACACCTATTCTGGGAAGACAGGTTTGACCTATATCTCACTTGAACTCCATCCGAGTTAGTAACAGTGACGGCACGATCAGCACAATCTATCTGTCCTTTATACTTGGTTAACCAATCCATTCCAAGTATCACATCTAAACTCTTAGAGTCTATTATAATAAGGTTCGCGAGGAACTTGACTCCATGTATATCCACAGTTGCACTAGGGCACACTGTGTTAGTCCTCATTTCCTTTCCAGGGGATTGGACTAGCATAGGGGTCTTTAGTTTACGCACATCCCAATTATATTTTTCCACAACATCTTTGGACACAAAAGAATGCGAAGCTCCAGAATCAAATAATGCTGATGCAGGTACTGAGTTGACAAGGAACTTACCCAGAACTACGTCGGGTGCATCCTGAGCTGCTTCCGCGGTCACATGATTGAGATGTCCTCTGCTCACTGCTTGTGGAGCCCTTGGAGTCTGAGGTGTCCCACGGCCTTGTCCTGAATTCGGGGTTCGTACTGGTGTCGTTCCCAAATTAAAGCGAACTGGGGTCACAGCTGGGCGCTTCTGAGGACAGTTGCTAGCATAATGTCCCATGTTCTTGCAGTTGAAACACTGCACTCCTGCTGCGGAAGTCCGGTTTTGCTGGGGTTGAACGCCATTGCCTGTCCGGGAGACTTGTGGGTTTGGGCGAGGTCCAGTAAATGGAGTCCTTGGCACATTTGGTTCTGAAGTTCTATGGAACTGAGGTGGACTAGGGCGAAATCGAGAACTACTTGTGCCCTGCTGAGCTTGAAACTTTCTCTTCCTGCTTTCATACAGCTGACGTTGAGCATCTTCTTGTACAAAGGCCTTGTTCACCATGTGTTGGAAGGTTGGAAAATCATTCGACACTAGCTGCACCTTGAGGTTAGGGTCAAGTCCCTGCATGAATCTCCAGATCTTGGTTGCCTCCGATGTGATCTCTTCAGATGCATACCTGTACAGCTGGGTGAACTTATTCAGGTACTCCGAAACACTGAGGTTTCCTTGCTGCAGTTGGTAGAACTCTCTTTTCTTCATGTCCATTATTCCCGTAGGAATATGCGCAGTGCGGAAAGCCTCAACAAACTCATCTCATGTGATGGCTTGTGCATTTTGATGGGCGGCGCGGTAGTTCTCCCACCAGTTAGCAGCAATTCCTTTGAGTTGGTGAGCTGCATACAATACCTTCTCGTTGTCATTGCACTGGGCTAGGACCAACTTTCTTTCCACATCCTTGATCCAATCGTCTGCTTCCATTGGATCCACTGACCCAGCAAAGGTAGGAGGCCTTGTCCTCATAAACTCTCCCATCTTAGACTGAGGAGTTTGGTTGGGTGCTTGCGGTGCTTGCTGCACTTGGTTCTGCGCCAAAGCTTGAAGTAACTGCAGTTGCATGGCCATCATCTGCTCCAGACTAGGGGCTTGAGGTGGGGGTGGCGGAATGTTGTTTTCTGGCTGATTGTTGGCATCACGGCTGCTGTCTGGGTTGCTCCTTGTGTTCACCATCTGAAGGGGGTTTTAGGTTAGCAGAAGGTAAGAGGGAACTAGCATAGGTAAGAGACTTAGGGGAGACTAAACCACATCCCAAACCAACACACAAGAGAGAAGCAAACAACGACTTGGAAGAAACTTAGCTTGAAATTAAAATAGTTTTTAAGGATGGCTGTACTACAAGTATACAAAGACTTGGTACAGTCCACCTAACACACAAGCAAGTAATATCTATAGCGTTCTAAAATCGTAAGACTTTACTTGGGTACTACAACTAAAGAACTAGTCCTCGCTCCTTCATGATGACGCGCTTCTCTAAGTGCTTCTTAGACGCAACCTTACTGAGCCGTCTATAGAAATTACAAAGGGAAGGGGTACAATTACCATTACAAAAAGAAAATAAGCAGATAGATAAGGGAAGAATACATGACGAAGGTAAGGATAGAAAGACAAGAAAAGATAAGGGCAGCACATTATTAAATTTTTATTTTATAAAATAAATTTTGAAGCTCTTCTACTAACGACCATTCTAACTAGGTCACGTCCTACAGTCAAATTGGCTCTGATACCATCTCTGTGAGACCCCGGAGTAGAAACTCCTGAACCTCCTGTGCATTACAGTACTAGTCCCAGATCAACGCTAGTACACACAGTTCAAACAGAAAAGATGATACATTGCCAACAACGCTTTATTATCATAATCGAGATTACAGACCTCGAAGCTTTTATTACAAATGAGGTTTTAAGACCTCACACCAAACAGAAAATTTCAGCGGAAGCAAAAAGAAACTAAAGCAAGACCCATCAATACGCCACAGGCAATTGACTGGGGAAACGCAACCTAGTTCTCCGGAAAGCCTTCGACGAATCCATCCACGAAGTAGTCGTAGTCCACCTCTTGAGCTTCGATCTCCTCTGAGAGTTAATTTGAAGTGTAGCACGTGAGTACATAAAGTACTCCGCAAGTCTTGGGAAAAATGCATAGATGCAAGGCTTGACAAAGGAAGGCTATATGGCTCTTTTGCACAAAGCAAAATTTTAATTTCAATTACTACTAATTGTTTTTCGAAGGCATCAATTAAATAAGGCAAATGATTTTGACAGAACTAACAATTATACTCTAGTGAAGGTTCCATCCACCAACACTAGCTTAATCATTTCCAACTGAACCAGTTAATATTGCGGGTTACATCCACCCTCTCTGGCTCCAACCGCCAGGATTCCCTTCCGAGAGTTCCCTCCACCCTCGGAGTACAAATTTTTGATTTTAAAACCAAAACCGGAAAATCTACCATGTGAATGCATTCCTTGCCCGCCCTTGACCGTGGGCACGGCTATTCGAATAGTTTTACACTCTGCAGAGGTTGTACAACTTTACCCACAAGAGATAAATTATCCTAAAAGTCAACACGCTTCCTTTGGCATGAGACCCAGATAAAATATCACAAAGCCTTTACCTTACTCTAATCTAGCTAGATACCACCCACTGAGGTTTCACCGCAGGTAGGCTAACTGCCCGAACCGAAGCCCCCTCTTGCGCCATATGAGTACAGTAAATCTCTGTCCCTCACTGTGAATAACCAGTCCATCCCTGGCACCCACTTTCCACTGGTGGCACCTAAACTAGACTATCATAAGTTAGTCAGCTAGGTCGTACCCATATAGACTTGTGGTTGTACGGTTAATGCTCAGTCTGGACAAACACAAGCGTCGGTCCTTAATTGACTAGGGTGGAACATACACTTTACAAGATCTCGTGCTTCCTGCACCACACCAAACCAACCATCCACCCTCATCTAAACCAACTTTCACATTTGATTTTATTTTAAAATCACAGTGACAACTCCAATTGCCACTTCATTTACAAACACAAGGGTTCACTAATAAATCATAATTTCCCATTTTCAAGATTTTCCAAAGTTATTAGATAGCATGACTAAGCATTATTCTACCATTCTAATATTCACAAAGATTAATAGTAATCTCATTATTGAGACAAAGGAAGTTCTAGGGTGACAAGGTACATGGCAATCAATGTCAAATGAGGGCATAACAAAGTTGGAATAACTAATTCCTAAAGATTTGAACTAGTGATTTTATGTAAATAGCAATGCACATAATTTAAAATATTTTAAAACATTTCAAAAGCATAGGTTCAAGATGATCAAAGGAGACTTGCCTTCTTGCAGGTTCTCTGAGTCTTCTTGTTGTTGAGTGGAGAGATCTTCGACAACGTTGGATTCTACGCGCGAAAAGACAGAACAGCAAAACAAATAAATACAAACAAAATGCAAATAAAATCCAAAAATTAAAAAGGAGGCCATATTTGGATAGATCATGATTTTAGACGAATTTAGAAATTTGAATGGCTGAAATCGGAGTTAAAATGAGAAAGTTATGACCTTTGGAAGTTTTAAATCGGAGAAAAGAAGATTGTCTTCGGGAATCAACGTGGTCGGAGAGGGAGATACGACTACTACAATGCAGTTGGAAGAGATTACGACTACTCTGAAGACTTACGACTACAAAGGAGACTTAAGACTACGAAGACGACTTACGACTACTCTGAAGACTTACGACTACAAAGGAGACTTAAGACTACGAAGACGACTTACGACTACTCTGAAGACTTACGACTACAAAGGAGACTTAAGACTACGAAGACGACTTACGACTACTCTGAAGACTTACGATGTTTACGACCACGTAGTCGTTCACGACCAAACAGTCGAGATTACGACCGCAAAGTTGTTTACGACCACGGAGAATGAGTTACGAACACGTAGTCGAAATTACGACCATGAAGTCGCTTACGACCACACAGTCGACTTACGACCACACAGAAGCTAACGACCACGTTGCCGTTTACGACCACGGCAAACGCTAACAGAACGCGGGCGTAGAGATGCTCGATCACGTGGAAGGCCACGACTTCAGCGGCGATGGTTGTAACGAGATGCGACCACGCTGAAAAGACCAGTACGTAATTATAAACGACTACGACCGTGGTGAAAGAAGTGGACATGATCGATAGGGGTTTCGACCACGGTGAATTGAGTGGCTGAAGCCGAGAGCTGCTACAGGTCTTACGACCATGACCCAACGTGATCGACAACGAGTTTAAGCGGTCGTATGGTATTGCAGACGGTCGAAAAGGACTCTAACATGGTCGTACAGGATTCTAAGGGTTTGGATTTGATCGTAAACAATCTAGGGCGGTCGTAAGACTCTACGACTACACAAATCTACGACCACAAAAAAGATTTACCTTCGGAAATTGGTCGGCAGCGGGGTGGTTGGAGGGGAATGGAGATGGTCGAAGACGCGATCCCGATGCAGAGTCGAATTCGAAAACGGGTCGGAGGGGTTCGGCGACGAGAAGAAGAGGCGGCGCGACTCGAGTCCAAGCGGTGACGGGGCTCCGGGGCACACGACCACGGCGAGGGCGGAGGCGCAACCGGTCAAAAGGTGGTCGAGGCACGCACGACAACCGTGGAGATGGAGCAGGAGGAGGAGGAGGCTGAGGGGGTATATTTATAGGACTCGGGGAAGGGGTGAGGCGGCGGGATTCCTCACCGAAGACCACGGCTTGAGATCCTATTAACACGGGAATAAGGCAACGGAGCGGCGCAGAGTTTGAAAATCAAAGAGATAAGGAGCTCATCTCTTCGGAATTCAAATTCCCGAACGAATCGAATGAAGAGATAGAATTCGGGTAGGAGTCGATTGCCGGGGTTCTTGGAAAGAAGAGAAAGGAGAGAGAGAAGCGGCTGGGATGGACCAGGCGGCGACGTGGATGACATCCGTCCGTCCAAGTGTCCGCTGAAGGGAGGGGTTGGATTTTTATTTTGATTTTACAATTTCAGAAAAGGCTAGGAAATTATTTAGGCCTCAGAAAAATATGAAAATACCTCCAAAAATTCCAGAAAACTTCACAGAAGCTTCTGGACATATTTTCGACTAAGCAAAATTATTTCCAACTACTGTTGGTAAATTATTTTCATAGTTTGAATTACCTTTTAATTTTTAAAAATAGGTTTTAAATTCCAGAAAATTCAGGAAAACCAAATAAAATCCAATTACTTTAAAATACTTTATTTGAATTTAAATTTTTTTCCAAAAAGCAAATTTTGGGATGTGACAACTTAACTATCAAACGACCGCCACTGATAGAAGCAAAGAGGGAGATCAAGAAGCAAGGAGGGGGTCGAGACGTCGAAGGGAAGGGAACGATCGCCAACTAGCTAAATCGTGCAACACAAACACATGGATAAACATAGATGCTGACAAAGACACCTAATTCCTTAAACAACTGCTGGGGCTAAACATAGATCACAATTGACAAGTACTAACACAGATACTACACGTCATACAGCTGAAAATAAACAACTCACAGCTACTACTAATGACTAACACATATATCATAAATCACAGAACAACAAATTACAAGCACAAATTCTTGAACTAAGCTACTGGCAACATGAACATAGAGTAATTCTGAAAATAACATAGCATAATCACAAATTCTCAGATCACATGCATACATCACAAATAACATTTCACAGTGAGCACAAGCATTCATCAGTGCATAATTCACCATCACACAGATCACATATCACAAGTCAACATCCACTGGGCAATAGAAATTAACAAGCACTAATAGAAATTCAGTAACACAGTAATTGAGAACAGTAATTAGAGATGGGAAGAAGTATTGGAGCATGAACCGAGGGGAGGTGAAGTTGCAGAGGGCCGAGGCCGATGAAGATGTCGCCGTAGAGGAAGCAGAGGAGGAATCGGTGAAGAAGACGTCGCCGTCGGTTTCGTTGGAGACGTCGGCGGTGAGGGAGTAGCAGAGGAAGGTTGTGGAAGCAGAGGAGGTGGTTGCCGGCGGTGTTGTAGGCGGAGCAGGCGTCGGTGGAGAAATCGTCGCCGTAGAAGTCCCGGTCGCCGAGGTTGGTGGCGATGAAGATCGGCAGTGATGGCGTAGGGGCGGCGCACGGCTTGAGGGAGAGGGGTGATATACGAGAAGAGGCGCGGTAGTGAGGTCGGCGGTGAACGAGTAGATGGGGAAGCCGCAGTGGAGTGAAGCCGAAGAGGGGGTGTTGTCGGACTCGGTGGAGAGGGCCGATTGGCTGCCGGTGGTGGAAGATCGGAGGGAGAGCAGGCGGTGGAATGAAGAAGAGCGGCCGGCGAGGCAAGGAGGGGGCGCGACGAAGGAGCTGCAGGATCTGGAGGAAGGGAAGTAGAAGGGGAGCGGCGGTAGAGAAGAGGGCGACCGAAGTGCGGTGAGGAAGGGTGGAGAGCAAGGGGGAAGCGGAGAGAGAAGTCGCGGCGGGTGGAGAGAGAGGTGGCCGCCGGCGAGGTCTGGGGCGGCGCTATGAGGAGCGGCGAGGACGTGGTGGCGCGGTGGCGAGAGAGCAAAGGGGTGATGGCGAGTGGAGAAGGAGAGGACGGGAGGCGCACCGACGAGCTGCGGAGGAAGAGCAAGGTGGAGAAGGGAGGCGGCGGCCGGTGAGCCGAGAAAGGGAGAGGTGAGGTAGAGGCGGCCGAGAGGTGGTGGAGCAGGGTTTGGAGGCGGCGATAAAAGATGGCGCGCCAGAGGAGATAGAGGCAGCGGTGGAGGAGAAGCAATAGGGGGGAATGCGGCGGCTCAAAGGAGGAAGAGGAGATGTGGTGGTGCGGCGAGGTAGGGCCCGGCCCTCGCCGGCGCCGACGGTGGAGAAGGGGGAGGAGAGCAAAAGGGGGCTAGGAAGAAGAAGCCAGGCTCGAGTCCTTTCCGTGGGCGGCGGCCGGATTTGTTGGGGGTTTTTGGCATTTTGCATATTAGCCCTCCAAAGATCTAGGGTTTACAGTTTGGTCCTTCCTTCAGTTTGGTTTCTTCTGTTTTGGCCCCTCCGGAGCTCCGTTTTCAGCGCGGTTTGATCCCACACGTTCGTGACGAGGCGTACAACTGTACGGAGCAGTCCAGATTTGTCGTTTATGCGCCTAGATCGCGCCGGCCTGCGGAAAAGTGCAAAAAATGTAAAATGGTCCATTTCGAGCAATTAAATATAGAAAATAGTGCAAATGATGATAAATGGTCCTAAAATGCGAAAAATAATAGGGCAAAATGATGGGTAAATGTATATAAAAATGACGCATGTCATTCGACATGCATTCTTTTGTACATTTTATGTCTAATTTGATGTGCATTTGTTTACTGTATTTTTTAATTTGTTCTGGTCATATGGGTATTGTTAGTGCAGCTTACTAATACCTCATGTTTGTTCATAACTGTCTAGTTGATGGTTGTCGTGTTGTTTGTGCAGAATGGACTTGTTGGGTCATGAGGGCAACAGTAGTAACAACGACAACATCCCAACCCCAGTGCTTGAAATGTCTTCGATTCAGTGTTTGTCTGATATGGCCCCATCATCGTCTAGATAGCCTCATAGGGAGCCTATGCGGACTGGGCTTGAATGGGTAGATGAACAGCTTACATCGCCTTAGTTATGTCATGACATGTTCAGAATGGGGAGGAGTTTTTTCAAAATGCTACATGACATGCTTGTCAATAATTACAGGTTGAATTTGTCACCCAGCATGACCCTAAGGAAAGCATTGGGGATGTTCTTATGGACTGTAGGGGTGCCACGATCTATCAGCCAGGTGCACAACATGTTTGTACACTTAGGATCAATAGTCAGCCTGAAGTTCCATCATGTGCTGGATTGCTTATATGCCATGTTGGTGGACAACATGAGGCCAACAGATCCAACTTTTAGTACTATGCACAGTAGATTAAGGGATCATAGGTTTCACCCACACTTCACCGGAGCCATAGGTGCCATCGATGGGACACACATTCCGATCATAGTGCCTACAAACATGCGAGTAATGCACACTAACCGACATGGTTATACAAGCCAAAATGTAATGGACGTATGCGACTTCGTCACGAGGTTCACCTTTGTAGTTACCAGATGGCCTGGGTTAGCACACGACATGTGCATCCTCCTGGACACTTGGTGGTTACGACCTTGTGTTTCCGCATCCTCCCGTAGGTACAAATCCAACTATGGAAGTGATCATGGAAATATATGGCTTTTGTATGTCCATCTCACACACGCTTTTTGTTATTCACAACGCAGGGAAGTACTACTTGATCGACTCAGGGTATCTATTGTGTCTACGGGCCAAACAGTGAACAAGGGGCTACGGAATGGCCACTAGGGGCTACCCATAGCCTAGCATACACTAGAAGTGGGGGTGAGTAATGAGCTAGCTGTCCTCTATAGTTGTTCCTCCCATCAAGGCTCTATATACATGACTTTAGGGCCGAATTACAAGAATACACTACTATGGTTCATAAAGCTAAGGGTACAAATGTCCTTTTACATGCTTAATGAGGTTCTCGGCCCAGTAGCCTGAATCGGTAAAGGTGGGGCCATTCCCCCAAGTATCCAAATAGAAAAGGGTTTCTAGCGCCATTAAAAAATAGTTGGTATCATATAGCCGAGGTTGTGAATGGCGGTCAGCCACACGGGTGCAAGGAGATATTTAACTACTTGCATTTCCCACTACGCAATGTCATTGACCGTGCGTTCAAAGTGTGGAAGATGACATGGTGCAGCGTGCAATACATCTCTAGCTTCGACATGGAGACCCAAAAGAAGATAATTTTCGCCACTATAGTATTGCACAACTTCATAATAGATACTATGATGGGTGACCAGGATTTCAACAATCCCCACTTGGGCCCTGATTATGTTGGCTCCAGACTAGACGTGACTTTGGATACAGGTGTAGTTTTGTTCAGGGATATAGATATAGATCAGGTATGTGATGCGATAGTAGACGCTCCAGTCGCGTGACATAAGTTCGCATGGACCTCACACCGACTTTGTATGATGAACACTTCTAGGTGCTCCTATCATATGTAGAATCGCATCTATGCTTGTATTTTTGTACTTTTGCGTTTGTGCATGTAACAAAGGCATGTATGCCTATATGTTTGTATTTGTAGATATATACCTGTAATGAACGCGTCTATGCTTGATAGTTTGTATTCATGCACATACGCTTGTAATGAGTGTGCGTAATAACCAAAGATCATTTGTACGTATGTTCATGAATTGTACTTGAACTGCTCATGCTTTCCAATTATTTCTTTGTTGTGCATGTTCGTTTTCGTGCTTCCAATTACATTAGCTAGTGCAATTCAACTTAATTAGCTAAAAGCAAAAAGTCATCAGCTGAGAAAAAACACTACGACTTCTCTATCAACCGTTACTATTCATTAGCCAAAGTTAAAAATCATCGGTCAAAACTAAAAGCCACCAAACGAAGCCAAAAAGAACAGGCATGCACCTGATCTTTGCCGCAGCTTCCTCTGAGTTAGGAGCCAGCCAGGAAATAATGCAAGGATGCAACCCCTTTCCCATCAATCATGGATCATGCACCGAAGATCCTATAATTACTCCAACGTCTCAACAACTTGTGCATGCACGGATGTATCTTATCAATAGATATGCAACATATACTATCTTTCTTTTTTCCCCTTTTCGACAGGGAGGCATATTATCTTCCTCTAATTTACTTTCACTCCGAGGTCAAGAGCTCGACAGCGACCACCCGTCCGCGGAGGAGGCCGCCAATGACTACGATGGTGTCCGGCTTAACATGGTGGTACCTAGGGCGGCTTCCGCGCGACTGGCTCTGGATGTGCAACTGGCCCGGGTGCATGCACACGGTGGAGATGTGTTCCCTGACTGGTTCAGCGTGCTCCAGGACACACATTGGTCCACGGTCGACGTTGCGTGTGTCTCCTGCGGTTGCAAGAGGGGTGGATTTTGGAACCTCTACTGGGCCTTTAGCTTCCGAAGCTTCCATGGGCACTGCACTTGACGGCGAGGACGCAACGGAGCTCAATCAGGCTTGGCAACGGTGCAAGCCTGGTGCCGCGGCCGAGAGCATGCCAACGGCATCTGCTGTGTTGGGGGATAAAATCCTTTTATACGTAGCCAGTGGTGGTGGTGACGGCAGTGGTGGTAGTGGCTTTTCATTCACCCGTCTCACCTCTCTGCTACCTACCTTCCTACTCCAAAAAATATCTAATAAAAAATAGAACAAGAACTACATCCCAACAAATAAATTAACTTAAATACAAACTTTATTCTTATCCCACTCTAGTGAAGCACGACATAGGTTGCCATGAAGCTCAACCAAGCATGGAACCTAGGGCGTAGTGTAGGGGTGAGCACGGTGGCGGAGGTGTGTCGCTGGCCGAGATGTATCTCATTCGAGTGCCACGGCGGAAATGACAGTGTGGAGCAAGCCGAGCACGTCGATGATAACCCGACATGCTAGGGCAATATATAGATTAATTTTTATCTGTAGTAAAGCACCGATGGTCAACTAATAATATAATATATTACACCTATCCGAAGCTGTAATGAAAACTGCTAGAAACTCTGGCTTTAACCATATGAAAATGAGCAGTTGTCATGTTTTGATTTGTGGGCTATATATAGAGAGAACATTTTGAAATCGGGTGACTACCATATTTGAATTTATATATGTTTTACACTTGTTATTTAGTGATCCACCATGAACAATATTTTATTTCTAGATTGCCCTAACCTATTTATTTTATCCAAGGTTACTTTACTGAAAAAAGGTTGATTGTCTGCAGAAGGATTCGTGGTCGCTATATATAATATCTCATTTACAATAAGCAGAATGGATGCACAGATCATTTACAATAAGCTAGAGTATTTTCACAAACAAAATGAAAGGAAGAAGTTGCATCATGTTACCTTAGTTTCTCCATCAGATTGTCGGCCCCAACTTCACCAATTAACATTTCTCAGTGACCTCATTTCAATCAGGTGGATACACAAGCACACCACATGGAACATAACTAGCTTGCCCCGCGGCACGCATATTTAAATATTTTTGTAAAGACGGAGTAAATGCCAAGTTTTGGGTATCAACAGATGCTTGCTTCGACGGAGAGTAATTGTGCATGTGAGCATGTACGCTGCTTGTAGATTATATGACAAATAAATTAAAATTCACCATGTCAAATAGGACACCAGTACATAAGATGATCTTTCCATCCAAATAGTAGTTTAATCCCACCCGAATCCATCTTTAAAATGTGCGTTGAATATGCCCGATTCCAATGAAATGTCAGCTCAAATCGGCAGCACATACGATTAGCTTAACACATGCACTGAATTTATCAACATTTCATATTTGGGGGAAACTTGCCACAAAGATCAGGCAAGATGGAAAATAACTTCCATGTGGCATAGAGGTTTAGCCGGGCCTAGGCTCCACGTGCTAGCCTCACATTTGATGTAATTTTCTAATTTATACATTTTGTAGTGTTACCGACCTGATTTTCCATTCAGAAGTTATTGAACTCAATCCGAAACCTTTTAAATCTGAGCCATTTGAACCTCCAGTGGCTCACACAAAATTCAAATTTTAGCACCCAAATTAAAGAAGTGGCTCAAATTGGATATATGGCTCCTCAGCATCATCTACCTGCTGTATATGTGGCTATCCAACTGTGATTTATTATAGAAAAATAGAATATTCGAATCTGTATCACATGTTTATCCAAGCCCTTTTTATTTTCTAAAACATCCAATCCACACTTGAATATATCTGAATTCATATTCATGTCTCTTTCAAACTTGGATGGCAAATAATTATCCAATCCATTTTCACCCACGATGGAGAGTAGACATAAAATTCTTTGCTGATGTCGCACAAAAGAGCAAGGATTAGATTCCCATACCTTTGCTTGTCTTACGAGTTTGGCATAGATCTTCTCTAACGTGGTCCTAGGCCTAGATAGCTCTCAAAATTCTTTGCCCTTGTTGTAACAACCACCATTGGGAATCAGTTCTTGCACCGAGTTGCTGCAAAACATACTTCTGATTCTTCTTTCTAAGCATTGTTTGTTTCGTTGGCTAACTATGGATGTTCAACCATGAGTTATGTATTGAACCTTTGTTTTAAATATATAAGCAACAACAAGTGAAAATATGTTTCTCTTTTTGGTTTTAATATTCTTATCGTAGGGGCAGCCACTATAGCAGAAAAGGTCATCACAGATGGTCCAAAAATATCATCACAGACAGTTTTGTGAGCCATCTGAGCTTATCGGTCAGTAATGATATGAGATCATCATAGACAGATTTCAAACTGTCTGTGATGCAAAATATCATAGATGGTTATTAACTCAGAAATATCTGTGATAACTGACTACCACAGATGGTTTGTAAACAAAACTGTCTGTGTAGCTGATGTGTCACAGATTGTTTATGTCTGTGGTAGATTATGTGTCATCACAAATGGTTGCATGCTACATATAAAATTAGTACATTTACACTAAATATCTGTGACAGTAAATACACAAATCCATCAACAAAGTCAGTTATCATAAATCAATTACTTGGCAAGGAAATAAGTAGTACATTTATATATATCTACATATACCTAAATCATCAGCCTAGGATCTGCTAAAAACAACATATAACCGTGATCTGCCAAAAACAACATCTACCTAGAAATGAATTTGTAATCTTTTTTATCTTTAGCAACCCAAAAATCACATAGAAGTTTATCACAAGTGACTGGGGCAAAAACTGAATTATCGAACAACAATGCATCTACATATGGCCACCAAATTTGTTCTAATAGTATATGAAAGAAAGAATCATCAAGCAGTGTATTAACTATTAACAAAGTACCAACAAAGATTTGTGCAGAGATTTCCATTCCAAATATTTGTGCAGCTAATGCACTAAAGAAACAATTCTCTACTGGACATTAAAGCAACATTATAGGCATGTAATAGATTCATTAAATCACAATCTTACATAGAAATAACAATTCAACAATTAATAGCGATCAAGAATCAGTAAACAATAAAAAAAAGGCAAGAGAGAATTGGTTCAACCTAGCAGAGGAGCACTTGAAGGAGGCAGTGGATGGAGTTGTAGATGATGAAGCTAGTGTTACACTCGAGGAGGAGGCCATGCATGCTTGGGGTAGGGGAGGAGGCGGGCTCGAGAGGTGGCATGTTGGGCTTGGGGGAGGAGGGGCACGTTGGAGACTAGAGTCCACACCCACTCTCTAACCGAACTCCTATGGGAGGGAGGAGGAGCTAGCCACCACTAGGCCTAGGCAACCTTCTTAAACCCTAACTCTTGCCTCTCCTCCCCTTTTATAGGCTCACCAATGAACGCAAGACCTAATGGATCCTTCCATTAGGCCAAACCGGGGATAACCCATTAACCCTACCTAACACCGGGTTTTACTCACATACGCTTCTCAAAGCGGCCTACACCATTAGTCCATTAGTGAACTAACCTTGATCCACTTCATATTTTCAGTGCATACAAGACCTAAACCACTTAGGCCAATGCTGCGGTTTCACACACCGCCACTTTTTCTGGTATTAGGCAATTTACCAACATGCCCCTCTACCACCTTCCTTGAAGCTTCCCGCTTCCTTTGCCACGAAGCTTCATCCCATGCTTCGCTATCTTTTATGTGGCCCCAATGACTTGTCGTCAAGCCTCTTACGTGTCCGGATCCCATCGAACCGTCCCACATGCAAACGACCCAAGTCACTTGGCGCACTACGTGCTTCTCCTCACGCATGACAGCACCTGGCTTCTTTTATCATGTAATACCCGTGGAAAAGAAAAAGGAAGGAAAGTGAACAAATTGCCGTCAGAACCCTAAAGGTTAATTTCGGGCAGGGTGGTCCGTTCACAGATATACTTGACTGTCTAGGGGCCAGTCGGCACCTCTCACAACCATAGGGTCATCACTCGGCATAAACAAACCTGAAATATTCAAAGGACCTTGGAAAACCAACCCACTATCGCCAAAATATCCAAATACAGCCCACAACTACGGTAAAAGGACAGCGTAGCAAGGTGTGAAGCCAGGCCAAAGCCAGTCAAGTAAAAGAGGCAAAGTCCCATTTGGTTACCAACATAATATCAGCCAGCAATCCATATAGAAAAGTGAAGCCAGCACAGCACTCTCCAGAAAATAGTGCACGCCTTCGAGAAGACACGACCACAAGCCAGACAGCACAGCCAACCGAAGAAGGGATAAGGGAGAAGGAAGTATGAGCATGGCAATAGCTGACACAACACTCAGTTCTTCCTTCCCCATTCGTTCCAAACCAAACAGAGAAACCATAGCCACATAGCAAAAGCCAGACCGTAAGGCGAAAGCAAGGCGACGGCGACGGCAAGAGGCTAGACTACAAGCCATGAGACCGTCAACCCTAGGAGCTCACCACCAGGCGATACCCAACCAACCAAGAAAGCGACAGCCGCAATCAACTCCCAATTCCTTTCCAAAGCAACTCGACCATCAATCGGCAAGGGTAGCCCACCAATTACTCATAGCAATAGCATCAGTTTCTCAATAGTAAATCTTGCATAGCTATGGACAACAAGCCACTAGTAGTTTGCCACCGAGCACCACTGGGGCACCAGGGGACCAGCACAGAGAGCACCAACCGGAGTAGAGGGAGAGAGTAGAGGGAGTAAATAGTACCGAGGAGGTTTACTGTAGATGAAGACTGGCGGCAGCACACTACCATGGCGTAGCCACGTACCCAACCGCCACCACACACTTCCTCGGCGTGTGGGCGGCTTCGAGCACTACCGTGGCTAGCCAAGGCAGCTCACCTCCATGCCCATCCCCTTCTTGAGCTAACAACCAAATCAAATCAAAATAGTAACACAAGCTCAACATAGAAAGGAAATGGAAATGAGAAAGGGGCGCAAGAAAACACATTTAAGTGAGGAGGAGCCAGATCTAGGCTGTAGGCCGCGGGTCCAGAGATCGACGAGTACGCTAGGGGCAAAGACTGCGCAGGGAGTCGGGGTGGCGGCTAGAGCCGTAGGTGACCAGCCTAGCCAGAGCTGGCGAGGGGCTGGAGACATCGGTGTAGAGGGGGACTGATGGCGCTAGCCGAGAGAATAGCTACGGGGAGGAGCTAGTGATGGTGGAATTGTAGGGCGACCTGTGGACAGTGGAAAGGCACCGAGGAGGGGCCATGGCAGGCACGACACTGAGGGCTGGCAGCGCAAAGGGAGAGGCGAGCTGGAGAGCTGGGGCAGCGCGGGAGAGGAGCCGCATCCAGATCGAGTGAAGGGAGAAGAGGAGATAGGAGAGAGAAGGAGAATCGAGGAATGAGGAGTCGGTCGGTGGAGAGAAAAGAAAAAGAAAAGGAAAAGAAAAGAAGGGGAGGAAGGAAAAAGGGAAAAGAAAGAAGAGGTGGAAAAAAAGAAAGAAAAGAAAAGAGGAGAAAAATGGTAGACGTGTAAATAAGATTTATCTGCGATTATAGATGACAATCATTAAATTATGATCGTTTGGGTACCGGGGCATCGGAAAGGTGTCCGGTGAGAGAGAGGTTGTTGGTATCGGGTTTACGCGTAGGAATGCTGTTGATTGTCTAGATGCATAGAATCGATGTTGTTTGCATGCTTATATGAATTACAATATTGAATTGAGTGTTCGGGTGATGCTTCCAGGTGGAGGTTTTGGTTTGATGCTCCTCCACGCATCGTCCACAGGGATAACCAGGCAAGTGCATGGTAGAATAGTGGATTGTGATAAATGCCTGGTGTCTGTTTTATGCCATAATTTATGTCATGTTATGAAATGATATTCTGACTTATTTGTTGATGGTATTGCAATGAGTGATGCTTATGATTGAGTATCAACATTTGAAGAATGTTGCATTTGCATTGTACCATGAGCATCATGAAAGCCCTACGATGGTAGGCGTCCCACACGGTGGGAATGATAGGACCTACTTCGGTAGGCACCTCCAGGGATGCAGGCATAGGGGCTTCACCGACGGGTTAAGCAACTCCACTATACCGGTATACGCAGCATACGGTGGTGCATTATGCATTGCATTCATGGACCTACAGTGGTAGGCCTCCCATGACGGTGGGAAAATCGAGACCTACTTCGGTAGACACCTCCAAGAATGGAGACAGAGGGGTTTCATCGATGGGCGAAGCAACTCTACTATACCGGTATAAGCTGCATACAGAGGTGCATTGCATCGCATTGCATTTGCAGGAAATGAATAGGTGACAGGGAGGAAACCCAAAGATTCTTGGTTACAGTTCATAAATGTGATTACCGTACCAACGACATATAATTGATTTACAGTTTTTGGCTACAGATTGGATTTATAGTTATAGATTTGATTTACAGTTTACAGTTATAGAGTTGATTTACAGCTTACGGTTCATGAAATCGATTGAGTACTAAAGTGATGTCACTGTTTTATCATGTGCTTGCTGAGCCTTCGGACTCACCCTTGCTTTATTGTTGTTTTTTTAGGAATCTATTGAAGGCGACATGCATGGGCGGGAATAGCACAGTTGTTTCATGTGCAACAGCAATTCACATATCATCTACGGTTAATATGTTTAACCTTGAATGGTTGAGTACCTTTTTGATAATATTATAGAGTAGGTGGTAGCACTTTGGGCTTAGGGAGGGGCCGGGGTGTTACAGATCATTTGGACCTCGACTCCTCCTAGTCCTGGTCCACCATGCCATTGCTCATCATGTCCACCACTGATAGCTTCTGCTCTAGTTCCTCATCGTCCTAGCTTGCAACCACCCCGCAAGTTTCAGTCATCTTTGGCATCTCTCTGACTGTTCTAGACCTCAACACCTCCCTGTGCCTAGTCTTGGTCATTCCACACCTCACCATGACCTAGCTCCAAAGTCCTGCAACCAACACCAACAAGCAAACCATCATGCATCATCACATGATATATAAAGATCATCAATTTACACAATCAAAATGTATGCACCCAAATTACTGATTCTAATCCTGGAACCAAGCAATAACTATACGTGCACATTAGCAACAAATACCCTAGTCAACCCTTGACCAAAACACCAATATTTCCAGAGAACAACCTCAGCCCACCGACTAGTCTGATATGACTTACCAGTACTCAGATACTCAGGGGATGAGGTACTTATAGCCCACGAGTTCCTACCAATAGCCTACCACTACTACAAAAAGTGTCATCACAAACAATTCGGAACTGTCATCAGAGACAGCTTTCTGAATTGCCAATATTTATGTGTCAGCGATAATCAGAGGTTATCACAGACGGTTTGTGAGACGTCTGTGATAAAGACAACACAGACGGTTTATAACTAGAATTGTTTGTAAAGAAAACTATTATAAATGGCTTGAAATAAAAACCATCTGTGATTGGCGAGTATTACAGACGGTTTTAGTTGCCACGGATCGCTGACGTGTCATTATCAGAGACGGTTTGTTATACGAACCATCTGTGATAAGGCACATATCAGAGATGGTTAGTTATACGAACCATCTGTGATAATGCTTAAATATGCGCACCCTAGTCTGGCTCTTCTAAACTGTCCTCTCCCTCATCTTCTTCACCAGATTTCTCAATAATGGCATCTAAGATTCTTTTGATCTCTTTCCTCTCATCTATCAATCGTAAGTTATTCGGCCACAACCTTACACAAGCGGTCAACAATTTACGTCTGGAGCAGCTCCTTCGCTCATGCCCTGCTCTCCTTCCTCGACTCACTTCCATCTGTCAGCTGGACCTCATCATCTGTCGTCGACGGAGGTATCTCGTTGCTGCTCAGGAAAGGGAAACTACCCTTAGCCTCGTTCTTCTCTGCAATGTGCACAAAGTGGAAGAAGGTCTTGCAGCAGTGGAGAGACACATGGATAACATTGCTGATCAAGCAGAAGCGGCCAATTCTAAAGAAGCTTATCATGGCATTCTCTTTGAGATTATGGGCCATGCTAATTATTTGCCCAGGCCAAAGGAGGAAGTGGCGAGGGCAAGGACAATCTTCACGGCATTCGAGAACTCAGCGGCTGATCCTCCAACTCCAAAAGTTGAAGAAGAAGCACATGAAGCCTAGAAGACTAAGATCTGGAAATCTCTTTTTGTGGGACTTTTGTAATTAATTTGCCTTGAATTTGTCTCTTGTCTTAGTAGCTTCTGTAGTTCATACAACAAAGAAAAAACATAGATGGTTGTAAATAAGAACCATCTGTATTTTGACCTTGCATTTTCCTCCCATCAGTTGGTCGAAGTTGGTCCAAAGGAATTGACACGTCTGTCTGTTTAGGAACTGAAGCACTCTGGCTGGTGGTTTGATAACTATGAGGAGATATATCGCTTGAGCATTTAGGACTGCTTTCGCTAAAACTTTCCTACCTGCTAGAGTTAACAATTTGCCCTGCCAGTTCTACAGGATTCCAAAGAAAAGGTCGCAAGGATGGCTGGTAGGTTCTGGAGAACAGCTTGCAAGTCAGTCCCTTCACATCGAATCGGTGCCACACGACTTTTTAGTAAGTTTGTATGTAGACCCGTTGCTTCCCCGAATTCCTTGAGAATGTAAACAAAGGCATTGACATCTGGGAGTAGGAAGATGGCTATGTCGTGCACATAGAGGGAGGTTCACAATGTTGCTCCCCGGCCACGCAAGGGTTGCAGGAGGCCATGTTCTATCGCTCGTACCCCCCCCCCCCCCCCCCCCCGCCCCCAACCCACATATATGTCAACTAATTGTATTTTCTGGGCAGCACTAGATACCTTGATACGTTTAACTTTTGAAAGTATTGGTTATACTACTCTGATATTATGACTAAAAATGTTGCTATATTTCTTATACAACTATAAAATTTTAATACATATCTGATTAATTAGCACCGTTTAATTTGGACCCACTAGAATGAGGCAATGAGCAGTGTATCTTTCTCTTTTTTACTCCGATTAAAGTGGCAATTTATAGCCTCCCCTCCCTCCTCACAAATAATAAGCGCCTATATGTGGCCTTCTCACCTCGAGCAATAACACTTGGTCAAATTCCGCCAGCTAACCTGTATCCGCGTGAATATAACAAACAAATCATGCACCTGATCTTTGCCACAGCCTCCTCCGAGTTAGGAAATCATATCACACGGTCATCGATCATGCACCGAAGATCCTATAATTACTCCGACGTCTCAACAACTTGTGCATGTATGGATGTATCTTATCTATTGTAACTGATATGTATTCTATTGAGTGAAAGCAGTAGATATGAAACATATTATCTTCTTTTTTTCCCTTTTCGATAGGGAAGCATATTATCTTCCTCTAATTTACTTGGGGATAATATCCTTTTTTATACATAGTTAATGGTGGCGGCGGTGGCCGCGGTAGTGATTTTTTTATTCACCCCTCTCACCTCTACATCTACATTCCTATTCCTAAAAAATATCTAACCAAAAATAGAAAAAACTATTTCCCAACAAATAAACTAACTTAAATACAAATTTTATACTTATCCCACGCTTGTAAAGCACAACATAGGTCGTGATGAAGCTCAACCGTGGAACCTAGGGCGTAGTGTAGGGTAAGCACAGCGGCGGAGGTGTGTCGGTGGCCGAGATGTAGCTAGTCTGAGCGCCACGGCCTGAACATTTCAACCATAACTCGACATGCTAGGGTAATATGATTTTTTTTATCCATAGCAAAGCAAGAACAGTCAACTAGTAGTATAATGTATTACCCCAATCCAAATTTGTAATGAAAACTTCCAGAAACTCTGGGTCTAACCTATGAAAATGAGCAGTAGTCATGTTTTGATTTGTTGGCAATAGAGAGAACATTTTGAAATCGGGTGACTACCATGTTTGAATTTATATATGTTTTACACTCTTGTTATTTAGTGATCCACCATGAACAATATTTTATTTCTAGAGTGCCATAACCTATTTATTTTTTTCCTAGGTTACTTTACCGAAAAATGTTGTCTGCAGAAGAATTCGTTAGCCATAGATAATATCTCATTTACAATAAGCAGAATGGATGCACACATCATTTATAATAAGCTAGAGTATGTTCGCAAACAAAATGAAAGCAGGAAGTTGCATCATATTACCTTTGTTTCTCTATGCTAAATACGGAAAGAAATCAAACCGATTTTTATCTCCACATTTATTTAACATGTTACGTAAAAAGTATGAAGTTACAAATCTAGCTCTGATGACTTATCAAAGCATCGCAAGTGCTATGTACATGTGGTGGTGAACTGCTTGCCAGTCTAAAAAGTAAAATTGGTATACGCTAGTGTCATATTGGATTTCATTGGTCTGGTTCAACATAAAGCTGCTATCAGTTGAAGTAGCATCAGGGAAAAAGCAATCTCATTAGTGTCACGAAGATGTTATACGTACAGTAAACATGAATACAAATAGTTCAGTTTTACTAGTAGGAATAAAATCATAGTACACTCATGGTTGTAAATTTTACATCACACAGTTTGATTATAAAATCACACAATTGTTCTGTATCTTTTCCATCGTACAGAGCCTAGATGGAATTTCAGAACTTAATATAAGTTTTACTGCATAGTAACTATTGTTGCTGATGACACATGCACAACAATATATGGAATCGCTGGCCCGCTAAGGCTAGACAATGGCACGACTCAAGAAGCCAAAGCAGCAGGGGTTGGTAGAAAAGGGCCCAGAAGACTCATGAGGAGGAGGACATGCGTGATGAACTCCCCACCAGTGCTGAGATGCTCGCAATGGAAAGCAACCCCGCAACGAGGCGCGATGTAGTAGAGCATCTCCAACCACACTTTGAAGATGAGGTCCCATCGGCCAGCTTCTTCATGGATGTCAATGAAATCCTGGGCCACATCACGTGCACGAGGCAACACCGGAGAATCAACAGCTTTCATAGTGTGTCTCAAAAGTTGCAGATGAGTTACCGGTTGGGTGCTGCTGGAGGTAGCATTATCCGTGTTGGCCGGTCGTTCATCGCTCTTGGCTTCAAACACCGTCATGACAGCTTCCTTCTCGCTTAGGTCATCATGTTGAGACTGTTTATCTGCAAAAATTTTCTTCATTTCATCATGGGCTTTGCGGTGTACATACTGGGAGTTGCTTGTAAGCATTACACCGCACTTGAAGACAAGGTACATGATATAATTTGACAACTCTCTGCTCCTCTTCATTTGATCAGAATCCGTGCTGGCGTCGGCTCTCAAGTAGTAGCATATGTCTGTTGCAATGTGCCAGATGAGCACGCTTGTGGGGAAATCCACACCGTCGATGCTCTTGTGTAGGGCAGTGCGTGGCCTTGCTGAACTCCGAAGCGCTAACTCGCCACGGGTGCTGGCAAAGTTCCAGTCTTGCTGTTCCCCTATTCCGAACTCTAACAATTTGTCGAGGACGAACCTCTTGAGATCTTCAGTGATGGGGATGCGTGTTATTTCCTTGTCGTCTAAATGCTTCCCGATCCATTGCGGTACAAATGACATGCCTTGTCTGGTGTCTTTTGATCATGCTGTACTGCGCCAGCATTTCAGACCAGTGCTGTCTTGTACGCCCTGCAGGCTGGATGTAGGTAGCTACACGTGAGATTGCACTTTGGATTCCATCCGTAACGGGGGCGCATGCTGTTCCCTCGCTCGATGCGATGGTAACGATGGACATGAAGAGGGATGCTACCTCCAGGATTGTGGCCCCTATGAGCAATACGTAGGAGACGTTGACATCACCTCTACCGTAGGGTTGGCCCCCCTTTTGGGCGACCGTGAAGAGCACCAGGGCTGTCGAGGTGCAAACAAATGGGAAGAGAAAGAGGAAGAGGGAGAGGAAGAACCAGGGCAAGCTTCCTGGAGAACAAAGACAATTATTGTCCAGATTTATGATGCACCCAAAACGAAGCGGAGCCTTGGTGTACAAGCGTTCATAAAAAAAAAACGAGCCGTGCGCCGACATAATCGTAGGCCCTGCAGCGGTCTGCGCTGGACCTGAGCTCTCCGAGCAAGCCTGGCAAATAATCCGCACATAACACAGTATCTTGGTCATTGAGTGGTGTCTCCGAGACAATAACATAACCAAGTCCTTGCACTGAAGGCCGCCTCCCATTGGCGCTAAGCATCCCATCTTTGCTAAATCTTTCCTTCAATACTCCAACAGCTCCGTCAGGCCGCCCCTGTGCTAGACGGTGTATCGTCCCTATGAAACGATCCATGGAAAAATTTCTGATCAAGGCTGGGCTGGCAAGGGAAAGGCAAATAGTACGCTCAGCGTACTTGAAGCACCCACAGAGGAACATGAGTACCATGGCAGCCAGCAGCCGCCTGTCCGGCCAAGACGACCTGGACACTACGTAGGCGGCCGCCGCTACTTGGGAGACCAAGCCCAGCAGGTGGCGCGTCCACAGCTCGTTGTCCTGCATGGAGAAGGCGGTAATGCTATCCTGCCAGCCCAGGTGGACGAGCACAAACGGCGCCCAGAAGAGCAGGAGCTGGTGCCGCGTCCGGCTCGCGTGGACCGCGAGGTGGCCGAGCACAAAAATGGCCACAGAGTCGGCCGACAAATAGGCCAGCCAAAGGACCGTGCGGAGGACGCGCGAAGTGCTGCGCCTCCGTAAGCCTGCTGTGAAGAAGAGGAAGACTTGTAGGCCAAAGCTTACAAGTATAAGGCAGTGGATCTCCCATTCGTTCCAGAGCGCTTCGAGAGGCGCCAAGCTGCATGAGTAGTTCACCACGTACGCATGTGGCAAACCAAAGCAGTAATATTTAGTTTAATCGCCACTCTGCCAATATTATATCTGCAGTAGCTAGCCCCAAATTAACAAAAGACAACCAAAGATGAAATCACACTCCACTCGAGGATGTCGACGATAATTCGATATGCTAGGGTAATATGATTTCTTTTTATCCATAGCAAAGGATGGATAGTCAACTATTAATATAATATATTATCCCTGTCCAAAGTAGTAATGAAAACTGCCAGAAACTCTCGGTCTAACCATATGAAAATGGGAAGGTGTCATTTTTTGATTTGTGGGCATAGAGAACATTTTCAGATCGGGATGACTACCATGTTTGAATTTATATATGTTTTACACTCTTGTTATTTAGTGATCCACCATGAACAATATTTTATTTCTAGAGCGCCCAAATCTATTTATTTTATCCAAGGTTACTGTACTGAAAAATGTTGTGTGCAGAAGGATTCGTAGTCGCTACAGATAGTGTCTCATTTACAATAAGCAGAATGGATGCACACATCATTACCATAAGCTAGAGTATTTTCACAAACAAAATCAAAGCAAGAAGTTGCATCATGTTACCTTTGTTTCTCCATCTGATTGTCCGCGCCAACTTCGTCAACATTTCTCAGTGGCCTCATTTCAATCAGGTGGATACTCAAACACGCCACATGGAACATAACTGGTCTTGCCCAGCGGCACGCACATTTAAACATGTTTGTAAGGATGGAGTAAATGCCAAGTTTTGGGTGCCAACGGATGCTTTGCTTCGACGGAGAGCACTTGTGCATGTGAGCATGTACGCTGCACGTAGATTATATGACAAATAAAATTTACCATGTCAATTAGGGCGTATTGCATGTCGCTGGCCGAGATGTAGCTCATCCGAGCACCACGGCGAAGCTGACAGCATGGAGCAAGCTGTGCACATCGACGATAATTCGACATGCTAGAGCAATATGATTCCTTTTTATCTGTAGCAAAGTTCGAACAATCAATTAGTATTTAGTAATGTAATATATTACCCCTATCCAAAGTTGAAATGAAAACTCCCCGAAACTCTGGGTCTGACCATATGAAAATGAGCAGTTGTCGTGTTTTGATTTGTGGGCTTTAGAGAGAACATTTTGGAATGGGGTGATTACCATGTTTGAATTTATATATGTTTTACACTCTTGTTATTTAGTGATCCAGCATGAACAATATTTTATTTGTTTTTCCAAGGTTACATTACTGAAAAATGTTGTCTGCGGAAGGATTCGTGGTCGCTATAGATAATATCTCATTTACAATAAGCAGAAAGGATGCACACATCATTTACAATAAGCAGAAAGGATGCACACATCATTTACAATAAGCAGAAAGGATGCACACATCATTTACAATAAGCTAGAGTATTTTCACAAAGAAAATAAAAGCAAGAAGTTGCATCATGTTACCTTTGTTTCTCCATCAGATTGTCCTCGCCAACTTCGTCAACATTTCTCGGTGGCCTCATTTCAATAAGGTGGATACACAAACACACCACGTGGAACGTAACGGAGAGTAGACATAAAATTCTTTGCTGATGTCGCACAAAAGAGCAAGGATTAGATTCCCGTACCTTTGATTGTCTTACGAGTTTGGCATAAATCTTCTCTAAAGTGGTCCTAGGTCTAGCTGGCTCTCTCTAAATTCTTTGTAACAACCGCCATTGGGAATCAGTTCTTGCTCCGGCTTGCTGCTAAACATACTTCTGATTCTTCTTTCGAAGCATTCTTTGTTTCGTTGGCTAACTATGGACGTTTAACCAGGAGTTATGTATTGAACCTTTGTTCTTAATATTTAAGCAAAAACAAGTGAAAATATGTTTGTGTTTTCAGTTTTAATATTCTGGAAGTTTACTATTGTCTAGGGGCGGCCCTCTGTAACATCCCAGTTTTGCTGTCTTTTTAAAGTTTATAAAATAAAGATAACCATTTAGATTGTTCTTAAATTAATTAAAGCTTAATATGAATTTTCTGTGATTAAAAAATTGAACATGAATAAAGTTAACTTTAATTAAATTAAAACTAATTTTATTTGGGTTCCTTGTGTCGCAATGAATTGTTTTTGTATTTTCTTGGCATTTTTGGAGCTTATTAGCCACTTCTTGGAGCTCAATTTAATTTGTCTTAATTTCTAAAATCAGAAATAATTGAAATTCCAGATTTTATCTCGGGCCGAATTTCCTTTCTTCCAGCCCATTTCTTTGCTTCAGCCTGGTCCAATTTCTTTCCGCTGGCCCACTTCTTTTCTTTCCCTCTACTCGGCCCAATCCGCTCCGCACATTGGCCCAGTCCGGCCCAGCCGTTTCCTCTGCACGGCTTCATCGTCATTTGCATAGCCCAATGCCACACGTCGCCCTCACATTGCTGTTCGTGTTTCATCTCCTTCTCTCATAGCCATGTGGGACCCATCTGTCAGTGTTGCCATCTCCAAGCCGATCAGCTTCTTCGCACCTGTCTCGACTCCGCACCGTGATCGCCATGGACTCTACTCCATGCTGCCTCTTCCGTGTATCAAAAGGACATGCCTAGACTATGGGATTGCAACCTTGAGCCGCTATCAACTTCGCCCTCGCATTGCTGTCATCGGTTTCGCTATTCTTGCGCTGCAAATCAATGTCCACGCCGCCATGCTTCGACAAGCAATTCCACCACCGCTGATGAGCCTTTGACACCACCGTCTTCTCCTCTAGGTTCGTTGTGCTCTCCTCTACTCCTTGCACATCTCATCGAGGTTAGAAACCCGCTGGAGCACCGATCTCACCGTGCGCCAGAACTTGATGCTGCCTTTTGCTCGCCTTTGGCCGCATCCGCTCACCAATGACCATGTTGTCTTCACTGCTAGCTTTCTCACATCACTATCTCTGTGTTGCACCCCTCCGCTACCCTGAGCCATCGCTGATGTGGTCACCACATGTGCACCATATCGTCTCCACCTCACACCCTCGTCCCACGTGGCAAGCGAGGGGGCTGCCTACGCAACGCCCCCTCGTTGAGTTACATGGACTTGGCCCACAATGGGCCAAGACATTGCCATGTGGACCCCGTAGACCTAAGCACTATAACATAGATGGAGTCCACCATAGACTAGATTCGACTATAAACTTGGTCCATAAATCAAGGGCTCACCTGTCAGTCTCTAATCCTTTTTTCAAAATTCTTTTATTTTGGAAAATCCAGAAAATCTGTAGGACTCATCTGTCTTATTTTCCAGTATTTACTTAGCTAATAAATCCTTCGAGAGTCCGTTCTCCTTCATACAAACTTTGATTGACCTAACTCTTCTTTTTAAATTCATTTAAAATTAAGATCTATCTTTTAGTTCTAGTTTTGTTATTTTTAGATTTTATTTTGAGTTTATTAGTGTTCATTCATTTTCTCTCTCATTAGATAACGTCTTCGAAGGAGCAGAAGTAGAAATTGAAGATCATTAAGTGGTAACTGAGCAATGGCAAGGTAAGTTGTGACCTTTGATCATATTGAACCTGTTGTTTCAAATCTAAGTATTATTATTTTGTGAGATGGTCATGTCTTGTTAATCATGTGGCAATATGAGATGGTCATGTCTTGTGGGTAAAGAGTGTAAAACCATTCAAATAGCCATATCCCTAGTTATGGATGATGCGTAGTGATTTCATATGAGGGTTAGAGTTATCATAAAATCTTGGTTTGGCTGGGAAGTGAATGGCCAGTTCACATGTGGTTTATTTTCTGATATAAAAAATCCCTTTGATTCATTAAATATTTACTTATTAATCGTTTTCAAATGGCATTTCCAATCTATTTATTGTATTTATCATAAATTATTGCTTTCTGCAAGCTAACCATTCAACTATTCTTTGTTAAGCCTTGTATTATTATATATTGCATCTTGTTATAAATGACTTGTTGAGTACTCTATTTACTCATGGCTACATATTTTGTTGCTTAGTTACCAAAGGAGAATCATGTCAGATAGAGGTACTCGAGGAAGGATTCTTCGATGATTTCATAGATTAGAACTTTGCTTTCCAGTTGATTGTAACATCCCAAAAATATGGGAATAGTGTATTTGCTAAAATCTAAAACCTTTTGTCGATTTCCAACATTTTTAAGAATTCTTAGCATTTATTTGAGATTCTTGATTTAGTTCCTTACTAAAATTTCAAATTCGAATCAGAAAGAAATTCCGAATATCTTTTGCTAAGATCAAAAATTCAATTTCAAAACTACAATCTGGAAATTCAAAATCGAGAATATAAATTGAAACCAAAAGTTAATATTAAAATCCTTCCCATCTAAATTTTCTTATTCAAAAATTCAAAATGAAAAGTTTAGAATTATCTCTTGGAACTTGACAATTTTGAAATTCAAATTTTGGAAGTTGAACCAAGTTTTCAAATTCAAAACCCAATTACAAATTTAAGACTTGATTTCAAAATTTTAGAAAAATTCCTTGGGCCCTCAGCTGTAACACCCTGGAAAAATTTAAATCTGAAATATGTGAAGCTTTTGAATTGTTTTACAATGTGTTACATTTGAATTTGGAGTTATGGGATTTTCTGAAAAATTTGGATGTTGACCCCAAAAGGTTAAAAGGAGCAAGAAGAACACAAACATGTTTAAATAATAGGGAATTTAAAATTTTAAGATAAGAATATGAAAAGATGATCCATAAGAGACAAGGGGAGAATTGAGTTTAAACATAAAGTTTCATTCTTGAAAATTTGGTATGAATATCAAGGCAGTAAACAAATCAAAAATGTCAACATTAGGGATATATACATAATAAGAAATTGGCACCTATGAAATCAGTGCTAAAAATAATAAATACAGAAATCTATGATGTAAAGAAATAAGCCCTAAAAATTTACACGTAAGTGTGACAGCAATAGGTAGATTAATGGGGACAAAACAATACAAGTATATCTACATAAATGAATAAAAAATAAACAAAAAGAAAATGGGCCGGCCAGCCGGCCGAACCAGCCCAGCCAGCCAGCCGGCCCACCCCCGCGCCCCTGTCCTCCCTCCACCCGCACCCACCCTGGCTGTGCGCGTTCGAGCCCCCGCTTCGCCCCGCCGTGTGGGTTTTGGCGATTATTATTTTTTGGAATGATTACTGTGCGCCAGTGGTTCAGTCGAAACAGTAGGAAAGTGAGAGAGGGGTATAGGGGTATATACTAATTCTTTTGGCATAAATAGCTAGCCTGTGCCATAAAATGTTATGTATACACACACACACATCTATGTGTGTACATATGTGTATATGTAATGAATAACCCTTTTTAAATCTTTAGCAAATAAATTTATGAGTGATTGAACATAACTTAATATGGCACATGTAGTAGCAAATACCCTATTTAACCTTGTGTAATAATTCCTACAACTTCCAACTAAGGGTATTTTAGGGACTTTTGATTAAATGATTATGGATATTATCATGTGCTAGAAAATAATAATTAGGTATAGGTATAACATGAGTAATTCTCTTAGCCCTTTGTCAAGTGAGAGGGTTTAGTAATAATATGATTAGAGTAAATGCTCACATGAAATAATGACCCATTAAGTTAAGGGTGTAGGAAGTAATCCCTGTAAGATAGGCTATGAGATATTATCAACAACCTAGGCTATGACACCCCCATGTAATTAGAGAATATATTATACAAGAATGACTATGGTTAAATTTTAATTAATTGAAATGGGATCATTCTAGCACCAAAGCAAATAAAGTAAGCCTCTAAAGTTGTCTAAATCCCATGTTCACTTAATGAAACCACAACCTGAAATGGGAGTTATTTGGATTTGCTGTTACATGTTTATTTGGTTTGCTGATTGCCCTTTCCTTTTTATCCAAATTTTTGCGCACATTAAAAATAGCGTACGACGCTCAGGAGGAGGAAGCAGAGGCAGCAGCTTTAGAAGCTTCAGACAACCCCGAACCCACCCACTGTGACCAGGTGAGTCAATACTTTGATCATGTTGAACCTATATTTTCTGCAAATTACTTTTGTTTAAATTATCAAATTGCATGCTGTTATTTTATATGCAAATACATGTTTAATTTAGAATTCTAGTTAAATGCCTATTATCTAACTTGATTAATCTTCCTCTTAATTTACTTGGGGGGATAATACTTTTTTATATGTAGTTAGTGGCGGTGGTGGTGACGGTGGTAGTGGTTTTTTATTCACCGTACGTCTCACTTCTCCATCTATACCTTCCTATACCTAAAACATATCTAACAAAAAACAGAAATTTTATTCTTATCCCACGCAAGTGAAGCCCAAGATAGGTCGCAATGAAGCTCAACCATGAGCAAGCTGATAACGTTGACTATAACTCGACATGCTTAGGTAATGTATAACGTTGACCATAACTCGACATGCTTAGGTAAAGTATAGACAGTCGACTAGTAATATAATATATTACCCTTATCCAAAGTTGTAATGAAGACTGCTAGAAACTCTTGGTCTAACAATATGAAAATGAGCGTCGTCATGTTTTGATTTGTGGACATTAGAGAGAACAGTTCGAAATCGGGTGACTACCATGTTTGAATTTATTTATGCTTTACACTCTTGTTATTTAGTGATCCACCAAGAACAATATTTTATTTCTAGAGTGCCTTAACCTATTTATTTTTTCCAAGGTTACTTCACTTAAAAACGTCGTCTGCAAAATGATTCGAGGTCGCTATAGATAATATCTCATTTACAATAAGCAGAATGGATGAACACATCATTTACCATACGCACAAAATGAAAGCAAGAAGTTGCATCATGTTACCTTTGTTTCTCCATCAGATTGTCCGCGCCAACTTCGTCAACATTTCTCAGTGGCCTCATTTCAATCAGGTGGATACTCAAACACGCCACATGGAACATAACTGGTCTTGCCCATCGGCACGCACATTTAAACATGTATGTAATGATATAATAAATGGCAAGTTTTGGGTGCGAACTGATGCTTGCTTCGACGGAGAGCATGAACGCATGTAGATTATATGACAAACAAAATTTAGCACGTCAAATAGGATACCAGTAGATAAGATATATCCTTCCATCCAAATAGTAGTCTAATCCCATCCAAATCCATCTTTAAAATGTGCGTTGAATATACCCGATTCCAATGAAATGTCTGCTCAAATCCGCAGCACATTCGATTAGCTTAACACTTGCACTGAATTTATCAGCATTCCATATTTGGGGGAAATTTGCCACAAAGATCTGGCGAGACGGAAAATAACTTCAATGCGGCACAGAGGTTTAGCCGGCCCAAGCTTCCACATGCTAGCCTCGCATTTGATGTTATTTTCTAATTTATAAATTTTGTAGTCTTTCCAACCTGATTTTCCATTCAGAATTTATTGAACTCAATTCAAAACCTCTTAAATCTGAGCCATTCGAATTTCCAGTGGCTCACACAAAAATCAAATTTCAGCTCCGGCGATGCCTGGTCAGGGCTTCGTGCAGGGAAATGGGGGATTCCAGCAGGATGGATATGGGCAGCCACAGGTTCGCCCGCCTTATCCCAGCCGGGCGGTAGGGGGTCGTCATCAACCTGGGAGGCCGCTTGGTCCTGCTCGTGGTTCTGGCCATGGCAGCTATGGGCCGACACAGAGGTATCAGTCGAAGCAACCTGAAGAAGTTCCTCAGCCGCGTCAGTATGATGTTACTCCTGGGTTGGGCGATGACCTTCAGCATGCTGTTCATGTTGAGGGGGGTGCGATCAAGGCTAAGAAACCGAGGCCGCCTCACTGCTTCAGATGCAAGATGAACGGGCATTTATCGGAGGTATGCAAGGTGAAACTTGATTGTTACATTTGCAACAAGAAGAATAATCATTTGCCTATCAGATGCCCGATTCTCAAGCTGCCTAAACCAAGTACTCAAATGTATGGTTATGCTAAAGATGGTTTATGTTTTTATGGTATGCCTGATTTTGACCTGAAGCAAGAAGATCTAGTCTTGTCGCCCACCGCGTTGGTGACAATCTTGGGTGGATCCCTTGCTGCTGCAGTGGTACAGGATGAGTTGGCAAGGCTCTCTCGGTCTGATTGGAATTGGGAGGCTTTACCACATGAGGATGATTCCTTTTTAGTTGTCTTCCCATCCGAAGATGAATTGCAGAGGATGTCTGATGTCGAGTTCAAGTTGAAAAATCACGGGGTGACTTTATTGGTGTCGGCATGGCAGACAAATGGTGATGTGGTGCCTGCTTACCAACTTGATGAGGTATGGGTGCATGTCTCGGGGGTGCCGCATACTTGGAGACATTATTTGGGTTTCTGGGCACTGGGAACGGCTATTGGCAAGACCATTGAAGTGGATATGTTTACATACAGGAAATTGGGCGTGATTCGAATCAAAGTTGGCATGATGGACAGAGCGTTGCTACCTGTGAAGCCCGATACTGTTTTCGGGTTGTTCGGGTATGACATTACTTTCACTTTGGAGAGTGATAAGTTTATTCCCGCTGTCCCTGTTCAAGGAGTGGATGATTCCATGAATCATGATGGAGATGGAGCGGGTGACCATTCAGCAGATGGACAGGGTGGTAACCTTATGTCGAAAAAACAGAAGCAAGCAATTGACCCCGGCTCCTCCTCGAATACAGTGGTTGTTGATGGTGGGCCGACCCCAATGCAGCTCAGTGCGGGTGTGCCCGTGTCTTTTCCTGGCAGCAGTACTCCTGTTCGGTCTGTGAGGGAGGTTAGTGCTTCAACTGAGGAAGCATTTTGTGCTAATTCTTTCGGTTGTTTGGCTGAGCTCCAATCTGATATTGGGGAAGACCGGCCTTCGCCTGCCTCTGTGTTGATTGGAGAGATACCGATGTCTGTACTCGGGGGTTCCAATAACAAGACCGTTTCTGATGTTGCGTTGCTAAAAAGCAATGTGGATAATCAGGAAAAAGGTACTAGCTCATCGCCTAATGCGTTTTCGATTTCAATTGCGGATTGTGATTCATCCTTTCCTACTGAAATCTCTTTTCCTTCTCCTTTTATGTGTTCAGTTGGTGCTCACCTTGCAGTAGTGGAATGTGAGGGGAATGTTGCTGACCGGCAGCAGGAATGTGTCCTGCCACCAATCATCCAGCATGCCGATATGTGTGCGGCTGGTGCAACGTTGATGCCAAGGGTGTATGAACGTGTTGAGCTGGTGAATGAGATAGCTGCACCAGAAATTTCAACGCGAGTAGGCGGAAAATCTGGTAAAAAATCAAGCTCCAATATAACCGATTCTTTGACTGAGAATTTTAATGCTGTGGATGGTATTCGTCGCAGTTTACGTTCTAATTCTAGAGTCAATGGGATCATTGCAGCGGATGAGCATATGATGGCCAAGGCAATGAAGCGAACGGCGCTGCGGAATTTGGACTCACCGAGGGGTAACAAGACGGTGGCCTCTGATAGCTCGTCTACCGCCTCATAGTTACAAATGAATGGTAATCCTATTTCGACCTCTCCGATTTCTTTTGTTGGTTTGCCTTCTGATTTGTGCGCTAAAAACCTACAAAGTATCGGTTTTAAACTAGGCAAGGGTTGTAATGATAGTGTTCATATGTATATTAATGCGCTGAAACATATTGAGATTGATCGAAGAAAATTACAAAAGGTACAGAATGGCAAAAGTAAGAATTGCATAGCTTTTCAGGTGGACAACTGTGATGATGATGTCGCTGAACCTTCGAGCGATTTACTCTCACAATTGATCCAGGAGGTTTCAGAGGTGGACTTTGATGAGGGAGATTTGGATACAAGGATTTGTGATCTTAAGATCTCTCCTCGAAAATTAAAGAGTAGGAAGGATAAAAGGAAAAAAATAAAGGTTATCAAATGAAAGGTTTCTTTTGGAATAGCAGAGGTCTTTCAGACTTGGCTAAATATAAATACATTGCTGACGCAACATTAGATCACAAGCTAGATTTTATAGCTATCTTGGAAACAGGAAATCAAGATATGTCAAAATCGAATTTGGCACGACTCTCCGGAGGTACCGATTTTATTTGGCATTGTCTTCCTCCGAAAGGTCGGTCTGGTGGCATTCTCCTTGGGGTTAATGCTACTGTCCTAGACATATCGGATATAATTGAAGGAGAATTTTTCGTCAAGTTTCATTTGGCTAACAAAATGGACAAGTTTCAATGGATTTTGATGGCAGTGTATGGTCCAGCTCAAGATGACTTCAAATCAAATTTCTTGGCTGAATTAGTTCGTGCTTGCCAACAAAATCTTTTGCCTACTCTGATTGGAGGGGATTTCAATATTATGAGATATAGTAAAGAGAAGAACAACACAAGGTTTAATGATCGGTGGCCGTTCCTATTTAATGCTGTGATTGACAGCTTTGATTTAAGGGAAATTGTGTTGACTGGTCGCCAGTTCACTTGGGCAAATTCCTTACCTAATCCGACTTTTGAAAAGTTAGATCGAGTTCTCATGTCCACAGAATGGGAATTCAAATATCCGCTAGTGTCGATTCGGGCTTTAGATAGAGGGGTATCTGATCATACACCGCTACTCCTGGACACGGGGCAACCTGCGTATTCGGGAGGAGCAAAACTTTTTAGATTTGAGTTGAGTTGGTTCACACATGAGGATTTTCAGGAGCGAGTCCTGGAGGTATGGAATGAGCCGGTGAAAGGAAATAATTCAGTGCGAAGGTGGAATAATAAACTCAGCGCCTTGCGAAGGCATCTGCGTGGCTGGGCATCCAATATTAGTGGAAGCTATAAGCAACAGAAGGCTGATCTGCAGGCTATTATCACAGATCTTGACACAGTGGCTGAGGTAAGGGATTTGAATGAGGCTGAGCGCACCCTTTTAGCTCAGTCTCGGGATGACCTTACCAAATTACTAAGGGAGGAGGAAATAACATATTATCAGCGGGCTAAAGTCAAGGATATTTTATATGGAGATAACAATACTAAGTATTTCCATATGATTGCAAATGGTAAACATAGGAAAAAAAAGGATCTTTTCTCTCGATGATGTCAATGGAAAAATCGAGGAACAGTCAAATCTCAAAGAATACATTACACATTTCTATAAAGACCTGTTTAGTGAACCTGAAGAGAGTTCCTTTAATCTGATTGCTGATCGGATAGAGGATATTAATAAGGTCACTGATTCTGAAAATAATATTTTGACCGCCCCATTTTCTGAGGAAGAGGTTAGAAATGCGGTTTTCTCTATGGAACATAACAAAGCGCTAGGTCCGGATGGCTTTCGTGCTGAATTTTATCAGAAATTTTGGGAAACCATAAAGGGCGACCTGATGCGCATGTTCTATGAGTTCCACACAGGAGAGTTGCCTATCTTTAGTTTGAACTTTGGGGTGATTACTTTATTACCAAAAGTCCATGAGGCTAATGTTATTCAGCAGTACAGGCCCATTTGTTTACTCAATGTGAGTTTTAAGATCTTCACTAAAGTGGTGACAATGAGAATTAATCTAATTGCTGATATAGTCATTAGCCCAACTCAAACGGCGTTTATGCGTGGACGAAATATCCTGGAAGGAGTCGTCATACTGCATGAAACAGTACATGAGTTACATCGCAAGAATTTGAATGGGGTAATTTTGAAGCTTGATTTTGAGAAGGCGTATGATAAAGTTAAATGGCTTTTCCTATTACAAACCTTACGCATGAAGGGATTTTCATCCAAGTGAATAACTTGGATTCAATCCTTCATTCACGGGGGTAGTGTGGCTGTTAATGTTAATGGTGAAATTGGTCATTTCTTCCAGACTAGGAAGGGACTTCGTCAGGGTGATCCTTTATCGCCAATTTTATTTAACATTGTTGCGGACATGTTCGCCATTCTTATTAGAAGGGCTAATGAGGGGGGCCAGTTTGACGGCATTATACCCCATCTAGTAGATGGAAGTTTGTTAATTCTACAATATGCGGACGATACGGTGTTATTTTTGGATCATGATGTTGACAAGGCGAAAAACTTGAAACTCTTGCTATGCGCTTTTGAGCAACTATCTGGACTGAAGATTAACTTTCACAAAAGTGAAATCTTCTGTTTTGGAGATGCTGAATACGCTAGACAGGATTATGTGGACCTTTTTGGGTGCCAATCCGGTGAATTTCCAATTAGGTATCTCGGCATTCCGATCCACTATAGAAAATTGAGAAATGTCGACTGGAGAATGGTAGAGGAACGGTTTGAGAAAAAACTTAGCAGTTGGAAGAGCAAACATCTATCAATTGGGGGTCGATTGACGTTGATAAATTCCGTCTTGAGCAGCCTCACAATGTATATGATGTCTTTTTTTGCGATTCCAAAAGGGGTTCTAAAGAAATTAAATTATTTCAGATCCAGATTTTACTGGCAAGGTGATGAACATAAGAGAAAATATCGACTTGTGAAGTGGAATATTCTATGCCAGCCAAAAGAACAGGGTGGTTTAGGAATAGCTGACTTAAATCTCAAGAACTTAGCGTTGTTGAGTAAATGGCTTTTCAAGCTTTTAACGACGGATGGTACTTGGCAACAACTGTTGAGAAATAAATACCTGGGATCTAAACCCTTAGTGCAAGTCGAACGTAAACAAAGCGATTCACATTTTTGGGCTAGTCTGTTGAAGGTAAAAAAGGATTTTCCTCCGGTATGGATCTTTTATTATTAAAGATGGCTCACAAGTCAGATTTTGGGAAGACAAATGGTTTGGCGATGATAGTTTGATGAACCAATATCCTGGTTTATACAACATTGTTAGACCAAAATTTGTCACAATTTCAGAAGCTTTGGGCTCTTCTCCACCTAATTTTTCTTGGAGACGTGATTTAATTGGACCCAAGTTGGTGGAATGGACTAAATTATTAGCACGACTATCCAATATTCAGCTGACACAAGGACAGGATGAATTTCGCTGGTCTTTACACCCAAATGGGCAGTTCTCGGTGAATTCCCTTTATAGAGCGATGAATCAAACACCTGTCCCTAATTTGAATAAACGCCTTTGGAAACTGAAAGCGCCGCTTAAGTTGAAGATCTTTTGGTGGTACCTTAGGAGGGGCGTGGTTTTAACGAAAGATAATCTAATCAAGCGTAATTGGCAAGGGAGCAAGACATGTTGTTTTTGTCATAATGATGAGACAATTCATCACTTGTTTTTTGATTGCCGATTTGCGCGAGCTGTTTGGGGTTTCTCTCAAGTGGCTCTGAAGATAACAAAACCACAGAGTGTAGCACATATGTTTGGCAGCTGGTTAAATGGTATAACTACTCATTTGAAATCATTAGTACTGCTTGGGGCAGCAGCAACATGTTGGTCTATATGGTTGTACAGGAATGATATTGTTTTTGAAAAGAACAACTCTTATTCTCCTTTGCAGGTTATTTATGCAGTCTCTCACCGACTCCGTTCGTGGGCTATCCTGCAAAGACCAGAATTGCAGCATACGGTTGTGGTGGCATCGCAACAGTTGGAGCGGTTGGCGAAGGATATCTTTACCCGGGCATATGGGTGGCGATCTAGTCTTAGGATTGAATGTCACTAGATTCTGCTCAGATTTGTTTTTACTCATAAGCTGTGTGCCTATTCTTAGGCAGAGGCTGGAAGTTTTTGTTCCAAGGATGTGTATCAACTCGATGTACAGAACTTGGGATTTAATAAAGTCTTCCTTTTCAAAAAAAAAATTAAGAAGTGCTCAAATTGGATATGTGGCTATCCAACTGTGATGTATTATAGAAAATAGAATAATCGAATTTGCATTGGATGTTCATCCAAGTTCGTTTTCTTTTTGAAGACATCCAATCCGCACATGAATATATCTCAATTCGTATTCATGTCTCTTTTAAAAGTGGATGCAAATAATTATCGAATCAATTTTCACCCATGATAGAGAGTAGACAAAAAATTCTTTGCTGATGTCGCACAAAAGAGCAAGGATTAGATTCCCATACATTTGCTTGTCTTATGAGTTTGGCATAGATCTTCTCTAAAGTGGTCCTAGATCAAGCTAGCTCTCTAAATTCCTTGCCCTTGCTGTAACATTCGGAATCTGTTCTGGCTCCGACTTGCTGCAAAACGTTCTTCTGATTCTTCTTTCTAACTTCTAAGCATTATTTGTTTCGTTGGCTAACTATGGATGTTTAACCATGAGTAATGTATTATACCTTTGTTCTAGATATATAAGCAACAACAAGTGAAAATATGTTTGTGTTTTCAGTTTTAGTATTCTGGCAGTTTAATTTACTATTGTCGTAGGAGCGGCCCACCAGCCCCACCGACCTGGTGAAGCCTCTAGTCATGGGTATCCCCCGACTAGGCGAAGAGTACCATAACCCCCTCACACAGAGTGAATGAGATCTAATAAGGTCGGCGTAGGATGACCTCGGCTACCGAGCCTACACCATCGACTAGGCGAAGGGTACCATAACCCCCCTTACACATAGCGAATTTGGACCCACTACAATGAGCAGGGTAGATCTTTCTTTTTTCTCCCCTTTGATTAAAGTGGCAATTTCTAGCCCCTCACTTTCAACATGGAAGTTTCTTTTAACATCATTTTCTCTTTTTGCCTCCCATCACTCCTCACAAATAATAAGCACCGACATGTGAGCCTTCTCACCTTGAGCAATCCCATGTGGTCAAATTCAGCAAGCTAACTAGTATCCGCATAAATATAGTCGACCTCAACAAACAAGGCAGTGTTTGATCTAGCTTTTTGAACCAGCTTCAGCTTTGGCTTAGAGAAGCCAGATGCTGGATCGAATGTAGACGCTTTGGTAGGTGATTGTATAGGCCACTTGTGTACGTGCTTGGCCCCTCATTCCCCAATCCACTGAGCACACCCATCCTGCATCCTTTCCCATCGCCACCCACTCCATGTGGTGCCTTGGTTGCCCCTCATCGATGCCTCCAGCGATGAATATACTCCCGGCCGGTCCCCCATCACCGATTCCCCTCCCAGTCGTGCCACTTCCATCCCCCTTTCCCATCTACTACTCCTTCCTATCCCCCATCCATGCCCCACCTCCTACCCCTAGATCTACTATGGACCGGTTTCCCTCACCACATCCATCGCAGTTGTGCCATTCCCATCCCTTGTCACCTCTCTACCACCATCTACTGCTCCTTCCTATCCCCCATCCATGCCCTATCTCCACCCCCAGATCTACTAGGGCCTGCCCCCCTATCACATCCCCCCAAGTTGTGCTGCTCCCATCCCCCACCGTCAACTGCTCCTTCCCGTCCCCCATCCATGCCCCTCCTCCCCCCTAGATCGACCAAGGCCTGCGTCCTTCATCGTGCTAGCATCCGCTTCCTGGTCGGTGTTAGCGTCTGGGCCACCCTTCTCACTAGATGCCCCTTCCTTCTCCACCTCCTCTTTGGATGCCTCGTCTATGCTGGCATCGGAGTCAGCCTCCTACGTGCCCTCATCATTGGAACTAGCAAGCCAAAGTGACATGCCCCGTCCAGCTCTTCCAACCTCACCGAGCCGCCTAGCTGAGGCTTAGCACCTAAGGGTGCCATCACTCCCGCTAGATTCTAAAGCAAGGTGCTCATACCCTCCATGCCCATTACCAACGTAGTCCCTACCCCATCGTATGTAACAGCTAGCTACACTTGTGTTTACCCTTCAATTTCCATTATTTCACACAACATTGCCCAATTATGCTTTTGTGTGTTCCTATTTGCGGTCTCACGGCCGTCGGTCTTTCCTTTTTGCTTCTACTGCATTCAAATAAATGGACAAGGGATGCTCGCACGCTACCATTTGGGATAGGTCACCCAAATCGCCATGCTTGAAATATCTCAGGAGGAAGTGGAGGCCAACAACCATCCCATGGGATGTCTGAATAGGCATGGCTACACAAACCTTACGAGGAAATTCAAAGAGAGCACCGGTAGGGAGTACATGAAAAAGTAATTAAAGAACCGCTGGGATACGCTAAAATGCCAATACATGCAGTGAAAAACCCTAAAACTGAATGTGTCCGAGTTGGGAATAAACCCGCATGCTGGGTCAATCACTGCCGATGATGATTGGTAGGAGCAATAAAACCATGTAATAGCCCTTTAGAATTTTAATCTCGTCTTTGTTTCATCGTTCTCCTTTGGTTGCTATAATGGAAGTGTTTTCTACATTATAGGCAATGAGGGGTTGCATCAAGTTCAAAAATTCACTAATGCTCCATGAGGACTTGATGGAGGTGATATTCCACGATGCTCTTTGCATGAACAAGCATGTGGCGGTTTTGGGCAAGTAGGCTAAATGCAGAGTCAAGCTCTGACGATAATGTAGCACAACACATCCCTTCGGTTCCACAAGCTCCTCACAAAAAGTGGGTGGCGAAGCAAGCTGTCACAACCTTTGGTCTAGACTCCGAGAAGTCCCATGGTAGCACGACCGATGGCTGCATGGAGTGCATATGTGACTTGTACGAGATATAGATGATCGGTCATGCCATCACTGTCATGGCCAACCAGGATAGGGCTCGCACTGAGATAACCTAGTTGCTTGATTTGGTCATTGCCGATGGCTACCCCGTGGGCACGTATGAGCACTTCTACCCTTGTGTGTTGCTTATAGAGTGGAAGTATGGGGATGTTTTCTTGATGCTATGCACACTTAAGGGTCCTGTCGGTTGGCTATGCAGGATGTGGCTGCTCTACCAGGCTCACGATGGTGTGGGACTCCTATGTGGAGATATTTGTTCTAAGCAAGTAATTGTGTCAACTATCTACGCATTGGTTGTTCATGCATGTTGAGTCCACGTAAAAGACAATGTATGCTTATTGAGTTCATACTGGTTTTTAAAATGTTTGCAGTGTGTTTATGTCAAATTGATGTGCAGTCATTTGTGGTTGGAGATGCATTTTGTTGCCATGTAGTCATTTGTTGTTGGACAAACATTCTGTTGCCGTGTAACATTCTGTTGCCGTGCAGTCATTTGTTGTTGGACATGCATTCTTTTGTACATTTTATCTCTAATTTGATGTGCATTTGTTTATTGTATTTTTTAATTTGTTCTAGTCATATGGGTATTGTTAGTGCAGCTTACTAATACCTCAAGTTTATTCATAATTGTCTAGTTGATGGATGTCGTGTTGTTTGTGAGAATGGACTTGTTGGGTCATGAGGGAAAAAGTAGTAACAATGACAACATCCCAACCCTATTTCTTGAAATGTCTTCGATTCAGTGTTTTTCTGTATGGCCCCATCATCGTCTAGACGGCCTCATAGGGAGCCTATGCAGACCGGGCTTGAATGGGTGGATGAACAGCTTACATCGCCTCAGTTACGTCATGACATGTTCAGAATGGGGAGGAGTTGTTTCCAAATGCTGCATGACATGCTTGTCAATGATTACAGGTTGAATTTGTCGCCCGGCATGATCCTAAGGGAAGCATTGGGGATGTTCTTATGGATTGTAGGGGTGCCACGATCTATCAGCCAGGTGCACAACATGTTTGTACACTTAGGATGAATAGTCAGCCTGAAGTTCCATCATTTGTTGGACTACTCATACGCCATGTTGGTGGACAACATGAGGCCAACAGATCCAACTTTTAGTACTATGCATAGTAGATTAAGGGATCATAGGTTTCACCCACACTTCTCCGGAGCCATAGGTGCCATCGACAGGACACACATTCCGATCATAGTGCCTACAAACATGTGAGTAATGCACACCAACCGACATGGTTATACAAGCCAAAATGTAATGGCCGTATGCGACTTCATCACGAGGTTTACCTTTGTAATTACCAGATGGCCTGGGTTAGCGCACGACATGTGCATCCTCCTGGACACTTGTTGGTTACGACCATGTGTTTCCGCATCCTCCCGTAGGTACAAATCCAACTATGGAAGTGATTATGGAAATATATGGCTTTTGTGTAAGTCCATCTGACACACGCTTTTGTTATTCACAACGTAGAGAAGTACTGCTTGATCGACTCAGGGTATCTATTGTGGCTACGGGCCAAACAGTGAACAAGGGGCTACAGAGAGGCCACTAGGGGCTACCCATAGCCTAGCACACACTAGAAGTGGGGGGGGGGGGGGGTGAGTAATGAGCTAGCTGTCCTCTAGTTGTTCCTCCCATCAAGGCTCTATATACATGACTTTAGGGCCGGATTACAAGAATACACTACTATGGCTCATAAAGCTAAGGGTACAAATGTCCTTTTACATGCTTAATGAGGCTCTTGGCCTAGTAGCCCGAATGGGCAAAGGTGGGGCCATTCCCCCAATAGTATCCAAATAGAAAAGGGTTTCTAGCGCTATTCAAGAATAGTTGGTACCATATAGCCGAGGTTGCGAATGGTGGTCAGCCACACGGGTGCAAGGAGATATTCAACTATCTGCATTTCCCACTACGCAACGTCATTGACCGTGCATTCAAAGTGTGGAAGATGACATGGTGCAGCGTGCAATACATCTCCAGATTCGACACAGAGACCCAAAAGAAGATAATTTCCGCCACTATAGTGTTGCGCAACTTCATAATAGATACTACGTTGGTTGACCAGGATTTCAACAATCCCCACTTGGGCCTTGATTATGCTGGCTCCAGACTAGATGTGACTTTGGATACAGGTGTAGTTCTGTTCGGGGATATAGATATAGATCAGGTATGTGATGCGATAGTGGACGCTCTAGTCGCGTGACATAAGTTCGCATAGACCTCACACCTACTTTGTATGATGAACACTTCTAGGTGCTTCTATCTTACGTAGAATCACACTATGCTTGTATGTTTGTACTTTTGCGTTTGTGCATGTAACAAAGGCATGTATGCCTATATGTTTGTATTTGTAGATGTATACTTATAATGAACTCGTCTATGCTTGAAAGTTTGTATTCGCACACATACGCTTGTAATGAGTGCGCGTAATAACCAAAGATCATTTGTACGTATGTTCGTCCATTGTACCTGAACTGCTCATGCTTTCCAACTATTTCTTTGTTGTGCATGTTTGTTTTCGTGCTTCCGATTGTTCCCTGACTGGTTCAGCGTGCTCCAGGACACACATTGGTCCACGGTCGACATTGCGTGTGTCTACTGGGCCTTTAGCTTCCGATGCTTCCATGGGCACTGCAATTGACGGCGAGGACGCAACGGAGCTCAATCAGGCTTGGCAACGGTGCCGAGGACGAGCACCACGGTGCAAGCATGACACGGGCTGGGGTGAAGTTCTGCCTGGTGCCGCGGCCGAGAGCACGCCAACGGCATCTGCTGTGTTGGGGGATAAAATCCTTTTATACGTAGCCAGTGGTGGTGGTGACGGCAGTGTTGGTAGTTGGTTTTTCGTTCACCTGTCTCTCCTCTCTGCCTACCTTCCTACTCCAAAAAATATCTAATAAAAATAGAAAAAGAACTACATCCCAACAAATAAATTAACTTAAATACAAATTGTATTCTTATCCCACTCTAGTGAAGCACGACATAGGTCGCCATGAAGCTCAACCAATCATGGAACCTAGGGCGTAGTGTAAGGGGTGAGCACGGTGGCGGAGGTGTGTCGCTGGCCGAGATGTAGCTCGTCCGAGTGCCATGGCGGAACCGACAGCGTGGAGCAAGCCGAGCATGTCGATGATAACTCGACATGCTAGGGCAATAGATTAAATTTTATCTATAGCAAAGCACCGACGGTCAACTAATAATATAATATATTACACCTCAAAGTTGTAATGAAAACTGCCAGAAACTCTGGGTCTAACCATATGAAAATGAGCAGTTGTCATGTTTTGATTTCTGGGCAATAGATAGAACATTTTGAAATCCGGTGACTACCATACTTCAATTTATATATGTTTTACACTCTTGTTATTTAGTGATCCACCACGAACAATATTTTATTTATAGAGTGCCTAACCTATTTATTTTATCCAAGGTTACTTTACTGAAAAATGTTGTCTGCAGAAGGATTCGTGGTCGCTATATATAATATCTCATTTACAATAAGCATAATGGATGCACACATCATTTACAATAAGCTTGAGTATTTTCACAAACAAAATGAAAGGAAGAAGTTGCATCATGTTACCTTAGTTTCTCCATCAGATTGTCCGCGCCAACTTCGTCAACATTTCTCACTGGCCTCATTTCATTCAGGTGGATACACAAGCACACCACATGGAACATACCTAGTCTTGCACCACGACAAGCATATTTAAAAATGGTTGTAATGATGGAGTAAATGCCAAGTTTTGGGTGCCAATAGATGCTTGCTTCGACGGAGAGCAATTGTGCATGTCAAATAGGATACCAGTAGGTAAGATCTATCCTTCCATCCAGACAGTACTCTAATCCCATCCAAATCCATCTTTAAAATGTGAGTTGAATATACCCGATTCCAATGAAATGTCTGCTCAAATTCGCAGCACATACGATTAGCTTAACACTTGCACTGAATTTATCAACATTCCATATTTGGGGGAAATTTGCCACAAAGATCGGGCGAGACGGAAAATAACTTCAATGCGGCACAGACGTTTAGCCGGCCCAAGCCTCCACATGCTAGCCTCGCATTTGATGTTATTTTCTAATCTATACATTTTGTAGTCTTTCCGTCCTGATTTTCCATTCAGAATTTATTGAACTCAATTCAAGACCTCTTAAATCTGAGCCATTCGAACCTCCAGTGGCTCACACAAAATTCAAATTTTAGCAGCCAAATTAATGAAGTGGCTCAAATTGGATACCTCCTCATTATCATCTACTTGCTGTATACGTGGCTATCCAACTATGATTTATTATAGAAAATAGAATATTCGAATCTGTATCGCATGTTCATCCAGGCCCTTTTTCTTTTGTAAAACATGCAATCCACACCTGAATATATCTTAATTCATATTCATGTCTCTTTCGAACGTGGATGCAAATAATTATCCAATCATTTTTCACCCATGATGGAGAGTCGACATAAAATTCTTTGCTGATGTCGCACAAAAGAGCAAGGATTAGATCCCCATACCTTTGCTTGTCTTACGAGTTTAGCATAGATCTTCTCTAACGTGGTCCTAGGTCTAAGCTAGCTGTCTAAATTCTTTGCCCTTGCTATAACCACCACCATTGGGAATCAGTTCTTGCTCCGTCCTGCTGCAAAACATACTTCTGATTCTTCTTACTAAGCATTCTTTCTTTCGTTGGGTAACTATGGATGTGTAACCATGAGTTATGTATTGAACCTTTGTTCTAAATATGTAAGCAGCAACAAGTTAAAATATGTTTGTGTTTTCAGTTTTAAAATTCTTGTCGTAGGGGCGGCCCACTGGCCCCACCGACCAGGTGAAGCCTCTAGTCATGGGTACCCCTCGACTAGGTGAAGTGTAATGTAAACCCCTCTCCCAAATTGTAGGTATATATGTATCTATGTATGTATGTACATATATATACATATATAATATATAATACATATATGTATGTACTATTTATTTCATTGTAAATTTTAATTTATAGTATTTTATTGTCATTATCAATGTTCATACTAATATTTCGTCTATCCAATTTTTTGGAAGGTATGTCTTACCTAAGCTTCTTGAACAGTTCTATGATGAGAATCACCGGTGCAACTCATGGATGATGGCTAACACGGATGGCCCTCTTCCTTTAAGCTGTGGGGAGGGAGAGATCATTGGGGGCTAGACGATCGATGCGTCCCAATCCTATGGATGATGGGCTTGTTGCCCTTTGCGAGGTTGGTCTCCATCGGATGCCAGTTCACCATCAACGGTAGCCTGTTCACGGCACTGGTGAACAAGTGGAGGTCCGAGACGCACACATTTCACTTTTGGTAGGGTGAGATGACGGTCACTATGTAGGACATCTCATTATTGACCAGTCTCCATCTCTGGGGTGACGCATTTATTTCAGCCCCTACATCGACGGACTAGAAGGAGAGGCTCGCGTATTGGTTTGGCCTAGCTATCCCAGAAGGTGCTCATGGTGTCCCCTGTACTTGGTTGAAGCATTTTAGTGTGTGCCTATAGGATGCCCCGGTCAAGGTCATCAGGACGCACCATGTTACATACCTTATTCCGCTCTTTGGTTTGAGCATGTTTCCAACCACAAACGGTGATATTTGCAACCCCGAGTTCATCTGCCTCACCGAGTCTTTGGCTGACGCGGAGGTTGGGGCGATGCCTTAGTACAGCTGGGGATCAGCCATCCTATGTGCCACATATCGGGGATTGTGTGACACTTGCTAGTGCGGCACCACTGGTTCCCCCCAACCTGGTCATCTGCTGCATGCTCCTGCAGTTGTGGAGTTGGGAGCACTTCACTGTCAAGAGTCCGGCCATCCTGAGGCTAGTGCACTCGTTTGATGAGTTTGCCGACCCGATAGATGGGCCCACTATGGGTTTCTGGTGAACTAGTACCCATCTGCTCTGGGCTAAGACAGATTGTCGAGGTGCTACTTTATTTTGGCACAATGAGTTCAAGTCATTGCATGATAGTGACATCATCTGGGCTCTATGGACTCTAGAGTTTGTGGTGAGTGTAGCGTCGTATGGGCTGTCCATGCAATGCTTGTAGGACGCCAAGTTATGGGCGATGTAACAGCCTAGATGTTTATTTTAAAATTTTTTGGAGGAAATAATTTATTAAACTAATTTGGTTTAAATTAGAACATGTGTTTTGGTGCCTAAATTTTAATTTTGGATTTGCTCTGAATTTCTGCTTTTGAAAATGCTGGATTTGAAAAGTATTTTAAGTAAAACCTAAAATATTATTAAATAAAATGATATTATGGTTTTCTATAAAAATCCTATGTCAAATTAATAATTTGGATTTATTTGGCTCTTATTTGGTTTTTCTGAGTTTTTCTGAGTTCAAAAATCTATTTTGAACTTAAAAGGGTATTTAAATATAAAAATAATACCAACATTAGTTGGAAATATTTTATTAAGTCCAAGATATCTTCAGGAACTTCTGTGAATTTTTCTGGACTTTTTGGAAATTATTTCATATTTTTTCTGAGCTTTATTAATTTCCTAGGCTTTTCTGAAAATCTAAAATCAAAATAAAAAATCCAAAATCCCCAACCCTCCCCGCGGGCGACACGTGGATGGTCCAGGTCCGCCCACGTCACCGCCATGCATCCCGCCTACCCCTCCTCCCGGGGCGACACGTGGCTGGCTCGATCTCGGCCACGTCGCCCCCCGACCCATCTACCATCCACCCCTCCCTTTCCCCTCGGCCATCCGATCCACATCCGACCGCTCCCGCTCCCTCCTCTCTCTTTCTCTCTCCCCGACCCCACCTGTCGGTGCCCCTCTCCCCTCTTCCTCTGCAGACTGGGTCCCACCCGTCAGTGTGCCTCCCTCCCCCTTTTCCCGCTGACTGCCCGGGCCCGCTTGTTAGCTGCGTCTTCTTCCCCCGATCGTCTTCTTCCTCCGCGTGCCCACCTCCACCGTAACCGCCTCCGCCCTATCCGCCGATCATCTCACGCCCGCACGCTTGCTTCCTGCGCACGCGCCACCCTCCCCATTTCCGCCATCTCCGCACACCCACCTTCTTCCCCATTTCTGCGTGCGGCCACCCGCAACCGCCGCCACCTGCCCGACTACTCCGGCGATGAATCACCACCGGCCTACCCCTCCCCGAGCCTATTTAAACCCCTCCTCGGCTTCCCCAGTCCTCACCGCATCTCGCTCCACCCCCCTTCCCTACCCCCGAGCCCCCATCGCCCTCGCGCCGTGCGCCCTAGCCTCCGAGCGCCGCCCCTCCTCCGGTGAGGAATTCCCAGCGCGCCGCCGCAGCCCGAGGCCCGCCGACGCTGCAGTCAACAACGCCGAGTCCGCACCGACATCCCCCACCTCTTCTCCGGGCCCGAACGCCGCTGGAACACCACCGCACCGGGGACCCGATCAACGCCGCCGCCTCTCCTCGCCGCTGGCCCTCATCGTCGACACCCAAGCCCCACACGAGGTAATGACGAGACCGCCATGCGTTCCTCTCCCCGTTCCAACCCTCGCGCCGGCTGCCAGTCGCCGGAGCACCAGCGAACTCCCAAACCCCGAGTGCCTCCCTCGCCGGCCGGCCACGTTCACCGCTATGCCCACGTGGCAGCTGCGTGTCAGCCCAGTGGCAGCCACCTCGGTGTCACCTCACCCCGTTAGCACCACCTCAGCACCTGAGCCAACGTGGCAGACACATGGACTACCACGTCAGCAGCAGAGGCCTCCTGACCCACCTGGCTACCACGTCAGCAAAGTGACCCAGTCAGCCTGCCATGTCAGCACCACCTCACCTCTCTTGCCACCTCAGCACCTCCTCGAGTCCATGGACCCGATCCACATGGACCAAGGCCCACCTGTCAGTCGCTTGTTCGAGTAATCCCTCAGGGCTGACGTCATGCTGATGCTATAATTCGGATTTTCCAATAGAAAATTAATTCGGCTGAAAATAAAATCCCTGCTGATGTCATAATTCCGGATTTCCTTTAGAAAAATAATTCCAAAAATCTAGTTTATTCATTTTCTCTGATTTTAAACTTCCGAGAGCCCATTCTTCTTCATCCTAACTCCGATTGAGCCCATTCAAAATTTTAAATTCATCAAAAATTCCCCTCTATTCATTTCTGCTCTCAATTCAAATTTTTGAAGTTGTTTGAATTTATTTTAAATTTATTAGAATTTAGTGGGTTATTTTCACGTGTAGACTGCGACGATTCAGAAGAACTCTTTGACGAAGATTTGCACCCATATGAAGAGCAAGGCAAGTCACACTCCTTGATCATGTTAATCCCAAAATTCAAAATAAAATTTATGTTGATTTAATGTAATATCCCGGAAGAGATTCGACAAATAATCGAATAATCGGAGAAAAAGGACCTTAAAGGGAAAAGTAAAATATCAGTTTTAGGGGGGAATTTCTGAATTTCTATTGCAACCTGGGCCTGGGCTTTGGCCCAGGTGGATTTCGGCCTAAGGGGGGGAGGCGCCACCTCCCCTCTAACCCTAGCCGCCCCCTCTCCCCTTGTGCGCCCCTCCCTCCCTTGTGCCGCCCCCTCTGTGGTGCGCCCCCTCCCCTCTGCCTCGCGCCGTCCAGCAGCGACTCCTCCTCCCCTCTCCTCCATTGCCGGTGATCAAGACCTCCAATTGTTGCCGAATGATCGGGGGAAAGGATTAAGGCGCAGCTAGGCGATTGGTTCGGAGGAAGGGAAGAAGAAGAAGGGGAAAGAGGAAAAGAAGGAGAGGAGGAATTCATGGAGTGTACGTGGTATTTCTACAGAGATTCGCCAAGGGTAATCCCGGTTCTTCCCCTAATAGATGTATATTCTATTGCGTAATCAATGTCGGTATTCTGGACTGCTAGAACAGATCGGGTTAGTCGGCTGTTTTGGGGAAGATTCGTGGGGATTTAGGTCTGGACTTTGCCGAGAGAGTTGTATAGGATGTCATTATCTTTCCATGAAGTGCTAGAACGCGTCATTTGGATCTCTGTAGCAGAAGTTATGATTTTATTAGCGGAACTGTTCTGCAGATCGGTGGGTTTTCCGTCAGGTTTTGGGAGATCGAGTTTTGCGATTATAAATTGGGAGAATTAGAGAACCTCAGTATAATGAAAGTTGTAGGTAATTGTCTTAGATTTCCAGGAAGTCCAAGAAATCATGATTCTAACACTCGTACAGAAAGTTATGGTATTTTTAGTGCTCGGTCCAGAGAGCCTGACGAGAATTTGACGTTTTAAGAAAACCAGTTGGTGCGGGTAGATTATGGCCGAATCAGAAAGGATCACCAACTAGGTTTAGTTAGAAAATTTAATTATCTTTCCAGAAAGTCTGAGAACGCCCCATTCGGCCTTCTGTACCAATAGATATGAATTTTTGAAGTTGGCTGTCCGTGGAGGGGGACAGGATGCCGGAAGGATTTGGGGTTTTGAATCAAGCTAGCATGTTGGGTTAGTTTGGGGGAGTTTTTATTTAATCTAAAGACTTGTCACTGTTGTCTTAGCAATCATTATAATTATTATTTAGAAGGAGGAAGGATTCCAGGGGCCGCGCCTTCTGATCATTCTCCGTTTTCTCGTGGTTAAGGCAAGTACAATAGTGGTCTAACCTTCATAGTATGGATTATGGATGATTGATGGTTTGTGGATGTTTTGATCTATCTTATGAGAATATTTGATTTTGATCATGTTAATGCTGTGATTGAATTTGGTTATCGCTGATTGCAAATGCATGAGAGAATTTCTGGTGCATAGTTATCGTGAATGCAATTTATTCATTGAGATATTCACGTTTGTGCATCATGTTGATTATTGATGTTTTGGTCACGAGACGACCATACGTTGAGGTCCCCGCCATGTTGTTGTCGTGACGGGCTAAAGGTCCCCATACATGTGGAGTATGGGCAATTGGTCCCTGTACCAGAGGGTATAGGCATGGGTGTGCATTGACGGATGCACACTCCGCATTACCGGTAAAATACGAAAGAGAAGAGATAAAGAGTTTCCTTTGAACATACTGCATAGCATGGTTTATTTATTTGATTGATGGATGTTCATGGGAAGTGATGTTTCTCTTTTACTCTCGTTGCCACTATTTATATTTTTGCTGAGTCGTTGGACTCACACTTGTTTGTTGTTGTTGTGTTTGTTGTTTGTTTTTAGGTACCTACATGAGACCGGCATGCATGGGGATAAAGATGGATTAGCTTTGTTGCACTTGCACGGTCCATTCACCTTGGAAGAAATAAAGAACCATGATCATTATTTGTTGATTAGCTTAAGTGGTAATTGATTAAAGAACGCCATGTTTAGAATGTAATAAAGGTTTAGAACTATTACATTGCTTACGTTCTTATTTAAGTATTGTGGTTGAGATTGTGATGGCAAACATAATTCAGTTTGTTTAGAATTGGATATTTAATGTTTACTATTATTCAGATCATTTGTTTATGCTTGTTGGAACCTTTGATTTACTCAATAAACAAAGGAAGTTTTGCCGAAATTTTGTAAGATGAATATTAGTTTCCTTATTATGTTATTAGTTTGGTAGCATTCCAGGTCATTGATTGGCTGGGGTGTTACAGTTGGTATCAGAGTGGGCTGTAGGTCCGTGGTTAATGAAATCTTAAACCTGACACACTAAGCACAGTAGGTGGGAATGGGAATTGCATTGCATCTAAATTGCTGTTGATTATCATTGATGATTGTGTACTTAATGCGTGACTCTGCTATTGTTGTGTTATAGTGATGGCAAGGGGTAGAGGCCGTGGTCGTGGTCGTGGTCGGCAGGGTGCCGGTCGAGGCCAGGCTGTGTCCCCGCCCGAAGTTCAGAACTCTGCAGCTGGGGAGGCCAGTCCTGTGGGGTCAGAGGAAGAGGTTGCTTCAGCGGTTCAGGGGAACCAGACTCCACCAGCTGCACCTATTGCCGCACCTGTGGTGGTACCTGCGACAGTACCGGCTATGGGCGCTATGGGACTGCACCAATGGAATGCTCTGAGGTTGGACACCTTCGATGGTCTGGGTACGCCGGTGGATGCTGCTAACTGGCTGCGGCACATCGAGAGGCATTTGAGAGTGATGGGTTTGACTTCGGAGCAGAGGGTTCAGTTTGTGGCTTTTCAGCTGAAGGGGCAAGCAGATATCTGGTGGGAAGGAGTCCTGTCAGCCAGAACTGCTGCCCAAGGACTAGTGACTTGGGAACAATTTGTGGAGCGGTTCAGGAGGAGGTTTTACCCTGCATCATTTGTGGAAAGGATGGAGATATCATTGAACAGTTATAAGCAGGGTAAGATGTCTGTGTCAGAGTATGAAGCGGGTTTCAATAATTTAATCCGCTTTGTACCATTTGTGGCTAATAATGATGTGGAGAAAGCCAAGAGATTTCGCAGATGGCTCAGGCAGGAGTTTCGCCAAGTGTTGGGAGCTTTGGAGCTTCGTGACTTTGGCTCTTTGGTGGAGCAGGCTAGGAGCATGGAGCTAGAGATGCAGCTTGGGGAGGGATTGCAGGGTACAGGAGATACTGTGGGTTCTGCGGCTTCTGAGGGCTTGGAGGGCAGTCAGAAGAAGAGTTTTGGAGGAGGTAGTGGGTCATCGCTAAAGCCAGTCCCAAAGAAGTTCAAGGGCCCACAAAATTCATTCAAGTACAAGTTCACCAAGCACCAGGCATCATCTACTTTTCGATCTTCATCAAATGCTCCTATGATGCGTCTGGCCCCAGGACAGGGAATGAAATGCTTCAAATGTGGGGATGGCCATCGTGCTTCAGAGTGTTCTTGGGCTGGAGCTTGTCGCCATTGTGGTCGGGAGGGCCATAAGGCAATGGTTTGTAAGTAGAACCCTGCCAGCATCATCAAATGGGAACCAGTTCAAGCATCATCTTCAGCGCCAGCGGCTTCATCTCGAGGGTCGGTGCAGATGCTTGCAGCCGCTCCTACTCAGCCTTGGGTGCCGCCTCAGTCTTACTACCCTACTCCTGGAGGGATGCCACCAGGGTACTTTTGGCCGCCTTCCCCCGCGACATTGTTTCCGGCTGTGGCGCCTTCAGCACCCCCTGCAGCGGCGGCACCGCCACACCTAGGTGTTGGGGCACCAGCCGCCCCAGCCTCAGTCTCCTATGCCATGCCGACTGCTGAGTCGGTGGGTCGTCCCGATGTGGTGACAGGTACGCTTTTGGTGGACTCAGTGGAGGCTTTTGTTTTGTTTGACTCTGGGGCTACCTTTTCCTTTGCATCTTTAGAGTTTGCTAGTCGGGCAAATTTGAGTATGCAGCAAATAGCTCAGTCTGTCCGGGTTGTGTGCTTACTATAGATGGGGATGTTTTTGTTGCTAATCTGATGGTTATGAGGATGGAGCCGTTTGATGTTATTTTGGGAATGGATTGGTTGCATAGTTACCGTGCTGTCATATCATGTTTTTGGAAGACAGTAACTCTGCAAGCGCCGTCGGGTCAGGAGATAGTTTTCCAGGGCAGTGCTCCCTCTTTTTCACCTAGTGTGCTGGCTAGTCTGTATCCTGGCAGTAGAGCAGTAAAGAGTGGATTTCTTTTATCTCTAGTGGAAAAGCCAAATTCCTCTTCGACTGCAGAAAGTATTCCGGTGGTCCGAGAATTCTTGGATGTATTTCCAGCAGAGTTGCCAGGGATGCCACCTCCGCGTCCAGTGGAGTTCAGGATTGATTTAGTGCCAGGGGCACGACCAGTTTCTATGACCCCGTACCGGTTGGCTCGACCTTTTTAGGAAGAACTAAAGAAGCAGTTAGATGATTTGAGAGCGAAGGACCTTATTCGACTGAGCGTGTCGCCGTGGGGGGCACCGGTGCTATTTACCAAGAAGAAAGACGGAAGTTGGCGCATGTGCATTGATTATCGTGCTCTCAACCAGTTGACCATCAAGAATAAGTACCCTTTACCCCGCATTGAAGATTTATTTGATCAGTTGAGAGGAGCTAAGGTATTCTCCAAGATAGATCTCCAGTCGGGATACAACCAGATCCCTGTCCGAGAGGAGGATATTGAGAAAACGGCATTCTCCACGAGGTATGGGCACTTTGAATTTAAAGTTATGTCTTTTGGACTAACGAATGCCCCTGCTGCTTTCATGGAGACAATGAACAGGATGTTGCATGAGTATCTGGATGACTTTGTAGTTGTCTTCATTGATGATATCTTGATTTACTCAAAGACTGAAGCAGAACATGAACGGCATTTAAGGCTTGTATTGGAAACATTAAGGGAGCATAAGTTCTTTGCTAAGTTAAAGAAATGCGAGTTATGGGTGTCACAGGTGGGGTTCTTGGGGCATATCATCAGTAATAAGGGAATATCAGTTGATCCAAGTAAGGTTTCTACAGTGGTGGAGTGGGGAAGGCCGACCAATGTAAAGGAGGTGAGGAGTTTCCTCGGGATGGCAGGCTATTACCGGAGATTTGTGCAAGACTTCTCCATCATTGCCAAGCCTTTATCAAGGCTCACACAGAAGGATGTGAGGTTCTTGTGGGATGATGATTGTGAGCGCAGTTTTCAGATTTTGAAGGAAAAGCTGGTGACTGCTCCTGTTCTCACTGTTCCGGAACCAGGGAAACGTTTCACGGTTTTCTCCGATGCCTCACGAGTTGGACTGGGATGTGTTCTCATGTAGGATGGTAAGGTTATAGCCTATGCGTCAAGGCAACTGAAGAAACATGAGCAGAATTACCCAACCCATGACCTAGAGTTGGCCGCCGTAGTGTTTGCATTAAAACTTTGGAGGCACTACCTGTATGGTGAGTCTTGTGATGTGTTCACCGATCACAAGAGTCTTAAGTATATTTTTACCCAGAAGGACCTGAATTTGAGGCAACGCAGATGGCTGGAGTTGATTAAGGATTATGATCTCACCATTCAGTACCACCCAGGTAAGGCCAATGTGGTGGCTGATGCACTTAGTCGCAAGGCGACGCCTGCTACTCTGGATTGTCTTATTGCTGATTTTGACCGTATGGGGATATCATATTGTTATGCGGGCACGGCACAGGTGGAGTCACAGTTGATCTTGGAGTCCGCCATTCCAGAGCGTGTGCGGGAAGCACAACAGCATGATCAGTTATTGCAAAGGGTCAGGAAGCGTATAGAGATGGGCAAGGAAGGGGATTTCAGTTTGGATGAGTCTGGTGCAGTGCGTTTTAAGGGACGCATCTGTGTGCCACAGAAGGCAGAGGTTAAAGGTGATATATTGAGGGAAGCACATCGCACCCCATATACTGTTCATCCAGGAGAGACAAAGATGTATCGTGATTTGAAACCGAATTTTTGGTGGAAACGGATGAAGGTGGATATAGCGAATTATGTGGCTTCTTGTGGTGTTTGTCAGCAAGTGAAAGCGGAACATAAGAGACCAGCAGGGTTGTTGCAGCCATTAGAGGTCCCTCAATGGCCTTGGGATGATATTTCTATGGATTTTGTGGTTGCGTTGCCTCGGTCACCGCGAGGGAAGGATGCAGTTTGGGTGATAGTGGATCGACTTAGCAAGTCGGCTCACTTCATTCCCATCCGCACGACCAGCTCAGCGAGTGATTTGGCTCCTATTTACGTGCGAGAGATTGTGAGACTTCATGGTGTGCCAAAGACCATAATTTCTGACCGAGACGCCAAGTTTGTCTCCAAGTTCTGGGAGAGTTTGCAGCGTGCGTTGGGCACCCAGCTCCGCCTGAGTACGACATTTCACCCACAGACAGATGGACAGTCAGAGCGCACCATCCAGACCCTGGAAGATATGTTAAGGTCCTGTGTGTTGTCTTGGAGGGGTAGTTGGGAAGATCAGCTGCCTTTAGCGGAATTTGCCTATAATAACAGCTATCATTCAAGTATCAAGGCTGCACCATTTGAAGTATTATATGGCCGTAAATGCAGGTCGCCCCTTTGCTGGGAAGCGGTGGGCGAGAAGGCAGTTTTGGGTCCGGATTGGGTCCAACAGACAGTTGAAAGAGTGGCCTTGGTGAGGCAGAATTTGTTGGCCGCCCAGAGCAGGCAGAAAAGTTATGCTGATGTGAGAAGGAGGGATCTGGAATTTGAAGTGGGGGATCAGGTGCTCTTGAGAGTATCTCCTACCAAGGGTGTGGTGAGGTTCGGTACCAAAGGGAAGCTTAGCCCGAGGTACGTTGGGCCTTTCACGATTTTGGCGCGAGTTGGGAAGTTGGCGTACCGCTTGGATCTTCCAGAATCTATGCGCGGAGTGCACAACGTGTTCCATGTGTCTATGTTGAGGAAGTACCTGCGAGATCCGGAGCATCATATTTCACTAGAACCATTAATACTTGAACAAGATCTGCCTTCGAGTCCAAGCCAGTGCGAATTCTGGAAAGATCTGATAAGGTATTGAGGAATAAAACCTTAAAATATGTCAAGGTGCTCTGGTCGCAGCAGACCGAGAGGGAGGCTACATGGGAATTGGAATCTCGCATGCGTGAACAATATCCAGAGTTATTCACATCAGGTGTGTGTCTTATGATTAAGTTTAATTGTAATTAATCCTTAGTGAGTGTTCGGTGAGAATTCGGAGTCGAATTCTGTTTAAGGGGGGTAGAATGTAATATCCCGGAAGAGATTCGACAAATAATCGATTAATCGGAGAAAAAGGACCTTAAAGGGAAAAGTAAAATATCAGTTTTAGGGGGGGATTTCTGAATTTCTATTGCAACCTGGGCCTGGGCTTTGGCCCAGGTGGATTTCGGCCTAAGGGGGGGGGGAGGCGCCACCTCCCCTCTAACCCTAGCCGCCCCCCTCTCCCCTTGTGCGCCCCCTCCCTCCCTTGTGCCGCCCCCTCTGTGGTGCGCCCCCTCCCCTCTGCCTCGCGCCGTCCAGCAGCGACTCCTCCTCCCCTCTCCTCCATTGCCGGTGATCAAGACCTCCAATTGTTGCCGAATGATCGGGGGAAAGGATTAAGGCGCAGCTAGGCGATTGGGTTCGGAGGAAGGGAAGAAGAAGAAGGGGAAAGAGGAAAAGAAGGAGAGGAGGAATTCGTGGAGTGTACGTGGTATTTCTACAGCGATTCGCCAAGGGTAATCCCTATTCTTCCCCTAATAGATGTATATTCTATTGCGTAATCAATGTCGGTATTCTGGACTGCTAGAACAGATCGGGTTAGTCGGCTGTTTTGGGGAAGATTCGTGGGGATTTAGGTCTGGACTTTGCCGAGAGAGTTGTAGTGGATGTCATTATCTTTCCATGAAGTGCTAGAACGCGTCATTTGGATCTCTGTAGCAGAAGTTATGATTTTATTAGCGGAACTGTTCTGCAGATCGGTGGGTTTTCCGTCAGGTTTTGGGAGATCGAGTTTTTCGATTAGAAATTTGGCCAATTAGAGAACGTCAGTATAATAAAAGTTGTAGGTAATTGTCTTAGATTTCCAGGAAGTCTAAGAAATCATGATTTGAACACTCGTACAGAAAGTTATGGTATTTTTAGTGCTCGGTCCAGAGAGCCTGACGAGAATTTGACGTTTTAAGAAAACCAGTTGGTGCGGGTAGATTATGGCCGAATCAGAAAGGATCACCAACTAGGTTTAGTTAGAAAATTTAATTATCTTTCCAGAAAGTCTGAGAACGCCCCATTCGGCCTTCTGTACCAATAGATATGAATTTTTGAAGTTGGCTGTCCGTGGAGGGGGACAGGATGCCGGAAGGATTTGGGGTTTTGAATCAAGCTAGCATGTTGGGTTAGTTTGGGGGAGTTTTTATTTAATCTAAAGACTTGTCACTGTTGTCTTATCAATCATTATAATTATTATTCAGGAGGAGGAAGGATTCCAGGGGCCGTGCCTTCTGATCATTCTCCGTTTTCTCGTGGTTAAGGCAAGTACAATAGTGGTCTAACCTTCATAGTATGGATTATGGATGATTGATGGTTTGTGGATGTTTTGATCTATCTTATGAGAATATTTGATTTTGATCATGTTAATGCTGTGATTGAATTTGGTTATCGCTGATTGCAAATGCATGAGAGAATTTCTGGTGCATAGTTATCGTGAATGCAATTTATTCATTGAGATATTCACGTTTGTGCATCATGTTGATTATTGATGTTTTGGTCACGAGACGACCATACGTTGAGGTCCCCGCCATGTTGTTGTCATGACGAGCTAAAGGTCCCCATACATGTGGAGTATGGGCAATTGGTCCCTGTACCAGAGGGTATAGGCATGGGTGTGCATTGACGGATGCACACTCCGCATTACCGGTAAAATGCGAAAGAGAAGAGATAAAGAGTTTCCTTTGAACATACTGCATAGCATGGTTTATTTATTTGATTGATGGATGTTCATGGGAAGTGATGTTTCTCTTTTACTCTCGTTGCCACTATTTATATTTTTGCTGAGTCGTTGGACTCACACTTGTTTGTTGTTGTTGTGTTTGTTGTTTGTTTTTAGGTACCTACATGAGACCGGCATGCATGGGGATAAAGATGGATTAGCTTTGTTGCACTTGCACGGTCCATTCACCTTGGAAGAAACAAAGAACCATAATCATTATTTGTTGATTAGCTTAAGTGGTAACTGATTAACGAACACCATGTTTAGAATGTAATATAGGTTTAGAACTATTACATTGCTTACGTTCTTATTTAAGTATTGTGGTTGAGATTGTGATGGCAAACATAATTCAGTTTGTTTAGAATTGGATATTTAATGTTTACTATTATTCAGATCATTTGTTTATGCTTGTTGGAACCTTTGATTTACTCAATAAACAAAGGAAGTTTTGCCGAAATTTTGTAAGATGAATATTAGTTTCCTTATTATGTTATTAGTTTGGTAGCATTCCAGGTCATTGATTGGCTGGGGTGTTACATTTAAATTATTTTGCATGCATATTTTTATTCAACATATTTCAATTCAGTTTTAGATTTAGTTATTGCCTGCTTTGTATCACCTCCATTGACATTGAAATTCCCTTATACCTTGTCACCCTAGTTTAAAACTCTAGTTGGTACACTAGTATGGCTAGAGACTTTATGGATAGCAAATGCTTAGTTTTGCTTAGAAACTGTTATGGGTTAGGATACCTTTTCATATAAAATGATAAGCTTTTGAAATGTATCCTTGACTTCGGAGAGTCAGGAAGGATTACAAAAATATTTCAAAATAAAATATAAAGCCTGGTTTAGGTCTAGGCTAATGGTTAGGTGGTGGGTGTAGGCATGCCCTGTTGTTCGGAGACACAGGGTTGATTGTCGAGCACAAGGGGTATGTGGTTGAACCTAAGTCAATTAAGGACCAGTCCGTGAGCTACTGTTGTAAAGCCCTATCGTACTACCACAAGGCTGATATGGGACAGCCCTGGCTAAATAATTTGTGGAGTCCCAACCTGGGCTAAGTTGTAGCTAGGTTGAAGTGAGCGTGGTCAGTGCCATGTGAAGTCTCACAGTTTGAAGTGAGAGTGGTCAGTGCCATGTGAAGTCTCGCTCGGCTCAAGAGGGGGTCCCGGTCTGGTGGATTCTTTACTAGGGTGAAACCTTATAGTTGGCTTGGCCAGGTTGAAGGCTTTGCATTGTAAATGCCTTGTCATGATCTCCTCGCCGCACACCTAAGGAAGTGTGTAATCCGGTGGCAATCCGGGATGATCATGTCTTGTGGGTAAAGTTGTACAACCTCTGCAGAGTGTATAATCTATCCTGGATAGCCGTGCCCACGGTCATGGGCATCCTGAGTAAAAGTTTCTCATGGATTGAACTTTGCTTTTCAAAAATGATTTTCAAAAACCTTATGGATAGATGGAATCTATGAGAGAATGAAAACCTTGAGGGTGGATGGAACCCATGAGAGATTAAAAGCTTGTGGATGGATGGAATCCACGAGTATTTAGAAACGTGTGAATGGATGAAATCCATATGAGAAATTTTTGGAAAAGATGGTCCGGGTGGGATACCCGTGGATAGGTTGGTGTTTGGTCGGAGCCTGCACTAACGGTATTATTTTCTATTGAAAGTTCTATTTTTACTTACTGTATTAAATTCAGCAATTTCAATCTATCTACTGAATTTCAATGAATTCTGTTTTATGCAAACTAACCCTATAAACCTTCCATTGATGCCTTTATCATTATGTTGCATTCTCCGTGTGATTTGTGGAGTACAAGTTTGTACTCACCTTGCAATCTCTATATAGAGGAAGATACCATCGACTACGGTGAAGACCTGGACGAGTAGGCCGCGTCTTACTGTCGTTTGCCTATGGGCAGGCTTGGGATTCGCTTCTTACCAGTTTGCTTCCGCAGTTACTTGCTTTATTTATTATTGCCAACGAGCATTGATGTAAGACTTGGCCATAAGGCCGTACTCTTTTATTTAATATAGTTAGTCATTTGTGATTGATATGTATCTTTATCTCACTGTGTGCACTAGCTGATTCTGGACTAATGTGATTTACACAGAGGATCTAGGAGTTGTTGCTCTGGGTTCCGACAGGCGATGTCTTGCCATCTAGTGTTCGCATAAATGGTGGAGGCTTACGTGCCACAATGCGTTATGCGACAGTTCAGTTTGTACTAGGTCATGCCCTCTCTGGACGACAGATTCTTGTCACAAACCGTACACTAGTGAGTCAAACTCCATCCGAGTAATATTTACACTTTGTATGTCTTCCTCTATAACATCGATGATTCCACAATATTGGCAATTGAGGGTGGGTCGGCATGGCACGGACTGACAGCCAATGCAGCAGGAGTGGATGATAGCATGGATGGATAGGGCACTATTGGAGGTGAGCAGCATCTGTATAACGTTCGGACGTACGATGAGTACCTATAATGGTAGTACCCCGGTCACGTGGTAGACTCACCATTTTTCCACCAGATCGCCCAAAGTAGGTCACATATGATGACAGCCTGCAATGCTCGATCCATCGCCACAGTGCTTCGTGGTGCCATGACACCATAACACAGTTACAAATTTTGATTGTTTCATTTATAAAATTCATACTAGTCGTTACTGAACCTGTTTCATATGTCACTTCAGTTGGAGTGGGCGCAACGCAGCGCAAGCGCGTTTGAAACCGCCATAGCTAGGGATGCAAAAGGATCGAATACGGACATATAATGTCTCTACCATATTTGTTTTCATATTTTTTCTCGGATGCGGATACGAATATGGATACCTCAGATACGGATACAAATATGAATAATATCGAATACAGATACGGAGCGAATATAAATTGAAACAAATACGGTCATGAATATTTATTGAAACATGAAAACCCCTTAAACTATACATCTAAAATCGATGAAAACACATAAATAGTTTATCTTGTCAAAACATTCATGAAATCTAAACAAGCATAAATATTTTTATCCATAATAGTCATACCGTCATACAGATTTTAAATCTTCAAGTAAATTGATTACCCCTTTCTTGGAGAGGCAAAAAGAAGTAAATTTCAGCACAAAAGAAGATGTTACCATCTGCAATAAACACAAAACAAAGAGAAATAACAACAAACTTGGACAACAAAAGATAAGATCACAGCTGAAGGCACATGCCTCCTCAAGAAGAAAAATATCAAATCTCAACCAATAAGAATACAACATTGCCATTTGAGCTCAATAAACTCTTATGTGGCGAAAATAAGAAGTCAAACACACTTCAAAAAGATTGCATATCTTGAGTTCAACCTCCAATACTTTTACCACACTCTTTCTTTTAACCAAGAGAACAACTTTCTTTGATTACGTTATCACCTTGACAATTCCAACAAAAGTGATTTAAAGACCACAACACATTAATCCCTTAAGAACTAACAAAAACTCTCAACGCGTCACTTTGCTCAAACAATTTCAGCTGCCACATAAGTCATGAGATCAAAAGGATTGCGTACACAAATCTCAAAACTTTTGATTTAAGTAGTATCATGGAAGTTACCAAATTCTTTTATTTAAGGAACATTCAACATTATCATCACAACCATATACTGACCATCATGCTAACATCAGGATAATATATTCTTAACAAGCATCATCATATCCACAAATCCCTTCATAAACTTTTCCAAAAGAAACATAAGAAACCACTTCATCATGTTTCTATCATTTAAATAAGATTGCAACTACTTGATCTTAGGGATAGCCTAGTGCATAAGCCACCATATTAGAAAAAAAAGCTCTTAAACAAGATGATACTAGTACATGGCAATCTCACAAAACATGCTAGTATAAATCTCTCATTAGATTTCATATATTCAATTCTCATTGATGCTCAACCCTAATTTAGCATAGATTGATTGTACTCTAATCATTACTGGCAATAATTGATTATTATTTTATCATAACAACATTCATGATCCTAACTCTGTTTTACAATCATAAAACAATCATGAGCATAGATTCAATATCTCACCTTTCGTTCAGAAATTAGAACGAAAAAACTTTAAACTTCAATAATACCAGCTTTGTAAGGCAAGATTCTACAAGTCAATACATCAACCTTCATCTATTTCTTTATACATGTTTCAACAATTTAACATGGTGAAAGATAGATGAATCTAGCAATTGTACATGCTCATAAAGTATCTAAATAAAGGACAGGTTAAAGGTTAATATTGCCAAGACAATATTCCCAACACCTCCTTACATAATCATTCCAAACGGTCAGATTAATTGCTAAAGACGAAAATAATTCAATTTATCCAACAGGATAGAAATTTGAGCAATCATAATAATCATTCCAATTCTTTTGCACACTCCTCAATAACTCCATGAGTTCTAATCATGTATAGACAAATTCTTTATCACAGTTCTTCTAGAAACTATTACAAGGTCATATCAAATTGATCAACTGTATTTCCGAGGATGCTAGTTAAATTAATTATGCACCATACTAACATCTCAACTTGGTAATTCATACCTTATGAATTGATTTATATAATTACCACCTTCCACTAAAGCATAGCAAAACACCACCAAGGGTTTAACACTCTCTTTTAGAAAGGAATGGAAATAAACTTCAACACCCGAAAAAATCTAAAAGAAATACATAGATCCAAGGCTTTAACATATTAATGAGTTTGCAATACAAACTTTTATTGGTAAAAATACCAAGCGAACCAATGAGTCATGATTCACAACAAGACAAAATTCCCACAAAGGGACTAACCCTGCAAATCGACAATATTCACAAGCAGCAAAAGTGTCTCATTAGTCCGAAAAAAACAATAATTGCTTCAAAGAACAGGTAGAGACCAATTGCAAAACCTCAACTGCAATGAACCACAATCTCAAGAGAAATTCGGTAATTGCAATAGGCCTAGAATTGGCCAAAATCAACTCAAGGAAGATAACAACTTTTCTAAAGAAACATACTCCCAACATCTGCAATTAAGTTACCTGAGGTAACTACATTGCTAATTCCCATGCTACAAACAGTGGTATAACTTGGCAATGCCAAGACAGCAATACAACCTTTACATCTTATCATTGACAATTCTTACTCATAATAGTCATAGGAGCAAATAATAATCATACAAGATTATCTCATAATGTAAATCATCAATACAACATGTCAAAAGCATAAATGCAATGCTTGACCCATCCCATCCTACTGTGCACCAGTGTGTCAATTTAATAATTTAATTACCACGGACCTAACGCCCGCTCTGATACCAGCTGTAACACCCCAGGACCCACATTACCCTGGGATGCTACTAAAACTACTCTACAACTAGCCAATTTACAAGATAAATTAAACTGGCAACAATTACTAAACAAGATAGTATAAGCGGAAGCATAAACAACTAAGGAATAACAAGATAGTGATAGCAATTTAATATTTAAAACATCCTCCAACATTTTAATCTGAAACATAGCTCACAAATTTAACATTATTAAGATAATGTAAACAAAGCTATGCAAAAGTCTAGAACCCTTTCAACTTTATTACAACATAAACATATGATTCACGTGCATCAGTGTGATGCCGATCTACCCTTCCCATGCATGCTCAAAGTCCACTGTAGGGAGGGGAAACAAGGATGAGATAAAATCTCAGCAAACAAACTGTTTAACAGGCTATTCAAACTACAAACAATTATACATCATCATTTATAATTCCATACAACCGCAACCACAATTCATGTCCACAATTATTAAACCACCACAAATTTTCATGAATCATACCTCTTCAATTTCAGATTTAACTGGCATATGAATGCAGTCATTTTATCCACAATTGAATGCAAATGAAACATTTAATCTTCCACAAACTATAATAGACTAATCATCAACAATTTAATCTTCCACAAATAACAATGTTTATATCCTCAATCCTCAAATCACCATCAATGACGGTAAAATATTAACAAATAAATCTTGTTTGACTACTTCTAAACCTCAACCACTATCACCACCAAGACAATAAAACGTATGCATGTTGTTTTCACTACTACAGAAATCCACATTACAGACGGTTCAGAAACGTCATCACAGACGGTTTTCTGAACCGTCTGAAATTATGGGTCAGTGATAATCCAAGTTATCACAGACGGTTTTCGAACCGTCTGTGATTATGGGATATCACAGACGGTTTTTAATAAAAAACCGTCTGTGATATCGGAAAATCACAGACGGATTTTAATAAAAAAATCGTCTGTTATATCGGATAATCACAGACGGTTTGTAATGTTAAACCGTCTGTGATATTCCTCCCCCCTAACAGAATCTATTTCTGTTTATTGGCTAGCCTCAGGAAATGCTAGCCATGCCCTCTGAAACAAGCAGATAAACAAGTATACATACAATTCACATCTCAATTCATTTGACAAACATCCAATTCACATTACATTTCATTCACAGACATAAGGCATCCATTTCGCAAATGAATTAATTGAAATGAAATAAAATATCCATTTACAAATTCAGAGTTACAGAGTGATAAGAGCAATAAAAAATCAATCTGCGCAGTGGAACTCTCCATCTGATTTGATGACTTTAGCCCACAAAAACCAAAGCAACTCTCCTCGAATTTTTGCTAAGTCCGGCTGTTCCAATGCAGATTTAGAGATGGGCGCAACCTGTAGATAGGAATATCAACGCGCGCACATATAACACCTGACATGTATGAAATAATTGTGGGAAGATTGACAAACCTTAGAATTACTGATCTTGGTGGAATCGAGGAGTAGTCTCATATGGTGGCACACGTAGTATCCACACGTGTTGCCCGGCTGCTGCTGGTGGCACTGCAAAAAATAGAATGTGTTAAATCAAGTGGCATTACTACTATGTGTTGTATATGATTAATTAATATGTAGCTAGCGAATACCGGAAACTTGCGATCATGTTTCAAGGGCTTGGCCCCTGTCGTCGAGTCACGTGTTTGTTTAACGTATGTGGCGAACGACCTTCGTTATTCGAAAAAGTTAGATTAGTCATTCGGAAGGAAAGAAAGAGTACAATGTACAATGTACGTACCTATCGAGTATTCGGGCGATAGCTGTGTACTTGGATTTGTTCTTACTTAGAGAATCAAGGTATATAGCCTTGTTCCATTTTGGTATAATTACAATTAAAATCCAATGGAATTCCTCATTGTATGGCATAAGAACAAATTCCTTATCTTGGTGAGCCAGCAGTGCTTTTACAATATAGTCCTCGACGAAGGATGCATCCTCGATGATGGTATCAATGGCGACCAAGCGTGCGTCCAGGAAACCAATTCGTGATTTCGATGATCTAGCTTCGGTCAGCATGAATCTATATATAACACAGAAAAGCAACAAATTGTGACATATATCGGTATTACGTGAATAGAGACTGTGATTGTACAGACTTACAGCGTCCAGCATCGAACGAGTGAGGCGTCGAGAGCGTTGAGCGTGAAAAGTTCAAATATATCGTCGAAGGTCACCGCGAAGACACATTCCTGAACTTCGTGAATGAAATGTTCCAGCTTGAATTTGATAGTGATACCTGAGCGCCGTTCTCCCTCTGGCTTATTGGACTGTTCCATATACCAAGCGTGGAATCTTTGGCAACCAAGTCCTAGTTCTAGGAGCTCTTCCTGGAATACCATCGGCTCGCCTAGCACGAATTTGCGGGCCAATGGCATGTACGGGATATCGTCATCATCCTTCATCTTTGATTTGCCCCGGCCACTGCCTCGATTGTCGCTCGACTTTATGCTAGTCGACTGTAATGGTATAGACGGTGCAAGTTGCTCTTGTGAGAATAGCACCCGTGGAGATAGCACCGGTGCAGGTAGCTGTGGTTCGCACTGCCCGTGTGGAGATGGCACCAGTGCATGTTGCTGTGGTTCGCACTGCACTTCTGGTCCTGCCACCGGTGAAGAAGCCTCCAGGGAGATGTCGCTTTTGGGCCACTGGATGAATGTTCCAATGGCCTGTCCTAGAGTCACGATCTCGTCGGTGGGGGGCTTCGGTAGCGGGACCACCTCAAAATTGACATACACACCATCCACATTAACTTTTGCGAAGCCTGGCGCTAAAGCTTGACCGTGCAGCGTGACCCCAATACCAGACGAATGTGCCTGGCCCCAAGCAGCGTACAAGGGAATGGAGCCATATCTCACTTGGAGCCTGCAGTTCGTAGGCTCCTACATAACGATACAAAATTAGCTACTCGAATAGGCCTACCAATGGAGCAAGCATTCGAGAGGTAATAATTATTACCAGGATGTCGTCCACAGGAAATTTGGACTGGGTATGCGTCGGATTGGACGAGCAGTTACTCGGACGGTTGAGCGGGCTAGCTAGCATAGCAGCGGCGGTGGCGGCCTGCTGACTTTCTGTCTGTTTTCGCACCTCTTCTCTGATTACTTCACCCATCTGAGCTAATAGCTCATCTCGAAGAGATTCCTTGATCTCTTCTCGTAGCTGTGCGTCACGCTCGGCTTTTCTTCTCTTCCTACGCCGATACATTCCGGAGTCATCATGGAAACCATGTTTCCAAGGAACGTAAAGCCCAAGGCCTCTCGTACGACCCAGGTGCTCCTTGTTTCCCAGGGCCACGGAGAGCATATCATTCTCCCTTGTTCCCTGGAATGATCCCAGGGTAGATTCAAAACTCAGCTCTTCCTGCAAGAGCACGACATGTCATTTCAATTCGTACGAAGTTGTGGAGTAATTACAAGCTACGTAGTTCTATCGATATCTTACCAGGCGCTGGGACACTTGCTGGTCTACAGGGTTTCGAAAGGTGATGTCCCCCGATGTCGTTGTAGATGACCTTGCTCTAATCCAATTTCGAGCGCGGTCATCCGGGATATTGGAAAATGGCGGGGCGATGTCCTGTGCAGCTGCCAGGTCATCCTCCTGCCTCCATTGCGGTATTTTTCCCGCATACCCAGATGTGCCAAGTCTGTGGGGGTGTGTGTTTTTTGCCTGGAGGGCCTTGTGCGCCGTACTTGTACTTTTGAAATCCTCGGACGTCTTCATCGCCTTGAACTCTTCCCATTGTGGTTCCAGGAATGGGTATTTATGAAAAGGCGTTTCGTCCGTCTCCACTTATTTCCTGACAAGCGTGCTCTTGAAGTTCTTCCATGCTTTGCACGCCCCTAGGTAGGTTTGTCGTTGCACAGCTTGTAGGTGTTCTTCTGGGAACTCGAACGATGCCAAAATTTCGGTCCACAGCTCACGTTTCCGAGTGGCAGGCACGTTCTTCCACGAATTGTATGTGATCTCAATTCGTTCTCGTGCACCTATTCCGACCATGGTTTGGAAAGCGCTTACTGCATTCTTAGGAAGGAGAGGGACACCAGATGCATCCACCGCTGTGATGGTCTGTCGGCCCTCAGCCTTCTTCGATAGCCCTCTTCCTTGGCGTCTTGATGTTGGAGCGGACGCCTCCGGCGATGATGTTGAAGAATGCGCGGGTGACGTGTTGCTCATTTTGTGGGTCTATTAAGATAAGATGAGAAAGTGATCATATTGAATTGGAAGACAAGAGAGGAGTAGAGGGGAGGGGGAGAAGGGAGGGGGTGATATGGACATAGAGACGGGGTGATGTGCCTATCTTAGCACCTACTTTAGATGCTAATACTATAAACCAAATAGATACATGGAGCATTTGGGTGGAAAGATGAACTGTTTCGTCAGGCGCATGACTGCCAATTCAAAGCATAGCATAGCATCCGAGGCACATCCGAGGTCTGCTGCTGTGTCTTGAGGAATGCCAAGAGCTGGTCTTCAGATGTGGCATTCCTCAAGACACAGCAGTAGGCCTCGGATGCTATGCTCCATCTGAAGACCAGCTCTTGGCATTCCTCAAGACACAGCAGCAAGCCTCGGATGTGCCCCGGATGCTATGCTATGCTTCAGATTGGCAGTCATGCGCCTGACGAAACAGTTAATCTTTCCACCCAAATGGTCCATGTATCTTTTGCAACAATCGCAAGATTTCTTTATATGGGAACCTCATCCACAACATTCTCAAGTCCGACAATCCGCCTTTTTCCCGCAAAATTTAAGGCAATTTTATTACAAAAGTGCAAAAAAAAGACATTCCCAGATTCTTCGTGAGCAGCCGACATAGCCGACTTCTTTGGTGAGCGACTGTCCATCTGCTTCTTCGCACTTCTTTTCTTCATCTCTGGTCTCTGGATCACGTACGCCAGTAGCGATGATTCAGAATCATCGCTACTGGCGTACGTGATCCAGAGACCAGAGATGAAGAAAAGAAGTGCGAAGAAGCGGAAGGACAGTCGCTCACCAAAGAAGTCGGCTATGTCGGCTGCTCACGAAGAATCTGGGAATGTCTTTTTTTTGCACTTTTGTAATAAAATTGCCTTGCATTTAAGAAGGAAAAAGAAGGATTGTGGGAGTGGACATCACATCTCGGCAGTAGTCGGCATATACTATTACTACAAGGTCTCTAAACAAAGTTCTATGAAGCAAATAACACAAACTAGTGTATCCGGTTCATTGAACGGGAACACTCGAGTGTGTCACTTACTTCATGGCCCTTGAAGGTCTATGTGGCATATACACTAGAGTGGTCCTTGATTGGTTAATTTGTGCTCTCAAATTGTAGGGTTGCACAAGATTAATCTTGGCCGTCCCGCTACTAAATGAGGAAGCAAGAAAAGTGAAACATGATGCTCAATGTTGCTCATTTTGTGGGTCTATTAAGATAAGATGAGAAAGTGATCATATTGAATTGGAAGACAAGAGAGGAGTAGAGGGGAGGGGGATAAGGGAGGGGTGATATGGCCTAATACTATAAACCAAATAGCAAAGTCCCGCTACTCCTTGATCATATACTCTACTCGAATTGGTTAATTTGTGCTCTCAAATTGTAGGGTTGCACAAGATTAATCTTGGCCGTCCCGCTACTAAATCATATACTCCTCCTTGATTGGTTATGCCAAATAATGAATTCAGTCTTTTGAGCTCTAGATACAAACTCTACAATCTCAAGATCAAGATATATTCAGCATGCATATATTCAGACAGCAGTTAGACCGAATTTAATAACATATACCTAACAGATATATTCATCATGCATATCTCAAGATCAAGATTAAATCCTAACAGATCAATTTAATAACATGCTATAACCTGAAAACTGCATGAACCGACAGCTATTAGAGCTCAAAGACCGAATGAACCAATCTCAGTATATGAAGCATCATCGAGCAACTGTAAATCCCACAGGCAATCTTGAATATACAGTAAGCATATACCATAACAGTAAGCAACTAACCATATACATAACAGTAAGCATATAACAGTAAGCCCTAAACCCTAACACTCAGTATGAAGCATCAACCCTAAACCATAACAGTAAGCATATAACAGTAAGCCCTAAACCCTAACACTCAGTATGAAGCATCAACCCTAAACCCTAACAGTAAGCATGAAGCTCAAACTTGAATATACAGTAAGCATATACCATAACAGTAAGCATATAACAGTAAGCAACTAACAGGTCGGGCTCGGGGAGGCGGCCGGAGACGGCTCGGGAAGGCGGCGACGACGGGCTCGGGGAGGCGGCGACGACGACGGGCTCGGGGAGGCGGCGACGACGACGGGCTCGGGGAGGCGGCGGCGACGACGGGCTCGGGGAGGCGGCGACGACGGGCTCAGGGAGGCGGCGGCGACGACGGGCTCGGGGAGGCGGCGGCGACGACGGGCTCGGGGAGGCGGCGGCGACGACGGGCTCGAGTGAGGCGGCGGCGAGGGCTCGGGGGAGGCAGATCGGGAGTTAGATATAGAATAACTGCAGAATACACGGAAAACCCTAGGTGAGGGAATATATAGGGGATTATCACAGACGGTTATAAACTTAAAACCGTCTGTAATATTAATATCACAGACGGTTCTAAGTTTAGAACCGTCTGTAATATTAATATCACAGACGGTTCTAAATTTAGAACCGTCTGTGATAAGCCTACTATCACAGACGGTTCTACGTTTAGAACCGTCTGAGATAAGCCTATGCCTGACTGCGGTCATTCATGATCAACCGCCAACCATCTGCATTCATGATCAACTACCTACCAACTGCATTCATTTACACATTTTCGCAATCTGCATTCATATATACAACAGCAACCACCCACACAGTGTATTCTCAAATACATCACACATATACATAAATGCCAATACACATCTCAAAATTGTCACACATTTTCACATATACATCTCAAAATTGACTACATCACACATTTTCACATATACATCTCAAAATTGACTACATCACAAATTTTCACATATACATCTCAAAATTGTCACACATTTTCACATATACATCTCAAAATTGTCACACATTTTCACATATACATCTCAAAATTGACTACATCACACATTTTCACATATACATCTCAAAATTGACTACATCACACATTTTCACATATACATCTCAAAATTGACTACATCACACATTTTCACATATACATCTCAAAATTTACTACATCACACATTTTCACATATACATCTCAAAATTGACTACATCACCCATTTTCACATATACATCTCAAAATTGTCACACATTTTCACATATAAGTGATCTTATTGTACTTGCTTATTTCCTTTAAAAATTAGCCCTTCATCATGATCAATGCGTACGTAACTAGTTTCGTCACGTTGTTCAACGTCGACCCTTATGCCATTTCCAAAAGGAGGTAACTCGTCAAATTGATTGTATTCCTCCTCGTCCACTACATTCTCCACTCCGACAATTCTCCTTTTTCCATGAAGAACTACGTGGCGTTTCTTATTTGCCGGGTCGGTTACATAGAAAACTTGAACAACTTGATTGGCGAGTACGAATGGTTCGTCTTTGTACCCGACACGTTGGAGGTCCACGGTCGTGACACCGTACTTGTCAACCTTCACCTGTGGGAGATGCACCCAACGGCAGCGAAATAAGGGGATCTTGAAAACCACATAGTCGAGCTCCCAAATCTCTTCTATGAAGCCATAGTACGAGTTTCTCGACCCATCGGTACTGAATGCATCTATGCGGACACCGCTGTTCTGGTTAGTGCTCTTGACATCCTGAGACTGCGTATAGAATGTGTACCCATTTATGTCATATTCTTGCCATGTCACAACTGTAAATGTCGGCCCTTTTGCCAACCATGTCAGCGTCTCACTCGGCGAGCTCCTAGCAATTCGCTCCTTCAACCACTGGTTGAACCGACGGTTGTGTTGCCTCATGATCCAAACATCCGGCCGCTCCGGATTCTGTTGCCGAAGCACATCCTTGTGGTGGTCCACATAAGGCGCCACTTCAGTCATGTGTTGCAACACCGTGAAATGGGCTTGAGTATACGTGTCCATATCTGGAGTGATTGCTTTCCTTCCGATAGTTCCGAGACCCTTCAGCCTCCCCTCATGACGAGATTGAGGGACACCTATCGGTTGAATCTGAGCCATATAATCGACACAAAACTCAATGATCTCTTCGCTTGCATAACCTTCGACGATGCTGCCCTCCGGCCGAGAACGATTCCGTACGTAGGACTTGAGAATTCCCATGAACCTCTCAAATGGGTACATGCTACGTAGGAATACAGGCCCGCACATTTTTATCTCCCACACAACGTGAACAATGAGATGGACCATGATATCGAAAAACGAAGGAGGGAAATACATTTCAAGGTGACATAGAGTCATCACCACCTCGTCCTGCAGAGCATCTAGTCCTTCGGGATCGATGACCTTCTGAGCAATTGTGTTAAAGAAATAATATAGCCTCATGATTGTCTCTCGGACTTTGATCGGCAAAATATTTCTAATTGCAATAGGGAGCATCTGTGTCATCAGCACATGACAATCATGAGACTTCATGCCATTTAACTTCAAATCTTGCATCGAAACAAGTTTCTTCACGTTGCCGGAGTAACCAGACGGAACTTTGACACCATGCAAGCACTGGCACAGTTCTGTTTTCTCAGCCTTGGACAGGGTGTAACACGCAGGGGGAAGGTACGTTCGTCCATTATCATTGCTTGTCGGTGCTAACTCAGGCTTGATGTCCATGTCAGCCAAGTCAAGCCGTGCGTTGACACCGTCCTTGGTTTTATCACGGATGTTCAGTAAGAGACCAATTAAGCTGTCGCACACATTCTTTTCTACGTGCATGACGTCGATGCAGTGCCGAACATCTAGGTACTCCCAATAAGGTAAGTCCCAAAATATTGATCTCTTCTTCCAGGTGTTCTTCTCACGAGCCCTCAATTTACGTCCCTTTCCGAGGACAACATCCAAATCCTTAACCATATCATAAACCTCGTGTCTCCTTAAATGCCTTGGAGCTGAACCGTCTTCCTTCTCTCCGTCAAATTGTTTCTTCATCTTGCGGTATGGGTGAGCCCTCCGAAGGAACCGGCGGTGACGCATGTAGACGGTTTTGCGTGAGTGTCTCAGCCACACACTCTCGGTACCATCTAAACAGTGAGTACAAGCTTTGGCACCTTTTGTACTATGGCCCGATAGGTTACCAAGGGCAGGATAATCATTTATGGTGCAGAACAATAAGGAGCGCAGATTGAAGTTCTCTCGTTTGTATGCATCCCATACCTGTACCCCTTCGTTCCACAGTACTTTTAGATCTTCCACCAACGGTGCTAGGAACACATCGATATCATTCCCAGGTTGTTTTGGCCCTTGGATAAGTATCGACAGTAAAATATACTTTCGCTTCAAACACAACCAAGGAGGAAGGTTATAGATACAGGGAGTCACGGGCCATGTGCTATGTCGGCTGCTCATGCTACTGAAAGGATTCATTCCATTTGTACTCAGTCCAAACCTTATATTCCTTGCTTCTGCACCGAAGTCTGCAAAACTCCTATCGATGTTTCTCCACTGCGCGGAATCAGCAAGGTGTCTTAGCATTCCATCTTTCTTGCGCTCCTCCGAGTGCCAACGCAGCAATTTTGCCTCCTTTGGATTTGCAAAAAATCTTTTCAAATGGGGAATTATAGGAAAATACCATGCCACCTTAGCAAGAGGTCCTTTCTTCGCCTCTGTACCCTCGCCATCATCTGATTGATTGTTACGTTTGTATCGGGATGCGTTGCACACCGGACATACATGCATGTTTGCATACTCTTTACAGTAGAGGATACAGTTGTTCGGACATGCATGTATTCTTTCTACTTCCATTCCCAACGGACAAAGAACCTTCTTGGCTTTATACGTGGTTTTAGGCAACTCATTTCCCTCCGGAAGCATGTCCGCTAAAAGACCTAGCAGCGCCGTGAAACTCTTGTCGGACCAACCGTTGCTTACCTTCAATTTCAACAGTTCAAGCACGGCCAACAACCTCGTGTACTTGCAGCTCGTGTACAAAGGTTTCTCTGAGTCCTCCATCAAGCCACGAAATTTAACATACTCTCTCTCATCATAGTTCTCTTCTACATCGCGAAGCATCTGATCCAAATTATCATCGTGCAACCTATCCGAATCCGAGCCACAATCGACATCAGCCGGCGGCATGTCATTCACTTCACCAGCGATGTCATCCGGGGGCATATCATTCACTTCACCGGCGATGTCATCCGGCGGCAACTGATCATTCACTTCGCCATGACTAGTCCAACACGTATAATCCTTTTTGAAACCCCTCCGAATCAAGTGCGCTTCAATTTGCCCTCGGTTCTTAAACATCTTCAAATTCTCGCAGTCAGTGCATGGACAGCACATATATTCCACCCCCTTATTCAACATATCCTCCTCGGCGGCTCTTATAAAAGCAGAAACGCCATTAATGTACTCTTCACTCACACGGCTCGCGGCATACATCCAGCTTCGGTCCTACGTTACGTACATATATAACAACTTAGTATTAAAATCTGGATTAACTAATTATAACTACGTATATACCGGCCACATTTATTATATTGAGACTTAATTTGCTAGCTCAATTCATATTATAAACACACAATAGCTATTATATAACCAACAATTTTGCAAATTAACCATCTTCAATAACACCTATGGATTATCTAGACCTAAATTGTAATGCAATTAAAGAAAAAATAAATTTCATTACTAACCATATCTAGAGCAACCAGGAAAGTCTGAATCTTCAAAGCTCAATCTCTGCCTCTTCCCACCAAATTAACTGGCCTGAAATCGCCTAGCTTCCTCCCGAGTGAAAAAGTGCGCAGCAGTGGCTAGATCTGGATCGAAATGAAGACAGATGTGGTCTGATCGAGCAGCGCAATAAATGCATTAGCCATTATCACAGACGGTTTTTAACTAAAAACCGTCTGTGAATTATCACAGACGGTTTTTAATTTAAAACCGTCTGTGATAACCAGCTTATCACAGACGGTTTTTAATACAGACCGTCTGTGATAATCATTTTCCCGCCACAAATACCACAGACGGCCTCCAAATTACAACCGTCTGTAATAGTGTTCATCAGAGACGGTTTCACAAAACCGTCTGTGATGAGGCGTCTACTATGAGGCTTTCTGTAGTAGTGTTTCCAATGCTTTGTTGTTTAACACATCCACAACTTCTATCATCAATTATCACAAGAGAAAAGAGTCTCATGCCACAACCACAACCCTGTCCATTCACACGTGATGAATCCCATTCCACGATCTCAACCACAATCCTCATACCACAAATAGCTCACACGAGCCAATTCCACATTACAACTATGAAGTTGTATATTCCACATTACAACTATGAGTTGAAAATTCCACAAAATAACTTCACCACATTATATTGCATATGTATGCGAATGATCTTCCCACAATGCAATGCATATGAATGCTTTCATGCTATGCTCCACATCACTCTTTCCAGGGCAGGATTTGAGATGCATCGTATTACGACAATATACGATGCTCCCGCGGGATAAGAGGTGCATCGTATTACGGCAATATACGATGTTGTACCGGTACGGTCGCGGCTATGTGCGGCGACATCCACATATGTATATGACATGATATAATATGATATGAATGATATGATAATCTTAGCTCACATTAATCCATCTTCAAAGAGCACTATCATGCTCACAACATATCCACATCCACCACATGACGTGTCTACTAGCAAATTATCAATATATCAAATGATCAACAATTGCTACCATCTCCACAATTAAAAATACCATGCAATCATGGCAATTGTGTCGAATTACGGTAATAATGTAAACTGCAAGTAGAAGGAATAACAAGTTAAACGGTAGCAACCACCGCTACGTTTATTTGCCTCAATCCGACGAAGCGAAGTAAAATCAAGAGCGCTGAGGGACAAGACCACCTGTCCAAAAGACATCTCTCAGCACACAGCTACAGCATACAAACACGACTAAAATAATTAAAGACGTTGCTAGAAACCCAAACCCGCACAAACTCCTCTCCGCTCAACAATTCAACAAACTACCCACTACAGCAGTGCTGCTTAACATTTTCGTATCTTTAAAAATATTGATCCAATTACAGCAAACAATATCTCTCTGGATTCACCACTTAAAAGTCTACATTTTTCATGTAGAACACATATTTTTATTTTGATCACAGCTAGGTGTAATTTAATGCCCAAAACAGAGGAAGAACTCTGTTCTGGCAGATTGGACAGCAATAAACAAATGCGTCCCAACATCAGTAAAAGGGTCTAAAAATTCTGAATTTTATACAGAAGCTATATATTTAAATTATCTACAAATTTCTCAATTACGGCCATGGCCATAAAAATCATTTACGAACTCAAATTCACATATTACCGTCGGTCTGTACCAATGTGCTCGCTTGACGAACAGCAGTATTCCCAACCCTGTAACTCCCAGATCCCATAGCAAAAAATTACGAAAAAAATACAGGAGATGCGCCTAGAAGTTCTCTACAACTTTTATTTTGGGAGAGTTCACAGGAAAATTCTTTTACTAGGTCAAAACCTCATGAACATACGCGCTGCGCGATTCAATCTACAGCCAGACAGCAGCTAATCTCTAATCGGGCAATTAATCTATTAACTACCTTCAAAATCCGTGGCAAGAACCCTGATTATTCATAAGAACAGAGGGTTTGGGATGAGGAAAAATTACCTAGATGAATAATTACCCCACTTTTTTGCCTCTTCTTCTTCTCCTTCTCCTTCTTCTCCCTCTCCAAGGGCAGCAATGGGGGCAACAATCCTTGGGAGGGGGCGGCCACCAGGGGGGAGAAAGGGAATAGGGGGGTGGCGGCTGGGTGTGGGGAAAAGGGGGAGGAGGGGGAGCCCTAGGGTTAAGTGGGAGGAGGGGGGGTGCGGCCACCCCTTGGGCCTCCGGCCCAAGATGGTCGGCCCACTCTCCAGGCAGCCCACTTAGAGGTTTTTAAATTAATTTTAATATATTTTATTCATTTTTCAATGTTCTACAAATTTTATTTTTTTTCTTCCCGCGATTTACCGAAAAACCGGTGACTCTACGATTGTTTTTTTAAAAAAAAACTTACGCCGAATCGACGATCAGGGTATTACAATTTTCTAGTGGTGCTTGTAATTTAATACGACTAAGGAACCTAATGCCTAATGGTAATGGAGGCTTATGGCTTGGTTGGGCTAGTGGGCTGGTGGCAGGGGAGATGACAGAGGCTGACTTGGGCTGGACAATGTTGGGCTGAAATCCCGGATATCCGTTTTCGTATTATCCGGATAATCCGTATTTATATCCGTATTCACCGGATATCAGGCCTACTGTATTCGTATCCATATCTGCAAAAAATCCGTATTCGTATCCGATCTGAGAATTATCCGAAAAATATCCGATCCGACACAATCCATATCTGTTTTCATCCGGATCGGTCAGAAACTATCCGATCTGTTTTCACCCCTAGCCATAGCAGCCTAGACACACCACCAGCCCTGCAGAAAACTTTCAAGTTCATCCTATCATGGGCCAAAAAAATAATAAAAACTTGAGCTGCGGTCGATCGACGGACCACACCATGTGCATCGGGCACCCAGCGCGGGCACCGTACTCACCTGCTAGGTCATCATGACCTAGTGAGTCCGGTTGGCCATCGCGACCTTTCGAGTCTGACCAGCATTGTAGTGCTTGTTGTCGATTATCCGTGGGCCAGATCGATGAGGAGGTAACTTATGTATAAACCTACGTTTTCTTTTCCTGTTATGCCTTACGTTCCGCTAACATCATGGCATTCCCTCACCGCAAGTCTGTCGTCGAGATGCATCACTTTTACCCTCCGCACCACCTACATAGACAACCGCTCCCTATCGTACATCTCCCTACACATCCGGGAGGTACGAGATTTGCATTGTGCATCCAAAAAGTTTATTATGATTAACATTGTTGCATCTTGCAGCCTTCAATTCAACATGGAGGTGACGCCCAGTCCACCGATGACGATACACAACGCTAGGGTTTGCAGCGTACGCAGGACAGAGCTCATCGTTCACACCATACGTAGGGTTTGGAGACTTCGGTGGGCAAAACTCCTCAGGCATCGCTGCCACACTGTACGATGAAGGGCAATGCTCCTCTACACAATGGGGATTCCTAGAGTCCTTCATTCACGACCTCATCTCTAGCGGCCCCTAATTCGGCATGTCTCAGTAGGATCACCTCGACACTTACCAGCAGACACTATCTTAAATGTACCTCGGCCTACTGGACTACCATCGACCACTCAACAGACGAAACGGTCTCCATATCTCCTCAGAACCGACACAGAAGCGCCAGACCAGCTGTCGTACCCCACGGGACATGCTCATACTTAGCGAAAGACAATGCCACGCACGTGGAAGCAGACACAGCGATGAGATAGTAGTGGCTCAGATGAGTGAGTCATATCACACCATGTGTGATGCATTTTTTGTACTTTATATGTCCTCCTTGTGTAATTAAATAAAAAATTGCACCATTAAGTCCACTGCTATGATTTTTCTAGCTCATTTCGAGGAAATTGCACAACAAACAACGCTTCATAGGGGAGCTGCACAAAAAAATTCGTAAGCTTTTGTGCTCATTTGCTGTATGTAAAAAATTCTACGAGCAATGCGTATTAAATTTTCTAATGACGCAATTAATTGTGGATGCTAATCACCTGGAGCCCTGTGGCCAGGCAGCAGGCAACCGGCCGCCCGGTGGCCGGCCTCTAGGTGAGATATGTCACTTCTACGGAGTCACTGCCAGATGGCCGGGTGGAAAAAATGATATTTCTGATATTACCACGCGTGCAAATATAGGATCAAACTGTGCCATATATGCCGAAAATTCCCATGGCATCTACCCAGTTCCAGATCCTTGGCATACATAGCAACATGTATAAAGTGAGAAACTATTCCATAGTCGTGTATATTTACTTTCTCTGAAATTGCTAAACAGTCTTAAATGAGCAAAGTTTACGTACATGTATAAAGTGAGAAACCATTCCATAGTCGTGTAACATTACTTTCTCTAAAATTGCTAAACAGTCTTAAATGTGCAAAGTTTACATACATCTAGAATGTAAACTTTTTTCTATTTTTATCGATGTTAAACTGTTTTATATGAAATTTCGGTGAAATTAGCAGTACCTTAGGAACATGCACTTATGACTTGACGGTCTGTCCGATATGCCTGACGCTCAGCATTCTAGGTTTACCACCACTGTGAACAGCGACTAAAAAAAATCGTGTGAACAGCGAAGTAGCGAACCACGCTCCAAATCAGCGTCCTCCGGCCGGCCGGTACGTAGCAGCGCGGCGCTGGACTTCGCGGCCAGCGGGGACGCAGGCGCCCGGCGGCGGTGCGTTTCCCGGACAACGCCTTGTGGACGCGTAGCTCCTCCCGGAAGCGCCACTCCACATGGTACCTCGCCGCCGACGCCGCGCCAGTGAGTGATCATGATTAGCCTCCTCTTCCCCTAGTCTTAGTTATCCCTTCCTGATTTCTTTGTTGAATCGATTATTAGTGATGCAATTGGTGATTCGCGAAATTTAGCTTAGAACCAGCGTTAATGTGTTAATGTGCGTGGTCGGGAACATTGAGCATCCTGACTCCTGACTCCTGAGTAGAATTAGGAAATTAGTGACGCGTGAAAATAATAGCAGCAGAGGTAAATATATGCAGATAATTTCTTCACCGGCATCGGAAAAGGAACAAACTTTCAGTACATGTGTATAACTAACCCTTGATCTACATCTACTTAACTGCAATTGAACTCTGCCATTTTGTTGTAGTCAATGTTGGCGCCAAGCCTAGTCTGGAATTGCTTCCCAGTCTGAAAAGAAAGTCAATATATACCGGTGTGCTAGAGGAATTCAATTGTTGAGTAAATCCAAATACACCGAGGCGATGAGGTCTCAGCGGTCAGTTTCTGCCTTGATGCCAACAAACTTCTGAGCCACCTCACGTGCACGAGGCAACACTGGAGAATAAAGGGCTTCCACAGTGCTCTGCTCTAGTTGCAGATGACATACCGGTTGGCTGCATTATCTGTGTTGGCCGGTTGTTCATCGTTCTTGGCTTCAAACACCATCATGACAGCTTCCTTCTCGCCAAGATTGTCATGTTGAGACTGTTTATCTGCAAAAATGTTCTTCATTTCATCATGAGCTTCGCGACGTACAAGCTGGGAGTTGCTCGTAGGTATCCCACCGAACTGAAGACAAGGTACATGATATAATTCGATAGTTCTCTTGAAACGCCTCTAAAAATTCAAAACGAGCTTGAATTCCCGTTTGTTTGCTTGAATTTGAGTTTTTGCCCAATTGGGAAACCTCTCCAATTTACGCTTTCTCGTTTAGTTCCCCGTCTTATTCCTTGGCTGGTGCCTTTTCGTTCTCCGCCTTCTCCCTATACTGGCCGGCCGAGCTGGCCAACCCCGCTGCAACCCTCCTTCGCCGTTCACACCGTGCCTCCTCTCCGGGTCTTGCCAGCTCGCCTGTGCGCGTCTGCCACCCTTCTGTCCTTCCCGCCTTGAACCGCGCGCGGTGCTGGCCGCGAGCTCCCCGCCGCATTTCTTCACATCTCTCGGCCGACGCGCGCACCCGTCGTAGCTGCTTCCGCCATCCCGCACGAGCACGGCCAGACCGTAGTACCATCTCCGCCTGCACGCCTGCGACTCTCCTCGCCGAGCGCACCCCTCAGTCCCTCACCACCTCGCCCCTCCACGCGCCGGTATCGCCTGAGCCAGGTCACTGATCCCACCACCTTACAGCGGCTTTAAAGCCCAATTGATCTCACAGAGCGCCTCACGCACACCTCAATCGACCAGCCGAGCCACCCAATTGACCTCTCTCGCACCACACTGCCGCCTTCGTGCTCCCCTGAGCCGGTAAGGCCGTTCGGCCATTCGTTTGCATTCGGCGGAAACTTTCCGATTGCTCGCCACCACAGCTTCCCTAGACCACCGCAAACTCGAATCCACCCTCGTCAGACAATCTCTTGCACCATGCATCGCTCTCACCGTGAGCCACCACCGCCACTTAGCCCTCACTGTGGACAGCTCGAACCAAGCATCTTCACCCAAACCCACCACCGCCCTGATGCTCCCTATGCTTCGAAGATGGTTAAAATGGCCTCCCTCTCGCTGAAGAGCCGCCAGAGAACCCTAGTGCCGTAGTAGAGCCCGTGGTACCACCCCTCACCACCGACCACCACCGTCCATCCCCGAGCCTCCCGAAACCCCAAAATGGAATCACCGTGGCTCAAGGAGTTAAATCGTGTCGTCTTTCGCCATCTTCGAGCCCGCTGGTGCCACTTTGACAGAGCCGTCATCCCCTGTTTTGCCATCAGAGAGAAGAGCCAGAGGTAGAAGGGAGTTTAGAGCATCTCCAACAATGTCATTGTAACATCCTATTTTTGAATCTGCCATTTTATTGCTTAAAATAATTTAATTTGGCTAAAAGTATATTCTGGAATTTGGAATTTCTAAAGTTACTTTTAAATTTTGAAAATTTCTCTTTTGATTGCCTTGAGTTTTTTCTTTTCAACTCATGGATTTTATCCCTACACTTTTCTCCCGGGTGGGCCAGTTTTTTTCCCCTCCCCCTTATTTCCTTTCCCCGGCCCGGCCCGCTCGCCTCTTTCTTTTTCTTTCCTCGGCCAGCCCAGCCCAGCGCTGCCTCCTCCTTCTTCCTCCTCCCGACGCCATGGCCTCGCGCTCTCCGCCTCCGCCCGCTGCGCCAGGCGCGCCGCCCCCGGTTTTCCCCTTCCCCAGCTGGCGCCTGGGCTTCGTGGCAGCACCGCCGCGCCTCCAGACGCCTCCAGCGGCGCTAGGCCTGTGCCCCGCGCCGTAGCTTCTCCGCGCGTCGCCCTCCCCCTCGCCATGGCGGCCAGCTGCCGGAGATCGACGACCCCGCCTTCAATGCCGCGTCATCAATGGCCGGAGGCCGACTGGACGCCACCCCGCCTTCAAGTGCCGCCATGAGTGGCCATCGCCGTCGATTGGACCGGCCGCCCCGCGTGTCATCGCCACTGCGCTGCCGTGCCCCGCCTTCAAGCCATCCAGCTGCCTTATCCCTCCCCGCGCGTCTTTACTCCTCACCCGCGGCCATGAGTGCGCCTAATGCCAGTTAATCCCCCCCCCCCCCGCCTAGCTCGGCGATAGCCCTCCACGCACGCAGCACTCGATTGCGCTTCGAGGGAGGAGCTTCGGCCGCATTTACTCCGCGCCCTCCCACACCCCTCTTCTTTGGCTATAAAAGCAGGTGCTTGTGCCCAACAGCCCGCACCCTCCCCACTGCCAAAATCCCGAGCAAAAATCACCGCCGCCTGCCACTCTTCAGGCCGCCACCGCCGCCAGCGTCTACCGGAGGACCTCGACCGGCACTACCCCTTTCCCCGAGCTCCATTCACCCTTGAGAAGCTCCTGGCTCGCCTAATCGGCCTCTGGTCTTTTGCAGCTCGTCGGCGGTCGGGTCTTCCCCATCTCCGGCCACCCTCTGCCGCCGCCGCTCCAGAGGACCCTCGGCCGATTCCCCGCCACCAGAGCATCCTCGCCACCTCAGGAAGCCGCCTGTGCCCTCGTTCGAAAGCCTCGCTGCCTCGTCTTCCCCAACACCGGCCGACCACCTCCGCCATTTGAGCTCCTCGCCGCCAGCCCTCTCCGGACCTCCCCAAGCCCTCCTCTCTGCTCAGGTGAGATTCGGGATACCCAAAGAAGCTCCCCTGCTCCTTGATTGCTCTCTCGTCGCAGGATTTGCCGTCGCACGCCTCCCCTGGTCCCGCCGTCGTTCACCCCGCCGCCTTGTTCACCCAGCTCCCTCCGCCGATTCGAGCCTCCAGCCGGTGCGCACGGGGTCGAGCTGACCATTTTGGGCATCGCCCTGCGCCGCCGTGGCCCTCTCTCTCCCGCCGGCGAGGCTCGCCGCCGCTCGGCCGAAGAGGAGCTCTGCTCCCGCCTAATCCCCGGTTAGCCACTAACCGTTGGGGTTAGTCGTCGCCGAGGAGCCGCTGACCAGTGGGCCCGGACGTGTTTAAAACGGAATGTGAGACTGACCAGTGGACCCCGCGAACTAATTAAAAACTATTAATAACCGGGTATTAAAGAATGAACCACTGACGAGTGGGCCCCCTTTACTGTGTACACAGTACCTCGGTCCCACCCGTCAGCCTCTGGACGATTAACGAAAAATAAAAATGAAAATTTAATATAAAAACCCGTGGGACCCGCATGTCAGAGGAAGGACTCTCTCTCCCCTGTTATTTTTGGGATTTTCCTGAGTTTTGGACTTTGATGAGCTCGTTCTTTTTCGTCGTAGCTCCGATTGGAGTGAAACTTGTTTCTAAAATTTTCTAAATTCTTTATCTTTCTGATGGTTTCGGTTTGGTTCAATTTGGAGTTCATTTGCTTATTATTTTATGCTTATTAGTCCTTTTGCTATTGTATGTTGCACCGGTTCTTCGCGATCGAGTAGAATTCGAAGCTGCTCCTGAGCCCCAGGAAGACTTACCGCCAGACCAGCAAGAACCTCCTGCCTACGACCAAGGCGAGTCAGCATTTGATCATTTTGCTCCTAAATTTCTGCAAAGTTACTTTCCTTTAACTACTCAAACTGCATGCGCTATTTTATGTAAACGTATATGTTAAAGTCATAAGGTAGCTATACACCCATTTGATGTTCTAGTAAAATCTAATATGCCACCCCTTGATAACTTGAAACAATTATCCCTTGTCACCATAGATAATAATGTTAACGAAATTAGCTATAAGTCAATTTAAGCTATGCTAGTCCTGTCAAGTCCAGGGCACTAGTTGTCCTGATCATTAATATTCCAAAAACATAAAAACTTGATTTGGGCTAGTCATGGGATGTAAATGACTGAGTATTTTGCTACAACTATTTCTATGCTTCTCAAAACCCTCAAAACCTGCTACACATGTCTGGGCGGATGGTAAGTAGGGTTGGTGCTGATGTCGCACGAGAACCTGGGTTGTGGACAGAACCGCCTGGACAAATTAAGGACTGAATCTTGTGACGACCTCCTTATGTAAAACAGTACGACCACATGTCTATATGGGTATGACCTAGCTGATTAACTTGCCAGGACTTAGTTAGATAACACCATTGAGAGTTAGGGACAGGGAAAGACTGTACCCAGATGGCGCAAGAGGGGGCCTCTGACTGTGGTGGATTTAGCCCGTCAGCGGTGAAACCTCAGCGGGTGTTATTTAGCTAAATCAGGGTAAGGTAAAGGCTATGTGATAGATTATCTGGGCCTCACGCCTAAGGAAGCGTGTAGGCTATTAGGATGATTTATTTCTTGTGGGTAAAGTGTACAACCTCTGCAGAGCGTAAACTATTCGAATAGCCGTGCCCACGGTTAGGGGCGGACATGGGAACTTACTCGAGCTAGTTCTATTTTCAAAAGACTTTGGGGTTGGGAAGAATACTTGTTGGAGGGAGGTACTCCAAGTTTTGAATTTTTCCTGGAGGGAAGTACTCCAGTGATATTGAATAGTTAAAATTTAGCATTGGTGGTTGGAACCATGTAACTGGTGGATGGAGCCAACACTGTTCTATACAAACTGCACAATTTAACTTTATCAAATTGGTCTTAACAAATGCTAGAACTAGTGGTTTGTACGTATAATACTTGCAACTGTAGCTTTGCGCAAATAAAAGAACCTAAGCCCTCCTTGAATCAACCTTGCATACTAGTATTTGCATTCTGTATGTTGGCTCGCAAAGCACGGTTGTTGTGCTCATACTCGCTCGCTACCCCCCTTTCCCCAGAGCTTGCAAATCAAGGACAGTACGAGTTCTACCAGGACCAAGCCGAAGAAGGACATGAAGATGGTGATAGTTAGAATAGATTCTAGCATCTCCCCACAGTCTGGTCGACCAAACTAATAAATCAGGTGTGGTTAAGATTAGCCAGTTCGCTGGATAATATTAATCGCACCTGGGTTACCCGGTCGCTTGCCTGTAGGGTGATGAGTCCTCCTATCTTGCTTCCGCTGTTATGTTACTTACTGCACTTATTTGGCCTGACGGCCCCTTTTGTAATTCGTGTCCCTATATGGGTCGCACGCACTCTGGTATTGTAATAATATGGACTGTACCGTGTATGAAATGATCCAGTAATGTAATCTGTGAGCACTATCTACTGATCCAGGGAATAGTGCACTATCTTCACAGAGGATTTTGGGTTGGTTAAACCCAGGGTCCGACAGAGCTGGTATCAGAGCATACGACTGTAGGAAACCTAGTTAGAATGGTCGTACCCTAAGGCTCGTGTCTAATTTAAACGTATTAATAAAACTTTTGATAAAATATAGAGTTATTGTTTCATACTCTTATCACTCTTAGAGTCTTTACTTTTCTGCAGCTCTTTTTATTTCATCTGTTCTGACCTCTTGTTTCTTCAAAATTGTAGATGGCCGGATCTTCGTCTGCACTCACTTGGGACTTCCTTTCCCACGCTGAGACCGAGTTCGAGCACGTAGAGCTACTTCGCCAGATGCTGCAGTTTCTGCGCTACGACCAGCCGCCTATCTTCCGAGGACGGAGGACGTTGGTTCAGGGCCGTGAGTCCTGGATCATGGAGGCCTTTGTCTACGCGCGTGAGGGTGCCCTCAGCCCCATCATCGCCGGCACCGTTCATCCCCGAGGCAGCCGCTCCGACGCGATCCAGGACGCCGCTCAGCTTGCATCAGCCAGACTGATGCAGCAGCACGGGTTAGAGTTGGCACAGACTCCTTTCAGCTTCTTCCCGATCCTGTACACAGGAGGGCCAGTTCCAGAGTACCCGGACCCCGTGGATGACCCACGACTGACCCACCAGGTCCAGTTGACCCAGGCGATGATCAACGCCTACGGTCGGGCCCTTCAGGAGATAGGGCAGCTGCGCACACACCTGGTTTCCAGCTACCTCCACGCAGACGTACTCCAGTCCCAGCTGACTGGGATGGACACCGCTCTTGCTATCTCTGAGCGGGACCGTATGGCAGCAGAGAGAGAGCTTGATCGTCTTCGCGCCCAGGCCGACTACACGCCGTCTTCACCGACTTACACTCCGGCGTCACCTGTGAGGATCCCAGCTCCCCTGCCTCCACCAGCAGCAGCAGCAGTTGCGGCAGCAGCAGCAGCAGTTGCGGCAGCAGCAGCATCAGCGGCGTCTACTTCAGCACCAGCAGCAGTTACAGCACCACCACCGGCTTCGTCAGCAGCAGCAGCAGCGGTCTCAGCAGCACCAGCACTTCTCGCACCTGTGCCCGTACCGCTTCCAGCCGGGCGTACCCTGCCCCTACCTGCTACCACTGTCAGGGGCGCAGCACCGACCCCTCACCCAGGGTTCCGCACTCGGCTTACCGCTCGTAAGAGCACACGCCCACCTCCGGCTTCTCCGACAGCTGACACTTCAGGTTCCGGTCGTGGACGCCGTCTTACCCGCTCTCCGACCAGGTCCCGCACCGACACCGACTCTGGGTCGCCGCTCCTCAGCCGCAGCCGCAGCCGCTCCCGTTCTCCGATAGACTTGGACTAGGAGCAGACTAGTAGTAGCAGCAGGATAGTGTTGGTAGTGCTCTCTGGCAGGCTTTTGTGTTGTACGAGCACTTTCCCGGTCTCACTTTTGTACTTCCCTATCCTCCCCCTGTAGTAGACGTTGTGAGGGCATGATATGACCCGGTGAAGCTTGTAGGCCCCACCGAAGAGTCATACCACCCCTCTTTTGTAATGAACTAATGTAATCCTTATGCTTTATTGCCATGTTTATCAAGCTTAATTTGGTTCTTCTGTGGTGTGAGTAGAGGGCTAGTAACCCCTCGTATATGTACCCCTGTCTCCCTCTCTTTCAAGTTTTTAATATCTTATGTGTTCAGATGGCGCCTAACACCAGAAGGGCAACCACCCGAGGTAGAGGACGTGGACGTGGACGTGGACGTGGTCGAGCTCGAAGTTTGCCACCCCCACCTCCAGCTCCTCCCACCATAGCTCAGATAATGGCTCAACAGACTCAGATTTTGCATGCAATGCTAGCTGGACAGCAAGCAGGTTCGGCCAACCGAAGCTCCAGGTTATCTGACTTTCTAAGAACAAGACCAATGACATTCTCCTCAGCCAATGAACCCCTGGAAGCTGAAGATTGGTTACGAGATACCGAGAAGAAGTTTCGTCTAGCTCGCTGTACAGAAGAGGATAAAGTAGACTTTGCTACTTATCAACTCAAGGGAGCAGCTGCAGCCTGGTGGGAAAATTTTCTTGCAGTTCGTGGGACAAGGAGTTCTCAAGATGAGCCCGAAGAAGAAGAAGAAGAGGAAGAAGAAACTGGAGATGTTGGGGCTACCTCAGCTGCTACTGTACAACAAGGGGATCAGCAAGAACCAGGAGAAGAAGGAGAACAGGAGGAAGAAACCAGTGAAGGGGAAGAGACTGAATCTGCTGAACCTTTCATATCATGGTCCGAGTTTCAGACTGTATTCCGTCAAAACTTTGTTCCTACTGGGATAATGAGGATGAAGAGGAATGAGTTCCGTATGCTGAAACAAGGTAACATGTCAGTAAATGATTACCTCACTAAATTTAATCAGTTGGCTCGATATGCCCCAACAGACATAGCAACAGAAGAAGAGAAGGTGGATCGCTTTCTGGAAGGGATGCAGGAAGAAATGAGAGCACAATTGATCTTGCATGATCACCCCACTTTTCATCATCTGGTCAATAAGGCTCTCATTTGGGAAAATGAAAGGAAGCTCTTAGAAGCAAGCCGAAAAAGGAAATGGGTGTCACCAAGACCTCAAAGTGGTTTCCAATCAAGGCCAGTGTATAATCCCTCCTTCCGTCAGGGAGCATTTTCAGCACCTACAGGAACAAACCCAGCCCCACGTTCAGGAGGGAGTGTTATTCGTGCGCCTCGCCCCCCAGGGCAGACCCCATCACTTAATCCAGCTGCAAATCTGCATTGCTTCAACTGCGGTGCAAAGGGGCATTTCGCCAATAAATGTCCTGACCGCCAGGGTACCACAACCAAGTTCAATGCAGGGGCCACCACCTCGAGAGCACAGTCTTCAGCAGCCAGCAGAAGTTTCCAAAACCCTCAAGCATCCAGAGCTTCATCCACACCGACTCAGGGCCGAGTGAACCACATCACAGCAGAGGACGCTCAGGTCGCTTCTGGAGTATTAATGGGTACGTTCTCTGTTAAGTCTATCCCTGCGCAAGTTTTGTTTGATTCTGGGGCTTCGCACTCTTTTATTTCAAAGGGCTTTGTGGCAAAAGCTAAGTTACCAACCTTCAGGCTGAAAAGGCCAGTAGTGTTAAGCTCACCAGCGGGACCTCTAACTGCTACCATAGTAAGCCCTAAGGTGGAAATCACCATGGGAAGTCTTAATCTTCCAGCAGACCTGTTAGTCCTGCAATCCCAAACACTGGATGTTATCCTAGGAATGGATTGGCTGGCCAAAAATCAAGGTATAATAGATTGTGCTAATAGAAAGGTCATACTCAACAAGCACCCTGGTCTGGTCATAGAAGTTAAAGTGGATCGCCCTCCCTTAAAGGCTGCAGTTCATCATATTGAAGGAAAACCCTTGGAAGAAACACCTATAGTTCGGGAGTACCCAGAAGTTTTTCCTGAAGAATTACCTGGTATGCCACCTGACCGAGATATTGAGTTTGTAATTAATCTAAAGCCAGGTACTGCCCCAATAGCTAAGAGACCTTATAGGATGGCAGTAGATGAATTGGAAGAATTAAAAACACAAATTGAGGATCTACAGGAGAAAGGATTTATTAGGCCTAGTTCATCTCCCTGGGGATCACCCGTGATATTTGTTAGGAAGAAAGATGGCACTGCTAGGTTGTGTGTAGATTACCGAACTCTCAATGAGGTAACCATCAAGAATAAATATCCCTTACCCAGGATTGATGACTTGTTTGATCAGTTGACAGGGGCAGCAGTCTTTTCTAAAATAGACCTAAGATCGGGATACCACCAGCTTAAGATAAGGCCAGAGGATATTCCAAAGACTGCCTTCACCACTCGCTATGGTTTATTCGAGTATACTGTCATGTCCTTTGGATTGACCAATGCCCCAGCTTACTTCATGAATTTGATGAATAAGGTTTTTATGAAATTCCTGGATAAATTTGTGGTTGTATTCATAGATGATATCCTAATCTATTCAAAGACAGTAGAAGAGCATGCAGAACACTTAAGACTAGTCCTAGAGACCCTCAAGGAGCATCAGCTGTATGCCAAGTACAGCAAATGCGACTTTTGGTTACAAGAAGTCAGTTTCCTAGGTCACATCATAACCTCTGCAGGAGTGGCAGTAGATCCTGCTAAGGTAGAAGCAGTGTTGGAGTGGAAGCAACCAACCTCGGTGACAGAAGTGCGTAGTTTCCTGGGTCTGGCAGGATACTACAGGCGCTTCATCGAAGGATTTTCTCAGATATCTAAGCCCATGACTCATCTTCTCAAGAAAGATAAAAAGTACGAATGGTCTGAGAACTGTGAGAAGAGTTTCCAGGAACTAAAGAAAAGGCTAACAACAGCTCCGGTATTAACCTTACCCGATATACACAAGGATTTCGAAGTATACTGTGACGCTTCACGTCAAGGTCTTGGATGTGTGCTTATGCAAGAAGGGAAGGTTGTAGCCTATTCATCCAGACAACTCCGTCCCCATGAAGATAATTACCCCACTCATGATTTGGAATTAGCCTCAGTAGTGCATGCACTGAAAATTTGGCGACACTACCTGATAGGGAATCATTGTGATATCTATACGGATCACAAGAGCCTCAAGTATATTTTTACCCAGGCAGATCTCAATCTTAGGCAAAGAAGATGGTTGGAATTAATCAAGGATTATGACTTGGACGTTCACTACCATCCTGGAAAAGCTAATGTAGTGGCTGATGCCTTAAGCCGCAAAGCTTACTGCAATGCCATTATAGAGCAAGGATTCCATGATAAGCTTCTTGAGGAAATCAAAGCTCTTAACTTGGAAATAGTTGAGCAGGGAACCCTGGCTACAATGGAAGTACACCCAACTCTAGAAGACCAGATCAAGGCAGCTCAGAAGGGGCATACTGGGACTCAAAAATTTAAAGCCCTCATGGCTAAAGGGAAAGCTCCTAAAATGCTAGAAGATCAGCAAGGGACATTGTGGTATGAGAAACGCCTTTTCGTTCCCCATCATAAGGATCTTAAGGAATTAATACTTAAGGAAGCTCATAGCTCATCTTACACCATTCATCCCGGTAGCACCAAAATGTACCAGGATATTAAAACATTATATTGGTGGCCTTGTATGAAGAGAGATATTGCTGAGTATGTAGCCTGTTGTGATGTGTGCCAACGAGTTAAAGCCGAGCACCAAAGACCTGCCGGATTGTTGCAGCCCTTGAAAATTCCCGAATGGAAATGGGAAGAAGTCGGGATGGATTTTATAACCGGCCTACCTCGTACCAAGTCGGGATACGATTCCATATGGGTTATTGTGGATAGGTTAACCAAGGTTGCCCACTTTCTCCCGGTGAAGACCACTTATAAGGGAGATAAGTTAGCTGAGCTATATGTAAACCGCATTGTGTGCTTGCATGGTGTACCTAAGAGGATAGTCTCGGACCGAGGTTCGCAGTTCACCTCGCGCTTTTGGGCTAGTCTGCATGAAGCATTAGGAACCCATCTCGCTTTCAGTACGGCATTTCATCCCCAGACAGATGGGCAGACTGAAAGGACAAACCAAATTTTGGAAGACATGCTTCGGGCTTGTGCCCTTGAATTCACTTCGGATTGGGAAAGGTGTTTACCCTATGCAGAATTTTCTTATAACAACAGTTTTCAGTCAAGTCTGAAAATGTCACCCTTCGAGGCCTTGTATGGTAGAAGGTGTAGGACTCCCCTGCATTGGTCAGAAACAGGGGAAGGGTATGTGTTTGGACCGGAGATCCTTAAACAGGCAGAAGGGAAGGTCAGATTAATTAGGGATCGTCTTCAAGCTGCCCAATCCCGGCAAAAGAGCTATGCTGATAATCGTCGTAGAAATCTATCCTTTGAAGTGGGAGACCACGTCTATCTCAAGGTATCACCCCTTCGAGGAGTTCGAAGATTTAAAGTAAAAGGCAAGCTGGCACCAAGATTCATTGGTCCTTATCCCATAACCGCAAGATGTGGGGAAGTCGCATACCAATTAAAGCTACCTGAAAATCTATCGGAAGTGCACAATGTGTTCCATGTTTCTCAACTCAAGAAATGCCTTCGAGTCCCTGAAGAGCAGGCTCCAATTGAGTCAATTCATCTCCAAAAGGATTTGACTTACCCAGAGCAGCCAATCAGAATCCTTGATACCATGGAAAAGCGGACCCGACATCAGGTCATCCGACTCTGCAAAGTTCAGTGGAGCAACCACTCCGAACAAGAAGCGACTTGGGAACGTGAAGATCAGCTCAAATTGGATTATCCCTCATTGTTTCCAGCGCACCTCGAATCTCGGGGTCGAGATTCCGTTTAAGGGGGGTAGGATTTGTAACATCTTATTTTTGAATCTGCCATTTTATTGCTTAAAATAATTTAATTTGGCTAAAAGTATATTCTGGAATTTGGAATTTCTAAAGTTACTTTTAAATTTTGAAAATTTCTCTTTTGATTGCCTTGAGTTTTTTCTTTTCAACTCATGGATTTTATCCCTACACTTTTCTCCCGGGTGGGCCAGTTTTTTTCCCCTCCCCCTTATTTCCTTTCCCCGGCCCGGCCCGCTCGCCTCTTTCTTTTTCTTTCCTCGGCCAGCCCAGCCCAGCGCTGCCTCCTCCTTCTTCCTCCTCCCGACGCCATGGCCTCGCGCTCTCCGCCTCCGCCCGCTGCGCCAGGCGCGCCGCCCCCGGTTTTCCCCTTCCCCAGCTGGCGCCTGGGCTTCGTGGCAGCACCGCCGCGCCTCCAGACGCCTCCAGCGGCGCTAGGCCTGTGCCCCGCGCCGTAGCTTCTCCGCGCGTCGCCCTCCCCCTCGCCATGGCGGCCAGCTGCCGGAGATCGACGACCCCGCCTTCAATGCCGCGTCATCAATGGCCGGAGGCCGACTGGACGCCACCCCGCCTTCAAGTGCCGCCATGAGTGGCCATCGCCGTCGATTGGACCGGCCGCCCCGCGTGTCATCGCCACCGCGCTGCCGTGCCCCGCCTTCAAGCCATCCAGCTGCCTTATCCCTCCCCGCGCGTCTTTACTCCTCACCCGCGGCCATGAGTGCGCCTAATGCCAGTTAATCCCCCCCCCCCGCCTAGCTCGGCGATAGCCCTCCACGCACGCAGCACTCGATTGCGCTTCGAGGGAGGAGCTTCGGCCGCATTTACTCCGCGCCCTCCCACACCCCTCTTCTTTGGCTATAAAAGCAGGTGCTTGTGCCCAACAGCCCGCACCCTCCCCACTGCCAAAATCCCGAGCAAAAATCACCGCCGCCTGCCACTCTTCAGGCCGCCACCGCCGCCAGCGTCTACCGGAGGACCTCGACCGGCACTACCCCTTTCCCCGAGCTCCATTCACCCTTGAGAAGCTCCTGGCTCGCCTAATCGGCCTCTGGTCTTTTGCAGCTCGTCGGCGGTCGGGTCTTCCCCATCTCCGGCCACCCTCTGCCGCCGCCGCTCCAGAGGACCCTCGGCCGATTCCCCGCCACCAGAGCATCCTCGCCACCTCAGGAAGCCGCCTGTGCCCTCGTTCGAAAGCCTCGCTGCCTCGTCTTCCCCAACACCGGCCGACCACCTCCGCCATTTGAGCTCCTCGCCGCCAGCCCTCTCCGGACCTCCCCAAGCCCTCCTCTCTGCTCAGGTGAGATTCGGGATACCCAAAGAAGCTCCCCTGCTCCTTGATTGCTCTCTCGTCGCAGGATTTGCCGTCGCACGCCTCCCCTGGTCCCGCCGTCGTTCACCCCGCCGCCTTGTTCACCCAGCTCCCTCCGCCGATTCGAGCCTCCAGCCGGTGCGCACGGGGTCGAGCTGACCATTTTGGGCATCGCCCTGCGCCGCCGTGGCCCTCTCTCTCCCGCCGGCGAGGCTCGCCGCCGCTCGGCCGAAGAGGAGCTCTGCTCCCGCCTAATCCCCGGTTAGCCACTAACCGTTGGGGTTAGTCGTCGCCGAGGAGCCGCTGACCAGTGGGCCCGGACGTGTTTAAAACGGAATGTGAGACTGACCAGTGGACCCCGCGAACTAATTAAAAACTATTAATAACCGGGTATTAAAGAATGAACCACTGACGAGTGGGCCCCCTTTACTGTGTACACAGTACCTCGGTCCCACCCGTCAGCCTCTGGACGATTAACGAAAAATAAAAATGAAAATTTAATATAAAAACCCGTGGGACCCGCATGTCAGAGGAAGGACTCTCTCTCCCCTGTTATTTTTGGGATTTTCCTGAGTTTTGGACTTTGATGAGCTCGTTCTTTTTCGTCGTAGCTCCGATTGGAGTGAAACTTGTTTCTAAAATTTTCTAAATTCTTTATCTTTCTGATGGTTTCGGTTTGGTTCAATTTGGAGTTCATTTGCTTATTATTTTATGCTTATTAGTCCTTTTGCTATTGTATGTTGCACCGGTTCTTCGCGATCGAGTAGAATTCGAAGCTGCTCCTGAGCCCCAGGAAGACTTACCGCCAGACCAGCAAGAACCTCCTGCCTACGACCAAGGCGAGTCAGCATTTGATCATTTTGCTCCTAAATTTCTGCAAAGTTACTTTCCTTTAACTACTCAAACTGCATGCGCTATTTTATGTAAACGTATATGTTAAAGTCATAAGGTAGCTATACACCCATTTGATGTTCTAGTAAAATCTAATATGCCACCCCTTGATAACTTGAAACAATTATCCCTTGTCACCATAGATAATAATGTTAACGAAATTAGCTATAAGTCAATTTAAGCTATGCTAGTCCTGTCAAGTCCAGGGCACTAGTTGTCCTGATCATTAATATTCCAAAAACATAAAAACTTGATTTGGGCTAGTCATGGGATGTAAATGACTGAGTATTTTGCTACAACTATTTCTATGCTTCTCAAAACCCTCAAAACCTGCTACACATGTCTGGGCGGATGGTAAGTAGGGTTGGTGCTGATGTCGCACGAGAACCTGGGTTGTGGACAGAACCGCCTGGACAAATTAAGGACTGAATCTTGTGACGACCTCCTTATGTAAAACAGTACGACCACATGTCTATATGGGTATGACCTAGCTGATTAACTTGCCAGGACTTAGTTAGATAACACCATTGAGAGTTAGGGACAGGGAAAGACTGTACCCAGATGGCGCAAGAGGGGGCCTCTGACTGTGGTGGATTTAGCCCGTCAGCGGTGAAACCTCAGCGGGTGTTATTTAGCTAAATCAGGGTAAGGTAAAGGCTATGTGATAGATTATCTGGGCCTCACGCCTAAGGAAGCGTGTAGGCTATTAGGATGATTTATTTCTTGTGGGTAAAGTGTACAACCTCTGCAGAGCGTAAACTATTCGAATAGCCGTGCCCACGGTTAGGGGCGGACATGGGAACTTACTCGAGCTAGTTCTATTTTCAAAAGACTTTGGGGTTGGGAAGAATACTTGTTGGAGGGAGGTACTCCAAGTTTTGAATTTTTCCTGGAGGGAAGTACTCCAGTGATATTGAATAGTTAAAATTTAGCATTGGTGGTTGGAACCATGTAACTGGTGGATGGAGCCAACACTGTTCTATACAAACTGCACAATTTAACTTTATCAAATTGGTCTTAACAAATGCTAGAACTAGTGGTTTGTACGTATAATACTTGCAACTGTAGCTTTGCGCAAATAAAAGAACCTAAGCCCTCCTTGAATCAACCTTGCATACTAGTATTTGCATTCTGTATGTTGGCTCGCAAAGCACGGTTGTTGTGCTCATACTCGCTCGCTACCCCCCTTTCCCCAGAGCTTGCAAATCAAGGACAGTACGAGTTCTACCAGGACCAAGCCGAAGAAGGACATGAAGATGGTGATAGTTAGAATAGATTCTAGCATCTCCCCACAGTCTGGTCGACCAAACTAATAAATCAGGTGTGGTTAAGATTAGCCAGTTCGCTGGATAATATTAATCGCACCTGGGTTACCCGGTCGCTTGCCTGTAGGGTGATGAGTCCTCCTATCTTGCTTCCGCTGTTATGTTACTTACTGCACTTATTTGGCCTGACGGCCCCTTTTGTAATTCGTGTCCCTATATGGGTCGCACGCACTCTGGTATTGTAATAATATGGACTGTACCGTGTATGAAATGATCCAGTAATGTAATCTGTGAGCACTATCTACTGATCCAGGGAATAGTGCACTATCTTCACAGAGGATTTTGGGTTGGTTAAACCCAGGGTCCGACAGTCATCTAAATCTCATCCCCTAAATCACTTTTTAGAGGACACAATCTACAAAATAGAAGACTAAAAATATGTAACCTCCAACAAGTCCCCTACATATGGTTCCCTAAATTAAAATCTGGGTCCACAAAAACTACCAACCAATCTTCTCATCTCTTCCCCCGGCGCGTGTGCGTATTGAGATCTTCTTCTTCATCATGTCAGCTAGAGCAAGAACGGTGCCATCTGGGTCAATCTCAAACAGCTTCTCAACAATCTTGGTGTATGCAGTCTCGTGCCGCTTCTCGTCCGACGCAATGATGCCACAGATCTGTGCGAGTTTTAGATCACCGTAGTCCTTGGCATGGCGAGCAGTGTATTGCATATTTTTCCAAACACATGTTGTCCTCAATTCTTCCGCCGTTTCCATTGGAATCCCTCTCCCGATTTGATTTTGTTCCTCCTCTTGTGGTACGTACCCAAGGACCATAAAATCTCTCATAAACTATAAGGGGATAGGCTCGGTTCAAATCACTGATGAACATGTTACCAATGAAGCACATCATCAGCCCCAGCACATATGTGAACATCATCGTTACTCTCCAATTTGTGTTGCCAACGAGCATACATAAATACATATATGCATATGTGCATTCATAGATTCAAACAACTTATTCATTTATGTTACATATCTATGCCGTATGCTATTCATGGTACAGCAGAATAATAAAGATACATGTTGTACCCACAGAACTTATATAGTATGATCCCTATCTAACCGCACAAGGAAATTAATAGCGCACTTGTTTGTTTTGAAATAAAGAACACCACAAAAGCAAGGCAGGACATGTACAAAATCTGGAATAAAGAATTGCTGGAGCAGATGCAAGGGTAGAAAAAAGGTCATAACATCAAAATTCAAATCCAGAAGGGACTGAGCTGCCACCCTTTACGTATGCAGTAACACTTTCCAATATATTGGTCTATATCATGTTCTATACCTGGTCAGCCTTATTTTCCTTAAGGTTTAAAAACAAAATCAGCTATGCTTGGACAGTTTTTCTATTGACAAAGAAGTAGAATATGCATAAACAACCAGATTGTATATTAGGCTTCTAGCCTTAAGCTTATCAGGTATACGTACATAAATGCAGTTAGGTCGGTAGCTAATGTCAATTGGCTTTCTCCACATTACAATCAAATGTAGTACTCCACAGAAGTAGAAATAAAACCAACCAGGTGCTACCAGGACCAAAACCAGTCAAGCCTGCTACTCTAACCTTCGTGCCAGATCTAGCTCAAAATCTACATGTGGGTTCAAAGCAGGTTCATTGAGATAGCACTAGAGTAGAGAATCTACCTAGATAAACACCTCGTGGTTTCGAATATGATGGCAATTCATTGTTCCAATTGTAATCAGTCAGCACATGGCAAATAAACAAACTTGAATTAACTAGCAACAAAAAAATTCATGACAACTAACTAGTACTATCCCCCAAAGAATTAACTAGCACTATCACGTTGAATACGCTCTTGAAGCCCCTTGTAGTACTTTCTTTGAGGACTATCCATGCCACTAGTATCAATCCTCATAATTCTTTCTTCTTCCATCATCTTCTTAAACTCGAACTTCTTTTTCTCAAGCTCAATTCTCTCTTCTTCCAACGCGAATGCTTGTTTGAACCTCTCTTCTTTCTTCAGTTCCTTCTCTGCATCATCCTCTCTCTTTTTAGCCCATATATGATCTAAGGAATCATAAAAAAACGTTCACCTTTTTGACGAAGCTTTTCTTTCTCTTTCTTTCTCCCTAAAGGTCTTTCAAGTGAAGTTCTGGCATAACCCGGATTTGCATCCCCCCTCTCATCTTCATGTGGCAGAGGAGTAGATGCAGGCGTGGATGCTGCAGGCTTGAAAAGGCTGTGGTTTTCTGCTTTTTATTGGATATTTTTGGAGCTCGCATCTGAATACGCCTTTCAATCCACTTTGGTTGATTCTTCAAAAGATTCCAACATTGTATAAGCGTGAAATCCTTCTTTTGCTTATCTTCACTCTTATACAACTCGCCAGCCTGCACTATCTACGAAAAGAAAACAAATATAGAGCATTAGTACAAATAAGCTCAAAAAGATGACAACAAACATAGATGTTTTGTAACTAGGTCTAACCTTATCTTCAATGGTCATACCACTTTGATTTCTATTCTCTATCCGACTTAGACAACCACAAAACCTATTGACAGATTCTTGAATGACAGTCCAACGTTTGTTGAGGGACTTATGAGAGCGATCTGAATCAAAAACCCTGTTTGTATGGAAATATTCATAAATTCGATCCCAATATGCAGTACGAGATTGATCTGTCCCTTGAATTGCATCCAAACTAACATTTAACCACGCCGACACCAAAAGACTGTCCTCCTCTGAACTGAAATTCTTGGTCCTTTTTTGGTTTGGCCTTTGCGATGTACTATCATCGACAATTGGAAACTCTTCCTCTTCGGTGGTGCTGGCAAACTCAGTCCAATCTTGAGAATTGGAACCTCCGGTTATCAAGTCTGTGAAATATCCCGTTCCATCCATACTACCTGTACATTGAACAAAATTACAATGGGCATTATTTTTGCACACACACAAAATATTTTCAGGTTGTGAAACATTAGTACCCCAATATAACTAAAAGGAGAATCTGAATTGAGTTGGATCTATACCCAACATTAGTACTGCCAAATTGTTTCCAGTCGTTTGTATCAGATATTCTGTTTCCCCCCCTACTATCCATGGCATTTTTGTGGTCATGCCAGTGAAGACACTGCCATCTTGTCTTGTATCAGAGTTCTGTCAGCTGTGCTAGCACTGAATGTCTAGCTCTGTGCTAATGGCAAGATAATATGGGTGAAAAAACGATGAAACTATCTCTCCATTTGCCTAGAGGTTCTGGTTCATCCAGTTATTTTTCCACATGTTTTCCTGATGGTTTACAAGTAACCTTTATATTGTGTGCTCCTCACCAAATGCTGCTAGCAATAGCAGAGTTCTTTTACCTCCCACATGGTCATGTTCTAAGATCGATATTTTCTTGCAGTTCCTGAGAAGCGTCTTCGGTTCAGAACTACTGTTGATGCATCAGAAATGCAAATCATTGAAGCTATGCAGAAGATAACTTCACACATAGGGAATCCTTCAAAATTCAGCAAGGCATCAAAACTAGCTATGCAGCTTATTGAGGCTGGAAGTGTCAAGCCAGGGACAATCGGTCACTTCTTTGCTATATTACAGGCTGCAATGTCTTCACCAGGTCTATTAGATGTTACAACCCAGTTCCCAATTATAATATTTCAGATTTATTCTTAGAAAGAGTCCATAGAAGAAATACACAATTTAAAAGGATGTTACCTACACGGGCTCTTAATAACCATGCTATACAAATACTGCTTATGAACCAAATGAGAATAATATTGTTTATCAACTAGTATATATATTGCAATTTCTCAATAATTTTCCTTTAGAAAGAAGTATATACTAATCTTGATAGTATGGAATATATGAAACAGGTAATGTATCAAAACTTGGGGTAAAAATCTGTTCATGACATTTTAATATGTAGTTTAGACTTAATAATGATCTTTTGCTCAAATAAAAATACCCTTCCCACATCTTTCATCAAGAAATTTACCTTCACCAGAGAAGGTGTACTGATGGAGGAACTCCTCCTGACTTGCAGCTAACTCCGTGGTCGATTCTTCGCCGCCAGAGTGCCCAGGAGCTGGAGTGTGGGCGTCTTCGCGGGTCGTCGGCTGTGAGTGTGGCAGCGGCTCGGGGGCGATGGCGTGTGGCGACCCTTGTGCGCATCCGGAGGCAGGAGCTTGGACAGCCCGTGGCGGTGGAAGACCCACTCTTGCAGGGCCGACGCGGCCAACAGGAGCGGCGGCTCGGGGTACCGGCGGCAATGGGGACCGGGACGCCGCAGAGGATGCTCGGGGTGGCGGCGGCAGTGGAGGCTGTCGTGGCATCGCGGCGTATGCTCGGGAAAGCGGCGGCAGTGGAGGATATGCGAATCGAGGCGGCGGTGTGAACAGGGGAGCCGACGCTCGGGTGGCGGACGGCACGGGCGCGAGGGAGGCGGACGGAGCGGGCGCGAGGGCAGGCGCGAGGGAGCCGGACGGAGAAGCCGAGGCGGCGGGGTGCGGATAGCCTCGGGCGGTGGAAGGTGCGGGCGCTCAGGTGGCGGACGGCGCGGGCGCTCGGGCGGCGGACGGCGCGGGCGCGAGGGAGGCGGACGGAGCGGGCGCGATGGCAGGCGCGAGGGAGCCGGACGGAGAAGCCGAGGCGGCGGGGTGTGGATAGCCTCGGGTGGCGAAAGGCGCGGGCGCTCGGGCGGCGGACGGCGCAGGCACGAGGGAGGCGGACGGAGCGGGCGCGAGGGCAGGCACGACTCGCGCGAGGGAGCCGGACGGAGAAGCCGAGGCGGCGGAAGGCGCGGTGGGCATCTCCAATGTAGCGCGGGACAAAACCGTCGAAGGTTTTGGGGATGGCGTGCGTCCTCTATATTTGGGGAACGAAAATTCAGGGATAGAGTCCTCTATTTTTTTAGGTATCATTTAGAAGAGCTGTTGGAGCTTTTTTTTTTACTTCTTCTTCTAAAATATAGGGGATATAAGCATTATAGAAGATTTGTTGGAGATGCTCTTAGGGGCAGCAGCATGGCACGATCCCGATGACCTGCGTGTCACCCACTAGCGGGCTGTGCATGCGCGTGTGACTGTGTCATTTCGGCCGCGCGTTTGGGCCGAGCCGGTCGACTCAATAGGTCGGTTTTGATTTGAAGCCGCACGGGCCGAGCACAGTTTAGTACTGTCATCACAGGCCGCCCCAACACTGTAGAAAATGTAGCAAAACACTGTTTACAAAACCCTAATTTCAAAAATACCACCATTTTGTTCCCGTGAATCCATTTCCGACCTCCTTTTTGCCAAACCATGTCCCAATAAAATCCATCCATCCAATTTGGCTTTATTGCAATTTATTCCTATTTATTTTATTTAATTTTATTTTCCTAGCTTGATTAATTTCAAGCATGGAGCTCTTATTATTTTTATGTGTTTGCGCTAACTCCCAAGTATTCCGAGGCGAAAGTCCAAGGACCGGATCTAGGCATTGAAGTCTAAGAGATAGCAGAGTTCGTAGAATAGTAAGGCAAGTTACAAGTTTTTTATCATAATGAATCCCACATAATTTAAATTATTTAATTACAGTATTTACATTATTGTTATTTACGCAATGTTATTTAATGAAAATAAATGTTTAGAATGATATGTGAATTAGTTATGTTCCACCACCAAAAAATGTAATGTTTAATTTGAGGCTATATTCACATGGACAACCTTACCAATATTTAATTACTATAAAAATAATTGTAGATTGGTTCATCCAAAATATTTGCACTACCAAGTAACTTGGCATTTTACCAGTAGATTTATTTAAACAATTCTAGGGTTCAGGACGTATCGTGAAAAGCCACTAGATAGTTGGAGTCCACGACCTTACCCTAGGGAGAAGGCTTGGGACGGATTGGTAGCAGTGTCGTGTAGCACTGGGGATCTGGGTTGTGGATAGCTGCCTCATGATGAAAAATAAGGACTGGAAAGTACTTGGGATTGGATAGGTTTGCTTGAAACCCTCATAAGGCAAAACACTCATCCTGAAAGGCATGTTGTATGTGCCTGCTATGACTCGTAATCTGCTGAGCGGGTCGATGCTATGTAGGCAAGGAATAAAGCTTGTGTTCGAGTCCAATAAGGTTGTGTTGATCAAATTTGGTAATTATGTAGGCAAAGGCTGTGATAGCGGAGACATGTTCTGCTTATCTGTTATTGATTCGAATAATGTAAACATTTTTAATGTTTCCCATTGCAATAAAATTCATGATGTTTGGCATTCTCGTCTATGCCTTGTTAACTTTGAAGCTATTACGCGGTTAAGCAAAATGAGTTTAATTTCAAGCTATAATTATGAGAAGAGTTCAAAGTGTGAAGTGTGTGTGCAAGCAAAACAACCCTAAAAACCTTTTCATAGCGTTGAAGGGCGAAGCAGCTCTCCACTTGAACTAATCCATTCTGATGTTTGTGAGATGAATGAAATATTAACTAAAGGTGACAAACGTTACTTTTTTGACTTTCATAGACGATGCGGCTAAGTATTGTTACATTTATTTACTTAAGTTGAAAGATGAAGCACTAGAACATTTTAAAGTTTAAGTAAAACCGAAGTTGAAAATCAGCTAGAAAAGAATCAAACGGTTAAGGTTGGACCGAGGGGGTGAATACATCTTAAATGAATTCTGTCAATTTTGTGAAGAAAGTAGAATAATTCATGAAATTACTCCACCATACTCATCCCAATCAAATGGAATAGCTAAAAGAAAGAACCAAACTCTTTGTGACTTGTTGGTGAACCATGCTCCAAAGTTCAGGCATGCCAAACTATTAGTGGGGTGAAGCAGTTCTCACAGCTAATTATATTCTGAATAGGGTTCCACCTCGCAATCAGGAGGAAATACCCTATGAAGGATGGAAGGAGAGAAAACTTAACTTGTCATTTCTTCGGACATGGGGATGCCTGGCAAAAGTGCATGTGCCGTTACCAAAGAAAAGAAAGCTTGGTCCTAAGACCGTTGATAGTGTTTTTCTAGGGTAAGCTATAAATAGCACGGCTTATAGATTTCTAGTGGTCAAATCTGAGGTGAGTGACATGCTATAAATATAGTGATGGAGTCTCATAATGCGACATTCTTTGAGCATGTGTTTCCTATGAGATCAAATGAAGTCATTGATCATGTCGGTTCAGATGAACACTCTATTCTTCCTAGTGTGGATGACATCGCTTTAGAGTTGGTAGTTGAGGAGGAGTAAGAGACAGAGGACTGAAAAGTCACTTGGCGATGACTATGTCACCTATGTCGTGAATGATGAACCACGAACCCTTTCAGAGGCATACACATCTCTGGATGTGGATTATTGGAAGGAGGCAGTCTGTAGTGAGATGGATTCCATCATAGCTAATGAAACATAAAAGATTACAGGTCTTCCACTTGGATATAGGGCTTGTTCTTTTTGGCTACGGCTTGTGGTTTTTGGCTGCGGCTTGTGGCTTTTGGGCTATTTGTATGAGAAATTACAGAGTAATAGAAACTCACGTGTGGTTTTTGCCGATATAAATGAAGTCAGTAAAGTATGTACTATAATTAACTAGTAGACCCTATCTTGAAAAAAATACTCTGTTTAAAAGTTAGGTACTATAGAAAATTAGAAGCTGAAAAGAACAGGACCATAAGTCAGTGGGCTACAAATAGATCTTTAAAAGAAAGCATAGACTTGATGGTACTATAGAAAAGTACAAGGCTCGTTTAGTGGCTAAAAGTTTCACACAAAAGGAAGTAGAATACTATTTTGATACATACTCTACTGTGGCTCGTTTACCCACAATTCGGGAGCTTCTAGCACTAGCTGCCACATACAAACTCCAGGTATATCAAATGGATGTAAAGAACGCTTTCCTAAATAGAGAGTTGGATGATCCCGATGGCTTTGTGGTTGAAGGGCAAGAAAAGAAAGTATGTTGATTGATTAAATCTTTGTATGGCCTAAAGCAAGCTCTCAAGCAATGGCACGATAACTTCGATAGTATAATGACATCGGTCAGCTTTTGTGTTCACAAGCCGATAAATGTGTCTACTATCAGTTTAGTGGGGGCGAAGGTGTCATTCTAGGTCTTTTCGTGGATGATATATTGCTTTTTGGGACGAACATGGATGTAATCAATAGAACAAAGTCTTTCCTTTTCTAGAACTTTGATATGAAAGATCTGGTGAGGCAGATGTTTTATTAAAAATCAAGATTATAAAGTGTGATAATGGGATTACTCTTTCACAATCCCATTATGTTGATAAAATCCTAACCAGATTTGGATTTATAGACTATAAGCCAGCAGCCACACCCTATGATTCAAATGCAAAGCTACATAAAAACACTAGACATGGAAAATACTACTTGAAATATTCTCAAATAATTGGATCCTTGATGTATCTAACTAGTGCAATGAGGCTAGACATCTCATATGCTGTAAGCAAATTGAGTCATTATACGTCCAATCTAGGATATGATCATTGGATAGCTCTAGAGAGGGTACTCAGATACCTAAAGGGAACCTCATGCTTTGGAATACATTATTCTAGCCATCTGGTAATCTTGGAAGGATTCAGTGATTCTAACTGGATTAGTGAATTGGATGATATGAAGGCTATGAGTGGCTATGTGTTCACTCTAGTAGGTGAGACCGTTTCATAGAAATCTTCTAAATAGATTATCCTTACAAGGTCCACTATGGAGGCTGAGTTAGTAGTACTTGATTCAATGACTATAAAGGCAAAATGAATTAGAGAACTCCTTTTTGACTTACTTGTGCTAGAAAAGCCGATTCCAGTAATATTAATCTACTGTGATAACCAAACCATTATGGTTAATGCGAGGAGTAGGAAGGACAATGTTAGACCATGTGGATGGTCATGAATAAAGAAATCATGAATAATTGACATTTGGTTTACTTTGGAATTTGCGTTTGCAAAAGTTTTGGTTGATCGCGGATATGGGATTTCACTCCAAGTGGTTTTGAGGCTTTTGAGTGGTTTTGATGCTTTCGAGTGGTTTCCGTCCCCGTTGCTTTCGAGTGGGGTTTCCGTCGCTTTCGAGTGGCTTCGGAAGATTGCTAGGCTTTACGACCACACCAGCCTTCGACCACGACGAACTTCGATCCATGCCCAAGTTCGACCATGCAGACTTCAGTCACGACCGACTGCGACTACCACATGCTTCGATCATAGATCTACCTGAACGGTTCTACGACCATGCCCAACTTCGATCATGTTCGAATATGACTACGACCACTTTCGACTATGACACGTTCGACTAGAACCACGTCTAGCACTGACTACGTACGACTTCGATCATGGCATTTCGACCACAATAAGTCAACCACCACAAAATGGCCTTACTAGATTAATGATCATAAGCTACAGTATTTCTTTTCATGGTCGTAAATCTTACTGGTGGGTAGTCGTAAATCTTTCTGGTCGGTGGTCTTGGCTTTTGTAAGTGATAGTCGTAGTCTTTGTAGTCGATACTCGTAGATTTTGCATACTACTGACATACTCATAGTCTTCATGGCCTACTGTTGTTGTCTTCGGTTTTTGGTTGGTTGTCGTAGACCATGTTGTCAGTTGCTATAGACTTCACGGTTGGTACTCAGAGACTTCTTTGTCAGTACAAGTACTTTACTTCTTGTGATCTTCGAGTACTCGTGTTAGGCCAATGGGTTGACTGGTGGGTGCATGGTGATCAAGTGGTCGTGGTACTCAGTGGTCAGAAGTACTCGGTAATCAATGGTGGGTGCTTCTGGGTGTTGCGATTGGCTCTCTATGTCTTGTGATATGTGCTCGGTAATCAGCAGTCTGAGAGTTTTCTCTGGATAGCAATGGGAGGTGTGGTCGTGTACGACCAGATTGATGGTCGTAGATGGTCTTGGTCTTGTTCTGGATGGACAAGGGTGTTATGAGTGGTTATACTAATGATGATCAAGCTAGGAAGAGCTTGTACCAGGAAAAACGTTTTCTTTGCTCTTTGCATGTGCAGGAGGGCGTGGAGACGACCATGGTCAGTGATGAGGAGGATCGGGACTAGGACGGGGGGAGTCTGAGGTCTGGACAATCAAGGATGTCATGCGAGGTGGTTGGGCTCATACTAGAGTACGTGGAGAACAGGTGGTGATTCGTGGAGAAGCTGATGAAGGTCAAGTTGTGGAGAATTGTGCTAGGAAAAATGGTCTTTGATGTGCAGGTTGGTGTGGAGATGGTCATGGTCAGTAATGAGGAGGGCTAGGACTAGGTTGGGGAAATCTAAGGTCTAGGCATTTGAGGATGTCACATAAGGTGTCCAAGCTCGTGCTGGTTCATATGGAGATCAAAGGTGATGATGTGTGGAGAAGATACGGGAGGTGCGGTCCCGGAGGCTTTGCTACATAAGGATGATTCGTGGAGAAGATATGGGAGGTGCTGTCCTGGAGGCTTCAACACGTGAGGTGATGAGGTGTGATGAAGATACAGAGGTGCGGTCCTGGAGGCTTCATCACGTGGTGAGTTAGGAGTTATGAAAGGAGTCCATAACTGAGAAGGTTTAGAGATTGAGTAAAATATGTGTTTGGAAGGGTCTTGGGCCCCTTGATTTTTAGAGGAAGGTAGGATTGCATGCCCAGTTTGATAAGGACATAGTTTGGGGCTCTAGCATATCAAAGTAGAGGTAGGCTAAGAGTTTTAGTCGTTGCTTTGGAGGTGGCTTTGCGAGGCTTTTTGTGCAAGAGTTTTATGGGTGCTGTGAGGGCGTTTTGTAGCCACAAAACATGATCCAAAAATAATAGATTAGATCTATTCCAAGAAAAGTTAGTCAGCATCAGCAACATGTTTTCTGAGCATCGTTTTCTTGTGTCTTTGGCAGGGGTGCTAACTCATCACGATCTTGTGTGCCACAAGCTCGGTGTGTTTGGTCGTCGGTTCAATCCAACCGAGCAGAGCATTGTGTTGTCTTCAGTGTGTTATTATTGGAGCAGTCAAAGCGTTCGAGTGACTGAAGCTTTTAAGTAGGGGGAGAGTTTGACCATGTGCAAAGGCGGTCGTAGTGAGCGGTCGAAGCGAGCGGTTGAACGATTTAAGCGTTCATTGAGTGCACGTTACGGAGGTCAAGCGAGCAGACAAATGACTTGCGGTCAAAATCTACAACTAGTAAAGTTAGATTACTTTTCTTCTGGGTTGAGATTTGTTTTTAGGTATCAAAAAGCAGAGGCAATCATTCACCTCTCTCTGATTGTACCATACGATCCTACAAGTGGTGTCAGAGCCAGTTGCGATGGCATCAGAGAGGTATGTGAACCATCTCCCCATGTTAGTGGTACTGACTTTGGTTTTTGGAAGTGTCGTACGCAAGCATATATTAAGGATCAAGGTAATGACATTTGGAAAAAGGTTCCTAGTCCGTATGAGGTTCCTGCTATGGTTATGACTCTAAATAAAACTGATGTTGATTTGAATCAAGCTCGTAACTGGTTGTTTCAAGGGATTTCATGCAAAGAATTTGATCGTGTAACTCGTATTACTTCTACCCACTTAATTTAGAAAACTCTTTTTGGTTATCATGAATGAACAACTAAAAGCAAAAAGGTGTGCAAGAATCTGTACCAAAAAGAGTACTCTAATTTTACTATGAATCCAGATGAATCTATAGATAATCTTTTTGCTCGTTTTGAGAAGATTTTGATTAACTTGCACAGAATTAGTGTTATTCCTGCTAATAGAGATAATGTAACTAAAATTTTGAGGTCTTTAGGTTCAGAGTGGTTGATGGTTGTCACGACTATTAATTAAACCATCGATTTAGATACTTCAACCATGAATGACCTGTACTCTAGATTGAAAAACTATGAGATGGAAGATTTGCCATCTAAAACTGATAAATCTTCATCTTTAGCGCTTGTGACTAACCCCATGCAAGCTGCTCCATTGTTGGACCCAAATTTTGCAATCAAGAATCCTTTGTGATTCCATCTCACTATTCCCAAGATCAGTAGATAGTGCTCACAAATACATTACTAAACATCAAAGTACATATCATGCAAAAGTGATATTGCTAAAGTAAACATCAAAGTGAAACGGAACACATAGGTGGAATCCTCAGGACGTGCCCACAGGCAGCCAACTGGGGTTCATGACCTAGTTCTTGGCCTCTTCATCTTCTTTACCATCACGACCAGGTGTATTGCTAAAGCAAGTGGTCATAGTTTCTTCAGCTCCAATAGCTGCCTCCACCACCAGGATAGTGGTCAATTCTTCAACCATTTTCTTTATCGTCCCTAAAACTACAGGAGGAATGGCAGAGGGCTTCTCGGTAGGAGCATTTTTAGAAGATGGGGGAGCCAAACTAAAATCACAAAAAGGAAAACACATCATCATTCTAGAAAACAAAAAGGTAAGATGCTTTCCTTATGCTTTTTTTACTTTGGTTTCCAAGATTTAATCTTGAATCAGGAAGATTTCTTCAACTTCTTCTTTTCGACCACGTTTGGTCAAGGGATGAGATCCCCTACGACCACCTCTAGTCGTAAGTCTTGAGCAAGAGTTGCTGCTCCTTGAGCTTTCTGCCCCTCTTGATGGTCGAAACCTATTTCTACCACCTAAGGAGCAATGTCTCGTTCGACCATAGGTTTCGCTGGTATAACAGTATCCTTCACAAAAAGATACATAGCTTCTCTAGTTCTCATTTTCTAGTTACTTAATAAAGCCATGAGAAGCAAAGATTAAAAAGTCTTATTATCGTAATAGAAGGGTACCTTGGTCTTGGGGGCTTTGTGCTTCAACTCGACTGGCCCTCTTTTCTCTGTATCAATTACATCTGCAAAGAATTTCTTGATAGCGCCAGATGAATGAGGAGCAGAGCTTGAGCTTTTGCTTTGTTTGTTGATGGTCTTCACCAGCCAACACTTTTTGGCCCAAGGAGGTTTAAATTCCTCCGCCCTTTTGCCAATAACCATCAGTCCAACCTCTTGGTCATCCTGACGGTTTACCATGCCTACTTTCTGTAAGAAAGAGAAACACTACTTAGTCATTGCCTACGACTACAGGATCCTAATGATGAAATCAATTCTAGATTACCTTTAGGTGTTCCTCCCTCTCTTCTGAGGATACGTCCACTAGGATTTGAGAAGCCACTACATCAAGTGGTAGCGTCTTCTCATAGAGAAGTATGACCTGGGTGTCAATCTCCGGTAGTGGAATATCTACATAACCAGGTGAAGCGATCAACAATCAAGTTTGAAATTAAAAAAAGAACTAAATTGTTATTCACCTTCCTTGTAGTCCCTGGTTGTATCTTTAACCACTGAGTACCTCCACATCGGATGTGCTCATTTCTTCAAGAGGCTAATGCGATGTGTGATGAAATCCTTCACCACGTGCCATCCAGTAAGCCCCTTATCCTTCAAGTCTTTTATGGCTTGAATGTATGGGGTGATCCGGTCATGGTTCTTGGGAGTTAAATTCCAGGAAGAAGTCTTCTCTGTAGCTTCCCCACAAAAGAAAGGCTATCTTCACTAGTTGTTTTCTATTAGAACAACGTTTTCTTCCGTCCTGGCCATGACAACGAGCGAAAATTTGGATGTATTCCCTCGTCTTTCCGTCACGGAGCTTCAGACCATAGCTCCTAGTGATCTCAATTCGTATGCTCATTCCATAGTAGTATGGAAGAGCTCCAGATCTAGAGAAATCCCCAAATAGGCCTCAGACAAGGACACAAACACACTTAACATTGTGATGGAATTGGGAACAAGTTTCACCAACTCCACTCCAAAGTGCTCGAGTATGAGTGTAACTGTGTAAGGAAGGGATAAGTGGGTAATCTGAGGCCACACTCATAGTAAGCTTGAAATACTGAAATTTTCCTGATCTCCCCTGACGGATTTCCTTTGAGGGATCCTTTCGATGACAACCAAAGCCTTCATCTTAGCAATGTCCATCTCTGATACCACCTAATTAGAGAGGCCCTAGCCATTCACTAACATAGGTTGGTTTGGATTTAGAAGAGATGACGAGGAGGTGATTTGGTTGGCAACGAAGAAAGCAAAAGCTCGAAGAATAGTTGAAGTGAATAGGGAAAGTAAGAAACCAAAAGTTACCACTGTGGTAAGTTTTTATAGTCACACATTTGAGTTAAAGATTGTGGGAACTCAACAATTACCACGTTTTTGGGAACCGTTCAAATGGACAGATTTGTGAGAGTTGCTTAAAATTCTTGAATTTGTCTGTTTGAGGAAAACTAGTATGTCTTCATAACTCAAGGAAAAGTACCGTCTTGACCAAGCCTATTTCTGGTCAAATGACATCGAAAAGCTTTGCTTTCGATCTTCACTATTCTACAACCTCTTTGTTCATGTAAGTTATTTTCACTTGAACTTGGGGGGCTAGATGATGAGGATATAATAATCCTTAATTTACTATTTATCTATAATTACTATTAATATGTCATTCTGCTCTTAAATATACCCATTAATATTCTTAATGGAGAGATTAATATTCTTAAGGGAGAGATCTAGCTACGTGGTCGTGAGCCTTTCTATGACCGTGTTATGGTCACGAGCCTTTCCACGACTGTGTTTTAGTCGAGAGCCTTTCAATGACCACTTTATAGTCATGAGCCTTTCCACAATCATCTTAAGGTCGTAAGTCCTTCTACAAACATGACATAGTCGTAAGTTATCCTACGACCACCCTGTGGTCATAAAATCTTCTACGACTAGTTGACTTTAACTAGCTTATCTATGACAACCTACTGAATCATAGGTCTAACCGTCAAGGTAGTTAATACATGTAGTATCGTTTGGGATAACCACTTGTTTTTCCTTCCTATCTTTAGCGATAACCACTTGGTGATGAGGAGGAAACGCGTCACTGACAATAACCTCCACAAAATGGTTCCTCTTTTGAAATATTAAGATACCTCTAGGCATGGAGCAACTGCCACCCCTTTATGCCTTATATAAAGGCTGAAGTCAGGAAGGAGAAAAAAGGGAGGGAAGGGAAGAAACCATCAGATAGAGGATCAAGAAGGGCAAGACATAAAACACTAGTCTTTCTCTTGATTGTAATCAGTACACTCAATATAGCCACACAAGAGTAGGGTTATTATTTTTTCTGGAGAAGGCTTGAACCTATATAAAATCCATGTGTCTTTCTCTACGTGGTTAGATTTTTGAGAGATCCCCTGAATTAAATAATCATACGTAAGATTGGTATTAGAACACCGACATAAGGGAAAGCTCCCTTTGGTCTCAAAATGAGTTCAAGGCATGAAGATGGCCAAGAGAGCATTGGAATGAATTGTTGGCAAAAGAAATAACAAGTTTTTCATCAAAACTACTCAAATCCATCAAAAATTGGGAAATTCTCACTCTAGCTCTAAAAGAAAGAACAAGTGTTCTATATGACCTTGATGATGATAAGAAAGCACAAAAGAACTTCCTATTTGCAAATAGAGATTAGAACACCACTTGAAAGCACAAAAAAGGTTTATATTTGCAAACTACAATGTTTAAATTTCACCCTCTTTTGACAAAAACCCAAAAGTACACTCCCCCTTAGCCTATGCATGTATTTTTGCCTGAATTTCTCCCCCTTTAACAATGAATTCATCAAGATGAATAAACAAGAAACTCAAATGAGACTAAGCTAGAGAGATACCAACATGGATAAATATTATTTAGTTTGAGTCATACTAGGAGCTTTGAAAACTATCCATGTCAATTGACAAAGTATTTCACCAAGCCATGCTATAAATTGAGTTTGCAGAATCATATGACCACATATATAGCATATCAAGCCAAAAACTAGTCATTTAGTGATTACATTGATTTATATCATGTTAGGTTGTCTCAGAGTCACTAGTAAAGTTATATGTATCACAAGTTGTGTCATGCTAGATCAAAATGACAAAGTGGAGCCTAGACGCTAAATCAAACATAGAAAGTCTGAAAGGCTCCAGACGAAATCAATTTAAGCTCAAGAAATATTTGAACATTGCATTTGACAAAGAATGATTGATGGCCCATCTTAGTAGAGCAAATCCTAGACCAGGTGTCATCAATAACTGCCCTCTAAGTTTCAGCCCAGTTTAAGTTTACAAATAAATGGTCTATCTTAGTCAAGTGCATCTTAGACTATGAGACATTTACAATAGCCTTCTGAGCTTAAACCAAATTTTAGTTTGTATCTATATGGTCTTATCTCAATAAAGCACATCCTAGATTAGGAGTCAGCTACAAAGGCCTTCTAAGCATCAACCAATATAATTTGTGCATCGTGCAATGCAAGTTGCCTATGAGAAAAGATTACAGAAATGCAATTTTTAGCATATTTGAGGTTTTAAAGCAATGTTTTCTGAACCAAGAGCTTACTAATGATTCAAGATTGGAACTAAACTCTAACTAGGCTTAACACAGATTTAATACTCAACTAAGCAATTTGAAATGATAGGAATAAGAAAATTATCACTAGAGCTAAACTAATCAAATGACTCAGCCTTAATAATTTTAATTCAAGTGGAGTAGATTTTAAAGGCTAGTCGTGGCACAAGCTAACTACACATGCAGACATATGAAGTAGAAAGCTCAGTAAAGCAAGCATGACTGGATACAAGCATAGCCAAGGATAATGGACAAAGCTCCAGAATATATTACAATGAATAACAAAATGTAAAAATGCATTATATTACATATGAATGTCTCATTGGATGAATAACTCCCAACTCTCCCTACAAGAAAGCAAAATGAGAATAATCAAAATTTTTGTGAAAATTTCAACAACCTAAAGCTCGGACTCAATAAAGTGAAGGACTACATCCCCCATCACCACATGGTCTCTAAGGAAATATTCCTAATGCACTAGGTTGTTGGCTATGTTGATGGCACTATTGCTATCACAGAAAAGGTGGTACACTACCTAGCTATAACCCAAAGTCCCTGAGAATAGAAGAGTCAAAGAATTTGAGAGATGTTCTTAAGAAGTGATAAGTTCTAGAGGTGCTCTTCCTGTTTATTCTACACCCCCAAAATCAGCACATGAGAAAGCACAAAGAGAGTTGCAACAAGAAGAAGAATACCAAAGTATAAACTCAAGGGTGGTTTGGAGATACCTAAAAGGTGGTGAGATGCATGAGGAGAAACCTAAAATTAAGTGCACAGACATGCGGCAAATTTTATGTTTGGCCTCAAGGCCTTGAGGTAGAGGAAGGAGCTGATCATGCTGTGGTACTCCTTCTCATGGAGCTTATCTGGATCCAAAGTGGAAGTAGAAGCCATCAATATGGAAACTAGCTTGATATCATCCATATCAAAGTGTCAAAGGTTGTCCTTGGTGTACTTGAATTGATTAATGATTATGCCTCGCTTCGTCTGCTTGATTTGGAATACTAGGTTGAAGTTCATCTCCCCCATCATGCTCATCTCGAATTTCCTACTTATAGTGTCTAAAAATATGAAAATAAAAGCATGAGAAGAGTCTCCAAAACTGATGTCATCTACATAAATCTGAACTAGGACGAAATCACTACCATGCCTGAGGGTGAACAAAATCTTGTCTACCTCACCCATCTCAAACCCATTTTTTTAGTAAGAATGACTAAGTCTAGAAGTGTTTCCCTATTTCTTCCTTGCCAACCCTGGAACCCCTAACCCTTCATCATATAGGCTGACCAGCAGTCTTAGTGGGTTTAGGCCGTTAAGGATTGGGGAAACCAATCAACCCCACTAACACCTGATTTCACACTCATATGATTTTCAAAGCGCTAACAAGATGAACCTGCTAACATGCTAGGGATTGATCCATACAGCACACACGACCCTAGCTTAACTCTAAGCCACTTCCTTTGTATCTCTCGGTGCTGTGGTTTTGGAGTAGGGCTCAAGTTCAGTATTTCCTATTTTTACCATAATGCCCTTGAGAAAGCTTCCAGGGCATCTTCCCTCTCCCTCTTCATCTTGTATACAAGCCACCATACATACCAGTGTAGATTGATTAATATCATCCCTTCCATCGGCAAGTCTCTCTTATTCCAGCTCCTAACAGAGCACCTCTCACTTGAACCTACGAAACCAACTTGGTCCAACCCATTTCTCAAACCTTCCCTCAAACACATTTCTTTGCTTTGCCATGTGCCATGCTTGAGCCCATCTATACCACATGACCTCCTTCACTATTCCGAACCTTGATCCACCTTGACCTAGTGTCAATCATCCGTCGTTGACCATAGTTGCCTCCAAGCATCTATGCACATCCGAAAACCAAAATATTATTTTTTAGGCACAAGTTCTTTATAACTTGAACCACGTTAGTATAACATGCAACATAATGCAATCATAACAAGAGTTCTAAGATCATCGCATGATCAAAACTCCTAATTTCCCTAAAATCTAGAACCAACAACCCTCAACCAGTTTGACCACCATTGTGTGGCTAGTCAGATTGCTCTAGCTGGTCTGACCGCTAACCCCGTGGCCGATCAGACCGCTAGCCCAACTAAAGTCAAACTGCCACCCTGGTTGGTCATACCACTCTGGCTTGTCCCAAAAAAAACACCCTCTCTAGGAAATACATACCGGCAACTAGCCCCAGATCACACCACAAACTGGTACTATCGCCTTCCTGACCGGTCATACCAGCCATCGGTCTGACCCACCCTGACCAGCCATTCAGTGGTCAGGCCAATTCCAAATTTTGCAAATCCTTTGCAAACCCCCAAAATCAAATTACCCCTTGGTCCCAATTGTTCATCATTGCTTGACCATAATATTCCACATAGTCTCTCAAAATTCAAATTCAAAAGTATGTTAAAATTTCCAGCTTAATAATAATTTGAGATCAATTCTGAAATTTTTTTGATATGTATGTTTAATTTATTTTGAAATATATTTCCTTCCAAACAAAATAATTTGAAACGTGCAGTGTATCACTTCATACGCGAATATCCATGAATAATTGATCTTTTGTAATGACAATGCAATTTTTATAAAGGGAATTTTAACTCTGTTGACTTCCTTTTATGCATTGATTCTTTCCATTGTCATCTTAATTTCCAATTAATACGAAGTAATGATGTGCAAAGACAGCATTATCCTTTAGAAGGTGAAAGGGAAGGTAATAGATCGCCGTAGCCATCAGGATAAATTTAATCAAAGGCTCTCATGAAAGGTGGTGTACCGTAGAAAAGTCCATATCATTATAAATACTAATTCGGCAATAATATTGCCACCTGGGCCACCTACAAAGTCTGCAAGACTGTCTGAACGATTTGGTACATCACTTGAACCGTGCATCCGAGGGGTTTACGCCGTTTGGGAAGCACCTCAGCTGTTTTTCCCCCTGTTTTTCTTCCCTTCGAGACGAGCCTTTTTCTCCACGTTTTGACTGTAGGTGCACAAAAGCAAGTCGTGTCCAACACATTAGTTTAAAAAAGGAATCGCTGACTAGTTCGTGTGTTTTTTTGATTGAGCATTTGAATTTCTCACTATATGATTTTGCCATGAGATTCATGCTCCACCTCCTTCTCCGGCTTCGGCAAGAGCTCCACCGAGATAGGGCTCGGTTCGGATTGGCTTCACCAAAACCTCCCTGATTTAGAAGGACGCTAGAGGTAGTGGCAGATTGGTGGTGGGCGAACTTGGCAGTGGGGCGATGAGGTAACAATATCATCACTGGTGTCGCGTGTCGAAAGTGGGCAGTTGGCAGCGACCAGTAGGTGGAACGGAGCTTTGGCATGAAGTCAAGTTAGGTTGAGTAGGGATGTGGGATGGTAGAAGGGTGGCAGGCGGTGCCAGTAGCCACGTAGGAAGGCGAAAGCGATGGAGGGTAAGGCTCGTTGAGAGGCCGCGGCAATGCTGGGGACGGCGACGGCGTGGTGGAGGGAGGGCGGCACGCCTATAGTGGTGGGGTGCGGGTCGAGGAGGGGATGCAAGTGGCTGGGGAGGGAACGACGGAGGAGATGGACACTAGTAGGGCTCGCTGGCGTTGGAGGTGACATTGGCATGGCAATGGGTGGCGAGTAGAGTTGCGGCAACGGCAGCGGAGTAGATGGGGTAGGGTTTAGGGCCGGAGTAAGGTGAGAGCATTTAAATAAAATATGACTGAAGTTTAGCCCGACACCCTTTAAAAATGTGAACTCTTCGATTAATTAAGTACGAATGTTTTCCACCTTATTAATATAAATATTCGGCACACATGCATTATCCGCTCCCTTTCTCCATGAAAGCATTTTTCATTTTGTTTAAGTACGCTCTACCACCTTAGTAAGGCCCTGTTCTATACATAGGAACTACGTATGAAACAGTTCCGTTCCGGCCCCGTGTTCGAAAATCGAAACGTGGTGTAAAATAGAACAAAAGCTAAAGCATCCGGTCAGTGTGTGGAACCTATGATAAATATATACAGCACCTGTTTTCGTTAGCGAAAGAAGCGATAGGAGTATAGGACTATTTATTAATCAGTTCGCAGTTGCTTAGAATGAGAAAAGCATTGAGTCCTGACTCCTGACATGCTGGTAATTTTGCCCAGTGCGCGTGCTACTAGCTCCAATTTACGTAATTAAACACGATTGCTTTCAATGAAACATGCTTGAGGAATATATAATAGGAGTTTTCTGCAATAGCAATATATAATAGGATTACAACATGTAAAAAGAGAAAACGAATCTCCGAAGGAGTGCCAATAATATGGAGTACAGCATGTAAAAAAGATGTAAATTGCAGCTTACACAGCTTGTATTGCATCAAATTACACAAAACAACAGGGATATGTGATCTTCACAAACACAGAGTAAATTGACAACAGGATGCACATTGCACCAGCCCTCGAATCAAATCGGGAATCTTAAAATTATCAATGATATGCTCTAAAGGTAACCATAAATATTATTGTATGAATTAATATGTTATTATGAATCTTTAAATAAATGTTATTATGTTCTTTAAATGAGTTATCATTTATAAAGGTTAGTAAGCACGTGACTAGTTGGTAAAGCAATTTATTTATTGTATAATGCCATTCTATGAGATCCCTAATCGGATGTCACTAGTTGAGATGTTAGTGACTTATATATAAGCACATGTATTGATTGATGACCATATTTTATCAGTCATAGATATGGGGATATCAAATCTCTGATTATATCGGATGAGGATCCGATAGGAAACTATATATTAAGATAGGTGTAGGGCTGAGGATTATACAAAAAACTAAGGATCAGAATAGATCCCAAGACAAATGCACACCCATCGAAACTGGAACTAGCACACCGATGTACGACGTTTCACCCCTAAACGTATCGACGGTTGGCCCTAATCGGGTCGATCACAAGGAGAAGACAGTTGGCTCGTGAAGATCGGCTACTGCTTGAGGACGATTGCTTTCCAAAGACGCTAATCGGGACGTTGGGTGATCGACAGCTTCTACTACATCGATGCACGTTTCGTTGAACCAGGTTGTTTTAACTCTTCTTTCGCTATGTTGTATGTTTAGTGATAACGATCCATAATTTCTTACTTAGTGGCTTACTAGTTTACCTTATAAAAATTTTTAATTTACACTAGTATAATCTCCCCGTATCCAGACAAAAATACAATTCTCGCTTGTTGACGCCATGTGCATACCGTGCTAGCAGTTTGCACTGGCAAGTGGGGTGGCAAGGGGATTGTTTTGCTCGATGGCATTTAGCATCCATTGCGATTGATGAAGCGTTGCGATCTGGTTATCTTGCACCATTCTGCTATCCCTTTATTTATACTGCAGTTCAGAAGTACTCTAAATAAATTGATTACTCTTTTATCATATTGTTCATCTAGAAAAAATTACCAAGCATGGCGTGATCACAAAAGCAACATAAGGCCCTGTTATGAACGCAGAGTACGTATAAAACAGTTCCGTTCCGGCACCGTGTTCGAAACGTTGTGTAGAAAAGAATAAAAGCTAAAGCATCCGGTCAGCGTGTGGAACCTATGATAAATATATGCTTGAGCGAAAGAAGCTGTATTCAACAGGGCAGCAGTTAGTTAGAAGGGTGTGTCTAGCCATCATCTAGATGTTTTTTTTTCTAACAAACATCCAAAATTGGAACCGTTGAATTAGAGACCCAAAGGAGGAGAATTTTTTAGAGGAGGGGGAGGGGAGAATTTATGACCGTTGGATCTATAATCCAATGGTCACAAATCTATATGATAATTAAGAAGAAAACATCCAGATGATGTTTATCAACACCCTATTTTAGATTGGCAAAAGCGTGGTAACTTTGTCCAGTGCGCGTGATACAAGCTCCAATTTACGTAATAAAATATGATTGCTTTAAATGAAGCGTGCTTGGGGATATATAATAGGTTTTGTAAGCAATATATAATAGGATTACAACGTGTAAAAAGAGCAAACGAATCTCAGGAGTCCAAATAACGTGTACAGCATGTAAAAAAAATGTAAATTGCAGCTTGCACCGCTTGTATTGACTCAAGGTACACAAAACAACAGGGATATGCGATCTTCCCAAACACCAGAACTTGTACCCAAAAATATTTTATTTATCTTTAGATGTATGGGAAAACTTAGAGTCAATCATATTCAATGTCGAATATCAGAGCTATGCTTATAGAAGAGCTAAGGCCTATAACAGTTGAGGATGTCAGGTGAGATGGTTAAGATCAAACATGACACAAAGAAGGTAGAAAGCGTTGAAAGGAATGTTCGAGTGACAAGTTGTACCAAGTGGTTTGATCGGTCTAAGTGAGACGTGGTCTGGTGAAATCAGAACGGTAGAGACTTGTTAATGAGAGGCAAGCTGTTGGTGCACCTATACACGATACTACACGATACAAGTATGGTAATTTCTTGCAAAGAAGATGAAGACTAGATTAGGGAAATGTATGTTGGTAAGAAGGCCTAATAACGGAAACTGTGTAGATCAAAACCACAGCTTTTGAGAGAGTGGTTTGGGTCAAGGAAATCCTGAGGAGATCAAGTGGATCAAAGGCTAAAGACTTGTCGAATTCAAGCTCACGTGCTTTGAATAACGTGCATGAGTTAAATATACAAGTAAAATCTATGTTACGAGAGTTAACAGTTTTCACTCAAATATTTTATGGAGCGATAAAATAAGCCTCAAAAATAGCAAATCAGTCTCGAAGACATATATACAGTGCAAAGCAAGATGTTCGACAAAGCAAGTACGGAAAGCTTTGATGCCAAACAAGCTCGGAATACTAGGCCAACTTTATGCAAAAGCTTGCACATGTTCGACAAAATTGCCGTCCATATTCTTATAAACTTTTTATATATCTGTGATCTTATCTATCTTTATACCTTTATATGTTTAAATAACAGTATGCCCACAAGCCCCCCCCCCCCCCCCCATAACGTTACCGGATATGATCTTAGCACGCCTTTTTTTTTTTTTTTTGCTTCAAAGCAATATTCGAGGAAAAAAAAGTTAAATGAATTCCGATTGCGTACAGTGCCAGATACTACAGGATTTTAGTCTCTCTGAATCATACGCTCTCTCCATTGATTTGCAGGTAATAGTCGGCAGGACACCACCCAATGCTCCGGTCGCAATCAGCATGCAAAGATATCATACGATCTGCATATATCGATTGAGCAATGAACAGTATAGTACCGAAGAAGTGATGGTAATCCTAGTACGTACACCACGATATAATGATTTCAAAGAACAAATTAACTAGTGCCCATGCTTAACTGTGGCACTACTGAGTCACAATTAATGGAGCCAACAACGAGCCAGCCATTACAAAAGAACAGAAGAAGAAAGGCAATGCATGTGCCAACAATCCTAGCTATACTGATGGAACCGGTTCTTCTTTTCTTCCTTTATGTTACTATACATACTCTCCCTTCTGTAAGGGACACGGATATATTAGCCGAACGTGGAACTTAATTTAAAGTAGTAGACAACGTGTTCCATTCATTGATTTTATACGCTCGGGTCACTTAAACTAGCTAAGCTGATTCGTACTGATAGCAGAGTAGCATGCATGCCTGCACTTTAGTCTTTGGAGAGACTTGGCACATAATTGAGTTCTGATTCTAGCTGTCAAGGTCACAAAGTAATTGGTAGTTTAGTGCAAGGTTTTAAAACGCGATTTTCGCGGCTTCACGGCAAAGTCTCAAAAATACATAGCGTAGCTATAGCAAGCTATTTATCTATTTTCGTCGCATAGCGTTTGCGGTCAAAAAAAGCTATAACTGTGCTATAGTTAGCTATTTAGAACCTTGGTTTAGTCGTTAATTTGTAGCTATACGCGAGACAATAGTCTGAGATTGTAATACCCTGTTATTTCCCTTCATAAGGACTCGGGCGGGGTCGGCAAAGCAGAGTCGGTTTTGGCGTGCGTGCAAAGCTCGAGTTGGCCTCGGGATAGCGCTATTTAGAGCAGGAAGCGCAGCACCCTGGGAACCCTAGCCGCCTTTGCCCTTCTCTCATTGAGCCGCCAACCTAGCAGGTTGCTACCGCTGCCGTTGCTTCCGGTGGGTGCCGGGGAAAAGAGGAGCACCGCCGCCGCCGGGAGGGCCGCTGCACCACCGCCACATCGGATTGTTGGAACACAACATCAAGATTCTACACGTATATTTATTTGTTAACGTACACCACACAAGAAAGATGAACAAACACAAAAATATGGAAAGAATTTTTGCCAACACAAACTCAACTTACGCCACTTTTCTCATTTTTCTTTTATTCGACTCGCCTCAATCATCAAAAGAACTCCGATACACAATTATGGCCCTGTTTGGATCCCTCCATCTAAAGTTTAGTCACTAAAGTTTAGATCTAAAGTCTCCAAACAGGTGGTCTAAAGTTAGATCTAAACTTTAGCTAACCCTCAAAAAACACTTTAGACTATTAGTCCACCAAAGTGAACTAAAGTGGTCTAAAGTTTTGGGTTCTTAGACACAAAGACGTATTTACCTATGCATGTTGGCCTCTCACCTCTCATTTAATGGCTAACACACGAAACGAGGAAAGGTAGTATGGTCTTTTTGAAACTTTAGTTCTATCCATTAGTACAGGATCCAAACAAGACCTTCGACTAAAGTTTAGTGGCTAAAGTTTAGCCAACTAAAGTTTAATCCAAAACTTTAGATAACTAAACTTTAGACATGGGATCTAAACAGGGCCTATATTACGTAAGCGCTACTTAAACTCCTGCCATGCCTACACTTGCGGCTGCCACTAACACGCGGGACCTGGTCGTCCCCACCAGAAGTGTTCTCAACGCTAACTCCTCCTCTACATGCATGCTATACGCAAACTAACTCCACCATGCATGCTATTGACTTGTTCTCACACACTCCAAGCAGCCTCAACATGCAACGCACAACGTGACTGAACTAGCGCGCAGCTCCTAGAACTAGATGGACCGGGCCTCACGGTCTGAAGCGCACGACTCAAATTGATGAATGACTCAACTAATGCATAACTTAACTATGAGACTAGTCAAGATTAATTTCCATCAAGGGTTTCGCCAGAGAGCGCAGCCATTGGGGCTGCAGGTAAGCAGCCGGCTGGCCATGCCCACGCCACGCCCGGATCGTGCAGCTGCCGTACTGTTCGTTCCTAGCTGCAGCCGTGCCGTGCTGTCTTTTTGTGTTACCCATCAGCCCGTGTGTCGTCCTTGAGGTCTAATCCCATTACCCTGTGCAGATGGTGTGGATATCGTTGGGGACGTGTTGCGGGGAGTTTGGAAAGCGTGTCAAGCCAGGGGCATGTGGGGACCGTGAAGTACCGTCGGTTAATTTCAACGGTTCCGGCAATCTTCGGCTATCAGGTAATATCCCTAGGGCGGTATTCCTTGCTGAGGTGACGTCGTATAGATCGATTAGAACAACTCCAACAGTAGTCCTCAAAATAGGACCCCTACTTTTCATTTGAGGACTCTCTCTTATTTTTGAGGACCCTGTTTTCTGGGCTACACTCTAGCAGGAGCCCTCAAAACAGGGCCCCTACTTCTCAATTCTCTCTATTTCCTCACATACTATATGCATATGTATGGGACAAAAGGACAATACACAATAGAATATTTATGATTTCACAATGAGGGGCAATATTTAAATTTATGAATTCAAATACGAATATTCAAATTTAAATTCAAGTTTGTTCCAAATTTAAATTGAAAGCACAAAGTTCATCACATAACATCAAATAAACTGATATAATCCATCATAACATGTAAAATGAAGTCTACGAAAATTATTAAACAACTAGCTAGCGCTATGTATCGCCCACAAATGTTCCACAAGATCATCGCGGAGTTTCTCATGTCCCTGTCTATCTTCAATCTCCCTGTGTATCTTGAGAAACTCCGACAACACAAGTGGATTGCGGCGTTGGTATTCCTCCTCCCTCAGCTCCTCACCCCCATCTTGATCATAGTCATAACCCCCAACATCATCTGCATCTCGCTCATTATCAATTATCATATTATGCATGATCACACACGCTGTCATTATATACCATAGTGTCTCCTTATTCCAAAATCTTGCAGGACCTCTAATCATGGCAAAGCGTGATTGCAACACACCAAATGCTCTCTCAACATCCTTCCTTACTGCTTCTTGAGCTTTTGTGAAATGACATTTCTTGTTACCTTGTGGGTTTCTGTAGCTCTTCACAAATGTAGCCCATGATGGATAGATCTGTTGGACCGAAATGGCGACAGAGGGGGGGTGAATGTCGATTCTTTAAAATTCGTCCCCTACTCCAATTCAAGCAAAAGATCCTCTCCTATAGCTATGACAAGCTATGACGAGGATTGAAATGAGCAACTGGAAGACTTCACCAACTTAAGCAAAAAGCTCACAACTATACTCTTTCCAATAGATATTAAGAGCTACTAAAAGAGAGGATTGTGAGCTTAAGAATCATGAAGAGGAGAGGATAAAATGGCACAAAGGAACTACAAACAGAGGAAGGGCCAACCTTAAACACCAAAGGAAAAGGAAGGAAGCAATAGGGAGAAAAACCAGCACAAACTCACTGGGCCGGTCAGACCACAGGCACCAGGCCAGTCTGACCTCTCCCTGGCCGGCGGTCAGACCGCCTGGGCCATGCCGGTCTGACCGCCCCACAACGGCCGGTCTGACCGCCCGACATGAAGAAGTCAGACCGGCCCTCGAGTTCAGGCAACAGCAAGGCTAATTTTCAGATTTCTACTTTGGGCACTTCCCTCAAATAATGAATGTGAGATTTTCTCTTGGATTCTTCTCCCTAGAAAGAAAGGAATGTATTCCAAATAACCACAGGAGCTGAGGGACCAAGAGAAATTACTCCAAAACCAAGAATTGAGGGGATTTGCTGAAAATCTGAAAATATTCAGAGCCTACACCAAAAAACAAATTCCTCCCAAACCCTTGATCCTTTGGCACTGAAACTCTGGGGATATATTAGCAATAGCAAGGGGACCTCCCAGACCAGATATCAGCTCAAGCCAACAAGGGAATCAAGAGTTAACACAAAACCCTAGAATTGACAAAGAGAGAACAGAGGAGGGCCAAATCCAAAAACTGAAAATAAAATCTTGTCTCTGGGATTCTAGCTGACCAAATGGTCTAAGATCTCTATCCCATCATAGAGCAACCCAATTTGGCACACTCCAGCAAGCAAGAACTCAGAAATCAAAAAGTCAAGAAATCAACATAGAGGGCATCGTAGAACAGAGAGCACTCAGGAGATAAAACTTCAGATTTTCCATTCCAAATCACAGAGAGGAGTCCCGATACATGATTACAAATAGATGAAGGATTCCAAGACTCTCAACTCATCTCCTTTCCCACTCCATCCTCAAAATCACCAAGAGCCTCACATGCTACTTGGGAGGAACACAACGAAGAGAGGTGGTAGACAACCAGGGAACACCTTCTGTATATCACACCCACTCTCCACCAACTAAAGAGCAAAGGGCAACAACCTCCCAAAGCCTCTTTTGACTCTAGAAACTCTGATTCTCTCCAAAGTGTTCAAGTGGGCATGCAGCCCCTCCTCTCCTTTTATAGCCTTGGCTAACGGGTCTCCGCCCCGTTACGCCTGCTAAATCCAACGGCGCCCGCTCCCGCTTGTGCAGCCACGCGAATTTCCCGATTCGCCCCTCGTGCACCTTCCGGGAAGCTTCCGCGCTCCTTGCCTCGCACGCCTCGCAACCACCTCGAGTCCACGTCGTCTTCGACACATCCCGACCGTTCTGACCTCAGCGCCACCTGCGCCTAGTCCGGTCCACCGTGTCTCGCCACGACTTCGCCTCGACGCCCTGCAGCCACACAGATAAGAAAACACGTCAAATAGCACCGCTCGACACATGAAAGCATAAACAACATCACTTACCATGCCAAAGTCCAAACTTGTCGAATTATCGGAATATGCATCCTAATCCCAAATGACCAAGTTTGACCAAAGTCCGACCGAGCCCGATTGCACCACGCAACGACTCGACTCCGAACCACTCAAACCAAACTCGACTATCCTAAACCGATGTCAATTACTCATGACTCACATGTGGTCACCTCCACATGGTTCATCAATCTCCCCCTTGATGAGTATATTGACAAACTCCGAAAAAGCGCAAAGTTGAGTTTAAGTTTGAAGAATCCAACATGGCCCAAAGAATGAAATTGAAACTAATGACCATGTCGACAAAAGAGCACTAGAGCTACACAAGAAAGAGCAAATTTTTCTCCAAAGCTCTAGAAAGCTCATAAACTGCTTTTTCTTCTCTATTCTCCCCCTTTTGGCAATAAACACATCAAGGATGCAAAAGAGAGAATATGATATGTCAATGGATGAAATGGCTGAAGTTTGATTATTCTAAGCAGTTAGAGCCATGAGAATTATCCATAATGACCAACAAGTACTACACCAAGCCATAACTCAATAAAACGCTATCTAGATCATGACAACATATATATAAGCCAGCTAGAGCATATGGATGACAATCTGAAAATGAGGTACATTATGTGAGCAAGTCAAGTCATCAATGAGCAAAGTCTAGCTAGAGATATCCAAGGATGATGCAGGCCATGTCAATAAGCTAAGCGTAACTAAGAAGCTCAAATTGAGACCAAATAGAGTGCTATGCTCAAGAATGAAACTTTGGTTAAAGTACTTGGTTCTTGTTGTAGCTTAAGCAAAATTGAGCACAAATGATATATTTTCTTTGAAAGCATATGGTCGTTTCCAACCAAATTTTTGTTTTATCATGTGCTAGATCTCAAGCCTTATGCGACTACTCCAAGCGAGAAGCTTAAGAAGATAGTCTAGGTCATCCAAAACTCCCCCTAAGTTCATGCCAAGTGCAATGGCAAGCCGTCTCATAGGAGAGAATTGGTGAAATCAGTTTTTTCGCACAAAAGAGATCTTTTTGCTTTTTAACATATTGTACTAATTCATGCATCATCGAGAGACTAAAACAGCTCGATCTAGGGCTCAAATAGAGATTCAACGCTCAACTTAGCCTATTTGACATGGTATGAATCATAAAAGGATAGCTAAAGCAAGACTAGACTCAAATGCGAGCATGACAAGTTTTAATTCAAGTTGAGCAATTTTAATTTACTTATCATGGCAAAAGCTAGCGTACACATATGAAGTCATGATGAAGCTAGCAAACAAGCACAAGTCATGGCAAGGTGTAAGGCATGTAAGCATGTCAAAACAGGATAATAGACAGGGCTCACTGTAGTTATATTACAATGCTAAATGCTAAAAATACATAAAATCCAACTCCCCCTCAATCATATGATGCAACTTTAAGTTCAAGTGAAGTTAAGTCAAGATTAAGCTCTAGAAGCTCCCAAATGAACTCCCCCTGAACCAAAGCAATAAAATCGAGAAGCTGGCAAGAAAATAGCAAACGGGCAGTCCTTAAAGCATAGAAAAGATATAGAGGCAACTATGGCTTAGACTGACTCTCATCTACCCCATATGACTCCAGGGCAAACAGCTGATAGTAAAATACACGCTAGAGAGCAAACACGTACCCTGTCTACCCGAGGGTGGCCCAACCCTCGCTAGAACCTACAAGAAGTGAGTGAGCTCGACCTAGTGAGATAAGAAGCAGCTAATCCGGGAAGCACAAGATAAGAGTAAGAAATCTAAGCAACTCGGCAAGAAAAACACTCTAACCTATGCTGGAAGGACTAAACCCAAATGCACCCGCAAATGCAATGCAACAGAAATGAGACAGAAGCATAATCAAATTTAGGAAAGCAGTAAAGCCAAAGCTCCCCCTCACTACAGTCCATAAGGACAAACCACCCCAAGCTCTCCCCGCAGAGCTGAAAACCTCGAACTATCCAAAGGCTTGGTGAAAATGTCAGCCAACTGGTGGTCACTCTCCACAAACTGGAGCACTATATCACCCTTCTCTACATGGTCTCTAAGGAAGTGAAAGCGTATATCAATATGCTTGGTCCGGGAGTGCTGCACTGGGTTTTTAGCAATATTAATCGCAGAAGTGTTATCACAAAAGAGTTGAACACTGTCTATGACTAACCCAAAGTCCCGCAGGGTCGAAGCCATCCAAAGCACTTGGCTACAGCAACTGGCTGCAGCAACGTACTCGGCCTCTGCGGTGGACTGTGCAACACCGGACTGCTTCCTAGAAGACCAAGAGACGAGAGAAGTGCCAATGAATTGGCAAGTGCCAGAAGTGCTCTTCCTGTCTATCCTACAGCCGGCAAAGTCTGCATCCGAAAAGGCTCTTAAGGAAAGACAGGAGGAGGAAGAGTACCAGATACCATAGTCAATGGTAGCTCGAAGGTACCGAAAGATGCGCTTCACCGCCTGGCGGTGAGATACGCGAGGAGAAGCCTGAAACCGAGCACAAAGACACACAGCAAAGTGTATGTCCGGTCTCGAGGCAGTGAGGTATAAGAGGGAGCCGATCATACTCCTATACTCCTTCTGATCAACTGGCTCGCCATCCTCATCTGGGTCGAGTGAAGCTGAGGTAGCCATCGGAGTGGACACCGGCTTACCATCACTCATGTCAAAGCGCTTCAGGAGGTCTCGAGTGTACTTGCCTTGATGCAAGAATGTACCTTCCCGAGTCTGCTTGATTTGGAAACCAAGGAAGAAGCTCAACTCGCCCATCATGCTCATCTCAAACTCCGAGCTCATGACATCGGAAAACTGGGAAACGAGAGCATGTGAGGAGCCGCCAAAGATGATGTCGTCCACATAGATCTGGACGAGCAGAAAATCAGTGCCAAGCCGGCGGATGAACAAGGTCTTGTCTACTTTACCCATCTCAAAACCATGACTCAGAAGGTAGGACTTAAGCCTCTCATACCAGGCTCGAGGGGCCTACTTAAGTCCATACAAAGCTTTGGAAAGCTTGAAGACATGGTTAGGGTATTTAGGGTTTTCGAAACCAGGAGGCTGTCGGACATAGACTTCTTCCTCAATGAACCCATTAAGGAAGGCACTCTTGACGTCCATCTGGTACAGCTTGAAACCTTTAGAAGCTGCAAAGGCAAGCAGAATTCTAATGGCCTCAAGTCGAGCTACAGGGGCAAAGGTCTCCTCAAAATCCAGACCCTCAACCTGGGAGAACCCCTGAGCTACCAGTCTAGCCTTGTTTCGAACAACCACTCCATCCTCGCTCTGCTTGTTCTTGAACACCCACTTAGTCCCAATGACATTGTGACCTCGCGGGGGTTCGACAAGCGACCAGACCTTGTTTCTCTCGAAGTTTTCTAGCTCCTCATGCATGGCATTGACCCAAGACTCGTCTGAAAGAGCATGAGAAACATCTTTGGGCTCGAAAGAAGCTACAAAGGCAGAATGGAGACAGAATTGAGACAGGCCAAATTTTGAACGAGTGACTCGCTCAAACAGGTCTCCAATAATCTGCTCTGAAGGATGAGCTTTTTGAATGTGTCTAGGAGGTCCAGGATGAGATGAAGAAGTGGCCTCTACCTCGTGAGCTGACGAGATAGGAACAGAGCCACTAGCTCCAGAAGAGGCAGAAGGCATGGGCTGATCGCCTCGAGGTGCGGTGGAAGAAGGCACCTCAAGGGGTGGATGAGGGACTGGATCGGGTAAACAACCCTCATCTCCATCGTCCTCATCATCCACGAAGATGGGCTCGGACTGCTTTAAAGAACCTGAGATATCAGGCCTAGTCCCTGGACTAGCCTCATCGAAAGTCACCTCACAGGTCTCTACTAGCTTACTAGACTCGCAATTCCAAACCCGATAAGCCCGCGAAGAAGACGAGTAACCTAGAAAGATCCCATCACAAGAGCGTGACTCGAATTTATCTAGGTTCCCAGACTTCAAAATAAAACACTTGCAACCAAACACACGAAAATGAGAGACGCTGGGCTTTCGCCCGTATCTCAGCTCATAAGAAGTGCGGTGCAAGTGCGCCCGAAGAAAAATTCGATTAGAAACATGGCAAGCGGTGGCTATAGCCTCAGCCCAGAACTTCCGCGGTGTAGAGTACTCATCGAGCATCGTCCTGGCCATCTCGACCAAGGTACGGTTCTTCCTCTCCACGACCCCATTCTGCTGTGGGACGTTCGGAGAAGAGAACTGGTGCTCTACACCCGTCTCATCACAAAACCTCTCAAAGTAGGAATTCTTGAACTCCGTGCCATTGTCACTGCGGATCGCTCTCAAGGCACCGGGAAGCTCGACAGAAAGCCTACTGAAAAGACCTCGGAAATGGGTAAACGTCTCATCCTTCGAGGCTAAGAAAAACACCCAAGAAAACCTCGAATAGTCATCGACCACGACAAGGACATACCACTTCCCTCCGGTTGACTGCACTCGAGCTGGTCCAACAGTGTCCATATGGAGCAGCTGTCCCGGTGCATCGGTCATGGTCACAGTAACCGGAGGATGTGAAGCGGCAACCATCTTGCCGTGCCGGCATGGAGCGCAAACAAGATCTTTGACCATCTTGAGTTTCGGCAAACCACGAATGAGATCGTGGCCGCTAACTCGGGTCAAATGGTCAAATCCGATATGACCAAGTCTCCTATGCCAGAAAGTCAAATCGCGGGACTCAGAAGCAACTAAACACCGGAGAGGATCACCAGAAGACTCAGAAAAATCAGCACGAAAGATCCTCCCAAAACGCGAAATCCCGCAAACAAGACTGCCCGAAGAATCAAGAATTTTGCAATTGTTTTTCTTGAAGCTCACCTCGAAACCGTCATCGGTAAGCTGAGAAACGGAAACAAATTGTACTGCAGTTTACTAACCAAAGCAACATCCTTAAGAATAAAGGAAGCATTAACATGCACAGTACCTTTGGCGATGACGCGCCCAGACGAAGCATCTCCGAAGGTGATCGTCTCATCACCTGGAGCACAGGCTAGGGAGGAGAACCAACGGGAGTCTCCGGTCATATGACGAGAACAACCGGAGTCTACAAGCCAAACCTTCTCCTTCCCTACCCGGCGAACCTGAGTCAACAGGAGAGTAAAGTCTCAGTACTGGGGTAAATCAAGAGTGATTTTGGCACCCAATACTGAACAACACGTCGAGCAGATGAAGTAGTCAAGCACGACTGACCTCTATCTACCCTACGCTCTCCGTGACTCAAATAAGCAGAAGGTCCATGAGTAGACCTGGAGCTGTTGCTGGGTCCGACTGCTACGGGGAAGCGAGTCGGAGCACCGACAACAAGCAGATCACGCCGCGGGTAGCTATCTCGATGGGGGAAACGAGATCTACCCTCAGGACGGCGGAAGTCATGACCCGGAGCAGCATGAGGACGAAAACCCGAAGACTCAGAAAAACCAAGTCCTCGATGCTGCCCAAACCCGTCAGAAGCAAACCTGGACCTCGTGCTAGTCTTAGGTGCACTCAGCATCTGGGGCTGACCCTGAATACGCCTAAGTGTCTTTGCACGGTCTCTTCGCGCAATCCTGGCGCGCCTGAAGCATCTCTCGATCGAGTGCCCATCCTTCTGACAGAAGGTGCAGTGGTACTTCACCTTCTGAGAGGTGGAAGTAGCACGAAGAGGCTTCGCCTTCTGAGAGGCCGAAGCAATAGGTGGAATCACCTTGCTGTCAGAGATCCCTTGGACAAAGCCCACTAATTTGAATTTAACCTCATCAGATCTGGGCTCAACCTCGATCACACCTCCTACGATGGGTCGGAGAATAGCAGGTGGATGCTTCCTCATATCCTCATAGAAATCATATCCTAGACCTTGATTGAACTTGCAAATCTTGGATTGGTCTAGAATAAGATTAAGCTTCTTTTTGCCGCCTACAAATCTCTCGAGAGTGTTCATAAGGTACTGACACTCCCGAAAGAGAGAGGTGCAAGAAGAGCAGGGGGAAGAGGGAACAGCAGGTGGTAAGGGAGCAGATGAAGAACCAACAGCAGAGGAACGAATGGCGTGTGCACGCACAGCCGACTCAGAATGGACAGTCCTACTGCTAGCAGGTTGGTTTGCGTCGCTAGGCGTCTGTACCTTACCCTGGGGCTTCTCCCCCTCCTCAGCAATCACAGTACAATATGATGGTTGCTTCTCTAGTAAGTCCTTAGTTAGCTGCACACATTTTTCATCCAATGCAATCAAATCAATTTTTAGTTTTTCACAATTTTTGCATGGTGAGCTAACAGGGTCCTTAGAAGCATAATTAGCCAGTCTCTTATTGTGGTCAATCATTTCTTGAAACTGCTTGGAAACAGATTCAAGTTCAGCAGTTAATCTAGGACAATTTGAGCATGAAGGAACTGGCTCACACAACCAAGCATACAACTCAGATATTTTGTTATCTGCCCGTTTTAAGTTCATCTTCAAGTTATTGCAATTTTCACAAGACTCGGGCAGATCAAGCAACATGGTATAAAGACCTCTAAAAGCATTGTCCTTATCCTCACATGAGGTGCAAGCACTAGTCTCAACAGGAACAGATGAAATAGAAGTAATCCTACTCATCTCTAGTTCAGCCAACAGACTAATGTTCTCCACCTTAACAGCATCAAGCTCGGAAGACACACTATCATGAGAGGTCCTTAACTTCTCCAAATCAGCCAGCAAAGAAGAGCATGTATCACAATCACTAGGAGGATCAGATGTAAGAGCAATAATCTCTAGTGACAGTCTATCTATTTCCTTCTCTAACTCAGCACACCTAGCCTTAGCTCTAGCATGAAAACCTCCTAGCTTAAGAAATGCTTGATTGAGCTGGTCGTAGGTGGGGCCTACCTCGTCCGAGTCGGAGTACAGCTCGCTGTCGCTGAGTTCGCCCTCGAGGGCCATGAAGCACATCCCGGAGAAGTCGTCGCCGCCATCCTTGGGCACCCGTCCCGTCATCGTCGCTCCATCCCTCCACCTCGCTGAGGTCGAGGTCGTCGAAGGCGGTAAGGACGCGGTGGAAGAGCTTCTTGGCTTTGCCAAAGTTGCGGAACGTCTTCTTGCCTTGGGCATTGACTGGAGGCTTCTTGTTGCGGTTCTTGTCGGTGTAGTCGTTCTTGCCCGAACCGCCGTAGTCAGCTTTGCCCTTTTCCAGCTTAGGACAGTTTGCCCGAATGTGGTTGGGGCCACCACACTCGAAGCAAATCACGGGTCCTCCCCTCTTCCTGTCCCTCCTCCTCTTGTAAGCATGGGAGAACTTCTGAGCTAGGAGGGCCAGTTGCTCATCCTTGAGCTGCTCTAACTGATCATCAGTTACGTCACATAGAGCAGCGAGGGAGAAACCGCAAAGAGAATCAGCAGAATGACCAGAAGCCGAAGTGGGATCGGTGACTAGGGCCATCGACTGCGATTTCGACTTACGAGAGACAATGTCAATCTCGTGCGTCTTGAGGCGCGAGTACAGTGCGTCAAGCGTCAAAGTCGATAAATCGGTGGTGTCCTTGATGGTAGTCACCTTCATCTCCCAAACGCGCAAATCGAGTGCAGCAAGCATCTGACGAGCATTTTCCGAGTCAGGGTATGTGAGACCGACCGCTCGGAGGTTGCTCAAGATCTTGTGAAAACACGCAAAACACTCATCTAAAGACTCACCAGCAAGCATCTCAAACTTGTTATAGTCCCGCTTGAGCTGGTCCTGTCGTACCGTCTTAATCTGGGTGGTGCCCTCATGGTATGCATCGAGGGTCTCCCAGATATCGAAGGCAGACGAGAGATGAGAGATGCGGTCAAACTCGCTACGACTCAGGCCCTGAATGATGATGTTCCTTGCCTTAGCATTTGCCTCAACATCATGCATATTTCCAGCATTAATGTTCTCATCGGCAGGAACAACAAATCTGACCTTCACCTTCCGCCAAATGGCATACCCCTGAGCCTGGATGTATGTTTCCATTCGGCTCTCCCAGAAGGGGTAATCCAGGCCATCAAAGATGGGAGGCTTGGTCGAGTACTTGTCCGTCGCCATGGCTCTTGAGACCGGTTAAGATCTATTGATTAGAGCTAACCGGCTCTGATACCAATTGTTGGACCGAAATGGCGACAGAGGGGGGGGGGTGAATGTCGATTCTTTAAAATTCGTCCCCTACTCCAATTCAAGCAAAAGATCCTCTCCTATAGCTATGACAAGCTATGACGAGGATTGAAATGAGCAACTGGAAGACTTCACCAACTTAAGCAAAAAGCTCACAACTATACTCTTTCCAATAGATATTAAGAGCTACTAAAAGAGAGGATTGTGAGCTTAAGAATCATGAAGAGGAGAGGATAAAATGGCACAAAGGAACTACAAACAGAGGAAGGACCAACCTTAAACACCAAAGGAAAAGGAAGGAAGCAATAGGGAGAAAAACCAGCACAAACTCACTGGGCCGGTCAGACCACAGGCACCAGGCCGGTCTGACCTCTCCCTGGCCGGCGGTCAGACCGCCTGGGCCATGCCGGTCTGACCGCCCCACAACGGCCGGTCTGACCGCCCGACATGAAGAAGTCAGGCCGGCCCTCGAGTTCAGGCAACAGCAAGGCTAATTTTCAGATTTCTAGTTTGGGCACTTCCCTCAAATAATGAATGTGAGATTTTCTCTTGGATTCTTCTCCCTAGAAAGAAAGGAATGTATTCCAAATAACCACAGGAGCTGAGGGACCAAGAGAAATTACTCCAAAACCAAGAATTGAGGGGATTTGCTGAAAATCTGAAAATATTCAGAGCCTACACCAAAAAACAAATTCCTCCCAAACCCTTGATCCTTTGGCACTGAAACTCTGGGGATATATTAGCAATAGCAAGGGGACCTCCCAGACCAGATATCAGCTCAAGCCAACAAGGGAATCAAGAGTTAACACAAAACCCTAGAACTGACAAAGAGAGAACAGAGGAGGGCCAAATCCAAAAACTGAAAATAAAATCTTGTCTCTGGGATTCTAGCTGACCAAATGGTCTAAGATCTCTATCCCATCATAGAGCAACCCATTTTGGCACACTCCAGCAAGCAAGAACTCAGAAATCAAAAAGTCAAGAAATCAACATAGAGGGCATCGTAGAACAGAGAGCACTCAGGAGATAAAACTTCAGATTTTCCATTCCAAATCACAGAGAGGAGTCCCGATACATGATTACAAATAGATGAAGGATTCCAAGACTCTCAACTCATCTCCTTTCCCACTCCATCCTCAAAATCACCAAGAGCCTCACATGCTACTTGGGAGGAACACAACGAAGAGAGGTGGTAGACAACCAAGGAACACCTTCTGTATATCACACCCACTCTCCACCAACTAAAGAGCAAAGGGAAACAACCTCCCAAAGCCTCTTTTGACTCTAGAAACTCTGATTCTCTCCAAAGTGTTCAAGTGGGCATGCAGCCCCTCCTCTCCTTTTATAGCCTTGGCTAACGGGTCTCCGCCCCGTTACGCCTGCTAAATCCAACGGCGCCCGCTCCCGCTTGTGCAGCCACGCGAATTTCCCGATTCGCCCCTCGTGCACCTTCCGGGAAGCTTCCGCGCTCCTTGCCTCGCACGCCTTGCAACCACCTCGAGTCCACGTCGTCTTCGACACATCCCGACCGTTCTGACCTCAGCGCCACCTGCGCCTAGTCCGGTCCACCGTGTCTCGCCACGACTTCGCCTCGACGCCCTGCAGCCACACAGACAAGAAAACACGTCAAATAGCACCGCTCGACACATGAAAGCATAAACAACATCACTTACCATGCCAAAGTCCAAACTTGTCGAATTATCGGAATATGCATCCTAATCCCAAATGACCAAGTTTGACCAAAGTCCGACCGAGCCCGATTGCACCACGCAACGACTCGACTCCGAACCACTCAAACCAAACTCGACTATCCTAAACCGATGTCAATTACTCATCACTCACATGTGGTCACCTCCACATGGTTCATCAAGATCCCATCTGCCAAATAATAACCCATGGTGTACTTGTTGCCATTCACCGTATACTCAATAGCAGGTGAAGTTCCTGAAGTTAGCCGCTGAAATAGAGGGGACCTCTTCAGAACATTGATATCATTAAGTGATCCAGGAAATCCAAAAAATGAATGCCAAATCCACAAATCCTCTGATGCAACAGCTTCTAGTATCATGGTTGGTCCATCCACATGTCCCGAGTACATCCCTTTCCATGCAGTTGGGCAATTCTTCCACCTCCAATGCATACAGTCAATGCATCCAAGCATACCTGGCCAACCCCTCTTGTTATTTATGCAATCTTTGATGCAACATCACCACTTAGGAACTTACAACAGAACGATTCTTGATGATATCATTAAAGAAGATAGTAAATTCTTGAAGACACAATGTGATGATAAAGAAAATCCTATAAATCATGGTCTAACAATTTGTACTGCCCACAAATAACAGTCTCATCTGGCAGAGCAAACTATTTTGAAATTAAAAGTGATTAAAAGTGAGAAGACCTACTGATTTATATCAAACCAAACTATTTTTTTTGCATATAACCAGCTTCTGAATGTGCCGAAATGAAATGTGTTATTAGGAAAGTGGATAGTTGTGTAGGTGTTTACTCATAATTCTAAAAATTATAGGCCTCATATTTTGAAAAGGAGTTCTATGTTAGCAATCCATTAGTTATCAACTACCCAGGAACAGCACATTGCTCATTCATTTTGAGGTGATACATGTTAGGTCCAAATGAAGTCCAGGTGCTACACATCAAGAAGTGTGGTTGCCAAAAGAATAGCATACTACACGCATACTATGTGTCAAATGCTACAAAACATGGGCATACTTGTATGCAGATGGCATCAACAAGTGAAATGGAACCTCTTCCCACAGAAGAAGCACAAATCATACAAGCACACGGGGCACAAAATCACTCAAATTGTCAAGCCAACAGACAAATAATGCCTATAATCTCTTAGCTTTGCATGAAACTAGGTCATCGATGGGACCGATCCACGCTAGAATGATCACTACAGAGTCATACCAAGCAACAATAGAACAGCTAAGTTGGGAGCCCGAACGACACTAGTAGGAATTCTGTAGAGCGAAACTGTAGTAGTCATAGTCAACTAGGAACTCTCCATTTCCATCAACATATCAGATTCCAAATTCCAAATAATGGAACATATCAGATTCTACACCAATTCCAAATTCCAAATAATGGAACATATCAGATTCATCGATGTGCTTGCTCACTTCATTTTCCGCATCCAAATCAACTACACCAAACAAACTACACATATAGGCACAGGGTTGGGGTTTTGATTGAATACCTGGACGAAGCGGCCGCTGGGCGCACAACGGTGGCGGCGCGAAGGAGGCGGCGGCGGGAGGGGCGGGGAGAAGGAGTGCGACGCGGCGGTGAGCACGGAGGCGGTGGGAGGCTCGGGGTGGCGCGGCGCTCGGGGTGACGCCACGCTCGAGGAGGGGTGGCGCTCGGAGAGCGGCGGCGCTGGGGGAAGAAGCTCGGGGAGGAGGCCGGCTCGGATGGCGTCGGTGAGGAAGCTCAAGGAGGAGGCCGGCTTGGAGGGAGGCGGGTGGGGGCGGAGGAGAGGGGCGACGCGGGTGGGGGGGCAGAGGAGAGGGGCGGCGCGGCGCGGTTGGGGAGCGGAGGAGACAGTCGCGCGGTTGAGGCGGCATTTCGGCTTGTGGTGATGTGGGAAGCGGCGGGGGATTTTTGGCCGAGAGCGGGAGAAGTTTCACGGTGCGGGAAAAAAACAGGAAAATGAGAGGCAGGGGAGGGCCCCTAGGAATGAGGGCTGAAGGGGGGATTTGAGGGGCTCCTCAAATTTGATGGCTCTAGTAGGGACCCTGCTGGACCTCTATTTTTACCTCAAGCCCTCAAATATGAGGTTTGAGGGCTCAAGTAGGGGCCCTGCTGGAGTTGCTCTTAGGTTGTCATATTAGTGCTGGATGGTATAGATGGACAGCATTAGGGGAGAATTATTGAAGCTGGTATTCGTCAAAGCATGCTATCCGAATTTTTGGGCTAGTTTTAGGGCTTCTATGTTCCGTTTCATAACTTTGGTATAATATAAATATTTTATAAAATTGTTTAAGTTTTTCATCCAGTGCAAGAACACAGGATTTGGTTGAGTAATTTAGAAGTTATGGCCTCGGGTTGGTTGTTGTCTAGAATTTCGTCTCTCCTGGACGCAGTCATGGTAATTTACAATTTGGGCCTAGTAGATGGCCAAATTAATTCCGAGCATAACTAAATTAAGGTAGATAATGTGCTGTAGATTTCATAAGTGGTATGGTTTATTATATTTAGACCAGTAAATTAATTGTATAAAATTATTAATTCTGTTGTCCAGTAAGAGCATGTACAATGCAAGATGCTTATATATGAATGCTTAAAGATGGAGAATATAGCCACATCATCAAACATTCATGCAAAAGTTATTTCCTCCAATGCAAGCATCTCTTCCATGGGTGCTTAGATGCTATATTATCTATTAATAGATATAGTTATACACATAAGCACCTACTAAGCACCGATGCTTATTTAAGTATCGATGCTTTAAAATAAGCACCTTATCTATCCTATGTGGCAAGAAAAATCAGTTTTTTTATTGCTAAGCATCTCTCTAAGCGTCTGCATTGTACATGCTCTAAGACAACATAATAGTCTTTGGGGTTGAAAACGGTGGTTTAAATGGTTAATTAGGGGTTTTGCCCAAATAATAAAGTGTAGAAATTTTTGTGTAAATTCCATAACTTATATGGTTTATCATGTTAGGGCCTCTGAGTTGATTTTTATTACTAGGATGGCATGGGAGGACTGCCTAGTAAAGAGGGGATTATTAGATCGAGAAGCATATAGAAACGACATGTTTGCTTGATATTTTGTTGAGATTGGTATATATTGTAGGAGGAGTACATTGGAGTTGGTACCGTCATCACATTAGTCTGTCTCTTGTGATTAGAAAAGGCAAGTGTATTGTAGAATAGTAACACAGGTTGTTTACGATTGTTGTTTTATGTTACAAAATACCTAATATGCTGATTTACATATGTACTCTTGCTTTATTTAATGCTCATATGATGATAATTTAAATGATGATGATGATAAATGATTAATATTGAGAGAATCATTGCATTTGCATAATGAGCATTCATGATGAAAAGATGTGACATGTTTTGGCCTCTAGAGTCTACTTTGTATTGGTGACCCACGAGAGTGAGAGAGTAAGACCTACTTTGGTAGGCACTCCACAGGAGTGGAGATGAGATCTCTATATGAAAGACGACGGGCTTGAGATCACTATATGAAAGAGGACGGGCTTCAAATCTCTATATGAAAGAGGGCAGGCTTGAGTAGACACCAGTAGATGTTACACTCCACTATATTGGTATAAGCAAAAGATATGATGAGATATGTGCATGGTATTAATGAATAGATAGATGGAAATGAGATAGTTGTACATTAACACGAATACTTGTATCGTGCTTTATTACAGTTTGCTGTTTTGTTATGTGCTTATTGAGTCGTAGACACACCCTTACTTATGTTGTTGTTTTTACGTGAACGATGAAGGTGACATGCATGGGGAATGAGTAGTCCATAATCAGTTCGTGCACTAGTACTGCTTCACTTATCACATTAGACAATAAATATTCATTATTAGTGATTTGATTTATGCAAACTCATGCAGTTGGTTAGTAAGTCCCTTTAGAACATAAGGCTGTTAGTATGGTTACAATAAAATAAAGTAACATGGGTTAGTCCTAATAATTGGATTGTCTTCGTTATTGTTATGGCTTCAATTCAATGTTAAGATTTGTGATATTCAATATCATCATGTGTATGCTTAAGTGAGTATTTTGTATAGCTTGGTCATTGTATTGATTTTGGTAGTTTGTGAAATATGGTTTAATTTGAAAAGGATTGGAGTTAGTGGTAATATTCTAGTCTCATGTCGAGCCGGTGTGTTACAGACATAGATTTCCAATTGTAAAAGCTTAGGGTGTGTAGCTCCTCATCTGGATTTGATTCCTAAACCAATTTTTCTGTTCAAACAAAATATTCTATGAGACTAGCTAGTAGGGCTCATCTGGATTTGATTCCTGGAAAAATTGGTGTAAACCAATTTTTTTGTTCAAACAAAATATTTTATGAGACTAGCTAGTAGGGCTATAAAATCAGCCAAAAATTGTTGAAAATCAGTTCCAGGGAACATTGCATCAGTCTAAAAATTTTATCAAGGAGTAGTGATACGACTTGTAACTGCTGATTACTAGAAAGTTTGGAATTTTTGGCCAAAAATTTTAAATTAAAATTTGAAAATTTTTATTTTAATCATTTTTAATTTTTTGATGAGTTTTGATAAATCCAAATTTTTTTTGCTTAGTATAAAATTTTACCGGTCTCCACTGATAAGGTTGGTAACCATCGGTTACTAGCAAAATTTTGGCAATAGAAATTTCCCTAGTTACAAGCACCTATAAAAATAGTGTTGTATTTTTTATCCAACTGCAATACTTATATATGACTGAAAATAAAATTGTAGTTCTCATACTACTTTAATAGATCCATTAACATCTAATTAATTTGCACCATTATAATCTGAACTCATCACAATCAACGGTACCTATCTTTCTCTTTTAATTCTGATTAACGTGGCAAGTTGAAACCTTTGAGAGTGAATGTTGTGGCTTATTTTTCCTCTTCCTTAATAATACAATAGATAGATAGATTGAATAATGGGCGCATATAATAGCAATGCAAACGACCTTCAGTTATCAATATGGTATACTTAGCTAACTTCAACTAAGGCAAGCAGGGAGTGGGGACACTCAGCAGGATGTACCGCAATAGTAGTCCCTTTAATTTGGCACAGCTGATCTTACGGAGACTGGAAGCGTGTATATATATTCTTTTTTTCGAAATACTGGGCAGAAGCTCATTAATAGGAGTTCAGAAAACAACAAGACTAGCAAATTTTAGTCCCTACAAGAAAAGAAGACACTAACAACTAGAACAGAGAACAGAGATAACAGACAACAACAACAAAAAAAGCAAGGAACAGCCTGAGCAAAGCAAGAAGATCCGCCACTCGCAATGCGTCCTCGTATAGTTGAAGAAGCTGTATGGTCCTCAGCCTTTGATCAACATCTTCCAGAATATGTGCAGCAATCTGTTGGATATGATGGTAGTTCTGATCAAAGATACTGCTATTGTGCTGAAACATCCCGCAACTTAATTACACTAACAGCAATTAAAAAGCAATCTAAACATGGTTACGAAACAGTGATAAATTACATTGGAATCAGCTAGATTGCATTAACTGAAGTTCATATAAGCAAAATAAAATTATTACAAACCTGGACCATTTACAAGATTGTGTTGCACATTTAGAATAAGTGAATTTACAAGATTGTGTTGCACATTTAGAATAAGTGAATTACAAGTATAGCATTAAAATGGAAAACAATTACAATTGTAATTGCATAAAATATGATGTGATATTCTCCTGTAGTAGAAATACTGTTTTGCATAGTCATGATCAGTTCTTCGCCAACCGAGAAGCGAGGCTACGCTTTATGTATCTGTTTTCTTTTGTAGCCAGCTCCGATGTGCTGGGAGAAGCCGTACCATGCTTGTGTAGATTTTCGTGATCTCTTTGAACTACTTCAATTTCTCACATAAATGGAGAATCTATGCTGTGCTTATGTATATCTCGTAGCCAGTTTGGTCGCATTGGAAGAACCTGAACCAGGATCACTTCGATCTATGGCCAATTCTCGCGTTAACAGGGAATATGTGCCGCATTTTTATAGGTAGATGTTCTTTTCATTAGGCAAGATCAACCAATAAGGTCTTATCAAGATGCTCACCATCGAACACGGGCGTCGTCGACGATGGTGGGTGCACGCGAATATACGAGAAGATAGTGGCGCTTTGCTGCTTTTCTTTTATTTCTCTTCTCGATTTCCTGTCTCTCGCAAGTTTCTTCTCTATTTTTGGGTGTGGCTCCCACTCGTTTCGCGGGTGAGCGGGAGGCCGTGAGCAAGGAAAATCATTCATTTTGCAAAAAAATTCAGAGGGCAGCGAAAGCAGTGAAATACCGAAATTTTATTCCTTTCGTCAAAAATTTCGGACGAAATTTTCAAATAGCATTTAAATTTTAATGAAATTTAATCAGATTTAGATAAAATTTGAATAGATTTCAAATAAGATCAAATTCGGCCAAAATCTTGTTTTGGAGGGTGCTCCATTTCGTCCGAAATGATGAACCATGGCCGTGAGTGCGTACGTGCGTGTGCAAGATGTGTGCGTGCGTGTGCAAGATGTGTGCGTGCGTGTTTGTGTGCCTTCTGTTTTGGCGTGTCGACGTCTTGTGTGCTCGCTGTGAGCTGCGTGTATGTGTGCGGGCTTCAGAAGGAGCCTTCAATCTGAAAAGATAAAACACAGATAGACTGTATATCTTGCCGTGACTGCGTTTCCACCTCGCGTGACTTGTGATTGCTTGAGTGCATTGATCCTGTGCCAACACTAGATGGGTTAGCTGTTGATAAATTTCTCCCTGATGTTAGTATATATAGGACCCTGGAACTACAACACAAACAACCGGTAACTGGTTGTGGAAGAACACACGCAGGAGTCGGAACACACGAACACAGTGGGGCAATTTTCTCCGTTACATTCAACTCATGCACACGTTTTCCACTGATACACACAAAGGAAGCTAGGGAACTAAATTACAAATTGGACTCCTGGATCCGTGCTACACTCGTACGATCCGAACAATACGCGGCCACACCGCACACGCTCACAGACACTCTACGCAAACAATGCCATGCACGTCCACCTTGACTCAGCCCACACACATCCACACACGTATGCCAAGTCTTGATTATTTTCTACACTTATGCGGTCGTTTAGCGCACGATTGCACAGACTGCTTGGATAACTTCACATGCAAACCCAACAATCAAGACTTGATTGAATAGACTGCTTGGATAACTTCACATGCAAACCCAATAATGGCGGCCATGAGCGCGATCACCAGCCACGGGTTGCTGAGGTGATTCCGCCGCAGCCACGCCATCCAGTTGTACCGCCGGCTGCTGTAGCGCCGCTCCAGCTTCTCCATCGTCTCGCGGAGGTAGTTGTGGTCAGGGTTCTGCAGATCGATGGCGACGCCCCTGCAGAGGTTTGTAAAGCCCTCGGCAACATCCTTGTCGCTGCCCAGTAGGTGCACGATGATCTCTTTCTTCGCGAGGAGCTCGACGTCCTTCTCCGTGCCCGCGATTTGCGACATAAAAAGGCAGTAGGCCGTGACATGGCTCCCGAGCCCAGGGCTGTGCTGTTCCAGCGCCATCAGGTTGCGTAGGATCCTCCACGTGTTGTTGTCCACCGTCAGGTATGGCACCCGCAGCGTCCGGCCCTTGAACTCCACGTCCAGCACGGACCGCGCCGGCCCACTGGGGTCGAGGCGCCGCCTCTCGAACTTCACGCCAGCGATCTCGTACTGCGTCGCCAAGCGCCAGCGGTGGACGGCGGGGTCACCTTTGTTGGGGGGCCGCAGGTTCCCTCCGGTAGCGTTAGTGCCCCCTCCGGTGACACTAGCACTACGGGCATCTTGCCCGCCATTGATCGGTGCTGTGTGTTGGCTTTGCCTAAGGAAAAAATCCACACATCTCAAATAATTTGAGAGAACAAGGGAGAATTTCTGAATTTGCCCACCATTGATCGGTGCTGGCCTGAACTGCATGTGCAGCAAGTGAACAAGGTGGCAGGGCCGTTCGCTTGCGACGACGCCCAGCGTCGAGTAGCCTTGCTCTTCGAGCAACCACCGGATTTCTGTCATCACCGCGTCGACAACCGCGGAGCCACCGTCTGACTCGCCGTGGATAAGCTCGTGGATCGTCTCGAGGACGAAGAACGGTATCTGATTCTCGAGGAGGTAGACGACGTCACGCACTATCGCGATGTAGTCCAGCGCCCTCTTGCTCTGTCTCGACGGCGGTGAACCCCCCGCGCTGGAGCCGCTGGCTCCGTTGCGATCACCGATGCCCAACCAATGGAGTACGTAGCAGCCGTCAAGCAGCAGCATCTGCGCGAACTCCACCCTGGCCATCCTCTGGGCGGAGTCGGCGTAGTGCCCCCTCGCGCGCTCTTCGAGGCCGGCGATCTCCGTCAGCCAGTGCCTCAGCTTGGTGGCTCTCTCCTCCTCATTGTCCGGGAGGAGGTGACGGAGGATCTCCCACTTCACCTGCTCCGTCCAGTGCCACGGATCGTGGTGGTAAGGGCCGATGTGCACCGAGTACGGATCGTACGCGGATGGATCGACGAGGCGGGTTTGCTTGTTGACCCTGGAAATCAGGCATTCGGGAGGGCTCTGTCCCCGACCAGTGTTGCTCGACGAATCCACGGCACGTAGGTTGTCCTCCAAGTCCTTGACAAGCGCTTCGATGTCGATTTCTGTTTGGGAGTTTCCAGCAGAATGTTGCTCTGCAATTTTCAAGGTTATAAGCGTGCAGTAGATAAGCCATGGATGCATGCGTTAATGCATACGCACGAATCATACTTTAAAGCAGTTGATTTTGTAAAATCCTAACACTTTTTTCTACGAACTCTAGAGCAGTTTTTTATAAATTATAGTCGTTAAAAAAATTATAGTTTTCTGACAAATGTTAAGGAGTGTTGACGGAGAAAATCTCTACTACTTAAAAATATGAGTTGGTGGTCGTCGGTCCATTCTCTCTCCTCTCTTCTCAGCCGTCCAAATCCGCATGTAGGTAATACTTCCGCCCCTCGTAGAAAAGGTCGGGCTGCACTCCTCCGCTTTTCTTCCCCCGCATCCTCCGCCTCCTGCAACCACTCCACCTCCTACAACCGCCGCCTCCTTCTCTCCCCTGAACCCTCGTGCTGCGCCTCCTCCTCCTCCTCCTCAGTGTCGCCACCAATTCCTTCCCTGCGTGGCAACGTCTGGTCGCAGTCCCTCAACTTCCCCAGCAGTGCCGCATCCCCCCGTCGCCGCCTTCCCAATGCATTCTCCTGCCACCTCCTCTCCCTATCTGCCTGTCGCCACCTCCCCACCTCCACCTCCTGCAACCGCCGCCTCCTTCTCTCCCCCGAACCCTCGTGCCACACCTCCTCCTCGGTGCTGCCACCAATTCTTTCCCCACACGGCAACGTCTGGTCACAGTCCCCTAACTTCCCCCAACAACACCGCATCTCCCCGTCATTGTCTCCTCAATGCATTCGCCCACCGCCACCTCCCCACCTCCACCTCTCGCAACCGCCGCTTCCTTCTCTCCCCCGAACCCTCGTGCCTCGCCTCCTCCTCCCCGGCGCCGCCGCCAATTCCATATCGCATCGCCCCTCCATCCAGCGGCACGACGCTCGGCGACAGCGGTCGGTTGATCAGAGAGAAGGGCGCTTGTTGATAGTGGCCGGTGGATCAGAAAGAAGTGCCCTCGACGATGGCGGCGGTAGCTTCCTCTTCCTACACCTGCCCATGTGGCTCTCCCCCCGCCGCCACTGCCCAGCGGTCGCTCACCCGACAAGCCTCTCTACCTCCTCCAGCTCTTTGCTTAGAAGCTGTCACGCTGTCTGGCGATTTTGGTCTCCCAAGCTGGTTGTCGAAGTCGGTGCCATGGTCGAAGTCAGGCCGTGGTTGAAGTCAAAGGGTCATGGTCAATGGGGGCAGTGGTCGAAGTCAAAGGGTCATAGACGAAGTCGGTCCGTGGTTAAAGTTAAAGGTCCGTGGTCAAAGTGAAGCCGTGGTCGAAGTCGAAGGGTCATGGTCAAAGTCCAAACCGTGGTTAAAGGAGCCAGTGATCAAAGGGGGCAGTAGTCAAAATCAAAGGGTCATGGTTGAAGTCCAAGCTATGGTCGAAGGAGATAGTGGTTGAAGGCGGTAGTGGTCGAAGTCTAAGGGCCGTGGATGAAGTCGGTCTGCAGTCGAAGTCGAAGGGCCGTGGTTGACATCAGGGCTGCGGTCGAATTGGCATGTGGTCAACGTCGGGGCCGTGGTTGAAAGGGGTTGTGATTGAAGGGCCATGGCTGAAGTCAAAGATCCGAAGTGGTCGATGTCGAAGGGCCGTGGTCGAAGGGACAGTGATTGAAGGGGGCAGTGGTCGAACTCGAAGATCCATGGTCAAAATCGAAGCCGTGGTTGAAGGAGGCCGTAGTCGAATGGGGACATGGTTGACGTCGAAGAGCTGTGGCTAAAGGGGACAATGGTTGAAGGGGGCGGTGGTCAAAGGGGGAAGTGGTCGAAGGGGGCTGTGGTAGTCGAAGGGCCATGGTCAAAGGGGACAGTAATCGAGGGGGGCAATGGTCGAAGTCGAAGATCCATGGGTATCATCAAAGCTGTGGTCGAAGAGGGAAGTGGTCGACGTTGAAGGGTCGTGGTCGAAGCGGACAGTGGTTGAAGGGGGCAATGGTCGAAGTCAAAGAGGGTAGTGCTCAAAGACGAAGAGGGCAGTGATTGAAGTCATGGTCATGGTCATAGTCATAGCGCCCGTGGATGTGGTCATAGTAGTCATGGTCATAGTCGTAGCGTCAACCCGGAGGGCACCAGCTGGTTCGTCCATAACCTCCGCCACTACGAGTTCCCCCGCTAGTTGGACATCCCCGTCGCCTACCCCCAGGTCACCCTCGAGATCGAGCTCCCCACCCTCGATGGTAAGACCCACAAGGTCTCATATTCCCCATGGATTGTAACATGCTTTTGGCCATGAGGTGTGATCGATGGCTTCCAATTTACGACCATGAGCGCTAGTCGATGTGTTTTGACTTACGACCACGAGGTGTGGTCGATGTCTTCTGACTTACGATCACGAGCGTTGGTTGAAGTCGAAGATCCGTGATCAAAGTCAAAGCCGTGGTTGAAGGGGGCCGTGGTCGAAGGGGGAAGTGGTTATCGTTGAAGGGTCATGGTCAAAGGGAACAGTGGTTGAAGGGGGTAGTGGTTGATGTTGGGGGCCATGGTCGAAGTCGACGTCGTGGTCGAAGTCGGGGCCATTGTTGAAGAGGGCCATGGTCAAAGAGGGTCGTGATCGACGTCGAAGGATCGTGGTCGAAGTCGAGGCCAAGCAGGCCGAGCAGGCTGGCACCGATAGTCGGGCGACGGGGCACAGGTGCACCGGTGTCGGACCCCAAGTTTACTAACCTGGAATCCTCTGTGATAACATTGCATTATTCCCTGGATCAGTAGATAATGCTCACAGATACAATGCTGCATCATTTCATACACGACAAAACCATACATTACAATACCAGAGTTTTAAATAGACCACATCGGGTCGAGATTACAATAGGGCCATCAGGCCAAATGTCTTACAATACATAAAGATCGAAAGCGGAAGCGTACATAGCGTAGGGGCACAACTCGCCACAGGCAAGCGACTGGGACAACCTGAGTACCACTGCTATTAATCAGGGACCTGAATAATAACGGATGCACCCACCAAAACTAGCCTGGTCAACTGGACTGAGGCGAGAGGCAAGACTACCGAGGCCTAATCTAATAACCACCGTCTTCATTTCCTTCGGCATCCTGCTCCTCATGGTAAGCGTAATGCTCTTGATTCCCAACTTCTGAAAGGGGGGTTAAGAGCGAGATTGAGCACAACCAACCGTGCTCCGCGAGCCAACACACAGAATGCAAATAATTATAGATGCAAGGCTGAACAAGGGAGGCTCGGGTTCTTTTATTTGCTTAAAGCGACTTTTGAAATAATCATAATATAAAATTCCTAGGACCTAGCATTTTTCAAGAACTTATGATTTAAATACTGGAAGTATGCAATAATTTTATAATGGGGTAGGTTCCATTTGCCAATTTTATGGTTACATCGACCAATTTTATGGTTACATCCACCAATGCTTAACTTTCTGAATAGCAGGTTACTTCCACCTTAATACCAACACTGGAGTACATCCCTCCAGGATAAATTTCAAAATCAGAGTACATCCCTCTGATAGATTTTTGTCCCATCCACAAAGGTTTTTGAAATAGAACTAACTCGAGGAAGATTTCCATGTCTGCCCTTGACCGTGGGCACGGCTATTCGAATAGTTTGTTTAAGTACTCTGCAGAGACTGTACATCTTTACCCACAAGAGATAATCGTCCCGATGGTTCTACATGATTCCTTGGACATGCAGATCGAGAGAATATCACGAGGCCTTTACAATACCTCGCTCTCTAGCATTTCACTCCTATGGGGTTACTTCCATAGGTTGTGCGGGATGTCCACCATAGGTTAGCGCAGTCGGACTCCACTCTCCACATACGCTATCCTAGGCAACGTCACCTACATCCGGTGTCCCGTTCCAAGTAGGGCTTTCATTACCCACCTACACACTTTCTCCGTGAAATGTCTAGAGAGTTCAGTAAATTATTCAGCCAAGCCTACAATATGCCAGCTTGTGGTTGTACTGTTATACACGGAGGGTCCACACAAGATTAAGTCCTTAATTTGTCCGGGCGGTTCATTCCACAATCCCCTGTGTTACATCCACACCCACCGTTCTTTCCACCCACCCAAATAGGTTTAGCAGTTTTTAGGGTTTTGAGAAACATAACACAAAATAACATAGTTATTCAGCCACGTGCATCCCATGGCTGTCCCAAAACTAGTTTCCATGATTAAAGAATGATTATCAGGGTTACTAGAACCCTGGACTTGACAAACCTAGCATGGCAATAATAAGACTTATAACTACCATAGTTATTTTTTATATCTAGGGCGACAATGGTCAGGTATGTTCAAATGTTACTGGTGGTGTATTATATCAATAGGTGGACATACGGTTATTAGCTACTGTCAGACCCGGATTTACTAATCCAGAATCTACTGTGTTAATTGCATTATTCCTTGGATCAGTAGATAATGCACACAGGAACATTGCTGAATCATTTCATACATCGCATAATAATATTACAGAGTCTGAAATACACCACATCGGGTGATTGTTTACAAAAGGGGCCGCTTTGGCCAAATATCATCATTACATAAATGCAGCAGAAATAGTAGCAAAAGTAAACCCAAATCCACAGGCAAGCGACTGGAAGGGTATTGTGTGCATTATATGTCGCCAGATATCCAGTAACATACGTGCACACAAAGCCGGAAGTCCGCTTGTCTATGTTTAACCATCGTGGCCTATGCCTTAGTTATCGCCGTTGCTTCCGTCAACGTTGGTAGGGGCCTCCTCATAGGCGTAATGTCCTTGAGTTCCTGTTTCTGAATATTGTCGCAAAAGCGAGCATGAGCACTCCGACCCCATGCTCCGCGAGTCAACACACAGTATGCAATATATGTAACATGCTCAGCTTGTCAAAGGATGGCTCAGGTTTGTTTTATTTGCAGGAGTGCTTTTCAATACAATTATATAAAAATTTCCTAAGACTTAGCATTTTTAGAAATGACTGAATTTTTAAAGAAGTATTCATGTATATCAGTGTTTCAGAACCCATCCACCATTACATGGCTTCTGCACCATATATTTTCTTTCAGCGTTATAGCCGCTTAATTTACCACTGGGACGACACCCAGCACAATTTCCAAATCAGAGCAGTCCTTCGCTCTGCACATTTTATTCCCACCTTCTTTTATTTTTAAACAGAACTATATCTAGTTAAGTTCCCATGTCTGCCCTTGACCGTGGGCACGGCTATTCGAATAGTTTTGACTCTGCAGAGTTTGTACACTTTCACCACAAGAGACAGTCAACTCGTTGGCCCACACGATTCCTTAGTCATGTGGTTGAGTAGACCATCGCAGTGACTTTTCAAAGTATCTAGTCCCTTTTGTCATCTCACTTTTATGGGCTTCTCCCACTTGCGGTGGGTCCCATCTGTGCGCGGGATGTTTCCCACAGCCACTAACGCAGCCAGGCTCCACTTCCCGCAACGTTAGGACAGCTGGGAAACTTCACCCTCCATTGGTGTCCCTTCAGGCCTCCTTGCCATAGCGTAGCCCCTTCAATCCCCTACCAGTGAGATGAGTCCGGGGGTTCGATAAATTTACTTAGCCAAGTTGTATTTTACAGACTTGTGGTTGTACTGTTTTACACGGGTTGACATGACAAGATTCAGTCCTTAGGGTTACCCAGATGGTCCTACCACATTCCATCTTTTGTGCAATCACTGCACCACATACCATCTTTTGTGCAATCACTGCACTACATACCAGCCCCCAAACCATCCATCCAGGTATTTAAGCAATGTTGGGGTTTTTGGGAACATAAAGTAATCATACCAACATATACCAGTCATTCCCATCATGACTGCACAAATCAATTTCTCATGATTAAAAATGATGCTCGGGACAAATTTCTTGCCCCGCATTCTTAAACAATGCTAAGCATGGCATATAATTAGAGACTTATTTTGAAAGGTACTACTATAATTTTGCTAGGGCAATAAGGTTCACATATCGAAGCATTTCAACGGATCATTATTAGCAAGCATTATATTAGGTGTATAACTACCATTTCTGGAAATGAACATATTTTACCACATAAATAACAGCATGCATGTTGATATTTAAAAGAAATTAACTTTGCAAATCATAGGTTCAAAATGATCAAAGTGTTAACTCGCCTTGGTCACAATGGTCGGGATCCGAATTCTCTGGTGCTTCTAGGGTTGCTGCCTCGATCTCCTCTTCTTGTGCCTCGTAAGCTATTTTAGCGTGCGCCAAAATTTGAAATAAAAAGAAAGCAGCAAATCAAACCAAATAACACCAGAAATTCAAATGAACTCTAAAAATTATGATTTCAGTTCCATCGGATAGATCTTGAATTTAGATGAATTTAGAAATTTGTTTCATCCAATTTGGAGTTAAAATGAATAAGTTATGCTCATTCGAATATTTCAGTTTAGTTAAATCCCAAAATTATTAAATCTCCATTTTATCTTTTTCTTTTATTATTTTCCTTCTGTGTCTATGGCCAGTGGGGCCCATATGTCAGCGGTGGCACTGACAGGCGGGACCCAGAGGTCAGCCGGCCTGCGGCGGGCGGTCGCTGACCAGCGGGGCCCAACTGTCAGCGGAGAAAATAAAAGAAATGCTCGACCGCAACGCGTGGAGCCGGGCTCGAACGCGCGCCGCGGGAGCAGGAGGGAGGAAGAGAGAGCGCTGAAAGCCACTCGGACAGTCCGAGCGATGCTTACCCTATAAGGGTAATAAATCCCCTTAAAGTAGCTCTGGGAGGGAGCCGGGCAGAGGAAGAAGAAGGCGGTGGCGACGGCGGCGAGTGGTGGCTGGAGAGGTTCGGGAGCTGCGTGAAATACAACCCCCAGGTGATGGTGAAGCTGCTGGTGAGGTCGGCGGAGGGTGATGTTCACCGGAGAGGGCTGGCGGCGAACGGTGGTGGTGGTTCGGGCGGGAGCTCCGGTGATGGTGAGGTACGGGCTTCGGGAGGTGCGGGTGAGACCGGAGATAGCTTCGCGACGCTCCGGAGATGGTTCAAGAGCGGGGAATCGGGTTCTGGTGGCTCGGTTTGGCGGATCGGTGATCGCCGGAGTTGGGGAAGGAAGTAGGCTCGCCGGCGATTTAGGGGCTCTCGGTTCAATTGCTTCCCGGGGAGGGGAGAAGGAGGTATTGCGGCGCGTTTTGGACTCCCAGGAGGGGCTTTTATAGCCAGGGAAGAGGCGCGCGGCGAGGCGGCATTCGGCCCTCCGCTGTTCACGCGGGGCAGGGGGGAAGGAACGCGATCTTCTTCGGGATTTCGCGGGAGAGAGGTGGCGGGAGAGGTGCGTTCCCGCTCCTGTTGGTTCTTTGAACTTTGCCCTTGAGGTGAGAGAGAGAGGGAGGAGGATTTGCTGCGCAGAGGGGGTGAGCGCGAGGAAGAATGGCGATGCTGGCGCGTGGAGAAGAAGGAGCCGGGGGGAGGAAGAAGGAGAGCGGGGGCGCTTGGGCCCGCTCGCAGAGGGAGAGGTGCGGGTGGAGGCGGGGCCACCGCGCAAGCGCAGCCGAGACAACCCGGGAGGGAGGCGGATGGGCCGGATGGGCCTGGGCGCGCATCGAGCGGCCGCGCGAGGGCGAGAGGCGGGCGGTGGATGGGCGCAGGCGGGCGACGTGCGCGCATCGGGGCCGGCCAGGTGGCGGCCCGAGAGGAGGAGGGGAGGGTTTTCATTTTTTTATTTTTAAAGATTTTCAGAAATGCGCAGTTAATTGATTAAACCTCAGAAAAATATGAAACTACTTCCAAAAATTTCAGAAAAATTCACAGAAGTTCATGTGGACATTCTGAACTTAACAAAAATATTTTCAACCAGTGTTGGTATTTAATTTATTCGCTTCTCTTGTTATTCATGCCATTATTTAAAAATGAGAGCTTTATGTTTAAACCAAAATTCCCCCCATTCCTTTCTGGATCATCTTTTCAGATTCTTACGTAAATTTTAAATTTTCTAATATTTAAACCTGCTTGCTTCCCCTTGGTCCTTTTAACCTTTTTGGAACTTTCATTTAATTATTCAGAAAAATACCACAAATTCCAAATTCAAATAAAGAGCGAATAAAATAATACAAAAGCTTCATAATTTAATATTTACATTTTTCAGGATGTTACAGCTACCTTAAGAGTGACATACTTTTGCATATAAAGTAACGCATGCAATTTTGATAATTTAAAAGAACATAGTTTCACATAAAATATAGGCGCAAAATGATCAAAGTATTGACTCGCCTGGTTCGAGAGCTTGAGGGTCTTGTGCTGCTTCGAACTGGGGCTCGTCCGCGTCTTCGAACTCTACTCGGGAGATCGAACCGGAAAAGCAACACAAAAGAACGAGAGCAAATAAATACCAAAATAAATAAAACAACACTCAAATAAACTCAAAACTGAACCAAAACAGAACCATCAGATAGATCTTGATTTTTTAAAAAAATTTAGAAATTGTTTTCATTAAATTTGGAGCTATGGTTAGAAAGTTATAGTATTTTAAAGTTTCAATTTCTGAAAAAAATCCGAAAAATAGAAAAGAGGAGGGAGTGTGTGTGTTGTTGACAAGTGGGGCCCTAGAGAGAGTGAGTGGGGCTCGGGTTCATTGCCGCTGACAGGCGGGCCCGCACTTAATGAGTGTTATTAATACCCCGTTACTAGGTCGGCTTAATACACCAAGCCAGGCGGTAGTGCACTGGGTGCAGGGTTTAATCTTTTGGGGCCATTTTTTTTTCGTCCACAGGTTCGTCCACAGGCGAAACCAACGAAATAGCGAAATTTCGTTTATTTCGTCCAAATTTCGGACGAAAAAATTCAAATTTTTGACGAAATTTAACCAAAATTTGAATAAAATTTGACCAAATTTTAAATAGTACCAAATTCGGCCGAATTTTAACCGAATAGCAGGTATTTCGCTGGGGGACGAAAGGGGCGAAATTTCGTCCGAAATACGAAATTTCGGACGAAATTGAGAACCCTGACTGGGTGTTCCCCCCGGCTCATCCCGGCCGCGAGGGAGACGGGCTTGCCGGCGGCGGAGCAGCCATGGAGGCGCGACGGTACTGACCAAAACGGGTCGCCCTACCCGGCGCGCACCTCGGGGAGGGCGGAATCGACCGGAGACGGCCTGGCGGCGTCCGGCGACGGCCATGGCGGCGGCTGAGACAGGGGAAGTTGGGCGCCGGCGACTCGGGCCGGTAGGGGTCAATTTCCCGCCGTGGGAGCACCTACGGGTGTCACTGATCTCACCTGCGGCGTAGGCGGCGGCCGGAGTGGAGCCGAGTGGGCTGCCGGCGGGAATGGGCTCGGCGGCGCGGAGGGAGACGGCGTCGGCTCGTGGGGAAGGGCGGCGGGGTCCGGCGAGGTGGTGGCGGTGCTCCCGGGGTCCACACGAAGTTCCAAGTGCGGGGAATCGGCTTGGGGTGCAGCGGCTTGTCGACGAAGGCCCGGCGTCGGAGTTGGTGAAGAGGGAGCTCGCCGGCGGCCTGCGGAGGATGAGAGGGCAATTAAACCGGGTGGGAGGAAGAGGGGGCAAGGAAGAACACGGGGGAAAGGTTCAAGGGCCCTGGCGGCGACCGGAGGGGCGTGGCGGCGAGGTCCTACCGAAGTCGCACGCACGGCAGGGGAGGTGGCGGTGGAGTTTCTTGGGTGGGGCATGCGGCGAGGCGATTGGCGCTCTTTATAGATGCCCGGGAAGGAGAATGGGACGACGGGGGAGCAAGGCGGCATGGCTTTGGCGTGCGAGGGGTGTCAATCCCGTGCGGCCGCAGGACAGGCGAAGGTGACCGTGGTGGTTGGGCGCCATTGAAGACGGAGGTGGCTTCGTTTTGTCCGGTGGTCGCAGAGGAGTATGGCGCCGAGGGTAGGGTGGATTGACGCCGAGGGGACGGGCGTGCCCCGGGGAGGACCACTGCGGCACAGCGCACGGGTGGGGGCCGGCGACGGGCGTGCACGGCAGGGCTAGGTCGGAGCGTGCGGGAGACGTGCGGGAGTTGACCACGGATGCGACAGCGTGGCAGCGTCGGCTTTGCGTCTGGGCAGCTGGGCGAGGACGGCGACCTTGGGACCGGCCACTGCCAGGCGCTGAAGGCGAGGCCCCTTTGGTGCTGACAACGAGGTTGTCTCCTCCGCATTCACTCGCCTGTGCTGGTGGTTGAGGGAAGGATGGCCGCGGCAATGACAGAGGGAGGAGGGCGCTGCAGCTGGGAGGAAGAAGAGAGGCGCTGCGTCCAGGAGGAGGGCTGGAGGGGGAGATGGGCGGCCGAGAGGGAAGGGGAGGGGTGATGAGCGGCCAGGGTTGGCTAGGAGAAGAGATGGACAATTTCTTTTTATAGTGTATGCATACAAATTTTTCTCCTCTTTCAAAATATTAAACACAAAATTTTAATCTCCTGATTCTGCTAATTTGTGAAGTACATTTCAAGTTCTAGATTTCAAAAGATTGATTTGATTTACTTCTTGGAGATAAGACAAGATTTTCATTTTGAATTATTTAAGCACAACTTGAATTTTCTTTGGAAAACCAAAAAGGATTAACCAACTGAGAATAAATTCTTTCAAATTCATTAACATACATTTGAAATTTACACTGATACTAATTTTGAAAATGGGATGTTACAACCGGAGGCCTGCCAATGTACGACCACCAGCGATGGTCGACCGCCCCCAACCTACGATCACGCGCAATGGTCGATGGCTTCTAACTTATGACCACGAGGTGTGATCGACGGCTTCCGATTTACGTCCATGAGCACTGGTCGATGTGTTTTGACTTATGATTACGAGGTGTGGTCGATATCTTCTGACTTACGACCACGAGCGCTAGTCGATGTGTTCTGACTTACGACCACGAGGTGTCCTCGATGGCTTCCGACTTACGACTATGAATGATAGTCGTCGGCTTCCGACGTACGACCACGAGCCATTGTCGAAGGCTCCTGATTTAGGACCATGATCGATCGTCGACTGCTGCCAACTTATGACCACCAGTGATGGTCAACCACTTCTGACCTACGATTACACGCGATGGTCGACGGCTCCCGACCCATGACCATGAGGTGTGGTCGATGTCTTCCGACTTATGACCACGAGGTGTGATCGACGGTTTCTGACTTTGACGGATTTTAAAACATATTTGTATGCATATTCTAAAAATTTTTACCACCCGTGAGTTTTAAAACATATAGTATAATAAATTTTAAAAATTTGTAGCAACGCACGGGTATTCAACTAGTAATCCATAATTAATTAATTGCAAAACTATAAAGATACAAAAGATAATGGAATACATAGAGAAAAAAGAGAGAAGGAAAGGAGGTAGTTGTGTTCGTTGCACTGTTGCAGAAAGTTAATTAGGTTAAAAGTCAATATCTTTACTATTATAAAAGTGTGAGTTAGTGGTTGATCCATTCTTCGTCCTCTCTTCTCAGTCATCCGATTTGATCTGGACCATTCGTCTCTCCTCCTCCTCTCTCTCAGGATATAACCGCCCACCCCCTCCACTTTCCCGATCTCCTCGCGCATTCTGGCCACTCTTCTTTCTCTGTCGCTTGCTCTCCAATGTTTGATGTGTGAATTTGACCAGCCAGTAAGTCCCGTCTCATTATTTTTATGACTCCGTTGCAACGCATGAGTTTCTAACTAGTGTTCTACAAATAATGAGAAAATTCCTTATATTTTCCATCCAATGTGCACTTTTTCCTGAACTACCGCTTGAATGGAAATTTACACCCCTCGGGCCACTTCAGTTAGTTGGACTCGCTATTAAACCCCAAAAATGCAAATTGAAATTGAAATTTTTAGCCGTGTGTGCGCAAACTGAACTAAAAAATAGTGGAATTTTACTTGGTTATTAAGAAAATAAACTACGATATATGCCAGAGAGAAGGAAATCTTTCCAAAACATTCACGCCAAAGCAAAACATGAGCCAAATTAGGTAAATACGACCGAATTTGTGCAATAAAAAATGCCAAACTGTTGTCTCCGCAGAGTCTCCCAGGCTCACAATTACATACGTACAAATTGGTGACGCGACAAACATCCACAAGACAAAACTGAATGCTTACCTTGTTCCTCCTTTAGTCTCTCGAGCCGTTATCCTTGTGCTGTTCTATCTGGATTCTTTCGGTACCACTCATGTTCATTGTCACGAATGCAACAAACGTTATATATAGAGAGAGAGCCACGGCTGCTTGCATTTTTCCAATCTTTTCCTTTTCATTTAGTTAGCATTAAGCTCGATCGAACCATGGCGCGCTTGCATATGCATCCACTATCTAAAGTGCGTGCCTTCAAAAATAAATCTAAAGTGTGTGCAAAAGCGAAATAATGGCGATGCTTTACATTGCCTTTGTTAAGAATGCTTATCCATTGTTAATATCCCGCATTATAAATTGATCTCGAAAAGGGTCTAAGTTGAAAACAACAGGATCCCCGCAAAAAGAAAAACAAAAGGAAAAGAAAAATGCTAATAGCAGTAGATAACGCAAAACCATTCAGTCAACTGCCTTTTGCTCAATAAGATTCATCCCTGTACTCCCTCTGGTCACAAAAGAGTGACGTTCCGGACATTGACACATTTCTCAAATGCATATTTGACCATTAATTTCTATTAAAATGTAATACAAAACCTAATAAAATTATAATATTATGAAAGTATTTTTCGAAATGAATCTTGACGAGGATAGAATATTTCTCAAATTATTTTGTCATTATATTCCTTAAATATACCCCTTATCGATAAGAGGTAAGCCTCACAGGATGGTCGTAAGTTTTACTACAACCACATGGTCATAAGCTCTTCTACGACCATATAGTCGTAAGTTGTTCTACGACCATATAGTCGTAAGTGTTACTACGACTACCCCTTGGTCGTAAGTCCTTCTACGACCACATAGTCGTAAGTCTTACTGCGACTACCCCTTGATCGTAAGTCCTCCTATGACCAATCTATCTTCAACCAACTTGTCTACGATGATGAACTACAACATCGGTTCGTCTGACAAGGCAGTTAGAACGTGCGTTTATCCACTAACCACACACGATCTCTCTCTGACTACAACCGCTACACGGTCAACAGCCTCTACGTCTCTCTGACAATAACTCTCATCAGACGGTTATCGTCTGAAGCATTAAGGCGTCTTCTAGTGCAGGATAACAGCCGTCGCTTCACTAGCTATATGAAGGTTAACGTCAAAAGAAGAAGGGATCGATCGGAGAAAGCGAAATCACAAGAACAGGAGACAAAGAGATAGTGCTAGTCATTTTTGCATTACTCCCTATAAACAATTCCCTTGAGTGAAAGCCACATAGGACGTAGGGTTGTTATTCTCTTAGGAGAAGGCTCAAACCTATATAAAAATTCTCGTGTTTTTACTCTGCATGTGCATACACTGGATCTTCTAGGGTTTTCACGAATCCAAATAAATCATATGTAAGATCGATATTAGAACATCGATAGTTAACACCGTCCGTGGGGACCCCTCATTTAAGACTCTGGTTATTTCCTTGTCATCAAGTCTTCCTTTTTCCGGCTAATGTCCTCATGGCAGATGAATGGAATGAGGAGAAATGATTTGACTTGTCTGACTATGCGGGTATCGACATGGAGGTCTGCTACTACTACAAGCAATCCATGCTTGCTTCTAACGGTGAACTTTGCCCTGGAGATCCATTCAATGATCCCAGAGATGACACCGCAGGAAAGGCTGATGTGGAATCCAAGTCACCCGTAGCAGTATGCTCAATGGAGGACTTATTCCCCCAAGTGGCATGGGTCAACCCGACCATGATGAGAACTCACAACGTGATGATGGGCCTATCCCCAAGCATTCGAGTGCCACGGCGTCGCCCTGTGCAGCAAGCCCTGGACTCTGCCGATCAGGGAACACATCGCCAACTACTAGTAGTGACTCTCTAGACAACTCTACAAAGGCAATGGATGGGTGCTCTCCATGTCCGTCTGCATTCTCGTAGGGAATAGACCCGGCTGCAGACAGTTATAACCCAGATTTCCACTACCTGGCAGGGTTTACTCCAGGCCACGAGGCGATCTTGCTTGATGTTTTTTCAGAAAAGGGGGCCTCCCTCAGAAGTGGAGATTCTAGACAAAAAGTTTTTGCCCTACCCTCGTATTCTCATCATTATCTCGAGGAAGGCCTGAGGATGCTCCTTGATGACCACACTCTCCCTCCTCTCATGGGGATAGTGAGGAGACCTCTGGTGATGAGCCCGATCAGTTCTCTGATGAGCGTGGAAGAAATCCTAGAAATACTTGCTTTCGTCTGAAGCAGCCACAGTTTGCATCAGGGGTCGCAGATCCCAAGACTGCTCGACGGAGGCGACTAGCAGCCTAGAGTGCTTTGGCTGGGCATATCTAGTACCAATCCAAAGAGACACGAGAGCTGCAATGGATTAATGACTTGTTTGAGAACCCGACTCAAGAGCTTGCTCGAGCACTGAGCTATGACCGCTTCACTGAAGATAATGCGCAAAGGCTCCATGATGTGATGGCCCGACTTGAGCAACCTCACCAATGAGGGACGACCACATCTAGTCGATCACAAAACTCACCTTGCAAGAGTCGGTATGATGACAGGGCGCGTGGCACCCTTGATCGCAATGACAGCCAGAGGAGGATTCCCCGGATGGCTCCAGATCGGCATGTTGATGCTCAGTCACAACTTCGAGCAAGGAAACTGCAGCAGTAGATCGACTATGAGTACTATCCTCATATGGATGAGACCTATTATAGGTCCTGTCCGTCCACCGTTGGGCATCGCCGAGTGTGCTCACCCGGCGATGTCAACTACCATTTCTGTGAAGGAGACATCAAGAGATTATTACTGGATGTTGAGCATTCGTGCTCGTGCTCCGAGCAGTACACTGGCCATAACAGTTTCAACCAGTGAACTGGCCTCGTGCCAACAACAGGGCTTCGGCATAGGCAACCGCGGGTGAAGATGGCAACGTAGCTGCGACGGCCACGACCGTCGGCGCCCATGGCACCACGGTCGACCGCGCCACCGGCGCCACGACGGCCAACACCGGCAGCGCCAACCGGGTGATCGGGGGCGGTAACGCCGGTGCCCAGGCTGGCACGACCGCCGTCCCTACACCTGGGGCGGGAGCGACAGGCGGCCTTAGCGGCAACGTTGGCCCCACCCCCCGCCCCGAAGTCTACCTCGCCACATCCCCACAAGGTCACACGACGAGCTCGGAGGCAGCCTCGACTTCGCTCGCGCGGGTCAACTACGGCGCCTACTTCGGCCCATACTTGTGGAATCCAGGCCTCCCTCAATCCATTAATATTCTTCGATAGTCGCGCCGATTGACGTACCAGCACTAGCCAAAGCTACTCTCCAATCGCCAACCTGCGCGAAGACTCTGGACTCGCCCCCGACCGAGTCAGGAAGTAGCCCCGAGGTCGCGCCCTAGTCCAGGAAGAGCAGACACCGAAAGCCAAGCCGTCGCGCAGGCTCCAGCCCCGCCCCTGTGAAAGGGCGTCCCGCTACACCTTCGCAAGTCCACGCGGCGAGCTCGAAGATCACCCCGACTTCGACCACGCCAGTGGACCCCGATGTCGGCTCGGGCCAATACCTCCGAGGTCTAGCCAAGCCTCCGAGTCGGCCGCACACGCCGGGAATAGCTTACCTTCCCACCCGCAGAAGGCCAGCCAGACCGACCGCAATCCAAGCGGTGGCGAGTCCGGCCAAAGGGAGGACGGTTGGCTAAAAGTAGGGCACCGCGCTCAGGACATTGACCAGTCAGCCCCGACTACGACTGGCCGCGCGCTCAATCGGGGACTGTGACCGGTTATCTCCAGTAGGGTTGACCGAACTCTCATAAATAGGCCTCCATCAGCTCAACTGTGCCCCTTGCCGTCAGGGAGCGCAAATGAACTGAGGAAGATCTATTTATGAGGGCAAGATCACCCTAGCCGTCCCCAGAAGCACATCGTGCGCAGACGTGCTGCACAACCGGCGGGCCAACCGCCCGACGGCGGGTCGAAGATAAGTTCTTTTAAAACCCAAAAATATGCAGCTTTCCGTTCATCAACATTCTATGACCGCGTTGATCAGCGTTAACCCGGCCATAAACAGTGCTTCCAAAGAATGCAGATGAATGGAGGCAACCTACATTCGAGACAAAGTCATCTCAGCTGTACCCAACTGCGCTACAAGGACGGACGACGCAGGCAGGGGGCAGACCATATATATACCCATTGTGCCCCTGGCCTGAAAATGCAACCGGCGGGAGCGCAACCGGCAGGAGCACAACTGGCGGGAGAGCAACCGGCGGGAGAGCAATCGGCGGTAGCTGAGCCGTCGGGCATGGTCCAGATCCCATCGTGCACCCATGCCCAGCGCGATCCCTGGGGTGATTAATGCGTCGTCGGGGGCACCGATAGCTAACCACCCCAACTTCAACTCCGACATCAACCCTACCTCTACGGAGCGACCCTAACTCCGATGCTGACTTCGACATCAACCACGCCTCATGGATGACTTCGGCGGGGCGTTTCACCCCGCGCCCACTGCGCTGGGGCCGGCGCCCTGGCAAAACAATTTCAGCCCAAGGCCACGAAGGATCACAGGCCACAGGGACGGAGGGGGCCAAGGGACTCGGCAACATGGCTTCGGCCCGTTGTAAGATCGAGGAGGCCGACTAGAGGGTAGGTGAATAGGCGGTCTAAAAATTTTCTTCAAATTAATATTAACAATTAAAGAGCTTTTCTATTTGTCTAAACCAAGTATACAATGCGGAAGCTAAATTCAAGTTGGTTTAGTACAAATAGTGCCTAAGTCAAATGAATTCGCCTAAGTGCACCAACAATTCTAGCCTAGGTCAATGTTTGCAATTCTAGATTTACAAGCAATCAAAATAATGCTAAGTAAGTAAATTGCTTGAATGTAAAAAGAGCACAAGAAAGCAAACCACAAATGACACGTTCTCTTTTTACCGTGGTGTTCGGAGACTTGCCGGTCTCCCCTAATCCACGTTGAGGTTAGCCCAAACGAATTGGACCGGCTCCACGAATTAAGCCTTCCACCTCAGATCCACTAGTGGTAGCTCTTCCCCGCTCCGGGTAGGTGAGCTCCAACCTTCACACACGCCGGGCCTTCTCACAAGCTTCTTTGAGAAGATCACCGGGCACGACGCCTCCCACGCCGTCTAGGAGTCGGCAAACTCCAAGAGTAACAAGTCAAGTCTCTCACTTGACTCTCACCATGTGCAACGAATGCACAAGCTCAATCCGGACACAAAGTCCTCCTCTAGATGCAACACATGCACTCTAGATCACCTCTCCTCTCTCACAAAGTGCAACACATGCACAATTGAGTGGAGAGCCTCACACTAGCTCAAAAGAGTGAAATGGATCCCTAGTACCTTACCCCAACCGGCCACAATGGAGTATTTATAGCCTACACCTCAAAACTAGCCGTTGGAGTCAAAAACAGGATTCTGCGGTACTACCGCTGCTACAGGACCGGTACTACCGCTCCCCATCATAATGGCTCGAAAAATAGCCGTTAGTCAGCCATTTGCGGTACTACCGCAGTTATAAAATGCGGTACTACCGTTCTGCGGTAGTACCGGGAAGTCGGCGCGGTACTTCCGCTTCAGTACAGACAACACTCAGAAAAACGGTCATAACTTTTGACTCCGATGTCGGAATTGAGTGATCTTGGACTCTATGGAAAGCTTATTCAAAGGGCTACACAACCCATCTATTTGCATGATCTCAAACACATTAGATCAATGCAGAAATCAAAAGAGATCCAAAAGAGTCACTCTCATGGTCTATGTCCAAAGGGAATAGCACTAAACGATTTTAGACCATGCCAAGGGAAAATACATGATCTTCAACTTTTGCAAAACACATTTGCAAACTTAGATCACGTCACAAGGAGTAGGTACATGGACTTCAACCTTTTGCAAAACACATTTGCAAAGTATAGTCACATGTTATAAGGATTTGCCACATGGGCTTCAACCATTCGCAAAACACATTCGCAAATGCAAGCCTCATGCCAAGATGAGCTAGAGCAAGTGAGGTTGAGCTATCAACACATGATGAGACTCAAACTACTAGACATGACCCCTCTTAATAGTACGGCAACCTATACTAGCAATCCGGTCTTCAAACCAAACACCAAGACCGGTAAAAGACTAGGAACACATCCGTAGCCCTAGCTAGTCATACCTTTGCCTTGGGTCATCATCTCGATATGCATCAACTCATGATGCATCATTCTCATCAACTCCATCAACACATGATGGTCTTCCTTGACTTGATCAACACATGATCATGCATCAACTCATGACACATGTTCTTCTTCTTTGATAGCCTTCAACTCATGAAGCTAACTTCTTCTTGATCTTGACTTGATGATCTTCAACCCATGAAGTCATCCCAAGTCATCCTCATTTGTGGAACCTAACCTATTCATCCAACTCATGAAAAATGTTAGTCCACAAAACAATTGTCATCAATTACCAAAACTCACATTAACTCATAATGGAGGGGCTAGATTCTCAATCTTTCCCTTTTGGTAATTGGTGACAATCTCAACAAATAATGAGATAATAAATTGAATATGAAATCATTTTAATTCAAAGTGCGGTACTACCGCCATTGAAACTTGCGGTACTACCGCTTTCCGGTAGTTCCGCAAAGTCGGCGCGGTACTTCCGCTTGAGCCGGAACCAAACTTGGCGCTCTCTGGAAAAAAGGTTCCGCTCTACCTCCGGAGCTTCCGGACTCCGGAAGTACCGCTCTATACTGCGGTAGTTCCGGCGTTCAAATCGCCGGTACTTCCGATCCCGCGAAAACTCAAATGCATCCGGAGGGTGCTCTCTGGAAAAATGGATCCGCTCGAGAACCGGATCTTCCGCTCACCGGTACTACCGCTTCTGGGCGCGGAACTACCGCTGTCCGGTAGTTCCGACGTTCAAAACTGTGGTACTACCGCTCTTCCAGACAGAGCACAATTTTGGTTTTAAAACAGATTTTCAATGAATGCATGCTCCTAGTTTGATCCCAATGTATGTATAAAAGGAAACATGGATCAATACTAATGAAACTCCAAAACATAGAGAGAGCTCCTCCTAAATGTGTGCATACAAGTCTATATAAAGAAACACATATGCACATATTCATTTTGGACTAATTTAGGAGTTCAATCTATATTTTGGATCTAAGGGATGCATTATTATATGAGAGAGTGATTTCGAATGCATACCTCTTTGATTTCACCTTTCCATCCAAATGAGATTAAACATAAATAAACTTAAACAAGCATATTAGTCTCATATATGCATTTGTCATTATCACCAAAACAATATAGAAGTATTTGTTATTAACATCGAAATCTCATAATGGCATTTGTCGTTAACACCAAAACCAAGTTAAACGGAGCTTGATCAAATGTTCTTTATAAATTCTGATAAAATTTTACATTGAATACCAACTATAGAGGATCAATTTCTATTATTGTGGCTTCCTTTAAATCTGAACCATTTTGAATATACAAAAATCATAAATCGGCTCAGAAAAATGGAAGTTCTGAATTTTCAGCACATTTGCAAAGAGAGAAAAGTCACAACTTTTTCAAATTAACTTGAAATATTTTCAAATTTTGCAGAAATGGACTTGAAGCTATTTGTGACCTTTTCCAACAGGAATTTTTGAAAAAGAATTTTTCTTTCAAAAGATATGCCTAAATGCGCTTTGAGAGCAAGAGAATGAATTGATTTTGCATCGAAGGCATAAAAACTAAACCAATTGGTTTTTCATGGAGTAATTTGCTTCCTTAGCTTCATATGAGTTATAAATACTATTTCAAGCCAAGATACACAAAGAAATATTGCTCAAATAGTTAAACTCATTATATGCAAGATTAGGCCGCTTTGGGTCAAATGAAGTTTTTGGATGAGATTCAAATGAATATAACTTTTCAATGATTGGTCTTTTGTAAAGGCTTTCAACTAGAGAAATGTTTGAAATGACCAACTCTTTGAGTTTTGCATTGAACACTTTTTCAAAAACTCAATAGATTTTGATATAAGGAAATATGTCGTTTAATTCAAAAACAAGATCATATAAGATCCTTTTGGGGCCAAATCTTCCTTTTGATTTCTAAAATAGAAATTTTTACTCAAAAAGCTTTGAAATCATTTGAAATACATAGTTAAGTACTTTTATTTAGTTTTTCACAATTTTAGCCTTTTACAACAAGATTTTGATTTTTGACCAAAGAGGCTCTTTTGAAAAGATAATCTTGCATATTATTTGATTGTTACTCCATGAATAGCCAAAGAGAATGAAACACATTCATTCCCAAGAACCATAAATCATTTTTGGGCAAACAAGTAAAATAATTTTCCCAATAGTAATATTTTACCCTTTTTGCTTTAGTAAGCACAAAAGTATTATATATGTTTTTCACAAAGAAAAACTCCCCCTTTCAAAAAGGATCTTCTTGGCATTCTCTTTTCCTTTGACACACAAAGGATTCTCCTCTTCTTGATTTTCTTTTCTTTTCTTATCTCTTCCTCCTTTGATTAACCATGTTTTTCTTATGTCATCTAGCACAAGGATTAATGGGTACCACTTGTAAACCACTTAAGATAATATTAGAAATCACTTGTGAGAAATATACCACTTGTAAACAAAAATGGCATTTGAAATAGCACTTGGAGGAGTATGATATTATTAGAGGATATACCACTTGTAAAGGTGGATACCACTTGAAATAAGATGATATCAACGGTGAAAGAGCTTGATTAATAGAAAAGATTATCTCGGCAAGAGGAAATACCAAGTCAAAAGAGTAGATACCATTTGAAAGATAACATCACTTGGAAATCAATGATATCATATATGTGAAGAGCTTGGTTAAGAAATATTTGCTTGCCAAGATGAAAAAGGATATCAATCCAAGAGACATCAATTGAAGGAATAAGGATACCACTTAATTTTCAAAACTAAGGGATACCACTTGAAGAAAATGGATGATATCACTTGACAAGATTGAAGTGAAGCACATGTCGATGTCAAGATGTTCAAAGGTCTACCACTCTTTTGAGATAATGCCACTTTATAAAAAGCAAAGGATTAATGTGGCATATGAGGTCAAGAAATAGTTGAGGGTAGCTAGGAAGATTAAATGGATCATCTTGACTTTGAGAAGCAAAGGAAATGGCTGAGGAAATTTGAAATCAAATTTTGAATCAAATCAGCCACTCTCCAGAAATATCGGTAGTACCGCAATTTCACTGCCGGTAGTTCCGATACCCGGAAGTACCGCAGAATGACTGCCGGTAGTTCCGATTTTTCTGGGAACACGCCAAGAGATTGAATTTTCGAGAGGAGGTTTGATATAATGTTGTACCTTGCTCCAAAGTTTTTCACAAAGAAACATAAATCTCTTATGGAGCATTTCCAACTATATGCCAAAATTAAAAACTTTTTCAATATAGTTTTTAACAAATTAATCTTTCAATTTTCCAAAACAAGCTCATTTTCAATAAATCCTTCACGATTGCAACAATGAGCATTTGGGGGTAATTTAAGCATTCAATTACATGTATGAGTTTTAAATACCCTTGTGAGCTAATATATGTTAATAGATTTAGCTCAAATGGCAAAACTCGCATAAGTGCTAGATTGGGACCACATAGGTCAACTTAGGAGTTTGGACGAGTTTCAAATCCAAATAGCTTTTGATTGGTTTGCCTTTTGGAAAACTTTTGAATACCGAAAATGTTTGAATAGCCAATTCAAGGTTTTTGGTATTGAACATATTTTCAAATTTCTTTTAGAATTGATTTTGGGGAATTTTTTAGTTTAAAGCCAAAACAAGATACTAGACTTTCTAGTTTTGGGTTAGAAACGCATTTTTACTTGAAATAAGTTTTTCTAAAGCCAAAACCTTTGTAAAACCTTTGAAATGAATTTGCATACATTTTTCAACTAGTTTTGCAAAGATATATTAATAATTTTGAAATTTTTGACTTTTGGCTAAATGACTCAATTTTAAAAAACAATTCTAGCACTTAATTAATTTGGGCACACTTAGGGATGTGATATACATGAATATGATTTAGCACTCCCCCTTAATGTGCCACTTGTATCTTGCTCATAATTTATAATAATGAAATTTTAGCACAAGAGCAAGAACACCCCTTTTAAGTGATTTTTATGCAATGCAGCCTACACAAGGCTAGGGGCTATATAAATTTAAATGTAGATACTTGTTACCGAGATGGCATTGGTTCATAATTTGGCAAGATCATCCCCAAGCTTGGCTTCCATTTGTGCATATGGTGGAGTTCACCTCTTCATGAATGAGCCAAGTCTCCAATGCCTCTCCAAGTACCTATTAAGCATTGAAGTGCATTTTGGTACCCAAAACTTGGTTGGGTCCATGAATGTTAGTCACAATAGATTTGGGCACCCAAATGGCCCTAGGTGTGGTTTTATGTAAACTAACATCCCTAGCAAACACATTGCCATTTTTATCTTTCCTAAGCAAATAATGTTCATTAAATAGAGATGGCTTAGGAATGGTACCTTTGGGACAATCCTTACTTAAATGTCCCTTTTCCCGGCAATTGTAGCAAGTTTGGCAATTATTACCTCTTCTTATCTTCTTGTCTTGCTCTTTGCCGGTTTGCCTCTTCATAGATGTATTTTTCTTGTTTTCCACCTTGTTGGGGCACTTAGAGGCGAAGTGACCCGTTTCATTGCAACCATGGCACTTGACATTCTTCGTATGTCTTGCGTTGTGCCTTGTTTTGCTATTCTCCTTCTTCTTGGAGATGAAACCAATACCTCTTTTGTCATTTGATTTTCTTTGACTTCCTAAAATTATGTCAAGAGAGGCTTTCCCTTTGTAGCTTTTCTCCAAGTCTTTTCTCAAAGTTGTGACTTGGGCCTTGAGCTCATTGTTTTCCTCTACAAGGTTACTTTCAACAAACATAGAGGAGGTGGAAGCATTTATATTTGAGCAACAAGGTAAATCTAGTAAATCATCACAAGATGTAGAAACACTAGTTTTAGATGAATTGCTAGAATTAGAAGCTACACATGGCATATCATCTATTAAATCCTCACATGAGGTGGAAACATTGATTTTAGATGAAATGCTAGAGCTAGGAATTACACATGGTATATCATCTAGCAAATTGCATGTAATTCCTATATCCATGCTAGGTTTAGAATATTCCTTGAAAAGAAGAGACTCATGTTCTTCTTTTAACACATCATAATTATTTTGAAGAGATACATATTCTTTCTTCAAAACCTTAAATTTAGCTTTCTCCTTTCCAAGAAATTCATTAAATTCTTCTAGCATGTCCATCAACTCATCATAGGAAGGTGCATCATCATTATCATCAAAGTTTACCTTCTTTTTACCTTTTGCCATAAAGCATCGAGTTGATGTGGAGGGAATGGTGGACTCTTCATCATCGGAGCTAGAAGTTGAGCATTCTTCTCCCGACATCCACTCTTGTATGCAATCTTCATCACTTAATGTGGACGCTTCATATTTGTCTTGAATTTTTGTCCACATATCATGAGCGCTATTGAGATTGCATATTGTGTTGAGCACCTCTACACTCAAGGCACTAAATAAAGCGTTAGTAGCTTGAGCGTCGAGATGTGAGCATTTCTCATCCTCAATTGTTGGAGCAAGAGGATCCAATGGAGGAGAAAAACCCACATCTACAATCCGCCATATGTTTGGGCTCATGGCCTTAAAATAGCATATCATGCGGATTTTCCAATTTGCATAATTTAGGCCATTGAATAGAGGTGGTTCATCTAGGTGCACTATCCCACTAGTCGCCATCCTTTACTCTCTAGACGGTTAAGTCTAATAGATGAGAGACCAAGCTCTGATACCACTTGTAAGATCGAGGAGGCCGACTAGAGGGGGGTGAATAGGCGGTCTAAAAATTTTCTTCAAATTAATATTAACAATTAAAGAGCTTTTCTATTTGTCTAAACCAAGTATACAATGCGGAAGCTAAATTCAAGTTGGTTTAGTACAAATAGTGCCTAAGTCAAATGAATTCGCCTAAGTGCACCAACAATTTTAGCCTAGGTCAATGTTTGCAATTCTAGATTTACAAGCAATCAAAATAATGCTAAGTAAGTAAATTGCTTGAATGTAAAAAGAGCACAAGAAAGCAAACCACAAATGACACGTTCTCTTTTTACCGTGGTGTTCGGAGACTTGCCGGTCTCCCCTAATCCACGTTGAGGTTAGCCCAAACGAATTGGACCAGCTCCACAAATTAAGCCTTCCACCTCAAATCCACTAGTGGTAGCTCTTCCCCACTCCGGGTAGGTGAGCTCCAACCTTCACACACGCTGGGCCTTCTCACAAGCTTCTTTGAGAAGATCACCGGGCACGACGCCTCCCACGCCGTCTAGGAGTCAGCAAACTCCAAGAGTAACAAGTCAAGTCTCTCACTTGACTCTCACCATGTGCAACGAATGCACAAGCTCAATCCGGACACAAAGTCCTCCTCTAGATGCAACACATGCACTCTAGATCACCTCTCCTCTCTCACAAAGTGCAACACATGCACAATTGAGTGGAGAGCCTCACTCTAGCTCAAAAGAGTGAAATGGAGTCCCTAGTACCTTACCCCAACCGGCCACAATGGAGTATTTATAGCCTACACCTCAAAACTAGCCGTTGGAGTCAAAAACAGGATTCTGCGGTACTACCGCTGCTACAGGACCGGTACTACCGCTCCCCATCATAACGGCTAGAAAAATAGCCGTTAGTCAGCCATTTGCGGTACTACCGCAGTTATAAAATGCGGTACTACCGTTCTGCGGTAGTACCGGGAAGTCGGCGCGGTACTTCCGCTTCAGCACAGACAGCACTCAGAAAAACGGTCATAACTTTTGACTCCGATGTCGGAATTGAGTGATCTTGGACTCTATGGAAAGCTTATTCAAAGGGCTACACAACCCATCTATTTGCATGATCTCAAACACATTAGATCAATGCAGAAATCAAAAGAGATCCAATAGAGTCACTCTCATGGTGTATGTCCAAAGGGAATAGCACTAAACGATTTTAGACCATGCCAAGGGAAAATACATGATCTTCAACTTTTGCAAAACACATTTGCAAACTTAGATCATGTCACAAGGAGTAGGTACATGGACTTCAACATTTTGCAAAACACATTTGCAAAGTATAGTCACATGTTATAAGGATTTGCCACATGGGCTTCAACCATTTGCAAAACACATTCGCAAATGCAAGCCTCATGCCAAGATGAGCTAGAGCAAGTGAGGTTGAGCTATCAACACATGATGAGACTCAAACTACTAGACATGACCCCTCTTAATAGTACGGCAACCTATACTAGCAATCCGGTCTTCCAACCAAACACCAAGACCGGTAAAAGACTAGGAACACATCCTTAGCCCTAGCTAGTCATACTTTTGCCTTGGGTCATCATCTCGATATGCATCAACTCATGATGCATCATTCTCATCAACTCCATCAACACATGATGGTCTTCCTTGACTTGATCAACACATGATCATGCATCAACTCATGACACATGTTCTTCTTCTTTGATAGCCTTCAACTCATGAAGCTAACTTCTTCTTGATCTTGACTTGATGATCTTCAACCCATGAAGTCATCTCAAGTCATCCTCATTTGTGGAACCTAACCTATTCATCCAACTCATGAAAAATGTTAGTCCACAAAACAATTGTCATCAATTACCAAAACTCACATTAACTCATAATGGAGGGGCTAGATTCTCAATCTTTCCCTTTTGGTAATTGGTGACAATCTCAACAAATAATGAGATAATAAATTGAATATGAAATCATTTTAATTCAAAGTGCGGTACTACCGCCATTGAAACTTGCGGTACTACCGCTTTCCGGTAGTTCCGCAAAGTCGGCGCGGTACTTCCGCTTGAGCCGGAACCAAACTTGGCACTCTCTGGAAAAAAGGTTCCGCTCTACCTCCGGAGCTTCCGGACTCCGGAAGTACCGCTCTATACTGCGGTACTACCGCAACCTGCGGTAGTTCCGGCGTTCAAATCGCCAGTACTTCCGATCCCGCGAAAACTCAAATGCATCCAGAGGGTGCTCTCTGGAAAAATGGATCCGCTCGAGAACCGGATCTTCCGCTCACCGGTACTACCGCTTCTGGGCGCGGAACTACCGCTGTCCGGTAGTTCCGACGTTCAAAACTGCGGTACTACCGCTCTTCCAGACAGAGCACAATTTTGGTTTTAAAACAGATTTTCAATGAATGCATGCTCCTAGTTTGATCCCAATGTATGTATAAAAGGAAACATGGATCAATACTAATGAAACTCCAAAACATAGAGAGAGCTCCCCCTAAATGTGTGCATACAAGTCTATATAAAGAAACACATATGCACATATTCATTTTGGACTAATTTAGGAGTTCAATCTATATTTTGGATCTAAGGGATGCATTATTATATGAGAGAGTGATTTCGAATGCATACCTCTTTGATTTCACCTTTCCATCCAAATGAGATTAAACATAAATAAACTTAAACAAGCATATTAGTCTCATATATGCATTTGTCATTATCACCAAAACAATATAGAAGTATTTGTTATTAACATCGAAATCTCATAATGGCATTTGTCGTTAACACCAAAACCAAGTTAAACAGAGCTTGATCTTTCACTCGTGTAGACCTTCACCATGAGAGGCTCCTGTTGTAGGGGTGCCCCATCTAAACCCAGCAGGCCTGTTAAAAAGCTGTAAGGCCCAAAATGGTAATGTATAATGGCATAAACACCCTTGAGTGGGACATTCAGATGTAAGGGCAATATTGTAAAAACACTCCCCCTGTGGGCATATATATATATAGGAAACGTCTTTTCTACTCCCGGGTGTAGTTACTCCCTATGTCGTATCTCGCAATGTAGGGAGTATCTCGCGTAACGGAGGGTATGTACGTGTAGTATACGAGTATTTACGACCATCTAGGTAGTATGTATAATTTTTCAGAGGTGGTATGTATATTTTTTAGACATACTTCTTTTTATATGCGTATATAAAGGTATTTACAAAATACGCTAAAAACTATAGACTCTTTTGCAATTTTTTCGTGTGGTTCACATTGGAGTATCTTATAATTAGTATACGAGTATACCTAAAGTGATAAAGGAATATTTCAAGTTTATTTAGGTGGTATATTAGAGGTGGGAGTAATTACACCCGGGAGTAAAAAGTATTTATACCTTTTCGAATTAATGAATCTTAATAGGTTACCTAATATATTGCACCTGCACGCATCTAAAAGCAATCTAACGACAGAGAGGCTAGGTGCCTGGACACCTTGGTGCCCCATTTCAGTATCCTATATATATATATATATATATATATATATATATATATATATATATATATATATATATATATATATATAGACACACACACACACACACACGATACAGGCCATGGGGAAACCGTAAGCATTGCTCACCTAACTCTCCACTACCATACCTCTCTCTCTGTTTGGTCTGTAACCACAACAGGGCCAAAATTTACAATTGTGACATGGCAAGGATACGACATTAATGGATACACATTTTATACAATAGATCAGGATAGAAAGAATATAGTGCAGAACTCAAGTGTCCGCATAGATACGTTTCACATGCATAGCAGTACTGCTGGCCCAAGCCTGTACTATGGGCTTGAAGAGGAGATTTGGGAGCTTGACTACATAATTTTCAAGATTCCTCTATTTCGGTGTCGTTGGGTCCAACTCCCATGAGGTGTAAAGGTTGATAAGTACGGAGTCACTACTATGGACCTCGAACATGCAGGAAACAAAGATGAACTATTCATGCTCGTAAGGCAAGTTATTCAAGTTTTTTATGTAACAGACCCAACAAATAAGAAGCGCAATGTAGTTTTTCATGGAAAAAGAAAGATTCTCAGAGTTGAGAATGTCATGAATGAAGAAAAGTACAATCAATTTAATGAGTTGCCTCTATTCAGAGATGGCATCATGCTCAAGGAAGAATAAGGCAATGAAGCAAGCTATATGTGTGTCGATTATCATTAAGGGCTTTATTTAAAAGGAAATATCCAAGTGTAATCAATGATCCCACACAGCGAGCACCTATTTGGAAATTATTGCAATACAATCGTAATTAAGAAACTTGGCATGTAATTATAGAATTATTCCATTTATGATTATGCTTCCTTCATTCATAGGGCATGGCTAGCATGCACTTCTTGAGGATAGTTGAAAAAGAGGGACTATCATAGGCGGTTCAGAGGAGAAAACCCTCTATGATAATTCTATCATAGACGGTTCTATAATCGGTTCTATTATAGAACCGTCTGTGATATGCCACATATCACAGACGGTTCCATAATGGAACCATCTGTGGTAGTATTATCACAGATGGTTCCATAATGGATCTGTCTGTGGTCGTATTATCACAGACGGTTCCATAATAGAACGTTCTGTGATTGTTCCTTTATAAATATGCCCTGCTAGGTTTTGCTCTCACTCCTCACTCACTCACGAACTCCATCTCCACCACCCCTACTACGTTTTGCTCACTCGTGACACCGCCTCTCCTCCTGATGCTGCTGTTGGTGATATGCCCTAGAGGCAACATGGAGATGTTGAATATATCACATACTATGCTTATGATACATTGCTTTGTTCCTTGAAATAGACATTATCATTATTGATCAATGAGTATGTGACTTATTCATGAGACTCTTAATGCCAAAATGTTGCTATTTCTAAATGATCCCTGATCATATATCATATGAGGAACAAATATGATTCAAAGATCAACATATGTATTGATTGATGATCATGTCTCATGGATCATGGTATGGAGATACCAAATCAATAATATGGACATGTGTTAGTGAACATATGTTGGATAGACCCGCCATGAGACACTGCAGAGATTCCATGTGTCATTAGTTGGTCTCAAGTAGTGTTTATGTAGAATCGTTAGACTTGAGATCATCATGGTTCCCAACATGCGTAGTAGCCTATTTTGGGACTACTAACCACTACTCCGTAACTGGGTAGTCATAAAAGTAGTCTTCGGGTTTGCTATGAAACATGTAGTGGGATGTGAATGATCAAGATAGAATTTGCCCCTCCTTATGGGAGAGATATCTCTGGGCCCCTCGATGTAATAGATTATGAAAGTGCATGGCCATGCCAATGTGATTGAGGAGTCAATCACAAGTTTATAATCCATCACGGAATCGAGAGAGTGATTGAGCTATTAAGAGGATGACACAGGTCTCGCCTTGAGCTTAATCTATATCGTGAGGCAAAGGGATTCGTACATGAGAACATTACAGGTTCAGCCGATATGATCTTTACGTATACTTTGGGGTTAATATGTCTTGCTAGAGGCCGCTTTTAACAGGGTGACCGGAAAGGTGTTTCCGGGTCGCGACCAAGTATACGTGAACCTACAGGGTCGCACACTTAACGGGTTGGAACACTAATTCGAATGTGATTCGGATGTGGGCTCAATTCGGATAGAGATCCGGATAGACTCCTATTGGGCCTCGGTCCACGAGGCCCAAGTGAGGAGGTCTATATATTTGGAGGCGGGGGGGCTGAGGGATACACGCATATGTTCCTCCCGAGCAAAACCCTAGCCGCCACCTCCCGAGCCAAACCCTAGCCGCTCGCGAGTGCTGGCACACTCGCGATCGGCGTTCCAGCCCCGGACGTGTGGATACCGGTGGAGGCGCTGCGCGGTGCGGCGTTGATCGGCATCAACAAACTACAGATTGGATCTGCTCGTGGTGTGTTTGATCGCGTGGAGGAGACGATCTGTTCGGGACGATCGGCTACTTCCACTACTACCTCGACGCGCGTGGTTGGATCGGCTTCTCCAACTCTTCTTCCGCTGCGCTGCGCGTCTAGTGGTAACGATCTATGATCCCTTCTTAGCATGATGTCCTGGTGTGCGCGGTAGAAATTTTTATTTTCTGCTATCGTAGCCTACGCGCGTTCCTTCAGTAGCTACCTCTACTTCATGAGTGGTTGTTGGAACACCACTTGAAGGAATGGTCGTAGAGGTGATCGTAGGTACTAGAAAGTGACCCAGGAACTCCCTATTGTCATTGTTGTAGTCATAGAAGATGTCCTCGAGTGCGTCAGAGACCTGTATACCTGCATTATTGGGTCTAGTATCAGGACTAACCTCATCAAAAGTGACCTCACAGGTCTCAACTATTTTGGTAGTTTTTAAGTTGAGTACACAATAGTCTCGAGTGTGAACTTCATAATAAAAAATGATGCCATCTAAGAATCTAGATTCAAATTTATCAAGATTTCCATGTTTAAGTATGAAGCATCGACATCCAAACACCCTCAGATGAGAAACACTAGGAGAATGACCAAACCAAAGCTCGTAGGAGGTCTTATGCAGTTTAGTACGCAAGATTACTCTATTCTAAATGCAACAGGCAGTCAAAATAGTTTCTGCCCAATACTTCCTAGGAGTAGCAAGTTTATCTAACATAGTTCTAGCCATTTCAACCAATGTTCTATTCTTGCGTCCGACTACACCATCCTGTTGAGGCACTTGAGCCAATAAGTATTGATGATCTAAACCCTTTTCAGTACAAAAAGAAGTAAATGATGTGTTCTTGAATTCAGTTCCATTATACTTCTAATTGTCCAAGTTTTCCTAGATGTTTGTTAGCAAGTCTAAGAGCTAGCTCTCGAAAATGACCGAAAACTTCATCCTTAGATGCCATAAAATAAACCCAATAGTATCTAGAGTAATTAACAACAATAATAAGAACATACCATTTACCTCCAACCAACTGAACTCTAGGGGGGCTTACCGTGTCCAAATGCAACAATTGACTAGGGGAGTCGGTTATGACAATAGTAAGTGGAGGATGTGATGGTAAGACCATTTTACCATATCGATAGGGTGAACATATTAGATCCATTGACTTTTCAATCTTAAGACTAGGCATTCCTCTAACCAAATTCATATTACTAAGCCTAGCAAGGTAATGAAAGCTAATATGACCTAATCTACGGTGCTAGAAGAATAAATCCTTAGAATCTAATGAAATATGACACCTAAGATTAGAAGAACCTGGATACGAAAATTCACCCATAAACAACCGACCAACTAGACTTATTTTGCATACAAGATCATCAGATGAATTCAAAATAACAACAGTGAAACTAAAAGCAAGTCATAGCTCAACTTATTGATGAGAGCAACAACCTTTAAGATGAACTTGTCGTTGACATGCACGATGCCTTTAGCAAAAATTTGTCATTGAGTGTTGTCCTCAAAAGTGATTATCTCATCACCAGGGGCAGGAGTGAGGGAGGAGAACCATCATGCATCTCTGGTCATGTGGCGAGAGCAACCAGAGTCAATGAACCATATGTTCTCCTTCCTCTTATGATGAGCCTACAGAGCACAAACAATTGTATCCTACTACTAAGGTTAGACAATAAAGATTTAGGTATCTAGTACTGAGGTACTCAACGAACAGAAGAAAGAATATGCACTGATAAAGATTTAAGTGAAGCATTAGCAGTTGACATATTTTAACCAGACAGTTGTTGAGTAGCTCATTTGACCACGGGACGGTCTGACCTCCTCAATAGAGCTGGTCTGATCGCTGCTTGATCAAATCAAGTATGAAAAGCTGATCGGAACTCTGATCTAACCACCACTCACTACTACAAAAAGGGTCATCACACACGGTTCGGAACTGCCATCACAGACGGTTTTCTAAATCACATGTATTTATATGTCCGTGATAATCGGAGGTTATCACAGACAGTGAATGAGCCATCTATGATAAACACAACACAGATAATTTGTAACTAGAACCGTCTGTGAAGAAAACTATTTCAGACGGCTCAAAACGAAAACAGTCTATGATACTCACACATCACAGATGGTTCTAGTTACTAACCGTCTATGATTGGCGAGTATCACAGACTGTTGGTATATAGAACCATCTGTGATAGTCCTTCATAGACGGTTTATAGCACAAACTGTCTATGATAGTTCATGTAATACCCCAAAAATTAAATCGGGAGAGAATAATTAAATCGGGAGAGAATAATTAAAATCGGGAGAATATTTCTTTTAGCAAAGCGATTGAACAGGAGAAAGAGGTGTTTTAATGTAATACTCCAATTTATTCTACGAAAGAAAGCGTTCAAAAGAGAAATTAGAAAAAAAAGGGGGTTTCTGCAGTTTTTCGGCAACTTGGGCCTTGGGCCTTGGCCCAGGAGGCCCATGAGGGGTCGGCCACCAATAAAAGGAAGGGGAAAACCCTAGATGCACTGTAGCTACAGTGCCGCCGCACTGTAGCACGGCTACTGTAGCACACCTCTCCTCCATGGTGGTGCCCCCCTCCATTGGTGCCTCCCTTCCTCGCCGTCGGTGCTCCCTGCTGCCGATCAAGTGAAGAAAGGAGAGGAGATCAACTTCGTGGGGAGAGTTCATCATCTTGCTGCGATTCTACAAGGGTAACGTCGCGTGTTCTTCGTTGTTTGATGCGTAGTAGTTGCGGTTGATGTCGTTTGGTAGATTGATTTGCGTCGGTTTAATAGATCGCGTTCTGTCCAGATTATTGCGCGGTCAGTTTCGTATGTTTAGAGGCCGAATTAGGAGTTTTGGTCTTCTAGAGTTATGTAGATAATGTTCTTAGCTTTCAGTGTCCGCCAAGAACGCCAAAATCCGATTAACGGTTAGAAAGTTATGAATTGTTTAGTGCCGCTGTCTGGTTAATCTGTCAACATCCTGACAGTCTGTAGAAAACTGAGTTAATCTATTAGTTAAAGACGAAATCAGAGGATCTCAATATAACGAATATTGTAGGTGATTGTCTTAGGTTTCCAGAAAGTCCAAGAACTCGTGATTCGGACACTCGTACAGGAAGTTATGGTGTTTTTAGTGCTCTGTCCAGAGAGCCTGACGAGAATTGGATGTTTTAAGAAAACAGGATGGTGCGGGTAGATTATGACCGAATCAGGAAGGCTCAACAACTAGGTTTAGTTAGATAATTTAATTATCTTTCCAAAAAGTCTGAGAACGTCCTATTCGGACTTCTGTACCAATAGATATGAATTTTTGAAGTTGACTGTCCGTAGTGGGGGACAGGATGGCCGAAAGGATTTGGGGCTTTGAATCAAACTAGCATGTTGGGTTAGTTTGGGGGAGTTTTTATTTAATCTAAAGACTTGCCACTGTTGTCTTAGCAATCATTATAATTACTATTCAGGAGGAGGATGGATTCCAGGGGCCGCGCCTTCTGATCATTCTCCGTTTTCTCGGGGTTAAGGCAAGTATAATGATGGTTTAAATTTTGTAGCGTGGATTGTTGCTGTTTGTTGGTGTGTAGATGTTTGATCCATGTTATGAGAATTTGTGGACTTGATGATGTTAGTGATATGTTGATATTGTTTATGCTCGATTGCAAGTGAAAGAGTTCATGAGAATTTCTGATGCATAGATGTTGTGAATGCACGTTTATTTGTTAAGACATTCACATTTGTGCATCATGCTGATTTATTGAAGTCTTGGTCACGAGATGACCAAGCGTCGAGGTCCCCGTCATGTTGATGACGTGACGGGCTAAAGGTCCCCATACTTGAGGAGTATGGGCAATTGGTCCCTGTACCAGAGGGTACAGGCATGGGTGTGCATTGACGGATGCACACTCCGCATTACCGGTAAAATGCGCAAGAGAAGAGATAAAGAGATTTCTTGATCATATTGCATAGCATGTTTATTCATATGATTGATGGATGAATTGTGAAGTGATGTTCACTTTTATCCTTGCTGCCATTATTTATATTTGCTGAGTCTTTGAACTCACTCTTGTTGTTGTTTGTTGTTGTGGTTGTTGTTTGTTTTTAGGTACCTACATGAGATCGGCATGCATGGGAATAAAGAGGGATTAGTTTTGATGCACATGCACGGTCTATTCACCATGGAAGGAAGAAAGAACATTAAACATTAACTGCTGAATAATTTAAGTGGTATTTGATTATTGTCAATCAGGTTCAATGTGTAATAAAGAATAGAACTTATTTGCTTTGATTCCGTTCTTTATCTAAGTAGTATGGTTATGAGTGCGATGGTGATCATAACCTAGTTTTGCTTATAAATGAACTTATTGCTTATTGGTATTCATATCAGTTGATTATGCTTGTTGAAACCTTTGATTTACTCAATAAACAAAGGAAGTTCTGTCGAAATTTTGTAAGATGAATATTAGTTTCCTTATTATGTTATTAGTTTGGTAGCATTCCAGGTCATTGATTGGCTGGGGTGTTACAGTTGGTATCAGAGCGGGCTTTAGGTCCGTGGTTAATAGAAAAATATTAAATTGACACACTGTGCACAGTAGGTGGGGTTGGGAATTACATTGCTTCTGCATTATCTGTTGTTATGTTGCATTTGTTGAGCAATTGTTGAATTGCCTCTGTCCTATCTTTCTTGTCGTTAAGCTATGAAATGATATGCTATGATATTCTATATCTATGAATCTATTCTATGATTACCATGAGATGATCATGTATAATTATATTTGATTATATTGTTTATGCGTGTCGGTAATGGTTGTTAAGAAGTGAAGGCCGTGGTTGTGGCCTTGGACTTTGTCAGGTTTTACCACCGTTCGTGGTAGACGAATAGAGTAGTTACCCCAAATACCATAGTTGCAGGAGTTGAGTGTGAGTTGTTTTAGAAAGTTGTTTTCCTTCTTGACCTCAAATCTTGGCAAATTCTTGTTTTGTGGTGGATGATGATTTTCTCTTGGGTTCGTGGTTCATGGTAATGGTTGTGTTTCAATGGTCTCTAATGGTTCTCTGAAACAAGTATTATTTTTCGACTGTTGAGCTGTCTTTACTACTTGTGATCGTCCTCAATTGGCATTACTGATAATTCCATAGTTGTTTCTTCTTTCTCATTGGAAAAGAATGACTCATGTATTCGTTTGAAAGTTTTGGTAATGAGGGTTTCTGTTGCAAGTTTGTTAACATGAGAAAACTTTGGCTCTATGTATTTCTTTTGGATTATTCCGAGTGATGAAGTTTAATGCATCTCTTTTCTGTTGGAAATTGCTAAAATCCTTTTCTGATGCCTTGTTATGGTTAAATCAGAGATTGTAATCAAATAACTTGATATGGTATGGGTATCAAGTTGAGTCATTGGTATGGTGCATAATTAATATTAATTAGTAACCTTGGAAGTGAAATTGATTAGGATGATGTTGTCTTTTTCTAGTTCTTGATGAACGGTATATATGAGTAGTGATTGAGATATATCAAGAAGTATGGAACCTTGATGAACTAGTCTGGTCATTAAAACTGTTTAGGTTGTTAAATTTGTTGGGTTCTTTGGTTCCCATGGATTAATTTAATTGTGTGGAAAGGAAAATTAGAGGGAATACCATATTTACATATTCCCTAGTATGATTAGTTATTAGAATTGTGTACAATCGGTTGAATGGATTGAATATCAGTGGATCTAGAAATTATGGGAGGAGTTCTATGTAGTTCTTCTATGTAGGATGACGCGATGAATTTGGTTGTAGTGTTGTTGAGACTCTTGATCGATAGAAGATTTTGTTTTTTTTGAAGTTTTAGTGTATTTTGTTGCCGAAATCCAATGTGAGGAGGAACAGTTGAATATGTGCTTGTTAATATCCATGTGATTTGGGAAGAAAAGTAGGTAGCAACTAGATTTCATAACGAAGCCAGTTGATAACAACAAGGGTTGTCGTATAACTGTTGTGTGTTGAAGTTTGATAATGAGCATCGCTAAAATTTGAACAGATATGATATAATAGGTGGCTTATGCCCACATGATTGTGAAATAATTGGATGAAATTGTGTCCTTGATGAAAGGGTTTTGGTAGGAGCTTTTCAATTGGGTAGTAGACCCCTTCTAAACTTAAGAAGTTGATGTAGTGATGTTGTATGATTTTGGTATACTCTCATTTTGAAGATGGGATGAAAAGGCAGTATGGAACAAATTGGTGAAACTTTGGGGGCTTTCTAATGGAATAGTTGATGATAAATATTCATGTTCAGAGTATATTATTCTTGATGTTAGTAAGATTATCTGCAAGAGATTGTGACTTGTGTGTGGTGATGATTCTTTTAGAAATAAAGAAATTTGATCGTCTTTCGTAACTTGGATTTTGTAGAAGTGTTTCGAGTTTTGCGATGGTGATCAATTGGATCGCTTGAGTTATGTGGTGATTGAGTTGCTTTGAGCAAAGTGACATGCTGAAAGATTTTATTGGTTCTTAAGTTGTTCCTACGATTTGGTCTTAAGATCTTATCTTGTTTAAGCTGGCAAAGTGATGTAGTAATCACAGAAAATAACCTTCCTTGTTAAAGGAATGAGTCAAGTATAAGTAATTGAGCTTTAAGTCTCGTTTCGCATCTTGAAGTTTATTTGAGAGTGCTTAAACCTTATGCAGTTGTCCCATAAGAGTTTATCAATTTTCAAAGGGCATTACCTTCTTCTCATTTGTGGTTTGGTATTCGCTTTCAGTAGGGCTTGAGCCCTTGACTGTTGACTTTCCCTTATGTTTTCCGAGTACTTTGCCTAAGTGACTATTTTCCTTGGTCTTGTGTTCACTGCGGTGGCACATGTTTTCCTAGTTGGAAAAAAAAATTTGATTCCATTCGCTCTTTCTTTTGAGGAAGATTCAACCTATTCGTTCACCTGAGTCTTTTGAGGTGTTGAATAATTGTAGTTGTGAAACGTTGGGTTGTAAGTTATTCGATGAGCATTGGAGGATGAAATAATTTCGTAATATAGTTCTTTGAGAGAAGTCTATCTCAATGGAAGATTGTCTTATGGGGTTAAACTGATTGCATTGTTACAGCTAGTAGAACCTATAGTGATTGTGATCCAAGATCTTTTGTTCACTTCGGGTGGAACATTAGAATTACCGAGAGTATGAAAATCCTAATCAATTTTATAGAGTATAGCAATTTGGTAGTATTGCGAGATTGTGAAGGGTTATTCTTGATGATGTGGTTTAATGAGAGTGGGATTACAAGGTAATCGAATCGTCAATGGAATAATAGAAAATGTTGAGTAATGTCAAGAGTGATTTGGTTTTAAATGAGTAACCTTCTGAGAGTTATAATATTTGTAAAGGTAAACGGGTCAAGAAAATATTTTCATGATGATGTTAATAAGTGAGTATGTGGGAATTATGGATTTATAGGGATTTAATCTGAGGATTTCTCTATCCTTTATATGAGAAGTTAGTTGCAAGAGTCTTGGAGGTTAAATGTGGACTTTGCATTGTTATGCTAGAACTTTGAGTCGCCCAAAGATTATGTGTAGAGGAAGTAGAATAAGGGTGGATTGCGAACAGTGGGATGATCGTTGATAACACCCTTCTGATGTAGTACATGAGAGTGTGTGATGTGGAATCTGAAATGTTTGTCCTCAAAAAAAGGTTGAGGTGATATGATCGTGTGAGAGATCTAATTTGGGGATACTTTCTGAGTGCCATCTGTCAAATGAATTCTATCAGTAAAGGGAATCGGTTAGAGAATGTTTTGTGAAATCATCAGAGTCCCTCTTCAAAGGTGTAGACAAGGCGTTTCGATTTGGGCTTGGCGTTGAGATCGCCAAGTTAAGAGTAACAAGTTAGTGTGTTGTGCGATGATTGGGATTCCATAGCTTGAGGGAAATTTTGGTCCTAGAAGAGAAACTGTTAAATTGATGCTTCCTCAAGAAGTGAATTGTTTTCCTGATTTTCGTTTAAGTTCTATGCTGTTGACCTTTGTCTTTCGCAAAGTTTAGCTTGGCTTTATATTGGTATGTGTGGTTCTATTCAGTTCAGAAAGAATAAAAGAAACGTTGGATTTGGTTATTCGAGTGATTTCTCCTTTGGCGGATGTGGTGCTTATTTGCAAATTTTCTAATTGGAAGGTGGAAAGATTTTCGTGATAAATCTTCGATTCTGAACTTGACTCTTTTTAGTACCGAGTTGGTAACACTTGGTTGCGATGATAGTCCTTCATTTTCAGTTGGGCTATGCCGGGTAAGAGTGTGTTTAAAGCGAGTTCTGTTGTGCGTCCCTCGTTAAAGGAGGCGATCTTTCTTTGGGTGAAAAAGTCCGCTTAATAGGTGGAACAAAAGTTCAGTGTTCTATGCACATGTTGCGTGGTTCGGTACCACTAGGGGGGTTGCCCCAAGGTACATTGGGTTGTTTTCGCTAGTTGGCAAAACGTTAGGACCGTAGTGAGTCCATGCGCGAAGTACACATCGTCTTGTTTGTCCCAGTGCTGAGTGAGTACCAGAGAGGTCCGAAGTTTGAAGTTTCGTGGGAGCTGCTGACCTTTGAGTAGCATCCTGTGCGTTGTTAGAGAGGTCAGAGCGAGTGCTGAGGCACAAGTCGTTGGTTTGTGTCAAGGTGCCTTTGTCCCATTAGCTCGAGAGGGAGGCGACTTGGGAATTGGAATCTCGCATGCGCGAGCTTTATCCAAAGTTTTTCACGGCAGGTACATAGTAATGTTAGTAAATCTTTTAGCAGTGGTTTTTTTTTTGGTGTTGAGGTTGAATAGAATTCGGGGTCGAATTCTGTTTAAGGAGGGTAGAATGTAATACCCCAAAAATTAAATCGGGAGAGAATAATTAAATCGGGAGAGAATAATTAAAATCGGGAGAATATTTCTTTTAGCAAAGCGATTGAACAGGAGAAAGAGGTGTTTTAATGTAATACTCCAATTTATTCTACGAAAGAAAGCGTTCAAAAGAGAAATTAGAAAAAAAAGGGGGTTTCTGCAGTTTTTCGGCAACTTGGGCCTTGGGCCTTGGCCCAGGAGGCCCATGAGGGGTCGGCCACCAATAAAAGGAAGGGGAAAACCCTAGATGCACTGTAGCTACAGTGCCGCCGCACTGTAGCACGGCTACTGTAGCACACCTCTCCTCCATGGTGGTGCCCCCCTCCATTGGTGCCTCCCTTCCTCGCCGTCGGTGCTCCCTGCTGCCGATCAAGTGAAGAAAGGAGAGGAGATCAACTTCGTGGGGAGAGTTCATCATCTTGCTGCGATTCTACAAGGGTAACATCGCGTGTTCTTCGTTGTTTGATGCGTAGTAGTTGCGGTTGATGTCGTTTGGTAGATTGATTTGCGTCGGTTTAATAGATCGCGTTCTGTCCAGATTATTGCGCGGTCAGTTTCGTGTGTTTAGAGGCTGAATTAGGAGTTTTGGTCTCCTAGAGTTATGTAGATAATGTTCTTAGCTTTCAGTGTCCGCCAAGAACGCCAAAATCCGATTAACGGTTAGAAAGTTATGAATTGTTTAGTGCCGCTGTCTGGTTAATCTGTCAACATCCTGACAGTCTGTAGAAAACTGAGTTAATCTATTAGTTAAAGACGAAATCAGAGGATCTCAATATAACTAATATTGTAGGTGATTGTCTTAGGTTTCCAGAAAGTCCAAGAACTCGTGATTCGGACACTCGTACAGGAAGTTATGGTGTTTTTAGTGCTCTGTCCAGAGAGCCTGACGAGAATTGGATGTTTTAAGAAAACAGGATGGTGCGGGTAGATTATGACCGAATCAGGAAGGCTCAACAACTAGGTTTAGTTAGATAATTTAATTATCTTTCCAAAAAGTCTGAGAACGTCCTATTCGGACTTCTGTACCAATAGATATGAATTTTTGAAGTTGACTGTCCGTAGTGGGGGACAGGATGGCCGAAAGGATTTGGGGCTTTGAATCAAACTAGCATGTTGGGTTAGTTTGGGGGAGTTTTTATTTAATCTAAAGACTTGCCACTGTTGTCTTAGCAATCATTATAATTACTATTCAGGAGGAGGATGGATTCCAGGGGCCGCGCCTTCTGATCATTCTCCGTTTTCTCGGGGTTAAGGCAAGTATAATGATGGTTTAAATTTTGTAGCGTGGATTGTTGCTGTTTGTTGGTGTGTAGATGTTTGATCCATGTTATGAGAATTTGTGGACTTGATGATGTTAGTGATATGTTGATATTGTTTATGCTCGATTGCAAGTGAAAGAGTTCATGAGAATTTCTGATGCATAGATGTTGTGAATGCACGTTTATTTGTTAAGACATTCACATTTGTGCATCATGCTGATTTATTGAAGTCTTGGTCACGAGATGACCAAGCGTCGAGGTCCCCGTCATGTTGATGACGTGACGGGCTAAAGGTCCCCATACTTGAGGAGTATGGGCAATTGGTCCCTGTACCAGAGGGTACAGGCATGGGTGTGCATTGACGGATGCACACTCCGCATTACCGGTAAAATGCGCAAGAGAAGAGATAAAGAGATTTCTTGATCATATTGCATAGCATGTTTATTCATATGATTGATGGATGAATTTGTGAAGTGATGTTCACTTTTATCCTTGCTGCCATTATTTATATTTGCTGAGTCTTTGAACTCACTCTTGTTGTTGTTTGTTGTTGTGGTTGTTGTTTGTTTTTAGGTACCTACATGAGATCGGCATGCATGGGAATAAAGAGGGATTAGTTTTGATGCACATGCACGGTCTATTCACCATGGAAGGAAGAAAGAACATTAAACATTAACTGCTGAATAATTTAAGTGGTATTTGATTATTGTCAATCAGGTTCAATGTGTAATAAAGAATAGAACTTATTTGCTTTGATTCCGTTCTTTATCTAAGTAGTATGGTTATGAGTGCGATGGTGATCATAACCTAGTTTTGCTTATAAATGAACTTATTGCTTATTGGTATTCATATCAGTTGATTATGCTTGTTGAAACCTTTGATTTACTCAATAAACAAAGGAAGTTCTGTCGAAATTTTGTAAGATGAATATTAGTTTCCTTATTATGTTATTAGTTTGGTAGCATTCCAGGTCATTGATTGGCTGGGGTGTTACAGTTCATCCTATACCTATGCCCTTTGAAAACAAGCAAATACAGTGGCAAACACAACAACATATTCCATTTCCATTAAGATTAGAATTCACCATTACAACATAATAGGATAACGAACCCAACTCTTTAACACGGCAAAAATATATAAGAAGCAGATATCCTAGCAGACAATAGAAGCTAGATGCATTGGATGATGGCTGGATATCATCGGCAATGGAGAGGCGACGGTAGCGCCACCTTTGTGGCACGACGGTGAGATTGCACAGGACACTTTTATGACACTTACGATAAGAGTGTGTTGTGCAGTCGACCAAGGTGTCACAACAGAGGCGCTAGCTCACGACAGTGGTCGGCGTCGTCGAGGAACAAGCTGGATGCATCGGATGGCGGTCGAATATCACCAGCAATGGAGAAGCGGCGATAGCGCCACCTTTGTGGCTCGATGGTGAGAATGCAGAAGACACTCTTATGACACTTACAACAAGAGTGTGTTCTGTAGTTGACCGCGGTGTCACAATGAAGGCACTAGCTCCCGGCAGTAGTCGACATCGTCAAGGAATAAGCTGGATGCATTAGATGGTGGCCAGATATCACTAGCAATGGAGTGGCGATGGTAGCACCACCTTTGTGGCATGACGGTGAGACTGGATAAGACACTCTTACGACACTTATGACAAGAGTGTGTTATGCAGTCGACTGTGGTGTCACAACAGAGGCACTAGCTCACAGTGGTAGTCAGTGTCTGAGAGACCATGTGGAGGTATCCCCATGTTGGTGATGAGTAATTGACGGTTGGTTTAGTGAGTTTGAGTTTGTTTTGGGTTTTCTAGGGTTGAGTACCTTTACTTGTGCTAATATGGATTATGCTGTTTCGTGCGGTGCTATGTGATGGTTTGCTTGTCTGTGTGACTACAGGACTTCGGAGCTAGGTCATGGTGAGGCGAGGAGGACCGGGACTAGACACAGGAGGTGTTGAGGTCTAGACGGTCGGCGATGCCGAAGATAATCGAGGCTGTGAGGTGGTTGCGAGTTGGGAGACGAGGAACCGAAGCGGGAGCTACCAATGACGGACACGACAGGGTGACGACGAGAGAACCGGGACTAGGCTCAGGGAGGAATCGGAGGTCCAGACGGTTTGGAGGTCGGTTGCGGTTGTGCGCGACAGAACAGACCAGGACTAGACTCAGGTGGAGTCGGAGGTCTCGGTCGGTGTCGGGTGGACACGACGGGTAGCGGCGAGTGGATCGGGACTAGGCTCAGGAGGAGTCAGAGGTCCAGACGGTCAAGATACCGGGTGCGGTTGTGTGCGGCGAAGCGGACCGGACTAGGCTCAGGGAGGAGTCGAGGTCCAGTCGGTCAAAGGTGCCGGTTGCGGGAAGCTTCCGGGAAGGTGCTTGAGGGGCAAAATGGTAATTTGACTCAAGAAATGGTGGTGGAGGCAGACTTCCCTCCAAAAATCTGGTTTGACACCTTTTCCCCGTGTGGTTGAGTGGCATGGAGTGGGAGAGGTATGACAATTCTTGATTTGCTAGTTTGGGGTGAGCCCTTGGCCTTCAAATGGAGAGAAGAAGGCAGTAGCTAACCAGGCATTCAGGCATTCATGTATACCATTCTGTAGAAAGCTCACTCCACTAGAGGGAGTGCAGCTCGTGTAGGCAGTCTGTAGCATGAGTAGTGTGTGATTGTGAGCTCCCTTCTCAAGCATGTAGTAAGAAGGTTGCAATCCTTTGTATTAATCATGTATGGGGACGTAGTTCACCTACTTGTAATCATTCATCTCCATTCCAATGAATACATTTCAGTTCTTGAGGGTTTTCAGTTCATTTTTCATTTTCTGTTGCTCTCTGCCCATTTTCTCTTCTTTGATGTTTGAGCTGTTTCCATTGAGTTTGGAGCAGCAAAATGGATTACTCAGTGATGGGATGAAGTCTCTAGACCTTATGGTTAGACAAATTCCCTAGAGTTCAATTGGAAAATCAAAGATTCCATTTTCATCCATTTCCTCTTTTTGCAGGATTCTAGGGTTTCATGTTAGGGGAACCTTGATTCTCTTGATTTCCTTTCATTAGTTGGCTTGAAACTTTAGCTCTTGAGTCCTGATATCATTGCTTAGTAGATTGCAAAATTTCATAAGCAAAGAATGGATGAAACTTGAGGAATCTGAAAAGTTAGCTCCATTCCCTCTCATTTTCAGGTTTATGCTCAAATCTCAAATCCCTTGCTTTTCTGATTAATTTTTGGGATCCCCTTGGTCTTGGTGCTGTTTGGATTAAGTTATTGCTCTGTTGACCTGAGAAGAAACAGCTGCAATCCTTTAATTTGGCTAAAACCTGCAAAATTCAGTAATTTCAGCAAAGTGAGATTCAGTTGGGTGCCCTGGACACAGAGACCCGGTCTAACCGGCCTGACCATGGCGGTCTGACTAGCGGTATAAGCCTGGTCACACCGGCCTGCATGCGACGGTCTGACCGGCCCTGTCCACTCTAAGTGCAGTTTTTCTTGTTCCTCTTGTTTGACTTAATGTCTTGTTTCAATTGTATTGCCTTGTGTCTTCCTTTGCAAGCTGAGGTTTCCAGAGAGCTTTAGCACTTCTCTTCATAGCTTTTCGTAGCTATCAGAGAGGAGTCTCGCATGTGGATACTTTTGAGGGGTCGTTTTTAAAGAGGCACCATTCACCCCCCTCTGTTGCCATTTCCGATCCTACAATTGGTATCAGAGCCGGTTAGCTCTTCTTGATAGATCTTTAACCGGTCTATGAGTCATGGCAACCGATAAGTATTCCACCATGCCCCCGATCTTCGATGGGATCGACTATCCCTTTTGGAAGAGTCGGATGGAGACCTACATTCAGGCCCAGGGCTATGCGATTTGGCGCAAGGTCAAAGTTTGCTTTGTTGTTCCTGCCGATGAGAACATCAATACCAGAAACATGGCTGATGTTGAGGCAAATGCTAAGGCAAGGAACATCATCATCCAAGGTTTGAGCCAAAACGAGTTTGATCTCATTTCTCATCTTTCGTTGGCCTTTGAGATTTGGGAGACCCTCGATGCTTACCATGAGGGCACCACCCAAATTAAGACGGTGCGACAGGACCAATTCAAGCGAGATTACAACAAGTTTGAAATGCTTGCTGGAGAGACCCTTGATGAGTGCTTTGCGAGGTTCCACAAGATTTTGAGCAACCTCCGAGCAGTCGGTCTCACTTTCGCCGACACGGACAACGCTCGCCAAATGCTCTCGGCTCTTGATTTGTGCATTTGGGATATGAAAGTGACCACCATCAAGGACACGACGGACCTTTCGACTTTGACTCTTGATGCGTTGTACTCACGCCTCAAGACTCACGAGATTGACATTGTCTCTAGTAAGTCGAAGTCACAATCGATGGCGTTGGTCACTGATCCCAGTCCTGCCTCTGGTTCTTCTGCTGACACTCTTTCGGGTTTCTCCTTAGCTGCTCTGTGTGATATTGATGAAGAGCATCTAGATCAGCTTTCGGAGACCCAACTAGCTCTCTTGGCCAGAAAATTTTCTCATGCTTACAAGAGGGCTAGAGAGAGAAACAGAGGAGGACGAGTGATTTGCTTTGAGTGTGGTTGCCCCAACCACATTCGGGCAAACTGCCCCAAGTTGGAGGGCAAGAACGACTCCGGCAGTTCGAGCAAGAACGTCTACACCGACAAGAACCGCTTCAAGAGGCCCCCAAGCAAAGGGAAGAAGTTCCGCAACCTTGGCAAAGCCAAGAAGCTCTTCCATCGTGTCCTCACCACCTTCGACGGCCTCGACCTCAGCGAGGTGGAGGGGTGGAGTGACGATGACGGGAAGGACGAGCAAGATCCCAAGGATGGCGAGGACTTCAGCGGCATGTGCTTCATGGCCCTTGAGGGCGAGATCAGCGACAGCGAGCTCTACTCCGACTCCGACGAGGTATATCCCTCTTACGACCAACCAAGTGAAGTGTCGTAGGGGTGGCCCCCACCTAAGCCCAACAGGCCTGTTAGGAGGTTATAAGAACCAGAGTAACATGTGTAATGACATAAGTGCCCCCAATGGGGAGGTACAGATGTAAGGGCATAATTGTAAAAGCATATTCCATGTGAATATATATACCAGGATGAGGGGGAGGCTAAGGCAGAACACTCCCACCTCTCCACTACCATCTCTCTCTCTGTTTGGTCTGTAGCCACAACAGTTGGCGCCGTCCGTGGGGAGGACGAGGACAAGCCTGAAGACCGAAGAAAAAAGATGGCACCGAAAAAAGCTTCACCAGCGGCGGCGAAGGGAAAGAAGACGGCTGGGTCGGAGCAGCGCGTGAACAGCAGGGCTTCGGCATCGGTCGCCGAAGGAGTTGGCGGCGGCGTACGCGCCGCGGTCGCGGGCATCGACGCTCGCGCTGCAACGACCGACCCCGCCAGCGCCGCTACAACGACATCCAACCCCGTCACTGGCACTGCAACGACAGCCCCCGCCACCCTCGTCGGTAGCGCAGATCAGACGGCCGGGGGTAGCCGCACCGAACCATCCGGCGGATTTGCAGATCGTGGGGCGATGGTCCCTGCACCGACCCGTGCGCTGGGCGTTCCGGCGGCCCCAACGACACCTGCGGTGGAAAGTGCCCTACTAGCAGCCCTCAACGCGTTCCAGCGGGAACTAGGGGACCTTCGCGGAGCCGTCCGAGATATACAAGAGGCTCGGAGCCAGCAGGTCACGCCAGTAATCGCGCCCGAGCCCACGCCAGAGAAGGTGGACAGCCGCGAAGCCCCCACGTCTAGCCGCGTCCCGCTGAGGCGCGTAGATCCGGTGTCGGGACCCTGGATTTCCAAACCCGGACCCTCTGTGTATTACTGCACTAGTCCCAGATCAAAGCTAGTGCACACAGTTAAACAGAAATGAATACATAACCAGCAACGCTTTATTACAATATTAAAGAGTACAGACCGAGAGGTCTCATTATTACAATTGAGGTTTCAAGACCTCGCACACACGAAACACAGCGGAAGCAACAGATAAACTGGTGAAGACCCATCAATACGCCACAGGCAATTGACTGGGGAAGCGCGACCTAGAACTCCTGGAATCCTTCGTCGAATCCACCCGCGAAGAAGTCGTAATCACCTTCTTGAGCTTCATGTTCTTCTGAGTATTGTTTTTGAGTGCAGCATGTGAGTACATAAAGTACTCCGCAAGTCTTGGGAAAAATGCATAGATGCAAGGCTTGACAAAGGAAGGCCATATGGTTCTTTTGCACAAAGCAATATTTTAAAATTTCAATTACTACTAATTATTTTCGAAGGCATCCATTTAATAAAGTAAATGTTTTAGCAGAAATTATCATTGACTTTCTAGTGAAGGTTCCATCTACCAACACTAGCCAACCAATTACAATTGGTCAAGTTTAAAACTGCGGGTTCCATCCACCCTCTCTGGCTCCAACTGCCAGGATACCCTTCCGAGAGTTCCCTCCACTCTCGGAATACAAAACTTTGATTTTTAAAACCAAAACCAGAAATCTACCATGTGAATGCATCCTTTGCCCGCCCTTGACCGTGGGCACGGCTATTCGAATAGTTTTACACTCTGCAGAGGTTGTACAACTTTACCCACAAGAGATAAATTATCCTAAAAGTCAACACGCTTCCTTTGGCATGAGACCCAGATAAAATATCACAAAGCTTTTACCTTACTCTAATCTAGCTAGATACCACCCGCTGAGGTTTCACCGCAGGTAGGCTAAATGCCCGAACCGAAGCCCCCTCTTGCGCCATATGAGTACAGTAAATCCCTGTCCCTCACTGTGGATAACCAGTCCATCCCTGGCACCCACTTTCCACTGGTGGCACCTAAACTAGATTATCGTAAGTTAGTCAGCTAGGTCGTACCCATATAGACTTGTGGTTGTACGGTTAATGCTCAGTTTGGACAAACACAAGCGTCGGTCCTTAATTGACTAGGGTGGAACATACACATTACAAGATCTCGTGCTTCCTGCACCAATCCAAACCAACCATCCACCCTAATCTAAACCAATTTTCACATTTTAGTTTATTTTAAAAGAACAGTGGCAACTCCAATTACCACTAATTTTCATAAACACAGGGGTATTACAATAATTCATAATTTCCCATTTGCAAGATTTATGAGGTATTCAATAGCATGGCTAAGCATTGTTCTACCATTCTAATACCAAAAATTTAATATATTACTCTCATTAGTGGGTCAAAGGAATTTCTAGGGTTGCAAAGGTACATGACATTCGAATTCAAATGAGGGCATAACAAGGTTGGATATAACTAATGCCTTAAGATTTGAACTAATATTTTATATAAATAGCAATGCACATATTTTAAAATAATTAAAACATTTCAAAAATCATAGGTTCGAGATGATCAAAGGAGACTTGCCTTGCTCGGAGACTTGATGTTGCGAATCGTCAAAATCGAACTCTCCGGATTAGTCGTAGTCTACACGCGAAGAACCAAACAAAATAAATTCAAATAAAACCCAATTAAAACCCAAAAATTATAAAATATATATTGACGGATAGATTATGATTTTAGATGAATTTAGGAGAAAGAATCAACGGATTCGGAGTTCGTATGAGGGAGATCAAATATCTGGAAGTTTTGGACATCACATGAAATGATAACAAAATACGAGGATTAGTTTTTGAATAGTACAGTGTCGGTTGGCTACAAGGTGGCTGGCGAATGGGCAAAATGGAATGTTGGCAATGAGGCGAAGGTGGTGACATGGGTACGGCGACGAGGAACGGCGGCAATCACCCGCAGTGAGTGAAAAACTGCACCGACGGCACAGTAGCGACAACTGCAGGTTGGAGAGAGATAGTACCGAGTATGGAATGTGGAGATGTAAGGTGAGCGTGGGATAATACATGGCATGGTGAAGTTAGGAAAATTATTGGCTAAGCTGAAAATTAATCGGAGATGATACAATCGACGTTTGAATGACAACAGTGGAGAAACAGGAAAAATTTGATATCTTGGTGCTCGGTAGAGCGAATCCAAAACCATTTGAAAGGTAGCTACCTGTGATGGTTTGGCACGATATGACGTGAACGGATTGGGGAAAACATCGCCGGATAGATGGGGATACGAGATGCCATTGGTGGCCATGGCGAGGTGTCGGAGGTGAAAATTTGTGGAGGCTTTTTGGGGAAACGGAAGGGAGCATGGTGTAGAACGCAGTGAGGCAAGTCTAAGAAAAATTATGGCATGAGCTAAAGCTCAACAGAGACGACGAATCGACGTCAGGGGTCAAAAACGACCATTTTTACGAAAAGCTCAATTCCTGACAATTGGATCCATGAAAAATTAAACAAAATGGTAGAAAAATTTCTTAGAGGCTAGGACACAATATGACGCGAACAAAAATCGAATCGCTTTCCAAAAAGGGGTGTACGCGCGAAGGTACGGTTTTAGTGTCTGGGCCTTACAAGGTCGACGAGGACTCGGGGAATATTTAGGTGATGGCGATGGAAGCACGACGTAGAACGCGTCGAGACAAACTCAACGGTACAGACGGTTCGGCCAAAGGATATCGAATGGTGGCGGAACACGACGGAGAAGACCTTTTGCGACTGTCGGTTTGACATCGGCATTCCGGACAAACGGAGAGGAGTTAACATGCAAAACTTCCGGCGAAACGAAGAGTAGAGCGTGGGGAACGTGATGCTCACCTTGGTTTTGGTCGGGCATGCACGGACGGCCGGTGGCGACGCGAGGAACGACGACGCGCTATGGCCTACGGTGGCGACGGTGCTCCGGCGAAGTTCCGACGAAGGCGAGGTGAGCACCGCGTTGAACGCGACGAGGCGAATCCGAGGATGTGCTCAAAAGTGGCGGGGCTCCACCGAACGAGGCGCAATAAGCCGAAGAACGCCGCTTGGAACACAAAAAAAAACTCCGATTGCGCCCAAGAGAAGAGGAGTGGGGACTTGATATTTTCGGGGTTGAGTGAGGATGAGGAGGGGCTCACGGTGCTCCCTTTTATAGGGGCGGGGAAGGTCCGAGATGGGAGATCAAGAGACCATGTGCATCAATGGCATGGGTTAATTGCTCGCGAAACGGCTGATGAATGAGGGGAAAACAGTAGGGAAATGAAAGAGTTTGATGAGAGGAGTTGAATGCAATTTATTTCACTAAAAACCGTTGAGAAAATCAAGAGATATGAGAGCTTCAAATTTTATTCATGGCGGCTGCGCGTACGTGATTCCCTGGAACGAAACGGTCTGGAAGAAGATGAAGTGATGGAGGAGAGAGAAAACGGGAATAAAAAAATGATATATTTTTTTTCGAAAAATAAAATAAATAAATTCGAAAAAAATTCAGAAAAATTATATAACAATCCTTGGAACACGAAAAGACTAAATAAAATAATTTCGGATTTAATTGAAGCATATTTTAACCATTTAAAATATTTTAACTTTCTAAGTTTTAATTTAATTCAAATAAATTTGAAAATTCCAACAATTTGAAAAGAGGATATAAATGGATAGATTGGAATTTTTGATGAATTTAAAATTTTGAATGGGCTCAATCAGAGTTAAAATGAAGAAATACAAGCATTTGGAAGTTTGAGGGGAGAGAAAAAGAATAAACTGATTTTCTGGAATTATTTTTGAATTGAAAAAAAATCAGATTATGATGTCATCAAGGGAAATGATTTTCAGAGGAATTATTTTTCTGTGGGAAAAGAGATTTATATGTCAGGGTGTCGTCAGCAAAGATTTTGATTTTCTGGTCGAATTATTTTTCAACAGAACAAGGGTTTTATTCACTGACAGGTGGGACCGGCTTTTGTAGACTGGGTTCATGGACCAAAGAGAAAGCTGAGGTGGCACACTTGGCTGGCGTAGCGCTTGTGTGGCCCATGGTTGCTGAGGTGGCGCACTGGGGCTAAGGGCATCGGCGGATGGCGGCGCTGCTAGGGTCGGCGAGGGGTGCGTGAGAGGGAGGAAAGGCACGGGGAGTTAAGTGCACCTTGGCACGACACTCGGAAATTCTCGATGGTAGCCAGCGACGAGGATGCAGGGGTGGCGAAGTGAGGGCGTTGGCAGCAGGGCTCTTCGGCGGTGGATTCACTCGGTGGAGGCGACGAACGGTTATCGGTTACACCAAAGTTAAGGACGACGCAAAGACGAGTAAAGAGGGAGATAAGCGGGGTTTAAAGCGGGGAAATGGTGGCGGTGGAAGGTTGAAGAAGGCAAGAAGAAAGAAGAAGCTGACTGGCGGGGTTGGGCTGTCAGCGAGAGGGAAGAGAGAGGAGGAAGGAGTGGACAGTCGGATGAATGCCACGAGGCGAAAGAGAAATCAGGGCCATCGGATTAAAACGAAGGGGTAAGTGAAGGCAGGTGACTGAGATTAAACCGGGCGAGGATGGATTGAATCAGGGAGCGACACGTGATGGCCGAGTAGAGAGGTTGAGGATTAAATTCGATTTAGATTTTTCAGAAAACACAATTTAATTTAAAAAGGGAGTTTTTAATTTCTAGAAAATCCTGGAAATTTTTATAAAATACAGGATTGACTTAGGAAAAATAAATAAACTTATTTTTGACTTTGGAAAATGAAATAAATTTATTTTGGCTTTTATAAAATGAGAATTGTTAACTTTTCTTACTTTAAAGCTTGAAATAAAATCCAGAAAAGATCCAACTAAGCTCCAGAAAATCCAAATAAAGTTCAAATACTTTAAAATAATTATTTTGCAATTAGTTTTAAAGAAAGCAAATTTTTGGGATGTTACATCCGGAATCCCCACTTTCGGTGGGGCTGCAGCAGGCGGCGTGGCCCGAAGACTTCAAGTTCCCTATCATCACCGACTCGTACAAAGGCGACACGGATCCTCGCGAGTTCGTGCGCGTGTACGAAACCGCGATCGAGGCCGCGAGCGGAGACGACACCACGAAGGCGAAGGGACTCCCCCTCGCACTGCACGGAGTGGCGCTCTCTTGGTTTTTTACCATAGAGCTGGGCTCCATCTACGCGTGGAAGCAGCTTCGCGACCGCCTTCACAGCAACTTCCAAGGACACTATGTCGAGCGAATCGAGGTGGACCAACTCTTCACTGTGAAGCAAAGACCCTCGGAGACGCTCCGGGGCTACTTCAAGCGCTTCGCCAAGATTTGATGCCAGGTAAAAGATATTAATGAAACCACCGTCGTTAATGCAGCCATACAGGGCCTTCGCCCGGGCCCGATGGCCGAGTACAACGCGCGGAGGCCAATCAAGACAGTCGCCAAGCTCTTCGACAAAATGGACGAGTATGCGCGGGCGGAGGAGAATGCGCGAAGACGCAGCATTACCGCGCTCGGCCTCGCCCGTGAGGAGGACCCCCCGCGCGAAGTGGGGGCGGGTGGTCCCTCCTCGAAGCCGGGCCGCAGCCGAGAGCCCCGAGGAGGCCCTCCCCGAGGCAACAAGGCCGGGGTACGGGAAGGCTCTTCAAGGATCAGGCCTAAACCTCGGCGTCGCCAGCGCAGGTCGCAGGCGGCCCATCATGTCCTCGACGCCGAGAGCGCCCGCCAAGGACCCGACCCCGCCTCACGGAGGGGAGACCGGGGATCGGAAGGCGGGCTTGATTGCGGCGGCCAACCCCACGCGGAACAAGAGCTCCTACACTATGGCAAGTGGTGCGAGGTACACGGCTACGGTGATCATTACACTAGGGCATGCACCGCAGTTATGGAGCTGCGGACGGTGACGGCCGGGTCTCGGGCTTTGTCTCCTCGACCCCCCGCCGGAGCCCACGTGGGGCACCCAAGGGGTAGCCCCATACAAGCCACCGCAATGGAGGGCGCGCAGCATCGCACCGTCAGCGTCATCACCGGAGGCTCCTCTTCAAAAGCCCCCAGGGAGCAGCCGCAACTGTGGATGCCGCCCCGCAACATCACCTTCGACTTGAACGACGCCAGGGGCGTGGAGTACCCTCACCAAGACCCTCTAGTCATCCAGGCCCACATAGCACGCTGTGACGTCAGGCGCGTCCTTGTCGACGGGGGAAGCTCCGCGAATATCTTGTTCGCAGGGGCCCTCGATCGCATGGGGATCCACCGAAGCCGGCTAGAGCAGCCAGGAGCTCCACTTCAAGGCTTCGGGGGTCAACCGCTGTAGGCCTTGGGGCACGTGTCTCTTCCTGTCACTTTCCGTCAGGGGGCAACAAAGGTAACATCCGGACCGAGCATGTCACCTTCGATGTCGTAGATATCCCACACCCCTACAACGCCATACTGGGGCGACCCGCCATCAACTCTTTCGAGGCAATCCCGCACCACGCATTTTTGTGTGTGAAGCTCCCAGGCCCGGAGGGTGTCATCACCGTCTTCGGCGACCAGGACCTGGCCAGGCGCGCCGAAGGTGGCAGCCGCGTTCCGCATCGCCCGGTGCATGCCCTCTCCGGCGCGCTCGGTGATGGGCCCTCCGCCCCCGGGTGGACGCCCAAGCCTCGGCCCGAAGGCGGAGTCAAGAAGGTGCCGCTCCAGGCGGAGGGGCAGTTTGTGTCCATTGGCGAGGGGCTCCCACCGGGGGTCGAACGGGATCTGCTCCGAGTGCTTCAGAACAACGTCGACATCTTCGCATGGTCCCTGGAGGACATCAAGGGCGTGGACCGAGCAGTAATCGAGCATCGCTTGGCGGTCTGCCCCGACGCCAAGCCGGTCAAGCAAAGGCTTCGGCGTATGTTGATGGACCGGCAGCAGGCGGCCAAAGCAGAGGGGGTGAAGCTTCTTCGCGCCGGGGTCATCCGCGAGGTCCATCATCCAGAGTGGCTCGCTAACCCGGTGCTAGTCAAAAAGGCCAGCGGGGCCTGGCGCATGTGCATCGACTTCACGGCACTCAACAAGGCGTGCCCAAAAGACAATTACCCCTTGCCACGCATCGATCAGCTAGTCGACGCCACTGCTGGGCGCGAACTCATGGCCGAAGACGACGAGGAGAAGACCAGTTTCATCACACCACTTGGGACGTTCTGCTTCGTCAGAATGCCCTTTGGCTTGAAGAACGCAGGCGCTACCTTCACCCGCCTCGTCGCCATTGCCCTGGCCGCCCAGCTCGGGAGGAACATCGAAGCTTATGTCGATGACGTGGTGGTCAAAACTCGGCAGCTTGCTCTGCACGGCCGGGACCTCCAGGAGACCTTCGACAACCTCCGGAAGGCGGGCATCAAGCTCAACCCCGACAAATGTGTCTTCGGGGTGCAGGCGGGCAAACTCCTAGGTTTCCTCATGTCCGGGCGGGGCATCCAGGCGAACCCCGACAAAGTAGACGCCATCCTGGGTATGGAGCCGCCCAAGACAACGAGGGAGGTTCAGAGGCTGGCAGGCCGCATGGCAGCACTAAGCCGCTTCCTATCCAGAGCGGCGGAGCGGGGCTTGCCATTTTTCAAGACGCTCCGCGGGTGCGATGGATTTCATTGGGATGAAGATTGCGCGAAGGCCTTGTAACATCCTAAAATTTGGATGTTTCAAATTTGGAGTAATTTAAAACTTTTATTTGCATCTTATTGGCATTTAAATTTTGGCACAAAATCTCATTGGGGTTTTCCTGAATTTTGTGCAGAGCAAAATAAGAAATAATTTTGGGGAGTTTAAAACTCTAAGAATCAAAATACCAAAAAGTCTTGTATTCAAATCCAAGTCAATAAAAAGGGGAAACCAAGAATATCATATTTTAATTTAAATGGTATACAAAAACCCAAGTTGAACATTCAAAAATTTATGCATACAATTTATATCAAAAATTAAATAAAATCTAAAATAGAAGGCTATTAAATTTTGTATCAAGATAATTGAGCCAAAACTTGGAAATTCAAGTTAAGATTCAAATTTCAAAACTGCTAAAACCTCTCAATTTCTCCCATTCCTTTTCAAAACCCCTCTCTATTACATGCGGGCCCCTCTCCTCTTCTTTCTCTCTCCTTCCCTTTCTTTTCTCCCACCCGAATCCCTTCTCTGCCACTGGGTCCCGCGCGCCCCTCCTCCCTCTCCTTTCTTTCACCTCCTTCCTCCTCCGCCCTTCGTTTCCTGTGGTTGAGCTCCGTCCGCGTCGCCTGCTCCCTCTTTTTCCGTTGCTCTCTGCTTTGCGCGCCTGCTCTATCCCGTCGCCGCCCGCCCATCATCCTCTGCTCTGCGCCGAGCCCCGCGCCTCCGCCACCGTGTTCCCCGCCACAACCCGCGTCGTCCCATCCGGAGCGCTGCGCCCAAAGTCGTCGGCCACAGGAGCTCGACAGCGCACCCACGCCGTGGCCATAAGAAGCCCCGACCCCCCTCTAGGCTCCCCGGTGCCTCCCATTTCCTCTTCCTTGCTTCCCCGCTCACCTCGCCCCGGTTCGGCTGCACGCCGCGACCCCCATCTCGCCGTATTCCGCTTTCCGGCGAGCCCTCTCCAAACACCGAGCGCGCCCCTTCGTTCCCCTAGGCCTCACCTGCTTCCCCGCCGGCTTAATTGAAAATCCGTGCGCCGGAGAGCCCCCGATTCGGCCTCCTTCTTCAAGGGCGGCCGCCACTGCCCTCCGCGCCGCTTCTCCCTCCACGGTGAGAGGCGTCCCAATTCCATGCACCCGGAGCACCCCCTCGCCGCCCCGAAGATTTCCCGACAGCCGGCCGAAGCCCGCGCTGCCTGCACGACGCCAGCACCGTACGCATGGCCACGCCGCCGTAGGTCCTCGCCGCTGGCACGCCTCGGTGACTCCCCGGCTCAGCCCGTCGTGCGGTAAGCCTTCACCAGCCTCTCTCTCACTCATGCGCGTGCTAATCCCTCCCCTCTCCTTCCTGGTCACCGGCGCCCCGATCCGTCCCCGCCTCCGGCCACTCACGTCGACGCCGGCCACCCCGACGCCACCACGGCCCCTGTGGGCCCCACCAACACCTTCACCATCTGCGGGGGAACCCGTTTTGCGGGTCTTCGATACCTTCCCGGCCGATCCTCACCGGCGGCAACACAAATGGCCGTGTGCCCCCGTCTCCTCTGCTTTCGGCCGGTGGTTTCCCCGGTGAGTCCTCAGTCCCGTCGCTTCATGAGTTCACTCCTTCCCCAAAAAGACAAGAAACGCCGATCGATCACTTGGTTAGACAAATGCGCGTTAACAAGTCCCAGCCCGAGGTCCTGGGCGCGATCCCGGCCGGCCGCAGCGTTTCACCCACATTTTGTTGTCATTTTGTAGCTAGTGATAATCAATAAAAATCAAGGAGAAACTGGGGAATAATCTAGAGAGTGAATTAAATTTAATTAGAATGTAAAATAAGATTACTTAACATCTAATATCTGGTTATTTGCTGCATGAGTAACTAATATAGTGTAAATATTTAATTGAGGTTTAATTACAAATTGAAGCCATGAATAAAACATAGTTTAGCTTAAAAACCCAAAGTTAATAAAAATTCTAATTAAAAATACATCCATAGAAGGTACAAAATTTATTAGAATATACATGAGCTTAATAAGTGTCTAATCATGGATTAGTTATTACCAGGTATGTATGATTTAAATTCAGATTAGTTGTCATGATAAATAATTAGTGTGACTTTAATATTTAAATTGTAAACCTAATTATTTATTAAAAGCACTAAGGAGGAGAAGTGGCTTTGGATAAATATCCATATTTAATAGAGACGGCCCTTAATTAACATGTAAATATATATGCCCAATATTTATCAAGTCACCATTAAACAAACCCCAGTGACATATCTTAATATAATAGCCCAAGGTCCATCCTAACCCATGGAATTTCCTTGATAAACACCAAAGTAATAAAAAGAGTTATTGGTAAAAGATGGAGTCATCGTACCCCACCAATAGTACATCGCCGATAAATAAATCCCAAAACACTAGATTTAGTTAGTAATGCCAGTCGGAGTTTAGGTTAACGTTTCGCTTAGCATGACTATAGGATATATCGTAAAAACTATTTGGACAATAAGAGCCATATATAATTAGGTGATACGCAATTCACCATCTAAAGTATGACTATCGTTCCTATGTCTTTAAGAAGTCATAAAAGTACTTGCACAAACAGCCATTAAAGAATCTGTGGTGTTAAGTTATTAATATTTAAGCTATAAGTACGTGGCTTGTATATAAGATTGGAATAAATATAGCAATCGGGAACATAAGGCTGAAAAATTGTCAACATATCGACTAACCATTAGCTCTAAATACAAGTTATACTAAAAACAATATATGAGCCCTAGGTTAGGATTAATGCTCTTACGATGTACAAGCTCATGCCATCCAAAGGACAAAAGGGCTAATATTATATGTCAGCACATGGAACTTTCTAAATAAATACAAAAATGATAAGAGAAGTTAGGAAATAAAAAGACTAATCCGGGATACTTTAAAGCCAGCTATGCCTAGCCATTCTCAAATCCGAAGCAAAGTATTCTAATGAACATTCAAGTATCATGAACTTTCCTTGGCAATCGCCTAAATAAATCTTCTTTGGCCATTTAATCATTTTGCTCCAACCCCGTTAAACACCAACAATACTCTGCGCCCCGTCGATCTTGCCTCAAATCATCTCAATCACCTATTAACCCAAAGTAAAACTAAATTGAGTTTACTCGGATTTATTTCGATCTTTTGAGTTACTTGCTTTTATTTGGATTCAGTCATTCGTAGCGTAATTAGAAATTGGAAGTCGTGAAGATTCAACGGATCAAGCGAGATCAAGCTCAAAATGAAGATGGAGACCAAAAGATCAAGATAAAGCATTGTGTGAGCTCAAGACCGCGGTAAACCGCGCCAGGCGAGTCAATACTTTGATCATGTTGAACCTACATTTTCTGCAAATTATTTTGGTTTAAATTGTTAAATTGCATGCTGTTATGTTATATGCAAATACATGTTAATTTAAGATTCTAGTTACATGCCTATTGTTTACCTTGAATAATATTACACCTCCTTTGGAATATTTGAATATGTGAACCTTGTCACCCTAGCAAAATTATAATAGTAACCTTTCGAAAATAAGTCTCTAAATATATGCCATGCTTAGTACTGTTTAGATACTCATGGGCGCGAGAGCGCCCAAGCATCACTTTTAATCCTGAGAAAAATTGGTTGGGCAGTCATGGTGGTAATGACTGGTGTATGTTGGATATGGCTATTTTATATTCCCAAAACCTCGAATTGCTTATTTATCTGGGCGGATGGTTCAGGGGTATGGTGCAGGTGCGCACGAGAGTGTGGTTTGTGGTAGAACCGCCCAGATAACCCTAAGGACTGAATCTTGTCATGACCTCCTGTGTAAAACAGTACAACCACAAGTCTGTAAAGTACAACTTGGCTTAGTAGATTTACCGGACCCTGAAAGTCATCGTCATCGGTGGAGGAGCGAAGTAGTGCAAGCGGCTGTCTGTGTGGCGGGCTTGAATGGGACACCCGCGGAGGGTGAAGTTCTGCTGTGGCGGGCTAGCAGGGGACGTAGCCAGCTGCTAGACGTTCAGAAGGAGAACATCCCGCACAACGTATGGGACCCACCGCAAGTGGGAGTGACCCATAGGGTGAGATGATGGAAGGGGCGAGGTACTTTGAACGGTTACTGTGATGGTCTGCTCAACCGCACGACTAAGGAATCATGCGGGGCAACGAGTGGATTGTCTCTTGTGGTGAAAGTGTACAAACTCTGCAGAGTTAAAACTATTCGAATAGCCGTGCCCACGGTCAAGGGCGGACATGGGAACTTAACTAGATATAGTTCTATTTCAAAAACTTTGTGGGTGGTAATGGAAAAAAGTGGAGGGCAGTGAAAGGCCCCCGATTTGAGTTGACCTGGGTGTTGTCCCAGTGGTAATGTAAGCGGCTATAACGCTGAAGGTCTAACATATGGTGCAGAGACCATGTAACGGTGGATGGAATCTGGATCGCTACTATTAGTGCATTTTCTTGAACATTAAGTATTTGTTCAAAACTGCTAGGTCTCAGGAAATTTTTATGTATTGTATTTAAAATAATGACACTTCTATTCTTATAAAATAAAATGTGGGAGGAATAAATAGAGTAGTGAGAAAAGGGGTTGGATGTTTGTAATATACACATAAAAGGTAATAGTGGAATCAGGTCGATCATAAATAGGAAACAATAGTGTGAATTTTAGGAGAAATAAATTGGTGGAGCCCAAATGGATATATAGACTAGGTAGATGATTTATGTGACTTTTGGAGTATTAGGAAGTGCATAGTTAATTGTTGGGTTATGACACTGATAACTAATATAAATTCTTGGAGGATGTTGATAATATTGGGATTAATAGGGTTTGATCAAATACTAGATGGACGAATTAAATTTTTAGGAATATTGGAGGAATAATAACCAGCATTGGATTATAACTTTGATCAGTAATATGTTCGGTGGATGTACACTAGTGAATCGTAGATCTGATTAATGATATTATTGGCAGATATATACTAGTGAATTGTAGACCTGCTCAATGATATTCTTGGTGGACATATACTAGTGAATTGGTTGGAGATAGATAATAGAAAAATAAGGTCGATTATGGGAGGAGCATATTATGGTTGTGGATCAATAACAAAAGGATTGGATTGTTAGGAATTTGAAATGCAAAAGATATTGGTGGATGAATTAAATGATATTAGGTAAAGGATGTCACAAGCTGTTTGGAGATTTAGGCAGCAATTGATCAGGGGATAATATAAATTATGATACTCGCTATTTGGGGATCTAGGCAGAAATTGATTGGTGAATTATATAATTGATGATATTCGCTGTTTGGAGATTTAGAAAACACTGAATATAGATAGTGTGTAATCGGTGGATTAATTAGATAATGCCACTTGCTGTTTGGAGTCTTAGACAGCAGATAATAAAGAGAGTGAATGTCTGGTGGATTAAGTCCATGATGGCAATCGCCGTGTGGAGTTTTTAGATCGCAAAAACAACAATATGATTTAATAATAATAATGCTACCAAAAGCGATTTTTGCAAATAAAATAACCCGAGCCTCTCCTTTGTTAAGCCATGCATACTATTTATTTGCATTCTGTGTATTGGCTCGCGGAGCACGGGGTCGGAGTGCTCACGCTCGCTTTTGCGATAAAATACAGAATCAGGAATCAAATCACCTCGCCTCAGCAACAAGATTGGACAAGCTGGCAGAGAAGATGAAGATGTCAAGGGCTAGGTCGTGCACCTCCAGTTGGCTGTCTGTGGGCATGTCCTGAAGGTCCCACCTGTGTGCTTCGTTCTTCCGCTGCTGCAATTTTATGATTTCGGCCTATCCGGCCCATGAGTAAGTCTATTATTTCAATTACGCTTCCGCATGATATGTATTTTGATATTCAGAACTGTAATCTGTGAGCACTATCTACTGATCCAGGGAATAGTGCGGTGGGATCACAGAGAAATCCGGATATTAATATCTGGGTCCTTACAGGCCTTCAACGAGCTCAAGGAGCACCTGGCCGGCCTCCCCACGCTGGTCGCCCCAGCACCAGAGGCTCCCCTCCTGCTCTATCTGGCCGCGTCAGCCACCGCGGCCAGCGCCGTCCTCGTCTTAAAGGAAGGCGCCATGCAGCGGCCCGTCTACTTTGTCTCCGAAGCCCTCCAAGGTGCCAAGACAAGATACACGGAGCTGGAGAAGCTCGCCTACGCGCTGGTCATGGCCTCCAGGAAGCTTCGGCATTACTTTCTGGCCCACCCGATCACAGTGCTTTCCTCATTCCCCCTTGTGAGACCCCGGAGTAGAAACTCCTGGACTCCCTGTGCATTACAGTACTAGTCCCAGATCAACGCTAGTACACACAGTTCAAACAGAAAAGATGATACATTGTCAACAACGCTTTATTATCATAATCGAGATTACAGACCTCGAAGTCTTTATTACAAATGAGGTTTTAAGACCTCACACCAAACAGAAAATTACAGCGGAAGCAAAAAGAAACTAAAGCAAGACCCATCAATACGCCACAGGCAATTGACTGGGGAAACGCAACCTAGTTCTCCGGAAAGCCTTCGACGAATCCATCCACGAAGTAGTCGAAGTCCACCTCCTGAGCTTCGATCTCCTCTGAGAGTTAATTTGAAGTGTAGCACGTGAGTACATGAATGTACTCCGCAAGTCTTGGGAAAGATGCATAGATGCAAGGCTTCACAAAGGAAGGCTATATGGTTCTTTTGCATAAATCAGCATTTTATTTCAAATCTACATAATTACTTCAAAGGCCATTTGATAAACATCTTGTTTTTCATAAATGAATTTAGATAAATAACTTAGTGAAGGTTAAACCACCAACACTAATATCTCAGGCTATCTGCCAACTTTCAAAAACCTCAGGTTAAACCACCTGACCTGGTTACACCACCAGATTTAAATCATGAGAGTTACACCACTCTCAAGTTTGACAAACCATTTTATTTTGAAAATCAAAATCAAACTTCTACCATGTGAATGCATTCCTTGCCCGCCCTTGACCGTGGGCACGGCTATTCGAATAGTTTTTACTCTGCAGAGTTTGTACACTTTACCCACAAGAGATAAATTATCTTAATAGTCAACATGCTTCCTTTGGCATGAGACCCAGATAAAATATCACAAAGCCTTTCACCTACTCCAGTATAGCTAGATACCACCCGCTAAGGTTTCACCACAACTCGAATCCACGAGTCGGAGCCCCCTCTTGCGCCGTATGAGTACAGTAAACCCTGTCCCTCACTATGAGTAACCAGTACACCCTGGCACTCAATACAGCACTGGTGATATCTAAACTACACCTTTATAAGTTAGTTAGCTAGGTCGTACCCATATAGACTTGTGGTTGCACTGTTTTGCTCAGTTTGGACAAACACAAGCGTCGGTCCTTAAACGACCAGGGTGGCTCATTCACAATCCAAAAATTCTCGTGCTAACTGCACCAGCCAAACCCTCCATCCACCCTTGTCAACTTTTCCCTTTGAAATTCATTTTTACTTTTAAATTAACAGTGGTAACATCCATTACCACTTTTCAAACAAATCATTTAACAATGGTAACATCCATTACCAATGTTCAAACAAATCATTCATCAAAACATTTAGCAAACATGCTACTCATTTGAGCATTATTACATTGATTTGCTATGCTAAGCATTTGCTAGTATTTAAAAATTCAACAGATGTAATACTAACTCATTATTGAGTCAAAGGGATATCCTAAGTTGACAATGGTACAAGGTAAACAATTTTCAATGGAAGGTATAACAAATTGGGTATTTAACTAAATTTTCTAAATCAAATTATCACTTGATATAACATAAGCATGCAATAATTTAAAATAACTACCTAATCATTTTATAAATCATTTGAGCAAGTTGATCAAAGAAAACTTGCAAAACATAGGATCAAAATGATCAAAGGAGACTTGCCTTCTTGAATGCTATTTGGGTCTTCTTGCTGCGACTCGATGAATTCCTCGGTGACGTCGGTTTCTACGCGCGAAACAACAAAATAACCAAATAAATAAATACAAATAAAATCACAAAAATATAAAATATATACTGCAACATAGATTATGATTTTATACAAATTTAGAAATTTGAATCACTGGATTCGGAGATCGGACGAGGGAGAACGAGCGATTGGAAGTTTGATCGGTTTGGAAATTCCAGAAAATGCAAAACGAGGGAATATTCTCTGGAATCTTATTTTGGCTGATTTTTGGGGTATTTTGGAGTGTATGACATGTGGGGCCCGGTTGTCATTGGGTGCCAAATTTTATTTTAATATTTTATGACAGGTGGGTCCCGCTTGTCATGGACCAAAAATTTTGGCAAAGCCCCAACCGAAAATTGCATTGCATTGGATTTGAACCCACAACCTCATGTGTACATGCCTTAACTTGTCTCCCTAGCCAAGTGGACACGTGCTATTTCTTGATAAAACAGCAATAACAAAACAAAATAAATATGGATGAACATGATACAAGAAGGAGACATGGAGGGAAGTCACGGGCATGCACGCGGCCGGCAGGCTCGCCGGTGACCGGCGGCCGGCGGCGGGGTGGCCGGGGTGGTGGCGCTACTCACCGGCGGTGGCGGGGATGGCCGGAGAAGGCGGCGGCGGCGAGAAAACCGGCGACGCGTACGTAGGAGAGAGGGTGCTTCGGCGGCGGCGGCTTTTGGCGGCACGGGCGGCGACTCCGGTGGTCGGGGGCGGCGGCCGAAAGGTGGAGGAGGTGGGAGCCGGCCGAAAAGGAGGGGGAAAGGGGAGAGTATGGTGGGGAGAAGCCAATTTATAGAAAGAGAAGGGAGATGAGGGGATTTCGGTTTGAGAAAGTTAAAGGACGGGGAACGGCCGGGAGATTGATGAGTGTGATTAGGGCGTCCGTTTCCACGCTTTAATCGGGAGTTACGAGGGAGAAACGGGCTTCAATTAAAAGCTCCATTCGGCTCTAATGGTGGAGGAGAGAGAGGGTGGGAGGAGGAAGAAGAAGAGGTTGAAGAAACATATGACATGTGGGGTCCATGTGTAATAGAGAGGGAGAAGAAGTGAAGGGGTACGGGCCGTCGGATTTGCGACACGTGGCAAGTGGATGTGTTATGGCTCTTGGATTTTATGAAGGGGTAAGTGATCATGTGTGGCTAGGATTAAAACGTGGAGAGAGATTGATTTAATCTGGGAGCGACACGTGGCGGGCTAGGAATAATTTGATTTTTATTTTCGGAATAAATTTCAGCAAATACTAGAAACTTTATAAACGTTTGGAAAAATAATATTTAATGTCTAAAAATTCCAGAAAAATTATATAATATTCCTGGAAGCATTTTAGACTTAGTAAAAAAAATATTTTTAATTTCAAATTTGAATTTATAATTTTATAAAATACTTTTTAACTTTAAAAATTGATTTTAAATTCTAGAAAATTCTCAATAATTACTTAAAAATTTAGGGAAGGCTAGGAAAAATATAATAAACTATTTTTGGCTTTAATAAAATATTTTAAATACATTTCCTTGTTTTAAATTTTGAAATTAAATCCAGATAAATCCAAATAAGATTCAAATACATTGAAATAATTAATAAAAATAAAATTTTTCAGAAAGCGAAAATTTGGGATGTGACACCCCTGGCAGAGATGCTACACAACAAGGAGTCCACGGGGCGCATCGGCAAATGGGCTGCCGAGCTCGCTCCCTTCTCCTTGACGTATGCTTCACGAACGGCAATCAAATCCCAAGTCCTTGCGGATTTTCTCGCCGAATGGACCCCGCCGGCCCAACCCGTCCAGGCGCACGATGATCCCGTCTGGACGCTCACAATCGACGGGGCTTACGGCGTCGCCGGCGCGGGCGTAGGTGCGGTGATCATCACGCCCGAAGGACAGCGCTTGCTATACTCGGCGCGCCTTGCCTTCCCCGCCACCAACAACACGGCTGAATACGAGGCATTGCTCTTTGGCTTGGTGAAGCTCAAGGCAGTCGGCGCGAGACGGGTGCTAGTCCGCACCGACTCGCGCCTGGTGGCCGGTCATGTGGACAAGTCATATCAAGCCAAGGACCCTGAGTTGGCCAAGTACCTCGCGGCGGTGAGGGCGAGGGAAAGGCACTTTTTGGGTGTCACCGTCAAGGCCATCCCCCGCACGGAGAACGAGCAGGCCGACGCCCTTGCTAAGGCGGCCAGCCAACAACTGCCCCCCCTAAGGGGGCGTTTTACGAGATATTAACGCAGGCGGCCATCGCGCAGGACAACCGGGACGCGGCACTCGTCCACCGCATTGACCGGCCAGGAGATTGGCGAGAGCCCATCTTCAATTTCTTGCAAGGCATCGCCGAGCCGGAGGACCCCGCCGAGCTTCGGCGCTTGCAGCACCGCGCAAGGTCCTTCCAGGTATTCGAAGGGATACTCTACAAGCGAGGGGTTTGCGCACCGCTCCTGCGCTGCCTCTCGACTGAGGGGGGAAAGGAGCTCCTTGCGGAGATCCACGCAGGCGTGTGCGGGTCCCACCTGGCACCAAGATCATTAGTCGGCAAGGCGTTCAGGCAAGGCTTCTACTGGCCAACTGCCATCACAGACGCCCAGGACCTCGTCCGTCGGTGCCAAGGGTGCCAGTGGATGGTGCGCATCATCCGCAGGCCCCCGACGAGACCCAATCCTATTCCCCCGGTGTGGCCACTGGCACGCTGGGGTCTCGACATAGTAGGCGCACTCGCCCGAGCTCCAGGGGACCTCCGGTTCGTGGTAGTCGCGCTGGAGTATTTCTCTAGATGGCCGGAAGCGGTCGCCCTGGCCAAAGTAACTTCTGTGGCCGTACAGCGCTTCCTCTGGCAAAACATCATATGTCGCTTCGGCGTGCCCCGGGAGCTCACGGTTGACAATGGCCTGCAGTTCGACGCCGCCCTCTTCAAGGACTATTGTGACAGCACGGGCATCACCCTCCGATTCGCCTCGGTAGGGCATCCCCAGTCCAATGGGGCGGTCGAACGGGCGAATGGCGCCATCTCCGCTGCCATCAAAAAGCGCCTGGTCGGATTGCCGAAGGGCAAGTGGCCAAGCGAGCTTCACAGCATCCTCTGGTCGCTTCGCACAACGGTAACGCGCCCGACGGGATTCACGCCGTTCAAGCTCCTTTTCGGTGATGAAGCAGTGACGCCCGAAGAAATCAAGGCCGGCTCGCGGAGGGTCCTCGTCCAAGCACCCGAAGAGGAGCGCCGTGTGTCCTTGGACCTCCTCGACGGGATACGGGCAGATGCAACCCACCATGTCGAGAAGTATGCGCGGCAGACAATGCGTACTCGGGACCGCTCTATATGCCCGCGGGGGTTCAAGCCTGGGGATCTCGTTCTCAGAGTGGCGCTCCAGGCAGAGACCGCTGGCAAGCTGGAGTCCAAGTGGGAAGGCCCGTACATCGTGATGGAGGCATTGCCGAAGGGGGCATACCGTCTCGCCACGCTCGAAGGACAAGCCCTCCGGCATACATGGAATGCGGACAGGTTGCGACGATACTACGCCTAGAAGCAGGACAACAAGCGTAGAGCCACCAGCCCTGTGTCGTACGATGCTCCCCCGCGCAAACGGGAGTTCAATAAAGATGGCTGTTCCCAGAGCATTGCCTGTCCGCGCTGAGCAGCATAAAGTCTACGGACTTTAAATAAGACGTAGCGTCGAGGTCCGCCTCCGCACGCGCGAGTCCCCGGACTATAAAGAAAGACGTAGCGTCGAGGTCCGCCTCCGCACGCACTAGTCCACGGACTTTAAATAAGACGTAGCGTCGAGGTCCGCCTGCGCACGCGCGAGTCCCCGGACTATAAAGAAAGACGTAGCGTCGAGGTCTGCCTCCGCACGCACTAGTCCACGGACTTTAAATAAGACGTAGCGTCGAGGTCCGCCTCCGCACGCGCGAGTCCCTGGACTATAAAGAAAGACGTAGCGTCGAGGTCCGCCTCCGCACGCACTAGTCCACGGACTTTAAATAAGACGTAGCGTCGAGGTCCGCCTCCGCACGCGCGAGTCCCCGGACTATAAAGAAAGACGTAGCGTCGAGGTCCGCCTCCGCACACACCAGTCTACGGACTTTAAATAAGACGTAGCGTCGAGGTCCGCCTCCGCACGCACCAGTCTACGGACTTTAAATAAGACGTAGCGTCGAGGTCCGCCTCCGCACGCACCAGTCTACGCACTTTAAATAAGACGTAGCGTTGAGGTCCGCCTCCGCACGCACCAGTCTACGGACTTTAAATAAGACGTAGCGTCGAGGTCCGCCTCCGCACGCACCAGTCTACGGACTTTAAATAAGACGTAGTGTCGAGGTCCGCCTCCGCACGCACCAGTCTACGGACTTTAAATAAGACGTAGCGTCGAGGTCCGCCTCCGCACGCACCAGTCCACAGACTTTAAATAAGACGTAGCGTCGAGGTCCGCCTCCGCACGCGCGAGTTTCCGGACTATAAAGGAAGTCGTAGCGTCGAGGTCCGCCTCCGCACGCACCAGTCCGCGGACTTTAAATAAGACGTAGCGTCGAGGTCCGCCTCCGCACGCGCGAGTCTCCGGACTATAAAGGAAGTTGTAGCGTCGAGGTCCGCCTCCGCACGCACCAGTCCACGGACTTTAAATAAGACGTAGCGTCGAGGTCCGCCTCCGCACGCGCGAGTCTCCAGACTATAAAGGAAGTTGTAGCGTCGAGGTCTGCCTCCGCACGCACCAGTCCACGGACTTTAAATAAGACGTAGCGTCGAGGTCCGCCTCCGCACGCGCGAGTCTCCGGACTATAAAGGAAGTCGTAGCGTCGAGGTTCGCCTCCGCACGTGCCACTCCACGGAGTATAAACGAGATGCGCAGACCTGCCCTCCGCGTTCGGCGGCAGGTAACACCAAGCATAAGGTGTTACTTGGTTCCATTATAAAAGCAAAGGGGTTACATGATTACAAGCGTAAGAACCAGTACATCATCCCCCTGCCCTACCCGACCAACCGCTCAGCCTTGGCGCGGTGCGGACGAACCCGTGCCGTCGTCGCTGCGGCGCTGAAGGACCCCTTCAAGCCACTGGAGGAGGTCCTCCTCCCCATGCAGCGTCTGCTGCACGGCGACCCTCGCTGCATCTTCCCCGAAGCGGCCCCAGATCCGTTGATGGAAGTTCTGCAGGCTTGGCCCGATGGAGCGGATGGCGTCCGACATAACCTCGGGTCGGCCGGGAGGATCCAGTTGAGGATTCGCTAGCTCATGGGTATGCCTACACCCACGAGTGTGAAGCAGGGCGAGGGCGAAGCACGCACCAACATAGCTGCAGTGCTCGCCAAAGGTTCTGGCGCCACGAAGAACAACGCCGACCCCCTCCTCGATCAGCTCGAGCGTCTCCGACGGGGCCTCCGAGCTGTGCGTAGTGTCCGACACTCGGACGCACAGATCTCGGAGGGCCTGGTTCAGAGACTCCATGGCCCGCCATGCCAACATGGACGCATTTTCCAAGACAAGGCGGTTCTCGGCAGCAGACTCCGCCAGCTGGGCGTTCTCCCCTTCTAGGACGGCAATCTGCTGCACAAAGGTGGCGCGCTCCTCAGCCGCGGCGCTCCGAGCTTCCGTGGCCTCGAGTTGTGCGGCCGCCATGGCGCCCCCCAGCGCGCGAAGTTCTTCATCCTTCGCGGCGAGAGCAGTGTCTGCTTCACGAAGGCTGGCTTCCAGAGCCCTCCGCTCCCGAACGCGGGCCTCGTCAAAAGACCGGCTGAGGGCAAGCGTCTGGCAAAAACAACAAATCAGCAGGCATCCAGCAGTACTTTACAAGCTGAAGCGCACATATTTACCCTCATCTCGGAGGCCTGCAACGCGAGCGCTAGGAGTGCCCCTCGCATGACGACAACATCTCTCGGTTGAGGCCGTGGTTGGCACGCTCTGCGGCTGCGGTGAGGTCGCAAAATATCTCTAGGCGAGGGAGGAAGTCCGAGCGAGCGAGCCTCGGCCCCAACACGCCAGGATTTACCGAGGCCACGGCCACGTTAACAGCAGTGGACACCTGTGGGACACCCTGCACAAGGCTTCAGACTTCGCGCATATCTCCGCTGCTCGATCCTTCGCCACGTACGGGAGACGTCGTCTCGCCTGATGTTGGCAGAATGAGCGAGCAGATCCGAGAGAGTCTCGCGAAGTCAGGAGAGGAAAGGGACTCACGCCTACCTCCTGCGCCCCTCGTCGCGGTAGGAAGTGGCGCCGGTTCGACTGCCAACGAGGAGGCAGGCGTCTCGGTGGTCGGTGAGGAGGTCTTCTCGGCCGCGCCAGACGCCGTAATCCCGCAGCAAGGCCCCGCAACGGCGTATCGACCCCTCACTGGCAGCGGGGACTGAGTCCGAGGGCGCTTCGCTTGCGGCGGCGCAGGCGTTTCTTCCGCGGCAACACCAGCTACGGTTACCGTCGCCCCTACGGTTTCCTCTGTAGGGGGCGCACCCTCGTTGGCCGCGGCGGTTGATAACGCATCATCAACCGTGGTTTTCTCACCAGGAACGACGCCACCCCCCAGGTTGGTGGGTTCCACCTCAACGATGGCCGCGAGCACGGGCTCGTGGGCGTCGGCAGAGGGTGCTGGGGGATCCGAGGCGGCGCGCTCCTCCGAAGCAGGGTGGCCAGGCCCGCTGCCGGTCGCACGCCCCGTATCAGCTGTGCTAGCCGACGAAGGAGCGGCCGGGTCGCATGCGGCAGCCGGGGAACGGGCCCGGCGTCGCGAGGATAACGCCCCCGCAGGGCTATCACCCTCCTGCGCGCCCGGAGTCCCGGTGGGAAGCTCCCCCGGCACCACGCGCTCGGGCACAGTAATGCCCACAGCCTCGCAGGTGCGGTTTACCCGCCCTTGCTTAGTCGCCTTGACTGCGGCCTCGCGAGCCCGGTGCTCCTTAAGATTGTACGGGCCGAGGAGCGCCGCAACTGCGCACTCCGCATCTTCTAGCCGAGCCACTGCGCAGGAGATCACGTCAGCCAGGCGGAGACCATACAGATAATATCATGCGTAAAAAATGCTGAGCGACTTACAAGGAGCGGAGGGCGGAAGCAGGCGAGACACGGATGGGCTGAACCCATCCGCGCGGAGGCCGTTCTGTCCAACATACTTCCCCCGGGAGGAGTGGGGCGCCGCGCAGGCTCATTCGACGGGCGACACCGACAAGACTCTGTAGTTTTTGCGTGTCGTCAATCTCCGCCTTCAGACTCGGCGTACTGTTAAACGAGATCGGCCCACCTCGGCATTCCATTCCGCTTTTGTCGGTCACGGTGTAGTAGAACCACTGCCGAGTCCAGCCGGACTCCCATTGCCCCGACGAGTCTGGCGCGGGGAACAGCGTCGCGCATGACGCCCGAAGCACGAAGTCCACACCGCCGAAATTGGACACCGCCCCGTCAACCTTTCTGGGCCAACAGTGCGCGTCGTGCAGTGTGGCGAATAGGCTCACGCTGGGACGCCACCCCTCTGTCCGCATCGCCCACGTGAAGACAGCTAGGCGGAGTATTGCGTGGGGCATCAATTGGGCTAGCTCCAACTTGTAGGCCCGCAGGACTTCGCCCACGAACAACGTGGAGGGCATTCGGAGGCCGGCGTCGAAGAACGCGGCAAAAACAATCGCCTCCAGTGCCCGGGGCTTCGGCTCCGTCTCGTCCCGGCGGGGTAGGCGAGCCCCAGCGCGATCCACGATCTTCTTCTCATCCACGAGGCGCTGCAGCGTCCCTTCAGTCATGCGGCTCTTCCCTAGCACACGGGAACAGCGGCCTCCCGAGTGCTCCATGGCGTTCCACCACTTGTTGGCGCGCGAGCTCCCCCGCGGCACCAGCTTGTACTCCTTGGAAGGAGGGGACACCTCGCCCTGGCTAGGCAAGGAACCGCTGCGGGGATGGTAGGTGGCGTCGTCATGGCTAGCCATCGCTCTTCGCGCCCAGGGAGGAAGAAGCAGGGAAACGAGCAACTGGCGTGGCAATTAGCACGGGCGGAAGCAAAGCGGCAGATCACAAAGCAAAGCAAGAAAAGGTGCCCACACCTCAACACTAGCATCTTATAAAGGCCGCTCGCCCCTCGTATGGTTTGAAGCAGACAGACCAAACTCGCAGCGATTCGGCTGCCCAAGATTTGGAAAGAACAACCGCCGGGGCCTAGAGGGCCGTGCCGGGTAGGTGACCAAGCAGCACACAAACGCCTGCACGCCTTCAGCACGCGTCCAACTTCCCTGGGGAAGAGGCGAACGGCCGCGGTCACGAAACCGCTCACATCCCACGACGCACCAGTCGTGAGTCGCCACGTGTCCCACCTTCAGAATAGCAGACTGCGCGACGCGACAGCCTGACTTCTGCCAGGCCAGGCGTCGGTGTGATTCCAGCCGCCATTAAAAGCGCACTACTAGACTGCAAGGTCACAACAGCTCCGAAGCGCAACAGTATCGGCGCCAAGCTCCAATCTTAGCATGGGGACGGCGCGCGCGCGTCTACTTTGACTAGGCGCCAGCCTCCGCTGACACCCGTTCAAAGGGTAGGGGACGGAGCGCGCGCGCGTCTACTTCGACTAGGCGCCAGCCTCCGCTGCCACCCGTTCGAAGGGTAGGGGACGGAGCGCGCGCGCGTCTACTTCGACTAGGCGCCAGCCTCCGCTGTTCGAAGGGTAGGAGACGGAGCGCGCGCACGTCTACTTCGACTAGGCGCCAGCCTCCGCTGCCACCCGTTCGAAGGGTAGGGGACGGAGCGCGCGCGTGTCTCATGCAACAAGGCACCTGCCATCCCAGACCTCGGGCTCCCCAGCCACAAGCTTGCAGAGATTCACAGGCCGCAGGGGACGGAGGGGGCCAAAGGACTCGGCAACATGGCTTCGGCCCTGTGAAGCCCTTCACCATGAGAGGCTCCTGTCGTAGGGGTGGCCCCCACCTAAGCCCAGCAGGCCTGTTAGGAGGTTATAAGAACCAGAGTAATATGTGTAATGACATAAGTGCCCCCAATGGGGAGGTACAGATGTAAGGGCATAATTGTAAAAGCATATTCCATGTGAATATATATACCAGGATGAGGGGGAGGCTAAGGCAGAACACTCCCATCTCTCCACTACCATCTCTCTCTCTGTTTGGTCTGTAGCCACAACATGAAGCTTTTCTTAAGCTAGGTGGATTTCATGCTAGATCTAGAGCTAGGTGTAGCGAGATAGAGAAGGAAGTAGAGAGATTGTCACGGGAGCTTACTTCACTTATATCTGCTCCCTCCCGTGACGAATGTGATACATGCTGTGCTTTGCTTGGTGATATGGAGAAGCTAAGGACCTCTCATGATAGTCTGTCTTCTGAGCTTGATATGCTTAAGGTGGAGAATGTTAGTCTTTTGGCTGAATTAGAGATGAGTAGGACTGCTGCTATTTCATCTTCTATTGTTGAGACTACTTCTTGCACCTCATGTGAGGACAAGGAGAATGCCTTTAGAGGTCTTTATACCATGCTTCTCGATCTACCCGAGACTTGTGAAAATTGTAATAATTTGAAGATGAACCTAAAACGGGCAGATCATAAAATTGCTGAATTACAAGCTTTTCTTCTTGAGCCCATTGCTTCATGTATGAACTGTCCCAAGTTGACTGCTGAGCTTGAATTTGTTTCCAAACAGTTTTAAGAAATGATTGATGATAGTAATAGATTGGCTCAATTTGCTTCTAAGGACCCTATTAGCTCACCATGCAATAATTGTAACAAACTAAAATCTGATTTGATTGCATTGGATGAAAAATGTGTGAAGCTAACTAAGGACCTTCTAGAGAAGCAATCATCTGCTTGTAATGTGTGTGCTGTTGGGAAGAAGCATGAGGGTTTGGTAGAGATGCTTAGTGACGTGGACAAATTGGCTAGCAGTAGGACTGTTCCTTCTGAGACGACTGTGCGTGCACAAGCCATTCGTCCCTCTGCTGTTGGTTCTTCTACTCCCTTACTTTCTGCTGTCTCTTCTTCCCCTGCTCTTCTTGCACCTCTCTCTTTCGGGAGTGTCAGTATCTTATGAACACTCTCGAGAGGTTTGTAGGAGGCAAGAAGAAGCTTAATCTTATTCTAGACCAATCAAAGATTTGCAAATTCAATCAAGGTCTAGGATACGATTTTTCTGAGGATATGAGGAGGCATCCACCTGCTATTCTTAGACCCTTAGCAGCAGGTGTGATCGAGGTTGAGCCCAGATCTGATAAAGTCAAATTCAAGTCAGCAGGCTTTGTCCAAGGGATCTCTGACAATAAGGTGGTTCCACCTGTTGCTTCGGCCTCTCAGAAGGCAAAGCCTCATCATGCTACTTCTACCTCTCAGAAGGTGAAGTACCATTGCACCTTCTATCAGAAGGATGGACACTTGGTCGAATAATGCTTCAGGCGCGCCAAGGTCGCGCGTAGAGACCGTGTCAAGGCTCTTAGGCGTATTCAGGGTCAGCCCCAGATCTTGAGTGCACCTAAGACCGACACGAGGTCGAGAGTTGCTTCTACTGATGGGCTTGGGCAGCATCTGAGTCGTTTGGTTTTTGTCCTCGATATGCCTTTGGTCGTGATTTCCGCCGTTCTGAGGGTAGATCTCGTTTCCCCTGTCGAGATGGCTACCCGCGGTGAGTTCAGCGTGTTGATGGTGCTCCGACTCGCTCCCCCGTAGCAGTCGGACCCAACAACAGCTTCAGGTCTGCACATAGACCATCTGCTTCTTTGAGCTATAGAGAGCGTAGGGTAGATAGAGGTCAGTCGTGTGTGGCTACTTCTTCTGCTCGACGTGTTACTCAGTATTGGGTGCCAAAATCACTCTTGATTTATCCCAGTACTGAGCCTCTACTCTCTGTTTGACTCAGGTTCGCCGGGCTGGGAAGGGAAAGGTTTGGCTTGTGGACTCCGGTTGTTCTCGTCATATGACCGGAGACTCTCGTTGGTTCTCTTCCATAGTCCGTGCTCCAGGTGATGAGACTATAACCTTTGGAGATGCTTCGTCTGTGCGCATCATCGCGAAAGGTACTGTGTGCATTAATGATTCTTTTATTTTGAAAGATGTTGCCTTGGTTAGTAAGCTGCAGTACAATTTGCTTTCAGTCTCTCAGCTTACCGATGACGGTTATGAGGTGAGCTTCAAGAAAAACAATTGCAAAATTCTTGATTCTTCGGGTAGTCTGGTCTGCGGGATTTCTCGTTATGGAAGGATCTTTCGTGCCGATTTTGTTGAGTCTTCTGGTGATCCTCTCAGGTATTTAGCTGCTTCTGAGTCCCACGACCTTACTTTCTGGCATAGGAGACTTGGTCATATCGGATTTGACCATTTGATCCGAGTTAGCGGTCACGATCTCATTCGTGGTCTGCCGAAACTCAAGATGGTTAAAGATCTTGTTTGCGCTCCATGCCGGCACGACAAGATGGTTGCCGCTTCTCACCCTCCGGTCACAGTGACGATGACCGATGCACCAGGACAGCTGCTCCATATGGACACAGTTGGACCAGCTCGAGTGCAGTCAGCAGGAGGGAAGTGGTATGTCCTTGTCGTGGTCGATGACTTCTCGAGGTATTATTGGGTGTTTTTCTTGACCTCAAAGGATGAGACGTATACCCGTTTTCGGGGTTTGTTTAGTACGCTTTCTGTTGAGCTCCCGAGTGCCTTACGAGTGATCCGCAGTGATAATGGCACAAAGTTCAAGAATTCCTACTTCGAGAGGTTTTGCGGTGAGACCGGTGTAGAGCACTAGTTCTCTTCTCCATACGTCCCTCAGCAGAATGGCGTTGTGGAGAGGAACATCCGTACCTTGGTCGAGATGGGCAGGATGATGCTTGATGAGTACTCTACACTGAGGAAGTTTTGGGCTGAGGCTATAGCCACCGCGTGCCATGTTTCAAATTGAGTTTTCCTCAGGGCACACTTGCATTGTACCTCTTATGAGTTGAGATATGGGCGAAAGCCCAGTGTATCTTATTTTCGTGTGTTTGGATGCAAGTGCTTTGGGCGCGAAGAAGCTGAGTAACCTAGAAAGATACCATCACAAGAACGTGACTCGAACTTATCTAGGTTCCCAGACATCAGAATGAAAGCACTTACAACCAAACACACGAAAATGAGAGACGCTGGGCTTTCGCCCATATCTCAACTCATAAGAAGTGCGATGCAAGTGTGCCCGAAGAAAAACTCTGCTTGATACATGGCACGCGGTCTCAATAGCCTCAGCCCAAAACTTCCTAGGTGTAGAATACTCATCAAGCATCGTCCTGGCCATCTCGACCAAGGTACGGTTCTTCCTCTCCACGACGCCATTCTGCTGTGGGACGTGCGGAAAAGAGAACTGGTGCTCTACACCTGTCTCATCGCAAAACCTCTCAAAGTAGGAATTCTTGAACTCCGTGCCATTGTCACTGCAGATCGCTCGTAAGGCACCCGGGAGCTCAACAGAAAGCCTACTAAACAGACCTCAGAAATGTGTAAACGTCTCATCCTTTGAGGCTAAGAAAAACACCCAAGAATACCTCGAGAAGTCATCGACCATGACAAGAACATACCACTTCCCCCTGCTAACTGCACTCGAGCTGGTCCAACTGTGTCCATATGAAGCAGCTGTCCTGGTGCATCGGTCATAGTCACTGTGACCGGAGAGTGACAAGCAGGAACCATCTTGCCGTGCTGGCAAGGAATGCAAACAAGATCTTTGACCATCTTGAGTTTCGGCAGACCACGAATGAGATCACGGCCGCTAACTCGGGTCAAATGGTCAAATCCAATATGACCAAGTCTCCTATGCCAGAAAGAAAGGTCACGGGACTCCAAAGCGACTAAACAGTGGAGAGGATCACCAGAAGACTCAGAAAAATTAGCACGAAAGATCCTCCCAAAACGAGAAATCCCGCAAACCAGACTACCCGAAGAATAAAGAATTTTGCAAGCATTTTTATTAAAGCTCACCTCGAAACCGTCATCGGTAAGCTGAGAAACGGAAAGCAAATTATACTGCAGCTTACTAACCAAGGCAACATCCTTCAAAATAAAAGACTCATTAACACGGACTGTACCTTTGGCGATGACGCGCCCAGATGAAGCGTCTTCGAAGGTGATCGTCTGATCACCTGGAGCACGGGCAAGGGAAGAAAACCAATGAGAGTCTCCGGTCATGTGTCGTGAACACCCGGAGTCTACGAGCTAAACCTTTCCCTTCCTTGCCCGGCGAACCTGAGTCAAACAGAGAGTAAAGTCTCAGTACTAGGGTAAATCAAGAGTGATTTTGGCACCCAATACTGAGTAACACGTCGAGCAGATAAAGTAGTCAAGCACGACTGACCTCTATCTACCGTACGCTCTCTGTCACTCAAAGAAGCAGACGGTCTATGTGTAGACCTGAAGCTATTGTTGGGCTTGACTGCTACAGAGGAGCGAGTCAAGACACCAGCAACATGCTGATTACACCGCGGGTAGCTATCTCGATGGGGGAAACGAGATGTACCCTCAGGACAGCAGAAGTCACGACCAAAGGGAGCATGCGGACGAAAACCAGAAAACTCAGAAAAACCAAGTCCTCGATGCTGCCCAAACCCCTCAACAGGAGCAAACCTAGACATCGTGCTGGTCTCAGGTGCACTCAGAGTCTGGGGCAGACCTTGAATATGCCTAAGTGCCTCAGCACGGTCTCTACGCGCAATCTTGGCGCGTCTGAAGCATCGATCGACTGAGTGTCCATCCTTCTGACAGAAGGTGCAGTGATACTTCACCTTCTGAGGGGTAGAAGTAGCACGGAGAGGCTGCGCCCTCTGAGAGGCCGAAGCAGAAGATGAGATCACCTTACTGTCAGAAATTCCCTAGACAAAGCCCGCTGACTTAAATTGGACTTTCTCGGTCCTGGGCTCAGTCTCAATCACACCTGGTGCTATGGGTCTGAGCACGGCAAGTGGATGCTTCCTCATGTTCTCATAGAAATCGTATCCTAGACCCTGATTAAATCTGCAGATCTTAGATTGGTCTAGAATAAGATTGAGCTTCTTCTTTCCTCCTACAAATCTCTCGAGAGTGTTCATAAGGTACTGACACTCCCGAAAGAGAGAGGTGCAAGAAGAGCAGGGGGAAGGAGAGACAGCAGAAGGTAAGGGAGCAGAAGAAGAACCAACAGTTTTGGAAATAATGGCTTTTGCACGCACAACCGACTCTGAGGGGACAGTCCTACTACTAGCCGGTTGGTTCACGTCGCTAGGCATCTCCATCTTACCCTTGGGCTTCTCCCCCACACCAACAATCACATCACAATCAGTTGGTGGCTTCACTAGTTGATCCTTAGTTAGCTTCACACATTTCTCATTCAAGACAACGAGTTCAAGTTTTAGTTTATCACAACTAATGCATGGTGAGCTAACAGGGTCCTTAGTCGCGAATTGAGCCATTTTCTTATTAGTGTCAATCATTTCTTGAAACTGTTTTGAGATAGATTCAAGTTCAGCAGTTAACTTAGGACAGTTCAAACAAGAAGCAATGGGCTCAAGTAGTGAAGCTTGGAGTTCAACAATTTTATGGTCTGCCCGTTTTAGATTGATCTTCAGCTTATTGCAATTTTCACAAGACTCGGGCAGATCCAAAAGCATGGTATAAAGACCTCTAAAGCATTGTCCTTATCCTCACATGAGGTGCAAGCAATAGTCTCAACAGTAGTAGATGAAACAGGAACTACCCTACTCATCTCAAGCTCAGCAAGAAGACTAATGTTCTCCACCTTAATAATGTCAAGCTCGGAGGACAAACTATCATGCGAGGTCCTTAATTTCTCCATATCATCCAACAAGGCATAGCATGTATCACAATCATCACGGGAGGGAGCAGATGTAAGTGAAGTAAGCTCCCATGATAGTCTGTATACTTCCTTCTCCAACTTAGTACACCTAGCCCTAGACTTAGCATGAAATCTACATAGCTTAAGGAAAGCATAATTAAGCTGGTCGTAGGTGGGGGATACCTCATCGGAGTCGGAGTACAGCTCGCTGTCGCTTAGTTCACCCTCAAGGGCCATGAAGCACATGCCAGAGAAGTCGTCGCCGCCCTTGGGTTCTTGATCACCCGTCCCGTCGTCTTCGCTCCATCCCTCCACCTCGCTGAGGTCGAGGTCGTCGAAGGTGGTGAGGACGCGGTGGAAGAGCTTCTTGGCCTTCCCAAAGTCGCGGAACTTCTTCTTGCCTTGAGGATGCGCTGGAGGCTTCTTGTTGTGGTTCTTGTCGGTGTGGTCATACTTGCCCGAACCACCGTAGTCACCCTTGCCCTTCTCCAGCTTGGGGAAGTTTGCCCGCATGTGGTTGGGGCCACCACACTCGAAGCAAATCATGGGTCCTCCTCTCTTCCTGTCCCTCCTCCTCTTGTAACAATGGAAAAACTTTCGAGCTAGGAGGGCCAGCTGCTCATCCTCAAGCTGCTCTAACTGATCATCAGTTACGTCACAGAGTGTAGTGAGAGAGAAACCACAAAGTGAATTAGAAGAAGAACCGGAAGCCAGACTGGGATCGGTGACTAAGGCCATCGACTGCGACTTCGACCGACGAGAGACTATGTCAATCTCGTGAGTCTTGAGGTACGAGTAAAGCGCATCAAGAGTCAAGGTCACAAGATCGGTCGTGTCTTTAATCGTGGTCACCTTCATCTCCCAAACACGCAAGTCGAGTACAGTGAGCATCTGTCGAGCGTTATCCGAGTCGGGGTATGTGAGATCGACCGCTCGGAGGTTGCTCAGAATCTTGTGAAAACGCGCAAAACACTCATCAAGGGACTCGCCAGCGAGCATTTCAAACTTGTTGTAATCTCGCTTGAACTGGTCCTGTTGCACCATCTTTATTTGGATGGTACCCTCATGGTAAGCATCGAGGGTCTCCCAAATATCGAAGGCGGACGAAAGATGAGATATGCGGTCGAACTCGCTACGACTCAGGCCCTGGATAATGATGTTCCTTGCCTTAGCGTTTGCCTCAACATCAGCCATATTCCCGGCGTTGATGGTCTCATCGGCAGGAACAACAAACCGGACCTTGACCTTACGCCAGATGGCGTACCCCTGAGCCTGGATGCATGTCTCCATTCGGCTCTTCCAGAAGGGATAATCAATCCCATCGAAAATTGGGGGCTTGGTCGAGTACTTGTCCGTCGCCACGGCTCTAGAGACCAGTTAAGATCTATTGAAAAGAGCTAACCAGCTCTGATACCAATTGTTGGACCGAAATGGCGACAGAGGGGGGGGTGAATGTCGACCCTTTAGAAATAATTCCTCAAAAGAATCCTTGGATGAAACTCCTCTCCAGTAGCTACAGAGCTATGGAGAGGACTTCACAGACTCGAGGAAACCCCAACCAAGCAAAAAGGGCTTACAACCACACTCTTTCCAATAGCTATTAAGAACTATGAAAAGAAGATCATGAACTTACATAAAAAACCATGAAGAACAGAGGAGAAAATATAGCACAACAAGAGCACAACCAAGGGAGACACCAAGCACAAACACCAAGGGAATGAGACAAAGCAACAGGGAGAAAAACAGCACAAATCCCACTAGGCCGGTTAGACCGCAGGCACCAGGCCAGTCTGACAGCTCCCTGGCCGGCGGTCAGACTGCCTGGGCCATGCCGGTCTGACCGCCCCATAACGGCCGGTCTGACCGCCCCATAACGGCCGGTCTGACCGCCCATTACTCCCCGGTCTGACCGCTCCCCTGGTTCCAGCAGCCTGAAAATTCAGTAAACTTCAGAGAACTTCACTAAAACTTGGTTTTTGAGATTTTCGTCTTTTCTAACCAAGCCCAAAAGGTTAAGACACTAACCTAAATAACCTAGGGGCTCCAAACACCAAGAGGAGACATCAACAACTCAAGAAATTCAGATCACAGCCAAGAACTTGAAAAATACTGGGAGCACCCCAAAAACACAAATTGCCACTTCATCTCAAATCCTTTGGCCATGAGACTTTGCAGATATGTTAGCAATAGCCACTAGACTCTACAAGCCAAATTTCAAGCCATCTCATGGAGGGAATCAAGAAATGCATCCAAACCCTAGAAATGCCCAAAAACCTGAAGCAACTACAGAATGGAGCATAAAAACCCAAATTGCTCAAGATTCACAGGTTCTTGGCACATGAGATTTTGCAATCAAGTTTGCAATAATCTAAGGACATGCCAGCAAGAACCTTAGGCCATTTCCTCAAGGGGAATCAAGAAACTCATCAAAACCCTAGAAGAGGAAATGAAGAACAGAGGGAGGTCAAAACTCAAAACTGAAATTAAACTTGATTTGCTCTTGGAACCAGCTGACCAAAGGGTCTAGAAGTGCAATTCCATCATAGAGCAACCCATTTTGGCACTCCCCAGCAAGAAACGAGCCAAAACACAAAAACTCAAGAATCAAGCCAAAAAGAGCATCGAAGGGAAAAACAACCAGAGAGCCTGTGACTGAATCAAACTCAACCAAATCCATCTCAATTGATAAAGAGGAAAAGAGATACATGATTGATACAAGAGGAATGATTACAAGATCCTCAACTCATCCACTCCCTCTCCTTAAACCTCAAGAATACACACCCATACATGCTTTAGAAGGGGAGCACACTGAGGAAAACATCGAAGATGGACAGACCCACTGCTGCCTTCCACCCACTCTCACCAACTAAAGACTCACCAACTAAAGCCTAAAGCCAACTAAAGCAAGCCCTACCAACCTCTAAAACCCTAGGAATGCATGAGGGAGCATGCAGCCACTCCCTCCAATTTATAGCCCTTGGATAACGGGTCTCCAACCCGTTACGCCTGCTAAACCCGAACGGAGCCCGCTCCCGCTTTTGCAGCCTCGCGAAAGTACCATTTCGCCCCTCCTACACCTTCCGGGAAGCTTCCGCACTACTTGTCGTCCAAGCCTCGCAACCACCACGAGTCTCCACCGTCTTCGACACATCTCGACCGTTCTGACCTCGACACCGCCCGTGTCTCGCCATGACTCCACCTCGACGTTCTGCAGCCAACACAGACAAGAAACACATCAAATAGCACCGCTCGATACATGTAAGCATAAATGCATTAATGAAATAGCGCAAACCTGACAAGTCGACATAATACGCAACCTAAACCCTTTGACCAGGTTTGACCAAGTCCGACCGAGTCCATTGAACCACTCAACGACATAGTCCGAACTAACCAAATCAAACTCGACTTCCCTAAACCGATGTCAATTACTCATCACACACACGGGATGACCTCCACATGGTCTCTCAATCTTCCCCTTGATGAGTATATTGACAAACCCAGAAAAAGCACAAAGAAGAGTTTGAAATGCAAGAAGGAAGTCAAACATGGTCCAAAGGAAGGAAATGAGGCTAATGACCATGTCGACACAAGGAACATAAGAAAGAGCAAGTTTTCCTCAAAGCTCCCAAAATGGCTTTTTCTACCACTATTCTCCCCCTTTTGGCAATAAACACATCAAGGAAGCAAGGAAGAGAACAAGTCATGGAAATGGATGAAATGGCTGAAGTTTGATTATTTTAAGCATGTAGAGCCATGAGAATTAGTCAAGATGACCAACAAGTATTACATCAAGCCATAACTCAATAGAAAACTATCTAGATCATGATAGGATATATATAAGCCAGCTAAACCAAATAGATGACAATCTGAAATGTAGTGCAATTTATGAGCATGTCAAGTCATCCATGATCAAAGTCTAGCTAGAGGTATCCAAGGATGATGCAAACCATGTCCATAAGCTAAGCGGAACCAAAAAGCTAGTATTGAGCCTAATTAGAGTGCTACAAGCTCAAGAGTGAAACATTTGTTTAAGTACTTGTAACCTTTGTAATTTTAGCAAATTGAGCACATTTGATAAGTTTTTCTTTAGAAATCTCATGATTGTTGCCAATCAGATTTTTGTTTTATCATGTGCTAGATCTCAAGCCTTATGCGACCACTCCAAGCAAGAAGCTTAAGAAGATAATCTTGGTCATCCAAAACTCCCCCTGAGTTCATGCCTAGTGCAATGGCAAGCCGTCTCATGAGAAAGAATTGGTGAGATCAGTTTTTTCGCACAAAAGAGATCTTTTTGCTTTCTTGAATGATTGTACTAACTGATGCTTCAAATAAGAAACTAGCATAGCTCAATCTAACGCTCAACAAAGATTCAAGACTCAACTCAGCCTATTTGACATGGCATGAATCATAAGAGGATAGCTAGAGAAAGACTAATCTCGAGAGCTAGCATGACAAGTTTTAATTCAAGTTGAGCAGTTTTATTGAACTTATCATGGCAAAAGCTAGTCTACACATATGAAGTCATGATCAAACTAGCAAATAAGCACAAGTCATGGCAAGATGTAAAGCATTGTAAACATGTCATAAGAGGATAATAATCAAGGCCCCATGCAGTTATATTACAATGCAGAAATGCTGAAAATGCAAGAGAATCCAGCTCCCCCTCAACATGTGATGCAACTTTTAGTTCAAGTTGAGTTATGTCAATATTAAGCTCCAGAAGCTCCCAAAAGAACTCCCCTTGAACCAAAGCAGTAAATATGAGAAGCTGGCAATAAAAACAGAAAGGACAGTCCTTAAAGCATAGACAAGATATAGAGGAAACTATGGCTCAGACTGACTCTCATCTACCCCATGAGATTCTAGGACTATTAACTGATCTTCTAACAACCTAGGGAGCAAACACGTACCCTGTCTACCCGAGGGTGGCCCAACCCTCGCTAGAACCCACAAGAAGTGAGTAAGCTCAATCTAGGGAGAAGAGAGACAGCTAACAAGCAGCATCCTAGAGTCACAAGATAAGAGCAAGAAGTCTGAACACTAGACAAGATGACCACTCTAACCTGTGCTAGAAGGACTAACCCCAATGCACCCCAAATGCAATGCAACAGATAGGAGTAAGAGCATAATCAATATAGTAAAGCAGTAAAGCACAAAGCTCCCCTCACAACAGTCCATAAGGACAAACCACCCCAAGCTCTCCCCGCAGAGCTGAAAACCTAGAGCTATCCAAAGGCTTGGTAAAGATATCAGCCAACTGGTAGCCACTCTCCACAAACTAGAGCACAATGTCACCCTTCTCTACATGGTCTCGAAGGAAGTGATATTTGATATCAATGTGCTTGGTCCGAGAATGTTGCACTGGGTTTTTAGCAATGTTAATCACAGAAGTGTTATCACAAAAGAGTGGAACACTGTCGATATCTAACCCAAAGTCCCGCAGGGTCGAGGCCATCCAAAGCACCTGACTACAGCAACTGGCTGCAGCAACGTACTCGGCCTCTGCAGTGGACTGTGCAACACCGGACTGCTTCCTCGAAGACCAGGAAAGGAGAGAAGTGCCAATAAACTGGCAGGTGCCCGAAGTGCTCTTCCTATCTATCCTACAGCCAGCAAAGTCTGCATCCGAGTAGGCTCTCAAGGATAGACAGGACGAGGAAGAGTACCAAATACCATAGTCAATGGTAGCTCGAAGGTACCGAAGAATGCGCTTCACCGCCTGGCGGTGAGATACGCGAGGAAAAGCCTGAAATCGAGCACAAAGACACATGACAAAGTGTATGTCCGGTCTCGAGGCAGTGAGGTACAAGAGGGAGCCTATCATGCTATGATACTCCTTCTGATCAACTGGCTCGTCATCCTCATCTGGGTCGAGTGTAGCGGAAGATGCCACGGCAGTTGACACGGGCTTACCATCACTCATGTCAAAGCGTTTCAGGAGGTCTCGAGTGTACTTGCCCTAATGCAAGAAAGTACCCTCCCGAGTCTGCTTGATCTGGAAGCCAAGGAAGAAGGTCAACTCGCCCATCATGCTCATCTCAAACTCGGTGCTCATGACATCCGAGAACTATGAAAAGAGAGCATGAGAAGAGCCGCCAAAGATGATGTCGTCCACATAAATCTGGACGAGCAGAAGATCAGTGCCATGCCGGCGGATGAACAAGGTCTTGTCTACTTTACCAATCTCAAAACCATGACTCAACAAGTAGGACTTAAGCCTCTCATACCAAGCTCTAGGGGCCTGCTTAAGTCCATACAACGCTTTGGAAAGCTTGAAGACATGGTTTGGGTATTTGGGGTTTTCGAAATCTGGAGTCTGTCTAACATAGACTTCTTCCTCAATGAAGCCATTAAGGAAGGCACTCTTGACGTCCATCTAGTAAAGCTTGAAACCCTTAGAAGCCGCAAAGGCATGCAAGATTCTAATGGCCTCAAGTCTAGGTACAGGGGCAAAGGTGTAATATCCTGAATGTCGTTACGGCGTAAGTTTTTAAAACAATCGCGGAGTCGCCAGTTTTTTTCGGTAAATCGCGGGAAGGGAAAAATAAAATTGGAGAACAGTATAAAATGAATAAAATAAATTAAAATTTTAATTAAAAACCCGGAGTGGTTGCCTGGGGAGTGGGCCGACCGCCCTGGGCCAAGGCCCAAGGGGGTGGCCGCACCCGCCCCCTCTCCCCTCATTTAACCCTAGGGCCCCCTCTCCCTCCCCCTTTCCAGCCGCCACCCCTCCCCTCTCCACCACCTTTGTGCGCCTCCCCCCTGTTGCTGCCATTGGTGCCCCAAGTGCTGCTGCCATTGGTGGGAGAAGGAAGGAGAAGGAAGGAGAAGAAGGAAGGAGAAGAAGAAAAGGAGGAAAAAAAAGGGTGATCCTTCATCTAGGTAATTTTCCCCATCTCAAACCCTCTGTTCTATGGAATAATTAGGGTTCTTGGCACGGATTTTGAAGGGGAATTATAGATTAATTGCCCGATTAGATATTACCTGCTGTCCGCCTGTAGATTGATTCACATAGCGCGTCTGTTTGCACGGTTTTGACCTAGTAAACGATTTTTCCTGCGGAGTCTCACAAAAGTAAAGTTGTAGAGGACTTCCATACACATCTCCTGTATTTATTTGGGAATTTTGTGGACGTGGGATCTGGGATTTTCAGGGTCGGGAATACTGCTGTTCGTCAGGCGAGCAGATTGGTACAGACCGACGGTAATCTGGGAATTAGAGGTCGTAAATGACTTTTATGACCATGGCCGTAATTGAGACAGTTGTAGATAATTTAGACATATATCTGCTGTATAAAATTCAGAATTTTTAGACCCTTTTACTGATGTCCAATCTGCCAGAACAGAGTTCTTCCTCTGTTTTGGGCATTAAATTACACCTAGCTGTGATCAAAATAAAAATAGGTGTTCTACATGAAAAATGTAGGCTTTTAAGTGATAAATCCAGAGAGATATCGTTTGCTGTAAATGTATCAATATTTTTAAAGTTACAAAAATGTTAAGCAGCGCTGCTGCAGAGGGTAATTTGCTGAATTGTTGAGCGGAGAGGAGTTTGTGCGGGTTCGGGGTTCTAGCGACGTTTTTAATTATTAATGTCATGTTTGTATGTTGTAGTTGTGTGCTGAGAGTTTCCTTTTGGACAGGTGGTCTTGTCCCTGAGCGCTCTTGATTTTACTTCGCTTCGTCGGTTTGAGGCAAGTAAACGTAGCGGTGGTTGCTACCATTTAACTTGTTATTCCTTCTACTTGCAGTTTACATTATTATAGTAATTTGATACATTATGCCATGATTGCATGATAATTTAATTGTGGAGATGGTAGCAATTATTGATCCATTGATAAGTTGATAATCTGCTAGTAGACATGTGGAATTCTTGCTTAATGCTATAATGTGGAACATGAAAATAACATGTGGTGAATGTGGATATGTTGTGAGCATGGTAATGCTCCTTGAGGATGGATTAATGTGTTTTATGATTATCATATCATTCATGTCATATCATGTCATATGCATATGTGGATGTCGCCGCACTTAGCCGCGACCGTACCGGTACAGCATCGTATATTGCCGTAATACGATGCACCTCTTATCCCGCGGGAAGCATCGTATATTGCCGTAATACGATGCACCTCAATTCCTGCCCTGGAAAGAGTGATGTGGAGCATAGCATGAAAGCATTCATATGCATTGCATTGTGGAAAGATCATTTGCATACATATGCAATAATTGTGGTGATGTTATTTTTGGTGGAGTATACAACTTCATAGTTGTAATGTGGAATTGGCTCATGTGAGCTATTTGCGGTATGAGGATTGTGGATGTGGTCGTACAATGGGGTTTGTCCCTTGTGTATGGTAAGGATTGTGGTTGTGGCTTGAGATTCTTTTCTCTTGTATTAATTGTTGATAGCAACTTTGGATTTGAGAATTAATAAAGTAGTGAGGTGATCATACACATGTTTTATTGCCTTTGGTGGTGATAGTGGTTGAGGTTTTAAAGTAGTCAAACAAGATTTATTTGTTAATGCTTTACCATCATTGATGGTGATTTGAGGTTGAGGATATAAACATTGTTAATTGTGGAAGATTAAATGTTGATGATTAACGTATTGTGGTTCGTGGAAGATTAAATGTTTCATTTGCATTTAATTGTGGATAAAATGACTGCATTCATATGCCCATTAAATCTGAAATTGAAGAGGTATGATTCATGGAAGTTTGTGGTGGTTTAATAATTGTGGACATGAATTGTGGTTGAGGTTGTATGGAATTATAAATGATGATGTATAATTGTTTGTAGTTTGAATAGCCTGTTAAACAGTTTGTTTGCTGAGATTTTATCTCACCCTTGTTTTCCCCTCCCTACAGGTGGACTTTGAGCATGCATGGGAAGGGTAGAGCGGCACCACACTGATGCACGTGAATCATATTTTTATGTTGTAATAAAGTTGAAAGGATTCTAGACCTTTGCATAGCTTTGTTCACTTTATCTTAATAATATTAAATTTGTGAACTATGTTTTAGATTAAAAGGTTGGAGGATATTTTAAATATTGAATTGCTATTACTATCTTGTTTAGTAATTGTTGCCAGTTTAATTTATCTTGTAAATTGGCTAGTTGTAGAGCAGTTTTTAGTAGCATCCTAGGGTAATGTGGGTCCTGGGGTGTTACAGTTGGTATCAGAGCGGGCGTTAGGTCCGTGGTAATTAAATTATTAAATTGACACACTGGTGCACATTAGGATGGGATGGGTCAAGCATTGCATTTATGCTTTTGACATGTTGTATTGATGATTTACATTATGAGATAATCTTGTATGATTATGATTTGCTCCTATGACTGTTATGAGTGAGAATTGTCAATGATAAGATGTAGAGGTTGTATTTGCTGCCTTGGCATTGCCAGGTTATACCACTTTTTGTAGCATGGGAATTAGTAATGTAGTTACCTCAGGTAACTTAATTGTAGATGTTGGGAGTGAGTTTCTTTAGAAAAGATGTTATCTTCCTTGAGTTGATTTTGGCCAATTCTAGGCCTATTGCAGTTACCGAATTTCTCTTGAGATTGTGTTTCATTGCAGTTGAGGTTTTGCAATTGGTCTCTACCTGTTCTTTGAAGCAATTATTGTTCTTTTTGGACTAGTGAGACACTTTTGCTGCTTGTGAATATTGTTGATTTGCAAGGTTAGTCCCTTTGTGGGAATTTTGTCTTGTTGTGAATCATGACTCATTGGTTCGCTTGGTATTTTTTTATCAATGAAAGTTTTGTGATGCAAACTCATTAATATGTTAAAGCCTTGGATCTATGCATTTCTTTTAGATTATTTCGGGTGTTGAAGTTTATTTCCTTTCCTTTCTGAAAGAGAGTGTTAAACCCTTTGTGGTGTTTTGCTATGCTTAAGTGGAAGGTGGTAATCATATAAACTAATTCATAAGGTATGAATTATCAAGTTGAGATGTTAGCGTGGTGCATAATTAATTTCAACTAGCATCCTTGGAAGTGTAGTTGATTAATGTGATATTGCCTTGTAATAGTTTCTAGAAGAACTGTGATTAAGAACTTGTCTATACATGATTGGAACACATGGAGTTATTGAGGAGTGTGCAAAAGAATTGGAATAATTATTATGATTGTTTAAATTTCTATCATGTTGGATAAATTAAATTATTTTTGTCTATAGTAATTAATCTGACCGTTTGGAATGAGTAAGTAAGGAGGTGTTGGAATATTACCTTGGTAATATTAACCTTTAATCTATCCTTTATTTGGATACTTTATGAGCATGTACAATTTCTAGATTCATCTATCTTTCACCATGCTAAATTGTTGAAATATGTATAAAGAAATAGAGGAAGGTGGATGTATTGACTTGTAGAATCTTGTCTTACAAAGCTGGTATTATTGAAGTTTAAAGTTATTTCGTTCTAATTTCTGAACGCAAGGTGGGATACTGAATCTATGCTCATGATTGTTTTATGATTGTAAAACGGAGTTAGGATCATGAATGTTGTTATGATAAAATAATAACAATTATTGCTAGTAATGACTAGAGTACAATCAATTTGTGCTAAATTAGAGTTGAGCATCAATAAGAATTGAATATATGGAATCTAATAAGAGATTCATACTAGCATGTTTGTGAGATTGTCATGTTCTAGTATCATCTTGTTTAAAAGCTTTGATTTAATATGGTGGCTTATGCACTAGGATTTCCTAGATTAAGTAGTCGCAATCTTACTCAGATAATAGAAACATGATGAAGTGATTTCTTATGTTTCTTTTGGAAAAGTTTATGAAGGGATTTGTGGATATGATGATGCTTGTTAAGAATGTATTATTCTGATGTTAGCATGATGGTCAGTTGTGGTTGTGATGATAATGTTGAATGTTCCTTAAATAAAAGAATTTGATAACTTCCATGATACTACTTAAATCAAAAGTTTTGAGATTTGCGTACGCAATCCTTTTGATCTCATGACTTATGTGGCAGCTGAAATTGTTCGAGCAAAGTGACGTGTTGAGAGCTTTTATTAGTTCTTAAGGGATTAATGTGTTGTGGTCTTTAAATCACTTTTGTTGGAATTGTCAAGGTGATACCGTAATCAAAGAAAGTTGTTCTCTTTGTTAAAAGAAAAAGTGTGGCAAAAGTATTGGAGGTTGAAGTCAAGATGTGCAATCTTTTTGAAGTGTGTTTGACTTCTTATTTTCGCCACATAAGAGTTTATTGAGCTCAAATGGAAATGTTGTATTCTTATTGGTTGAGATTTGATATTTTTTCTTCTTGAGGTGGCATGTGCCTTAAGCTGTGATCTTATCTTTTGTTGTCCAAGTTCATTGTTATTTCTCTTGGTTTTGTGTTTATTGCAGATGGTAACATCTTCTTTTGTGCTGAAATTTATTTCTTTTTGCCTTTCCAAGAAAGGGGTAATCAATTTGAGTTGCAAAGTCCTTTAAGAGGTGTATGGCATCTAGTTGGTGTGGTCATGTGATTGATTTTGGTGAGAATGTGGGTGTGATATGAATTTCGAGTTGTTATCCTTGAAAGGATCGACGTGTTTTAGAAAAATCAGCACGAAAGATCCTCCCAAAACGAGAAATCCCGCAAGCCAGACTACCCGAAGAATCAAGAATTTTGCAAGCGTTTTTCTTAAAGCTCACCTCGAAACCGTCATCGGTAAGCTGAGAAACGAAAAACAAATTATACTACAGCTTACTAACCAAGGCAACATCCTTCAAAATAAAAGACACATTAACACAGACTGTACCTTTGGCGATGACGCGCCCAGATGAAGCATCTCCGAAGGTGATCGTCTCATCACCTGGAGCACGGGCAAGGGAAGAAAACCAACGAGAGTCTCCGGTCATGTGTCGTGAACACCCGGAGTCTACGAGCCAAACCTTTCCCTTCCCTGCCCAGCGAACCTGAGTCAAACAGAGAGTAAAGTCTCAGTGCTAGGGTAAATCAAGAGTGATTTTGGCACCCAATACTGAGTAACACGTCGAGCAGATGAAGTAGTCAAGCACGACTGACCTCTATCTACCCTACGCTCTCTGTCACTCAAAGAAGCAGACGGTCTATGTGTAGACCTGAAGCTGTTGTTGGGCTTGACTGCTACAGAGGAGCGAGTCAAGACACCAGCAACATGCTGATCACGCCGTGGGTAGCTATCTCGACGGGGGAAACGTGATCTACCCTCAGGACAGCGGAAGTCACGACCAAAGGGAGCATGAGGACGAAGACCAGAAAACTCGGGAAAACCAAGTCCTCGATGCTGCCCAAACCACTCAACAGGAGCAAACCTAGACCTCGTGCTGGTCTCAGGTGCACTCAGAGTCTGGGGCTGACCCTGAATATGCCTAAGTGCCCCAGCACGGACTCTACGCGCAATCTTGGTGCGTCTGAAGCATTGATCGACTGAGTGTCCATGCTTCTGACAGAAAGTGCAATGATAATTCACCTTCTGAGGGGTAGAAGTAGCACGGGGAGGCTTCGCCTTCTGAGAGGCCGAAGCAGCAGGTGAGATCACCTTACTGTCAAAAATCCCCTGGACAAAGCCCGCTGACTTAAATTGGACTTTCTCGGTCCTGGGCTCAGTCTTGATCACACCTGGTGCTATGGGTCTGAGCACGGCAAGTGGATGCTTCCTCATGTCCTCATAGAAATCGTATCCTAGACCCTGATTAAATCTGCAGATCTTAGATTGGTCTAGAATAAGATTGAGCTTCTTCTTTCCTCCTACAAATCTCGAGAGAGAGTTCATAAGGTACTAACACTCCCGAAAGAGAGAGGTGCAAGAAGAGCAGGGGGAGGAGAGACAGCAGAAGGTAAGGGAGCAGAAGAAGAACCAACAGTTTTGGAAAGAATGGCTTGTGCACGCACAGCCGACTCTGAGGGGACAGTCCTACTACTAGCCGGTTGGTTCACGTCGCTAGGCGTCTCCATCTTACCCTTGGGCTTCTCCCCCACACCAACAATCACATCACAATCAGTTGGTGGCTTCACTAGTTGATCCTTAGTTAGCTTCACACATTTCTCATTCAAGACAACGAGTTCAAGTTTTATCACAACTAATGCATGGTGAGCTAACAGGGTCCTTAGTCGCGAATTGAGCCATTTTCTTATTAGTGTCAATCATTTCTTGAAACTATTTTGAGACAGATTCAAGTTCAGCAGTTAACTTAGGACAGTTCAAACAAGAAGCAATGGGCTCAAGTAGTGAAGCTTGGAGTTCAGCAATTTTATGGTCTGCCCATTTTAGATTCATCTTCAGCTTATTGCAATTTTCACAAGCCTCGGGCAGATCCAAAAGCATGCTATAAAGACCTCTAAAAGCATTGTCCTTATCCTCACATGAGGTGTAAGCAATAGTCTCAACAGTAGTAGATGAAATAGGGACTACCCTACTCATCTCAAGCTCAGCAAGAAGACTAATGTTCTCCACCTTAACAATGTCAAGCTCGGAGGACAAACTATCATGCGAGGTCCTTAATTTCTCCATATCATCCAACAAGGCACAACATGTACCACAATCATCACGGGAGGGAGTAGATGTAAGTGAAGTAAGCTCCCGTGATAGTCTATCTACTTCCTTCTCCAACTCAGTACACCTAGCCCTAGACTTAGCATGAAATCTACCTAGCTTAAGGAAAGCATCATTAAGCTGGTCGTAGGTGGGGGATACCTCATCGGAGTCGAAGTATAGCTCGCTGTCGCTTAGTTCGCCCTCAAGGGCCATGAAGCACATGCCGGAGAAGTCGTCGCCGCCCTTGGGTTCTTGATCACCCGTCGTCGTCGCTCCATCCCTCCACCTCGCTGAGGTCGAGGTCGTCGAAGGCGGTGAGGATGCGGTGGAAGAGCTTCTTGGCCTTCCCAAAGTCACGGAACTTCTTCTTGCCTTGAGGATGCGCTGGAGGCTTCTTGTTGCGGTTCTTGTCGGTGTAGTCGTACTTGCCCGAACCGCCGTAGTCTCCCTTGCCCTTCTCCAGCTTGGGGAAGTTTGCCCGAATGTGGTTGGGGCCACCACACTCGAAGCAAATCACGGGTCCTCCTCTCTTCCTGTCCCTCCTCCTCTTGTAAGCATGGAAAACTTTCGAGCTAGGAGGGCCAGCTGCTCATGCTCAAGCTGCTCTAACTGATCATTAATTACGTCACAGAGTGCAGTGAGAGAGAAACCACAAAGCGAATCAAAAGAAGAACCAGAAGCCAGACTGGGATCGGTGACTAAGGCCATCGACTACGACTTCGACCGATGAGAGACTATGTCAATCTTGTGAGTCTTGAGGCACGAGTACAGCGCATCAAGAGTCAGGGTCGAAAGATCGGTCGTGTCTTTAATCGTGGTCACCTTCATCTCCCAAACACGCAAGTCGAGTGCAGTGAGCATCTGTCGAGCGTTATCCGAGTCGGGGTATGTGAGACCGACCGCTCGGAGGTTGCTCAGAATCTTGTGAAAACACGCAAAACACTCATTAAGGGACTCGCCAGCGAGCATTTCAAACTTGTTGTAATCTCGCTTGAACTGGTCCTGTCGCACCGTCTTTATTGGGATGGTACCCTCATGGTAAGCATCGAGGGTCTCCCAAATATCGAATGTGGACAAAAGATGAGATATGCGGTCGAACTCGCTACGACTCAGGCCCTGGATAATGATGTTCCTTGCCTTAGCGTTTGCCTCAACAAACCGGACCTTGACCTTACGCCAGATGGCGTACCCCTGAGCCTGGATGTATGTCTCCATTCGGCTCTTCCAGAAGGGATAATCAATCCCATCGAAAACTGGGGGCTTGGTCGAGTACTTGTCCGTCGCCATGGCTCTAGAGACAAGTTAAGATCTATTAAAAAGAGCTAACCAGCTCTGATACCAATTGTTGGACCGAAATGGCGACAGAGGGGGGGTGAATGTCGACTCTTTAGAAATAATTCCTCAAAAGAATCCTTGGATGAAACTCCTCTCCAGTAGCTACAGAGCTATGGAGAGGACTTCACAGACTCGAGGAAACCCCAACCAAGCAAAAAGGGCTTACAACCACACTCTTTCCAATAGCTATTAAGAACTATGAAAACATGATCATGAACTCACAGAAAAAACCATGAAGAACAGAGGAGAAAATATAGCACAACAAGAGCACAACCAAGGGAGACACCGAGCACAAACACCAAGGGACGGAGACAAAGCAACAGGGAGAAAAATAGCACAAATCCCACTGGGCCGGTCAGACCGCAGGCTCCAGGCCGGTCTGACCGCTCCCTGGTCGGCGGTCAGACCGCCTGGGCCATGCCGGTCTGACTGCCCCATAACGGTCGGTCTGACCGCCCATTACTCCCCGGTCTGACCGCTCCCCTGGTTCCAGCAGCCTGAAAATTCAGTAAACTTCAGAGAACTTCACTAAAACTTGGTTTTTGAGATTTTCCTCCTTTCTAACCAAGCCCAAAAGGTTAAGACACTAACCTAAATAACCTAGGGGCTCCAAACACCAAGAGGAGACATCAACAACTCAAGAAATTCAGATCACAGCCAAGAACTTGAAAAATACTGGGAGCACCCCAAAAACACAAATTGCCACTTCATCTCAAATCCTTTGGCCATGAGACTTTGCAGATATGTTAGCAATAGCCACTAGACTCTACAAGCCAAATTTCAAGCCATCTCACGGAGGGAATCAAGAAATGCATCCAAACCCTAGAAATGCCCAAAAACCTGAAGCAACTACAGAATGGAGCATAAAAACCCAAATTGCTCAAGATTCACAGGTTCTTGGCACATGAGATTTTGCAATCAAGTTTGCAATAATCTAAGGACATGCCAGCAAGAACCTTAGGCCATTTCCTCAAGGGGAATCAAGAAACTCATCAAAACCCTAGAAGAGGAAATGAAGAACAGAGAAAGGTCAAAACTCAAAACTGAAATTAAACTTGATTTGCTCTTGGAACCAGCTGACCAAAGGGTCTAGAAGTGCAATTCCATCATAGAGCAACCCATTTTGGCACTCCCCAGCAAGAAACGAGCCAAAACACAAAAACTCAAGAATCAAGCCAAAAAGAGCATCGAAGGGAAAAACAACCAGAGAGCCTGGGACTCAATCAAACTCAACCAAATCCATCTCATATTGATAAAGAGGAAAGGAGATACATTATTCATACAAGAGGAATGATTACAAGATCCTCAACTCATCCTCTCCCTCTCCCTAAACCTCGAGAACACACACCCATACATGCTTTAGAAGGGGAGCACACTCAGGAACACATCGAAGATGGACAGCCCCACTGCTGCCTTCCATCCGCTCTCACCAACTAAAGACTCAACAACTAAAGCCTAAAGCCAAAACAAACTCTCCAAAGCTCATTTTGACTAAAGCAAGCCCTACCAACCTCTAGAACCCTAGGAATGCATGAGGGAGCATGCAGCCACTCCCTCTAATTTATAGCCCTTGGATAACGGGTCTCCAACCCGTTACGCCTGCTAAACCCGAACGGAGCCCACTCCCGCTTTTGCAGCCTCGCGAAAGTACCATTTCGCCCCTCCTGCACCTTCCGGGAAGCTTCCGCGCTCCTTGTCGTCCAAGCCTCACAACCACCTCGAGTCTCTGTTGTCCTCGACACATCTCGACCATTCTGACCTCGACACCGCCCGTGTCTAGTCCGGTCACTTCGTGTCTCGCCACGACTCCGCCTCGACGTCCTGCGGCCAACACAGACAAGAAACACATCAAATAGCACCGCTCGATACATGTAAGCATAAATGCATTAATGAAATAGCCCAAACCTGACAAGTTGACATAATGTGTAACCTAAACCCTTTGACCAGGTTTGACCAAGTCCGACCGAGTCCATTGCACCACTCAAGACATGGTCCGAACAAACCAAATCAAACTCGACTTCGCTAAACTGATGTCAATTACTCATCACACACACGGGATGACCTCCACATGGTCTCTCAAGCGCTGCTAGCCAGTCGGTCGCTCAGGTGTTGCTTACCCATATAGGGCGCATATTGTTAGTGATATGCCCTAGAGGCAACATGGAGATGTAATATATATCACATACTATGTTTATGATGCATTAGTTTGTTCCTTGAAATAGACATTATCATTATTGATCAATGAGTATGTGACTTATTCATGAGACTCTTAATGCCAAAATGTTGCTATTTCTAAATGATCCCTGATTATATATCATATGAGGAACAAATATGATTCAAAGATCAGCATATGTATTGATTGATGATCATGTCTCATGGATCATGGTATAGAGATACCAAATCAATAATATGGACATGTGTTAGTGAACATATGTTGGATAGACCCACCATGAGACACTGCAGAGATTCCATGTGTCATCAGTTGGTCTCAAGTAGTGTTTATGTGGAATTCTTAGACTTGAGATCATCATGGTTCCCAACATGCGTAGTAGCTTATTTTGGGACTACTAAACACTACTCCGTAATTGGGTAGTCATAAAAGTAGTCTTTGGGTTTGCCATGAAACATGTAGTGGGATGTGAATGATCAAGATAGAATTTGCCCCTCCTTATGGGAGAGATATCTCTGGGCCCCTCGATGTAATGGATTATGAAAGTGCATGGCCATGCCAAGGTGATTGAGGAGTCAATCACAAGTTTATAATCCATCATGGAATCGAGAGAGTGATTGAGCTATTAAGAGGATGACACAGGTCTCGCCTTGAGCTTAATCTATATCGTGAGGCAAAGGGATTCGTACATGAGAACATTACAGGTTCAGCCGATATGATCTTTACGTATACTTTGAGGTTAATATGTCTTACTAGAGGCCGCTGTTAACAGGGTGACCGGAAAGGCGTTTCCGGGTCGCGACCAAGTATACGTGAACCTACAGGGTCGCACACTTAACGGGTTGGAACACTAATTCGAATGTGATTTGAATGTGGGCTCAATTCGGATGGAGATCCGGATAGACTCCTATTGGGCCTCGGTCCACGAGGCCCAAGTGAGGAGGTCTATATATATGGAGGCGGGGGGGCTAAGGGGTGCATGCTTCTGTTCCTCCCGAGCAAAACCCTAGCCGCCACCTCCTGAGCCAAACCCTAGCCGCTTGCGAGTGCTGGTACACTCGCGATCAGCGTTCCAGCCCCGGACGTGTGGATACCGGTGGAGGCGCTGCTCGTTGCGGCGTTGATCGGCATCAACAACCTACAGATTGGATCTGCTCGTGGTGTGGTTGATCGCGTGGAGGAGACGATCTGTTCGGGACCATCGGCTACTTCCACTACTACCTCGACGCGCGTGGTTGGATCGGCTTCTCCAACTCTTCTTCCGCTGCGCTGCGCGTCTAGTGGTAACGATCCATGATCCCTCCTTAGCATGATGTCCTGGTGTGCGCGGTAGAAATTTTTGTTTTCTGCTCTCGTAGCATACGCGTATTCCTTCACATATACCTTTTAAACCAGCTGGTGGAGGGGGCCGAGCAGAGGAAGTCCAGGCCGGGTGAAGGCGGTGGCGTCGCCGGCGAGTGGTGGCCGAAGGGTCAGAGGTGATGGCCAAAATGCGATGCTGGGGTCACGTGGAAGCCGAAGGTGGTGGCGGTGAAGGCCGAGGTGCGCCAGAGCTAGGTCGGCGGCGTGCGGTGGTGGCAGCTCGGGAAGGCACTCGGTGACGGCGAGCTACAAGCGTCGAGGAGCTCGGGCGAGGCCGGGGATGACTTCGCTGCGAGCCGGCGATGGTGCGGGTGCAAGGAATTGGATTTTTGTGGCCTGGATCAACGGATTGGTGGTCACCGGAGTTGGGGAAGGAGATGGGCTCATCGGTGTTTGAGGGGGTTTGGGCTCAATTGCGTTCGGTGGGAGGCTGAGGTGAGTGTGGCGAAACGATTGGCGGGTTGCCCAGGTTTTATAGGCGACGTGGTGAGGCTGGCCACGGTGGGGTCATGCGCGCACGTCGGGGACAAGCGGCGCTTGGCAGGCGGCGGTGTCAGCGGCGGCAATGGGCGGCGGAGGTATGGCCGCGAGATACGGGTGGTCGTGTCACGCGGCTTTGGCCGGGTCGCGCGGCTTTTTGACCGGAGCAACGCGGAGGAAATGGGGGGTTCGGGTGCGCCCGGGGAAAGGAGAGGAGGGAGGCCGGCAGGGAGCAGGGCCCGCAGGCAGTGAGAGGAAGAGAAAAGAGAAAGGAGGAAGAGAGAAAAAGGATGGGCCCACTTGGAAGTGAGAGAGAAAAATAAAAGGATGAGAAAATGAGAGGCTCAAGCATTACTTTAAAATTTGGATTTTTAATTTAAGTTTCTATCTCATATTTGAGGTTATTTATTTAAATTCTTGTATGCCATTTGAAATTTTCAGCTTTTATTTTCCCATGGCTATGCTTATCATAATATTAGTATATCGCATATTTTGTTTCACTTGTGTATATATATATATACAGTCTTATTTATATATACATATTCCAAAATGGGGTCTTATATTTAATTCAAGTCTTTCGTTTTATGGATCATCTTTTCATATTCAAATTTTAAATTTTAATTCACTATTATCTGTACGTGTTTGTATCTTTCGTGAACTTTTTAACTTTTTGGAACCTCAACCAAATCTCAGAAGAATGCCATAAACTCCAAATTCAAATAAAATATATTGCAAAATAATTCAAAAGGTTCACATTTTTAAATTTAAATTTTTAGGATGTTATAGTTGTCTTGATGCTTGAGGTGCTCCGTGTCCTGATCCTGACGCAAGGGTCTGATTTGTTGTAGCTCCCAAGTTGAAGTGAATTGGTGTTAAAGCTTGATTCTGTGGGCATTTGTTGGCGTAGTGCCCCGTTTCATGGCATTTGAACAAGTGACTTCTGCCACGGACTTGGTAATCCTATGTCGCTGACTACCCGCGGGAACTGACCTGGGTCCAGACAAGAACTGGCGAGGAGCTGGTGCAGGGGTTTTGAATCCTGACTGCCGGGGGACACGGGCTCGCTTATATATACTAAAGCGGGTCCTTTGAGCCTGGTGCATCTGTGATCCCTACTACATCATCCTCCGCTTGCGAGATTCTTCTAATTCACGACGACTTTCCTCAATGAGCATTGCCTTATCCACCATATTTTGAAAGCTGGCATAGTCATGTCCCACCACCTGAACTTTCAGACCTGGGTTCAATCCTCTCTTAAACCTCTTCTGGCGGGCATCATATGTGGCAACGTCCTCCGGAGCGTAGCGGGCTAGCTGAGTGAACTTATTGAGGTATTCACGTACTGTCATGTTCTTCTGCTGCAACTCCTGAAATTCCTCCTTCATTTCAATCACCCCATCCAGAATATGGGCATGATGAAATGTTGCTGCGAACTCAGCCCAGGTGATACTATCTTGGTCTTCATGTGCGGCACAGTAATTTTCCCACCACTCGGCTGCAGCTCCTTCTAGCTGGTGGGCTGCATGCAACACCTTCTCACGATCAGTACACTGAGCGAGGTTAAGCTTCCTTTCCACTGAGCGCATCCAATCATCGGCCTCCAAGGGCTCGGAAGACCGTGAGTAGGTGGGTGGCCTTGTCCTCATGAACTCTACGAATTTAGACTGCTGGCGAACTGGTTGGGGCATTGCCATTTCTTGATTCTACCGGTTCATCATTGTGTTCATGTTCTGCATCATGGTATTCATCAACTAAGTCTGGGCGGCCATGAACTAACTCAAGGTCGGATCTAGACCTATTGGAGTAGCATGTTGTTCTTGGGTTGCTTGATTTCCATTACTGCCCTCTAGGTCTTGATTCATTTGACTGCGTCCTGCGGAGTTTCGGGTATCAACCATTCTGTTCTGCTCTGAAAAGAAAGTCCACTTTGCTTGAGAACTGACTTCACAAGGCTTAATAGGTAAGAGGGAAAAACAAAGATGAGCGGTAAACTCGTCTAAGGGGGATAACTAATGGCAATCCTAAACTAAGCAAACACTTAGCTGAAGAGCTAACAAAAGAACCAAATAAATTGCTTCAATAAAAAGGTTGACATGATTGCAACATATTGCTTTTGAGGGCAAAACTGCAACTCATATCACAATCAATTACAAATAAAACACCACTTCCTAACCGCTAGTATCCTACACAAAGGTCTAATCTTTTGACTCCCACTCGGGTCCTACGAGGTACGGCGTGCGCACTTCTTCCTCTGAATCGTTGTAGACCACCCATCCATTGCGAACTCGCGGCGCATGCTCTTCTGCTGGGATGAGGTGCTAAAAATACTTGCGGCTGTCATCTGACATACGTTGCCTCTCCTCCGGGCTAGGCGGCGAAGGTGATGGCAGGGGTGTTGGCATCTGCGGTGGATACTCCTCTGGTCCATACTTCTCCTTGAACTTCCGAATGAGCTTAACCATGCTGATCTTATACATTTTACAGAGGCGATGGATGGCCTTGTGTGCGGCTCCCTGTGCTGACCACTCTCCTCAAGCACCCGTGCACTTGTAGCTATGGTGTAGGGCTTGATTGCCGATCTTGGTGGTAAAGTATAGCCTGGTGACGCTCCCAATACGTTGTCCTCTTGCTCCTTCATCCATGGTGCTATAGATTGGTGTCCTCTTAAATCCAAGACTTCGTAATAGAACTCAAAGAAGTCTCCTCCATCCTCCTGTCCGGCTATAGCAATTTTGCGACATCTACAGAGTGGTAGGAGATAGAAGTCAGCTTAAAACAATGACTTTTGCAGATTTTAGGCGAGAAGTAAGAATCCTTAAGAATAAGGGAAAAGAGTAGAGAAATTACTAAATATCAAGTTTAGTGGATTTGTTTTTAGAAAATAGTTTTTTTAAAATTTTTGATACGGTGACAAGGCTATCTAGGGGTTCGTCCTACAGTCGATATGGCTCTGATACCACCTTTGTCAAGACCCGAATACGCAAATCCGGACTCTCCTGTGTATTCTGCACCAGTCCATGATCACGCTAGTGCACACAGTGTAAACAAAGATAAATATCATCCACATCACGATTTACTAAGAAAGATCCAAATTTTATTAATAATAATCAAAGTACGACCTTGTGGCCAAGCTTACAATTAATAGCTTGGAGGGCTTAAAGAAACTAGCAGTGGAAAACAGAATAAACACATTACCATTCGACATGCCCACAGGCAATCGACTAGGAAGCGAAGTCCTACTCCGTGAAGTCGTAGAAGTATCCTCCCTATAACAGCTCCTGCTGATCTGGTCCTTCCTTCTCAACTGAGCAAGTATGTATGAAGTCGTGAGTACATAGAGTACTCAGTAAGTCATTTGTAACAAAGAATGCAATATAGTACGCAAGGCTTACCAAAGGATGGCTGATGGTTTAATTTTGTAGAAAACAATAATTTAAAGTAAATACAATAAATAGATTGAAAAGCGAACTTTAAAAATGATAATAAATAAGTAATCAAAAGAATTAAGAACAACCATAAGTGAACTGACCATCCACCTAAGGAATCCACCATGAACCAAGATCCATGAAATGAACACCCGTGAACTTACCATTCACTTCCCAACTTAATCCAATTAGGTTTTTATGAAAACTCTACCCCCTTGTGTGAAATCACCTAGCATTGTCCATGACCGAGGACACGGCTATTCGAATAGTTTTACACTCTGCAGAGGTTGCAAAACTGTACCCACACGATGTGATCATGTTCATGTTAAAGAAAATCACAACAAGGCTTTTACAATGATCCATCTCAACCTGATCCCACTCGCTAAGGTTTCGCCGTCGAGTAGGCTGACCACCTAGTCGATAATTGGCCCCCTTGCGCCACAACAACATCAGTAGCGAAACCAAAGTTGAGACTTCACAACGTACTACAAGCATGGCTAAGCACTTCTAATCGAACCACCCATGTGACAACTAGTATTGTATCACCAAATAATTTCCCATCCTATGGTGACAATGAAATCATGGCATTCAAATTATCAATGAGGGATTAATTAACTTGGACAATATCTACAAATACAAGGGTTTGATAACAAAATAGCGATGCATGATAATTTAAAACAAAGTAATACATAATAGATTTGAAAACTAGGTTCAACATGATCAAAGGACACGAGTTGCGTTGGCCTTGCTCAGTTGACAGCTCTTGATCCTCGAGTCCGGTTTTAGCTCCTTCAAAAGCATGATCTAATGGGAGGAAAGATGAAACAACACACAAAAACCAGTTCAAATAAGATTCAAATGAACTCCAAAAACTGTAAAAATAGAACCAAAAGGTAGAGGTCAATTTTAGATGAATTTAGGAAAAAGAATCGGGTAATCAGAGTTCGAACGAGGGAGAACAGGCTCTCGGAAAATCTAATCTAAAGAGAATGGCTGAAAATCAGAAAAGCCACTGTGCTGTGAACTCGGCTCATGGAAAAGTTGGTCTACGGTGAACCTGGCTCACGGAATTGTGCGGGCTGACTGGGCTTGCTGACGGGGCTTCTAGGGCTTGCGTGGATGCTTGCGTGGCTGTGCTAACTCGGTTAGTTCAGGGTTCCACAGATGACATGCGGGCCCCGCATGTCAGTGACTCGATGCACGTGGTTCGGGTGCACGGGAAGCTGAAGTGACGACGGGCGTGTGAGTGCTGGCGGGTGCAGGGCACGAGGCAGGTGGTGCACGGACCGAGGGCAGCGCCCGGTGGGCGAGGGTTCGATCGCGGCTGGGTTTGGACGGCGGCAATTGCAACGGCGGCGAAGCTCGCTGGCGACGGGACAGGGTAACGGTGGCTGATCGGCGGAGTGGGAAGACGCGGCGGAGTGCTCATCGGCGGTGGCGAATGGCGAAGACGAAGGTAGCGGCGACTTGCCGAGGCCGGCGACGGCAAGGTCCAAAAAACGAGGACGGCGCTTGGGGACAACTTATCTATTTATTGCGCGGACGCGGAGTCCAGCTCAGGCATGAACGCTGAGTCTGAGGTGGAGACGCGCGACGTCGTGCCGGACACGGAGACGAGAGTCTCGGTCATTGACGGAGGCTCTGGCAGGTGGGCCCCACCTGTCAGCGGCTCGGAGGTGCCGAACATGCGAGATCTACTGTGGCTGAGACGACCGCACGGATGGCCGACGCGTGTCGGCCATCCGGCTGACGGGCGCGGGCGCGGATGCGCGCCACGTGGCTAGGGGTGGGGCAAGCTGGGCCGAGGCGGGTTGCAGCGGCCGGCTTGGTGGGCTTCGGCTCATTTAGCCTTTTAGGTATTTCTAAGGTTTTTCTTTTTCCAGAATTCAATTAAATCATTTTGAGCTCTAGAAAATAGCAAATAAACCCGGAAAAAATCCAAGAAAATTCCTTGAGACTCAAGGAACTCAAATAAATTATTTTTGATAAATGTTAATATTTAATTTAGTCATATTAAATCTTCTTAATTAATAAAGATTCCAATTAAGCTTCAATTATTTCTAGGAAAAAAATTCTACTGATGAATTTGATTTGAAAAGCTTCAAAAAGGCTCTGAAAATCAGGATGTTACAACATATCTAGCCCCTTTTGTTATCTCACCCTATGGGCTTCTCCCACTTGCAGTGGGCCCTATATGTTGCACGGGATGTTAACCACAGCTTCAAGCACATTCGGACTCCACTCTCCACAATGCTAATACAACTAGAAAACTTTACCCTCCTCTCGATGTCCCTTTAGGCCTCCCCCTTGCCCTTGCAATATTCCACTCCTTTCCAATACCGGTGGGATGAGTCCGTGGGTTCGATAGATTTACTTAGCCATGTTGCAATTTGCAGACTTGTGGTTGAACTGTTTTACATAGGAGGTCATGACAAGATTCATTCCTTAGTGGTATCTAGGTGGTTCTACCACAATCCACACGCCGTGCTTCCACTGTACCACACACCAGCCCCCGTACCATCCGCCCAGATATTTAAGCAAGTTGGGGTTTTTGGGAGCATAAAATAATCATGTCAAAATATTCCAATCATTTCCACCATGACTTCCCAAATCAGTTTCTCATGATTAAAAGTGATGCTTGGGGCATTTTTGTGCCCTTGAGTATCTAAGCAGTACTAAGCATTGCGAATAACTATAGACTTATTTTTGAAAGGTTACCATTATAATTTTCCTAGGGTGACAAGGTTCAAATGTTCCAAGGGAGGGGTAATACTAACAAGTCAAGTCACTACTAGATTTCGGGTCTTGGACAACGGCACGAAAACGTTGCAATAGGACCAAAATAGATGCAATATGTATGTATTTCAACTAATCACTTCCGTTGGCAAGCGTTGCTAATTGTTGCGTCCTTAAAAGAATGTTCAACAGTTTTTGGTTTCATTGCAGTACATATGGTTATTGCCATGCAATGAAGCATTGCAATTGTTTGTTGTTGCAAGGAGCGATGTCATGGCAATAGAGGCTATTGCATCGACCAACTACGTGGCAATAGCCTCTTTTACCATGAAGTTTGTTTGTGGCAATAGTTTGTCTTGCCACGGAGTTATTACGTGGCAATAGACTCTATTGCCATGGAGTTGTAGTATGGCAAGAGAATATATTGCAACACCATGTTTCGTGGTAAGAGGTACTATTGCCACGTTAGGTGTTTCGTTGCAACAGGCTTAGAAAAGGTATTGCAACAAAATATTTTTGGTGGCAAATATATCGTATAGCATCGATCATTGTTCATGGCGAATAGTTGGATCGCAACGTAGTAGCGGCGTTGCATTACGCTATCACAACAAAATGCTATCAGGTTTATCGCAACGGGAAGAATTGTGGCAACACATATAGCATTTGATATTTGATTATTAATTTGTTGTTGCAAATTAATAGCAAAATAGTAACAATGCTAGAATGTAGCAACATATATTAATTCAAAATATCATTAATTCTAACAATCATAATTTAAAAAGTGCCACTATTACTAAAGGAGTTACATATAAATCTCCAAAATTAAACTACAAAGTTCTTAACTAATAATAACAAAAATAGATTCGCTTCTGTTGCATTGTTCCTTGCTGGTTTGGCATGTAGAATGTCTTGACTTGACAACCCATGCCTTGACTCTGTGTGCTCTAATCAACTTGTTCATTCCTGCTCGATAAAAAGCATTAACTTTAGCATATGGTTCAACAATTAGCAACATCTTAGTGAAATATGATTGATGAAATAATCAAATTAAAGCAACAGTCATGAAATAATATTTTATATGAATGAGCGATCAAAGGAACCAAAAACAAGGTCCTTAACGTGAGTAAGTTCTACCATTCAAGAAATTGATTAACAGTTCATGCCACTGGGCTGATTCACTTGAAGTCTCCAATTTACAAGTCTCTAAAGCACAAAATCTATTAAGGCAGCGCTACAATATTTCTCGCGGCTCCTTAGGGAAGTTGCTCATTATAACCAAAAGGTCAGCTTTCATTACTCTTATCAACTAACACAATAACAAGTAGTTACGTCTTGGACCAATCAAATCATGAATTGCCGCAAAACCAATTCATCAACCAAATTCAAGGAAGAATAAGCAACAAGTTGATTGTCCGATGCTTTCAAGTGGACATATTGTTGGAGCAATTAACAAGACTTTATGTGTAGCTTGAGTTACAGAAATGTACAATTGCACATCATCAGCTTAATTTTTATGCTTTTGATAACCAGCAGAAGACATGTCTTGGATCTTTGAACAGTAGAGGTCCAGACCCATTGACACACATGTAGACCCATTCTGTAATTATCAAATTTGATTATTGTTCGTGAAACAACAAGTTAATTTGGTACTGTTCATGCCACTACAGAGAATAAATCACTAGAGACACTATTGGTTAAGATTACAAGAGCAACATGTTAACTCAAAATAAATTACGTTTTCATGTCATACCTGCTCCTTCCTTGTCCTTGAACGAGTTTTAGCAGCATTGAACAATTGACTTGAAGAAACAAAATTTGTTGAGACGTTGGCAGTGCCCTTGTGGAAAAGGCTTCGGTTAAGAGTAGAGTTGTTAGTGTTGCGAGCAGGTGGCCTAGCATCCTTTTCTGCGGTGAGGACGCTTTGTGGTTGAGTCTGCAAATGAAATAATTAGTGTACAAAGATTGCCTGTAATTCAAATTACAATTCCCTGATGGCTGCAAACTTTTTGCAATTTTGTTACCTGCTGTAAACTTTCGTGTACATGGTCAGGTGTCTTTTTGTTATTGTCAGTTGGAGTAGCTGCGTTTTCGGTGGTGTTCAATACACTTCGTTGGTTATCCTGTGTATGAACAAATAGGGAATACTTTAGTTATCATACGATGTACAAATCCAAGACACATTTACAGATTTATTACCTGTGATGTTGCTCCGCTCTGTTTTGCTAGCAATGAAAGGAACTCTTCCCTGAGCTGTTCTCTTGCGTTCCTTTCATTCTGCAATTCCTCTTCCATCCGTCGCCTAGTATCTTCCCTTTCAGCAAATTCGTTAGCAAGTTGTTCTTTTAACTTATGAATTTCATCTACGAACTCATTTTCTTTTTTGCGGGCTGCAGCAGAAGCACGGGCTTGTTCATCGAGTCTGTCTTTCAACAGTTGGCTTCGTGTCGGATATTTCACCATGTATCCATGACCATGAAGCTTGCATGATTTGGTTCGGGTGCTCTCCTTGTAACTTGACTGGAAAGCAATGTCTTCCTCTTCAACTGTAAGGAAGCCTTTATCTGCCTCTGTTGATAGGTTAGTAATTTTGAAGGCTGCATCATCCTAATTGAGATAAGAGGTTAAAAGTTAAATAAGTTAAGCTATCAGCACAAAATTCTGAGTAATATACTAAGTCATGAACAAATTTAATTACTACTCACATAGACATCCTTAGAAGCGTTGTTTGACCATTCCCCATTCTTCGTGTGGGTAATCATCCAAAGAGTCAAATCACTTGGCTCTTCCCCAGTCTCTGGGTCTCTCTAAGATGGCAAGAATGTACCTTATGAACAACTGATCACTTAAGAAAAGAATCTCATAAATTTAATTTATAATTACCTGCTCATAGCTACATTGGGAGAACGGTTTTGATCCCATCACATGCTTGGTCTTCAGTTTTTTTACGGTTTTCAGAGTTCTGGTTGCTTAACATCTGAAAAAAAAGTATGCAAGTGCAGTCAACAAGCATTCTTATCAACATGTGTATTCAAAAGAAAAAAGTCAATAGCATGTAACCTGAAATTTTTCAGTTCCAAAATACAGCACCATGTAGTGCCACTCGACAGGGTGTAAATCTTCAGGCTTCTGTCTCATGCGCTCATCGTAAGTGTTGTATGCCTTGTAAGTAGCACTGAGTGTTGATCGCCATCCTTTGTATCGCTCTTTGGCAATGTCCAATATCTTTTCAATTGCATTGTCAACATTTTCGAAATCCCACCTGCTCTGCTCAAATTGTAACACATAGAGAATGTAAAGTGAGAATGTGAATTGTTACATAATTAGAGACGCAACATGCTAAGGCAACTACAACAGGCAACTTACCAACAAATCGTCTGCTATTGTATTTTTGACATTTTGCTGGACATCTTTCCACCTTTTCACACCAATAAGTGGAGCCCTTTTTTTGTAAACATTACCACTTCATCCACAAATGTTCGGGAGTTTTCACCAACAGGGCCTCCTCGCCTTGCTGAAAATTTTATTGTAAGTTTCTGGGACGCTGTCCTAACTCTCTTGGTAGCTGCTGCTAAACCTTTCAGGCATCCACGACCTTTCTTGCCTTGCTGGCCGCCACCTCCTTACAAACCAGTTAAATTTAATTTAACACTAGTAAAGTGCCCGTGCGTTGCAACGAAGTACCAAATAAAAGTGATATATATTATCAAACATGATCTCAAATTGAATAATAAACATCAATTTTACCTTACATCATCATGTATCAAGCAAAGTATACATGCTCATACTCGTAAATAAATCAAGCATCATATTAGTGAAGCATGATAGAACAAGCATATCAACCGGGAGAGTTGCATCAAGGGATATCATACAGTTCGCCCCAATGAAGGATATGCGTGGTATGCATATGCATGGAATATTTCTATGCTTAAAACCTAGATTGTCTTTTGTGGTATTAGAAAACAAAATATACTGTTTTCATATCTTGCCATTTATGTATTTTTGTGTTTGCTGTTTCCTTCTGCATATGATAGCTCATGGAATTTTGTTTCTTGACCTTTACTGGGAAAATTAAGCAATGTGATATTCAATCCATTTTTAATTGCAGGCACCGGGATTTCCACAGTTCAGTCACTTCTTGCTGAGATACCAGGGCAGTTCATGACTTACATGAGAACAAGAGAAATTCAAGCAATTAGTTAGTATATGATGCCATCAATCGGTAATTCGTTATAAGGTAGGCTTTCTAATGTTCTTTGTTACTATGATTTTGGCCATTTGGCTACGTCATCGTGCAAATTTTAAGCCATGTATGTGTAAAGAAGAAGCAAGATGGATAATCTGGATTTGTTAAAGGTAAAAGAGAGATTGATCTCTTGGGGACCATAGCCAAGATCAAATATCAGTGGCATACTCTCCATGCTGTTTTGTTGCCAGTCAAGGCTGCATTTGTTTTATATGTGATGACAAAGTGTTGATTCCACAAACATTGGCTAATAACATTTCCACAAGGTATATAGGAGCTGTTGCCGATGTTGACAATATTAAGGATTATAATTGGTCACAGTTTGTTGTTGACGACCTAAATAAATAAAATGTGCTGAACTAATGCCCAAGAGGTTCCCAAAATCCTCCCAAGTATCCATAAATTGTTGCATTTTATTCCTACATGTACGCTATATTCTCAAAGCTAACGTTTAAGAATAACCAGGGACGACTGCGGATTCTTTGACTTCAACTACATGTGGGAATTGTGATGGTCACCGCCTTGTTAATCCCATATGTGAGGTAACTAAGTTATGATATCCAACCCCTTTCGTCAGTAAGAAACATACTTACGTGAGGTAACTAATATGTAGGATTCGTACGGGCTAAGAAAGAAATTTATGTTGTACTTGTTGATATTCAAAGATAACGAAGCTGCTCTCCAGACTTTCTGCACCAGCAGCTTAGACAACTCAGGAATTAGATTTATCACTATCTATGTCCCACATATATCAATTCTTTAAGAAAAAGCCTAGAATAATGCAACACATCGTACATCAAAAATGTTAATCCATACTCAATTTTTCTGTCAAGCCAAGAAAGATAAACAAGGCAATTTGGAACCAGACCAAATCATCCAAGTAATTCCATCATCAATTTATTGTAGACAGCTAGTGTGTAAATTCTTTACTAATGCATGTTCTTCAGGAAATAAATTGAGGAGAAAGCATTCTTTTGTAATAATAGGGTTTTGCAGAAGTCAATCAGATACAAGTCGTTCTTTATAAACATAGACAACTATGAGTCCAAGCAAACCAAAATGAATGGTTCAACTCAATTACACATATTAAATCGACTTGCCAAACAGAACTCAAATTTTTAGAATAGTAAAGATTCAAATTCAGCAGGGGGCATTCGAGCCTAGTAAAAGTAAAATTACAGGAAGGAAAATGTACCATTTTGCTGTTGCTTGTTTTTCCTAGCATGAGATGGCCTGTCAGGTGGTGTTGGGCTGCTTTCATGGTTGTCCTCATTTTGAAGTCTCCCACCATAATTAGTATGGTCCTCTTTCTCAAACGATACTGCATGTAACAAGCATCAGAGAAGTATACATGAGTTTGAAAAACTAATAATACGCTTGCATAGTTCAATGTAAAATTCAAAGATTACATATATCTGCAAGGTAGCCTTTCTGCCTTAACCATTCCTTATATGTTTTGATTGTTTCTTGCCTGTAGTCATCCTCAAATTCTACGAGTCGTGAACAAATGTTAGTGCAGTGACCAGTTCAATAGAATTGTTAAAACACTGGCGACGATTGGAGCAACATAACTTACCCGTGTGTTCTTCCTCGTCTCGCAATTTTGCTAGACAAACCTTGTATGCATCAATTTGTTCATCTGTACATGGCTCATCTCTTTGACCCCTTTTTTGCTTCATGGGTGTTACGCTAACTTGTAAGTCAGTTTGTTGCTCCCTTGTCAACAACAATCTGACTTCCCTCTCCCCTTCATTGTTTTGTATCATTGATTCTGCATCACGACTGAAATCGATCGGCTCAAGAGTTGCTACAGTCCTGCACATCGCTTCTTATAGTACATGAAGTCCCTACTAGCATAACCGAGCTGTTCTTTGAAACTTAACAAGGTCACATATGTGAGATTAGCCCTATCAATTTCGGCATATACAAATTCACTTCCTGGAGGTGCCCCATTGCATTCAATAAGAAGTTTCCACACCTGACCCGTCAATGGGCTTCTGTATGTATAGATAGCGAAAGGTTAATTAGGTAAACTAAAACCCAACAAGCCCCTTAAGTATGAAGAAGCAGAGAGAGAAATAGAAACATTTGTTTAATAATAACATAAACAAAGTAGTAAATCGATGCTTGTAATTCCGAATAGTGCCATACTTGAACTAGTCACTAGATAAAGTTAATATTCAGATCAGATCAGATCACAGTAAGAAAAAGTTAATGGTTCCTACTTTGTCACAGTAATATTCAGATCACAGTATTATGTAATGTTTCTTTTGTCACACTGCTACAGTTACTGGGCCGCCACTTTTCTGCACATTCCAAAAGTTTATCTATTCCTAAGTTACAACACATATAACTGAAATTTCTTGCTCATGGTAAATTAACTTCCTACTTTGTCTTGACTATCTTCATAGGTCTATTATTACTTTGTGCTTGGCATTAGAATCTCTGTTGTATTTTCTAAGGCGGTGGCACTTCACACTTGTGCATTTATTAATATTAAGTATTCTTCGTAATCATTATGACTGCTTGATACTTTGATTGGTACATTGAGAAGAGCACTGGAACTTATAGAGGCCGTGGCAAGCTACAGAGCTATGCAAGATCGTTAATTGTCTATTTGGACAAATCTTGACTGGAGCTAAACTGTACCAGTTAAGTTTTTGAAGTGATCAACTGAATATATACATAATTATTGTTTTTTTTGTCATCTTTGTAAATCTCAAGTACATCTCAAACTTACTGACATGAGTAAGTTTAGAGAAGTTATCAAAGTGTATAGCTCTTGTTAAAATAATATATTGCACAACCTACCAATTTGTTCACTGCAAGATAGCAACAAATAATCGAGAAGTGGTCTATGGATAGTACATCAAACAACCAAAAACCTTTAAAGTATAAGGATTCAACTCTTGCATACACAACAAGGATAAGGTTTTGCAACAAACAGTGCATTTTTTCCCTCTGGGAAAACATATAAGATGACATAAGGATTTAGTCGGGTGAGGGAAGGATCACATAAAGATCACATAAAGATCATATAAGATCATATAAGATCATATAAGAGGCACCATATACCTGGAGGTGAGGGAAGGATTAGCCGGGTCTTCATCTTCTTCAACGCAGGACGCATGAACTGTACGGTGGCTTCGGCCAGGCATGGTGCCGCGTGTCCTCATGATAGCGGTGGTGGCGGCGACAGCAGGAATCGCCGGGCTCGATGGAGTCGTCGGCATCGTGTAAACCGCCGACGCCTGGTCTCCCTCTGCAGATGAACTAGATCGCGGCCTTTGGGGTGGTGCCGTGGTGGGGACGTCGGGTTAAAGAAGATGGAGGCACGATGGATTTGGACCTGGCGAAATTTTTGGGCGGGCTGTATTTTTGGTTTGTTGGAGGGAAGGAAACTGGCGATAGTTAGAAAGGGAAATATTTTTGTTTTGTTGGAGGGAAGGAACCTGGCGAAAGTTAGAGAAAGATCAAATGTGTTAACCAATAACCATCTGCCGGCCGCACCAGCTCAAGAGAAGCCGCCCGAGGCCGCCAAGCCGTCATCCGCGCTGCTGTCGCCTCAACCGCCGTCGCCAGATCCGGCTCTCCCCTGCCCGTTCGGTGGCCGCGCCGACAGCCGCTTCGCCCGGATCCGGGCTCACCGACGCCGTCTCCTTCGGCCGCCGCGCCCGCCCCGTGCTCGATTCGGCCAAACGTAGCCCCAGACCTGGCCGCGCCCCGCTCGGATCCGGCGGCGCCCTCAGGCCGCCGCTGGCCTCGTCTGTCCCGATCCGGCCGTCTCCACATCAGATCCGGTCGGCCTCTTCTTGTGTCGCACCGCCCATCGTCGTATTGCTCGAGCCGCCGCCACGGTCCTCTCCTTGGACGGCCGCCACCGCTCGGCCCTCTCGACGTCGGTCGGCCGACGCCGGTCTGATTTGGAGCCGAGGGAGGCGACAGAGATCCGGCCTCCGCGCATTCAACGCGCCGGCGAGGGAAGCCAACGCCTCTCGATTTCATCCGTCACCGCTCACGTGCGGGAGAGCTGGCGTGTGGGAGAGCTGGAGTGACGATGTGGTGGGTGAGAGGGTGAGAGAGAACACGATGTGGTGGGTGACGGTCAGCTGTAACAAAGAAGTAACAAAGAATTTCAGGCCTCGTGCAGTAAAGGGAGAGCTGGATGTGACGATGTAACAAAGAAGTTTATTAAACAAAGCAGTACCCAACCCAAGCAAATAATTCTCCTAATTAAATATGCAGTCTTTTTCAGGCCTTGTTCTTTACAAGCACAAAGAATTCATTAAACAAAGCATAACACAACCCAAGCACAAGTTTGAGGTTTTAAACAAAAAATTCATCATCATCTCCCTGTCCTAACGAATTCACAGGTGCAACATGCCCATCGTCAATGTAGGTGTCGTCATCTTCATCATGATCATCAAGTAAGTCCTCATCATTGGGTTCAGGTACCGATGCAGCAATCGCATTTTCAATGACAGAAGCATCAACACTTACCCCTTCCATATCATTCCTCTTCCAATTTGTCAAGTCTTCATATTGGCGGGATACATTCATTTCTTCCAGTCCGACGACCAGCGAATCAACATCATTGGTTTCTCCCCCCAATTCTGTACATCCTTCTTCAGGCATGGAAAACAAATTTCTAGGTTTCATTCTAACAACAGTTGACCACTCAGGTTTCTTTGTGCATTTCACATAAAAAACCTGCTCAGCTTGTGTCGCTAAAATGTAAGGATCATTGAAATATCGAAATCGAGTTGTATCAACATCGATAATCCCATATTGATCCCTACTGTACCCCCTTCCTTTGTTCTTAGTGGTAGCAGGTACATTGCACCAGTCACACTGAAAAAGTATGACTTCTTTTTGGTTGGGGAAATCTAATGAGATTATTTTATTAATCACGCTATACCAGTCCATGTTTCCAGTACTGTCATCGCCCTTCACAACAACACCACTGTTTTGTGTACTTAGGTTCTTCTCTATAGCAGCCGTCCGAAATAGAAAACCATTTATGTAGCATCTGTTGAAAACTCGAGCACGATGGTCTGGTCCACGGGAAAGGGCATACATTAGCTCACTAGTTTTCCCATCATCATAGAGTCTGGAGATCTGCACTCATTTGAAATAAAATATATTAGTGAAATAAATGACAGCATTATGAACTAAACAATACAAAATAAAATAGAAACTCACTGTACGCTCAAACCAGCCTACAAATTGGTCTCTGTGACGGTTTTCAACACTCTGTGGGCTGATACTTCTAAGCTCATTCTTATGGTCACTAAATTAAAACAGAAAAAGAAGGGCTTCAGTAAGTTACACAAACATGAAAAATAATACTACAGATTTAGTACATCTAAAGTAGAACTTACTTTATCCATTGAATGGCTTCATCACAGTTTGTAATTATGTAGTGCCTCATCTGATGCAACTCCGTAGTAGAAATTGACTCGATGCAACCTCCTTTCCTACCGTAGTCAATGCTCCCGAATATGTTTAGCCCAGATGGTGGTTCGTTCACTGCAGCCCTTTCATGACGCTCTGGACGATTAAGCTTGGTGTCGACGTCTTCCAAGAAGTGAGAGCAAAATGTCATGCACTCCTCAGATATATATCCCTTGGCAATTGAACCCTCAGGGTGCGCTTTGTTCCTCACGTAGCCTTTAAGCGTACGTAGGTACCTCTCAATAGGATACATCCATCTGTAACACACGGGCCCTCCAAGTCTAGCCTCTTCATCTATATGAACTGGCAAGTGCATCATGATATCAAAAAACGCAAGCGGGAATACCATCTCAAGCCGACAAAGAGTCTCTGTAATCAAAGTGCTTAGGTTCTTAAGTTCTTTTTCCTCCAGCTCCTTTGAACATATTGCCTTGAAAAACCGACTGAGCTCAATCAATGGGATGATGACATCTTGTGGCAATATGTTGCGAACTACTAAGGGTAAAAGATTCTGAAATATAATATGATAGTCATGAGTTTTGAGAACAGACAGCTTACACCCAGTGACACTCACAGATTTCTTGATATTCGAGGCGTAACCATCAGGCATCTTCAATCCTTCTAGAAATTTGCATAATATTGTCTTTTCATCCTTGCCTAGGAAGTACAACGCTGGTGGCAAAGTATACTTACCATTCTCGACCATAGGATGTTGATCCTTCCTTATCCCTAGATGTTGCATGTCAAGCCGAGCCTTCTCACTATCCTTGCCTTTACCTTGTATGTCGAGCAAAGTCCCCAATATGGCCTCGCATATGTTTTTCTCGATGTGCATCACATCCAAATTATGCCTTACAAGCAATGAGCTCCAGTAAGGCAGTTCAAAAAAAATACTCTTCTTCCTCCAGTTGTGCCATCTAGTTTCTTCTTCACGCTGCTTCCTCTTTTTTGTCGCCTTCCCGAATTTCACTTGCTCAAAACTCTCATACTGTTGCATCACTTGCTCGCCGGTAAGTGGCACCAGAGTCTCCCTGCGTTCCACCTTGTTATTGAAGCTGATCTTGTTCCTGCACCACCTGTGGTCCGAAGGCAAAAAGCGGCGATGTCCCATGTAGCAATGCTTGGACCCGAATTTCAGCCACAAGTAGTCAGTATCCTTATGGCAGTATGGACATGCAAACTTGCCTTTCGTGCTCCAACCTGATAGCATCGCATATGCAGGAAAGTCATTAATTGTCCAAAGTAGAAGTGCACGTAGAGTAAAATTCTTCTTCTCCTTCGCATCCCATGTTTCAACACCCTTTTCCCAAAGATCCTTTAGCTCATCAATCAGGGGCTGCAAATAAACATCGATGTTCATGCCAGGGGATTTTGGGCCAGGTATCAACATCGACATCATCCAAAACGATTGTTTCAAACACATCCAAGGAGGCAAGTTATAAGGAATTATGATCACAGGCCATGTAGTGTATGTAACATTCAACATCCCAAATGGATTGAAGCCATCGGATGCAAGACCCAACCTAACATTGCGAGGATCCACTGCAAACTCCTTATATATGTCATCCACATGCTTCCATGCTAGTGAGTCTGCAGGGTGACGCATTTTCCCATCACGAACCAATCCTTCTTTATGCCATCGCATATATGATGATGTGGTCTCCGTCATGTACAATCTTTGAAGCCGCGGAATAAGTGGGAAATAACGTAGAATTTTACGAGGGGAACGCTTCTTTGCTCCAGTAGTGCCACTAGCCTCATCAATCCCATCTGAACCCGTGGTTTTCCACCTAGACTCACCACATATTGGACAAGTATCCATCTTAGCATAGTCCCCACGAAACAATACACAATCATTCTCACATGCGTGTATCTTTTGGTAATCAAGCCCAAGATCTCGAACAACCTTTTGCACTTTCTCCAAGGTGTTTGGGATACAATGGCCTTTAGGGAGCAGAAGCGAGAACAGATGAAGTATGGATTCCAAGGCACTGTTACTAAGACCATACATGCATTTAATCTGAAAGATCCTGACAATGAAAGAAACCTTAGTGGCCTCCTTGCAACCTGGATACAATTCCTTCTGTGCCTCTTTCAATAAATTATAGAAATTCTTTGCTTGATCATTTGGCTCTTCGTTATTACTATCTATGATGTCGCCATGCAAAGCACCCCTGATTAGAGAAGAAACTAGATCAGTGATAGAAGCACCATCACCTGATGCGCCTTCATTGCAATCCTCTTCAATAGGGACGTCCTTGCCAGCTGACGCTTCATCACTCTCTTGCTCTCGGATAAAAATTTCATCAAACCCTCTCATTAGTAAATGACGTTCATTCTCATATTGTAATCTATAGCACTGGCAACGACACCTTGAACACGGACAGGGTGCAGTTTCTCCTTTAGATGTGCCTCCAAATGTACTTTCAAAAAATTTCTTGAATCCAGTTTGCCACTCAGTTGTTGATTTATCCATACGCATCCAACTGCTGCCATCTTGTGACATGATTCCAAAGTATATCAATCAACAAATAACACCCAATAATCTGTCCAACGTACCAGTACCTGCAATTAAGAAACCTTATCAAGCAGCACAGAAATCATTTACAAAAAAAGTAATAGAAAACAGATTAGAAAACTAGGTTCAATATGACAATAGAATACGACTTGCCTTGGCCTTGCTCAGTTGACGGCTCTTGCTCTTCAAACCCTGCTTCTGCTCCTTCGAAGACGTGATCTAACGAGGGAGAAAACGGAACGAAACTCAAAATAAATTCAAATAAAATTCAAATGAACTTCAAAAACTTTCAAACAAGAACCAAAATATAGAGCTCAATTTTAGATGAATTTAGGAAAAAGAATCAGGTCAATCGGAGCTAGGACGACGGAGAACGGGCTCTTGAAAAAAACCTAATTTGGGAAAAGGCTGAAAATCGAAAATTGCACTGTGCTGTGGACCCGGCTCATGAAATGATCAGTCTACGGTGAACCCGGCGCATTAAACAGTGCTGGGGACGTGGCCGGTTCACGGGTTTACAGCTAACATGCGGGCCCCGCATGTCAGTGGCTCGGTGCACAGGGAACCGGGCGCACATGAAGGCGAAGCGGCAGCAGGGCTGACGTCAGCGATGACGTTCTCGCGTGCGGGCCGCGAGGTGGCTGCGGGAACGGAGGCGGCGCATTTCGACCGAGGCGACGTCGGGGACTAACCGGCGGCGAGGCAGTCGGCGGCAGCTCACCGGCGGCAATGGCGAACAGCGGCGGCGGCGCTCGTTGGCGGACGACGGCGGCGACTCTCGTTGGCGGACGACGGCGACCGCCAGCGGCGAAGACGAAAGCGGAGGCCCGGGTGGCGGCAAACGGCGGCGAGCTCCGGCGGAGGCTAGCGGCGGCGAGCTCGGGACGGCGACGGACCCCGGGGCGGGCCCCTTTTATACGCCCGAGGATGACCAGCTCGTGCACGGCACGGAGTTCGCGACGGAAACGGCGAGCGGCGGCGTGCCGGACTCGGAGACGGAGACCGGGTCGGGGATGACAACTGACAGCGGGCCCCCACCTGTCGGTGGCACGAGGCGACGGACGGCAGAGATGACACGCGGACACAAGGGCGACCTGGATGGATGACACATGGCGACCATCGGACGGGGCAGCGCGGGCGCGGATGGGCGACGCGTGGCCGGGGGCGAGGTGCGGCTGGGCCGGCGGCCTGCTGAGCGGAGAAGAGGGCCGGAGGCTAATGGGCTTTCGGCTCATGGCTTTTAGGGTTTTTAATTCTTTTTCTTTTTCCAGAAATTTAAATAATGCCTTTTGAGCTCCAGAAAAGAGAAAATAAATCCAGAAAAATCCAGAAAAATTTCAATAAATACTTTGAGACTCTAGGAACCCAAATAAAATATTTTGACAAATGTTCATGTTTAGTTTAGTCAATTAAAATTCTTTTAATTAAATAAAATTCCATTTAAGCTTTGATTAATTCCATAAAAATTCAAATGGTGAATTTTATTTTAAAAACTTCAAAAAGGCTCTAAAAAATCATGATGTTACAACTATCTTAAAATTTCTTTAAACATGCCTGTATGCAAAGTCATGGTTATGATATCAATATCAATCTCATCAAACAATTTTCTTCTCAATACAATAAAGTTGCCAAACCATGTATCAATAACCATGACTGATATTAACTGATATACTCGTTTCCTCTTTTTTTTCTTCTCACTGCTAGATGCATATACTTTGTAAATCACATGACGACACTGAAATTTAAAGAAACAATCAGTACCAGTGCAAATGTTGCCCAGATACGTATACGAGTATCGGATACGATACGCATCGGATACGCGGATACGCCATTCTCTAAAAAACAATATAATGACACGGCGATACGGTAGATAAACATATTTTAATATTATATTTAGTAACTAAATAACAAACCAAGTACAAGTTTAGCGGAGGACCAGTGCTGGCGGTCTGGTGTTGGGGCACCGTGAGGTGCTGGCCAGCGTGTGTTGCTCGAGCGAGGCAGGCATAGGTGTTAGGGGCGACGGCAGGTCCTGGGCGGCGTTAATTGCACGATCGAGGCAGGGGTAGGTGTTAGGGCAGTGGCGGCAGGTGCCGAGGCAGCGTGAACTCGTCAACCGAAGTAGGGTCAGGTGTTAGGCCGACGGCGGCAGGTGCTGGGGTGGCGTGAACTGATCGACCGAAGCAGGGGCTCTAGGTATGGACGTACGGTGTTGGGCGGCCACGTACAATATGTCTGGCCCACAATGATCTATTGCCACGGAAAATTTTCATATTTTGCAACAAATTTATTGTGTGGCATAAAAACTTGTTTCATGCACAGTATAGAGTATCCTTTTGCAACGCAATCCAAAACTATAACTACCCAACAAGACCGTGGCAAAATTGTCAGCCATTTGCAACGAAATTCTATATCGTGGCAATACCCCATAACTAATGCAACGCAAATCAATATTATTGCAACACAGGAATCTCATGGCGATAAAGTTATACTTCTTGCAACCGTTTTCTAAATAGTAGCAAAAGATCACCTTATTGCAACGAATTAAGGTGACTATCGCGACACCATATTTAAGTAGCAATATGTGCGCATATTGCCATGATTTTGGACATAGGTTGCAATAACAGGTACCTATAGCAACTAATTTTGTGTCGTTGCAATGCATTTCGTGGCCAAAGACCCGAAATCTAGTAGTGAGTAATAGGCATATAACTAGAATCTTAAATCAAACATATATTTGCTCATGAAATAACACATGCAATTTAATAATTCAAAACAGAAATAATTTGCGGAAAATGTAGGTTCAACATGATCAAAGTATTGACTCGCCTTGCGCGGTTTACCGTGGTCTTGAGCTTACACAAAGCTTTTTCATTCGATGGTCATGAGCTATTGGCCTTCATCTTCAACTGGATCTTGATCTCGCTTGATCCGTTGAGTCTTTAGGACTCCAATTTCTAATTACGCAATAAATAACTGAATCCAAATAAATACAAATAACTCAAAAGGTCCAAATAAACTAAATTTAGCTTTATTATGAGTTGATGGGTGTTTTGAGAGAAGGTTGATTAGGCGCGGAGTTTTGACGGAGTTAAAGGGGTTGGAGCGAAGGGAAGAATGAAGGAGAGAAATCTGCCAAGACAGATGTCAATGAGTCTTCATGACAAGAGGAATATTCTTGAGATTATTTCTATTTGGTGCTCGGTGATGGCTAGATATAACTGATGGCAGCATATCGTGACTCACCCCTTCGGTTTAATAATTTCTTTTATCAATTTTATATTTATTAAGGAAGTTTCTGAAGGAACGCGCGTAGGCTACGATAGCAGAAAATAAAAAATTTCTACCGCGCACACCAGGACATCATGCTAAGGAGGGATCATAGATCGTTACCACTAGACGCGCAGCGCAGTGGAAGAAGAGTTGGAGAAGCCGATCCAACCACGCGCGTCGAGGTAGTAGTGGAAGTAGCCGATCGTCCCGAACAGATCGTCTCCTCCACGCGATCAACCACACCACGAGCAGATCCAATCTGTAGGTTGTTGATGCCGATCAACACCGCAACGAGCAGCGCCTCCACCGGTATCCACTCGTCCGGGGCTGGAACGCCGATTGCGAGTGTACCAGCACTCGCGAGCGGCTAGGGTTTGGCTCGGGAGGTGGCGGCTAGGGTTTTGCTCAGGAGGAACAGAAGCGTACCTCCCTCAGCCCCCCCCCCCCGCCTCCAAATATATAGACCTCCTCACTTGGGCCTCGTGGACCGAGGCCCAATAGGAGTCTATCCGGATCTCTATCTGAATTGAGCCCACATCCGAATCACATTCGAATTAGTGTTCCAACCCGTTAAGTGTGCGACCCTGTAGGTTCACATATACTTGGTCGCGACCCGGAAACGCCTTTCCGGTCACCCTATTAATAGCGGCCTCTAGCAAGACATATTAACCCCAAAGTATACGTAAAGATCATATCGGCTGAACCTGTAATGTTCTCATGTACGAATCCCTTTGCCTCACGATATAGATTAAGCTCAAGGCGAGACCTGTGTCATCCTCTTAATAGCTCAATCACTCTCTCGATTCCGTGATGGATTATAAACTTGTGATTGACTCCTCAATCACCTTGGCATGGCCATGCACTTTCATAATCCATTACATCGAGGGGCCCAGAGATATCTCTCCCATAAGGAGGGGCAAATTCTATCTTGATCATTCACATCCCACTACATGTTTCATAGCAAACCCGAAGACTACTTTTATGACTACCCAGTTACGGAGTAGTGGTTAGTAGTCCCAAAATAGGCTACTACGCATGTTGGGAACCATGATGATCTCAAGTCTAAGGATTCTACATAAACACTACTTGAGACCAACTAATGACACATGGAATCTCTGCAGTGTCTCATGGCGGGTCTATCCAACATATGTTCACTAACACATGTCCATATTATTGATTTGGTATCTCCATACCATGATCCATGAGACATGATCATCAATCAATACATATGCTGATCTTTGAATCATATTTGTTCCTCATATGATATATGATCAGGGATCATTTAGAAATAGCAACATTTTGGCATTAAGAGTCTCATGAATAAGTCACATACTCATTGATCAATAATGATAATGTCTATTTCAAGGAACAAAGCAATGTATCGTAAACATAGTATGTGATATATTCAACATCTCCATGTTGCCTCTAGGGAATATCACCAACAGTTTCATGAGTCAGGTTAGACCTATGCACCGATATATGATCTTAGCTTGTAATGTCTTGAATGGCACTAATTTGTATATCACAAGAACATTAACCATAACCTAGGGGTCCATACATCATTTTTAATCTATCTTGCATTCTGAGCTAAGGGTTAGTCGATATGTTAACAATTTTCAACATAATTTTCCTGATAGTTACATTTATTTAAGAGCTTTTATTTGTTATATCAGTTCTAATCAATTATTGATGGTGTCGACTATATTCCAAGAAAATAGGCCTATGGGAAGGTGTGCTTTAATTTAGATGTCACTTACTGCAGAGAATTAACTAAATGTATTCAGTGTAATGTTTAACTTAGTTTTGCATTCGAAATTAACATTAGTGACTCAACATTCAATTTAATTCTCTAAATTGTTCAAGTACCATTTGGAGAGGGATCCCTATGGTTTTTGAGACAATTAATTATATGCAAGGAAATCTTTCATTTAAGTCATGTAATTATAGTTAAATATTAACGACTTAATACCTCAGTTTATTTGATGGTTGTTCGAAGAAGTATTTTCATGACCCTTTTCAAGATATAGGAATGACAATCTTATTTTAGATGGTTAAATTTTGGTATTACTTATTTATATAACTCTTTTGTTATGCAAACAGTTTTACAATATATTCTTTAGGCATATTCCAATTTATCCATCGTCATTTTATGTGGAAGGTTAATCAAAATACAAATTCTTATTTCCTTTAATCACTTAATTGTTCATAAGCATATAATTCTATATTTTGATGTATACATAAATTTTATTTGAACCCAAATCAATTATCTTAGCTTCCTTGATTTATTTCTGAAATATTTCCTAATTGAAATGGCAAATAAAAAAAATGAATTCAAAATGTGCAAAGGAGGGGAATTGAACCTGGCACCTGTGCTTTCAACAATCACTCGGCTAGCCAACTGGGCATTGCCCTTTTGTGATTTAGAGTGGGGGTTATTATTCATGAGACGAGAGGCGATTGGGGCCAGAAACAAAGGAGGCAGCTGGCCAAAATTGGGGAGAGCGGGTGGCGCCATTGGTTGTGCTCGCCGGCGGCGACTGATGGCCAGAGAGGTAGGCATAGCCAGCAAAATGGGTTCCTGAGGAGGTGAGGAAGCCAGTGGAGGAGGCAGCACAGCACAAGAAGGCACCATTGTGGGCAGTCGGTGGCTCAGAACAACCAGCGGTGAGGACGGAGTGAGGCAGCAGTGGCCAGAGGGGTTAGAGGCAAAAGTAAAGTGAGCATGAGCTGTTGGGGATCAAGGGGAAGCTTACCTTGTAGTTGTCCAGACCAGAGAGGGTCTGAGGCTGGTGACGTACAGGTGACAAGGGCTTCAGCCAGGGACGGGCTCGGGATTGCGGTGCTTTGGAGACGCTCTAGCCAAGAGCAATTGGTCAGAGGTGGTCTAGATTGGTAGATAGTCCGTTCGCTGGAGCTAGAGAGGATGCGACGGCCGACGTGCTGTGAGGCTCCAAGGGCCAATTCCTTAGGGTGGGAGGAAGAGTGCAGGATGGCAGTGCTACTAGGGGATTGAGCCAGACTTTATAGGCAGCGGAACGAGCTAGCGACATGGGCACGGTGGGTGATGGCAAGGCATGGCGATGGCCAGCACGACATGGCGCTGTGCTGACAGAAGTGGCGCGCTTAGAGAGATACGGCGACGCGACGGGGTGACCAGGTGAGCTGTGGGTGATGGAAGTGGTGCGGGCAACATGATGGTGACGTGTACATAGTGGGAGCAGCAACGTGCAGCACAGGGCACAGAGGGCGACAACATGGGTGCGAGCGCTAAGACACCAGTGGTCAGGCGGGGATGCGATGGGAGCGGTTTGGTGATGTGAAGGAGGTGACGTGGCTGACACAGAGGTGACAGATGAACAGGGAGAGCTAGGACGGGCGGTCAGGTGGAGCGAGAGCGAAGACAGAGAGGAGGGAGGAAGAAAAGAATGGGAGGGAGAAGAAGAAAAAGAAAGGAAGGGGGAAACCAGGCCCAGCGGTAGAGAAGAAAGAGAGAGGGATGAAGAGAGAGAGAGAAAAAGGTGAGTGGCCTACATGTAAGAGAGAGGAAAAAGGAAAAGGGAAGAAAAAGAGAAAAATGAAAGGCTCAAGTGAAAGTTTGAAATTTGGATTTTTAATTTACATTAGGAGTTACTGATTTTGAGTTTTGCATGATATTAGAAATCAGAAATTGAATTTTTAGTTCAATTATTTAGATGCGAGTGTTTGATTCTCGGTTTGAGTTTAAAATTCTAAATTTTGGATTGGATATAAGTGCAGTTTAAAATTAGTTTAGAATTTATAATTCATTGTATTAAATTATTCCCATATCTTTTTGTTGTTAGGCTTATTACTTGCATTTTATTTCTTGATATAATAATTTTGCATGTCACAAAACTTAGAAGATTTCAAACAAATACTCAGAAGAACTTCAAATGCTAGCAAAATACAAGAAAAGTTTTAAATTTTCACAAATTTTAAACATCCAATTTTTGGGTGTTACAAACCTACCCCCTTAAATGAATCTCGACCCCGAGATTCCGGTAGAGTAGAAAGAAGTGGGGTTAAACTGGCTAGCAATAGGTTCCAGAGTTTTGCTTGACGTGACTTACTTTAGCTCACAAAGGTAGGAAGCATGTCTGCACAAGAAGGGTTAATTCTTGAAGAAGTGAAAAGAGAGACTTGTTCTTCCAGATAAGTCGTAGGCTTCCAAACACTTGCTCTTTGACATTGTTGTCTTCACGTCTTCGTAAAATGGAATGGTTGCATCGTCTATTGAACATATGATGGTTGTAGAATTCATATTGATGGGTGGATAGTAATGACCTATGTCATAGGGAACAGACGACCATAGGGATTCAGATATGATGATGGATACATCTATATGGTGGTCTTTTGTCCTTACTGGAATTCCTATTTTTCTTCTTCAGCTTTGCTAAACATGATGATTTAACTATAGGTGTGGCTTGTAGTCCTTATCACCATAAGATTTTTGGCTTTGCGAATTTGGTTGTACTGGTCTAATTAGTCTTAATACAAGTTGTTGCATCTCCAAGGGTAATTATACATCATTGTAGTTCTCCAGCATTCTTGTCTATTCTCGCTACCCCCTTAGAATAAAGGATAACCGACATTAGTTATCTTTTCTAGCTCTAGGTATGACGAGTCCTATGGCGATTTGGAGACTCATCTATTGTACATCGGCTGCCTTGGTCAGCAACAAGCTCATGGAGCAATCCTTAGGGCAGTGGTCATGTCCTTCGCAGAGAAAACTTGTGACCTTGATCATTGGACATTCATCGAGTTGGTGGTCATCTTCGCAGTTGGGGTAGTTTGCAGAACATTGACATTCCTTATGTCCCTTTTCTCCACAATGCCTACATGCTATTAGGTTTGTGAGGCAGTCTTTCTGGTAATAGTGTTTCTTACAGTATGAACAGTAGGGTACTGGGCAATTGTAGCAGTAATGACCGGTTTGCCCGCATGTGAGGCATGCTCCTCACTTAACTTGTCATAATGGAGGACATAATTGTGCGACATGTCTGGCTTTACCACACTCGATACATGTGTGTTCGTGCTTACCTTCTATGGGCTCTGTTTTCCAAGGTAAGGCAATTGGCCACCCTATCTTCGCATGCGTAGTGCCCATCTCGTCATACGCTGCTCATGATCACCTTTTACACTTTCTATTTATAAGGTAGGGGAACGATGATTCAACCTCCATATCTCAGTGTGCATAGCACTTGTCTCGGTGTATGACACTCGCGCACACCCTCTATGGGCACTATTTTTGAAGGTAGGGAACAACAGTTCGGCCTCCCTAATTCTGCATGCGTAGCAACCGTCTCGGCCTACTCCACACGCGGTCAACCTCCACGGGCGCTATTTTTGAAGATAGAGGAATGGAGGTTTAGCCTCCCTACCTCTGGGTGTGTAGCACCTGTCTCGGCCTACGCCGCTCGCGCCCACCCTCTGCGGGTGCTGTATTTGAAGGTAGGAGAACATCAGTTCAACCTCCCTATCTCTGCATGTGTAGACCTATGTCGCTCACGCCCACCCTTCACAGATGTTCCACTTGTGTTAATGCCCTACTCGGCCAACACCACTCGTGCTCCCTACATCCATGTGCGTAGTGCCCATCTCGGCCTACGCTACTCACCCCCGCCCTTCGCGTGTGCTATTTTTGAAGGTAAGGGAAAGACTATTCAGCCTCCCTACATCCATGTGTGTAGCGCTTGTCTCAGCCTATGCCGCTCATGCTCGCCCTCTGTGGGCGCTACTTTTGAAGGTAGGGGAATGGTGGTTTGGCCTCCCGACCACCGTGTGCGTAGCATCCATCTCAGCTTATGCCATGCGTGCTCGCCTACCGTAGGCACTGTTTTTAAAGGTAGGATGTAACATCCCAAAAATCCTATTTCTGAAAAATTTAATTTCAAATTAATTATTTTAAAGTATTTGAATTTATTTGGTTTTTATTTGAATTTCTACGTTTTCTGGAATTTAAAACATATTTTAAAAATTTAAAAAGTATTTTAAAGAATAAAAAAATGTAAATATGAACATTAGGTTGGAAATAATTTTATTAAGTCTAAAATGTCACCAGGAGCTTCTGTGAATTTTCCTGGATTTTTTGGAGGTATTTTCATATTTTTCTGAAGCTCAAATAATTTCCCAGGCTTTTTAGAAAATGAAAATCAAATTCCAAAAATAAAATCCCCTCCCCTCCCCTCCGGCCGCCACGTGGACGGCCAGATGCCGGCCACGTCGCCCATCCGCTCTCGCCTTCCCCTCTTCGCCACCCGCCACGTGTTCGGCCCAGATGGCCGCCCATGCGCCCCGGCCCAATCTGGGCGCCCGTCCCCGCTTCCTCCTTCTCTCTCTGACCGCCCGACCCCACCTGTCGGCGTGCTCCCGCTCTCTCTCTCCCGGCCCCACCCGACAGCCGCCCCGTCCCTTCTCTCTCTCTGCGCGTCGGGCCCGCCTGTCGGGGCCATCTCCCTTCCCGCGCTGTCTCCTTCCTCCCGCTCGACCGCGCCTTCACCGCTGCCATTCTCACCGCCTCCTCGGTCGCCCAGATTCCCTTCCTTCCTCCTCTCTGTTCTTCCCCGACCGTCTCCCGCCATCCCCGCGCCCGAATCCCATCTCCCCATGCCCCGTCCTCAACTAATTCTGCCCGTAACCGCAGCACGCCGCGCCATCTCCGGTGACGAATTGCCACCGGCCCGTTGTCCTCCGCCTCCTATAAATACCCCCACCGGCCTCCCCTCTCTCCACACCACCTCCCCCTCCACTTCTCTCTCTCCCGTGCGCTCCACCGCCCCCGCGCCGTTCGCACTCAGCTCCACCACCGTCTTGGGCTCCGGCGAGAAATCGCTGCCTGCTCGGGCAACACCTCGCCTCGCCGCCGCCTCCAACGTCTTCCCTGTGCGCCGGCGACTACCCTCAGCCCCTCGGCCAAACCTCCCTACCACTGGAACGCTGCCACACCGGAGCACCCGAACCCCTCCGGCCACCCTCGCCGCCGCCACCATCGTCCCCGTCTACTTCCGCCCGGCCCCCTCCGGAAGATACCTCAAAAGGTATACTTACCCTATATGGGTAAGAAACACCCGAGTGACCGGATGGTTACCAGCGCTATCTCTTTCCCCCATGGCTCCCTCGGCGCGCGTTTGAGCCCCCAGCTCCGCACGATGAGGTTGAGCCATTTCTTTTGATTCCGTGCTGACAGCCGGGCCCCACTTGTCAGCGGCCGCAGTCTGCGCTGCTCACTGGCGTCTAGGCCCCACCCGTCTGCGTGGGCCACTGACATATGGGCCTAGAGCCTGATGGGTCCCGCCTGTCAGTGACCAACAGCCTGTATGGTCACTGACAGAGGGGGTCCCACATGTCAGAAACCGAACGCAGTGGGTTCACTGTCAAGTGGGTCCCACCTGTCATAGACTCAGAGAAATCAATAAAAGAAAAATATAAAATTTTGTCATGTGGGTCCCACCTGTCAGACATTTAATAATTTTTGGATTTATTCAAACTGAGATTTTCAAATGAGCATAACTTTCTCATTTTAACTCCAAATTGAGCGGTTCAAAATTTTAAATTCTTCTAAAATCATAATCTATCCAAATATACCCTCTTTTAGAATTTGTGAATTTTATTTGAATTTTTCTTGCATTTATTTGTTTTGTTCGTTTATCTTTTTGCGCGTAGAAACCAATGTCGCCGAAGAGTTTGTCAAACCACAGCAAGTGGGATCATCCAGTGCACAAGAAGGCAAGTCTCCTTTGATCATTTTGAACCTATGTTTGAGAAATGTTTTTAATTATTTTAAATTTATGTGCATTGCTATTTACATAGAACCCTAGTTTTGGTCTTAAGGCAATAGTTAATCCAACCTTGTTATGCCCTCATTTGAACTTCAATGCCATGTACCCTTGTAACCCTAGTATCACCTTTGTCTCAATAATGAGATTATTAATTAAATCTTTGGTGTATGTTAGAACGATACTGAAATGCTTAGTCATGCTGTTAAACCCTATAATTTTAAAATGGAAATTTACGTTTCATTGCAATAACTTGGTATTAAGAATTTAGAGGCAATTGATGTTGCCAATGTTATTCTAAAATAAATTAAAAGTGTAAAAGTTGTTTTAGACCGGGGCGGATGGATGGTTTGGATTGGTGCGGTAAGCACGAAAACTTGTAATGTGTATGTTCCGCCCTAGTCAATTAAGGACCGACGCTTGTGTTTGTCCAGACTGAGCATTTACCGTACAACCACAAATCAATATGGGTATTACCTAGCTGATTAACTTACGATAATCTAGTCTAGGTACCACCAGTGGGAAGTGGGTGCCAGGGATTTACTGGTATTCACAGTGAGGGACAGGGATTTACTGTACTCATATGGCGCAAGAGGGGGCTTCTGATTGGGTGGATTTTACCCTCCAGCGGTGAAACCTTAGCGGTTGGTGTCTAGCTAGACTAGAGTGAGGTAAAAGCTTTGTGATATGTTGTCCGGGTCTCATGCCAAAGGAAGCGTGTTGACTATTAAGATGACTTATCTCTTGTTGGTAAAGTTGTACAACCTCTGCAGAGCGTCAAACTATTCGAATAGCCGTGCCCACGGTCAAGGGCGGGCAAGGAATGCATTCACATGGTAGATCTTTGGTTTTGGTTTTAAAAACAAAGTTTTGGTAATTCGGGAGTGGAGGGAACTCTAGAAAGGGAATCTGGCGGTTGGAGCCAGTATGGGTGGTTATAACTCGCAGTTCAATACTTTATCGATTAGAGTTGGTGTTGGTGGATATAACCTTCACTATAAAAATGCTTATTAGTTTCAGTTAAAACAATTAATTGGTTAAAACAGTGAGACCTTTCGGTCAGTACTCTCAATTATTGTAATAAATTGTTGTTCGTTATGTAATCATTTTTGTTTAACTGTGTGCACTAGTTTTGATCTGGGACTAGTGCTGTAATACACAAAGGGTCTGGGTTCAGAAATCTAGGGTCCCGACAAAGGAGAATGATGGTTTGGCTTCCCTATGTTTTGGCCTATGCCACATGTGCTCGTCCTCTATGGGCACTGTTTCTAAAGGTAGGGGAGTGGCGGTTGGGCGTCCCTACCTCCACGTATGTAGCACTCATCTCGGCCTATGCCGCTTGTGCCCGCCATCCATGGGTGCGCTATGTGCGTTAGTGCCATGCTTGGACTTTGCTTCTTGCACTTGTCTTTTGTGAGTGCTCTACATGCATGGGCACCCCACTCGGCATGCACCGCTCGCTCTCATCCTCCGCGGACACACCATGTGCGTTAGTGCCTTGCTCGGCCTACGCCACTCGTGCTAGCTCTCCATGGACACTCTGCGTGCGTAGCGCCCGACTTAGCCTATACGACTCACACCCGCCCTTCGCGGGTGCTATTTTTGAGGGTAGGGGAACAGTGGTTTGGCCTACCTACCTCCGTGAGCATTAGCACCCAGCTCGGCCTATGCTCACACGCATTGTCCGCATGCGTTCCACGTGCGTTAGCACCCTACTCAGCTTGCACCACTCATGCTCGCCTTCTGTGGGCGCTATTTTCGAAGGTAAGAGAATAACGGTTTGGCCATCTTACCTTCGCATACGTAGCATCCATCTCGGCCTACGCCTCTTGCACTTGCCTTCCGCGAGTGTTATTTTTGAATGTAGAGGAACGACAATTCGACCTCCCCACCTCCATGTGCATAGCACCCATCTCAGCCTATGAAGCTCGAGCCCTGCCATCCGTGGGTACTATATTTGAAGGTAGGGGAACGGTGCTTCAGCCTCCCTACGTTCACAGGCACTATTTTTGAAGGTAGAGGAATGGCAGGCCGGCGTCCCTACTGTGTGCCCATGTCAAACACACAACTTCGACGGGATGGCTCCGGCTCCACTGTGGGACTTCGCCACCTGCTTTGTAGGCACCGCCTCGGTAAGGCCGACCCAGCCACAGACTTCGCTGATTGACTTACGATAATCTAGTCTAGGTACCACCAGTGGGAAGTGGGTGCCAGGTATTTACTGGTATTCACAGTGAGGGACAGGGATTTACTGTACTCATATGGCGCAAGAGGGGTCTTCTGGTTGGGTGGATTTAACCCTCCAGCGGTGAAACCTTAGCGGGTGGTGTTTAGCTAGACTAGAGTGAGGTAAAAGCTTTGTGATACGTTGTCTGAGTCTCATGCCAAAGGAAGTGTGTTGATTATTAAGATGACTTATCTCTTGTGGGTAAAGTTGTACAACTTCTGCAGAGTGTCAAACTATTCGAATAGTCGTGCCCACGGTCAAGGGCGGGCAAGGAATGCATTCACATGGTAGATCTTTGGTTTTGGTTTTAAAAACAAAGTTTTGGTAATTCGGGAGTGGAGGGAACTCTCGAAAGGGAATCTGGCGGTTGGAGCCAGTATGGGTGGTTATAACTCGCAGTTCAATACTTTATCGGTTATAGTTGGTGTTGGTGGATATAACCTTCACTATAAAAATGCTTATTAGTTTCAGTTAAAACAATTAATTGGTTAAAATGTCGCCTTCAAAATATTCAGTAATAATTGAAATAAAATATTGCTTTGTGCAAAAGAACCATATAACCCTCCTTTGTTAAGCCTTACGTCTATTGCATTTTTCCCAAGACTTGCGGAGTACTTTATGTACTCACATGCTACACTCAAACATAATACTCAGAAGAATATGAAGCTCAAGAGGGAGACTACGACTACTTCGCTTGCGGATTCGACGAAGGATTCCCAGAATACTAGGTCGGTCTTCATTGAATTTATTTCTGCTTCCGCTGTGTTTTCTGAGTGTGCGAGGTCTTGAAACCTCAGTTGTAATAATGAGACCTTTCAGTCAGTACTCTCAATTATTGTAATAAATGGTTGTTGGTTATGTAATCATTTCTGTTTAACTGTGTGCACTAGCTTTGATCTGGGACTAGTGCTGTAATACACAGAGGGTCCGGGTTCGGAAATCCGGGGTCCCGACAGAGACGGTATCAGAGCCAACTTGACTGTAGGACGTAACCTAGGTTAGAAATAGTAAAACCTTAAGGACTCATATTTTATTAAAAAGAGTATATTAAAAATATATAAGCTTCTTTGCTTCTACTCTTTTCTTACTTAGTATCTCGTTCTTGTCTTCAAATTCACTTGTTAAATCTTTTTACTAATCTCTTCTATTATTTCAAAACTTTGTAGATGGCCGGTTCATCCTCCGCTGCCTCGTGGGACTATTACTCTCATGGTGAGAGTGTTGGAACATTTGCTAGTCTTCTTCGATAGCTTATGCAGTACCTATAGTATCGCCAGCCGCCTATCTTCAGGGGGCGGAAGGTACAGATCCTGGACCGAGACTCTTGGTTGATGGAGGTATTCCTGTACGCACAGGATGAGGAATTCGACTCCCACACATACCCCATCAAGCATCCCTAGACCCACTGTTTCGATGCTATCCAGGACGCAACTCACCTTGCCATAGCATATTTGTGCCACATGCACAAGGATGCTGTGCACCAGTCACCCTTTTGTTTCTTCATCGCTCCTCGAGCAGGACAAAGCTACTCGGAGCCCTTCGATATCCTTGCAGACGACCCCCGACTGTCACACCAGGTGCAGCTCACGCAGGCTATGGCAGTTACCTATGCTAGAGCCTTGGAGGAGATTGGACAGCTTCGGATGCTTCTCACTTCCAGCTACCAGCACTCCGACACTCTTCGTGCATAGCTTCGCCAAAGCCAGGCAACAGAGTTCGAGCTGGGATGTCTCAGAGCTGCAGCTGACTACACGCCTTCTTCACCTGTACCAGCCGTCGTCCCCAACAAGCAGGCGTCGACTCGACATTTGGGGCCCCGCACCATGCTCACAGCGCGCAAGAGTGTGTGGCGCCCTAGTCCGCTACCCATCATCAACATCGGCGATTCCAGCAGAAGGCGCAGTCTTTCCCGTTCTCGCTCTTGTTCATGGTCAACTGCCTCCAGTCGTAATCGTACCCGTTCTCGCGCTTCAGCCGCGTGTGCTTGTTCGCGGCATCACGTGGATGAGGACGAGGAGGACCCGGAGGAGGATCCTGAGGAGCGCATCATCTTGGAGGATTAGTAGTAGGTTGAGTCAGTAGTACCCAAATAAATGTCTACGTCCTTAGAACATTTTATATTATGTCTTGGTGTGCTAGATGGACTGTACCAAGCCTTTGTGCACTTGTGGTACAACCATTCTTAAAACTATTTTGATTTCAATATAAGTTCCTTCTAGGTTATTTGCTTGCTTCTTTCTTGTGTGCTTGGGTTGGGATGTTGTTTAGTTTCCCCCGAAATTTCTTACCTATGCTAATTCCCTCTTACCTTTTGCTAACCCCGAAAACCACTTCAGATGGTGAACACAAGGAGCAACCCTGGCAGTGGCCGTGATGCCAATGCCCAACTGGACAACAATATTCCACCACCTCCTACTCAAGCCCCTAACTTAGAACAGATGATGGCTATGCAACTGCAACTACTTCAAGCCCTTGCTCAGAATCAAGTGCAACAAGCTCCGCAGGCACCAAACCAAGCACCGCAGTCCAAGCTGGGAGAGTTTATGAGAACAAGACCTCCTACTTTCGCCGGTTCAGTGGATCCCTTGGAGGCCGATGATTGGATTAAGGATGTGGAGAAGAAGTTGATCCTAGCTCAATGCAATGAGCATGAAAAAGTGTTGTATGCAGCCCATCATCTTAAAGGAATTGCTGCTAATTGGTGGGAAAATTATTGTGCTGCCCATCAAGATGTGCAAGCCATCACATGGGTAGAGTTTGTTGAAGCCTTCCGCACTGCCCATATTCCTATGGGAATAATGGAAATGAAGAAGAGGGAGTTTCACAAACTGCAGCAAGGAAACCTTAGCGTTTCGGAGTACCTGAATAGGTTCACCCAACTATCCAGGTATCCCAGAGGATGTTGCATCGGAATCAACGAAGATTTGGAGGTTCATGCAGGGACTTGATCCCAATCTTAAGGTGCAGTTAGTGTCCAATGATTATGCAACGTTCCAGCACATGGTAAACAAGGCTCTTATTCAAGAAGATGCTTAACGTCAACTGTATGAGACTCGGAAGAGAAAGTTTCGAGCTCAGCAGGGAGCAAGCAGTTCTCGTTTTTGTCCTAATCCACCCCAGTTCAACAGGCCATCAGAACCAAGTGTGCCAAAGATGCGATTTGCAGGACCCCGCCCAAATCCGCAAGCCCCTTGAGCAAGCAATGGTGGCCAACTTCAGCAGAACATGACTTCAGTGGCAGGAGTGCAGTGTTTCAACTACAAGAACATGGGACATTATGCCAACAACTGCCCCAGAAGCGCCCAGCTGTGACCCCTGTTCATTTCAACTTGGGGACTACACCAGCGCGAGCTCCAACTATAGGTCAAGGTCGGGGAACACCTCAAACTCCAAGGACTCCGCAGGCAGTGAGCAGAGGACATCTTAATCATGTTACTGCAGAAGCTGCTCAGGATGCACCCGACGTAGTTCTGGATAAGTTTCTTGTCAACTCAGTACCTGCATCAGCATTATTTGATTCTGGAGCTTCGCATTCTTTTGTGTCAAAAGCTTTTGTTGAAAGATATAATTGGGATGTGCGTTTGCTAAAGAACCCTATGCTAGTCCAATCACCTGGAAAAGGAAATGAGAACTAACACGGTTTGCCCTAGAGCAACCGTAGATATAAATGGAGTAAAATTCCTAGCGAATCTTATTATAATAGACTCCAAGAGCTTAGATGTAATACTTGGTATGGATTGGTTAACGAAGTATAAAAGGCAGATAGATTGTTCCGATCGTGCCATTACTATTACCAACTCTGATGGAATCCAAGTAAGGTATAAGTCAGACACATCTTCTCAGAATAGGTGTGGGTTGAACAGTTTGAAGGGAGTAACCCTGGAAAAGGTACCTATAGTAAGTGAATACCCAGATGTATTCCCTGAAGATTTGCTAGGAATGCTGCTGATAGGGAAATTGAATGTGTTATTAACCTGGTACCTGGTACAGCTCCGATTTCCAAGAGACCCTATCGTATGTCTGCTAATGACTTGGCCGAAGTTAAAAAACAAATTCAGGAGTTGCAAGACAAAGGTTTTGTAAGACCAAGTTCCTCGCCTTGGGGAGCACCAGTACTTCTAGTGAAAAAGAAATATGGAAGTCTTCGCATGTGTGTGGACTATAGATCTTTGAACGATGTGACAATTAAGAACAAGTACCCTTTGCCCCGAATAGATGATTTATTTGATCAGCTGAAAGGTTCGTGTGTCTTCTCCAAGATTGATCTTCGATTAGGTTATCACCAATTGAAGATAAGACCAGAAGACATACCAAAAACGACGTTTGCTACTCGATATGGACTGTATGAGTTTACAGTGATGTCTTTTGGCTTGACCAATGCGCCCGCATATTTTATGAATCTGATGAATAAAGTGTTCATGGAATATTTGGATACGTTTGTGGTAGTATTCATTGATGATATTTTGATATACTCCCGGAATGAGGAAGAGCATGCAGAACATTTGAGGATAGTGTTGGAAAAACTCAGAGAACACCGGTTGTATGCCAAGTTTAGCAAGTGTGAGTTCTGGTTGAAGAAAGTAGCCTTTCTGGGACATGTGATTTCTGCAGGAGGAGTGTCCGTAGATCCCGAAAAAGTAAATGATGTGCTTAATTGGACGCAACCAAAGTCCGTATCCGAGATCAGAAGTTTCCTGGGATTAGCCGGTTATTATCGTCGCTTTATTGGAGGTTTCTCCAAACTTGCAAGACCCCTCACTCAGTTGCTAAAGAAAGAATAGAAGTTTGAATGGAGTAAGTTGTGTGAGGATAGTTTTCAAGAGCTGAAAAAGAGGTTAACTTCTGCACCAGTGTTAACGCTTCCGAATATTAGAAAAGATTTTGAAGTCTTCTGTGATGCATCAAGACAAGGACTAGGCTGTGTTCTGATGCAAAAAAGAAAGGTAGTAGCCTATGCTTCAAGGCAATTACGACCCCATGAGGAGAATTATCCAACCCATGATTTAGAGCTTGCTACCGTCATGCATGCTCTAAAAATATGGAGGCATTATTTGATTGGTAACCGCTGTGAGATTTACACGGATCACAAAAGTTTGAAGTATATATTTACCCAACCCGATCTCAATATGAGGCAAAGGAGATGGCTTGAGTTAATAAAAGATTATGATGTTGGAATTCATTATCATCCAGGAAAGGCTAATGTAGTAGCTGATGCCCTGAGCCGAAAGAGTTACTGTACTAAGCTGTGGATTAAAGACAGTATGCCTGCACTTCAAGAAGAATTCCAGCGGCTCAATTTAGAAGTAGTAGAAGAAGGATTTCTAGCTACTTTGGAGGTTCAACCAACTTTAGAGGATCAAATCAAGGCAGCTCAAAAGGAGGACAAGTATGTCAAGGAAATCAGAGATAATATGAAGAAAGGGAAAGCACTAGGATTTTCAGAAGATGAAGAAGGTATCATTTGGTTTGGAAAAAGGATTATTGTACCTGAAAAGAACGAACTAAAAGAGTTAATTTTGAAAGAAGCTCATGAATCTAGATATTCAATTCACCCTGGGAGTACCAAGATGTACCAAGATCTCAAAGAAAGGTATTGGTGGTCAAGTATGAAAAGAGAAATCACAGAGTATGTAGCTTTGTGTGATGTGTGCTAGCGGATTAAAGCTGAACATCAGAGACCTGCCGGACTTTTGCAACCGTTGCAGATACCTGAGTGGAAATGGGAAGAAATTGGTATGGATTTTATAACTAGACTACCGAGAACAAAATCAGGGCATGATTCGATTTGGGTTATTGTGGATCGTTTGACAAAAGTTGCACAAGAATCGTGATTTTATAACCACCTACTCTGGGGATCGACTCGTAGAGCTATACATGTCAAGAATCGTGTGTTTGCATGGAGTCCCAAAGAAGATTGTGTCAGATCGAGGATCTCAATTCACTTCAAGATTTTGGCAGAAGCTGCATGGACTTTTGTGCACAAATCTAAATTTCAGCACAGCATATCATCCACAGACAGATGGTCAAACAGAAAGAGTAAATCAAATTTTGGAAGACATGTTGAGAGCTCGTGTCCTAGCTAATAAGACTAATTGGGATCAAAGTTTGCCCTATGCAGAGTTTTCCTATAATAATAGTTATCAATCCAGCTTGCAAATGTCTCTGTTTGAAGCTTTGTATGGCAGAAAATGCAGGACACCGTTGTATTGGAAAGAAACAGGAGAAGGACAAGTGTTTGGACCAGATGTGTTAAAGCAAGCAGAAGAACAAGTTTGCCTGATCCAGGACAGATTAAAAACGGCACAAACAAGACAGAAAAGTTATGCGAACAATGGCCGAAGAGCGTTAGAATTTGTACCTGGAGATCATGTTTATCTGAAAGTTTCACCTCTCAAGGGAATGCGACGTTTTCGAGTCAGTGGGAAGCTTGCTCCTAGATTCATTGGACTATTTCCTGTACTAGCAAAAAGAGGAGAAGTTGCGTACCAGTTGAAGCTTCTGCCACAGTTGTCGAATGTGCACGACGTCTTCCATGTGTCCCAGCTAAGAAAATGTCTCAGAGCGCCAGAAGAGCAGATGCCTCTAGATGAAGTGAACTTGAAGGAGGACTTAACATATCCAGAGTATCCAGTCAAGATATTGGATGAAGCAGAGCGTCGTATGCGAAACAAGGTCATCAAATTCTGTAAATTGCAGTGGAGCAACCATTCTGAATCAGAAGCAACTTGGGAGCGTGAAGAGGATCTAAGAGCAGAGTTCCCTAGTCTTTTCCCAGTCCGTCTGAATCTCGAGGTCGAGATTCTTTCTAAGGGGGGGGGGAGGTTTGTAACATCCCAAAAATCCTATTTCTGAAAATTTTAATTTCAAATTAATTATTTTAAAGTATTTGAATTTATTTAGATTTATTTGGTTTTTATTTGGATTTCTGAGTTTTCTGGAATTTAAAACCTATTTTAAAAATTTAAAAACTATTTTAAAGAATAAAAAAATTAAATATCAACATTAGGTTGGAAATAATTTTATTAAGTCCAAAATGTCACCAGGAGCTTCTGTGAATTTTCCTGGAATTTTTGGAGCTATTTTCATATTTTCTGAAGCTTAAATAATTTTCCAGACTTTTCTGAAAATCAAAATCAAATTCCAAAAATAAAATCCCCTCCCCTCCCCTCCCCTCCGGCCGACACGTGGACGGCCAGATGCCGGCCACGTCGCCCATCCGCTCCCGCCTTCCCCTCTTCGCCACCCGCCACGTGCTCGGCCCAGATGGCCGCCTCACGCGCCCCAGCCCAATTTGGGCACCCGTCCCCGCTTCCTCCTTCTCTCTCTGACCGCCCGACCCCACCTGTCGGTGCGCTCCCGCTCTCTCCCTCTCTCTCTCCCGGCCACACCCGACAGCCGACCTGTCCCTTCTCTCTCTCTGCTCGCTGGGCCCGCCTGTCGGGGCCATCTCCCTCCCCGCGCCGTCTCCTTCCTCCCGCTCGGCCGCGCCTTCACCGCCGCCATTCTCACCGCCTCCTCGGTCGCCCGGATTCCCTTACTTCCCCCTCTCCCTTCTTCCCTGACCGACTCCCGCCATCCCTGCGCCCGAATCCCGTCTCCCCACGCCCCGTCCTCCCCTAATTCCGCCCGTAACCACAGCACGCCGTGCCATCTCCGGCGACGAATTGCCACCGGCCCGTTGTCCTCCGCCTCCTATAAATACCCCACGGCCTCCCCTCTCTCCGCACCACCTCCCCCTCCACTTCTCTCTCTCTCCCGTGCGCTCCACCGCCCCCGCGCCGTGCGCACTCACCTCCGCTGCTGTCTTGGGCTCCGGCAAGGAACTGCCGCATGCTCGGGCAACACCTCGCCTCGCCGCCACCTCCAACGTCTTCCCCGTGCGCCGGCGACTACCCTCAGAACCTCGGCCAAACCTCCCCGCCACCGGAACGCTGCCGCACCGGAGCACCCGAACCCCTCCGGCAACCCTCGCCGCCGCCACCGTCGTCCCCGTCTACTTCCGCCCGGCCCCCTCCGGAAGATACCTCAAAAGGTATACTTACCCTATATGGGTAAGAAACACTCGAGTGACCGGAAGGCTGCCAGCGCTATCTCATCCCCCCTGGCTCCCTCGACACGCGTTCGAGCCCCCAGCTCGGCACGCTGAGGTTGAGCCATTTCTTTTGATTCCACGCTGACAGCCGGACCCCAGTTGTCAGCGGCCGCAGTCTACGCTGCTCACTGGCGTCTGGGCCCCACCCGTCTGCGTGGGCCAGTGACATATGGGCCTAGAGCCTGATGGGTCCCACCGGTCAGTGACCAACAGCTTGTATGGTCACTAACAGAGGGGGTCCCACATGTTAGAGACCGAACGCAGTGGGTTCACTGTCAAGTGGGTCCCACCTGTCATAGACTCAGAGAAATCAATAAAAGAAAAAGAATAAAATATAAAATTCTGTCATGTGGGTCCCACCTGTCAGACATTTAATAATTTTTGGATTTATTCAAACTGAGATTTTCAAATGAGCATAACTTTCTCATTTTAACTCCATATTGAGCCGTTCAAATTTTTAAATTCTTCTAAAATCATAATCTATCCAAATATACCCTCTTTTCGAATTTGTGAATTTTATTTGAATTTTTCTTGTATTTATTTGCTTTGTTCGTTTATCTTTTTGCGCGTAGAAACCAATGTCGCCGAAGAGTTTGTCAAACCACAGCAAGTGGGATCATCCAGTGCACAAGAAGGCAATTCTCCTTTGATCATTTTGAACCTATGTTTGAGAAATATTTTTAATTATTTTAAATTTATGTGCATTGCTATTTACATAGAACCCTAGTTTTGGTCTTAAGGCAATAGTTAATCCAACCTTGTTATGCCCTCATTTGAACTTCAATGCCATGTACCCTTGTAACCCTAGTATCACCTTTGTCTCAATAATGAGATTATTAATTAAATCTTTGATATATGTTAGAACGGTACTGAAATGCTTAGTCATGCTGTTAAACCCTGTAATTTTAAAATGGAAATTTACGTTTCATTGCAATAACTAGGTATACAGAATTTAGAGGCAATTGATGTTGCCAATGTTATTCTAAAATAAATTAAAAGTGTAAAAGTTGTTTTAGACCGGGGCGGATGGATGGTTTGGATTGGTGCGGTAAGCACGAAAACTTGTAAAGTGTATGTTCCGCCCTAGTCAATTAAGGACCGACGCTTGTGTTTGTCCAGACTGAGCATTTACCGTACAACCACAAATCAATATGGGTATTACCTAGCTGATTAACTTACGATAATCTAGTCTAGGTACCACCAGTGGGAAGTGGGTGCCAGGGATTTACTGGTATTCACATTGAGGGATAGGGATTTACTGTACTCATATGGCGCAAGAGGGGGCTTCTGATTGGGTGGATTTAACCCTCCAGCGGTGAAACCTTAGTGGGTGGTGTCTAGCTAGACTAGAGTGAGGTAAAAGCTCTGTGATACGTTGTCCGGGTCTCATGCCAAAGGAAGCGTGTTGACTATTAAGATGACTTATCTCTTGTGGGTAAAGTTGTACAACCTCCGCAGAGCGTCAAACTATTCGAATAGCCGTGCCCACGGTCAAGGGCGGGCAAGGAATGCATTCACATGGTACATCTTTGGTTTTGGTTTTAAAAACAAAGTTTTGGTAATTCGGGAGTGGAGGGAACTCTGGAAAGGGAATCTGGCGGTTGGAGCCAGTATGGGTGGTTATAACTCGCAGTTCAATACTTTATCGGTTAGAGTTGGTGTTGGTGGATATAACCTTCACTATAAAAATGCTTATTAGTTTCAGTTAAAACAATTAATTGGTTAAAACAGTGAGACCTTTCGATCAGTACTCTCAATTATTGTAATAAATTGTTGTTCATTATGTAATCATTTTTGTTTAACTGTGTGCACTAGTTTTGATCTGGGACTAGTGCTGTAATACACAGAGGGTCTGGGTTCAGAAATCTGGGGTCCCGACATAGGAGAATGATGGTTTGGCCTCCCTATGTCTTGGCCTATGCCACATGTGCTCGTCCTCTATGGGCACTGTTTCTAAAGGTAGGGGAGTGGCGGTTGGGCGTCCCTACCTCCACGTATGTAGCACTCATCTCGGCCTATGCCGCTTGTGCCCGCCATCCATGGGTGCGCTATGTGCGTTAGTGCCATGCTTGGACTTTGCTTCTTGCACTTGTCTTTTGTGAGTGCTCTACATGCATGGGCACCCCACTCGGCATGCACCGCTCGCTCTCATCCTCCGCGGACACACCATATGCGTTAGTGCCTTGCTCGGCCTACGCCACTCGTGCTAGCTCTCCATGGACACTCTGCGTGCGTAGCGCCCGACTTAGCCTATACCACTCACACCCGCCCTTCGCGGGTGCTATTTTTGAGGGTAGGGGAACAGTGGTTTGGCCTACCTACCTCCGCGAGCATTAGCACCCAGCTCGGTCTATGCTCACATGCATTGTCCGCATGCGTTCCACGTGCGTTAGCACCCTACTCAGCTTGCACCACTCATGCTCGCCTTCTGTGGGCGCTATTTTTGAAGGTATGAGAATAACGGTTTGGCCATCTTACCTTCGCATACGTAGCATCCGTCTCGGCCTACGCCTCTTGCACTTGCCTTCCGCGAGTGTTATTTTTGAATGTAGAGGAACAACAATTCGACCTCCCCACCTCCATGTGCATAGCACCCATCTCAGCCTATGAAGCTCGGGCCCTGCCATCCGTGGGTACTGTATTTGAAGGTAGGGGAACGGTGCTTCAGCCTCCCTACGTTCACAGGCACTATTTTTGAAGGTAGAGGAATGGCAGGCCGGCGTCCCTACCGTGTGCCCATGTCAGACACACAACTTCGACGGGATGGCTCTGGCTCCACTGTGGGACTTCGCCACCTGCTTTGTAGGCACCGCCTCGGTGGGGCCGGCCCAGCCCCAGACTTCGCCTCTGTGTGCCGCCTGTGTCGGAGGCACGACCTCGACATGATAGCTCATGCCTCCATCCTGACATTGGATACATGAATGCCTCCATTCTGATCCTGATCTTTGTGTAAGATAAGAGTTCTATAAATTGGAGTGGAGTTTATCTCTTGAATGCAGAATTGATAGGAGCTTCTGCACATAAATCTTGGAAATGAAATTCTGAGTTTATGGTGTAGTTCACTTTTACAAACATTGTTTCTTATTTTCACATTATGAATTATGCAATTTTGTCCTTCTTATAGAAGTTGATCAATGTTGCACAATACATGTATTTTTTTAATTAATAGAGTGGCAATAATACAATTTAATTCTTGTGTGTGACATGGTTGTTTCATACCAAAGCAACGTGCAATCAAATAGTTTTAAAATGGAATGTTATCTCTATTTTGAGCACTTTATGTTATTTCACGCTCATTGTAATTTTTTGGTGCAAAGCACATGCACTCAGCTAGTTTAATTAACAAAAGGACATAGAGAACAGAGTGAATAATACCCTGTTGCTCGACTTCCCATCGAGCACGTCCAGTCCCAGGAAGAGTTGGTGCACTTTCAGTTTGGTGCGCTTTAGCTTGGAATTTCTTTTTGAGGTTGCCAAATTCATCATAAATGTCTCCATCATCCTATAAAAAAGAACAACATTTATACATGGAAACAATATTTATACACACAAAAATATATAAAATAACACATTCCTCCTCAGCCTCTTTCCGACGCCTTTTAACTTGCTCTAGTTCTTCTTCATCAAGTTCTTTATACCAACCACCCCGGCCTCCTCTGCATAGAACAATAATTGATGAATTTAGAAATTTGAACGGGTCCAATCAAAGTTAGGATGAAGGAGAACAGACTTCTAAAAGTTTGAAAAGAGAGAAAAAGAATAAATCGGATTTTCTAGAATTATTTTTGCACTGAAAAATTGGATTGTGATGTCAGCAAGGAATTAATTTTTGGTGGAATTATTTTGTTATGGAAAAAGGAATTTATGACGTTAAGGTGACGTTAGCAAGAGAAATGAATTTTTGGCCAATTTATTTTTGTAAAGGAAAAGGATTATATTTGGCTGACATGTGGGACCGACTTTTGTGGACTGGGTCCATGGACTGAAAGAGTGGCTGAGGTGGCTAGGAGATCGGTGTGGCACTTGCGTGGCGTACGGCCGCTGAGGTGGCTCACCTGCGGCTGCCAACTGGCTGCCATGTCACCTGTTGTGCTGACATGGCACGGCCGACGTGGCGGCGCTCTGGACCTAAGGGCTGCTGGTGCTTCGGCGCCAGGCGGCGGCGGCCGAGGTGCGCAACAGCAAGAAGGGAAGATGGGCCAGCAATGAGCTCTAGCGGTGGTGGATAAAGAGTGTCGGTGGTAGGGGCTCTCCGGTATCGGGCTTGCTCGGCAAAGGGACGGGAGACAAGCGCACGGCAACAAGGAAGGAGTACATGGTGTCAGCGAGGCATGAGGTGGATCGAGGAGGCGACGATTGCTTGCCAAAGGTTCGCCGATGCCGAGAGAGAGGAAGAGTGGTGCGGGGGCACTTGGGTGTAGGAGAGTGGGAAAGGAGAGGAAGTCGAGTTGTGGGGTGAAGAGAGGATGCTCGGGGACGGTTTATATAGGTGCGGGGAGGAGTAACGATTGAGTACGACTTCGCCGGAGTTAAGGCGATTAGAAATGGTGCGGCAACGGTTTGCAAGGATTAAAGATAGGGAAACGAGCGGAGGTGAGTGCGGATTGAAGAGGGGCATTTAATGGCGCACTAACCTGGGAGTTAAAGAGAAAGAAACCGCCAATTGAAGAGCTCGGCGATGCGACAATGGCGGCCGGTGCGAAGAAGAAGAAGGGAAGGGAGAAGATGACTGACAGGCAGGGCCCGTTTGTTGGTGAGAGAGGATGAGTGATGCATGGCCAAGGAATAGATCTCGGGCGTCGGATGAAAGAGAAGGGGAATAAGTGAAGGTGGACAACTGAGATTAGATCTGGCGACGATAGATTAAATCTAGACCGCCGGCAAAGAAACAAAGGGGTAAGTGACAACGGACGGAAGAGGTTAAATCGGGTAGTGGTAGATTAAACCTAGGCATGACACGTGTCGGCCTGAGAGGGAGAGATAGATTTAAAATTTGATTTAGATTTTCAGGAAAACTAGGTGGCTTTAATACACTTAGAAAATATCATATAAAGTCTGAAAAGAATTCTAGAAAAATTCACATAAATTCCTGGAGATGATTCAGACTTATATAAAATATTTCCAACTTAGAGTTGGTCTTTTAAATTTACAAAAATATTTTTTTAGCTTTGAAATTGATTTTTAAAATCCAAAAAAGCACATAAAATCCAGATAAAAGTCAAATGCTTTAAAATAATAAATTTTAAATAGAATTTTACAGAAATTGAAAATACACTTTATTTAACAATATTTGTATGCTTTTAGTTAAATTACATTAAGAAAAGTTTTTAAAAAAACTGAAAACAGGCAAATAAAATCTCCAAAAGTCAAGAAACCAAAGTACACTTGATTTTATTTTAAATTAAATTAATTTTTAATTGTTTTCTGAAAATTATGAAATAAACAGTTGGGCTATTACAAAAAGCCTCAAGATTCAAATACGTACCTTTTATGCATAAATAGTTACATATATATCTGCTTAGTTTCGGACCGTAACATACTGCGCCCAGTTGTGGTGCATCATACTCATACCACTGTGGACAATTTGGGCATCACACTTGGTAAAAGATGCACCGCGTGACACAAATAGCCAAAATCACTATTATAGACACAAGTTTCACAGATTCAGTCATGACCCAACCAACGGCCCAAACTGTTGTAGTATATTGTATTTCTTTGTGTCCACTTTTGCGCAAACCAAGGGGGCCCTAAAAGCCAAAAAGTGGTATGAAGAAGGGCAAAATATCGCCGCACTTAGTGTGCCATTCCATTTGTAGCCAAAAAATAGTAGCTAGTTTTGAGGCAAGGTACAAACCTAGGTGTAACAGCATGGATGAATGTAGCCCATTTTAGCAACTGAACAAAACAGCCTCATTAATACTTAACTACATATGACATAACCAAATGCAGCTCTTCTTTATATAACACTACTAATTTTTGGGACTATTGCAACGGCGTCGAAACGTTGCAATAGGCCCAAAATGGTTGCAATAGCACCTATTGCAACGCTAAATTTTCATTGGGAGGCGTGGCAAGAAGTTGCGTGGTCTAAAGTTTGGGCCACGGAATTTCGGTTCGTTGCAATAACGTTTACGTATTGCAACGCAATAAAGCATTGCAATACATAGTTTATGCAACAATGTATAGCGTGGCAAAAACAACTATTGCCACGCAATGAGGCGTTGATGTAGATAGCATTTGCAACATACCGATTTCATGGTTATAAGTTAAATTGCAATGAAAATTGGTGGTAGCAATAGACTATATTGCCACGCAAAGCATTCGTGGTAATAGATTCAATTGCCACGCAAAGAATTCGTGGTAATAGATTCAATTGCCACGCAAAGAATTCGTTGTAATAGGACATAGTGATATTGCCACTCAAAGAATTCGTGGTAAAAGATTCAATTGCCACACACATAATTTGGTTGCAACAGCCTCTATTGCCACGCTTACTATTTTCGTTGCCATAGCTTCTAATACCACGCTTATCTTTTGTTGCTATAGACTCTTTTGGTACACTGTTTTTTTGTTGCTATAGCATATATTGCCAAGCCAAAAGTTGAAGGGAATAGTGTATATTGCAACGCATTGCTTTAGTAGCAACAAGAATAATTGCAACGCCATTAATGTTTGTCACAACAGGAATCAACCGATGTAGTAAAATCATTATATCAAAATAGAATTTGTTGCTACACATATCTTAAATGAAACCAACTTTAATTGTGACAAAAATTTGAAGTTGTATTACAAGCATCACTAAAATGTCTCTAGCTATCACTGCATTGAAGCTTGGCTTGACCTCGCTGAATAGCTTGAATTGACCTTAGCTTCCCATGGCTAGAGGACTGCACTCAATTTGTTCCTTCCTCCTGAATAAAATCATTCAAAATGGCATATGCATCAGTTGTTCAGCTCATCACGACAGTAACACATTGTAAATGGAATAAATTTTCATAACATGAATACATATGTTATTACTGCATCAATGCAATTGTTTAGAGATATAGACATGATTGTCAAAATATGTAGAGCTCAAGAACCACTAGAAAGGTATATGATGAATAACCCAACCAAAAAAATCAAAAAGTGACCAACCACCAGAAGGAAATTTTTGTACGGATAACCTTTTTTTTATTCGGAAATACGGAAATATACCCGCGGTTTCATTTTTTACAAAAATAGCCTCGAGTCGCCCAATGGGGAAGCGACTCGAGAATTTCGCCCACCCGAAGAGCGACAAGAAGCTATGTCGCTTCACGGCAAAGCGACATCAGGGCGTCGCTTTCTCACTGGGCGATTTAAAGAAGTCACCCAATGGCTGGGCGACTTGTAATGCAGTCGCCCAGTAGGTAGGCGACTTCATTCAGTCCCCCTGAAATTTGTAGAGTTTTGGCAATTTTGTAGTTTGAAACAGAGAAAAAATCTGGTATAGTTGTAATAAAAGTTTATGTGCACTGTATGTTGTAGATGCACAAAAAAAATTCGAAATAATGTTTTAAGAATGATTGACCGTAGAACGATAGATACATAGAGTGGTAAGTGATATTTTGATGTTGCTAAGAAATAGTTTACGGAGAGAACCGGTATGACTTGCTATCTGAATCATTGAATGCGAACATGCTAGATAATAAGCTTATGCCAATAGAAATAAACTTCATAATACAGTTGGGAGTAACATGCCGCGTACATTGTTATTACATGCACAACATATAGCATGATATGCGACCAAGAGCAACTCCGACAGTACTGCCTTAGGGAATAAAACTTGCTGGGTCTATTACATTTGGTCTACTGGGTGTAGCGTGGTTGTTTCCCCTTGTTATCGCGCCTTGAAGATGGCTCCGCTGCATCCTTGTTCCGGTCACTCTTGGTCTTGAGAGCTGCCTCACGAGCTTGAAGCTCTTCCTCCTGACGCTTGATGGCTGCTTCACGCAGACTTAACTGCTCCCGCCTCCTTTGCAGCTCATCCTCCTTGCCCTTCAGACGGATTTGGTCCACCCTCACGCGGCGCTCTTGCTCATGCCGCATCTGTCGTTCCACCTCGCGAGCCTGAGTCATCTTGACAAAGTATTGTCCTTTGTTTTCCACCTCCACTGCCTGGTTATGTGGCCATGTCGGCGACACCCGATCCACCCATTCGATGAACCTGCAAGCCTATGTGTGGCGTGGTAGATGTCATGGATCAAGTTGAAAAACGATAACGAGAAACAAATGATTTAGTTGTCGTCGTTACCATGAAATCGTCATCCAGGTTTGGACACTTGAAGAACCTACGGCCGTATTTGGCTCGCTCTTCTTGATCCGTCCAGACTTCCAACATCGTCCTAAAGCCGCAGTGGCACTTCGGGCGCTCATGCCACTCCGGCACTCCAAATGGGTCGGACCTCCAGGAAGACATTGTTGTGTAGTAGTATTGTGAAGGCTTGAGGAGATGTGGTATGGAAGACATAGGAGGCCTTTATGTAGGCAGGTTATCTGGTGCAGTGGGCATAGTCCAAGGAGAGAAGGTCGTATGAATATTTTCGCTTTTTCAGGGTTCCAGTTTAGCAATAAATGTCCCTATGTAGGCTTTTCAGAGCCTGTAGCCTGTATTTCTGAAACAACAAGCAAAGGTGACATGAAAACTCACTGGAAAGGATACATGCCTATGACGTGAACATTCACTGTAAAGGCTACAGCCTACGCCCCTATTTTGTTGGTTTCTGTAGCGATAGGCCTGGATTATCCTCAGGATTTCAGGGTAGCAATAAATGTCCCTATGAAGGCTTTTCAGATCGTAGCCTTTATGTAGGCAGTTTAGCTGGCATGTGTTGTAATCTGACTGAGCAAAGCTGCCCCGTTTTGTCATATCACTGCGTAAAGCTGGCATGTGTTGTCATCTCACCGAGTACAGCTGAACGCTTTTGTCATGTCTCTGGGCAAAGCAGCCCTCTTTTGTCCCGCCATTCGATATAAATAGCACGGTTGAGGTCCCATGAAGTTGTAGCCAGAAAACCCTGTAAATCGAACATACCATGGCGGAAGATGAGGGGCCAGTCGGATATGGGTCACCGAAGGAAGACCTTCCCTTGGAAAGGAGGGAGATGTTCGGTCCACAGTACCGCTTGGTACCAAGCCGGCGTGCACAACCAGCGTGGCCGACTTGCAGACACAATGAGTACGTGGTCGTGCAAGTCCTGGAAGGGCCGAACGATGGCGGGCGCCGTTTCTTCCGATGCCCACGCTCCGGGGTACAAATTACTAATAGTACATTTTTTTATTGCTTATGGACCCTCCATGTTTACTGTCCTTTTTCGCAGATGGCGAAATGCGACTTCTCCCGCTGGATCGACCCTCCTCATGAACGGTATATTGACCGTTATGTGGGTACTTTATGGGACCGAATAATGGACTTGGAGTACCGAATGGAGACTCTCAATGAGGAGAACAATGAGCTCCGCCAACAGATGCAACGCGAGAGGGGAAACGAGGAGGTTGTCAACATAGGAAGCTCGTACGATCCGACATGTTGTTGTGCAAACCCAAGTTGCATATGTGCGTGCCACTACCACGATGGCCAGCCCCGTCCGAGGCGTCCACTTCAGCAGTTCTCCATGTGGGTGCCACGAGGCTCATTTGGCATATAAGCAACGATGTGTATGGTTGTACCGTAGTATGTACGAGGGTCGATCGAAATAATGCGCAATGTTGTTAAGCATGTCATGAATTGATTGTCTTGTGCACGAGCCACAAAAGTATCTCATTTTAACAAACAACAAATACATGTACTACATAAGTACATAACCAAGTACATTACAGAAAAGTCATGTAACTACTGATCAGGACATGCATTGTCTAGCTGTGTGCCCCTCCTGACCGCATCGACCACAATGTGCACCCGGTGTTCCAGCTTGTGATTCATCCATGTCATTCCTAATACGTCGGCTCTGTCGCCGACCCTTCCCACCCTTCAACATGTTAACATCCGGAACCCAGGTCCTCGATGCAATGTCCAAAGTGGCGAAGTTTCCCACCACCCTGAACCCTCGGAGCTCCCCACACCAAGCCTGCAGTACCCTCCCCTTAAAGAAGAACTCGGACATGAAGTTCGAAGGATCCATACCCACGGTCCCGCATGCAGCGAGGACATGAGAGCATGGTTTGTGTAACAACTTAAGCTTGTTGCACGTGCAGCTAGGTTCATTTCCATGATCTGCAAGACATACCTCGTGGGTAACAAGTGAACGAGCCGTCCCAAATCCGGCTCTATCACGGAGTATCACCTCAAAACGATGCTCCCTGTTGCCCATGACCTGCACTGTGTGCAACTGACCCTTTTGTGCCTTCATCTCCATGTAAGCAGTAATTTTTGCCGAATACAGAGCTCCGGGATTGGCCGCATGAAGTGCGGCACTCGCGTGCCTCTCCCTGAAGTACCGGATTGTGCTGTGAAGAACACCTTCCACGATGGCGACAAGGGGCTGAGAACGGAGACCCCTTAGAACCCAATTGTACACCTCGGCAAGGTTAGTTGTCATTATTCCATACCTTGCGCCATCCGTGTCGTGCAACAGCGACCACTTCTCCAACGGTTCCCCCTCGATCCACTGCGCGAAGCACCTGATGTTTCGTGAGCTCCTTCTTCTTGGACCACTTGGGTTAGGCGCATCGATTGGCGGCAGGCATTGTGGTTGTGCCGCCCCAGGAGTGACCGGCTCCTTGCTCCTCTCTTCGACGTTCTTCCTAGTGTGCTCATCCAACAACCTCCACAAAGCATCAAATTTCCTCTGTTGGTTCTGCCTAGCCAGCCTCTTGAATAGCTTCATCAAAGATTGTTTAGGGAATTGCTTGAAAAAGTTTGCCGCTAAGTGACGACTGCACCACCGGTTCCTCATGTCCGGCCAAGGAAAGGGCTCCTCGGGGTCTTCTTGAAGTTTTCCTATTGCCTTGATAATACCGGCGTGGCGATCATGGATTACGCACACACCAGGCCGAGTGGCTACAACCCCAGCCCTCACATGTCTGAGAAACCACAGCCAGCTCTCGTAATTCTCACTCTCCACAAATGCAATGGCCAGCGGTAATATTTGATTGTTACCGTCAACGCCTATGGCCGTCAGGATCTGCCCCTTGTATTTGCCTGTCAAGAAGGTCCCGTCAATTGAGATCACTGGTAGCATGTGCCTGAATGCTTCGATGCTAGCACCAAATGCAAACATTGCTCTCTACAACACCGCCTCGAAAGTGCCAAAACGTTTTTCCAACGCCTTCTGCTTGGCCCGCCACGCCTTTGCATAGCTAATCTTATACTTGAATTTATTCTCAATAGCTACCACAATATGCGTGGCTGCCATGTCCTTCTTCTGCACTATCTCCCCATACATGACATTGGCTATAAATCCGGACGTCAGGTTACGATGTCTCCACAAGACAGTGTTTAGAATGCAGGAGTGCGGCTCAACCTTGGACACAATCCAATGAGTCTCATACTTAGGTTTACGGGCGTGCACCCGCCAAGGGCAACCAGTCTGCTCGCACGTCACAGTGTACTACTCCTGGCTTGATTTGACGACGCGAAATGTCCGCTGCATTGAAAGGGCCCAAAGCTTGATGGCATCCTGCAGCGCTTCCTTGTCAGCAAATATAGCATGCAACCGAACCTCTGTCTCATGGTACTCCCATTGTGATTCATGCTCATCATGTGCGGAAAGACCCTCCGCATTAAACCGGTTCCATTCCTAGGAGATAGGAACTTCATCCTCATCGGAACTGTCCTCGTCGTCGTCCTCTACAGCTTCCTCTTCATCCCATGCCCTCTCGTCATCAGAGTCCATCTGCTGCACAATGTACTCATTATACTCTCCTTCATCGGCTTGCCCAGTTGGCTCTCTATGGCTTGACGGATGTAACTCTCCTTCATGTACCGCATCGGCTTCATGACGAGCAACTTCATCATGTCCGCCAACATGCGGCCCGCCCGAGCTGCTAGCACCTCCCACAACAACGGCTGTTGCACGAGCTTCCTCAGCTGCTTGTACTGAGTACGGTTGCACAAGCAGCACACACTCGTATCCACGACGCCGGCACCCTAGCACAAAGCCCTTCCATATGGCAGAGCGCACCAATGTCTTCAACTCCCATCTGATGTCCGTGGGAGACCGGCTCCAAAGCCCTTGCACGACGACGCTGTACACCTCGGGGTTCAACGAAAAACTCCGGGTCAGCCAAAGCTGCACATCTCCCATTCGAGCATTCTCGTCATCCGGAAGTACGAGAGTGACTTGCGGAAAATCGCTCAAATCCACACCATTCGGACCTTCACGAATGGTTCCAGCTCCGTAATACACTCTCAATGTAGTGGACATTGATGATGTCGGCCTGCATATATATTTCAATTTTGCGACATGTCAAATAATATCGCACAATACTAAACTTCCTATACCATACTACAAATTGCATACCAAACCTTTTCTACAATAATATTTCCATACTAACACGGTACAAATTATTCTACATCTATAATTTTTATTAACACCAACATTTCATATAAATAATAATGCAAATACAACATAATCCAAAACAAATACCTGGATCCAAATTGATGGAATAGCTTCTACTCCTCCTTCCTCCCTCACCTCCTCCTCTCCTTCTCCTCTTCTTCCCCTCCTTCCTCTCCTTCTCCTCTTCTTCCCCTCCTTCCTCTCTTCTCCCCCTTCTTTCTTTTCCTTCTTCCTCTTCTCTGTGCGCTGAATGTGTTTGCTCAATGAGTGGAAAAGGTGGTTGGTAGTGGGAGCCGTCTGGCAGGCCGCCTTAACCCCCCCTGTGTCGCCCTAGCGTTGGGCGACTGCATTGCAGTCGCCCAACCGTACAGCGACTTATATTAAGTCGCTCAACGTGAAGGCGATAGCACTGGTTCGCCCAACGGTTCGCAGATTCCTTAAATGTCGCTCTTCGGGTGGGCGAAATTCTTGAGTCGCTTCCCCATTGGGCGACTCGAGGCTATTTTTGTAAAAAATGAAACCGCGGGTATATTTTTGTATTTCCGAATAAAAAAAAGGTTATCCGTACAAAAATTTCCCACCAGAAGCATCCCCATTGTGTACTTCAGCAGTGACCAATGGTGTAAAAGTGATAAATCTTAATATCCTACAGATTGCCTACATGAATTTGGAACTCTTTTTGTGTTGACCGTTATTCTCTACTAAATTTCTATTCCTACAGTTAGTAGTAAAAAAAACAGAAAGGAGCCAAGCAATCCTACACTGAGCAGGTTAGATTCCAATTAACGTCATTGGTGACATAACGGAGAAAGGAGCCAAGCAATCAAAACAGAGTTAATATAGTGAACTCAAGGAGAAAATTAATCCAGATCAGTGCAGTTTACTTTTCATATGCTGGTGAGAATTAGGCTGCAAACCAGGATGGAAATGAGAAGATGAATAAATATGAGCAGGCAGTGGAGTAAAATCATACCCCAAATAATCGGCGCATAGAGAATTATAGAAACCAATCATGATCAAACACTTTGCCATGTAAATGAGGTATTACAAGAAAACATTGCCAAAATTGCTATTGTTTTCACTGTGAATGACAATTGGAGAGCTTTTTTTTAGTGATAGGTTGCAACTGTAACTATTATTACATCAATTCAATACATGATTCTCACCATTGCTATAAAGATTACATATCATAGCTCAGAAAACAGCATGTTTTAACAATCAATAACAGAGCCTTTGTTTGAGTTGCTTCAAATTTGTAGATGTATAAATGCTTATGGGTCCATATGGAAAAGTAACATATACAATATAGCATGGAAGAGGGGCCAGAAAGAAATGTCAAGGTTCCAAAAATCACTGCAGCTTCTCCTACAACTCTAGTTTCTATAATAACTACAAGATTACAAATTTGTAACTATATATCATGAGCATGCTCGTACAGTCGTACAGGAGCAATTGTATTAGCAAGTGCTTTGCAATCAAGGGCTATTAGACCCTTTGGCCGGACATATATAATGAAATTTGATTACATGCACAGAAAAAGACAGCACTCATTTCTCAAAGTACCTGAATGTATATTAGTGTCAATATATATAGTGAATCATTTGTGCATGGTTTTACCTCTAGATGGATACCTTTTGTTCTTCTTGGCCTATGAGATTGCGCGTAGAACATGCAGCCAAAACCCCGGAGACATTGACTACTGCCAACTTGATAATCATGACTTAATCAAATGTGGTAATTCTAATCTATATTTAGCGGCTGATGAGATGATCAATATTTAACAAAATAAACACAGATAAACCTAAGGATTTGCAGGATATTTTATGTACATTAATATGAAGGGTTACAATTTGCAATGTTGTAGTATATAGGCATTACAGCTATAAAAAAATCCCTCTGCAATGCATACCTGTTGACTCCTTGTGCGTGCATGTTTAGTAGCAACAGCAGCCTTTAGTGTTTTTGTAGTAATATAATTCACTGACGCATTCCTGTCTTTGTTTTGGGGAAGAGTTCGGTTAAGAACACTACTTCTAGGGGTGCGAATATTGGTTTCTGCAGTTCGCCTAGCTTCATGTTGTGTTTCCAGGTTGCTATCTGGGTTAGTCTGCTTGTCAAAAAATTCGAGAAAACATTTCAGGGCTCATACAGTGTAGTGATCCATGTTGCCTGTAAACATGTTGCAATTGCTATTACCTGCGGTGTTGTTTCTTCACTCCGTGGAGTCGTGTCATTTCGTTCGGTTGGGGCAGCAGGAACATGTATTGTTTCGTTGGCAGCTTGGTTAGCCTGCATTTAAAATTTAGTTTTCAAATAGTTAGCTCTTTGAAGTTATTAACACCCCACTTAATGGAACGATGTAGCCAGCGATGTCTCAATGAGCTACCACTGTTCGTCCTTGATGCATCCCATTCCCATTCCAAATGCTAGCTGCCACTACTGCCTCTTTACCCTTTGGTGCTTAGTTTCACAACACACGAACACCACATACCAGTATCAAAAGATCAACCAGGATATATCTAGTTCAGACATATTAATGTCGATCACTTACCAAAAGGACATCTTGTAGCAGTACATATATGATACCATCTATTACTAGGAAGCTTTTGGTGACACAAATAAAAAGTAGCTAGGGAGAGATAACAAGTGCCTATACATACACATATATGCAGTTAGCTACACTAGTGGCACAGCATCTCAACTAATGATGATGGGGAATATGTCGTAGAGCATATCTGCGTCAATCAGATGCTCTTATTACTGCAGTAAGCGCATCGGGACAAGAAATGAAGTATGTAAGTGCAAGATTGATTAAGGAAGCAATGCTTGTCTCACTAACTAGCTAAAATTAACATTGTGTGCAGGCTTTGTGTGTATATGTTGCCCCCTCTCTGGAATTAAGCTAGCGCGCGGGTGATTAATCAAACCACTGCATCAATATTAAAGGAGGACATACGTAAGGAACGTACCTGGGGGTGTGGGGGGTGTTATTACATCATGAAGAACGATTCGTCATGCAAGAAACGATTTTAAATGCAAAGAGCTCTTTGGAACCATCGGGGGGGTGTTATTAACTGTAAGTTAAATTTGTTTCAAAATTATTACCTCCTGGAAGGCTCCTTGTCTTTGTGTTCCTAGCATGGACATAAACTCTTGCCTGAGTTCTTCTTTAATTGTGTCCTAGCGCATCGCTTCTTATAGTACAAATAGTCCCTCCCAGAGTACCCCAGTTGTGATTTCATTGTTACTAAGTTACCAAATGTGATGTTCCGCCTTTCGATTCGAAAGTTAACAAATTCATCTCCTGTCCTTGTCCCCTTGCAATGAAAATATAAATTCCATGTGGTCTTGGTCCTGCCACACCATACAATTGATACTTGGATGACATACTTGACTAATCAGATATATGATGAATATTGCCCTATTATGCAGAATCAATTTGAGCTAAGGGAATATGATGATATACTACAACTAATGTTGTGACTGTAATAGCCTAAAAGGATGAAAAGGGAACAAATTGAGCACAATACAGTAAACATAAATAAAGTTCAAATACCAACACTGACCTTAGCTTTAGTGTTGGAAAGCACTTTTAGTTACTCAAGGATTAGTGTTCTCTTCCTTTATAGGGCAATATTCAAATTGATTCTGCATAATAGGACAATAGCTTTAGTGTTGGCTGCTTGAAAAAGGTTCGGATTGGCGAAGAAATTTCTTTGGTCAGGTTGGCTGTAGACTAAATTTCTCTTAGAGTCCTTATTTCTTGCAGTTGTAATTAGACTTTTCCTTTTATAGATGTTGTAGTTAATTTGCTTATTCACTATTTGGAAGAAAGGGTGAAGGTTCCATGGCCGGTTTCAGAGAGAGAAGCTCTTCTACATTACTTTGAATTGGAGTATCTTAAAGAAGATCTTGTCCTTGTAATCATGAAAACTGTGCGTAGGTTGATTTATTAATTTTTTGTTATAGATTTTTTTTAACAACCTCTGCCTACAGCCTTGATCCTCTGTGTCCTAGTTTATTTACTGCTTATTGACTTGTTTACAGATATCAGATTTGGATAATATAAACATACAGACACATGGATTTAGTAGGGATGGAATTCCTGAAGCTGGTGACACTATTCGGATGGATTTGGTTGGAGGCTTTGTCTTGCAAAGGATTACCAAGGAAAGAAGCTTTTTCAGGTGAAGCATCTGATGCTATTTTGCATTTGAACAGTTAGTATAGAGCACCAAATTTCATTTTAGACCACTCCCTACTTCCATAGGGTTTTGAATTTGCGCCCACTGCTCTGTGAACAAAATCAGTGATTTTGTGAATCAACGTGGCGATTCTTTCAAAAAGAGTATTATTGTGGATGATTTTCTTGTAGTAAACAAGGAGTTCCATTAAGTATTTTCTTATTTACATGGTATCTTTATGACTTTATCTATGTAAGACAGAGGAATACATTTAGTTATTATAAAAATCCATTCATTACTAGTAAATACACCATGTATGTACAAATTGATTCCTTTATTTTTATAACCCTACATTCATTCATTCCCTGTGATAATTCGTCTTTTTCACTATTCTGGAAACACTTAACAACAGTGTCTGATGTTACCCCATTTTTGGAGATATTATTTCAAGCTGTAATTTGGATGGTTATATTAACTGCAGTTCTTTATTTTTTGAAAAGAATTAACTGCAGTTCTTTCAATCTTCTAGATGTAACATTTTACCCAATTCATAGTCCTCGTTTTCATAGCTTATCAAGCACTTAAGATACTATTAATTTACATACGATACTTTTACATCTTTTAGCTATCTTATTAAATTGTTGTGGTAAAATAGTTCTCTTCCTGGTTGACTTTGAACTTAGGCAATCATTAGACAGTGGATAATTGGATATATTTTTCACCAAAATCAACTATCAAATTAAGACAAATATTTCATCCATGGTGTTTGCACGCTAATGACTTCAAACTTGATAGCATGTACAGAACTGGAGACACCAGTTTACAATTAAAGTTCAAATACCAACACTGACCTCAACTATCATGAAGAAAGCTAACAGCGAACACTAAACATCTACCCTTTGAATAACAGGAACGCAAGCAACCACCTGCCCCTCGGCATCAGCACAACAAACAAAGCAAGCATACATATTCATAATCCCCGTGGAACCCTAGATGCCGAAAAATATTATGACTATACTACGTGATTCCTTCTCTAAACGCAGGATCATCAGGGTGGGTGCATACCTGGGGGCGGTTGGAGATTCAAACGGCGATAAATCAACGACGGGCAGAGAGGCATGACGACGTGGGTTCGGCGGTCTGCGGCTGTGGCGTGTGAGGTCACCGCTGCCGTCGTCGGTCGATTTAGGTGACCCCGTCGTGGCCGCCGGTGACCCACCTTCCCCTCCCCCCGTGGCCGCAGGTGCTCCCGTCGAGTCCTCAGGTATCGCCATCTACAGGAGCGGAGAACTATCTGGCGGCGGCTCTCTCTTTCTCCCCCTCCAGATTAGATTAGGGAGGGGATTAATTTGGGCGGAGGGTAGGCGGGGGCGGCAAAAACGTGGGTCCAGGCGAGGGGTTTTGGCGCTTCGTCTTTTTTTCGCGGTTTTTAGCAGGAAGAAGTAGAGGTGGGACTTGGGCCGGGCTTCTTTGGGCCAGCCCGAAGCACGGCCGGCACGGCCCAGCCCAAGCACGGCGGCACGGGCGGCACGAGGAGGCGGAGCCAGGGAGGTCGGGCCGTCGGGGACCTCGGGGTCCATGGAGGTGGGGCGCCTGCTGCGGGGGAGCGGGCCAAGGGAGGGGGCGGTGGGGGGCCGAGTCGCCGAGGGAGGGGAAGCGGCGGGAGAGGGGTAGGGGGCGGCGCGGGAGGGGTAGGGGGCGGCGGGAGAGGTGGCGGGGGAGGCGGCGCGGGAGGGGGAGGCGGCGCGGAAGAGGCGGCGGCGGAGGGCCGGAGGGGGCGGTGGGGGGGCGACCGGCCGAGGAAGGGGGCGGTGGCCGGTAGGGGAGGCCGAGGGAGGGGAAGCGGCGCGGGAGGGGTACGGGGCGGCGGGGGAGGGGAAGCGGCGCGGTGGGGGAGGCCGAGGGAGGGAGGCCGGAGGGGGAGGCGGGGGAGCGCCCGGGCGTGCGGGAAGTGGGACCGTAGGGCCGTCCGTGCTGGGGAAGTGGGGACTGGGGGAGGGCGAACCGGCGAGGGAAGTGGGGACTGGGGGAGGGCGAACCGGCGAGGGGGGGCGACCGGCCGAGGAAGGGGGCGGTGGCCAGTGGGGGAGGCCGAGGGAGGGGAAGCGGCGCGGGAGGGGTAGGGGGCGGCGGGAGAGGCGGCGGGGGAGGGGAAGCGGCGCGGTGGGGGAGGCCGAGGGAGGGAGGCCGGAGGGGGAGGCGGGGGAGCGCCCGAGCGTGGGGGAAGTGGGACCGTAGGGCCGTCCGTGCTGGGGAAGTGGGGACTGGGGGAGGGCGAACCGGCGAAGGCACTGAAGGACAGAGCTACAGACAGCTGGACTGAAAACAAAGATTTTCAAGATTGAAACATATAAGAATATTTAAACAGAAATATACATAACGCAATATTTAAAAAACATGATTTAAACAAAAAAATCATCATCCTGGCCTTTACCCAAAGAATTAGCTGGAACACCCAAGAACGCCGAATCCTTTGCCGCTCCCTGCACTTCGATGACGACCCACCCGTTACAAGCGAGCAGTCGTTCTCCGAATGAGCTGAAAATTTCACGTTAGACTCCCATCTGTACCATTGACATGCCATTAGAATTCGCCGCCAAAATTCATTCCATACTTCACTTGAGAAATCGTAGAAGACAGTACGTACACCATTTGGTTGTATCAACCTATACAAGCGAGCAGTCATTCTCCGAATGAGCTGAAAATTTCACGTTAGACTCTCATCTGTACCGCTGATGTGCCATTAGAATTCGTCGCCAAAGTTCATTACGCACTGCACATGAGAAATCGTATAAGGCAATACGTACACCGTTTGGTTGTATCAACCTATACAAGCGAGCAGTCGTTCTCCGAATGAGCTGAAAATTTCACGTTAGACTCTCATCTGTACCGTTGACGTGCCATTAGAATTCGCCGCCAAAGTTCATTTCATACTTCACATGAGAAATCGTAGAAGGCAGTACGTACACCGTTTGGCTATATTAACCTATGTGGGCGAGCAATCGTTATCTGAATGAGTTCAAAATTTCATGCTGGACTCCCACCTGCACCGCTGACACGCCATTGCAATTCGTCGCCATAGTTCATTCTGTACTACGCATGAGAAATCATGGAAGATAGTGCGTACACCGTTTGGCTGTATCAATCTATACAAGCGAGCAGTCGTTCTTTAAATGAAAGATCAAAGCTAGTAATGTCCGTGTGCTGATAATGTTAAACGGAATAGAAAGGTACCTTCTAGCTGAAATTTCAGCTCATTCTAGAATGTAGAATAATTAATTACATGGAGGGAGCACGACTAATCCTAGAACTAAATTTCACCTACTGAAGGGCTCCTACATAAGAGAAGCATAAAATATTATTGTACTAGCAGATCTCTCGTGGAGTTTTAAGTTTTTATTCAAAATTAACAATTCAATTCAGAGAGATATAAAATCATCCAATATACTTCTTGCCTCAGATTTCAACGCGAAGGTTAGATTTTAAGTTTTCCTAACTTCTGGTTTGATATATTTTGATGTTCAGAACCTCCAATATGTCTCCACTCTTTTCGTTTCTATATCTATACAGATATCATATTTTGGGCTTGCGGGAACCACAACAAAGAAGACATAAAGCCTTCAGGAACTGTTGATTATGTTGCACCAGAGTATCTTCTAGATGGTACATGCATGTGCTTTAGTACGTTAAGATGCCAACACTTGGATAGCTCTGAAGTATGTAAGTTAAGCGATATTACATATAAATTTGTAGGTCAATTAACCGTGAAGAGCGCTGTGTATGCTTTTGGAGTGGTTCTTCTTGAACTGATGCTCGGAAGGAAACAAGTGGAAAAGATTGGAGAATCTCATTGTCAATCTATTGTGTTATGGGTATGCTCTGTGATCTCTGTACTTTATGCAACTGTACTTTTAGTGAACTTCTGATCATGCCTAAGGTTTTAGCAGCCTGTTATTGTGTTTTTTCTAGCAATGAATAAATGTATTCTGTATTTAGTCGAACTAATCGTGAACATGTGCATTTATGCAGTGAAAGTCCTTTTGCTCTTAATGTTAGTTGATCTATGGAAGTACTCCCATTTGTCAAAATCTTGACATTATTTTTACTGTTGTGTCTCTAAGATGCAATCTTGACCATTGGGCTATCATTATATATTTGTAAAAATTATGGAAGTACTGACAGGTGGGCACCCTAAAATAATAAACCCTACTCGCATCCGGCTCTCCACCCGACCGCCCCCTACTCGCACTCTCACTTATCCTCCTCCGCGTCCGCCCCCAGCGCCCCACCCGGCCGCCTCCTCCGCATCCGCCGGTCCGCCCCTAGCCCCCCATCCGGCCAGATTTGGCTCCTCCGCCCCCAGCGCCCCGCCCGGCCGCCTCCTCCGCGTCCGCCCCCCGTCTCCTCCTTCGGTCCACCAGACTCGCCCTCGTCTCCTCCTTCGGTCCTTCCTCGCCGACTCCCGAGATCCAGCCGCCGCCCCTCGCCCCCGCCGCCGCCCCCACCCAGATCCAGCCGCCCGTCGAGGTCCAGCCGCCGCCCCCAGCCGCCGCCCCCACCTAGATCCAGATCTAGCCGCCGGTCGAGATCCAGCCGCCGCCATTGCTTCCATTTTGTGATCTTGAACATTTTCGGTTGATCTTGAACATTTTGTGACATGCTAGTGTGATCTTTGTTATCATTGCTTCCATTGAGCTTAGCTACTTAGATGTTTTCATTTTGCAGGCAGCAACATTAGCCCAAAAGAATTCTGAAGCCACTCGAATACTAGCTGCACAAGAGGACCTTCTTGAGAAAGAAATTTGTGCGATTCAAAAGGTTCTATACGCAATGCAGGTGACATTTCTTGCCAATTTTCTTTGAGAACTTCCCTGGATGAAGTCTGCATACCTGCTGTTGGTTCACGTTATACTTCTTCCAGCATGGTTTACCATCACTATTGCAGCCATTTCTCAAATCCTCAATGTCCTGAGCAATCTGTATGGGAAAAGTTTGCCATGAGGCCATGATGCATATACTGCTTTCACTAAAATGGTAGCTTAGTTGATTATGTATGGATGGATGGCTTCTGTTGCTGCTGCTGTTGTTGGTTATTTTTGCTAGACCTAGATATTGGTAGCATTTCAAAAACGAAGTCCATCTTGTTTGTTACCTGCTTCCGTCTTTAATTTGCTAGAAGTTGGTACTGTGCCAACTAATGAAATTGGTAGAGATGATTTTCCTGAAATGGTGTGTAGTTTTTGTTTTGAGCTTTGCAAAATCACTGAGCTGGGTATTTCATTGGTGATGTATTTCTGAATGTCCTACAGCAAAATAGCTATTGCAGACTTTAGACTCTAGCTATTGCGTTTGACCTTGAGTATAGTATATTTAGAATAATTAGGCATGTGGGTGTTACCAGTTTATATTTGTGCACTTAGATCTTGTGGATATAGGATTTACCTGATAATTCACTGGAGATGTCTGCAGTTAGTGATTCTGTGTTGGAGAATTTTCAGTTCTCTATTTTTACTCCCTCGATTCATCTTTGTTTGAGACGTACTATTGTGCTTATCTATTTTCAAGTTAAATTGGGTGCAGAATACCTTGATATATCTCTACTAATTCAAAGGAGTTGATGGTGGCACGTTCTTTCCTCTCCTTCCAAAAAACGATTCCAAGGTGGTTATCGAAGTTGGGGATCTAAAATGGCTTTTGGATAGACCGACGGTGGAGGCATCGGAGCGGAGCAAGGTGGCAGCGGCAGAGATGTTATGGGCTTCCTGTTGGCTACTACTCCCGTCCAACATCAAGCCGCCGCCGTCCTCTCGCCCTCGCTTCCTCGCCAGTCATCCTCTTCATGACGATGACATGTCCTTGATGGCACACGCAAGCCATGCGCTTCAACTGATGCTTGCAGCGGTGGTGCAGAGCATGGAGTTTCCTGTGGTGGAACGGCTATAGACCTTTGTAGTTCTCGTGGTCGATACTGAAGGAGACGAAGGACATGCAGCCTTTGGTGGATGGTGGTGGTACTGCTGTGCCGCTCACCCCACCTGCTCAAGGTGTGTTCTTTATACTAGATTTGTTTGTTAACTTCTTAAGTTCTATGAATTATATTTACACTTACTCCTTATGTAGTTGAATCCAAATGTACGGATGGATTCAAGAGACGTCCCCTACGGTAATCTATAAGTGTAATAAAAACATAGCAGTTATTTTGTATAAAGTATGGATTTTCGTTGCAACGCACGGGCACAGTACTAGTAAAATAAATAAGATTGCTGATGCAGAAAGTGTCAAGAAAATTAAGTCCTAATTATGCAACTAAGCAAAATCCGTAAGAAATTAGTCAACAAAATAAATAATACTAGAAACTTAAATACCTTGTGCTACTACCTTCACGTGATCGCTTTGAACACTACTTGCTGAATGCGTAGCTTATTAGATGCGCCTTCTTTTCTCGCTGACTGAGAACGGCCACGACGTACGCTTACATGAGTTCACGCACGAGCACACGAGAAGGCGTCGACCAAAGCTTCGGATGCGCCTACCGAATTTGAGACTCCGGCGAACGCTCCAAAGAGAAGTCTCAGGAAAAAAACTATCAACACATGCATGCTCACGAGAACTAAATATCTCAGCACGTAGCCATCATGCATGCTTTACATTGGCGGGTGGCCAGATTTTTATGGCACTTCTGAAACCAACTATAACACAGTTCGAACTCCTACGCCGACTTCTGAAACCAACTATAACACAGTTCGAACTCCTACGCCGACTTCTGAAACCAACTATAACACAGTTCGAACTCCTACGCCGAGTCGTATACAAATCGTATACGATGCCATGCATGAAAACATCAACTTTGCATGCATAACTAGATATCCGTTGTTTTCTTCACGTGATGGCTCCAAGTCTTGCATGCATGTCTTTTCTTTTTTTTTTGTTGTATTTTTTCTCTTGATATTCCTTTCTTTGCTTTCCAATCAAAACTTTTAATGCCGTCTGTTGCCTCCCTCTGCACAGCTCTTTTTGTTAATTGTCTCCCGTTCAAACCTGAGAACAAATAAAATACTAGTATTAGGTAGAAGCCAGTTCTCATGTAAATTAAAACCAAATTTAATTAAGAGCGAGTTCACCTGTTGGCTTAATCTTTTTAGCTCGTGCTCGCATAATCGGTCCAGTCATGATGTCCTCATTATTTTGTACACTTAAAATGATGGACGATGCACTAGTGTCGACGAGACTTTCTAAACGCATCTTCACTTTAGGCTTGTACAAATCGAGTATGTGCCTGCATATAATTAAATAAAATAGTAGTAGCTCTGTATCTCCAAATATAATAGTTAAAGACCCAATTAAATTACAGCTCACCTGATAATATTTAATGCGGCTCAATAATTCCTTCCAGTTAAATAATATATTAACCGAGAGGTGCAAGACATAAGCGTATCCGCGTCAACATGCAGTACATATTGTAACTAGGACGAAAGGTGCGCAATAAGTGTATGGCAGGCCTACATGATGTTCAGTGAAAGAAAAGGAATTTTACTTTCTTGCAGCAGCAATTTTCTTGGGAATAGTCTCTAAAAGTTCTAGTGTCCTAGAGGAAGCTAGAACCAAGTCGATTGCAGGTGCCCTAATTACTAATGTGTTCGTGTCCTAGTGGTATGAGCTAGCGTTGGCTGCCAATCAAGAGGTCCCTAGTTCGATTCCTAGGTGGCTTCCCATTTTTTCAATTTTCATAATTTTTTTGTTGCATGACTGGATAGCTAAACAAAAGCCCACGAAACAAAAGAGTTGCAATAGAATACCATATTGCAACGAAACACACTACTCTATAGCAACAAAATTTACACGTGGCAATATAAATATGTTATTGCATCGATTTAGTTTTTCGTTGCAATACGCACCTACCTACTGCAACGCCGCTGAAGATTATCCCAACGAAAAAACACCGTGGCAATAATATCACCCAATAGCAACGAAATTATATATGGTTGCAATAGTAGCAAATAATTGCAACGAAAATCAACACTAACGCAACAAAAGAGTGTCATGGCAATATATCCAACCTATTGCAACACGTTTTCAAACTGGTTGCGATAACACCTACCTATTGCAACGACATTTACGAATATCGCAATGCAATATAATAGTGGCAATAAAGTCCACCTATTGCCACCGTTTTGGAAAAACGTTGCAATAAGTCCTACCTATTACAACCAAATTGGTGGCGTTGCAATTTCTTTCGTGGCATTAGGCCGAAAATCTAGTAGTGTAAATTGGCATCATAATTCACATGTTCAATAAAACTAGCAATGTGAGATCGATATTATCAACTTTTTAACTAGAGTAAATTTTACAAAACATCAGGTTTTGCAGTCTAAGTTGCACAAAACCATAGGGTTTTTGGCATATCTAGGTAGTACGGTTTTGTAATTTCAGAAAACCCCACCCCTAGCAAATTTGATCTACTGTTACATCTAGATTATTTATATAAAGAAGGAATCCATGCTGTTGATGTGAACTCGCGTGATCTTGATTTTGGAATGAAGCAGGATTGATATGCATTGAGCAAGCCAAGCCATGGCAGGCACGAGTAGCAGCTGGCTGCCGCTAATGATGGCGTCGACGCACAGGTTGCACTACTACAGAAAATCACATTACAGACGGTTCAGAAACGTCATCACAAACGATTTTCTGAACCGTCTGAATTTATGGGTCAGTGATAATCGAAGGTTATCACAGACGGTTTTTGAATCGTCTGTGATAATCAGATTTCACAGACGGTTTTTCATTAAAAACCGTCTGTGATTATGTGATAATCACAGACGGTTTTTACTTAAAAACCGTCTGTGATATTCCTTTCTCCCAAATCTAAATCTATTTCTGTTTATTGGCTAGCCTCAGGAATTGCTAGCCATGCCCTCTGAAACAAGCAGATAAACATACATAAAACATACAATTCACACATCTCATTTCATTTCAGATACATTTCACATCTCAATTCATTTCACAGACATAAAACATCCAATTGACAACGCACTTCACTTGACAAACATAAAGCATCCATTTCGTAAATCAATTAATTGAATTGATATAAAATATCCATTAACAAATACACAATTACAAAAGATCTACACTGCATTTGCACTTACAAAAGATCTATCACTTCGGAATCGAGGGCTCGCCAAAGAAATAGATACATAATCAACGAACTTGTCAGGCGGCACAAGTATCCTTTTGTCAGGCGGCACAAGTATTGCAGAGCTATAGCTTGTGCCGCCTCACAAGTTTGTTGATTATGTATCTATGGTGCGCAGTTGAACCGGCCTTCTGGCTTTATGACTTGAGTCAGCAAAAAGCACGCCAACTCTGCTCGAATTCGTCCAAGATCAGGCTGTTTGAATGGAGTTGACGGGATGTACGCAGCCTGTCAATAGGAATATCAATGTGCGTATATATGTAACATGATAAGTATGAAGTAATTATGGGAAGATTGACAAACCTTGGAATTGGTGATCCTCGAGGAATCGAGGAGTAGTTCCATATGATGGCAAACGTAGTATCCACATGTGTTGCCCGGCGGCTGCTGGTGGCACTGCAAAAAATGGAATGTGTTAGTTCAAGAGGCATTACTACCAACTGTTGCATAGGATTAATTAATGTGAAAGAGCGAATACCTTAAAATCTCGAGCATGTGTTAGCAGGCCGTTGGCCCCGCGCTTCGAGTCACCTCCCATTTCAATGTACATTGCGAACGCCCTACGTGATTCGAAAAATTTAACCTTAGTCTTTCGGAAGGAAAGAAAGAGTACAATATAGGTATGTATGGAGAATATGTACTTACCTATCGATTACTTGGCTGACAACTGTGAAGTCCATTTTATTCCTACTTAGGGAATCAAGGTAATATACCTTGTTCCATTTTGGTACAATTTCTATTAAAATCCAATGAAAGTTCTGATGGAAGGGCATAAGTACATATTCCTTTTTGAGGCAACCCATCAGTCCTACTGCAATGTACCTCTCAACGAGGGATGTATCCTGGTCGATGGTATCCTTCGCAACCAAGTGTGGGTCCAAGAAACCAGCCGATGAGTTGGATAATCTAGCTTTAGTCAGCATGTGTCTATATATATACACACGAAAGCAACAAATTAGATATGACATTTATCGCTATGACATGAACGGAGACTGTGATTGTACACACTTACAACGTCCAGCATCGAATGATTAAGACGTCGAGAGCGTTGAGCGTGAACAGATCGAATAAATCCTCAAAGGCGACCATGAACATACACTCTTGAAGACTGTGGTGAAAATCATCCGACGTGAATTTGACAGTGATACTTGAGGTCCGTTCTCCCTCTAGCTTATTGGACTGCTGCATATACCATGTGTGCAATTGTATGCAACTATATGCTAGGGGTTGGAGGGCTTTTTGCTCGAGCAACGGCTCGCCAAGCACAAATTTGCGGGCCAAAGGTAGGTACGGTATATCATCATTGGTCTTCTTTGCTTTGCCCTTTCTGGCCTTGCTGCCTCGGCTATAGGTCGACTTCACGGGAGTCGACTTTGAAGGTAGCAGCGGTGCAAGTTGCTCTGGAGAGAATAGCATCCGTGGAGATAGCACCGGTGCAGTTACCGGTGGTGGAACCGACTGGTCTTGTAATGGAGATAGCACCAGTGCATGTTGCTCCGGTCCTGCCACCGGTGAAGAAGCCTCCAGGGAGATGTCGCTTTTGGGCCACTGGATGAATGTTCCAATGGCATGTCCTAGAGTCATGATCTCGTCGTTGGAGGGCTTCGGTAGCGGGACCACCTCAAAATTGACATGCACACCATCCACATTAACTTTTATGAAGCCTGGCGCTAAAGCTTGACCGTGCACCATGGCCCCGATACCAGATGAATATGCCTGGCCCCAAGCAGCGTACAAGGGAATGGAGCCATATCTCACTTGGAGCCTGGACTTCGTAGGCTCCTACATAACGATACAAAATTAGCTACTCGAATAGGCCTATCAATGGAGTAAGCATTCGAGAGATAATAATTATTACCAGGATGTCGTCCACTGGAAATTTGGCCTGGGTTTGCGTCGGATTGGACGCGCAGCTACTCGGAAGGTTGTGCGGGCTAGCTAGCACAGGAGCGGCGGTAGCGGCCTGCTGACTTTCTGTTTGTTTCCGCACCTCATCTCTGATTACATCAGCCAGCTCACCTATTCGCTGTGCGTCACGCTCGGCTTTGTTTCTCTTCCTACGCCGATACATTCCGGAGTCATCTTGGAAACCATGTTTCCAAGGAACGTAAAGGCCAAGGCCTCTCGTACGACCCGGGTGCTCCTTGTTTCCTAGGGCCACGGAGAGCATATCATTCTCCCTTGTTCCCTGGAATGATCCCAGGGTAGATTCAAAACTCAGCTCTTCCTGCAAGAGCACGACAGGTCATTTCAATTCGTATGAAGTTGTGGAGTAATTACAAGCTACGTAGTTCGATCGATATCTTACCAGGCGCTGAGACACTTGCTGGTCTACAGGGTTTCGAAAGGAGACGTCCTCCGATGTTGTTGTAGATGACCTTGCTCTAATCCAATTTCGAGCGCGCTCATCCGGGATATTGGAAAATGGCGGGGCGATGTCCTGTGCAGCTGCCAGGTCATCCTCCTTCCTCCATTGTGGGATTTTACCCGCATACCCAGCTGTGCCAAGTCTGTGGGGGTGTGTGTTTTTTGCCTGGAGGGCCTTGTGCGCCGTACTTGTACTTTTGAAATCCTCGGATGTCTTCATCGCCTTGAACTCTTCCCATTGTGGTTCCAGGTATGGGTATTTATGAAAAGGCGTTTCGTCCGTCTCCACGTATTTCTTAACAAGTGTGCTCTTGAAGTTCTTCCATGCTTTGCACACCGCTAGGTAGGTTTGTCGTTGCACGGTGTCTTGGTGTTATTCTGGGATTTCGAACGATGCCAAAATTTCGGTCCACAGCTCATGTTCTGAGTGTCAGGCACGTTCTTCCACGAATTGTATGTGATCTCAATTCGTTCTCGTGCAACTATTCTGACCATGCTTCGGAATGCGTTTACTTTTTTGTGAGCAAGGAGAGGGACCCCAGATGCATCCACTGCTGTGATGGCCAATCGGCCCTTAGGCTTCTTCGATAGCCCTCTTCCTTGGCGTCTTGATGTTGGAGCGGACGCCTCCGGCGATGGTGTTGAAGAATGCGCGGATGACATGTTGCTCAATTTGTGGGTCTATTAGGATAAGATGAGGAAGCAAGAAAAGTGAAATATGATGCTCAATGTTAGGAAGAGAGGAGAGGAGTAGAGGGAAGGGGGAGAAGGGAGGGGGTGATGTGGACAGAGAGAGGGGTTATGTGCCTATACTATATACTAACACAACAAGCAATGTAATATGTACCAATGTAAACTAAGCAACTGCAGTAAACAATGTACCAATGTAATATGTAATATGTACCAAATAGCAAACTAAGCATGCAGTAAACAATGTACCAATGTAATATGTACCAAATAGCAAACTAATTAAGCTACTACAGTAAACAATGTACCAATGTAATATGTACCAAATAGCAAACTAATTAAGCTACTGCATTAAACAATGTACCAATGTAATATGTACCAAATAGCAAACTAAGCATGCAGTAAATAATGTACCAATGTAATATGTATCAAATAGCAAACTAATTAAGCTACTACAGTAAATAATGTACCAATGTAATATGTACCAAATAGCAAACTAATTAAGCTACTACAGTAAACAATGCTCACAATGTTCAAAACCCTAGTCCATCACAGAAACTACTCACAATACTCAAAACCCTAGTCCATCACAGAAAGTGCTCACAATGCAGACGGTAATCGAGGGGAGGTGGCCGGCGAGGGGCTCGACGAGGGGCCCGGGGGAGGCGGCCGGCGACGGGCTCGACGAGGGGCTTGGGGGCGGCGGACAGCGAGGGCTCGGGGAGGCGGCCGACGAGGGCTCGGGGAGGCGGAGGCGACGACGGGCTCGGGATTTAATTAGATCTAGATCGAATAACTGCAGCGCACACGGAAAACCCTAGCCAGAGGGTATATATAGGGAGGTTATCACAGACGGTTCTAAGTTCAGAACCGTCTGTGATAAGCCTTTGCGACTGTAGTTATTAAGACAACAACAATAACCACAGCTGCATTCATATCAACCACCAAACAGCTGCATTCATATACAACACCAACCAGCTGCATTCACACAGTGTATTTCTTGATACATTTTGTCATTCTCAAATACATCACACTTCAGCATTGTTCTATACATAAATGCATGCCAATTCACATGTACATCACACATATACATCACATATACATAAATGCCAATTCACATATACATTCACATATATGTCGCACATTCTCATTGTACTTGCTTATTTCCTTTAAAAATTAGCCCTTCATCATGATCAATGCATACGTAACTAGTTTCGTCACGTTGTTCGTCGTCGACCCTTATGCCATTTCCAAAAGGACGTAACTCGTCAAATTGATTGTATTCCTCCTCGTCCACTACATTCTCCACTCCGACAATTCTCCTTTTTCCATGAAGAACTACATGGCGTTTCTTATTTGCCGGGTCGGTTACATAGAAAACTTGAACAACTTGATTGGCGAGTACGAATGGTTCATCTTTGTACCCGACACGTTGGAGGTCCACGGTCGTGACACCGTACTTGTCAACCTTCACCTGTGGGAGATGCACCCAACGGCAGCGAAATAAGAGGATCTTGAAAACCACATAGTCGAGCTCCCAAATCTCTTTTATGAAGCCATAGTACGAGTTTCTCGACCCATCGGTACTGAACGCATCTATGCGGACACCGGTGTTCTGGTTAGTGCTCTTTACATCTTGAGACTGTGTATAGAATGTGTACCCATTTATGTCATATCCTTGCCATGTCACAACTGTAAATGTCGGCCCTTTTGCCAACCATGTCAGCGTCTCATTTGGCGAGCTCCTAGCGATTTGCTCCTTCAACCATTGGTTGAACCGACGGTTGTGTTGCCTCATGATCCAAACATCCGGTCGCTCCGGATTCTGTTGCCGAAGCACATCCTTATGCTGGTCCACATAAGGCGCCACTTCAGTCATGTGTTTGAGTATACGTGAAATGGGCTTGAGTATACGTGTCCATATCTGAAGTGATTGCTTTCCTTCCGATAGTTCCGAGACCCTTCAGCTTCCCCTCATGACGAGATTGAGGGACACCTATCGGTTGAATCTGAGCCATATAATCGACACAAAACTCAATGACCTCTTCGCTTGCATAACCTTCGACGATGCTGCCCTCCGGCCGAGAACAATTCCGTACGTAGGACTTGAGAATTCCCATGAACCTCTCAAATGGGTACATGCTACGTAGGAATACGGGCCCGCACATTTTTATCTCCCACACAACATGAACAATGAGATGGACCATGATATCGAAAAACGAAGGAGGGAAATACATTTCAATGTGACATAGAGTCATCACCACCTCGTCCTGCATAGCATCTAGTCCTTCGGGATCGATGACCTTCTGAGCAATTGTGTTAAAGAAATAACATAGCCTCATGATTGTCTCTCGGACTTTGATCGGCAATATATTTCTAATTGCAATAGGGAGCATCTGTGTCATCAGCACATGACAATCATGAGACTTCATGCCATTTAACTTCAAATCTTGCATCGAAACAAGTTTCTTCACATTGCCGGAGTAACCAGATGGAACTTTGACACCATGCAAGCACTGGCACAGTTCTGTTTTCTCAGCCTTGGATAGAGTGTAACATGCAGGGGGAAGGTACATTCGTCCATTATCAGTCCATGTCGGTGCTAACTCAGGCCTGATGTCCATGTCAGCCAAGTCAAGCCGTGCGTTGACGCCGTCCTTTGTTTTATCACGAATGTTCAGTAAGAGACCAATTAAGCTATCGCATACATTCTTTTCTACGTGCATGACGTCGATGCAGTGTCGAACATCTAGGTACTCCCAATAAGGTAAGTCCCAAAATATTGATCTCTTCTTCTAGGTGTTCTTCTCATGAGCCCTCAATTTACGTCCCTTTCCGAGGACAACATCTAAATCCTTAACCATATCATAAACCTCGTGTCCCCTTAAATGCCTTGGAGCTGAACCGTCTTCCTTCTCTTCGTCAAATTGTTTCTTCATCTTGCGGTATGGGTGAGCCCTCCGAAGGAACCGGCGGTGACGCATGTAGACGGTTTTGCGTGAGTGGTTCAGCCACATACTCTCGGAACCATCTAAACAGTGAGTGCAAGCTTTGGCACCTTTTGTACTATGGCCCGATAGGTTACCAAGGGCAGGATAATCATTTATGGTGCAGAACAATAAGGAGCGCAGAGTGAAGTTCTCTCGTTTGTATGCATCCCATACCTGTACCCCTTCGTTCCACAGTACTTTTAGATCTTCCACCAACGGTGCTAGGAACACATCAATATCATTCCCAGGTTGTTTTGGCCCTTGGATAAGTATCGACAGTAAAATATACTCATTTCCCTCCGGAAGCATGTCCGCTAAAAAACTAGCAGCGCCGTGAAACTCTTGTCGGACCAACCGTTGCTTGCCTTCAATTTCAACAGTTCAAGCATGGCCGACAACAAAGGTTTCTCCGAGTCCTCCATCAAGCCCCGGAATTTAACATACTCTCTCTCATCATAGTTCTCTTCTACATCGCGAAGCATCTGATCCAGATTATCATCGTGCAACTGAGAGACCATGTGATCGTGATCCCATGTTTGTGATGAGTAATTGACATCGATTTAGGAAAGTCGAGTTTGATGTAAGTGGTTCGAGCCAAGTTGTCATGTGATGCGTTTTGGTTTCGGTCGGACTTGGTCAAACCTGGTCAATCGTGTTTAGCAGGGTTTATCGTATGATTCGATAGGTTTGGACTTCATCATAGGTAAGTATAATGCTATTTATGCTTTCGTGTATCGAGCGGTGTTATTTGATGTATTTCTTGTCTGTGTTGGCTGCAGGACATCGAGACGGAGTCGTGGCGAGACACGGAGGACCGGACTAGGCGCAGGTGGCGCTGAGGTCAGAACGGTCGGGATGTGTCGAAGACGACGTGGAATCGAGGTGGAGTCGTGGCGAGGCACGGTGGACCGGACTAGGCGCAGGTGGCGCTGAGGTCAGAACGGTCAAGGTGTGCCGAAGACGGCGAAGCCGCGTGGCTTGCAGGGCAAGGAATGAGGAAGCTTCCTGGAAGGTGCGCGAGGGGCGTTTCGGTAAAAACGCAGGGCTGCACAAAAGGAAGCGGGTTTGGATAAAGCGCCAAGTTGTTGGAGGCCTAATGGGTAAAGCATGGTGCAAACCCATTAGTGGGAGGCTACAAAAGGAGAGGGAGAGGTTGTGCTGAAATTGAGAGAATGGGTGTAAAAGTTAGGGTTGTATTTGGTTCTCTCCATGCAATGAAATGAGCATGAAATGAGAGGATGGAATTGAGAGAGTTGTAAGAACACACATATAATCATTCATCTCTCTTCCTCTATTTCAATATGAGAGATTTTACTTGAGTTGCTCTAGTGTTCATTTATTTTTCTGCTTTGATTTCTTGTTGATCTCTATTTGCGCTTGTGTCTTTTGCTGCTCTCTGTATTTCTTGTTGGTACTTTTTGTTCTCAAGGATCACAAGCTATTTAGGCCAGCAAGGAGATGAAATTTACTCATTACTTCTTTAAGTAGTTGAGTTCGGCCAGCAGTCCATGTTATTGCACTTCGACCGGGTGTGGTTTGTGAATCTTCTTGGGAGCTTGCTTGATGCTTGTTCTTTTTGGACAGCTGCAGTAGTACTTAATTAAGTCTATCTCTTGCTGTTTTTGTGAGCTCTCGGCAGCAGCCAAGTCTGCATTTATTGCTTTAGCATTTACTTCTTTTGCTATCTTGGCACTTTCTTTGCTGCATGCGACTCCTATTCTTTTCCCTTGATTGCCGACAGCATTAATGATCCTTTCTAGCAGCAGTAAAACAAGGAATTTTAGTGCGTGAAGTGCAGCTGCAGCTTGGTATTTCTTTTTACTGTTTGATCTTCATTGCTTGCCTGCCGATCTGTCTTTTATCCGTATGCAATCTCCCTTTTGCTCTTTGGCTCGGTTAGGTGAGATTAGGACAGCAGCAAGTAGTACTGGATTCCCTTGCTTTGTTTGTGTCCTTGGTTTGAAGTCTTTTCGTTCTCTCGACAGTAAAAATATTTCGGCCAAGGCTGCAGTGGGTAGTTCAACTGTGCAGCATTTAAAGTACTTTGGTAGTTGGCTGTACACTAGCTTTGGGCAGCGCTTTTCATTTTCTTTATTTTATTTTTAGTTTGTGGTCTATCAGTTCATGCAGAGAACATGTAGATTCACTGACCTTATCCCTTTAGAGCTTCATTTCATCAGTTTTATCTGAACCTCTTCTTGGTAGCTATTTGACTATTTAAGATCTTGTTGGTCTGTCTGTTTGGTCTCAAGTGAGCAATCGTTTCTTTTCTTCCTTTTGTTTTTTTGTGTGGTTTCTTTTTGGGGAAATTTTTATAAGAATCGACATTCACCCCCCCTCTGTCGCCGATTCCGATCCAACAATTGGTATCAGAGCCGGTTAACTCTAATCAATAGATCTTAACCGGTCTCAAGTGCCATGGCGACGGACAAGTACTCCACCGAGCCGCCCATTTTTGATGGCATCGATTACCCCTTCTGGAAGAGCCGAATGGAGACATACATCCAGGCTCAGGGGTACGCCATCTGGCGGAAGGTGAAGGTGCGATATGTTGTTCCTGCCGATGAGAACATCAACGTGGCAAACATGCCCGATGTTGAGGCAAATGCGAAGGCAAGGAACATCATTATCCAGGGTTTGAGCAGAAGCAAATTCGATCGCATCTCTCACCTGTCGTCCGCCTACGATATCATGGTGACCCTCGACGCATACCATGAGGGCACCACCCAGATCAAGACGGTTCGACAGGACCAGTTCAAGCGAGAATACAACAAATTCGAGATGCTTGCTGGTGAGTCACTCGACGAGTGCTTTTCGCGATTTCACAAAATCTTGAGCAACCTCCGAGCGGTCGGTCTCACATACCCCAACTCGGACAACGCTCGTCAGATGCTCGCGGCACTCGATCTGCGTGTTTGGGAGATGAAAGTGACCACCATCAAAGACACGACAGACCTCTCGACCTTGACTCTTGACGCGCTGTACTCGCGCCTCAAAACTCATGAGATTGATGTTGTCTCTCGTAGGTCGAAGTCACAGTCGATGGCCTTGGTCACCGATCCCGTTTCTTCTTCTGGTCCTTCTTCTGATTCGCTTTGTGGTTTCTCCCTTGCTGCTCTATGTGACGTAACTGACGATCAGTTAGAGCAGCTCGAGGATGAGCAACTGGCCCTCCTAGCTCGGAAGTTTTCCCATGCTTACAAGAGGAGGAGGGACAGAAAGAGGGGAGGACCCGTGATTTGCTTCGAGTGTGGTGGCCCCAACCACATTCGGGCAAACTGCCCCAAGCTGGAGAAGGGCAAGAACGACTACGGCGGTTCTGGCAAGAACGACTACACCGACAAGAACCGCAACAAGAAGACTCCAGCGCACCCTCAACGCAAGAAGAAGTTCCACAACTTTGGGAAGGCCAAGAAGCTGTTCCACCGCGTCCTCACCGCGTTCGACGACCTCGACCTCAGCGAGGTGGAGGGATGGAGCGACGACGACGAGACGGGTGACCAAGATCCCAAGAGCGGCGATGACTTCTCCGGCATGTGCTTCATGGCCCTCGAGGGCGAACTGAGCGACAGCGAGCTTTACTCCGACTCAGACGAGGTATGCCCACCTACGACCAGCTCAATCATGCTTTTCTTAAGCTAGGTGGTTTTCATGCTAGAGCTAGGGCTAGGTGTACCGAGTTAGAGAAGGAAGTAGATAGATTATCACGGGAGCTTACTTCACTGATGATTGTGATACATGCTCTGCTTTGCTGGGTGATATGGAGAAATTAAGGACTTCGCATGATAGTGTGTCCTCCGAGCTTGATATTGTTAAGGTGGAGAATGTTAGTCTGCTTGCTGAGTTAGAGTTGAGTAGGATGGCTGTTACCCTACTTACTACTGATGAGACTACTTCTCCCACCTCATGTGAGGTTAAGGACATTGTTGCTAGAGGACCTTATGCCATGCTCCTTGATCTGCCCGAGTCTTGTGAAAATTGCAATAACTTGAAGATGAACCTAAAACGGGCAGATCATAAAATTGCTGAACTACAAGCTTCTTTACTTGAGCCGATTGATTCATGCTTGAACTGTCCTAAGTTAACTGCTGAACTTGAAGCTGTCTCCAAACAGTTTCAAGAAATGATTGATCATGATAGGAAGTTGGCTCAGTATGCTTCTAAGGACCCTGTTAGCTCACCATGCATTAATTGTAACAAACTAAAATCTGACTTGGTTGCATTGGATGAGAAATGTGTGAAGCTAACTAAGGACCTACTAGAGAAGCAACCATCTGCTTGTATTGTCTGTGCTGAGAAGGGGGAGAAGCCCCAGGGTAAGGTGGAGACGCCTAGGAACGTGAACCAATTGGTTAGCAGTAGGAGTGTCCCTTCAGAGTCGGCTGTGCGTGCACAAGCCATTCTTCCCTCTGCTGTTGGTTCTTCTTCTACTCCCTTACCATCTGCTGTCTCTTCTTCTCCCTGCTCTTCTTGCACCTCTCTCTTTCGGGAGTGTCAGTATCTTATGAACACTCTCGAGAGATTTGTAGGCGGCAAGAAGAAGCTTAATCTTATTCTAGACCAGTCCAAGATTTGCAAGTTCAATCAGGGTCTAGGATATGATTTCTATGAGGATATGAGGAAGCATCCACCTGCCGTGCTCAGACCCATAGCACCAGGTGTGATCGAGACTGAGCCCAGGACCGAGAAAGTCCAATTCAAGTCAGCGGGCTTTGTCCAAGGGATTTCTGACAGCAAGGTGAGTCCACCTGCTGCTTCGGCCTCTCAGAAGCCGAAGCCTCCCCGTGCTACTTCTACCTTTCACAAGGTGATGTATCACTGCTCCTTATGTCAGAAGGATTGACATCTGATCGATCGATGCTTCAGGCGCGCCAAGATCACGCGTAGAGACCGTGTTGAGTCTCTTAGGCATATTCAGGGTCAGCCCCAGACCTTGACTGCACCTAAGACCAACACGAGGTCCAGGTTTGCTTCAGTTCCTTCTGTTGGGTTTGGGCAGCATCGAGGACTTGGCTTTTCTGAGTTTTCTGGTTTTCGTCCTCATGCTTCCTTCGATCGTAACTTCCGCCGTCCTGAGGGTAGATCTCGTTTTCCCCATCGCGATAGCTACCCGCGGCGTGTTCAGCATGTTGCAGGTGCTCCGACTCGCTCCCTCGTAGCAGTCGGACCCAGCAACAGCTTCAGGTCTGCTCTTAGGCCTTCTGCTTTGAGTGACAGAGAGCGTAGGGTAGATAGAGGTCAGTCGTGCTTGACTACTTCATCTGCTCGACGTGTTACTCAGTATTGGGTGCCAAAATCATTGTTCATTTACCCCAGTACTGAGACTTTACTCTCTTGTTGACTCAGGTTCGCCAGGCAGGGAAGGGAAAGGTTTGGCTCGTAGACTCCGGGTGTTCACGACACATGACCGGAGATTCCTGTTGGTTTTCTTCCCTTGCCCGTGCTCCAGGTGATGAGAAGATCACCTTCGGAGATGCTTCATCTGGGCGCGTCATCGCCAAAGGTACAGTGCGCGTTAATGACTCTTTCATTCTGAAAGATGTTGCCTTGATTAGTAAGCTGCAATACAATTTGCTTTCAGTTTCTCAGCTTACCGATGACGGTTTCGAGGTGAGCTTTAAGAAAAACAATTGCAAAATTCTTGATTCTTCGGGTAGTCTGGTTTGCGGGATTTCTCGTTTTGGGAGGATCTTTCGTGCTGAGTTTTCTGAGTCTTCTGGCGATCCTCTCAGGTGTTTAGTTGCTTCTGAGTCCCGCGACCTCTCTTTCTGGCATAGGAGACTTGGTCATATTGGATTTGACTATTTGACCCGAGTTAGCGGCCACGATCTCATTCGTGGTCTGCCGAAACTCAAGATGGTCAAAGATCTTGTTTGTGCTCCATGCCGGCACGGCAAGATGGTTGCCGCTTCTCATCCTCCGGTCACAGTTACTATGACCGATGCACCAGGACAGCTGCTCCATATGGACACAGTTGGACCAGCTCGAGTGCAGTCAGCAGGAGGGAAGTGGTATGTTCTTGTCGTGGTCGATGACTTCTCGAGGTTTTCTTGGGTGTTTTTCTTAGCCTCGAAGGATGAGACGTTTACCCATTTCTGAGGTCTTTTCGGTAGGCTTTCTGTAGAGCTCCCAGGTGCCTTACGAGCGATCCACAGTGACAATGGCACGGAGTTCAAGAATTCCTACTTTGAGAGTTTCTGTGGTGAGTCAGGTGTAGAGCACCAGTTCTCTTCTCCATACGTCCCTCAGCATAATGGCGTTGTGGAGAGGAAGAACCGTACCCTGGTCGAGATGGCCAGGACGATGCTTGATGAGTACTCTACACCGAGGAAGTTTTGGGCTGAAGCCATTGCGACCGCGTGCCATGTTTCAAGTCGAGTTTTTCTTAGGGCACACCTGCACCGTACTTCTTATGAGCTGAGATACAGGCGAAAGCCCAGCGTCTCTCATTTTCGTGTGTTTGGTTGCAAGTGCTTTATTCTGAAGTCTGGGAACCTAGACAAGTTCGAGTCACGTTCCTGTGACGGTATCTTTCTAGGCTACTCAACTTCTTCGCGGGCTTATAGGGTCTGGAACTGCGAGTCTAGCAAGTTGGTAGAGACGTGCGAGGTGACCTTTGACGAGGCCAGTCCGGGACTAGGCCAGATATCTCAGGTTATTTAGAGCAGTCCGAGACCATCTTTGTGGATGATGAGGACGATGGAGACGATGGTTGTTTACCTGATCCAGCTCTTCATCCTCCCCTTGAGATGCCTTCTTCCACGGCACCTCGAGGTGATCAGCCCTTGCCCACTGCTTCCTCTGGATCTAGTGGCTCTGTTCCTACCTCGTCTGCACACGGGGTAGAGGCCACTTCTTCATCTCATCCCGGACCTCCACGTCATATCTAGAAAAACCATCCTTCCGAACAGATCATTGGAGACCTTTTCGAGCGCGTCACTCGCTCAAAATCTGGCTTATCTCAATTCTGTCTCTATTCTGCCTTCATTGCCTCCTTTGAGCCCAAGGACGTTTGTCATGCTCTTTCTGATGAGTCTTGGGTCAATGCCATGCATGAGGAGCTAGAAAATTTTGAGAGGAACAAGGTCTGGTCGCTTGTCGAGCCGCCGCGAGGTCACAATGTTATTGAGACTAAGTGGGTGTTCAAGAACAAGCAGAGCGAGGATGGAGTGGTTATTCGGAACAAGGCTAGACTGGTAGCTCAGGGGTTCTCCCAGGTTGAGGGTCTAGATTTTGAGGAGACCTTTGCCCCTGTAGCTAGACTTAAAGCCATTAGAATCCTGCTTGCCTTTGCAGCTTCTAAGGGCTTCAAGCTTTACCAGATGGACGTCAAGAGTGCCTTTCTCAATGGCGTTATTGAGGAAGAGGTCTACGTCCGACAGCCTCCTGGTTTCGAAAACCCCAAATACCCAAACCATGTCTTCAAGCTTTCCAAAGCTTTGTATGGACTTAAGCAAGCCCCTAGAGCTTAGTATGAGAGGCTTAAGTCCTACTTGTTAAGTCATGGTTTTGAGATGGTTAAAGTAGACAAGACCTTGTTCATCCGCCGACATGGCACTGATCTCCTGCTCGTCCAGATTTATGTGGATGACATCATCTTTGGTGGCTCTTCCCATACTCTGGTTTCACAGTTCTCAGATGTCATGAGCACCGAGTTTGAGATGAGTATGATGGGCGAGTTGACCTTCTTCCTTGGCTTCCAAATCAAGCAGGCTCAGGAGGGTACATTTCTTCATCAGGGAAAGTACACTCGTGACCTCCTGAGACGCTTCGACATGAGTGATGGTAAGCCTGTGTCGACTCCCATGGCTTCTACAGCCTATCTTGACCCAGATGAGGACGGCGAGCCAATTGATCAGAAAGAGTTCAGAAGTATGATCGGCTCCCTTCTTTACCTCACTGCCTCGAGACCAGACATACACTTCTCTGTGTGTCTGTGTGCTCGTTTTCAGGCCTCTCCTCGCGTATCTCACCGCCAGGCGGTGAAGCGCATCTTTCGGTACCTCCGAGCTACCATTGACTATGGTATCTGGTACTCTTTCTCATCCTGTCTTTCCTTGAGAGCCTTCTCGGACACAGACTTTGCTGGCTGTAGGATAGATAGGAAGAGCACTTCTGGCACTTGCCAATTCATTGGCACTTCTCTCGTCTCTTGGTCTTCTAGGAAACAGTCCGGTGTTGCACAGTCCACCGCAGAGGCTGAGTATGTTGCTGCAGTCAGCTGCTGCAGTCAGGTACTCTGGATGGCTTCGACCCTGTGGGACTTTGGGTTAGTTATCGACAGTGTCCCACTCTTTTGTGATAACACTTCTGCGATTAACATTGCTAAGAACCCAGTGCAACACTCTCGGACCAAGCACATCGATATCCGTTATCACTTCCTTAGAGACCATGTAGAGAATGGCGATATAGTGCTCCAGTTTGTGGAGAGTGACCACCAGTTGGCTGACATCTTCACCAAGCCATTGGATAGTTCGAGGTTTTCAGCTCTGCGGGGAGTGCTTGTGGTGGTTTGTCCTTATGGACTATAGTGAGGGGGAGTTTTGGGCCTTACTGCTTTACTATATTGATTATGCTTCTGTCTCATTTCTGTCGCTTTGCACTCGGGGTGCATCGGGCTTAGTCCTTCTAGAATAGGTTAGAGTGCTTCTCTTGTGTCGGGCCCCCGGATTCTCAAACCCGGACCCCCTGTGTATTACTGCACTAGTCCCAGATCAAAGCTAGTGCACACAGTTTAAACAGAATGGAAAACATCACCATCGACGATTTATTACAATAATTAGAGTACTGACCACATGGTCTCATTATTACAAGGGAGGTTTAAGACCTCGCACAATCAAACACAGCGGAAGCAAATAAAACTCGAGGACGACCCATCAATTCGCCACAGGCAATTGACTGGGGAAGCGCGACCTAGTCCTCCGGGAAGAATCCATCACAGCCACAAGCGAAGCAGTAGTCGTAGTCACCTTCTTGAGCTTCAACTTCCTCTGAGATGTTATTTTTAAGTGTAGCATGTGAGTACATAAAGTACTCCGCAAGTCTTGGGAAAAATGCATAGATGCAAGGCTTAACAAAGGAGGTCATATGGTTCTCTTGCACAAAGCAACATTTTAAAATTCAATTACTACTAATTATTTTCGAAGGCATTATTTTAATGAAGTAAATGTTTTAACAGAATTAACTTTCTAGTGAAGGTTCCAACTGCCAACACTAGCTAACCAAATTACCATTGGTCAAGTTTTAAACTGCGGGTTCCATCCACCCTCTCTGGCTCCATCCGCCAGGATTCCCTTCCGAGAGTTCCCTCCACCCTCGGAATACAAAACTTTTGATTTTAAAACAAAACCAGAAATCTACCATGTGAATGCATTCCTTGCCCGCCCTTGACCGTGGGCACGGCTATTCGAATAGTTTTACACTCTGCAGAGGTTGTACAACTTTACCCACAAGAGATAAATTATCTTAATAGTCAACATGCTTCCTTTGGCATGAGACCCAGATAAAATATCACAAAGCCTTTCACCTACTCCAGTATAGCCAGATACCACCCGCTGAGGTTTCACCGCAGAAGGGTTAAATCCGCCCAATCTGAAGCCCCCTCTTGCGCCATATGAGTACAGTAACCCTGTCCCTCACTATGAGTAACCAGTACGCCCTGGCACTCAATACACCACTGGTGATATCTAAACTACACCTTTATAGGTTAGTTAGCTAGGTCGTACCCATATAGACTTGTGGTTGTACGGTTAATGCTCAGTTTGGACAAACACAAGCGTCGGTCCTTAATTGACTAGGGTGGAACATACACTTAACAACCATCCACCCTAATCTAAACCAACTTTCACATTTTTATTTTATTTTAAACTCACAGTGACAACTCCAATTGCCACTTCACTTTCAAACACAAGGATTTAATAATAAATCATAATTTCCCAATTTTCAAGAGTTTCCAAAGTTATTAGATAGCATGACTAAGCATTATACTACCATACTAACATCAACAAGTAATTAAATACTCTCATTAATGAGACAAAGGGAGTCCTATGGTGACAAGAATACATGGCATTCAATTTCAATGGAGGGCATAGCAAGTTGGGATAACTAGTTCCTAAAGACTTGAACTAGTGACTTTATGTAAATAGCAATGCACATAATTTAAAATATTTTAAAAACATTTCAAAAGCATAGGCTCGAAATGATCAAAGGAGACTTGCCTTCTTGCAGGGTTTCTGGGTCTTCTTGCTGCTGTGAAGAGGGATCGTCGACAACGTTGGTATCTACGCGAGGAAAGACGAAGCAACAAAACAATAAATACAAAAGAAAATTCAAATAAAATCCAAAAATTCAACAGAGGCCATAATTGGATAGATTATGATTTTAGATGAATTTAGAAATTTGAATGGCTGGAATTGGAGTTAAAATGAGAAAGTTATGCTCATTTGAAAATCTCAGATTTGAATAAATCCAGAAATTCGAAAATTTCTGACAGGTGGGGCCCACTGGAATATTTAATTTTTAAATCTTTATTTTAATCTGAGAGATTGACAGGTGGGACCCACTGAACAGTAGACCCTCTGGCGGTCGCTGACATGTGGGACCCCTCTGTCAGTGACCCTATCTGCTTGGTCACTGACAGGTGGGACCCACTGGGGTCTGGACCCACTTGTCAGAGGCTGACGCAGACGGGTGGGGCCCAGGCGGCAGTGGCAGCGCAGACCGGCGGCCGCTGACGGGTGGGGCCCGCTTGTCAGTCGCGAAAATTAAACGAAAACTCAACCCAGCGCGCGGAGCCGAGGGCTCGAACGCGCACCGGGGAGTTGAGAGAGAGCGCGGCTAACCAGATGGGCGGGGGAGGCTTTGCCTACCCATATAGGGCAACCATACCTTTTGAGGTACCTGCCGGAGGGGAGGTCGGGGAAGATGGTCGGAGGCGACGGCGCCGGCGACGAGGGAGTGGCGGAGAGGTTCGGGCGGCGCGTGAAATGTAACCCTGGAGCGAAGGAGATCCGGTTGGAGGGGTCGGCGAGGCTCGGGGGTGAACGGAGGTGGCCGGCGACGAGGAGGCAGCGACGACGGATCGGGAGCTCCGACGCGACGGCGCTCCGGGGGCGGGGAGGGGCGGCCGAGGGGTCGGGGAGGATCGCCCGGGCGTGGGGATGCTTGGAGTGGCGACGGCGGGCTTCGGGGATGACCGAGGCGGCGAGGAAAGCTCGCCGGAGTTGGGCGGAGCTCGAGGGGAGGAGTGGCACGGTGATCGGGCTCTAGAGGGCTCGGGAGCTGCGGTGGAGTGCTCTGGGAGGTGGTGCGGGAGAAGGCGGAGCCAAGGGGGGCTTTTATAGGGCGGAAGGGGGAGCAGGGGCGCGGCAATTGCTCGCCGTTGCTGGCGGCCGGAGAAGGAAGGGCGCGGGGAGGAAAGGAAGGAGGGGGCGCGGAAGGAAGGGAGGCGCGGGGATTTGGGGATTCGGTCGCGGCGGGGCTCGGGGTTTCCAAAACCGGGGAGAGCCAGGGAAGGCAAGGCCGGCTCCGGCTCGGATTTGGTCGGCCGGCGAGAAAGGAAAGAGGGGGAAGAGAGAAGGAAGGTGCCGCCTCCGCGAGGGAGACGGATCTGGCATGCGGGGCCGGGCGGCAGCGAGAGCGGAGGCGTGCGCCGCTGACGGGCGGGGCCCGCGGGTCAGCGAGGCGAGAGAGGCGGTGGGGGCGGGCGGCTGAATGGTCCGCGCGGGGACTCGGCTCATCTGAGCCGTCCACGCGTCGGGCGAGGAGGAGGGGAAGGCGGGGGTCGCTGACGGGCCTGGCCCGCTTGGCGGCGAGAGAGAGAGGAGGGAACGGCCTGGATTGGCCGAGCGGCGACGTGGGCGGCCCTGGGCCGTCCACGCGTCGGCCGGAGGAAAAGGGAGGTTTTTATTTTTCAGAATTTGATTTCTAATTTCAGAAAAGGCTAGAAAATTATTTAGGCCTCAGAAAAATATGAAAATACCTCCAAAAATTCCAGAAAAATTCACAGAAGCTCCTGGACATATTTTGGACTAAATAAAATTATTTCCAACTACTGTTGATATTTAATTTTCATATTTTGAATTACTTTTTAAGCTCTAAAAATAGTTTTTAAATTCCAAAAAAATCCAAAAAGGCAAATAAAAGCCAAGTAAAATCCAATTACCTTAAAATAATTTATTTGAATTTAAATTTTTCAAAAAGCCAAATTTTTGGGATGTGACAAACCTACCCCCCTTAGAAAGAATCTCGACCCAGAGATTCGGATGGACTGGGAAAAAGGTCGGGGAACTCTTCTTTTAGATCCTCTTCACGCTCCCAAGTTGCTTCCGATTCTGAATGGTTACTCCACTGCACTTTACAGAACTTGATAACCTTGCTGCGCGTACGGCGCTCTGCTTCCTCCAATACCTTGACTGGATACTCTGGATAGGTGAGGTCCTCCTTTACATTTATTTCATCTAGAGGCATCTGCTCTTCTGGAACTCTAAGACACTTTCTTAGCTGAGACACATGGAAGACGTCATGCACCTTTGACAGCTGAGGTGGAAGCTCCAACTGGTAAGCAACTTCTCCTCGTTTCGCCACAACAGGAAAAGGTCCGATGAATCTGGGAGCTAGCTTTCCACTGACTCCAAATCGTCTCATTCCTTTGAGAGGTGACACCTTCAAATAAACATGATCCCCAGGTACGAATTCTAAGCTTCTACGTCGATTGTCTGCATAACTTTTCTGTCTGGTTTGTGCTGTTTTTAATCTGTCCTGGATTAGACGAACTTGTTCTTCTGCTTGCTTCAGCACATCTGGTCCAACACTTGTCCTTCTCCTGTTTCCTTCCAATACAATGGAGTCCTACACTTTCTGCCGTATAGGGCTTCGAAGGGAGACATTTGCAAACTGGATTGATAACTATTGTTGTAGGAGAACTCTGCATAGGGCAAACTCTGATCCCAATTACTCTTGTTTGCCAGTACACAAGCTCTCAACATGTCTTCCAGGATTTGATTTACTCTTTCTGTTTGACCATCTGTCTGTGGATGATAAGCTGTACTGAAGTTTAAGTTTGTGCCCAAAAGTTCATGTAGCTTTTGCCAAAATCTCGAAGTGAACTGGGTTCCTCGATCTGACACAATCTTCTTTGGGATCCCATGCAAACACACAATTCTTGACATGTACAACTCTGCAAGTCTATCCCCGGAGTATGTGGTCTTTACTGGGATGAAATGGGCGACTTTTGTCAAACGATCCACTATAACCCAAATTGAATCGTGCCCTGTTTTGGTTCTTGGTAATCCAGTTATAAAATCCATACCAATTTCCTCCCATTTCCACTCAGGGATCTGCAATGGCTGCAGAAGTCCCGCAGGTCTCTGGTGTTCAGCTTTAATCCGTTGGCATACATCGCACAAGGCTACGTATTCTGCAATTTCTCGTTTCATACTTGACCACCAATACCTTCCCTTGAGATCTTGGTACATCTTGGTGCTCCCAGGATGAATTGAATATCCAGATTCATGGGCTTCCTTCAATATTAGCTCCTTTACCTCTTTCTTTTTAGGCACAATAATTCTTTTCCCAAACCAAAGGGTACCTTTTTCATCCTCTGAAAATCCCGAAGCTTTTCCTTTCTTCATATTATCCTTGATCTCCTGGACATACTTGTCCTCCTTTTGAGCTGCTCTGATTTGATCTTCTAAGGTTGGTTGAACTTCCAAAGTGGCTAGAAATCCTTCCTCCACTACTTCTAGGTTGAGCCGTTGGAACTCTTCTTGAAGGGCAGGCATACTGTCCTTAATCCACAGCTTGGCACAATAACTCTTTCTGCTCAAGGCATCTGCTACTACATTAGCCTTTCCTGGATGATAATGTATTCCAATATCATAATCCTTTATTAACTCAAGCCATCTCCTTTGCCTCATGTTGAGATCGGGTTGAGTGAATATATATTTCAAACTCTTGTGATCCGTGTAAATTTCACAACGGTTACCAATCAAGTAATGCCTCCATATTTTCAGTGCATGCACTACGGCAGCGAGCTCTAAATCATGCGTTGGGTAATTTCCTTCATGGGGTCGCAGCTGCCTTGAGGCATATGCTACTACCTTTCTTTCTTGCATCAGTACACAGCCTAGTCCCTGCCTTGACGCATCACAGAAGACTTCGAAATCCTTCCTAATGTCCGGAAGCGTCAACACTGGTGCAGAAGTTAACCTCTTCTTCAACTCTTGGAAACTATCCTCACATGGTTTACTCCATTCAAACTTCTTTTCCTTCTTCAGTAACTGGGTCAGAGGTCTTGCGAGCTTGGAGAATCCTTCAATAAATCGACGATAGTAACCAGCCAATCCAAGAAAACTCCTGATCTCGGATACTGACTTTGGTTGTGTCCAATTGAGCACATCATTAACTTTTTCCGGGTCTACGGATACTCCTCCCGCCGAAATCACATGGCCCAAGAAAGCTACTTTCTTCAACCAAAACTCACACTTACTGAACTTGGCATACAACTGATTTTCTCGGAGCTTTTCCAAAACTATCCTCAAATGTTCGGCATGTTCTTCCTCATTCTTGGAATATATCAAAATATCATCGATGAATACAACCACAAACTTATCCAAATATTCCATGAACACCTTATTCATCAGATTCATGAAGTATGCTGGGGCATTGGTTAGACCGAAAGACATCACTGTATACTCATACAATCCATAACGGGTGGCAAATGCGGTCTTGGGTATGTCCTCTGGTCTTAACTTCAATTGGTGATATCCTGATCGAAGGTCAATCTTAGAGAATACACATGATCCTTTCAACTGATCAAACAGATCATCTATTCTGGGTAAAGGGTACTTGTTCTTAATAGTCACATCATTCAATGATCGATAGTCCACACACATGCGAAGACTACCATCTTTCTTCTTTACTAGCAGTACTGGTGCTCCCCAAGGTGACGAGCTTGGCCTTACAAATCCTTTATCCTGCAGCTCTTCAATTTGTTTCTTAACTTCCGCCAAATCATTTGCAGACATCCGATAAGGTCTCTTGGAAATTGGAGCTGTTCCAGGTACTAGGTTGATGACAAACTCTACTTCCCTGTCTGGCGGCATTCCGGGCAAATCTTCAGGGAATACATCTGGGTACTCACTCACTATAGGTACTTTTTCCAGAGTCACTCCCTTTACACTGTTCAAACTACACCTGCTCTGGATAGGGGAGTTTGACTTATACCTTACTTGAATCCCATCAGAGTTAGTGATTGTAACAGCTCGATCAGCACAATCTATCTGCCCTTTATACTTGGTTAACCAATCCATTCCAAGTATTACATCTAAACCCTTGGAGTCTATTATAATAAGATTTGCTAAGAACTTAACTCCATTTATATCCACAGTTGCGTCAAGGCAAACTGTGTTAGTCCTCATTTCCTTTCCAGGGGACTGGACTAGCATGGGGTTCTGTAGTTTACTCACATCCCAATTATACCTTTCAACCACATCTTTTGACACAAAAGAATGCGAAGCTCCAGAATCAAATAATGCTGATGCAATTACTGAGTTGACAAGAAACTTACCCAGAACTACGTCGGGTGCATCCTGGGCTGCTTCCGCGGTCACATGGTTGAGATGCCCTCTGCTCACCACTTGTGGAGTCCTTGGGGTTTGTGGTGCCCCACGGCCTTGACCTGCAGTCGGAGCTCTTGCTGGCGTAGTCCCCAGATTGAAACGAACTGGAGTCATTGCTGGGCGTTTCTGGGGACAGTTGCTGGCATAGTGCCCCATGTTCTTGCAGTTAAAGCACTGCACTCCTGCTGCTGAAGTCTTGTTCTGCGGGGGTTGGCTACCATTGTTTGCCCGGGGAGTTTGTGGATTTGGGCGGGATCCTGAAAAGGGAGTCCTCGGCACGCTTGACTCTGAGAGCTTGTGATAGTGAGGTGCGTTGGGGCGGAATCGAGAGCTGCTTGCTCCTTGCTGGGCTTGAAACTTCCTCTTCCGATTTTCGTACAGCTGGCGCTGAGCATCTTCTTGGACAAAGGCCTTGTTCACTAGGTGCTGGAAGGTTGGGAAGTCATTGGATACCAGCTGCACCTTGAGATTGGGGTCAAGTCCCTGCGTGAACCTCCAAATCTTGGTCGCCTCTGAGGTGACCTCTTCAAAGGCATACCTGGACAGTTGGGTGAACTTGTTCAGGTACTCGGAAACACTGAGGTTTCCCTGCTGCAGTTGGTAGAATTCTCTCTTCTTCATTTCCATTATTCCCGTAGGAATATGGGCAGTGCGGAAAGCTTCGACAAACTCCTCCCAAGTGATGGCTTGTGCATTTTGATGGGCGGCGCGGTAGTTTTCCCACCAGTTGGCAGCCATTCCCTTGAGCTGATGAGCAGCATACAACACCTTTTCATTATCGTTGCACTGAGCTAGGACCAATTTTCTTTCCACATCCTTGATCCAATCATCTGCCTCCAAGGGATCCACTGATCCAGCAAAAGTGGGAGGCCTTGTCCTCATGAATTCCCCCAATTTAGACTGGGGTGCCTGGTTGGGTGCCTGCTGGGCTGGCTGCACTTGGTTCTGGGCGAGAGCTTGAAGTAACTGCAGCTGCATAGCCATCATTTGCTCCAAGTTGGGGGCCTGAGCAGGAGGTGGTGGAATGTTGTCCTCCGGCTGGTTGTTGGCGTCACGGCTGCTGCCAGGGTTGCTCCTCGTGTTCACCATCTGAAGCGGTTTAGGTTAGCAGAAGGTAAGAGGGAAATAGCAAAGGTAAGAGATTAGGGGAACTAAACCACATCCCAAGCCAACACACAAGAAAGAACTAGCCACCACTTAGGGGAAACTTTTTATTAAAATCAAGATAACTCCAAGGATGGCTGTACCACAAGTGCGCATAGGCCTGGTACAGTCCATCTAGCACACCAAAACATAACAATAAGCGTTCTAAGGACGCGGACATTTTATTTGGGTACTACGGACTCAAAAGACTACAATCCTCTCCAAAGACGCGCTCCTCAGGGTCTTCTTCCGGGTCCTCTTCTGGATCCTCCTCCGGGTCTTCCTGGCGCTCTCTCACGTGGTGACGTGAACAGTCACACTCGGCCGAGACACGGTTACGACTGGAGGCAGTCGACCGAGAACGGGAAGGAGAAGGCTTGCGCTTCTTGAGAGTAATGACAGGTGGCGGACTGGGGCGTCGCACCTTCTTGCGTGCTGTCATCCTGATGCGAAGTCCCGAGAGTCGAGCTGGTGTCGGGTTGTTGGGGATGACGGCTGGTACTGGAGAAGACGGCGTGTAGTCAACTACGGGTGAAGACGGCGTGTAGTTAGCTGCGGCCCTGAGACGTCCCAGCTCAAACTCAGCTGCCTGGCTCTGGAGAAGCTGTGTGCGAAGTGTGTCCGAATGCTGGTAGCTGGAGGTGAGAAGCATCCGAAGTTGTCCAATCTCCTCCTGAGCTCTAGCATAAGTGACTGCCATTGCCTGGGTGAGCTGCACCTGATGTGACAGTCGAGGATCGTCAGCTGGAATATCAAAGGGATCTGGATACCTCTGTCCTGGGCGAGGGTTGATGAAGAAGCAAAAGGGGGACTGATGTACAGCATCTTTGTGCAGGTGGCACAACTCGTCAATGGCGAGGCGTGCTGCGTCCTGGACAGCGTCGAAACAGCGGGACCGAGGGTACTTGATGGGGTAGGTGTGGGACTTGAATTCCTCTTCCCGTGCATACAGGAATACCTCCATCGTCCAAGAGTCTCGATCCAGGATCCGCGTCTTCCGACCCCTGAAGATGGGCGGCTGACGGTACTCCAGACACTGCATCAGCTGCCGGAGAAGGCTAGCGAATGCTCCAGCATCCTCTCCATGTGAGTAGTAGTCCCACGGGGCAGCGGAGGATGAACCAGCCATCTACAAAGTTGAGTGAAAGAAAAGATTAGTAAAAGTTTTAACAAATGGAGTTGGAGACAAGAACGAGATTCTAAGTAGGAGGAGAGTAGAAGCAAAGAAGCTTACACATTTTTAATATACTCTTTTTATAAATATAAGTCCTTATGGTTTGCCATTCCTAATCTAGGTCACGTCCTACAGTCAAATTGGCTCTGATACCATCTCTGTCGGGCCCCCGGATTCTCAAACCCGGACCCCCTGTGTATTACTGCACTAGTCCCAGATCAAAGCTAGTGCACACAGTTTAAACAGAATGGAAAACATCACCATCGACGATTTATTACAATAATTAGAGTACTGACCACATGGTCTCATTATTACAAGGGAGGTTTAAGACCTCGCACAATCAAACACAGCGGAAGCAAATAAAACTCGAGGACGACCCATCAATTCGCCACAGGCAATTGACTGGGGAAGCGCGACCTAGTCCTCCGGGAAGAATCCATCACAGCCACAAGCGAAGCAGTAGTCGTAGTCACCTTCTTGAGCTTCAACTTCCTCTGAGATGTTATTTTTAAGTGTAGCATGTGAGTACATAAAGTACTCCGCAAGTCTTGGGAAAAATGCATAGATGCAAGGCTTAACAAAGGAGGTCATATGGTTCTCTTGCACAAAGCAACATTTTAAAATTCAATTACTACTAATTATTTTCGAAGGCATTATTTTAATGAAGTAAATGTTTTAACAGAATTAACTTTCTAGTGAAGGTTCCAACTGCCAACACTAGCTAACCAAATTACCATTGGTCAAGTTTTAAACTGCGGGTTCCATCCACCCTCTCTGGCTCCATCCGCCAGGATTCCCTTCCGAGAGTTCCCTCCACCCTCGGAATACAAAACTTTTGATTTTAAAACAAAACCAGAAATCTACCATGTGAATGCATTCCTTGCCCGCCCTTGACCGTGGGCACGGCTATTCGAATAGTTTTACACTCTGCAGAGGTTGTACAACTTTACCCACAAGAGATAAATTATCTTAATAGTCAACATGCTTCCTTTGGCATGAGACCCAGATAAAATATCACAAAGCCTTTCACCTACTCCAGTATAGCCAGATACCACCCGCTGAGGTTTCACCGCAGAAGGGTTAAATCCGCCCAATCTGAAGCCCCCTCTTGCGCCATATGAGTACAGTAACCCTGTCCCTCACTATGAGTAACCAGTACGCCCTGGCACTCAATACACCACTGGTGATATCTAAACTACACCTTTATAGGTTAGTTAGCTAGGTCGTACCCATATAGACTTGTGGTTGTACGGTTAATGCTCAGTTTGGACAAACACAAGCGTCGGTCCTTAATTGACTAGGGTGGAACATACACTTAACAACCATCCACCCTAATCTAAACCAACTTTCACATTTTTATTTTATTTTAAACTCACAGTGACAACTCCAATTGCCACTTCACTTTCAAACACAAGGATTTAATAATAAATCATAATTTCCCAATTTTCAAGAGTTTCCAAAGTTATTAGATAGCATGACTAAGCATTATACTACCATACTAACATCAACAAGTAATTAAATACTCTCATTAATGAGACAAAGGGAGTCCTATGGTGACAAGAATACATGGCATTCAATTTCAATGGAGGGCATAGCAAGTTGGGATAACTAGTTCCTAAAGACTTGAACTAGTGACTTTATGTAAATAGCAATGCACATAATTTAAAATATTTTAAAAACATTTCAAAAGCATAGGCTCGAAATGATCAAAGGAGACTTGCCTTCTTGCAGGGTTTCTGGGTCTTCTTGCTGCTGTGAAGAGGGATCGTCGACAACGTTGGTATCTACGCGAGGAAAGACGAAGCAACAAAACAATAAATACAAAAGAAAATTCAAATAAAATCCAAAAATTCAACAGAGGCCATAATTGGATAGATTATGATTTTAGATGAATTTAGAAATTTGAATGGCTGGAATTGGAGTTAAAATGAGAAAGTTATGCTCATTTGAAAATCTCAGATTTGAATAAATCCAGAAATTCGAAAATTTCTGACAGGTGGGGCCCACTGGAATATTTAATTTTTAAATCTTTATTTTAATCTGAGAGATTGACAGGTGGGACCCACTGAACAGTAGACCCTCTGGCGGTCGCTGACATGTGGGACCCCTCTGTCAGTGACCCTATCTGCTTGGTCACTGACAGGTGGGACCCACTGGGGTCTGGACCCACTTGTCAGAGGCTGACGCAGACGGGTGGGGCCCAGGCGGCAGTGGCAGCGCAGACCGGCGGCCGCTGACGGGTGGGGCCCGCTTGTCAGTCGCGAAAATTAAACGAAAACTCAACCCAGCGCGCGGAGCCGAGGGCTCGAACGCGCACCGGGGAGTTGAGAGAGAGCGCGGCTAACCAGATGGGCGGGGGAGGCTTTGCCTACCCATATAGGGCAACCATACCTTTTGAGGTACCTGCCGGAGGGGAGGTCGGGGAAGATGGTCGGAGGCGACGGCGCCGGCGACGAGGGAGTGGCGGAGAGGTTCGGGCGGCGCGTGAAATGTAACCCTGGAGCGAAGGAGATCCGGTTGGAGGGGTCGGCGAGGCTCGGGGGTGAACGGAGGTGGCCGGCGACGAGGAGGCAGCGACGACGGATCGGGAGCTCCGACGCGACGGCGCTCCGGGGGCGGGGAGGGGCGGCCGAGGGGTCGGGGAGGATCGCCCGGGCGTGGGGATGCTTGGAGTGGCGACGGCGGGCTTCGGGGATGACCGAGGCGGCGAGGAAAGCTCGCCGGAGTTGGGCGGAGCTCGAGGGGAGGAGTGGCACGGTGATCGGGCTCTAGAGGGCTCGGGAGCTGCGGTGGAGTGCTCTGGGAGGTGGTGCGGGAGAAGGCGGAGCCAAGGGGGGCTTTTATAGGGCGGAAGGGGGAGCAGGGGCGCGGCAATTGCTCGCCGTTGCTGGCGGCCGGAGAAGGAAGGGCGCGGGGAGGAAAGGAAGGAGGGGGCGCGGAAGGAAGGGAGGCGCGGGGATTTGGGGATTCGGTCGCGGCGGGGCTCGGGGTTTCCAAAACCGGGGAGAGCCAGGGAAGGCAAGGCCGGCTCCGGCTCGGATTTGGTCGGCCGGCGAGAAAGGAAAGAGGGGGAAGAGAGAAGGAAGGTGCCGCCTCCGCGAGGGAGACGGATCTGGCATGCGGGGCCGGGCGGCAGCGAGAGCGGAGGCGTGCGCCGCTGACGGGCGGGGCCCGCGGGTCAGCGAGGCGAGAGAGGCGGTGGGGGCGGGCGGCTGGATGGTCCGCGCGGGGACTCGGCTCATCTGAGCCGTCCACGCGTCGGGCGAGGAGGAGGGGAAGGCGGGGGTCGCTGACGGGCCTGGCCCGCTTGGCGGCGAGAGAGAGAGGAGGGAACGGCCTGGATTGGCCGAGCGGCGACGTGGGCGGCCCTGGGCCGTCCACGCGTCGGCCGGAGGAAAAGGGAGGTTTTTATTTTTCAGAATTTGATTTCTAATTTCAGAAAAGGCTAGAAAATTATTTAGGCCTCAGAAAAATATGAAAATACCTCCAAAAATTCCAGAAAAATTCACAGAAGCTCCTGGACATATTTTGGACTAAATAAAATTATTTCCAACTACTGTTGATATTTAATTTTCATATTTTGAATTACTTTTTAAGCTCTAAAAATAGTTTTTAAATTCCAAAAAATCCAAAAAGGCAAATAAAAGCCAAGTAAAATCCAATTACCTTAAAATAATTTATTTGAATTTAAATTTTTCAAAAAGCCAAATTTTTGGGATGTGACATCTTGTCTAGTTGCATAGACTTCTTACTCTTATCTTGTGCTTCCAGGATGCTTCTTATTAGCTGTTTCTTATCTCACTAGATTGAGCTCACTCACTTCTTGTAGGTTCTAGCGAGGGTTGGGCCACCCTCGGGTAGACATGGTACGTGTTTGCTCTCTAGTGTGTGTGTTTTACGGTCAAGCTAATAGTCCTGGAGTCATATGGGGTAGATGAGAGTCTGTCTGTTTGCTGTTTTCTTATCTATGCTTTAAGGACTGCCTGTTTGCTGTTTTCTTTCCCAGCTTCTTGATTTATTGCTTTGGTTTAGGGGGAGTTCATTTGGGAGCTTCTGGAGCTTAATTTTGACATAACTCAACTTGAACTAAAAGTTGCATCTCATGTTAAGGGGGAGCTGGATTTTCTTGCTTTTTAGCATTTCGCGTTGTAATATAACTACATTGAGCCTTGATTATTATCCTTTATGACATGCGTACAATGCTCTACACCTTGCCATGGCTTGTGCTTTATTTACTAAATTTATCATGACTTCATATGTGTAGACTAGCTTTTGCCATGATAAGTGAATTAAAATTGATCTACTTGAATTAAAACTTGTCATGCTAGCACTTGAGTTTAGTCTTTCTTGAGCTATCCTTTTATGATTCATGCCATGTCAAATAAGCTTAGTTGAGCATTGAATCTTTGTTGAGCCTTAAGTTGAGCTATATTAGTTCTTGATGATGCATAAATTAGTACAACATGTTTAAAAAGTAAAACGATCTCTTTTGTGCGAAAAAACTGATTTCACCAATTCTTTCTCATGAGACGGCTTGCCATTGCACTAGGCATGAACTCAGGGGGAGTTTTGGATGACCTAGACTATCTTCTTAAGCTTTTCGCTTGGAGTAGTCGCATAAGGCTTGAGATCTAGCACATGAAAAAAATTGGGTTGGAAATGACCATGAGCTTTAAAAGGACAATGTTTTATGCGTTCAATTTGCTTAAGCTACAAAAAGAACCATGTACTTAACCAATGTTTCAATCTTGAGCTTATAGCATTCTATTTGGACTCAATATTAGCTTCCTTGTTCCGCTTAGCTTATTGACATGGCCTGCATCATCCTTGGATATCTCTACTTAGACTTTGCTTATTGATGACGTGACATGCTCATAAAATGCATTACATTTCAGATCGTCATCTATGTGCTCTAGCTAGGATATATATATCTTGTCATGATCTAGATAGCCTTTTATTGAGTTATGGCTTGGTGTAGTTCATTATGGTCATCGTGGATAATTCACTTGGCTCAAAATGCTTAGAAATAATCAAACTTCAGCCATTTCATCCATATGCATAACTTGTTCTCTTTCTTGCACCCTTGATGTGTTTATTGCCAAAAAGGGGGAGAATTGTGGTAGAAAAAGCCATTTTGGGAGATTTGAGGAAAACTTGTTCTTTCTTTTGCTCCTTGTGTCGACATGGTCATTAGCTTCATTTTCTTCCTTTGGACCATGTTTGACTTTCTTCTTCAAACTCAACTTTGTGCTTTTTCGGGGTTTGTTAATATACTCATCAAGGGGGAGATTGAGAGACCATGTTGTCGTGATCCCATGTTTGTGATGAGTAATTGACATCGGTTTAGGAAAGTCGAGTTTGATGTAAGTGGTTCGAGCCAAGTTGTCACGTGATGCGTTTTAGTTTCGGTCGGACTTGGTCAAACCTGGTCAATCGTGTTTAGCAGGGTTTATCCTATGATTCGACAGGTTTGGACTTCATCATAGGTAAGTATAATGCTATTTATGCTTTCGTGTATCGAGCGGTGCTATTTGATGTATTTCTTGTCTGTGTTGGCTGCAGGACATCGAGACGGAGTCGTGGTGAGACACGGAGGACCGGACTAGGCGCAGGTGGCGCTGAGGTCAGAACGGTCGGGATGTGTCGAAGACGACGTGGACTCGAGGTGGAGTCGTGGCGAGGCCCGGTGGACCAGACAAGGCGCAGGTGGCGCCGAGGTCAGAACGGTCGAGGTGTGCCGAAGACGGCGAAGCCGCGTGGCTTGCAGGGCAAGGAATGAGGAAGCTTCCTGGAAGGTGCGCGAGGGGCGTTTCGGTAAAAACGCAGGGCTGCACAAAAGGAAGCGGGTTTGGATAAAGCGCCAAGTTGTTGGAGGCCTAATGGGTAAAGCATGGTGCAAACCCATTAGTGGGAGGCTATAAAAGGAGAGGGAGAGGTTGTGCTGAAATTGAGAGAATGGGTGTAAAAGTTAGGGTTGTATTTGGTTCTCTCCATGCAATGAAATGAGCATGAAATGAGAGGATGGAATTGAGAGAGTTGTAAGAACACACATATAATCATTCATCTCTCTTCCTCTATTTCAATATGAGAGATTTTACTTGAGTTGCTCTAGTGTTCATTTATTTTTCTGCTTTGATTTCTTGTTGATCTCTATTTGCGCTTGTGTCTTTTGCTGCTCTCTGTATTTCTTGTTGGTACTTTTTGTTCTCAAGGATCACAAGCTATTTAGGCCAGCAAGGAGACGAAATTTACTCATTACTTCTTTAAGTAGTTGAGTTCGGCCAGCAGTCCATGTTATTGCACTTCGACCGGGTGTGGTTTGTGAATCTTCTTGGGAGCTTGCTTGATGCTTGTTCTTTTTGGACAGCTGCAGTAGTACTTAATTAAGTCTATCTCTTGCTGTTTTTGTGAGCTCTCGGCAGCAGCCAAGTCTGCATTTATTGCTTTAGCATTTACTTTTTTGGCTATCTTGGCACTTTCTTTGCTGCATGCGACTCCTATTCTTTTCCCTTGATTGCCGACAGCATTAATGATCCTTTCTAGCAGCAGTAAAACAAGGAATTTTAGTGCGTGAAGTGCAGCTGCAGCTTGGTATTTCTTTTTACTGTTTGATCTTCATTGCTTGCCTGCCGATCTGTCTTTTATCCGTATGCAATCTCCCTTTTGCTCTTTGGCTCGGTTAGGTGAGATTAGGACAGCAGCAAGTAGTACTAGATTCCCTTGCTTTGTTTGTGTCCTTGGTTTGAAGTCTTTTCGTTCTCTCGACAGTAAAAATATTTCGGCCAAGGCTGCAGTGGGTAGTTCAACTGTGCAGCATTTAAAGTACTTTGGTAGTTGGCTATGCACTAGCTTTGGGCAGGGCTTTTCATTTTCTTTATTTTATTTTTAGTTTGTGGTCTATCAGTTCATGCAGAGAACATGTAGATTCACTGACCTTATCTCTTTAGAGCTTCATTTCATCAGTGTTATCTGAACCTCTTCTTGGTAGCTATTTGACTATTTAAGATCTTGTTGGTGTGTCTGTTTGGTCTCAAGTGAGCAATCGTTTCTTTTCTTCCTTTTGTATTTTTCTGTGTGGTTTCTTTTTGGGGAAATTTTTATAAGAATCGACATTCACCCCCCTCTGTCGCCGATTCCGATCCAACAACTGGTATCAGAGCCGGTTAGCTCTAATCAATAGATCTTAACCGGTCTCAAGAGCCATGGCGACGGACAAGTACTCCACCAAGCCGCCCATTTTCGATGGCATCGATTACCCCTTTTGGAAGAGCCGAATGGAGACATACATCCAGGCTCAGGGGTACGCCATCTGGCGGAAGGTGAAGGTGCGACATGTTGTTTCTGCTGATGAGAACATCAACGTGGCAAACATGCCCGATGTTGAGGCGAATGCGAAGGCAAGGAACATCATTATCCAGGGCTTGAGCAGAAGCGAATTTGATCGCATCTCTCACCTGTCGTACATCTTAAACATCTTTAAATTCTCGTAGTCAGTGCATGGACAGTACATATATTCCACCCCCTTATTCAACATATCCTCCTCGGCGGCTCTTATAAAAGCAGACACGCCATTAATGTACCCTTCACTCACACGGCTCGCGGCATACATCCAGCTTCGGTCCTATGTTACGTACATATATAACAACTTAGTATTAAAAATTAGATTAACTAATTATTACTACATATATACCGGCTACATTTATTATATTGAGGCTTAATTTGCTAGCTCAATTCATATTATAAACACAACAGCTATTATATAACCAACAATTTTGCAAATTAACCATCTTCAATAACACTCATGGATTACTTAGACCTAAATTGTAATGCAATTAAAGAAAAAATAAATTTCATTACTAACCATATCTAGAGCAACCAGGAAAGTATGAATCTTCAAAGCTCAATCTCTACCTCTTCCCACCAAATTAACTGGCCTGAAATCGCCTAGCTTCCTCCTGAGTGAAAAAGTGCGCAGCAGTGGCTAGATCTGGATCGAAATGAAGACGATGCGGTCTGAGCAGCGCAATAAATGCCTAGTGCCATTATCACAGACAGTTTTTAATTAAAAACCGTCTGTGAATTATCACAGACAGTTTTTAATAAAAAATCGTCCGTGATAACCAGCTTATCACAGACGGTTTTTAATTAAAAACCGTCCGTGATAACCAGCTTATCACAGACGGTTTTTTTATTAAAAACCGTTTGTGATAATCTGGGATTATCACATATGGTTCTTAATATAGACCGACCGTCTGTGATACTCCTTTTTCCCGCCACAAATACCATAGACGGCCTCCAAATTACAACCGTCTGTAACAGTGTACATTACAGACGGTTTCACAAAACCGTCTGTGATTTGGCATCTACTATTAGGCTTTCTGTAGTAGTGTTGGCATTTATCCAAGGCAAGCACTAGTTTGACGTTGTTTGCTATGGAAAACGCATGCTGCTCCGCATCAACAAATCCATGAGGTCCCACACTGTAACATCCCAAAAATTCGCTTTCTGAAAAATTTAATTTCAATTAATTATTTTGAAGTATTTGAGTTTTATTTGGATTTATTTGGCTTTTATTGGGTGTTCTGAGTTTTTCTGGAGTTTAAAATCTATTTTTGAAAATAAAAAGTATTTTAAGTTTGAAAATTAAATGCAAACATTAGTTGGAAATACTTTTATTAAGTCCAAAATGTCATCAGGAGCTTCTGTGAATTTTCCTTGAATTTTTGAAGTATTTTCATATTTTTCTGAGGCTTAATTAATTTCGTGGGCTTTTCTGAAATCCCAAAATGAGAAAATAAAAATTAATTCCCTTCCCTCCCCTCCGGCCGCCGCGTGGACGGCATGGATTTGTCCACGTCACTGCCATCCCAGCCGCCCGCAAACCCGCCTCCCCCTCCTCCCGAGCCGACACGTGGCCGGCTCGATGCACGCCACGCCACCCCGCTCGCCCCTATCTGGCCCGTCCGCCCGCGCTTCCCCCAAGCCACCCAATTTACCCCGTCGGCCACGCGGCCTCATCTCCACCGCCCGCTCCTTCCCCCTCTCAGCCCCGCTGACAAGCCGGGCCCGCATGTCAGCCGCCCTTCTCCTTCCCCGCGCCCCTTCTTCCTCCTCCCGCTCGGCCGTGCCTTCACCGCCGCCACCCGCCGCCCCCTCGGTCGCGCGGATCTCTTTCCTTCATCCTCTCTCTTCTGCCCCGACCCGACCCTGCCATCCCCGCGCCCGAAATCCCTCCATCCCCGCGCCGCTTTCCCCCTTTTTCCCCGCAAACGCCGCCGGCCGCCGAGATCTCCAGCGAGCAATTGCGCGCTCGTGCGCCTTCCTAAACCCCTGTAAATACCTCCCCCGGCCTCCCCTCACTCCGCACCCCCTCCTTCTCCACCTCGCACGCCCTCTCGGCCGCTCCATCGCCGCCGCACAGAGAGCCGCCCGCCGCCGCCTCTGCCCGCTCGCCGCCGGTTGCCCACAGTATCGCCACGCCCTCCCCCAAGACCGCCGCACTCTCCTCTCCCTCCTCCGGCCGTCGCCGTCCGCCGCCGGCCACCAGTGCACCGCCACCGTTCCCAGGCCCGAGCCCCTCCCCACTGGCGCTCGCCACCTCAGCACTGAGGGCGAGGTGGTAGCCGACGTGGCCGCCACGTGAGTGCCACGCAGGCGCCCGGCTGCCACCCCATCACCCCGTGCCACCTCACCACTTCCCCTCCTCCATGGGCTCGGTCCATGGACCGAGGCCCACCTGTCTGTCGGCCCAGCCCCTAGCTGATGCTAGCATGGCACAGTAATCCGGATTTTTCAGCATGAAAATAAATCAGCCGAAAAGAAATCCCAGGGCTGACGTAATGCTGACGCCATAAATCCTTTTTCAGTAGGAAAATAATTCCAGAAATCAGTCTTTTTCTTTTTCTCTGATTTTAAACTTCCTGGAGCCCGTTCTCCTTCATCGTAACTCCGAATTGAGCTGTTCAAATTTATAATTTTTTCTAAATCATAAACTACTCAAATATACTTGAATTTTTCTAAAATCATAAACTACTCAAATTTATAAATTTTTCTAAAATCATAAATTACTCAAATATACTCAAATCTTTTTTAATTTTTAAATTTTATTTGAATTTTGCTTATATTTATTTGTTTTGTTTGCTCTGTCTTTTCGCGCGTAGATTCCGCCGTTGCCGAAGATTTCTCCGGTCCGCAGCAAGAAGACCCAGAGAGAGCGCAGGAAGGCAAGTCTCCTTTGATCATTTTGAACCTATGTTTGTGAAATGTTTTAATTATTTTAAATTTATGTGTATCGCTATTTACATAGAACCCTAATTTTGTCTTAGCAAGTTAGTTAAATCAATTGTTGTTATGCCCTCAATTGAAGTTGAATGCCATGTACCTTTGTAACCTTAGGCTTTCCTTTGCCTCAATAATGAGATTATTAGTAAATCTTTGATAAATATTAAAATGGTAGTAAAATTCTTAGTCATGCTATTTAATTCTTTTGTAACCTTGGAATGGGAAATTATATTTCAATTAACTAGTCCTTGTATTCAGAAATTAGTGGCGATTGGTGTTACCACTGTTCTTTCAAAATAAAATAAAATATGAAAATTGTTTTAGACCAGGGCGGATGGTTAGACTGGTTGGTGCGGTTTAGCACGAGATTTTGGTAAAGTGTACGTTCCGCCCTAGTCGATTAAGGACCGACTCTTGTGTTTATCCAAACTGAGCACTACCGTACAACCACAAGTCTATATGGGTACAACCTAGCTGATTAACTTATGATAGTCTAGTTTAGGTACCACCAGTGGAAAGTGGGTGCCAGGGATTTACTGGTTTACTCACAGTGAGGGACAGGGATTTACTGTACTCATATGGCACAAGAGGGGGCTTCTGATTGTGGTGGATTTAACCCTTTAGCGGTGAAACCTCAGCGGGTGGTGTCTAGCTAGATTAGAGTGAGGTAAAAGCTTTGTGATATGTTATCTGGGTCTCATGCCAAAGGAAGCATGTTGACTAATAATGAGACCTTTCGGTCAGTACTCTCAATTATTGTAATAAATCGTTGTTGGTTATGTAATCATTTCTGTTTAACTGTGTGCACTAGCTTTGATCTAGGACTAGTGCTGTAATACACAGAGGGTTTGGGTTCAAAAATCCGGGGTCCCGACATAGGAGAATGATGGTTTGGCCTCCCTATGTCTTGGCCTATGCCACATGTGCTTGTCCTCTATGGGCACTGTTTCTCCCTACCTCCACGTATGTAGCACTCATCTCGGCCTATGCCACATGTGCCCGCCATCCATGGGTGCGCTATGTGCGTTAGTGCCATGCTTGGACTTTGATGCTTGCACTTGTCTTGTGTGAGTGCTCTACATGCATGGGCACCCCACTCGGCATACACCGCTCGCTCTCATCCTCCGCGGACACACCATGTGCGTTAGCGCCTTGCTCGGCCTACGCCACTCGTGCTAGCTCTCCATGGACACTCTGCGTGCGTAGCGCCCGACTTAGCCTATACCACTCACACCCGCCCTTCGCGGGTGCTATTTTTGAGGGTAGGGGAAGAGTGGTTTGGCCTACCTACCTCCGTGAGCATTAGCACCCAGCTCGCCCTATGCTCACACGCATCGTCCGCATGCGTTCCACGTACGTTAGCACCCTACTCAGCTTGCACCACTCATGCTCGCCTTCTGTGGGCGCTATTTTCGAAGGTAAGAGAATAACGGTTTGGCCATCTTACCTTCGCATACGTAGCATCCGTCTCGGCCTACACCTCTTGCGCTTGCCTTCCGCGACTGTTATTTTTGAATGTAGAGGAACGACAATTCGGCCTCCCCACCTCCATGTGCATAGCATCCATCTCAGCCTATGAAGCTCGGGCCCTCCCATCCGTGGGTACTGTATTTGAAGGTAGGGGAACGGTGCTTCAGCCTCCCTACGTTCGCAGGCACTATTTTTGAAGGTAGAGGAATGGCAGGCCGACGTCCCTACCCTGTGCCCATGTCAGACACAACTTCGATGGGATGGCTCCGGCTCCACTGTGGGACTTCGCCACCTGCCTTGTAGGCACCGCCTCGGTGGGGCGGCCCAGCCCCCGACTTCGCCTCTGTTTGCCGCCTGTGTCGGAGGCACGACCTCGACATGATAGCTCATGCCTCCATCCTGACATTGGATACATGAATGCCTCCATCCTTATCCTGATCTTTGTGTAAGGTAAGAGTTCTATAAATTGGAGTGGAGTTATCTCTTGAATGCAGAACTGATAGGAGCTGCTGCACATAAATCTTGGAAATGAAATTCTGAGTTTATGGTGCAGTTCACTTTTACAAACATTGTTTCTTATTTTCACATTATGAATTATGCAATTTTGTCCTTCTTATAGAAGTTGATCAATGTTGCACAATACATGTATTTTTGAATAAATAGAGTGGCAATAATACAATTTAATTTTTGTGTGTGACATGGTTGTTTCATACCAAAGCAACGTGCAATCAAATAGTTTGGAAATGGAATGTTATCTCTATTTTGAGCACTTTATGTTATTTCACACTCATTGTAAATTTTTGGTGCAAAGCACATGCACTCAGCTAGTTTAATTAACAAAAGTACATAGAGAACAGAGTGAATAATACCCTGTTGCTCGACTTCCCATCGAGCACGTCCAGTCCCAGGAAGAGTTGGTGAACTTTCAGTTTGGTGCGCTTTAGCTTGGAATTTCTTTTTGAGGTTGCCAAATTCATCATAAATGTCTCCATCATCCTATAAAAAAGAACAACATTTATACATGGAACCAATATTTATACACACAAAAATATATAAAATAACACATTCCTCCTCAGCATCTTTCCGACGCCTTTTAACTTGCTCTAGTTCTTCTTCATCAAGTTCTTTATACCAACCACCCCGGCCTCCTCTGCATAGAACAATAATTGATGAATTTAGAAATCTGAACGGGTCCAATCAAAGTTAGGATAAAGGAGAACAGACTTCTAAAAGTTTGAAAAGAGAGAAAAAGAATAAATCAGATTTTCTGGAATTATTTTTGCACTGAAAAATTGGATTGTGATGTCAGCAAGGAATTAATTTTTGGTGGAATTATTTTGTGATGGAAAAAGGAATTTATGACTTTAGGGTGACGTCAGCAAGAGAAATGAATTTTTGGCCAATTTATTTTTGTAAAGGAAAAGTGTTGTGGCTACAGACCAAACAGAGAGAGAGATGGTAGTGGAGAGTAATGAAGTTGAGTGTAATGGCCTGGGTCCTCCCCATGGCTTATGTTCATATATATATGCACATGAGAAGTGCTTTTACAGTTATACCCTTACATCTGGTTATCCCCTCTAGGGCAGTTATGTCATTACACATGGCCTATTCTGGGCCTTATAACCTCTTACCAGGCCTGCTGGGTTTAGGTGGGGGCCACCCCTACGACAGGAGCCTCTCATGGTGAAGGGCTTCACAGGGCCGAAGCCATGTCGTCGAGTCCTTTGGCCCCCTCCGTCCCCTGCGGCCTGTGAAGGTCTCCGGGCTCGTGGCTGGCTGGCCGGAAGCCTGGGATGGTGTTTGGCGGAGGTCGGCGCCTTAGTCGAAGTAGACGCGCGCGCTCCGTCCCCTACCCTTCGAACGGGTGGCGGCGAAGCCGGCGCCTAGTCGAAGTAGACGCGCGCGCTCCGTCCCCTACCCTGCGAACGGGTGGCGGCGAAGCCGGCGCCTAGTCGACGTAGGCGCGCGCGCTCCGTCCCCTACCCTTCGAACGGGTGGCGGCGAAGCCGGCGCCTAGTCGAAGTAGACGCGCGCGCTCCGTCCCCTACCCTTCGAACGGGTGGCGGCGAAGCCGGCGCCTAGTCGAACTAGACGGGCGCGCTCCGTCCCCTACCCTTCGAACGGGTGGCGGCGAAGCCGGCGCCTAGTCGAAGTAGACGCGGGCGCTCCGTCCCCTACCCTTCGAACGGGTGGCAGCGAAGCCGGCGCCTAGTCGACGTAGACGCGCGCGCTCCGTCCCCTACCCTTCGAATGGGTGGCGGCGAAGCCGGCGCCAAGTCGACGTAGACGCGCGCGCTCCGTTTCCTACCCTTCGAACGGGTGGCGGCGAAGCCGGCGCCTCGTCGACGTAGACGCGCGCGCTCCGTCCCCTACCCTTCGAACGGGTGGCGGCGAAGCCGGCGCCTAGTCGAAGTAGACGCGCGCGCGCTCCGTCCCCTACCCTTCGAACGGGTGGTGGCGAAGCCGGCGCCTAGTCGAAGTAGACGCGCGCGCTCCGTCCCCTACCCTTCGAACGGGTGGCGGCGAAGCCGGGGCCTAGTCGAAGTAGATGCGCGCGCTCCGTCCCCTACCCTTCGAACGGGTGGCGGCGAAGCCGGCGCCTAGTGGAAGTAGACGCGCGCGCTCCGTCCCCTACCCTTTGAACGGGTGGCGGCGAAGCCGGTGCCTCGTCGAAGTAGACGCGCGCGCTCTGTCCCCTACCCTGCGAACGGGTGGCAGCGAAGCCGGCGCCTCGTCGAAGTAGACGCGCGCGCTCCGTCCCCTACCCTGCGAACGGGTGGCGGCGAAGCCGGCGCCTAGTCGAAGTAGACGCGCGCGCTCCGTCCCCTACCCTTCGAACGGGTGGCAGCGAAGCCGGTGCCTAGTCGAAGTAGATGCGCGCGCTCCGTGGCGTCGGTATGACTGCGCTCCGGGGCTGTTGTGACCTTGCAGTCTGGTAGTGCGCTTTTAATGGCGGCTGGAAACACGCCGACGCCTGGCCTGTCAGAAGGCAGGCTGTCGCGTCGTGCAGACTGCCATGCTGCAGGTGGGGCACGTGGCGACTCACGACTGGTGCGTCGTGGGATGTGGGCGGTTGCGTGACCGCGGCTTGGCCACCTACCCGGCACGGCCTTCTATGTTCCGGCGGTTCTTCTTTCCAAATCTTGGGTAGCCGAACCGCTGGGAATTCGATCCGTCTGTGCGCTGAGCCACCAGGCAGGCGAGCGGCCTTTATAAGGTGCTAATGTTGGGGTTGAGGCACCCTTCCTTGCTTGGCTCTTTGATCTGCCGCTTTGCTTCCGCCCGTGCTAATTGTCGCGCCAGTTGCTCCCTTACCTGCTTCTTCTTCCCTTGTCGTCAAGAGCGATGGCTAGCCATGACAACGCCACGTACCATCCCCGCAGCGGTGCCTTACCTGGCCAGGGCGAGGCGACCCCTCCTGCCCAGGAGTACAAACTGGTGCCGCGGGGGAGCTCGCGCGCCAACAAGGGGTGGAACGCCATGGAGCACTCGGGAGGCTCCTGCTCCCGCGTGCTGGGAAAGAGTCGCGTGACTGAAGGGACGCTGCAGCGGCTCGTGGATGAGGGGAAGATTGTGGAGCGTGACGGGGCTCGCCTACCCCGTCGGGACGAAACGGAGCCGAAGCCTGGGGCCCTGGAGGCGATTGTTTTCGTCGCTTTCTTCCATGCCGGCCTTCGAATGCCCTGCATGTTGTTCGTGGGCGAAGTCTTGCGGGCCTACAAGTTGGAGCTAGCCCAGCTGACGCCCCACGCGATACTTCGCCTAGCTGTCTTCACATGGGCGATGCGGACAGAGGGGTGGCGTCCCAGCGCGAGCTTATTCGTCACCCTGCACGACGCACACTGTCGACCCAGAAGGGTTAACGGAGCGGTGTCCAACTTCGGCGGTGTGGACTTCGTGCTCCGGGCATCATGCGCGACGTTGTTCCCTGTGCCCGCCTCGTCAGGGCAATGGGCGGCCGGCTGGACGCGGTGGTGGTTCTATTACACCGTGACCGATAAGAGCAGAATGCAGTGCCGAGGTGGGCCGATCTCGTTTAACAGCACGCCGGTTGTGACGGCGGAGATCTACGACACGCGGAGGCTACAGAGCCTTGTCGGTGTCGTCCGTCGAATGAGCGTGCGCGACCTAGCCGAGGAGTTCACGATGTATGGGGCGGCGCCACTGTCCTCCCGGGGGAAGTACGTTCAACAGAACGGCCCTCGCGAGGACGGGTTTGACCCCTCCGTGTCTCGCCTGCTTCCGCCCTCCGCCCCTTGTAAGTCGCCCAGCACGCTTTACGCGCGCCATTGTATCCGTTTTTCTTGCGCCTAACTGGCCTGATCTCTTGCGCAGCGGCTCGGCTGGAAGATGCGGAGCGCGAGGTTGCAGCGCTCCTCAGCCCGTACACGCTTAAGGAACACCAGGCTCGCGAGGCCGCAGTCAAGGCGGCTAAGCAGGGGCGAGTAAACCGCACCTGCGAGGCTTTGGGCATTGCCGTGCCCGAGCGTGTGGTGCCGGAAGAGCTCCCCGCCGGGACTCCGGACGCTCAGGATGGTGACAATCCTGCGGGGGTGCTATCTTCACGACGCCGGGCCCGTTCCCCGGCTGCCGTATGCGACCCAGCAGCCCCCCCGGCGGCTAGCCCAGCTGAGACGGGGCGTGCGACCGACGGTGGGCCTGGCCCTACTTCTTCGGAGGAGCGCACCGCCGCGGATCCCTTGGTACCTGCTGCCGATGCCCACGAGCCCGTGCTCGGGCTCGCGGCCATCATTGAGTTGGAAGCCGTCAACCCGAGGGGTGGCGTCGTTCCTGGCGGGCAAACCACGGTGGGAGGTGCGTTATCCTCCACGGCGGCCATCGAGGGCGTGCCTTCTACAGAGGAAACTGTGGGGGCGACAGTGACCGGAGCTGGTCCCGCCGTGGAAGAATCGCCTGTGCCCCCGCAGGCGAAACGCCCTCGGACGCAGTCCCCGCCGCCAACGGGGAGTCGATACTCTGTTGCGGGGCCTTGCCGCGGGATTACGTCGTCCAGCGCGGCCGAGAAGACCTTCTCCCCGACTGTCGAGGCGCCCGCCTCCGCCTGGGTGGTCGACCCGACGCCACTTCCTTCCGCGACGAGGGGCGCAGGAGGTAGGCGTGAGTCCTTTTCTTCTCTTGACTTCGCGAGACTTCCCCCGATCTGCTCGCTCATTCTGCCAACATCAGACGAGACGAAGTCTCCCCAACGTGGCGAAGGATCGAGCAGCGGAGGTACGCGCGAAGTCAGAAACCTTGTGCAGGGTGCCCCGCAGGCGTCCGCTGGCGTCGACGTAGCTGTGGCCTCGGTAGATCTTGGCGCGTTGGTGCCGGGGCTCGCTCGCGCGGATTTCTTCCCCCGACCGGAGATATTCTGCGACCTTACCGCAGCCGTCGAGCGTGCCGACCACAGCCTCAACCGGGAGGTGTTGTCGTCATGCGAGGGGGAACTCCTGGCGCTCGCTCTACAGGCGTCCCAGATGAGGGTAAACCTGGCGCTTCGGCTTTGAAATGTACTGCTTGGACGCCTGCTGACTTTGTTGTGTTTACTAGACGCTTGCCCTCAGCCGGTCCTTTGACGAAGCCCGCGTGCGGGAGCGGAGGGCGCTGGAAGCCAGCCTTCGTGAAGCAAACACTGCCTTCGCCGCGAAGGATGAGGAATGTCACGTGCTGGGGGGTGCCCTGGCGGCCGCACAACACGAAACTATGGGAGCTCGGCACGCCGCGGCTGAGGAGCGTGCCGCCTTCATCCAGCAGATCGCCGCCCTAGAGGGGGAGAACGCCCGGTTGGTGGAGTCTGTTGCCGAGCACCGCCTTGCCCTGAAGAATGCGTCCATGTCGGCATGGCGGGCCATGGAGTCTCTGAACCAGACTCTCCGAGATCTGTGCGTCCGAGTGCCGGACACCACGCACCGGCCGGAGGCCCTGTCGGAGACGCTTGGGCTGATCGAGGAGGGGGCCGGCGTTGCTCTTCATGGCGCCAGAACCTTTGGCGAGCACTGCGGCTATGTTGGTGCGTGCTTCGCCCTCGCCCTGCTTCATACTCATGGGTGCATGCATACCCAGGAGCTAGCGCATCCACAACTGGATCCGCCCGGCCAAGCAGGGGGTATGTCGGACGCCATCCGCTCCATCGGGCCTAGTCTACAGAACTTCCACCAACGGATCTGGGGCCGGTTCGGGGAAGCTGCTGCAAGGGTCGCCGTGCAGCAGACGCTGCATGGGGAGGGGGACCTCCTCCAGTGGCTTGAAGGGGTCCTTCAGGGCCGTGGCGACGACGACACGGTTTCGTCCGCACCGCGCCAAGGCTGAGTGGTTGGTCGGACAGGGCGGGGGGATGATGTACGGGTTCTTAGGCTTGTTACCATGTAACCCTTTTGCTTTTATAATGGAACGAAGTAGTACCTTATGCTTGGTGTTACCTGCCGCCAACCGCGAGGGGCAGGTCTGCGCATTTCGCTTATACTTCGCGGAGTGGCACGCGCGAAGGTGGACCTTGACGCTACGGCTTCCTTTATAGTCCGGAGACTCGCGCGTGCGGAGGCGGACCTCGACGCTACGTCTTATTTAAAGTCCGTGGACTAGTGCGTGCGGAGCTAGGCTCGACGCTACGTCTTCTTTATAGTCCGGAGACTCGCGCGTGCGGAGGCGGACCTCGACGCTACGTCTTATTTAAAGTCCGTGGACTAGTGCGTGCGGAGCTAGGCTCGACGCTACGTCTTCTTTATAGTCCGGAGACTCGCGCGTGCGGAGCTAGGCTCGACGCTACGTCTTATTTAAAGTCCGTGGACTAGTGCGTGCGGAGCTAGGCTCGACGCTACGTCTTCTTTATAGTCCGGAGACTCGCGCGTGCGGAGCTAGGCTCGACGCTACGTCTTATTTAAAGTCCGTGGACTAGTGCGTGCGGAGCTAGGCTCGACGCTACGTCTTCTTTATAGTCCGGAGACTCGCGCGTGCGGAGCTAGGCTCGACGCTACGTCTTATTTAAAGTCCGTGGACTAGTGCGTGCGGAGCTAGGCTCGACGCTACGTCTTCTTTATACTCCGTAGAGTGCGCGCGGAGGCGTCCCCCCGCTGCGTCTTATTTATACTCCGCAGAGTGCGTGCGGAGCTAGGCTCGACGCTACGTCTTATTTATACTCCGTAGAGTGCGTGCGGAGCTAGGCTCGACGCTACGTCTTATTTAAAGTCCGTGGACTGGTGCGTGCGGAGCTAGGCTCGACGCTACGTCTTATTTATAGTCCGCAGACTCTCGCGTGCGGAGCTAGGCTCGACGCTACGTCTTATTTAAAGTCCGTGGACTGGTGCGTGCGGAGCTAGGCTCGACGCTACGTCTTATTTATAGTCTGCAGACTCTCGCGTGCGGAGCTAGGCTCGACGCTACGTCTTATTTAAAGTCCGTGGACTGGTGCGTGCGGAGCTAGGCTCGACGCTACGTCTTATTTATAGTCCGCAGACTCTCGCGTGCGGAGCTAGGCTCGACGCTACGTCTTATTTAAAGTCCGTGGACTGGTGCGTGCAGAGCTAGGCTCGACGCTACGTCTTATTTATAGTCCGCAGACTCTCGCGTGCGGAGCTAGGCTCGACGCTACGTCTTATTTATAGTCCGCGGACTCTCGCGTGCGGAGCTAGGCTCGACGCTACGTCTTATTTAAAGTCCGTGGACTGGTGCGTGCGGAGCTAGGCTCGACGCTACGTCTTATTTATAGTCCGCAGACTCTCGCGTGCGGAGCTAGGCTTGACGCTACGTCTTATTTATAGTCCGCAGACTCTCGCGTGCGAAGCTAGGCTCGACGCTACGTCTTATTTAAAGTCCGTGGACTTTGTTCTGCTCAGCGCGGACAGGGGATATTCTGGGAACAGCAATCTTTATTGAAGTCCCGTTTGCGCGGGCGCGCATTCGCGTAACAACAGGCCGGCGGCTGTACGCCCGCTATCCTGTTTCTTGGCGTAGTACCGCCGCAACCTGTCCGCGTTCCATGTGTGCCGGAAGGCTTGTCCTTCGAGCGTGGCGAGGCGATACGCCCCCTTCGGCAGTGCCTCTGTCACGATGTACGGGCCTTCCCACTTGGACTCCAGCTTGCCAACGGTCTCCGCCTGGAGCGCCACTCTGAGGACAAGATCCCCCGGCTTGAACCCCCGCGGGCATACAGAGCGGTCCCGAGTACGCACTGTTTGCCGTGCGTACTTCTCGACATGGTGGGCTGCGTCGGCTCGTATCCCATCGAGGAGATCCAAGGACACACGGCGCTCCTCTTCGGGTGCTTGGACGAGGACCCTCCGCGAGCCAGCCGTGATTTCCTCGGGTGTCATCGCCTCGTCACCGAAGAGGAGTTTGAACGGCGTGAACCCCGTCGGGCGCGTTACCGTTGTGCGAAGCGACCATAAAACGCTGTGAAGCTCGCCTGGACACTTGCCCTTTGGCAATCCAACCAGACGCTTTTTGATGGCGGCGGAGATGGCGCCATTCGCCCGTTCGACCGCCCCATTGGACTGGGGATGCCCCACCGAGGCGAATCGGAGGGTAATGCCCATGCTGTCACAATAATCTTTGAAGAGGGTGGCGTCGAACTGCAGGCCATTGTCGACCGTGAGCTCCCGGGGCACGCCGAAGCGGCATATGATGTTTTGCCATAGGAAGCGCTGTATGGCCGCAGAGGTTACTTTGGCCAGAGCGAGCGCTTCCGGCCATCTAGAAAAATACTCCAGCGCGACTACCACGAACCGGAGGTCTCCTGGGGCTCGGGCAAGCGGTCCCACTATATCAAGACCCCAGCGTGCCAGCGGCCACACCGGGGGAATGGGGTTGAGGCGCGTCGGGGGCCTGCGGATAATGCGCGCCATCCACTGGCACCCTTGGCACCGACGGACGAGGTCCTGGGCGTCGGTGATGGCAGTCGGCCAGTAGAAGCCTTGTCTGAACGCCTTGCCGACTAATGATCTTGGTGCCAAGTGGGATCCGCATACGCCCGCGTGGATCTCCGCCAAGAGCTCCCTTCCCCCGTCGGTTGAGAGGCAGCGCAGGAGCGGGGCGCAAACCCCTCTCTTGTAGAGTATTCCTTCGAACACCTGGAAGGACCGTGCCCGGTGCTGCAAGCGTCGTAGCTCGGCAGGGTCCTCCGGCTCGGCGATGCCTTGCAAGAAATGGAAGATGGGCTCTCGCCAATCTCCTGGCCGACCAATGCGGTGGACGAGTGCGGCGTCCCGGGTGTCCTGCGCGATGGCCGCCTTTGCTAACGTCTCGGAGAACGCCCCCTCGGGGGGGGGGGGGGCAGTTGCTGGCTGGCTGCCTTAGCGAGGGCGTCGGCCTGCTCATTCTCCGCGCGGGGGATGGCCTTGACGGTGACACCCAAAAAGTGCCTTTCCCTTGCCCGTACCGCCGCGAGGAACTTGGCCAACTCCGGGTCCTTGGCTTGATAGGACTTGTCCACATGGCCGGCCACCAAGCGCGAGTCGGTGCGGACCAACACCCGTCTCGCGCCGATTGCCTTGAGCTTCGCCAAGCCAAAGAGTAATGCCTTGTACTCAGCCGTGTTGTTGGTGGCAGGGAAGTCGAGGCGCGCCGAGTACAGCAAACGCTGTCCTTCGGGTGTGACGACCACCGCCCTACGCCCGCGCCGGCGACGCTGTAAGCTCCGTCGATTGTAAGCGTCCAGATGGGATCATCGTGCGTCTGGGCGGGCTGGGCCAGCGGGGTCCATTCGGCTAGAAAATCCGCCAGGACTTGGGATTTGATTGCCGTTCGCGAAGCATACGTCAGGGAGAAGGGGGCGAGCTCAGCAGCCCATTTGCCGATGCGCCCTGTGGACTCCTTGTTGTGCAGCATCTCTGCCAGGGGGAATGAGGAAGGTACTGTGATCGAGTGGGCCAGAAAATAATGCCGAAGCTTTCTGGAGGCTATGACAAGCGCGTAGGCGAGCTTCTCAAGCTCCGTGTATCGTGTTTTGGCCCCTTGGAGGGCTTCGGAGACAAAGTAGACGGGCCCTCTGCATGGCGCCTTCCTCTAAGACGAGGACGGCGCTGACCGCGGTGGCTGACGCGGCCAGATATAGCAGGAGGGGAGCCTCTGGTGCTGGGGCGACCAGAGTGGGGAGGCTTGCCAGGTGCTGTTTGAGCTCATTGAAAGCCTTCGCGCAATCTCCGTCCCAACTAAATCCATCGCATCCGCGGAGCGTTTTGAAAAATGGCAAACCCCGCTCCGCCGCCCTGGAGAGGAAGCAGTTTAACGCTGCCATGCGGCCTGCCAGCCTCTGGACCTCCCTCGTGATCTTGGGCGGCTCCATGCCCAGGATGGCGTCTACTTTGTCGGGGTTCGCCTGGATGCCTCGTCCAGAGACGAGGAAACCCAGGAGCTTGCCTGCCTGTACCCTGAAGACACATTTGTCGGGGTTGAGTTTGATGCCCACCTTTCGGAGGTTGTCGAAGGTTTCCTGGAGGTCCCGACCATGCAGGGCGAGCTGGCGAGTTTTGACCACCACGTCATCGACATAGGCTTCGACGTTCCTCCCGAGCTGGGCGGCCAGGGCAATGGCGACGAGGCGGGTGAAGGTAGCGCCTGCGTTCTTCAAGCCAAAGGGCATTCAGACGAAGCAGAATGTCCCCAGTGGTGTGATGAAACTGGTCTTCTCCTCGTCGTCTTCGGCCATGTACACCTGGTGGTAGCCAGAGTAGGCGTCCAGGAAACTCATGAGTTCGCACCCAGCAGTGGCGTCAACCAGTTGATCGATGCGCGGCAAGGGGTAATTGTCCTTCGGGCACGCCTTGTTGAGTGCTGTGAAGTTGATGCACATGCGCCAGGCCCCGCTGGCCTTTTTGACGAGCACCGGGTTAGCGAGCCACTCCGGATGGTGCACCTCGCGGATGACCCCGGCGCGAAGAAGCTTCGCCACCTCTGCTTTGGCCGCCTACTGCCGATCCATCGACATACGCCGAAGCCTTTGCTTGACTGGCTTGGCGTCGGGGCGGACCACCAAGTGATGCTCGATTACAGCTCGGTCCACGCCCTTGATATCCTCCGGGGACCATGCGAAGATGTCGACGTTGTTCTGAAGCACTCGGAGCAGATCCCGCTCGACCCCTGATGGGAGCCCGTCGCCGATGGACACAAACTGTCCCTCCGCCTGGAGCGGCACTTTCTTGATTCCGCCCCTCGTGCCGCGGCTTGGGCGTCCACCCGGGGGCGGAGGGCCCCTCACCGAGTGCGCCGGAGAGGGCGTGCACTGGGCGATGCAGAACGCGGCTGCCGCCTTCGGCACGTCTGGCCAAGGCCTGGTCGCCGAAGACGGTGATAATACCCTCGGAGCCCGGGAGCTTCATACACAAGAAGGCGTGGTGCGGGATCGCCTCGAAAGAGTTGAGGGCGGGCCGCCCCAGTATGGCGTTGTAGGGGTGTGGGAGATCTACAACGTCGAAAATAATGTGCTCTGTCCGGATGTTACCTTTGTTGCCTTCCTGACGGAAGGTGACCGGAAGGGACATGTGCCCCAGGGTCTGCAGCGGTTGACCCCCGAGGCCTTGGAGTGGAGCTCCTGGCTGCTCTAGCCGGCTTCGGGGGATTGCCATGCGGTCGAGGGCTTCCGCGAATAAAATGTTCGTGGAGCTTCCCCCGTCGACAAGGACGCGCCTGACTTCACAGCATGCTATGTGGGTCTGAATGACTAGAGGGTCCTGGTGGGGGTACTCCACACCCCTGGCGTCGTTCAAGTCGAAGGTGATGTTGCAGGGCGGCATCCACAGTTGCGGCTGCTCCCCGGGGGCTTTTGGGGAGGAGCCTCCGGCGATGACGTTGATGGGGCGATGCTGCGCACTTGCCATGGCGGTGGCTCGTATGGGGTTGTCCCTTGGGTGCCCTACTTGGGCTTCAGCGAGGGGCCGAGGAGGCGTAGCCCGAGATCCGGCCGTCACCCTCCGCAGCGCCATCACCTCGGTGCATGCCCTTGTGCGATGATCGTCGTAGCCGTGTACCTCGCACCACCTGCCATAGTGTAGGAGCTCTTGCTCTGCACGGGGCTGGTCGCCGTAAGCTAGTCCGCCTTGCGATCCCCGACCCCCCCTGCGTGAGGCGGGGTCGGGTCCTTGGCAGGCGCTCTTGGTGTCGAGGACGTGATGGGCCGCCTGCGCCCGGCGCTGGCGGCGTCGAGGTTTAGGCCTGCTCCTTGGAGAGCCTTCCTGCATCCCAGCCTCACCGCCTCGGGTTGGACTTCCCTGGGGCTCTCGGCTACGGCCCGGCTTCGTGGAGGGACCACCCGCCTCGACTTCGAGCGGGGGGCGCCCCTCATGGGCGAGACCGAGGGCGGCGATGTTGCGCCTTCGCGCATCCTCCTCCGCCTGCGCGTACTCGTCCATTTTGTCGAAGAGCTTGGCGACGGTCTTGATTGGTCTCCGCGCGCTGTACTCGGCCATCGGGCCTGGGCGAAGGCCCTGGATGGCTGCATTAATGACTGTGGCTTCATTAAGATTGTTTACCTGGCATCGAATCTTGGCGAAGCGCTTGAAGTAGCCCTGGAGTGCCTCCGAGGGTTGCTGCTTTACAGCGAAGAGCTGGTCCGCCTCGGTTCGCCCGTCATAGTGCCCCTGGAAGTTGCTATGAAGGCGGGCGCGAAGCTGCTCCCACGCGCATATGGAGCCTGGCTCTATGGTAAAGAACCAAGAGAGCGCCACCCCTTGTAGCGCGAGGGGGAGTCCCTTGGCCTTCGTGGTGTTGTCTCCGCCGGCGGCTTCGATCGCGATTTCATATACGCGCACGAACTCACGGGGGTCCGTGTCGCCTTTATACGAGCTGACGGCGCTAGGGAACTTGAAGCCTTCGGGCCACGCCGCCTGCTGCAGCCCCGCCGAGAGCGGGGACTCCGGATTCACGCGTCGCAGCGACACGCGGCTGGACGTGGGGGCTTCGCGACTGTCCGCCCTTGCCGGCGTGGGCTCGGACGCGATTGTTGGCGCAGCCGGCTGACTCCGAGCCTCTTGTATATCTCTGACGGCTCCGCGAAGGTCCCCCAGCTCCCGCTGGAACGCGTTGAGAGCCGCCAGCAGGGCACTTTCCATCGCCGGTGCGTCCGACGGGCGGATCGGCGCGGGGACGACCGCGTCGCGGGGTCCCGAGCTGCCGGTCGCTCCGTCGTGGCTACCGCGGACCAGTCGGTCCGCGCCGCCGGCAGGGGTTGCAGCGGGGGCGGCGAGGTCGGCTGTCGCCGCGCCCGCGTCGACGTCTTCGACCGCGGGGTCCGTCCTCACAACGCCGGTGGCGGGGTTGGCCGTCGCGGTGCCGGTGATGAGGTTGGCCGTCGCGGTGTCGGTGGCGGGGCTGGTCGTCGGCGCGCGAATGTCGACGTCTTCGGCCACCATGCCTGCATCGCCATCCGCGTCCGCCGCTGCCGATGCTAAAGCCCTGGTACTCATATGGCGCTCCGGCCCGGCCGCCTTCTTCCTCTTCGCCGCGGCTGGTGAAGCTTTTTTGGGTGCCATCTTTTTCTTCGGTCTTCAGGCTTGTCTTCGTCCTCCCCACGGACGGCGCCAACTGTTGTGGCTACAGACCAAACAGAGAGAGAGATGGTAGTGGAGAGTAATGAAGTTGAGTGTAATGGCCTGGGTCCTCCCCATGGCTTATGTTCATATATATATGCACATGAGGAGTGCTTTTACAGTTATACCCTTACATCTGGTTATCCCCTCTGGGGGCAGTTATGTCATTACACATGGCCTATTCTGGGCCTTATAACCTCTTACCAGGCCTGCTGGGTTTAGGTGGGGGCCACCCCTATGACAAAAAGGATTATATTTGGCTGACATGTGGGACCGACTTTTGTGGACTGGGTCCATGGACCGAAAGAGTGGCTGAGGTGGCTGGGAGATCGGTGTGGCACTGGCGTGACTCACGGCCACTGATGTGGCTCACCTGCGACTGCCAACTGGCTGCCATGTCACCTGTTGTGCTGACGTGGCACGGCCGGCGTGGTGGCGCTCTGGACCTAAGGGCTGCTGGTGCTTCGACGCCAGGTGGCGGCGGCCGAGGTGCGCAACAACAAGAAGGGGAGATGGGCCAGCAATGAGCTCTAGCGGTGGTGGATAAAGAGTGTCAGTGGCAGGGGCTCTCCGGCATCGGGCTTGCTCGGCGAAGGGACGGGAGACAAGCGCACGGCAACAAGGAAGGAGTACATGGTGTCGGCGAGGCATGAGGTGGACCGAGGAGGCGGCGATTGCTTGCCAGAGCCTCACCGATGCCGAGAGAGAGGAAGAGTGGTGCGGGGGCGCTTGGGTGCAGGAGAGCGGGAAAGGAGAGGATGTCGAGTTGTGGGGTGAAGAGAGGATGCTCGGGGACAGTTTATATAGGTGCGAGGAGGAGTAACGATTGAGTACGACCTCGCCGGAGTTAAGGCGATTAGAAATGGTGCGGCAACGGTTTGCAAGGATTAAAGATAGGGAAACGAGCGGAGGTGAGTGCGGATTGAAGAGGGGCATTTAATGGCACACTAACCTAGGAGTTAAAGAGAAAGAAACCGCCACTTGAAGAGCTCAGCGATGCGACAATGGCGGCTGGTGCGAAGAAGAAGAAGGGAAGGGAGAAGATGACTGACAGGCAGGGCCCGTTTGTTGGTGAGAGAGGATGAGTGATGCATGGACAAGGAATAGATCTCGGGCGTCGGATGAAAGAGAAGGGGGAATAAGTGAATGTGGACGATTGAGATTAGATCTGGCGACGATAGATTAAATCTAGACCGCCGGCAAAGAAACAAAGGGGTAAGTGACAACGGACGGAAGAGGTTAAATCGGGTAGTGGTAGATTAAACCTAGGTGTGACACGTGTCGGCCTGAGAGGGAGATTGTTGTGGCTACAGGCCAAACAGAGAGAGAGATGGTAGTGGAGAGTGATGGAGATGAGCGTAATGGCCTGCCCCCTCCCCATGACCTGTATTCATATATATATACACATGAGGAGTGCTTTTACAGTTATACCCTTACATCTGGTTATCCCCTCTGGGGGCACTTATGTCATTACACATGGCCTATTCTGGGCCTTACAACCTCCTACCAGGCCTGCTGGGTTTAGGTGGGGGCCATCCCTACGACAGGAGCCTCTCATGGTGAAGGGCTTCACGGGGCCGAAGCCATGTCGCCGAGTCCTTTGGCCCCCTCCGTCCCCGCGGCCTGTGAACTTTTCCAAACTTGACCCGGGGCTGCGCTGTGACCGAAGCAGACACGTACGCTCCGGCCCTCACCCTTCGAACGAGCGGCGGCGGAGGTGGCCCCAGTCGAAGTAGACGCGCGCCGGGGGCGTTGCACTGGCACAGGTAAGCGTGGCGGGCCCCTGAGCCTCCGCGTAAGCCTTAAGCGATAAGGGATGTGCTGCGACGCTCGCTCTTCCAGCCGTCCACGTGGCGAAGCGTGCTTGGCGCGGAGCGGGCCTTGAGGCGTCGTGTTCATATATGGCGCTGGTGCGGCGTTGTTCCTGCATGCATTTTGGTAGGAACTGCTCCCCTAAAATGGGCCCCTTTCGTGCATCAGCATTCCCTAGCGCCGCTGAGCGGCTTGGGGAATGTTGATGTACAGATGGTGGTCCATTTTTCTTGGGAGTGTTATTCCCCGGTGCAGGGCCGAGGCGGACGGCCAAGTGCCTTAGCTAGAGCGAGGACCTGCCGGTATGAAGGTGCCGACATCGACGCAGCGGGAATGGTGCCAAGTCGGGGTAGACGCGCGCGCTCCGTCCCCTACCCTTCGAACGGGTGGCAGCGGAGCTGGCGCCCAGCCGAACTAGATGCGCGCGCTCCGTCCCCTACCCTTCGAACGGGTGGCAGCGGAGCTGGCGCCTAGTCGAAGTTGGCGCACGCGCTCTGTCCCCTACCCTTCGAACGGGTGGCAGCGGAGCTGGCGCCCAGCCGAAGTAGACGCGCGCGCTCCGTCCCCTACCCTTCGAACGGGTGGCAGCGGAGCTGGCGCCCAGCCGAAGTAGACGCGCGCGCTCCGTCCCCTACCCGTGAAACGGGTGGCAGTGGAGCTGGCGCCCAGCCGAAGTAGACGCGCGCGTTCCGTTTCCTACCCTTCGAACGGGTGGCAGCGGAGCTGGCGCCCAGCCGAAGTAGAGGCGCGCGCTCCGTCCCCTACCCTTCGAACGGGTGGCAGCGGAGCTGGCGCCCAGCCAAAGTAGACACGCGCGCTCCGTCCACTACCCTTCGAACGGGTGGCAGCGGAGCTGGTGCCCAGCCGAAGTAGAGGCGCGCGCTCTGTCCCCTACCCTTCGAACGGGTGGCAGCGGAGCTGGTGCCCAGCCGAAGTAGACGCGCGCGTTCTGTCCCCTACCCTTCGAACGGGTGGCAGCGGAACTGACGCGTAGTCGAAGTAGACGTGCGCGCTCCGTCCCGTGCCCTTCGAACGGGTGGTAGCGGAGCTGGCGCCCAGCCGAAGTAGACGTGCGCGCTCCGTCCCCTACCCTTCGAACGGGTGGCAGCGGAGCTGGCGCCCTGCCGAAGTAGACGCGCGCGCTCCGTCCCCTACCCTTCGAACGGGTGGCAGGGGAGCTGGCGCCCAGCCGAAGTAGACGCGCGCGTTCCGTCCCCTACCCTTCGAACGGGTGGCAGCGGAACTGACGCGTAGTCGAAGTAGACGCGCGCGCTCCGTTCCCTACCCTTCGAACGGGTGGCAGCGGAGCTGGCGCCCAGCCGAAGTAGACGCGTGCGCTCCGTCCCCTACCCTTCGAACGGGTGGCAGTGGAGCTGGCGCCCAGCCGAAGTAGACGCGCGCGCTCCATCCCCTACCCTTTGAACGGGTGGCAGCGGAGCTGGCGCCCAGCTGAAGTAGACGCGCGCGCTCTGTCCCCTACCCTTCGAACGGGTGGCAGCGGAGCTGATGCCCTCGCCTCGCGAACACTGCCATGCGTGCGGTGACTTGGGATCTCGCGATGCGGCCCTGCGCTGCAAAGGTTCCTGGAATCACGCCGGCCCCCGGTCTGCCAGGGTTAGGTTCCTGTACCGTGCGACCCACCTCGACGCGCACAGGGCACGCGGCGGCCTATGACTGGTGCGCGGCGGGATGTGGACGGTTGCGTGCTCGCGGCCGCTCGCCTCTTCCCTAGGCAAGGGGGACACGGGGCGGGCAATGAATGGCGCAGCGCCGAAGCTGTTGTGATCCCCTGGCCCATTAGTGCGCCTTTAATAGCGGCTAGGTAGCGTCGTGCTGTGACAGCCCTTGGCGCTTGTGGTCGTGGCCTTCCAGCTTTGGGTATGGGGCTTTGCGCTGGACGGGCGCTTGTACGAGTGCGGTCGTTGGGACGCTTCGGTAGTGGCGGTATGGGCGAGGTGGCTTGAAATAGCCCCCTCGTAAGAGCGTCCCCAAACCTTTACGCCCTCTTTCTAGTCTGCTCCGCCCTCTACACTTTCGCGATATCTTCACCGCTTCAATCTCTCCGTGGGAAGCGATGGCCTCCGGTGGCAAGCGCGGCCAGGCGGTTGGTGGCTCTGACATTTGCCGGCGGTCCTCGCTGTTGAAGGTGAAATATGCGCTCCAAGAGCGCGACCCGGCGGCGGCGGACAAGGAGTGGCTGGTGGCGGAGGAGGAAGGCACGTTCTTCGGCGAGCTAGGCCCCTCGCTCGTGACCGAGAAGACGATCCAAGGGCTTCTGCGCGCGGGGAAGTTGTCCAAGCGCCAGGAGGTACGATTGCCCACCGCCGACGAGACGGAACCGCATCCCGAGAGGTCGGAGGCGGTCGTGTTCGTTGCCTTTTTCGACGCGGGGCTCCGCATCCCAGCGGCGGCTATCGTGGGCGACATGCTGCGGACCTTCGGGCTGGAGCTGGCGCAACTGACTCCGAACGCCGTGGCCCGGCTCGCAGTGTACAGCTGGGCCTTGCGCTTGGGGGCGTGTTGGCCCAGCGCCTCGTTGTTCGCCTACCTTCACGAGGCACGATGCCAGCCCAAGGACCGGAAGGACAGGACACTGTCGAGCTTCGGTAGCGTCACCTTTATTCTTCGTCCATCGTGCAAGAAGCTCTTCCCTGCGAACTCAACTCGCGGGAAGTGGGAGTCTTACTGGATGAAGCGGTGGTTCTACCACCGTGTGGAGAGCAGGAGTGGCCTTGAGTGCACAGGCCGACCGATCGCGTTCAAGCCCTCGCCCGGCCGAACGCTCGATGATGAGGACAAGCGGAGGGTCCAGCGGCTCGTAGGCGTGGCCGCCCGCTTCAACATGCGCGACCTCGCCGAAGAGTACGTGATGTACGGCGTGGCACCGCTTGCCCGCGACTGGCGTCTTGCCGCCGAGAAGCGTCGAGACGACAATGTTTCGCCATCGGTCTGCTTGCTGCCGGCGCCCTCCGGTCTTCGTAAGCCTCGATCGCGTCCCTCCTTTGTTCACGCGAAATGCGTTATATGCTAATGATTTTCTCCTTTGCTTCAGGGATTTCCTTGGAGGAGGCGGAGCGAGCCGCGCGCGTATTCCTGGGGCTGTACACCGGCAGGGAGCACGAGCAGCGCGCGTCTGCTATCGCCGAGGTGGGGCTGGGGCCAATAAACCGCGTGTGCGAGATCCTGGGCCTTGCCATGCCGGACCGTGTCGCTCCAGACGACGGTGCAGCGAAGAAGAAGAAGGCACCGTCTCGGAAGAGGGGCCGCAGCGGGGCGCCTGTCGCGCTTGGCGCGGCAGCTGTTACTGCTGCTGCTAGTGCTTCCGAGGGCGCGGCGGACGCGGAGTCGGACTCGGCGAGGTATGCCGATTCAGGCTTGGGTGGCGCAGACGCTGAAGGCGAGGTATCTTCGGCGAGCGTCCCGGACGGCGGGTTTGCCGCGGGCAGCCGGAGGGGGGAAGTCTCACCGCCCGCTGAAGTCACCAAGGCGGAACCCGTGCGGACCGGCGATGCCGAGGTGGAGCTTTCGACCGCGGCCGCTGTGGTGCCGGAGGCGCCCTCCGCGGGGGCGCAACAACTGCCACCACGGAACCTTCGCCCCCCGGCGTGGCAGCCGTGGGGGCTTCCCTAACCGCGGCTGCGGGGGCGGTGTCGCTGCTGGCTGCCCCGGCTAAACGGCCGTGTGTGCGGCCGTAGCTCCACCGGACACCGCGGGGATTCGTCGTGGCCACGGGTATCAGAAGCTTGTGGGACTCCAGTGCAAGTGCCGGAGACCCTGCGGCATACACGCCTTCTGCCCCCCTGGCCACGCCGCCCGCCGCGCAGGGACAGCCATCGCCTGCCCCGAACGCGGAGGCTTCCGCCCGTGGCGGGAGCATTCCTTCTGTGGAGGCCTACGCCACCGCCGCCCCGCCCGGGAATGAGGGGGCGAGTCCCCGAGACCCTCCTCCTGCTACCGAAGGTAGGGTGGCTTAGCTTACTGTGGTGTATTTTTCCATGCCTTGCGGCGCTCACCCGCAGCCCTGTTTGCAGCGTTGCTGATTCCAGAGGGGGAGCACTTGGCGGAACACGGGACCTCCGCGCGCGTAAGCCCCGCGGATTTCGTGCCGCCCCCGGAGACGCTGAAGGCGTGGCGTGAGATTGTGACTGACGCGGCAACCAGCGTCGATCTGCAAGTGTTGCAGGCCTACGGGGCGGGGCGCCTCGAAGACGCCTTCGAGGTGTCTGGGGTGAGGGTAAGTACTCATACGACAACGCCGGGGCTGGCTGAGCTTGCTAAGTCTTTCCCTTCTGCAGACACTTGTGCTAGGGCAGGCCCTGCAAACGGCCTATGCTCGTGGCCGAAAGGCGCTCGAGGATAAGCTGCGGGCCACCGAGGAGGAGCTACGCGAAGCCTCTGGAGCCCGCTCTGCCCAGGACGCCCACATCCGCCAGCTGGAAGCGGAGTGCGCCAAAGCGAGGGCACACGCCGAGGGACTTGTTGCGTCGGCGCGGGAGTCGGCCGAGGCAGCTGTTGAACAGAAGTTTGCGGCTGAGCGGGACGGGCTCCTGGAACAGGTCGCCTCGCTAGAGAAGGAAAAAGGCGAGCTTGCCATGCAAGCGCTGGAGAGCCATCTTCAAGGGCTGGTAACTGAGGTGCCAAACTGCGCCTTTGGCCCGGAGGAGTTGTCTCAGACCCTCCGCTGGGTCGGGGATGCCGCCAACGTCGCGCGCGGCGCCGCGACGACCTTTGGCAACCACTGCGCGTACACGTCGGCATGCTTGGTGTGCGCGCTCCTGCAGCACCGCGATTGTACGCACATCGCCGGGCTGGAGCTAGGCTCGACGCTACGTCTTATTTATAGTCCGCAGACTCTCGCGTGCGGAGGCGGACCTGGACGCTACGTCTTATTTAAAGTCCGTGGACTTTGTTCTGCTCAGCGCGGACAGGGGATGCTCTGGGAACAGCAACCTTTATTGAACTCCCGTTTGCGTGGGCGAGCATCGCATAACAAAGGGCTGGTGGCTCTACGCCTGCTGTCCTGCTCCTAGGCGTAGTACCGCCGCAACCTGTCCGCGTTCCATGTATGCCGGAAGGCTTGTCCTTCGAGCGTGGCGAGGCGGTACGCCCCCTTCGGTAACGCCTCCGTCACGATGTACGGGCCTTCCCATTTGGACTCCAGCTTGCGAACGGTCTTTGCCTGGAGCGCCACTCTGAGGACGAGGTCCCCAGGCTTGAACCTCCACGGGCATATAGAGCGGTCCCTAGTACGCATTGTCTGCCGCGCGTACTTCTGGACATGGTGGGCTGCGTCTGCTCGTATCCCGTCTAGGAGATCCAAGGACACACGGCGCTCTTCTTCGGGTGCTTGGACGAGGACCCTCCGCGAGCCGGCCTTGATTTCCTCGGGCGTCACCGCTTCATCACCAAAAAGGAGCTTGAACGGCGTGAATCCCGTCGGGCGCGTTACCGTTGTGCGAAGCGACCATAAAACACTGTGAAGCTCGCTTAGCCACTTGCCCTTTGGCGATCCAACCAGGCGCTTTTTGATGGCAGCGGAGATGGCGCCATTCGCCCGTTCGACCGCCCCGTTGGACTGGGGATGCCCTACCGAGGCGAATCGGAGGGTAATGCCCATGCCGTCACAATAATCTTTGAAGAAGGTGGCGTCGAACTGCAGGCCATTGTCGACCATGAGCTCCCGGGGCACACCGAAGCGACATATGATGTTTTGCCATAGGAAACGCTGTATGGCCGCAGAAGTTACTTTGGCCAGAGCGATCGCTTCCGGCCATCTGGAGAAATCCTCCAGCGCGACTACCACGAACCGGAGGTCCCCTGGGGCTCGGGCAAGTGGTCCTACTATATCGAGACCCCAGCGTGCCAGTGGCCACACCGGGGGAATGGGGTTGAGGCTCGTCGGGGGCCTGCGGATGATGCGCGCCATCCACTGGCACCCTTGGCACCGACGGACGAGGTCCTGGGCGTCGGTGATGGCAGTCGGCCAGTAGAAGCCTTGCCTTAACGCCTTGCCGACTAATGACCTTGGTGCCAAGTGGGATCCGCATACGCCCGCGTGGATCTCCGCCAAGAGCTCCTTTCCCCCCTCAGTCGAGAGGCAGCGCAGGAGCGGTGCGCAAACTCCTTTCTTGTAAAGTATCCCTTCGAACACCTGGAAGGACCGTGCGCGGTGCTGCAAGCGTCGCAGCTCGGCACGGTCCTCCGGCTCGGCGATGCCTTGCAAGAAATTGAAGATGGGCTCTCGCCAATCTCCTGGCCGATCAATGCGGTGGATGAGTGCCACGTCCCGGTTGTCCTGCGTGATGGCCGCCTTTCCTAACATCTCGTAGAACGCCCCCTCGGGGGGGGGGGCAGTTGCTGGCTGGCCGCCTTAGCGAGGGCGTCGGCTTGCTCATTCTCCGCACGGGGGATGGCCTTGACGGTGACACCCAGAAAGTGCCTTTCCCTCGCCCTCACCGCCGCGAGGTACTTGGCCAACTCCGGATCCTTGGCTTGATATGACTTGTCCACATGGCCAGCCACCAAGCGCGAGTCGGTGCGGACCAACACCCGTCTCGCGCCGATTGCCTTGAGCTTCGCCAAGCCAAAGAGTAGTGCCTCATATTCAGCCGTGTTGTTGGTGGCGGGGAAGGCAAGGCACGCCGAGTACAACAAACGCTGTCCTTCGGGCGTGACGATCACCGCCCCTACGCCCGCACCGGCGACGCTGTAAGCTCCGACGATTGTAAGCGTCCAGACGGGATCATCGTGCGTCTGGACGGGCTGGGCCGGCGGGGTCCATTCGGTGAGAAAATCCGCCAGGACCTGGGATTTGATTGCGGTGCGCGAAGCATACGTCAAGGAGAAGGGGGCGAGCTCGGCAGCCCATTTGCCGATGCGCCCTGTGGACTCCTTGTTGTGTAGCATCTCTGCCAGGGGGAATGAGGAAGGTACTGTGATTGGGTGGGCCAGAAAATAATGCCGAAGCTTCCTGGAGGCCATGACAAGCGCGTAGGCGAGCTTCTCAAGCTCCGTGTATCTTGTCTTGGCACCTTGGAGGGCTTCGGAGACAAAATAGACGGGCCGCTGCATGGCGCCTTCCTCTAAGATGAGGACGGCGCTGACCGCGGTGGCTGACGCGGCCAGATAGAGCAGGAGGGGAGCCTCTGGTGCTGGGGCGACCAGAGTGGGGAGGCTTGCTAGGTGCTGCTTGAGCTCGTTGAAGGCCTTCGCGCAGTCTCCGTCCCAACAAAATCCATCGCACCCGCGGAGTGTCTTGAAAAACGGCAGGCCCCGCTCCGTCGCCCTGGATAGGAAGCGGCTTAATGCTGCCATACGGCCTGCCAGCCTCTGGACCTCCCTCGTTGTCTTGGGCGGCTCCATACCCAGGATGGCGTCTACTTTGTCGGGGTTCGCTTGGATGCCCCGCCCGGACACGAGGAAGCCTAGGAGTTTGCCCGCCTGCACCTCGAAGACACATTTGTCGGGGTTGAGCTTGATGCCCGCCTTTCGAAGGTTGTCGAAGGTCTCCTGAAGGTCCCGGCCGTGCAGAGCAAGCTGCCGAGTTTTGACTACCACGTCATCGACATAGGCTTCGACGTTCCTCCCGAGCTGGGCGGCCAGGGCAATGGCGACGAGGCGTGTGAAGGTAGCGCCTGCGTTCTTCAAGCCGAAGGGCATTCTGACGAAGCAGAACGTCCCAAGTGGTGTGATGAAACTGGTCTTCTCCTCGTCGTCTTCGGCCATGTATACCTGGTGGTAGCCGGAATAGGCGTCTAGGAAACTCATGAGTTCGCACCCAGCAGTGGCGTCGACCAGCTGATCGATGCGCGGCAGGGGGTAATTGTCCTTCGGGCACGCCTTGTTGAGTGCCGTGAAGTCGATGCACATGCGCCAGGCCCCGCTGGCTTTTTTGACTAGCACCGGGTTAGCGAGCCACTCTGGATGGTGGACCTCGCGGATGACCTCGGCGCGAGGAAGCTTCGCCACCTCTGCTTTGGCCGCCTGCTGCCGATCCATCGACATACGCCGAAGCCTTTGCTTGACTGGCTTGGCGTCGGGGCGGACCGCCAAGCGATGCTCAATTACTGCTCGGTCCACGCCCCTGATGTCCTCCGGGGACCATGCGAAGATGTCGACGTTGTTCTGAAGCACTCGGAGCAGATCCCGTTCGACCCCCGGTGGGAGCCCCTCGCCAATGGACACAAACTGCCCCTCCGCCTGGAGCGGCACCTTCTTGACTCCGCCTTCGGGTCGAGGCTTGGGCGTCCACCCGGGGGCGGAGGGCCCATCCCCGAGCCCGCCGGAGAGGGCATGTACCGGGCGATGTGGAACACGGCTGCCGCCTTCAGCACGCCGGGCCAGGTCCTGGTCGCCGAAGACGGTGATAACACCCTCCGGGCCCGGGAGCTTTACACACAAGAAAGCGTGGTGCGGGATCGCGTCGAAAGAGTTGATGGCGGGTCGCCCCAGTATGGCGTTACAGGGATGCGGGATATCTACGACGTCGAAGGTGACCTGCTCGGTCCGGATGTTACCTTTGTTTCCCTCCTGATGGAAAGTGACAGGAAGGGATACGTGCCCCAAGGCCTGCAGCGGTTGACCCCCGAAGCCTTGAAGTGGAGCTCCTGGCTGCTCCAACCGGCTGCGGGGGATCGCCATGCGGTCGAGGGCCTCTGCGAACAAGACATTCGCGGAGCTTCCCCCGTCGACAAGGACGCGCCTGACATCACAGCGTGCTATGTGGGCCTGGATGACTAGAGGGTCTTGGTGAGGGTACTCCACGCCCCTGGCGTCGTTCAAGTCGAAGGTGATGTTACGGGGCGGCATCCACAGTTGCGGCTGCTCCCCGGGGGCTTTTGAAGAGGAGCCTCCGGTGATGACGCTGACGGTGCGATGCTGCGCGCTTTCCATTGCGGTGGCTCGTATGGGGTTATCCCTTGGGTGCCCCACGTGGGCTCTGGCGGGGGTCCGTGGAGGCGTAGCCCGAGATCCGGCCGTCACCCTCCGCAGCTCCATCACCGCGGTGCATGCCCTTGTGCGATGATCGCCGTAGCCGTGTACCTCGCACCACCTGCCATAGTGCAGGAGCTCTTGCTCTGCGTGGGGTTGGTCGCCGTAAGCAAGTCTGCCCTGCGATCCCCGACCCCCCCTCCGTGAGGCGGGGTCGGGTCCTTGGCGGGCGCTCTTGGTGTCGAGGACATGATGGGCCGCCTGCGACCGGCGCTGGCGGCGCCGAGGTTTAGGCCTGCTCCTTGAAGAGCCTTCCTATACCCCAGCCTCACTGCCTCGGGGTGGGCTTCCTCGGGGCTCTCGGCTGCGGCCCGGCTTCGAGGAGGGACCACCCGCCCTGACTTCGCGCGGGGGGCGCTCCTCATGGGCGAGGCCGAGGGCGGTAATGCTGCACCTTCGCGCATCCTCCTCCGCCCGCGCGTACTCATCCATTTTGTCGAAGAGCTTGGCGACGGTCTTGATTGGCCTCCGCGCGTTGTACTCGGCCATCGGGCCCGGGCGAAGGCCCTGGATGGCTGCATTAACGACTGTGGTTTCATTAAGATTGTTTACCTGGCATCGAATCTTGGCGAAGCACTTGAAGTAGCCCCGGAGTGTCTCCGAGGGTTTCTGCTTTACAGCGAAGAGCTGGTCCGCCTCGATTCGCTCGTCATAGTGCCCCTGGAAGTTGCTATGAAGGCGGTCGTGAAGCTGCTCCCATGCGTAGATGGAGCCCGGCTCTATGGTGAAAAACCAAGAGAGCGCCACTCCGTGCAGTGCGAGGGGGAGTCCCTTCGCCTTCGTGGTGTCGTCTCCGCCCGCGGCCTCGATCGCGGTTTCGTACACGCGCACGAACTCACGAGGATCCGTGTCGCCTTTGTACGGGTCGGTGATGCCAGGGAACTTGAAGTCGTCGGGCCACGCCGCCTGCTGCAGGTCCGCCGAAAGCGGGGACTCCGGATCCACGCGCCGCAGCGGCACGCGGCTGGACGTGGGGGCTTCACGACTGTCCGCCCTCTCCGGCGTGGATTCGGTCGCGATTGCCGGCGCGGCCTGCTGGCTCCGAGCCTCTTGCATGTCTCGAACGGCTCCGCGAAGGTCCCCTAGCTCCCGCTGGAATGCGTTGAGGGCCGTCAGTAGGGCGCTTTCCACCGCCTGTGCAGGCGGGGTCGCCGGTGCTCCCGACGGGCAGATCGGCGGGGGACGACCGCGGCGCGAGGTCCCGAGCTGCCGGTCACTCCGTCGTGGCTACCTCGAACCGCCCGGTCCGCGCCGCCGGCGAGGGTTGGAGTGGGGACGGCGAGGTCGGCTATCGTTGCGTCGGTGGGGTCGGTTGTCGCCGCACCCGTGTCGACGTCTTCGACCTCGGGGTCCGTCCCCGCAGCTCCGGTGACGGGGCGGGTCGTCGCGGTGCCGGTGATGAGGTTGGTCGTCACCATGCGAACGTCAACGTCTTCGGCCACTGCGCCTGCGTCGCCACCCGCGTCCGCCGCTGCCGGTGCCGAAACCCTGGTACTCATACGACGCTCCGGCCCGGCCGCCTTCTTTCCCTTCGCCGCCGCTGAAGAAGCTTTTTTCGGTGCCATCCTTCTTCTTCGGTCTTCAGGCTTGTCCTCGTCCTCCCCACGGACGGCGCCAACTGTTGTGGCTACAGACCAAACAGAGAGAGAGAGATGGTAGTGGAGAGTGATGAAGATAAGTGTAATGGCCTGGGTCCTCCCCATGGCTTACTCATATATATATACACATGAGGAGTGCTTTTACAGCTATACCCTTACATCTGGTTATCCCCTCTGGGGGCAGTTATGTCATTACACATGGCCTATTCTAGGCCTTATAATCTCCTACCAGGCCTGCTGGGTTTAGGTGGGGGCCACCCCTACGACAGGGCACAAACACATGTTTGTTCTCATGATCATCACCATTACCTGCAAGGTTAGCTGCAAGAGCATATTCATCCTCAACATCACTAGCACTTACATAAGGACCATCTTCTGTCGCAATATACGCCCGCTGACTTGTGCAATCTCTCATGACGTGGCCCATCCCTTTACAACGGTGGCACAGAATGCCCGTCGTACGGCCCGTGGAAGCAATCGATGAAGAGCTCTTTGCTGGTGCTTGCACACTAGTAGATTTGCTTGTCTCGGGTGCGCGTGTTGGTGGCGGCGGTGCTGCTGAACGCGCCCTACTCACAGAGGGGGCAGCAGCTCGACAAATAGGTGGTGGGCTATCTTGGCTCGCCCAGGCGTTGATCTCGATGTAGACATACCTCCAAAGTTGCTCCTTGTCCTTTGTTGCCTACCCTGCAATTCTTTTTCTGCAAGCACAGCAAGCTGGAACAACTGGTTGATAGTAGTAAAATCTTTATAATAAACAATGTCCTGAAGTTCACGCTGTAACCCCCCGTAAAAACGACAAATCTTATCCTCCTCATCTTCTACAACATTACAACGCAACATGCCTATTTGTAGTTCTTGATAATATTCCTCGACAGATTTATTACCTTGGTCTAAGCACTGCAATTTCTTATGCATTTCATGTTTAAAAGCAGGAGGAACAAATCTAGCACGCATAGCTTCTTTTAACCGCTTCCATGTATCAGGTTGTAAGCGCATGGTACCCATATCATTCCACCAGATAATAGCAAAGTCCTTAAACTCACTAGTAGCTTGTCTAACTCTATGTTGCTCAGGAACCAAGTGAGAATTAAACTTCTGCTCTACCGTCATCTCCCAATCAAGATACATTTCAGCATCATAAAGACCAGAAAAAGATGGAATGATAAATTTGACTTTAGCAAAAGGGTCATGATTAGAACGATCATTATGGTGCTGAAAATTATTACCTCCCATACCGTGACGGTTTTGATGTAGGCGGTGTCGTGGGCGTGCATCTTGGGGAGCAAATGAAGCACTTGCGTCGCGGTTTTGTCTCTCATTATCATCAGACAACCCACCTGTCATGGTTAGTAGAAAACAAAAGACAACACAAAGGTATTATCCCTATGCACTACTAGGTGGTGGAAGGTGGAATCACATATTCTCAAGCGTCTTACTACACTCTTACAAGTGTTCTTACCGATGCAGCAGGTGGTACAACCGGTGGCTGGTTCGTGATACCGTGTCGAGCGTGGGTACGATTGCAAGAGGGAACCTGTTGTGATCAAGAGTAGGTGTAGCTTGGAAGGCACAATATGGTAGCAATGGAGAACAATCAGTTAATTTCAGAATTGCATAGAATTGAATTATAGTCCGTATCTAACACTTAGCCTATGTTGCTGATCAACCAAGAATGGAAGAAGGCTAAAAACAAGTGTACGGCAATGTGTATGAGTGGTAAATACAAGATAATTCAATCCAAGTGTGATGAGGAAGCATCCACCTGCTGTGCTTAGACCCATAGCCGCAGGTGTGATCGAGGTTGAGCCCAGAACTGAAAAAGTTCAATTCAAGTCTGCGGGTTTTGTCCAAGGGATTTCTGACAGTAAGGTGAGTTCACCTGCTGCTTCAGCCTCTCAGAAGGTGAAGCCTCACCGTGTTACTTCTACCTCTCAGAAGGTGAAGTACCACTGCACCTTCTGTCAGAAGGATGGACACTTGATCGAGCGATGCTTCATGCACGCCAGGATCGCACGTAGAGACCGTGTTGAGTCCCTTAGGCGTATTCAGGGTCAGCCCCAGACCTTGAGTGCACCTAAGACCAACACGAGGCTTAGGTTTGCTCCAGATGTTTCTGATGTGTTTGGGCAGCATCGAGGACTTGGTTTTTTCGAGTTTTCTGGTTTTCATCCTCATGCTCCCTTTGGTCGTGACTTCCACCGTTCCGATGGTAGATCTCGTTTCCCCCGTCGAGATGGCTACCCGTGGCGTGATCAGCGTGTTGCCGGTGCTCCGACTCGCTCTCCCGTAGCAGTCGGACCCAGCAACAGCTTCAGGTTTGCTCACAGACCTTCTGCTTCCTTGAGCAACAGAGAGTGTAGGGTAGTTAGAGGTCAGTCGTGTTTGACTACTTCTATTGCTCGACGTGTTACTCAGTATTGGGTGCAAAAATCTATGTTGATTTATCCCAGTACTGAGCCTTCACTCTCTGTTTGACTCAGGTTCGCCGGGCAGTGAAGGGAAAGGTTTGGCTCGTAGACTCCGGGTGTTCACGACACATGACTGGAGACTCCCGTTGGTTTTCTTCCCTTGCCCGTGCTTCAGGTGATGAGACGATCACCTTCGGAGACGCTTCATCTGGGCGCGTCATCGCCAAAGGTACAGTGCATGTTAATATTTCTTTCATTCTAAAAGATGATGCCTTGGTTAGTAAGCTGCAGTATAATTTGCTTTCAGTTTCTCAGCTTACTGATGATGGTTTCGAGGTGAGCTTTAAGAAAAACGCTTGCAAAATTCTTGATTCTTCGGGTAGTCTGGTTTGCGGGATTTCTCATTTTGGGAGGATCTTTCGCGCTGATTTTTCTGAGTCTTCTGGTGATCCTCTCAGGTGTTTAGTTGCTTTTGAGTCCCGCGACCTTTCTTTCTGGCGTAGGAGACTTGGTCATATCGGATTTGACCATTTGGCCCGAGATAGCGGCCACGATCTCATTCGTGGTCTGCCGAAACTCAAGATGGTCAAAGATCTTGTTTGCGCTCCATGCCGGCACGGCAAGATGGTTGCCTCTTCTCACCCTCCGGTCACGGTGACTATGACCGATGCACCGGGACAGCTGCTCCACATGGACACAGTTGGACCAGCTCTAGTGCAGTCAGCAGGAGGGAAGTGGTATGTCCTTGTCGTGGTTGATGATTTCTCGAGGTTTTCTTGGGTGTTTTTCTTAGCCTCGAAGGATGAGACGTTTAGACATTTCCGAGGTCTTTTTAGTAGGCTTTCTATTGAGCTCCCTGGTGCCTTACGAGCGATCCGCAGTGACAATGGCACGGAGTTCAAGAATTCCTACTTTGAGAGGTTTGCGATGAGACAGGTGTAGAGCATCAGTTCTCCTCTCCGCACGTCCCACAGCAAAATGGTGTCGTGGAGAGAAAGAACCGTACTTTGGTCGAGATGGCCAGGACGATGCTTGATGAGTACTCTACACCGCAGAAGTTTTGGGCTGAGGCTATAGCCACCGCGTGCCATGTCTCAAATTGAGTTTTTCTGATGGCACACTTGCACCACACTTCTTATGAGTTGAGATATGGGTGAAAGCCCAGTGTATCTCATTTTCGTGTGTTTGTTTGCAAGTGCTTTATTCTGAAGTCTGGGAACCTAGACAAGTTCGAGTCACGATCTTATGATGGTATCTTTCTAGGTTACTCGACTTCTTCACAGGCTTATCGGGTTTGGAACTGCGAGTCCAGTAAGATGGTAGAGACCTGTGAGGTGACCTTCGACGAGGCTAGTCCAGGGACTAGGCCCGATATCTCAGGTTCTTTAGAGCAGTCCGAGCCCATCTTTGTGGATGATGAGGACGATGGAGATGAGGGGTGTCTACCCGATCCAGTCCCTCATCCACCCCTTGAGGTGCCTTCTTCCACTGCACCTCGAGGCGATCAGCCCATGCCTTCTGCTTCCTCTGGAGCTAGTGGCTCTGTTCCTACCTCGTCAGCTCATGAGGTAGAGGCCACTTTAATTTTGTCTCCATTTTGCCTTTGTTGCCTCTTTTGAGCCCAAGGACGTTTGTCATGCTCTATCTGATGAGTCTTCGGTCAATGCCATGCATGAGGAGTTAGAAAATTTCGAGAGGAATAAGGTCTGGTCGCTTGTTGAGCCCCCTCGAGGTCACCATGTTATTGGGACTAAGTGGGTGTTCAAGAACAAGCAGAGTGAGGATGGGGTAGTTATTCGAAACAAGGCTAGACTGATAGCTCGGGGCTTCTCCCAGGTTGAGGGTCTAGATTTTGAGGAGACCTTTGTCCCTGTAGCTAGACTTGAGGCCATTAGAATCCTGCTTGCCTTTGCAGCTTCTAAGGGTTTCAAGCTTTACCATATGGATGTCAAGAGTGCCTTCCTCAATGGCTTTATTGAGGAAGAGGTCTATGTTAGACAGCCTCCAGGTTTCGAGAACCCCAAATACCCAAATCATGTCTACAAGCTTTCCAAAGCGTTGTATGGACTTAAGCAGGCCCCTAGAGCTTGGTATGAGAGGCTTAAGTCCTATTTGTTGAGTCATGGTTTCGTGATGGGTAAAGTAGACAAGACCTTGTTCATTCGCCGGTATGGCACTGATCTTCAGCTATTCCAGATTTATGTGGATGACATCATCTTTGGTGGCTCCTCACATGCTCTCATTTCCCAGTTTTCTGATGTCATGAGCTCAGAGTTTGAGATGAGCATGATGGGCGAGTTGAGCTTTTTCCTTGGCTTCCAAATCAAGCAGACTCGGGAGGGTACTTTCTTGCATCAGGGCAAGTACACTCGAGACCTCCTGAAGCGCTTTGATATGAGTGATGGCAAGCCGGTGTCCACTCCTATGGCTACTTCAGCCTCACTCGACCCAGATGAGGACGGCGAGCCAGTTTATCAGGAGTATCGCAACATGATTGGGTCCCTCCTGTACCTTACTACCTTGAGGCCAGACATACACTTCTCCGTGTGTCTATGTGCTCGCTTTCAGACTTCTCCTCGCGTATCTCACCGCCAGGCGGTGAAACGCATACTTCGGTACCTTCGAGCTACCATTGACTATGGTATCTGGTACTCTTCCTCTTCCTGTCTTTCCTTGAGAGCCTTCTCGGATGCAGACTTTGCTGGCTGTAGGATAGATAGGAAGAGCACTTCTGACACCTGCCAATTCATTGGCACTTCTCTCGTTTCCTGGTCTTCGAGGAAGCAGTCCGGTGTTGCTCAGTCCACCGCAGAGGCCGAGTACGTTGATGTCGCCAGTTGCTGCAGCCAGGTGCTTTGGGTGGTCTCGATCCTGCCATCTTCTCGATTTATTGCTTTGGTTCAAGGGGAGTTCATTTGAGAGCTTCTAGAGCTTAATATTGACATAACTCAACTAAAAGTTGCATCACATGTTGAGGGGGAGCTGGATTTTCTTGCATTTCAGCATTCTGCATTGTAATATAACTACATGGAGCCTTGATTATTATCTAGTTATGACAAGTTTACAATGCATTACATCTTGCCATGATTTATGCTTCATTGCTAGATTGATCATGACTTCATATGTGTAGTCTAGTCTTTGCCATGATTAAATTGCTTAAAACTGCACAACTTGAATTATTTCTTGTCATGGCAGCATTTGAGACTAGTCTGTCTTTAGTTATCCATTTATTATTCATGCCATGTCAAATAGGCTGAGTTGAGTCTTGAATCTTTATTGAGCTTTAGATTGAGCTATGGTAGTTTCTTGATGAAGCATGAGTCAGTACTATCATTTAAGTAAGCAAAAAGATCTCTTTTGTGCGAAAAACTGATCTCACCAATTCTTTCTCATGAGACTACTTGCCATTGCACTAGGCATGAACTCAGGGGGAGTTTTGGATGACCAAGATCATCTCCTTAAGCTTCTTTCACATGGGCCGATTGGGCCGAAATCAACGAAATGCTGCAGCGGAAAACGAAGCACACAGGTGGACCCTCAGGACATGCCCACAGGCTGCCAACTGGAGGTTCGCGACCTAGCCCTCGACATCTTCTTCTTTGCCACCATGACCAAATAGTGTTGCTGAAGCGTAGTGACCTTGATTCCTGAGTCTGGATTTGTTGTGAAAGCGAGTGTGAACACAAACCACCGTGCTCCGCGAGCCAATACACAGGATGCAAATAAGTAGTATGCATGGCCTATCAAAGGAGAGGCTCGGGTTATTTTATTTGCCAAAAATCGCTTTTAGTAGCATTATTATTATTAAATTATAGTGTTATTAGTTCTACCTAAACTCTACACGGCGATTGCCATAATTGACTTAATCCACCAAAGACACACTCTCCTTTCTGATTGCTGTCTAAGACTCCAAACCGCGAGTGTCATCATTACTTAATCCATCGAATATACTCTTTCCAAGTTGATTGCTGTCTAAAACTCCAAACAGCAAGTGACATCATTTTATTAATCCACCGATCATATACTTTCTATATTGACTGCTGTCTAGAACTCCAAACAGCGGATAACATCAATTATACAATCCACCAATCAGTTGCTACCTAAATCCCCAAACAGCAAGTATCATAATTTATATAATCCACCGATCAATTGCTACCTAAACTCCAAACAGCTGGTGACATTATTTATCTAATGTCATTTAATTTATCCCCCAATATATTTTGTATTCTAAATTCCTAACAATCCAATCCTTTTGTTATTGATCCACAACCATAATTTGTTCTTCCAATAATCAACCTTATTTTCCATAATCTATTTCTAACTAATTCACTAGTATACTTCCACCAAGAATATCATTGATCAGGTTTACGATTCACTAGTACACATCCACCAAGAATATCACTGATCAGGTCTACACTCCAATAATTGTTATTATTCCTCCAAATTCCCACAATTCAATTGACTCATCTAGTAACCGAATCTATTAATTCCAATATTGTCATCTCCAAAGAATTTATTTATCAGTGTCAGAATCCAATAATTATCTGTGCAATCCCTAAATCTCCATAAATCATTTAAATCATCTATCTAACCTATCTATTCATTTAGACTCCACCAATTTATTTCTCTCAGAATCTAACCCATCGTTTCCTCTTTATGATCGACCTGAATCCACCAACAACTTTATATGTTTACCACAAACAGCCATCTTCTTTTCTTACGACTCTATTTATTCTTCCTAACGCTTTGTTTTGTGAGAAGTATCATCATCATTTAAAAATATAATACATAGAAATTTCCTGAGACCTAGCAGTTTTGAACAAAAACATAATATGTAAGAGAATGCAATAATAATAGCGATCCAGATTCCATCCACCATTACACGGTCTCTGCACCATATGCTAGACCTTCAGCGTTATAGTCGCTTACATTACCACTGGGACGACACCTAGGACAATACCAATTCGGGCTTTCCACTGCCCTCCACTTTTCCATTCCCATCCATAAAACATTTTGAAATAGAACTATATCTGGTTAAGTTCCCATGTCCGCCCTTGACCGTGGGCACGACTATTCGAATAGTTTTGACACTGTAGAGTTTGCACACTTTACCCACAAGAGACAGTTTACTCGTTGCCCCACACGATTCCATGGACATGTGGTTGAGCAAGCCATCACAGTAACCGTCGAAAGTACCTCGCCCCATCCATCATCTCACCCTATGGGCCACTCCCACTTGCGGTGGGTCGCATACGTTGTGCGGGATGTTCCCCTCCTATGCGCCTAGCAGCTGACTCCCTGTACTGCTAGCACACCGCAGAAGAACTTCACTCACAAAGAGTGTCCCATTCAAGCCGTCACCCAGAATCGCTACTTGCACCACCACTTCTCCTCCACCGATGATGATGACTTTCGGGGTCTGGTAAATTTACTAGGCCAAGTTGTACTTTACAGACTTGTGGTTGTACTTATTTTACATAGGAGGTCATGACAAGATTCAGTCTTTAGGGTATCTGGGTGGTTCTACTACAAACCACACTCTCGTTCACACCTGCACCATACCCCCGAACCATCCGCCCAGATAAATAAGCAATTTGAGGTTTTTGAGAGTATAAAATAATCATATCCAACATATACCAGTCATTACCACCATGACTGCCCAACCAATTTTTCTCATGATTAAAAGTGATGCTTGGGCGCTCTTGCGCCCATGAGTATCTAAGCAATACTAAGCATGGCATATAATTACGGACTTATTTTCGAAAGGTTACTATTATAAGTTTTGCTAGGGCGACAAGGTTCACAATTCAAATATTCCAAAGAGAGGTGTAATATTAGTCTAGGTAAACAATGGGTATATAACTAAAATCTTAAATTAAGCATGTATTTGCATATAAAATAACAGCATGCAATTTGATAATTTAAACAAAAATAATTTGCAGAAAATGTAGGATCAACATGATCAAAGTATTGACTCGCCTTACGCGGTTTACCGCGGTCTTGAGCTCACTCAAAGCTATCTCATTTGATGGTCTTGGGCTTCTGGTCTTTATCTCCACTTTGATCTTGATCTTGCTTGATCCATTGATTCTTCGGGACTCCGGTTTCTAACTATGCGATAAGCGACTGAATCCAAATAAAAACAAATAACTCAAGAGATCCAAATAAATCCAATCACTTTAATTACCCAATTTAATTTAAATTATGCATTTATTATGATTTGAGAATAGAAGGATGATTCAGGTTAGTGTGTTGTGAGCACAGCGGTAGCTGGGTTTGAGCAAGAGGACGAGTTGTCTGAATGCTTAACCGTGAGGGAAAATTTTAGAAACACGAGGGATCAAAAGTGAAGATTTGCCTACAGGAATTATCCACTTTTGGGAAAAGAAGGTGGACAGACATGGCCGATTGGGGAAAAGCGAGGCTGACTTTTTGCTTGATGACTTTCTTTTAATTTATTTACATTTATCAAGGAAGTTCCATGAGGCAAGCATGACTTATGGATAGATAAAAGAGTGTAGCGAAGCTAGTAAAGAGGGACAGGGCTTTGTAATGCTAGGATGCGGGGGGGCTTTACATGAGAAGAGTATAATTTTTAATACTCGGTGTTACTTTGATATTTCATGTGACAATACTTATCCGAAATTTACAACTGAATATCCGTAGGAGGTTAATCGTTAACCAACTGTTATTCACGGCCTGCCTGTTATTGGATGAGTGAGTTATGAATTAACATGGATCTTCTTGATAAGGCTATTTCTTTTATTATTTTTGTATTTATTTAGGAAATCCCATGAGCCAGGTTAGACCTATGTGCTGGCATATAATATTAGCTTGTTATTCTTTGAATGGCACGAGCTTGTACATCGTAAGAGCATTAACCCGGACCTAGGGGTTCATATATTGTCTTTAATATAACTTACATTCGGAGCTAATGGCTAGCCAATATGTTGGCGATTTTTCAGCATTATGTTCCCGAGTGTGATATGTATTGCAGTCTCTTATACAAGTCACGTACCTACAGTTTTGTTATTTAAATTTATTTATTTGGGCAAGGCTTGTTTTACAGGGTCATGTTTCAACATTTGTTGTGTAGCAAAATCTACCACTAGGATTTATTTCAAGCGTCATATTAATTGTTTGGCATATGTTATAATTACACTAAGGGTAGTCTATAATAAATTTGGACATTTAACCAAAATTGCTTTTCTCTACCAAGGCCTCTAATGAACCATTAGTCTTTTAGAGAATTATTCAAACCATATTAATTATATATGAAATATCCTAAATTTAAATCTTCAATTACCCTCATTTATATCCTAATTAAATTTATTACATTTCCTAGATTATTTCTTAATTTTTCCTTAATTTATTTCCTAATTAAAACAGGTTATCAGCACAAAACAAAAATAACAAAAAGAGTACAGAGTGGGGATCGAACCTGTGACCTGTGGTGTGCACTTGACTCAACTAGCCAACCGAGCACACCCTCACCTCTTATTGAGTGGAAATAAATAGCTAATTAGATGAAGCAAGGGCGTGTAGGGGATCAGAACAGAAGAAGCAGTGGCCGAAACAGGGGAGGGCGGCGGCGCTGGGCGGGTGGTGGCATCGTCGGTGAGGGGGTTGCCGGGGAAAGGCGGCGACCAATGAAATGGACATCTGGGTGGATAGGGAGGCTAGGGGTGGTGGCTCGGGGACCGGAACGGCGGCGAGGCAGGACGGCAGCTGCTTGAGGCGGCCGGCGGCGGGGTGGGAAGGGGGCGGCGGCGCCATGTGGAGAGGAGGAAGAATTTGCGGGCGCAGGAGCAGGAGTAAGGTAGGGAGAAGCTCCCCGTGGGACTAGCCGAGTGGGGAAGAGACCGGGGCGAGCTGGCGACGGCGACCTGCGGTGGTGCGGGAAGGCGCATGCCACCGGCAAGTTGGGGCGGACCCTAGTTCCAATCGACAGTGGGGGCGAGTTGGCGACGCCACGCTGAAGCTATTGTGCAGAGGAATCGCCCGGGGATAGCTCCGTCTAGCCGGTCTCCGGATGGCCGGAGATGAAGAAGAAGGGGCCGCCGGCACGCTATAAGGCAAGGAAAACCAATTTATTCCGATGGGAGCACAAGTGGGAGGTGGTTAAGGGAATGGAGGCACGCTCGGGTTCTTATAGCACTCGCATCAAGCCGGCGACATGGGCGATGGTCTGCAGCAGTATGGGCACGGGTCAGCTCGGGCGGGTGTGACGTGCGGGCACAGGTCATGGGCGTGGCGTGCGGGGCACAGGCGGGGATGGGGAGGGGGTGGCGCCAGAGAAGACTGGGCCGGCTGACGCGAGGGAGAGGACGGGGAGAAGAAGGCTGGTGACGGGGCGGTGACCACCGAACAGGAAAAAGGGATCGGGGAAAGAAGGAAGAAAGAGGAGAAGAGAGGCTGGGGCCGGCTGCAGAGGAAGGACGGGAGGGAATGAAAGAAACCGGGGAGGAAAAGGGGGCCTGCGGGCAGAGAAAAATCAGGAGAGAGGGAGGACAGAGAAAAGAGGAGGGGCCCCACATGGCTTAGGAAGAAAGGGAGGGAAAAGATAAAGGGGAAAGCATTTTTAAACACAATTTTGGAATTTGAACTTTTAGCCTAAATTTCTATTTCATGTTTACCATCACCGATTTCAGTCTACTTCACATCTTGTTTCAAATATATGGGTATAAAATCTAATACTTCTCTATTTTACATTTTTAGTTTGATTTTCTAGATTTTGGTTCTTAGCATTTTTAACTCACATTTAAACTAATTTGTATCTTTTATCATCACAGTTCTTCGTCACATTTGAGAATTATTTCCATTTAGTTAGACTTTGATTTAGCGAATTATAGTGAATTTTAGGTTGTCAGGGTTAAACCTCATTTAAATTATCTTGCATCTATTTATTTATTTTTGTTTGCTAGTTTGTGCTCGAGAACTATTCCAGTTATTATTTACTTAGCACAAATCAGAAGAAAATCCAAATAAGATTTTGGCAAAGATTACAAATGCCAATGCGATGCAAACAAAATTTTTTAATTCACCCCAATTTTTGAACATTCAAAATTTAGGATGTTACAATGGGTAACATTATTTAATTCCAGTTATTATTTAATTTGTGGTATAAACCGTCTGTGAAGGATTATCATAGATGGTTCTATATGCCAACCGTCTGTGATACTCACAACCATCTGTGATACTCACCAATCATAGACGGTTGGTATTACGAACCGTCTGTGATATTGTGGACATCACAGACGGTTAGTGTTAATAACCGTCTGTGATAATTCACAGACGGTTATTAATACGAACCGTCTGTGATATATTGGTGTCACATATGGTTTGTGGTTGGAACCGTCTGTGATAATCTACGCTATTAATTACTGGGTGTACTTGCTCGATCTCGACACAGATCTGTCTTCATTGCACTGCATCAATGGAGCAAGGCGGCCGGATTTAGGGAGTTCGCGGTGAAAACATATCGCCATCTTCTTGGTGATCAGAGGTTAGTACTCAATTACTTTTAATAACATATATGCATGCATGTTTTTCTAATTGAAAGAGATGATAGATAGGTTTTTGTTTAATTTAGTTTCTTGGTGATCTAGCTAGTACTCAATTACTTTTAATAATGTTAGTTTGCTCAATTTCAGAATGGGTAAGTACTGGTACGTAGTTCAGTAGCTTCAATATATACTTGCTTAACATTATTATGTCATGAATACGTGGCTAGCTAGCTAGCTATACCTACGTAATATATATAGATGCATGTCATGTACGTGTAAGTATATATATGTATAGCTAGTCTAATTTTCTATGTAGTAGCGCTAAAAATCATTTTTGACACCCATTTGTTACTTGTGTAGCGTAGATGGACCGAAGCTGGATGTACATTGAGAATCGTGTGAGTGAAGAGTACATTAATGGTGTGTCTGCTTTTAGAAGAGCGGCCGAGCCGGATATGTTGAAGAAGGGGATGAAATATATGTATTGTCCATGCACTGATTGTGATAATCTCAAGATGTCAGCAACTCAGCGCAGATAGAAGCTCACTTGATTCGAAGGGGTTTCAGAAAAGGGTACATAGGCTGGACCAGTCATGGTGAAGAGAAGAGTACACAAGAAGGTAGTTATGACATAGCCGAGGGAGACAATGATATGCTAGTTGTGGACTGTGCTTTCGATCATGAGGATAGGTCACAGGATGACAATCTGGATCGGATGTTACGTGATGCAGAAGGGAACTATAGTGAGAGAGTTTAGTAAATTCGAGGGCTTGATGGAGGACTCAGAGAAACCTTTGTTCTCGGGCTGCAAGTCGCAATACACGAGGTTGTCACCAGTTCTAGAACTATTGAAATTGAAGGCAAGCAATGGTTGGTCCGACAAGAGTTTTACAGCATTGTTAGGTCTCCTAGCGGACATGCTTCCAAATGGAAATGTGTTACCAAGAACCACCTACCAAGCCAAAAAGATTCTTTGTCCATTGGGAATGAAAGTAGAAAGAATACATGCATGTCCGAATGATTGTATCCTGTACCGTAAAGAGTATGCTAGCTTACATGGTTGTCCAGTGTGCAAAGCATCCTGATACAAGTGTAAAAATGACTCTGATGATGGGAAGGGCATCGAGGTGAAGCAAAGACCTCCTACTAAGGTGTTGTGGTATCTTCCTGAAATTCCTCGTTTGAAGCATTTATTTGCAAACCGCAAGGATGCAAGATCGATGCGTTGGCACTAGGAGCAGTGTAAGAAAGATGGAATGATAAGACACATTACTGATTCTGCCCAATGGAGGAACATCAATTGGATGTTTGTAGATTTCGGTGTGGAACCAAGGAATAGAAGGTTTGGGTTGAGTACAGATGGAATGAATCCTTTTGGTAACATGAGCAGCCGACATAGCACCTGGCCCATGACTCTGTGTATGTACAACCTTCCTCCTTGGCTGTGTATGAAGCAGAAGTATATTTTGATGTCACTACTTATCCAAGGGCTGAAGCAACCTGAGAACGATATTGATGTGTTCCTAGCACCATTGGTGGAAGAACTTGCAATACTGTGGAACGAAGGGGTACATGTATGGGATACGGACAAACGAGAGAACTTCACTCTGCGTGCCATGTTGTTCTGCACCATTAATGATTTTCCTGCCCATGGTAACCTATCAGGGTTGAGCACAAAAGGAGCCAAAGCGTGTCTGCACTGTTTAGATTATACCGAAAGTGTGTGGTTAAACAACTCGCGCAAAACTGTGTATATGCGTCACCATAGGTTCCTTCCAAAGTATCACCCATACCGCAAGATGAAGAAACAATTTGATGGGAAAAAAGGGGATGACCCAGTACCAAGGCCTTTTAGCGGGAAAGAGGTGTATGATATGGTCAAAGATATCAATGTTGTGCTTGGAGAGGGATGTAAATTGAGGAAGAACATGTGGAAAAAGAGGTCAATATTTTGGGACTTGCCTTATTGGGAGCACTTAGAAGTCGCAATTGCATCGATGTCATGCACGTAGAGAAGAATGTATGTGACAGTTTGATTGGACTCTTACTGAACATTTCTGATAAAACAAAGGATGGTGTCAACGCAAGGCGTGACTTGGTCGCTATGAACATCAGGACCAAATTAGCACCGATAAAGGCCGAACGTACCTTCCCCCAGCTTGTTACACTCTGTCTAAGTCCGAGAGAACTCAACTGTGCCAATCCTTACATGGTGTGAAAGTTCCATCTGGTCACTCCACTAGCATGAAGAAACTTGTTTCCATGGAACATTTGAAATTAATTGGCATGAAGTCTCATGACTGTCATGTGCTAATAACACAAATGCTACCTGTTGCAATTAGAAGTATTTTGCCGAACAAGGTTCGAGTGACAATCATAAAGCTATGTTATTTCTTTAACGCAATTGCTCAGAAGGTCATTGATCCTGATGGACTAGATGCTCCGCAAACCGAGGTGGTGACAACTCTATGTCATTTAGAGATGTATTTTCCTCCATCATTTGTTGATATCATGGTCCATCTCATTGTCCACTTTGTGAAAGAGATAAAAATATGCGACCCCGTGTTTGTACATCATATGTACCCTTACGAGAGGTACATGGGAATTCTCAAGTCCTATGTAAGCAATCAGTCTCGACCGGAGGGTAGCATCATCGAAGGTTATACAACAGAAGAGGTCATTGAATTTTGCATTGGCTACATGGCACAAGTTGAGCCGATAGGTGTACCTCTATCTCGTCACGAGTGGAGGCTAGAGGGTATCGGGACTATCGGAAGGAAAGCAATAACTCTGGATCAAAATACGTATGCTCAAGCCCATTTCATGGTTTTACAACACATGACTGAAGTGACCCCATATATTGAAGAGCACAAGGACATGCTACATCAAGAGAATGCAGGCCAGTCAGAAGTTTGGATCACGAGACAACACAACCGTCATTTCAACGAATGGTTGAAGGCGCAATTGACTAGGAGGTCATCAAGTGATACAATACAATGGTTGGCAAAAGGGCAAAAATTTACAATTGTGACATGGCAAGGATACGACATTAATGGCTACACTTTTTATACAACAGATCAGGATAAAAAGAGGAAAGTGCAGAACTCAGGTGTCCGCATAGATGCCTATGATGCGCAAGTCAGTACCGCTGGCCCAAGCTCGTACTACAGGCTTGTAGAGGAGATTTGGGAGCTTGACTACGTGATTTTCAAGATTCCTCTATTTCGGTGCCGTTGGGTCCAACTCCCACGGGGTGTAAAGGTCAACAAGTATGGCGTCACTACCGTGGACCTCAAATGTGTAGGATATGAAGACAAACCATTCGTACTCACGAGGCAAGTTTCTCAAGTATTTTATGTAACCGACCCAGCAAATACGAAGCGCCATGTAGTTCTTCAGGGAAAAAGAAGGATTGTCGGAGTTGAGAATGTTGTGGACGAGGAAGAGTACAATCAATTTGATGAGTTGCCTCCATTCGGAGACGACATCAGGCTCGAGGAAGAACAAGGCGATGAAACAAGCTATATGTGTGTCGATCATCGTGAAGGGCTCTATTTAAAAGGAAATAGCCAGGTGTAATAAATAATCCCACAAAGCTAGCACCTATTTGAAAATTGTTGCAATGTAATCATAATTAGGGAACTCAGCATGTAATTATGGAACTATATTACATTGTAGTTGTAAATGACTCAGGAACTAAGAAATAGTTATATTTATGATTATGCATGCATGCTTGCATTTTCACATTGCATGGCCAACATTTATGATTTCTAGATGCAGAGAACTATCACAGGCGGTTTATCAGAAAAAATCGTCTGTGATGATACATCACAGACGGTTCTATAAATATAACCGTCTATGATACTCGTTATATCATAGACGGTTCTATAAATATGACCATCTGTGATACTCGACATGTGACCAAGGGTAAGTGCTTCACTAGTTGCCACACAAGTTTCATTTGTACTTTATATGAAATATGAACTTAGGATTAATCACTATGGCGACACACATGACTAGATCTCACTGGACTTTGATTGTGATTGTACCAAAGTGGAGCAAGGTAATATACCTTGATTCCCTACTTAGAAGCAACCACGACTTTAGTCGTGTGCAAGAAGTAATTAACATGTAAACTCATTTCTTCCATACATAACTCTATTGTAATCTTTCCTTCGTTTGCAATGGCTGAGGCTAACTTTTTTGAATCACGTAGGTCGTTTATCTCTTATGTTGCCCTAGGAGGGAGACACAACAAATCCAGTGACACGCTACGACACAACATGCGATTTTCGGTATCCGCTACAACGCAACTATCCAGTGACTTGATGTTATAATGCCTCTAGAATTGAAAATACCTACGTATGTAATTCTATTTTTGCAGTGCCACTAGCAGTTACAGAGCAACGTATGTGGATTCGACGTTTGCCGCCATATGAAGGAAATCATGGACACCAAGATGAAAGATTCAGAGGTTTGTGAACCTTCCAATAATTATTATTTTCTGATTATATATATGTATATATATACACACATGCTAATTAATGACTTAACATTGTTCCTAGCGACAGCGGGTGGACTTCGACGAAAGTGCATATGATCTCGACAAACTCGTTGAAGTTCGTGGACACCTCTCCCAATTCTTGCTATCAAAGGTCATAAACAAGACCAAAGAGTTCCACCCCAGCAATGGTGATAGTTAGATGTTGAAACATTGGATTCAATTGTACAAATCACTCAATTGTGCTTAATCAAACAATTCATTTGTCAGATCCATGTAACGATTTTCATTCTATATATATATATGTGATCTGCTGGCCGTTTGTTTCATTCATCTGTGCTATATACTTGATGTAGCTTTTTTTCAGAGGGCATGGCTAGCATATCCTGAGGCTAGCTGAAAAACGGCAAATCAATGGATGTTGCAATAGCTATCCCAGGCGGTTTCAAACACTGAGCCGTCTGTGATAGTTAAGTATCACAGACGACCTTTGTTATTAACCATCTATGATATGTGTATATCACAAACAGTTCAGTGTTCCTAACCGTCTGTGATATACAAATATCACGGATGGTTATTAACAAAAATCGTCTGTGATACTTAACTATCACAGACGGTCTTTGTTATTAACCATCTGTGATATTTGTATATCATAGACAGTTAGGAACACTGAACCGTCTGTGATATACACAATATCACAGACGGTTTTTTAGAAAAACCGTCTGTGATAGTCGACTATCACAGACGGTTTTGAGAAAAAACCGTCTGTAATGTAAGTTATCACAGACAGCTTAGGAGCCGTCTGTGATAACCACATATTATCACTGACACATAAACACTTACGGTTCAGCAACTGTCTGTGATGACGGTTCCGAACCGTCTGTGATAGGACTTTTTGTAGCAGTGAAAGATCTATAGAGATTGATTGAGAGGGCTAATTGGATTAAGCCAAAGTACTTATATTAACAAGGTGTTGAAATGGTTCAACATGTAGGATGCCAAGAAGGGGTTCTTGCCTATGTCACATGGCATAAGTCTTAGCAAGAGTCACTATCCTTCGACGACTGAAGAGCGAGACCGTATGAATGGTAATTCATATGCTTCAGCTAGTGAATCTATCATGTACACTATGATATGTACTCAAACAGATGTATCATACACTCTAAGTGTTACAAGCAAATACCAAGCTGATCCCGGTGAAGGTCACTGGATAGTTGTGAAAAACATTCTTAAGTACTTGAGAAGGACTAAGGATGCATTCCTAGTTTATGGTGGTGATGAAGAGCTCGTTGTAAATTGTTACACTAATGCAAGCTTCCAAACTGACAAAGGTGATTATCATTTGCAATATGGTTTTGTATTCATTTTGAATAGAGGAGCAGTGAGGTGGAAAAGTTCCAAACAAGAGACAGTTCCTGATTCTACAACAGAGACCGAGTACATTGTGGCTTCTGAAGCTGGGAAGGAAGGTGTTTGGATAAGGAATTTCATTGCTGAGTTGGGTATGGTCCCGAGTGCCTCGAGCCATTGAGCAAGATAAGAAGCCTAGATCCCACCAAAAGTCCAAGCATATGTTCGGGCGTTATCATCTTATTTGCGATATTGTGAATAGAGGAAGTGTAAAGATATGCAAAGTATACACGGATTTAATTGTTGCTGAACTGTTGACAAAACCTCTCCCACAGCCAAAGCATGAGGCACACAAGAGCAATCGGTATTACATACTTAAAAGATTTGCTCTAGTGCAAGTGGGAGACTGTTGGAAATATGCCCTAGAGGCAATTATAGAGATGATTATATTTTATTATGTTCATGATTTATTAGATAATATGTTATCTTGTTCCTTTAATAATATTGTTAATATTTATTAGCAAGTATGTGAATTAATTGTGAAACTCTATATTTTTGCAATGGTTGTTCTTAAACGATCACTAGTTGGAAACACACGAGGACACATATAATTAGACTAGCACATGTATTAGATGATGATCATGTTTCACAGGTCATAGATATAGAGATATCAAACCAATAATATGGATACATGTTAGTAAACATGGAGTTGGATCAACTCACCATGAGATACTACAAGAACGTTGCATTCTTACATATCATCAGTTGGTCTCATTTACAATGTGTATGCTATGACTTGAAGTCGTTGCACGTACTTGAGATTATAATGGCTGACTCAAGGGTTGCCAAATGCTACTCCAAAACTAGGTAGTTATAAAGGTAGTTTTCATGTTTTGTCAGGATACATGCATCAAGGCATGGTCGATCAAGATAGGATTTGCCCCTCCATGCAACGGAAGAGATATCTCTAGGCCTCTCGTGTGATTGGATTCCAAAAATGCATGGCCATGCTACTTATAGTTAAAGAGTTAACCATAGTCAGGGAATTCAAGTCACGTGATCGAGAAAGGGTGGTGAAGCTAACCAACAAGGATGGCATGAACTCGCCTTGAGCTTGACCGATATCGTGAGGCAAAGGGAAATGCATATATGTTTTGTTGAGGTTCATCTGATATGATCTTTACATATACTTGGGAGTCAGCATGTCTTGCTCGGGGCCGCTACTAGTTAATGGATGAGGAGGAGTACTTGGCCCATGTCCAAGTGTATGTGAACCTATAGGGTGCCTATACATAGAGGGATGGTGGCATAGGGTTCGTTAGAGAGAATTCGAAATTCCTGAAACCCTAGTCGCCGCACCTCCCACATCATATACCACGCAGCCTGTGCTAGTACTCCAGCGTGTGGTATTCCTACCCCGTACATGTAACCTTGGAAGTGTTGACATGAAGCTTCAGCACTAGGATGATCCGCAGCTTGTGACAATCACAAGGAGCTGGAGGTGGAGACATGAGGATAGTACGACTACCACCGCACCGACATACTACATCAACTCTACTTCTGCTATGAGCCTGCGTGTCTAGTGGTAATCCCGTTGTCTATTACTAGAGGAGGTTCCTTGTTTGCATGGTAGATTTTTGAAATTATGCTAGTATAGCCTACTTGTGAAGCAACAATGGCACACCACAATACACCTCAGTCCATGTTGGCCAATGCCTTGCCACAAAGAATGTACGCCTGCTATTGATCTTCCTTTTATTTTCCAATGGTTAACATTATTAATTAACCTGACTGTTTACATGCTCAAAGGAATGAAAAGAAAGAAAACTCTTTTGCCAATTTGCACTCATTTTGAAAATTAACAGTCAAAAATAAGATATTTAAAATCATCTCTTATTTTCCTACTTCCTGCTAACATACCAGCTATCTGTATCTGTACTAATTGGAGGCTGCTTCATAAGCCCCCCTGCATTAATTCTAGGAGATAAAAAGCTAGAAATTCTTACATTAATCAGATAAAAAAGCTAAAAAATTTGAAGAAAAGAAAACATCCAATCCATCCAAGTGGTAAATGCAAACAAAGTGACAGCTGTAATTTAATGGATGCACGAAGCATTGTTTTATTATTGTCGTCCATAACAAACATGCTCAACAAACATAGATTCCCCATGTTTGTCTCCATGTAGTCTGCACATGGAAAGGGACAGAGACTGAGTCGTGCATGTGTACAGCCTGTATGTGCTCAGAAACGTACCCGGGAAGGTCCTCCATGTTCGGTGACAATTGTTTTCTTTCCTTCTCTCTGCTGTTTCGATACTAAAGATTCAACTGACTACTTTGACCAATATAGATTCTTTGGCACAAATGAACATTTATGTGTAACCATGTTAAAATTTATACTTCAATAATCGATATCTGTAAAACTAAACTTTCTTTGTTTCCAAGGTAAAAAGAATATTATATCAATCTAGATTATTGGGCTAGAACACACTTTAAAAAGTTTATGTGAGCTACTGGAGTCGTGACTTTGCCGTGACTGTGTCGTGTACCGATGCAGTAAAGTCTGAGACCGTGGCCACTGGAGAGGCCTGGTCATGTTGCCAATTGTGGCATTGGGGTAATGATGTTTTGCTTCAATTTCGGGAAGTTGGTTCCCTTTGGTTAGCAACTCGTTGAGTTGTTTGGTAAATATCCGATAGTGGGGGAGTGCTCCATGCAAGTCTGGTTTTCGGGAGAATTTTGATTATATGAATGATTGGAGTAACTTGCATGATGAGACCAATATCTTTTTTTAGAGAAGGCAATATCCAATAGTGGTTGAAGTGTTGGATTAGGCGTATGTGGGATATGTTGGTTAAAGTAACAAGTTGGTAGGACATGGTATTCTAAATTGTGAGAACCTAGGAAAGTAATTAGCTTTAGTTATGTTTGCAGGATTGAAGTTGAGTTGAACCCAATGAGGATTTAGTGGTAACATGAGAAGTAGCGGTGTAAAGCATATCCATTTCTGTTTAATAATTGGATTTGAATTATTTGTGAACCAGTTGGTGATTATAGTTGCTTAGACTGTTGAGCCACAATGAATGACTGGTATCATGTTGGTCCCAATTGATTAGCCCAATCGTGCAATCTAGGCATGCTAAGAAGTGTGCTAAATTATTTTGGTGGAAAATCCCTCATGGGGTTATCCTTTCAATTGATAATAGGCAAAGGATTATAAAGCTAAGTCCGCTAATCCCGCACCATGATTGATTATTATAATCGCGACCGAAGTTTTGGAAGATTCTAATGGTTGTAAGATTAGAACTCTATTGGGATTAGTTGGGAGAATAAGAATGAGAATCTTAATGTCGGATAAATCTTCCAGTTAAATTGAATGGAGAAGAATTGTTATAGAGTTGAATGAGACCCAAATTCTGAGGGATGAAGTTAATAATGTTCTAGTGAGATTTGGTGGCAATATTAAAGCATGGGTTGGTGGAGTTGCCACTGCATTTTCTAGGAAATTATATGCACGCCTACGGAAGTAGAACAGACAGATTCTATGCTTAAAAGCAATTGTGGTTTATGAAAGTACATACGATGTGTGCTAAAATCCAGGTGATTGATCATCCTTAAAGTTGAGCTGGCGGAGATTAGTTAGCGCCTTGGAATTAGGTGCTCATGGGATTATTTATTGGTAGTGGATCTATTGATCAAAGAGCCTTGACCACATCTTGTGGTATGCGCGCTTGATAGCTGTTATCATTGTGATGTTTTGTACAGTAAGGTGGTAGTGTTTGATGAACTATAGAGTAAATATGGAGATTAAAGTATCCGGTGAGCCGTGGAAAGGTTCAAGATGGGATACTAAAAGTCAATGACTTATGTATTAGCAAATTGATATTTGCTAAACTGTGCAAGCAGTACAAGAGGTACTGGCTTGTTGTGGTTATAGGGCAGAGAATTTTAATTGGTTTCTATGTGGTATTTGGAAGAAACACTTTGTGTTTTGATGTGCATTATCATTTGGGGTTCATGACTTCGAAGGAGGTCATGTTCAGTTCTAACAATGATGAATGCTTGGAGGTACAGTAGGAGATCCGCATGACTTACAGATTGATTTATGTGCATGTGTCGTGAGTGCTACATGACTTCCCTCACTTCTGCATATGAGATTTCCCGGACGAGTGGTCCGTGGCGCTCCCGAACGCGTAAGTTTCGGGCGTACCTAGGAACGAAGTCCTAGGCGTACTCAGGAATGAGTCCTGAGCATTTCCTAAACATGTAATTTCGGTTGTCTTGAGTTGAGAGTCTAAAGTGGGCCCGGGCGCGTCAACTAGGGTAATGTAATATTTGGATTTTGTTGCATCTCTCCATTTTCTTGGTGTTAATTGCCTTTTGTGTTTGTTGTGATGTGATGCTATGGCCAGAGGGATTGGCTCTCCTGTCTATGCGTTGCATCATTGATAGAGTGAATCCCGTGTTGGGGAGTTTTGTAGTTGTTTTGGGGGAGTGAGTGATGAACTCATTCTAAAGTCTTGTCTTATTGAAGAATAAAAGATGTTGGGATTTCGTTCTGTTTTTTGGATGTTTAAATTTGGTAGACTTCTTAACTCTGGAGGGTTGTTGAAGGATTGGAATCCCTTGCTCTCGAAACGAATGTTAAATTCATAACATGAAGCTCTATTAGGCCTAGATCTAGAGTGAGATGATTGATATGTTGATTATAGGGTGATAATAAAGATTTGTGTGGCTAATAGAGTTCTGAGTCGATCTTAGGCCATGATCCTGGTGGTAAATTGATTAGGGATAAAATTGGCCTTAAAGGCGAAACCGATGGTCGATTGAGTTATCGCAACTAGTAGCGTCTATGGGGAATAATGGTGACTGATGTCACATTTAAGCTGGTAAAGCATGGGTAGCAATGAGACCATGAGACTTTGGTGAAGGAGCTTCCCTGACTTATTTTTTTGAGGTAATCATCACTAGGTGTTAATGATTTAGATTACTTGATTCCAATAACATAGATCGAGGATGATACTAATATCGGAGTTCTTGGAGGAGTATTGGGAAGCTTGGTTTATGAACCTCATACTTGTTGACAGTTAGTAGAGGCTAAAAAAAATTGAGGAAAAGTTAAAGTAGAGCTATTGGAAGATTTAGTTATTTGATGTTAAATGAGATCCTGATGGAGCTTACCTTATTCTGTGGATGTGAGAAGTTGAGGGTTGGTGTGATTTGTTTTATCCACCGTGTTTGATGACCATTATTTAAAGGAGTAGTTAGGAGTGTAATCCATTACATGGGTAATTGGAATATTTTGATATGTTGAAACATGGGAACCTATCATTCTTGCTAAGGGAGTTAATGAGATCTATCTTGCGAGTTTAGTCACATGGATGTGTGATCGATACTGATTTTTAAGGGACACGAAGTAGAATATTTCTCGTGTTTCGACTGAAGTGATTGATCGATAGTCAAAGGATTATTTTGGGTTTCCCTGATTTGGGGAGTAGAAATATTTCGCATGGTATATGCGGCATAAAGTTGTTTATTAGGATGAGGATTGATTTTCCTGTGGGGAAACGAAATTCCTTCTGTTTTGGGAGAAGGGTTGGTGTTTGTAGATGAATGAGTTGATTCCATGAATGTTGCGTGATATTTTTTTTTCTTGTAAAAGAGAAGAGCTCTCCTTGTTGCAAATAAGAGTAGCCTTGTCTCTTTTGTGCAAACTATGAGAGTATTTTTCCTAAAGGATTGGAGGTTTTCTTATGCCGAGGCATGAGAATTGAGTCTATGCATGGAGTGCACAATGTGTTTCATGTGTTAATGTTGAGAAAGTTCTGGCGAGATCCAGAGCATGAGATTGTGTTAGAACTGGTGTCCATAAAGCAAGACCTCACCCTCGAGTCCCGTCCAGTTCGGATTCTGGAGGAATCAGAGAAGGTGTTGAGGAATAAAGTGACAAAGTATGTCAAAGAGCTTTGGTCGCATCAGTCCGAGCGAGAAGCAACATGGGAGTTGGAGTCTCGCATGCGCGAGAAGTACCCCGAGTTGTTCTCCACGGGTATGAGTTAATGTTATGTTATGAGCAGTTAGTTTATTTTGTTCTTCCGTGCGGATTGTTGAACGTCAGAATTCGGGGTCAAATTCTGTTAAGGGGGGTAGAATGTAATACCACTAAATTTCAAAAGAGAGAATTAAGGGAAGAGAGGGGTGGTTTGTGCCGTCAGACCATCGGCTTTTGGAACGCCGAATAAGTAGCGCTCTCAGGGGGTTCCCAGACCGTCCAGGGCTGGTCAGCACCGTCTCGCGTTGTGGGTTTTCGTCATTCGGCAGGAGACTCTATTCTTACCTGTTACCAATTTACTTGCCGTAGCAGAAGAGCACCCAACAGTATAGGGCTACCGATGGACCAAAAAGCCGTTAGGGCTATAGCCAGCCAAGGCAAAAAGGGAGGGGTAGAAGCGACATTTCGCAGTGAAAGGGATGGCCATGCCTCTTAAGTAGACAAGACAACACAGCCACCTTTTCCTGCTCCACTCCCTGCCTCGGCCACAAATCCAAGCAACATCATTTCACTCCCCCCAGCCGAGAGACAGATAGGGATGGCAAGGAGGGCAAGAAGAGAGGAGACCCGAAGGGACCTAGAAGGGCAGGCGCGAGAGGAAGGCATCGACGGCAGCAGAGGACGCCGACGACCGCCGAACTCACGCCAAGCTAACCCTAGAGTACGTCCACCATCCCCTCCACAACCCTTAAGAGCAGCACCGAGCACCCACGCTCACAAGTAGTAGCTAAAACAAGTTAGAGTAGAAGGGAGAGGAGGGAGACTTCCCTGGTAGGAGTGGCCGGCCGACGAAGGAGCCGTGGCCGGCAAGCTCGAATCATCTGGGACCGAGGCCGAGCGCCGACCTGCGCTCGCGCAAGGGTTGGCGGCCTGGGGCTGGTGAGCTGAAGCCAGGGGCGATGTTGTCGATGGCGGGTGGTGGCGCAGGCGACCGAGGGCGGCGGCCGTTGGCCGTGTCAACCGGGCGGCGGCACCTAGCGCCCCACCGCTGCACGCACGCCAAGGGAGGCGGATCTGGTCCCGATCGGCCGGATCCGAGGCGGAGCAAGGGAGGCGTGCAGGCGGCGGCGGCGAGCCCAAGGACCGACGGCGGAGGCGGCCGGATCCGTCCACGGCCGACCGGAACCGAGTGGGGAGGAGGGGAGTAGGCGGCGGCTGGCAGCATAGTGGCGGCGGATCCGCCCTTGCCCGGCTGGATCTGCCCACGGCCGGCCGATTTTGGGAGGCGGAGGGTGGCAGGAGCGGCCGGGCCGGGCTGTGGCCGGCCGGACCTGAGGGAGGAGCGGCGCCAGAGGGGGAGGCCTTCGGCCGGGAGGAGGAAGAGAGGAGGCGAGCGGCTTCAGCCAGGAAGGAGGAAGGGAGAGGAAGAGCCAGAAAAGAAAAGAAGGGGTGCGACTGAATGGGGAAAAGAGGAGAGGAAAAAAAGAGAAGAAAAGGAAAGAAAAGAGGAGGAAAAAAAAAGAAACAGAAAGAAAAGAGGAGGAAAAAAAAGAGAAAAAGAAAGGAAAAAAAGAGAAAGGGTTTCGGTGGCATGCGCAGTGGATCCCACAGTCTTGAGTGGCCTATCGTGAGTCTCGAGTCGCGTGCGTAGTGCCGACGTCGTCCGTACGCATGCGCATATTATTACAACGATTTGAGTCGAGTTAATTGCCTGTTCAGGTGAAGGTCCAGGATCGACGCCGCCCGCACGACGCTCCACTTCGTTTGGTTAACAGGCAAGTACATGGTAGAGCGGTAGACCAAGGTTTATGAATATGCGATGTTTCCTTGTTATGATAATATTTATGTGGAAATACGTTGATTACATGCTATCTATGTGGAAATGTGTTGTTTACATGGCATAAGGTTGCATGGTAAATGATGGCAATGATGATGGAGTGAGGTAGGCAATGATGCTTATCTGCTAATAATGTTAATGATGAGCGTGATTATGATCATGGGCATATGCATTTGCATGAGGAGCACTCAAGAGTGAGGGCGGTGAGAAAGTCCCTAGCTATGAGTAAAGCTAGCGGACTAATCCGGAGTGCTCTTGAGTAAGACCTACTTCGGTAGGCCTCCACGGGAGTGGAGGGGTCCCGTGCCTTTGAGGGCGGGCCCACGATGGGTGAATATCGACGGGTGTTCACTCGGCAGTACCGGTACTTGCAATGTGAAGAGCAAAAGAGCATGTAGAGTAATGATGCATTGCATTGATGGCATGGCAATGTTTGGCTAAGAGGATGATGATACGAACGTGATGATATATGTGGTTTATGTTTACTTATGTTGGTAGTGTCTATTGCTCTATTATGTACTTGCTGAGTCGTTGGGCTCACCCTTGCTTTGTTATTTTTTTTAGGCGATCATTGAGGATGCCATGTTCGGGGCGGAAGTAGCACATGAATAATCTTCACTAACTAGCAGCACTCCCTGTACCTCCTATTGTCAGTTTAATTTAGTAAAGGCTAGCAGGAAAATTATGATGTACCCAGTCGCTGCTACTTAAAATGATTAGCAAATGTGTTAAACTTGTTATTGTAATGCAATGATGGTAGCACTCTAGGCCCAGAGGATGGGCGGGGTGTTACAGGCATGGTGGCAACGCCAGTCGTCGCTTGGCCTGGCAGCTAGCATCGAGTGGACGCGTTTAGGCATGTGAGCCAGATTGGCTTCTATGCCTTTTTCTTTCTTTTTTTAGATTGAAATGAATAGATAACGAACACATCTAGGTTTGCACAGCCGATGATCAAATGAGAGAGATATTGATTCATGAAAACGATTTACAAAATTAAACATGCGACTAGAAGGTCGAATTCAACGACATACTGTGGCCTATAGAGTAGCTGTGTTGATTTGAGTAACTAGTATCACTGATTGATCCATTAGCCAATCAACAAAACTAAAAAGCAAGAATAACACAAGCAATTAGCAACAACAAAAGTAGATGAACAATAGACAACAATGTGAGAAAGAGCAATCCGGTGATTAATTAGCATATGACTTGATGTATTTACAATAGATAGCCCCTCGCCTATATTTATAGTTTAGAGTCATTTTGATATACTCCACATCTCCCACTTCGAGAAGAAAGAAACGGATGGGTCCAACTGGGCCGACCGCACCCCCTAGACCATCTCCAATGTTGTATTTTAGTCGGTTCAAATGAGGAGAGAGAAGACATTGAATTGATTCAATACATTGGAGGGGTGATTCCGATAAAAAAATACAGGGAACTGGACTCTACTGAGGAGTTAATTCAAAGTATTAAATAATTCATATGAGCATTAAATAACTACGTTAGAGAGAGTGTGGTTGAGAGAAGATATTAGTATTTTATGGTTTTTTTATGTAACGTGGGCCCTAGTTATTAGTAGGAATCGGTTCAATATATTGGAGAAAAATAAACTTATTCCTAGAATGCTTACGTGGTATGATTTTGAATCGACATCCGTTAATATGCCCTTAGGGAGTCGGTTTCGTGAAGAAAAAAGTAAGTATAGCTAGGTCTGACACGAAATTAATTAACATCAGCGTATGCGTCAGCGATCTGGCATGTGTTTCACCAGTAATTGTATTGCGTACTAAACATCCAGACGCATACTAATTTACTCTCTTTGTCGGCAGCTCACTGGGTGATGGCAACTAGCTCCTAGCTTGTATAAAACGGGGCCATGGGGCACGACATCTCCTCGCACCGTCCCAAGCATTCTCACGTACTAGCTAGACCACGTACGTACGTACACCCTAGCACACACGAAATGGCCCAGGTCATGTACTGCAAGATCTCCATCGGCGGATTCTTCCTCACCTGGAATGGTGACAGTACTGTTTCCCTGGCCGGCGACGGCGCCGAGGCGAACCAGAAATGGAAGATCACCATTGATCCACCGACGAGTGGTACACTTATACTCCTTCCGTTCTATTTCAAACGACGTTTGACATTAGATTCCATGCAATCAAACATTCTGAAATCTAACCATTAGTATAAACTATACAGATTAGTTGGCTATATGAAAGCAATGACACTAGAATACAAGATTTGCTGTTAAAATGAGTACTGTCGTATGATTATGGTTTTACTAACTTATACAAATATATCGTTATAAATTAAATGTACTAGTGGAATCTCGTGGACCTTGGTAAGTCAACAGCGCCATTTAGTAAAACAACATTTCCGAGTATATCTTACTATTTTAGATCGCCAAGCATGTATGGATGCATGCAGAGTATTTGATTCGGCTTTGTATATATGCATGCCGCTGGCATCAATGGGACCGCTTCTTCGAGGGGAACTGCAACAACAATTCGTAATTAAGCATCTCTCTCTCTCTCTCTCTCTCTCTCTCTCTCTCTCTCTCTCTCTCTCTCTCTCTGTTTCTATGCGCGCGCGCGCAAATTAGTTGCCCTCGTCCCCGTGACTGACAGAAACATGGATCGATGTGAATGAGTCACGGATCACCTTCCTAAACCACGAGACACCGTGTGTACGCTTGCAGTTTAGTTTAGTTCCAAAAGAACACTAAACAAGTATGCAAATTTAACAAAGTTTACCCGAGTTAGCTAGGAGTAACTATATCGACCGCGCTTGCCCAAATATGCATGCAACATTGTAACTGCCGATCGAGGTGACCAAAACTAACCTATATGCGCGTACAAATGCTTGTGGTTTGCAGTATGCATGTGTGCATCTGGCTTATAGAGAGAGATCCTTTATATTTCAATCAGTTTTCTCTTATGCAGTGAGCGGAGCTCAAGGTCCATCGCTGCTCGTCCCTCCGGTAGGATCATCTGGTGGCAACATGCGTCTGCAAGGTAATTTAATTCGTATATACTTGAGACCAACTTCATGCTTCATGTGAACACCAAACAAGTACACAAATTCAACAAATTAAACAAGTATATAATATACAACTTCATGCTTCGTCTGCCAGGTAATTTAATTCGTATGTCTCCCTACGATTGTGTGTCAAATGTAGTACTTCAACCTTTAATGTTCTTGTGAACACTAAACAAGTATACAAATTCAACAAAGTTTACCCGAGCTTGCTCATATATGCATGCAACATATATTGCAGCTGACGACGTGGCCAAAACTAACCTATGTGCGCATACAAACGTTTGTGGTTAATAGTATGCATTGGTGCATCTGGCTTATAGAGAGATCCTTTATATTTCAATTAGTTTTCTGGGCAATATGCGCCGCCGCCCTGAACATCAGCGCCCTATAGAACCTGCAAATGCTTCTCACCAGGGTACAGACTCAACTCGTAAAACTCTTTCCCTCTCTCTCTCTCTCTCTCTCTCTCTCTCTCTACGTGTATATGTGTGTATGACTTTTCCAACAAAATTTTCAAATTCAATTTTTTATTAGAAAATTTCGGGCCAAAATTCTCATAAATTTTTCGATTATCTGTGCAATCGGTCTAACAGACCCCGACCCCCAAATAAATTTTCAAACCAGTTTTCAAAACCCTCATGCCCACAAGAAATCGACTATGTTTCACGACCTAGTTCTTGGTCTATACGACTTTGATAAATACCCATTCATATGAGGACTTACAGTCATACCCATGCATATGGGCCTAATTTGTTTATTCTTGAACAATGAGCTTGTTGCCCCAGTTTAGTTATTTTTCTTAATAATAAATGTCTCCCTAGGATCGTGTGTCAAATGTAGTACTTCATGCTTTAATGTTTCTTGTGAACACTAAACAAGTATACAAATTCAACAAAGTTTACCCGCGCTTGCTCATATATGCATGCAACATTGTAGCGGACGATCAAGGTGGCCAAAACTAACCTATGTGCGTATACAAACGTTTGTGGTTAACAGTATGCATGTGTATCTGGCTTATAGAGGGAGTTCCTTTATATTTCAATCAGTTTTCTCTTATGCAGAGAGCGTACCTCAACGTGAAAGCCGTGTTCGTAGCAGATCGCAAACGATAAATATGCAGAGAGAAAAGAGCAGAGGAACGAGCAAAGGTAGAGTCCATGCAATCAAACATTCTGAAATCCAACCATTAGTCTAAACTATCCAGATTAGTTGGCTATATGAAAGCAATGACACTAGAATACAAGATTTGCTGTTAAAATTATTACTTTCTTATCATTATAGTTTTACAAACTTATACAAATATATCAAGTTATAAATTAAATGTACAAGTGGAATCTCGTGGACCTTGGTAAGTCAACAACGCCATTTAGAAAAACAACATTTCGGAGTATATCTTAGTAATCTCGGATTGAAAAAATTTTCGCCAGGCAGCGAAACAGACGAAAGAGACGAAATTTCGGGATTTCGTCCAAAATTTCGGACGAAATTTTCAAATAACATTTGAATTTTGATGAATTTTAACCAAATTTTGGATGAAATTGGACAACACTGGAGAGATTCTCGTGGCCACTGGCCTGCACGAACACAGCCGACCGACGAACAACGCCTTGTCGCCGCCCAGGCTGCTCGCCTCGACCCACCTCGGTGGTGACGAAGCACGCCGCAGCGCGACCTGACGAGGTAGTGCATCGTGGAATTTCTCGTGGTTTAGCGGCCGTCGATGACGTGCTCGACGCAGGAGACCCTGGGCTCGTCGGTGTCCTCATAGCCGACGTCGAAGGCGAGGAGGTCCTCATCGTTGGTGAGCGTGTAGATCCTCCCGTCGCAGAAGGCTATGTCCTCTTACCACCTCCACCGGTCGTGCGCGCTGAGCTGCTGAATGACCACGAGAATCCCTGCAGCGTGCAGATCGTGACCTTGGCGAAGCGCTCGTGGCCGATGGTGGCGCCGCTGGTCTGCGCCGTTGAATCGATTGAGGAACGAGGAAATGGGGAATTAGGGATCGGCGGATCGTTGCCGTGAGCCAAGGAATCGGGTAGGTGGGCTGTGGGCTGCGTTGTAGATGGACTGTGCGCTGCTCTGGGCCCCATCAATTCAAATGGCAACGAAAAACTTGAACGAACACCGTTTCTTTCGCTGGGCAACGAAACCAACGAAAAAAGCGAAATTTCGGCGAAATTTCGCCGAAATTGTTAACCCATTTCTTACTATCTTAGATCGCCAACCATGTATGGATGCATCCAGAGTATTTGAGTGGGCTTTGTATATATGCATGCCACTGGGATCAATGGCACCGCTTCTTCGAGGGGAACGGCAACAACAATTCGTAATTAAGCATCTCTCCCTCTCTATCCTCTCTCTCCCTCTGTTTCTGTGTGCGCCCGCGCAAATTAGTTGCCCTCGTCTCCGTGACTGACAGAAACATGGATCGATGTGAATAAGTCATGGATCACCTTCCTCGACTACGAGACACCGTGTATACGCTTGCAGTTTAATTTAGTTCCAAAAGAACACTAAACAAGTATACAAATTCAACAAAGTTTACCCGAGGTAGCTACGAGTAACTACCACGACCGCGCTTGCCCAAATATGCACGCAACATTGTGACTGTCGAGGTGGCCAAAACTAACCTATATGCGCGTACAAATGCTTGTGGTTTACAGTATGCATGTGTGCATCTGGCATATAGAGAGATCCTTTATATTTCAATCAGTTTTCTCTTATGCAGGGACCGGAGGTCAATCGCTGCCTGTCCCTCCGGTCGGATCATCTGGTGGCGACATGCGTCTGCCAGGTAATTTAATTCGTATATACTTGAGACCAACTTCATGCTTCATGTGAACACTAAACAAGTATACAAGTTCAACAAATTAAACAAGTATACAACTTCATGCTTCGTCTTCCAGGTAATTTAATTCGTATGTCTCCCTACGATTGTGTCAAATGTAGTACTTCATCCTTTAATATTTCTTGTGAACACTGAACAAGTATACAAATCCAACAAAGTTTACCCGAGCTTGCTCATGTATGCATGCAACATTTGTAGCTGACGAGGTGGCCAAAACTAACCTAGGTGCGCATACAAACGTTTGTGGTTAATAGTATGCATGTGTGCATCTGGCTTATTGAGAGAGATCCGTTATATTTCAATCAGTTTTCTCTCATGCAAGGAGTACAGATCTACCGGTGGAATCCTTTGGCAACCTTCGTATTTCTAAACGTGAACGTGAACGTCCATCGCGCAGCTTGTCTGTAGAAGATCCAACGCGCGGCGAATCTGGAGAAGGTCGATCGCGCGGCGAATCTGCAGAAGGTCGATCGGGCGGGAAATCTGGAGGTCGATCGCGCAGCAAATCTGTAGGTCGATCGGGCGGCAAATCTGGAGAACGTCGATCGCGCAGCAAATCTACAGGTCGATCGGGCGGCAAATCTGGAGGTTCATTTCAAGGCAAATATCAAAAACGTCATCCAAGGCACAGCCGTGAAAGAAGTTGAATAATCCAGCACACTCAACGTCGAAGTGACCATGGTCGAAGAGTTAGTCGCAGCGGCCGTGATCGAATCGTAGTTATTGAAGCGTCATGGTCGTAGAGTTACTGTAGTGATTGTAGTGACTGTGGTCGAAAAATCACTGTAGTAGTCATAGCAGTTGTGATCGTGGAATGATTGTAGTAGTCGACATGTGCTTAGTCCACACGAGAACGTGTCTTTTGTTGTCCGTTAATATCGTGTGCGGCATGACCTAGGTTCATGGGATCATGCAGGTAGTAGCACATAATAAGAGTGGCTTAACCACCGAGTTAGACTAGGATTTTCTTTAAATTGCAGTCTAATACAACAGAAAAAGCTGCCTAGTTTACTAGCAGCAAAAAATACTTCTGTTTTTGTTCTATTTTGTCAACTTCGTGTGTATTCGCGTGTGCGCTCATGTATGTTGATTGGTTGAAGTTCCTAATATTTGGTATCAGAGCTAGGAAATGCTAATCCACTATGCAATAATGTGATTCCACGTCACCCCAGCTCTCCCAGTCTTCATCACCACCGCCCAGAGACCGCACCGATGGCAGCGGCAGTGCTCTAGTGGTTCAAAGGGTGGTGAAGGGCGACAGAGGATTGGCGGCGTATCCGGTTCTCACGAAGATGAACTATGGTGATTGGACCTTGATAATGAAGGTCATGCTCAGGTGTGTGGGTTCTAGGACACCGTTCACACTGGTGGAGCTGAATTCCAGGAGGATAGGATGGCACTGGAGGCCATCCTATGCACCGTTCCACCGGAGATGATCTCCACACTTGCTATCAAGGCAACCGTGAAGGAGACGTGGGATACTCTAAAGACCATGCGCGTTGGCATTGATTGAGTGCATAAGGCCAATGCTCAGAAGCTCCGTAAGAAATTTGAGAGCATTGCATCATGTGACGGGAGGCTATCAACGACTCCACGTTGTAGCTCATCGGGTTGGTGAACCAATTTAGCACCCTCGGTGACCCAGAGCCACCGCACAAGGTCGTCGAGAAGTACCTGTGTGTCATCCCCTCTAGCTTCTTCCAAATTGCTCTATCAATTAAAACCCTCCTTGATATCTTGACTCTCTCGGTGGAGGAGGTGACTGGGAGAGTCAAGGCGGCAGAAGATCGGCTAGACCCAACGCCTGTCGCCAAAGCTAGCGGGAAGTTGCTCCTCACAGTGGAGTGGTCTACGTGAATGAGAGAGTGGCAGCTGGGGGAGGGATCCTCTGGTGGCTCCAAGTCCGGCAACCAGCGATGAAAGTTGCTGTGACGAAGAGTTGATAGTGGCGGCGTGGATGAAAGTAGGGAAAGGCCAAGATCTGGTGGTGGCCATGAATTCTCAAAGGACAAATGCCGCAACTACAGCAAAATGGGTCATCGGGCCAAGGATTGCTGCAGCAGGCAGAAGTGGACTGAGGCTCATCTAATGCAAGGGGATAACGGTGAGGCCACACTACTATTGCCCAGGGCCATCACCATCCCTGAGTCCTCGACATGGCAAGCCACCATCCCTACAACCACTAACAGTGGCTTCGACCGTGGCTTCAACCACTGCTTCGACCACTCCTTCGATATGAATGCAGCTGGTTGGTGTTGTATATGAATGCAGCTGTTTGGTGGTGGATATGAATGTAGCTGTGGTTATTGGTGTTGTCTTAATAACTACAGTCGCAAAGGCTTATCACAGACGGTTATAAACTTAGAACCATCTGTGATAAATATCACAGACGGTTCTAAGTTTATAACCGTCTGTGATAGTATAACTATCACAGACGGTTATACACTTAGAACCGTCTGTGATATTTATCATAGACGGTTCTAAGTTTAGAACCGTCTGTGATATTTATCACAGACGGTTCTAAGTTTAGAACCGTCTGTGATAACCTCCCTATATATACCCTCTGGCTAGGGTTTTCCCTGTGTGCTGCGCAGTTATTCGATCTAGATCTAATTAAATCCCAAGCCGTCGTCGCCTCCGCCTCCCCGAACCCTCGTCGGCCGCCTCCCCGAGCCCCTCGCCGGCCGCCTCCGTCGAGCCCGTCGCCGGCCGCCTCCCCCGACCCCGTCGCTGGCCGCCTCCCCCGAGCCACTCGTCGAGCCCGTCGCCGGTCGCCTCCCCCGAGCCCCTCGTCGAGCCCGTCGCCGGCCGCCACCCCCAAGCCCCTCGTCGAGCCCGTCGCCGGCCGCCTCCCCCGAGCCCCTCGTCGAGCCCCTCGCCGGCCACCTCCCCTCGATTACCGTCTGCATTGTGAGCACTTTCTGTGATGGACTAGGGTTTTGAGTATTGTGAGCAGTTTCTGTGATGGACTATGGTTTTGAGCATTGTGAGCATTGTTTACTGCAGTCGCTTAATTAGTTTGCTATTTGGTACATATTACATTGGTACATTGTTTACTGCAGTAGCTTAATTAGTTTGCTATTTGGTACATTGTTTACTGCAGTAGCTTAATTAGTTTGCTATTTGGTACGTACTACATTGGTACATTGTTTACTGCAGTAGCTTAATTAGTTTGCTATTTGGTACATATTACATTGGTACATTGTAACTGCAGTACCTTAGTTTAATTTGCTATTTGGTATATACTACATTGCTACATTGTTTACTGCAGTTGCTTAATTAGTTTGCTATTTGGTACATATTACATTGGTACATTGTTTACTCCAGTAGCTTAGTTTAATTTGCTATTTTGGTACATACTACATTGGTACATTGTTTACTGCAGTTGCTTAGTTTACATTGGTACATATTACATTGCTTGTTGTGTTAGTATATAGTATATAGTATAGGCACATAACCCCTCTCTCTGTCAACATCACCCCCTCCCTTCTCCCCCTTCCCTCTACTCCTCTCCTCTCTTCCAATTCAATATGATCACTTTCTCATCTTATCTTAATAGACCCACAAAATGAGCAACATGTCACCCGCGCATTCTTCAACATCATCGCCGGAGGCGTCCGCTCCAACATCAAGACGCCAAGGAAGAGGGCTATCGAAGAAGCCTGAGGGCCGACAGACCATCACAGCGGTAAACGCATCTGGGGTCCCTCTCCTTCCTCAAAAAGCGGTAAACGCATTCCGAAGCCTGGTCGGAATAGTTGCACGAGAACGAATTGAGATCACATACAATTCGTGGAAGAACGTGCCTGACACTCGGAAACGTGAGTTGTGGACTGAAATTTTGGCATCGTTCGAGTTACCAGAAGAACACCTACACACTGTGCAACGACAAACCTACCAAGCGGCGTGCAAAGCATGGAAGAACTTCAAGAGCACGCTTGTCAAGAAATACCTGGAGACGGACGAAACGCCTTTGCATAAATACCCATTCCTGGAACTACAATGGGAAGAGTTCAAGGCGATGAAGACGTCCGAAGATTTCAAAAGAATAAGTACGGCGCACAAGGCCCTCCAGGCAAAAAACACACACCCCCACAGACTTGGCACAGCTGGGTATGCAGGTAAAATCCTGCAGTGGAGGAAGGAGGATGACCTGGCAGCTGCACAGGACATCGCCCTACTGTTTTCCAATATCCCGGATGACCGCGCTCGAAATTGGATTAGAGGAAGGTCATCTACAACGACGTCGGGGGACGTCTCCTTTCGAAACCCTGCAGACCAGCAAGTGTCCCAGCGCCTGGTAAGATATCGATAGAACTACGTAGCTTGTAATTACTCCACAACTTTGTACGAATTGAAATGACATTTTGTGCTCTTGCAGGAAGAGCTGAGTTTTGAATCTACCCTGGGATCATTCCAGGGAACAAGGGAGAATGATATGCTCTCCGTGGCCCTGGGAAACAAGGAGCACCCGGGTCGTACGAGAGGCCTTGGGCTTTACGTTCCTTGGAAACATGGTTTCCAAGATGACTCCGGGATGTATCGGCGTAGGAAGAGAAACAAAGCCGAGCGTGACGCACAGCTACGAGAAGAGATCAAGGAATCTCTTAGAGACGAGCTATTAGCTCAAATGGCTGATGTAATCAAAGATGAGGTGCGGAAACAGACAGAAAGTCAGCAGGCCGCTACTGCCGCTCCTGTGCTTGCTAGCCCGCACAACCATCCAAGTAGCTGTGCGTCCAATCCGACGCAAACCCAGGCCAAATTTCCTATGGACGACATCCTGGTAATAATTATTATCTCTCGAATGCTTGCTCCATTGATAGGCCTATTCGAGTAGCTAATTTTGTATCGTTATGTAGGGGCCTACGAAGTGCAGGCTCCAAGTGAGATATGGCTCCATTCCCTTGTACGCTGCTTGGGGCCAGGCATATTCGTCTGGTATCGGGGCCATGGTGCACGGTCAAACTTTAGCGCCAGGCTTCGCAAAAGTTAATGTGGATGGTGTGTATGTCAATTTTGAGGTGGTCCTGCTACCGAAGCCCCCCAACGACGAGATCGTGACTCTAGGACAGGCCATTGGAACATTCTGAAGGAACGCGCGTAGGCTACGATAGCAGAAAATAAAAAATTTCTACCGCGCACACCACGACATCATGCTAAGGAGGGATCATAGATCGTTACCACTAGACGCGCAGCGCAGCGGAAGAAGAGTTGGAGAAGCCGATCCAACCACGCGCGTCGAGGTAGTAGTGGAAGTAGCCGATCGTCCCGAACAGATCGTCTCCTCCACGCGATCAAACACACCACGAGCAGATCCAATCTGTAGTTTGTTGATGCCGATCAACGCCGCACCGAGCAGCGCCTCCACCGGTATCCACACGTCCGGGGCTGGAACGCCGATCGCGAGTGTACCAGCACTCGCGAGGGGCTAGGGTTTCGCTCGGGAGGTGGCGGCTAGGGTTTTGCTCGGGAGGAACAGATGCGTACATCCCTCAGCCCCCGCCTCCAAATATATAGACCTCCTCACTTGGGTCTCGTGGACCGAGGCCCAATAGGAGTCTATCCGGATCTCTATCCGAATTGAGCCCACATCCGAATCACATTCGAATTAGTGTTCCAACCCGTTAAGTGTGCGACCCTGTAGGTTCACGTATACTTGGTCGCGACCCGGAAATGCCTTTCTGGTCACCCTGTTAATAGCGGCCTCTAGCAAGACATATTAACCCCAAAGTATACGTAAAGATCATATCGGCTGAACCTGTAATGTTCTCATGTACGAATCCCTTTGCCTCACGATATAGATTAAGCTCAAGGCGAGACCTGTGTCATCCTCTTAATAGCTCAATCACTCTCTCGATTCCGTGATGGATTATAAACTTGTGATTGACTCCTCAATCACATTGGCATGGCCATGCACTTTCATAATCCATTACATCGAGGGGCCCAGAGATATCTCTCCCATAAGGAGGGGCAAATTCTATCTTGATCATTCACATCCCACTACATGTTTCATAGCAAACCCGAAGACTACTTTTATGACTACCCAGTTACGGAGTAGTGGTTAGTAGTCCCAAAATAGGCTACTACGCATGTTGGGAACCATGATGATCTCAAGTCTAAGGATTCTACATAAACACTACTTGAGACCAACTAATGACACATGGAATCTCTGCAGTGTCTCATGGCGGGTCTATCCAACATATGTTCACTAACACATGTCCATATTATTGATTTGGTATCTCCATACCATGATCCATAAGACATGATCATCAATCAATACATATGCTGATCTTTGAATCATATTTGTTCCTCATATGATATATGATCAGGGATCATTTAGAAATAGCAACATTTTGGCATTAAGAGTCTCATGAATAAGTCACATACTCATTGATCAATAATGATAATGTCTATTTCAAGGAACAAAGCAATGTATCATAAACATAGTATGTGATATATTCAACATCTCCATGTTGCCTCTAGGGCATATCACCAACACATTCATCCAGTGGCCCAAAAGCGACATCTCCCTGGAGGCTTCTTCACCGGTGGCAGGACCAGAGCAACATGCACTGGTGCCATCTCCATTACAAGACCAGTCGGTTCCACCACCGGATACTGCACCGGTGCTATCTCCACAGGTCCTATTCTCGCCAGAGCAACTTGCACCGCCACCAGCAGAGGCTATAGCCGAGGTGCTACCTTCAAAGTCGACTGCCGTGAAGTCGACCTATAGCCGAGGCAGCAAGGCCAGCAAGGGCAAAGCAAAGAAGACCAATGATGATATTCCGTATGCACCTTTGGCCCGCAAATTCGTGCTTGGCGAGCCGTTGCTCGAGCAAAAAGACCTCCAAAAGCTACCATATAGTTGCATGCAATTGCACACGTGGTATATGCAGCAGTCCAATAAGCCAGAGGGAGAACGGACTTCAAGTATCACTGTCAAATTCACGTCGGAAGATTTACACCACAATCTTCAAGAGTGTATGTTCGTGGTCGCCTTTGAGGATTTATTCGATCTGTTCACGCTCAACGCTCTTGACGTCTCAATCATTCGATGCTGGACGTTGTAACTGTGTACAATCACAGTCTCCGTTAATGTCATACCGATAAATGCCATATCTAATTTTTTGCTTTCGTGTGTATATATGTAGACACATGCTGATTAAAGCTAGATCATCCAACTCATCAGCTAGTTTCTTGGACCCACAATTGGTCGCCAAGGATACCGTCGACCAGAATACACCCCTCGTCGAGAGGTACATTGCATCAGGACTGCTGGGTTGGCGCAATAAGGAATATGTACTTATGCCCTTCCATCAGAACTTTCATTGGATTTTAATAGTAATTGTACCAAAATGGAACAAGGTATATTACCTTGATTCCCTAAGTAAGAATAAAATGGACTTCACAGTTGTCAGCCAAGTAATCGATAGGTAAGCACATATTCCCCATACATATCTACATTGTACTCTTTCTTTCCTTCCGAATGATTAAAGTTAACTTTTTCGAATTACGTAGGGCGTTCGCGATGTACATTGACATGGGAGGTGACTCGAAGCGCGGGGCCAAAGGCCTGCTGACACATGTTCAAGATTTTAAGGTATTCGCTATTTCACATTAATTAATCCTATGCAACAGTTGGTACTAATGCCTCTTGAACTAACACATTCCATTTTTTGCAGTGCCACCACCAGCAGCCGGGCAACACATGTGGATACTACGTTTGCCAACATATGGAACTACTCCTCGATTCCTCGAGGCTCACCAATCCCAAGGTTTGTCACTCTTCCCATAATTACTTCATACTTATCACGTTACATATATACGCACATTGATATTCTTATCGACAGGCTGCGTCCATCCCGTCAACTGCATTGAAACAGTCTGGTCTTGGAGGGATTCGAGGAGAGTTGGCGTACTTTTTGATCACTCAAGTCATAAAGCCAGGAGGACGGTTCCACTGCGCACCATGATTTCTTATTGGTCTTACCACTAAGTGCAAATGCAGTGTAGATCTTTTGTAATTGTGCATTTGTTAATGGATATTTCATTTCAATTCAATTAATCGATTTGCGAAATGGATGCATGCTTTATGTTTGTGAAATGAAGTGCGATGTCAATTCGATGTTTTATGTCTGTGAAATGTATCTGAAAGGAAATGAGATGTGTGAATTGTATGTTCTTGTCTGTGATTATCTGCTTGTTTCAGAGGGCATGGCTAGCATTTCCTGACGCTAGCCAATAACAGAAATATATGTAGGGGTTGAAGGGAATATCACAGACGGTTTTTACTCAAAAACTGTCTGTGATAGCTGATAATCACAGACGGTTTTTACTCAAAAACCGTCTGTGATACTGATTATCACAGACGGTTTTTAATAATAAACCGTCTGTGATAATCAGTATCACAGACGGTTTTTTAGTAAAAACCGTCTGTGATAATCAGTATCACAGACGGTTTTTTAGTAAAAACCGTCTGTGATTATCAGCTATCACAGATGGTTTTTGAGTAAAAACCGTCTGTGATAGCTGATAATCACAGACGGTTTGAAAACCGTCTGTGATGACCTTCGATTATCACTGACCCATAAATACAGACGGTTCACAAAACCGTCTGTGATGACGTTTTCGAACCGTCTGTGATGACCTTTTCGGTAGTAGTGAGCCCAGCTGCTTCTTTCATAATTTTTAGAAAAAAAAATTAAAAATTAATTTAATTTAAAATAAAATCAAGTGTACTTTGATTTCTTGACTTTTAGTGATTTTATTTGCCTGTTTTCAGTTTTTTTTAAAAAACATTTCTTAATGTAATTTAACTAAAAGCATAAAAATATTGTTAAATAAAGTGTATTTTCAATTTCTGTAAAATTCTATTTAAAATTTATTATTTTAAAGCATTTGACTCTTATCTGGATTTTATGTGCTTTTCCAGATTTTAAAAATCAATTTCAAAGCTAAAAAAATATTTTTGTAAATTTAAAAGACCAACTCTAAGTTGGAAATATTTTATATAAGTCTGAATCATCTCCAGGAATTTATGTGAATTTTGTTAGAATTCTGTTGTAGTTACAGACCAAACAGAGAGAGATGTGGTAGTGGAGAGTTGGGAGAGTGTGATCGGTAATGGCCTGGGTCCCCCCATGGCCTGTATCTCATATATATATACGCATGGGGAGTGCTTTTACAATTATACCCTTACATCTGAGTATCCCCTTCAGGGGCACTTATGTCATTACACATGGCCTATTCTGGGCTTTATAACCTTCCACCAGGCCTGCTGGGTTTAGGTGGGGGCCACCCCTACAACAGGAGCCTCTCATGGTGAAGGGCTTCGCAGGGCCGAAGCCATGTTGCCGAGTCCTTTGGCCCCCTCCGTCCCTGCGGCCTGTGAACTTTTCCGAACTTGACCGAAGGCTGAGGCCATAGCCGGACCTGACGCCTTGATTGGTGGTTGAGGTAGACGCGCAAGCGCTCCGTTCCGAGGTGGAGCCTAATCGAAGTAGGCACGCGCGTGCGCTCCGTCCCCTACCCTTCGAACGGGTGGCAGCGGAGCTGGCGCCCAACCGAAGTAGACGCGCGCACGCTCCGTTTCCTACCCTTCGAACGGGTGGTAGCGGAGCTGGCGCCCATCCGAAGTAGACGCGCGCGCTCCGTCCCCTACCCTTCGAACGGGTGGCAGCGGAGCTGGCGCCTAGCCGAAGTAGACGCGCGCGCTCCGTCCCCTACCCTTCGAACGGGTGGTTGCGGAGCTGGCGCCCATCCGAAGTAGATGCGCGTGCTCCGTCCCCTACCCTTCGAACGGGTGGCAGCGGAGGTGGCGCCCAGCCGAAGTAGACGCGCGCGCTCCGTCTCGTACCCTTCGAACGGGTGGTAGCGGAGCTAGCGCCCATCCGAAGTAGATGCGCGTGCTCCGTCCCCTACCCTTCGAACGGGTGGGAGCGGAGCTGGCGCCCAGCCGAAGTAGACGCGCGCGCTCCGTCCCCTACCCTTCGAACGGGTGGCAGCGGAGCTGGCGCCCAGCCGAAGTAGACGCGCGCGCTCCGTCCCCTACCCTTCGAACGGGTGGCAGCGGAGGTGGCGCCCAGCCGAAGTAGACGCGCGCGCTCCGTCCCCTACCCTTCGAACGGGTGGCAGCGGAGCTGGCGCCCAGCCGAAGTATACGCGCGCGCTCCGTCCCCTACCCTTCGAACGGGTGGCAGCGGAGCTGGCGCCCAGCCGAAGTAGACGCGCGCCCTCCGTCCCCTACCCTTCGAACGGGTGGCAGCGGAGCTGGCGCCCAGCCGAAGTAGACGCGCGCGCTCCGTCCCCTACCCTTCGAACGGGTGGCAGCGGAGCTGGCGCCCAGCCGAAGTAGATACACGCGCTCCGTCCCCTACCCTTCGAACGGGTGGTAGCGGAGCTGGCGTCTAGCCGAGTTAGACGCGCGCGCGCGCTCCGTCCTACGCCTCGGAACCGCTGTGGCCCCGCGGTCTGGTAGTGCGCTTTTAATTGCGGCTGGAGTCGTGCCGATGCCTGGCCTGTCAGGGAGAAGGCTGTCGCGTCCTGCAGTCTGCCTTCCGTGGGTGGGGCACGCGGCGGTTTATGCCTGGTGCGTCGTGGGATGTGAGCAGTTGCGTGAGCACAGCCGTTCGCCTCTTCCCTAGGCAAGCGGGACGCGTGTCGGGCGTGGTCTGGCGTTGCGCGCTGCCTGGCCACCTACCAGGCCCGCCCCTCCAGATGCCGGTGGTTCTTCTTTCCAATCGTGGGTATTCGAACCGCTAAGGGTTTTAATCTGGCTACGCTTCTGGTTGTGGAGGAGGCGAGCGGGCTTTATAAGGCGCCATTCGCTGTGGTAGGGGCGCTCTACCCCGTCTGCCGCCTATCTCTGCCTACTTTGTGTTGATAGCCCTTTTGCCCTAATCTCAGAACAATGGCCGGTCAGGACGGTGCCCCCCGCCATCCCGGCGGCGACTCGATGTCTAGCCGGGACGAGTTGTCCTTGTCTTCTGAGGACTGCGAGCTGGTGCTGCGGGGGCGCTCGCGTGGTGACGAGCGGTGGGACGCCATGGAATAGTCGGGTGGTCGCTGCTCCCGTGTGCTGGGGAAGAGCCGCGTGACCGAGGAGACGCTGAAGCGGCTTGTCTGAGAAGGGAAGATCGAGGAGCGCGATGGGGCTCGCTTACCCCGCCGCGACGAGGCGGAGCCAAAGCCCCAGGAATTAGAGGCGATCATTTTTGCCGCGTTCTTCAACGTCGGCCTTCAAATGCCTTCAACGACGTTTGTGGGCGAAGTCCTGCAGACCTATGGGTTGGAGCTAGCGCAGCTGATGCCAAACGCCATAGTCCGCCTAGCCGTCTTCACATGGGCCATGCGGACGGAAGGCCGGCGTCCCAGCGCAAGCCTGTTCGCCACCCTGCATGACGCGTGCTGTCGACCCAGGAAGGTTGAAGGGGCTGTATCCAATTTTGGCAGCGTGGATTTCGTGCTACGAGAGTGCTGCACGACGGTATTCCCTGCGCTGGCCTGTTTGGAGACATGGGAATCCGGCTGGACGCGCCGGTGGTTTTATTACATCGTGACTAGCAGGAGTGGCCTGCTGTGCCGAGGTGGGCCAATCTTGGTCAATAGCTTGCCAAGTGTGACGCCGGAAGCTGACGACGCACGGAGGCTATGGAGGCTTGCTGGTGTTGCACGTCGGCTAAGTATGCGCGACTTGGCTGAAGAGTTTACGATGTACAGGGTGGAGCCACTCTCCGCCCGATAGAAGTACGGGCGACGGGGCAACGACCGAGAGGACAGGGTGTGCCCGTCGTTGTCTTGCTGCTTCCGCCCTCCGCTCCTTGTAAGTCGCGTGGTGCATTGGTGTGCATCCCTTTGTGTCTGCGTAGCCCGTAGCTGACCGACTTGCTCCTTTTTGTGCAGTGGCTCGGCTGAAAGATACGGAGCGCGCGGTTGCGACGTTCCTGGGCCCGTACAGACTCAAGGAGCACAAGCTGCGTGAGGCTGCGACGAAAACGGCGAAGCAGGGGCGGATAAACCGCACGTGCGAGGTTCTGCGCATTGCTGTGCCCGAGCGCGCGGTGCCGGCGGAGACTCCCGCAAGGGCTTCGAGTCGTCGTGGTGGCGGTAGCCAAGCGGGAACCTGCGCCGGGGTTGCCGCATCCAGTCCGCCAGCCACGTCAGCGGCTGGCATCGGTGGGACGGGACGTGCGGCCGGTGATAGGTCCGACCGGACCAGCTCGGGAGGGCGCGGCGCCTCGAGCCCATTTGCGGCACCCTCCGCCGGTGCTGTTGAGCCCATGAATGCGCCCTTCGCGGTGCCGGAACCTGCCAACCCAGGGGAGGACGTCGCTCCTAACAGTGCTTTGCCACCTCCGGCGGCTGCCGAGGACGCGCCCAGGGTGGTAGAGACCGAAGGCGCGACGGGAGCTACGGCTACCGACGTCGCGGAAGAATCGCCCATGGAACCACCGGCGAAACGCCCTCGAGTCCGGTCCCCTGCGCCTCCAAGGGGCCGGTACGGCGTTGCCGGCCCTGTGCTTGGAGTTGTGGTGCCCGACGCGGACGGCACGGCCGGAGGATCTTTTCGATCGCCTACCGAGGTACTCGCCCCCGAACTGGCGGTTGAACAAGCACCCCCTCCTGCCGTGGTAGGGGGTGCAGAAGGTAGGCGCAGTTCGCTTTCCTCGCACGACTTCGCGAAACTCTCCCCGATTTGCTTGCTCATTCCGTCGACATCAGGCGAGACGAAGTCTCCCGGACGTGGTGAAGGATCGAGCAACGGGGGTGTGCGCGACGTGCCGGACCCTGAACAGGGTGTCCTGCAGGCGGCTGCCGTCGTCGATGTGGCTGATGTCTCCACAGCCCCTGACGTGGCGGGGGCGGGGCTTGTCCTCTCCGACTTCCTCCCGCGGCTAGAGACGCTTCGCGCTTTTAATGAAGCCGCGGAGCGCGCCCGCGGCGGCTTTGACCAACAGCTGTTGTCGTCGTGCGAGGGAGACCTCCTGGCGCTCGCGCTGCGGGCCTCGGAGATAAGGGTATGTAAGTGCGCCCTCGGGTGCTAGAGTACTGTGGGGCACCTGCTGACTCTTTTCTGCTATTTACAGACACTTGTCCTCGGCCACGCGCTAGATGAGGCCCGCATCCGGGAGCGGAGGGCCCTGGAGGTCGATCTTCGTGCTGCGGATGACGCCCACGCCACGAAGGAAGAGCAGCTTCATGCGCTGGAGGGCGCCCTGGCGGCCGCGCAACAGGAGACCGAGGAGGTGCGGCGCGTCGCGACGGAGGAACGTACCTCCTTTTTGCAGCAGATCGCCACGCTAGAGGGGGAGAAGGCCCAGCTGGGGCAGTCTCTTGCAGAGAAGGTCCATGCCCTGGACAATGCATCTATGTCGGCGTGGAGGGCGATGGAGTCTCTGAACCGGTCCCTCGAGGGCCTATGCATCGACGTGCCGGACGCTACCCACGGGCCGGAGGACTTGGCGGAAACGCTCGGGCTGGTTGAGGAAGGGGCCGACGTTGCTCTCCGCAGTGCCATGACCTTCGGCGAGCATTGCGGCTTCCTCGGCGCCTGCCTCGCCCTCGCCACGCTTCACACTCATGGGTGTAGACATGTCCACGAGCTGGCGAACCCTCACCTGGACCTTCCTGCCCGGCCGGAGGCGATGTCGGACGCCATTCGCTTTACCGAACCCGACCTCCGAAACTTCCACCGACGGATCTGGGGCCATGTCGGGGAGGACGCAGCTAGGGTCACAGTGCGACAAACGCTGCACGGGGGTGGGGACCTCCTCCGCTGGCTCGAAGGAGTTCCCCGGCGCCAAGATGGCGGCGCCAGCCCATCGGCACCGCCAGCACGCGAGGGGTGAACGGCTGGTTAGGGGAGTGGTGTAATGTGCGCTCCTGTTTATGGCCATGTAACCCCGACATCTTTTGCGGTGAATCGAAGTAGCACCTGTTCTTAATGTTGTATGCTGTTTTTATACTCTGAGAAGTACGCGCAGGAGCAGCGCCTATGCGTGCGTGGAATTCGCGTCTTACTTAGAGTTCGTAGACTGGCGCATGCGGAGGCGGACCTCGACGCTACGACTTGATTTAGAGTCCATAGACTGGCGCGTGCGGAGGCGGACCTCGACGCTACGACTTCATTTAAAGTCCGTAGACTGGCGCGTGCGGAGGCGGACTTCGACGCTACGACTTCATTTAAAGTCCGTAGACTGGCGCGTGCGGAGGCGGACCTCCACGCTACGACTTCATTTAAAGTCCGTAGACTGGCGCGTGCGGAGGCTGACCTCAACGCTACGACTTCATTTAAAGTCCGTAGACTGGCGCGTGCGGAGGCGCACCTCGACGCTACGACTTCGTTTAAAGTCCGTAGACTGGCGCGTGCGGAGGCGGACCTCGACGCTACGACTTCATTTAAAGTTCGTAGACTGGCGCGTGGGGAGGCGGACCTCGACGCTACGACTTCATTTAAAGTCCGTAGACTGGCGCGTGCGGAGGCTGACCTCAACGCTACGACTTCATTTAAAGTCCATAGACTGGCGCGTGCGGAGTCGGACCTCGACGCTACGACTTCATTTAAAGTCCGTAGACTGGCGCGTGCGGAGGCGGACCTCGACGCTACGACTTCATTTAAAGTCCGTAGACTGGCGCGTGTGGAGGCGGACCTCGACGGTACCACTTCATTTAAAGTCCTTAGACTGGCGCGTGCGAAGGCGGACCTCGACACTACGACTTCATTTAAAGTCCATAGACTGGCGCGTGCGGAGTCGGACCTCGACGCTACGACTTCATTTAAAGTCCGTAGACTGGCGCGTGCGGAGGCGGACCTCGACGCTACGACTTTATTTAAAGTCCGTACACTAGCGCGTGCGGAGGCGGACCTCGACGCTACGACTTCATTTAGTTGCGCGCGGGGGTGATCCTCTGCACGTTGCGGCCAGACACTGTTATTTTTTGAAACAGCGAGCTTTATTGAACTCCCGTTTGCGCGGGCGAGCATCGTACACGGAGGGGCTGATGCCATTATAATCTTCGTCCTGCTTCTAGGCGTAATATCGCCGCAACTTGTCCGCGTTCCATGTGTGGCGGAGAGTTTGTCCCTCGAGTGTGGCGAGGCGGTACGCTCCCTTCTGCAATGCTTCCGTCACGATGTATGGACCTTCCCACTTGGACTCCAGCTTGCCGACGGTCTCCGCATGGAGCGCCGTTCTGAGGACGAGATCCCCAGGCTTGAACCTTCGCGGGTATACAGACCGGTCTCGAGTACGTACTATCTGCCGCATGTACTTTTCGACATGTTGGGCTGCGCTCACCCGCGCCCCATCGAGGAGGTCCAAGGACACGCGACGCTCCTCGTCGGGCGCTTGGATGAGGACCCTCCGCGAGCCAGCCTTGATTTCTTCGGGCGTCACGGCTTCGTCGCCAAAAAGGAGCTTGAAAGGCGTGAACCCCGTCGGGCGTGTTACGGTGGTGCGAAGGGACCAGAGGACGATGTGAAGCTCGCCCGGTCACCTGCCCTTGGGTAACCCGACGAGGCGCTTTTTAAGAGCGACAGAGATGGCACCGTTCGCCCTCTCGACTGCTCCGTTGGACTGGGGTGCCCGACCGAGGCGAACCGAAGCGTGATGCCCATGCCCTCACAGAACTCTTTGAATAGGGTGGTGTCAAACTGCAGACCGTTGTCGACGGTGAGCTCCCTGGGCACGCCGAAGCGACATATGATGTTCTGCCAGATGAAGCGCTGCATGGCCGCCGAGGTTATCTTGGCCAGGGCTACCCCCTCCGGCCATCTGGAAAAATATTCCAGCGCAACTACGACGAACCGTAGGTCCCCTGGGGCTCGGGGCAGTGGTCCTACTATGTCGACGCCCCAACGTGCCAGTGGCCACACTGGGGGATGGGGTTGAGGTTCGTCGGGGGCCTGCGGATGATGCGTCCCATCCACTGGCACCCCTGGCACCGGTGCACGAGGTCCTGGGCGTCGACGATGGCAGTCGGCCAGTAAAAGCCTTGCCTGAATGTCTTGCCGACCAATGACCTCAGCGCGAGGTGAGACCCGCACACCCCCTCGTGGATCTCTTCAAGGAGCTTTTTCCCCTTTTCGCGGGAGAGGCAGCGCAGGAGCGGTGCGCAGACTCCCTTCCTGTAGAGTGTCCCTTCGAACACCTGGAAGGATCTAGCACGGTGTTGGAGACGCCGGAGCTCGGCGGGGTCCTTCGGCTCGCAATGCCCTGCAGGAAATTGAAGATAGGCTCTCGCCAGTCGCCCTGCTGGACAACGTGATGAACGAGAGCCGCGTCCCAGTTATCCTGCGCGATGGCCGCCTGCAGCAATACTTCGTAAAATGCCTCGTCAGGGGGTGGCAGTTGTTGGCTGGCCGCCTTTGCGAGAGCGTCGGCCTGCTCATTTTCCGCACGAGGGATGGCCTTGACCGTGACGCCTAAGAAATGCCTTTCCCTCGCTCTTACAGCCGTGAGGTATTTGGCTAGCTCAGGGTCCTTGGCTTGGTATGACTTGTCCACGTGGCCTACCACCAAACGTGAGTCCGTGCGGACGAGCACTCGCCGCGCACCAACTGCCTTGAGCTTTGTCAGGCCGAAGAGCAGCGCTTCATACTCAGCTGTGTTGTTAGTGGCCGGAAACGCGAGGCGCGCCGAGTATAGCAGGCGCTGCCCCTCAGGCGTGATGATTACTGCTCCTACGCCCACGCCCGCGACGCCGTAGGCTCCGTCGGTGGTGAGAGTCCAGACCGGGTCGTCGTGCTTCTGGGTGAGCTGAGCCGGCGGAGTCCATTCTGCGAGAAATTCAGCGAGTACTTGAGATTTGATTGCCGTCCGTGAGGCGTATGTCAGGGAGAACGGGGCGAGCTCGGCAGCCCACTTGCCGATGTGCCCCGTGGACTACTTATTGTGTAACATCTCCGCTAGGGGGAATGAGGAAGGCACTGTGATCGGGTGGGCCAGAAAGTAATGTCGAAGCTTCCTGGAGGCCATGACCAATGCGTAAGCTAGCTTTTCCAGCTCCGTATATCTCGTCTTGGCGCCTTGGAGGGCTTCGGAGATGAAGTATACGGGCCGCTGTATGGCGCCTTCCTCTAGGACGAGGACGGCACTGACCGCTACAACCGACGCGGCCAGATAGAGCAAGAGGGGAGCCTCTGGTGCTGGGGTGACCAGAGTGGGGAGGCTTGCTAAGTGTTTCTTGAGCTCGTTGAAGGCCTCCGCACAGCCGCTATCCTAACAAAACCCGTCGCACCCGCGAAGTGTCTTGAAGAATGGCAACCCCCGCTCCGCCGCCCTGGATAGGAAGCGGCTTAGGGCTGCCATGCGGCCCGCCAGCCTCTGGACCTCTCTCGTCGTCTTGGGCGGCTCCATGCCCAGGATGGCCTCAACCTTGTCGGGATTCGCTTGGATGCCCCGTCTGGATACGAGGAAGCCTAGTAGCTTGCCCGCCTGGACGCCGAAGATGCACTTGTCGGGGTTAAGCTTGATGCCGGCCTTCCTGAGGTTGCCGAAGGTCTCCTGGAGGTCCCAGCCGTGCAAAGCGAGCTGCCGGGTTTTGACTACCACGTCGTCGACGTACGCTTCCACGTTCCTCCCGAGCTGGGCGGCGAGGGCAAGTGCGACGAGGCGGGTAAAGGTGGCACCGGCGTTCTTCAGGCCAAAGGGCATCCTGACGAAGCAAAAGGTCCCGATTGGTGTGATGAAACTGGTCTTCTCCTCGTCGTCTTTGGCCATGTACACTTGATGATAGCGAGAGTAAGCATCCAGGAAACTCATTAGTTCGCACCCGGCGGTAGCATCGACCATTTGGTCGATGCGTGGCAAGGGGTAATTGTCCTTTGGGCACGCCTTATTGAGTGCCGTGAAGTCGATGCACATACGCCAGGCTCCGCTGGCCTTTTTGACCAATACGGGGTTGGCGAGCCACTCTGGATGATGGACCTCGCAAATGACCCTGGCCCAGAGAAGCTTTGCCACCTCCACCTTGGCCGCCTGCTGCCGATCCATGGACATACGGCGAAGCTTCTGCTTGATCGGCTTGGCGTCAGGGCGGACCGCCAAGCGGTGCTCGATTACTGCGCGGTCTACGCCCTTGATGTCCTCCGGCGACCACGCAAAGATGTCAGCGTTGTCCTGAAGCACTTGGAGTAGATCTCGCTCGATCTCCGCAGGGAGCCCCTCGCCGATGGACACAAACTGCCCCTCCGCCTGGAGTGGCACCTTTTTGACTCCACCTTCGGGCCGAGGCTTAGACGTCCATCCCAGAGCGGAGGGCGTGTCGCCGAGCGTGCCCGAGGGGGCGTGCACCAGGCGGTGCAAGTTTCGGCTGCTGACTTCGACGCGCCTGGCGAGGTCCTGATCGCCGAAGACTGTGATCACGCCCTCTGGGCCTGGGAGCTTCATGCATAAGAAGGCATGGTGGGGGACCGCTTCGAGGGAATTGATGGCGGGCTGTCCCAATATGACGTTGTAGGGATGCGGGATGTCTACGACGTTGATGATGATGTGCGCCCTTCGGATGTTACGCCCCTGGCGGAATGTAACTGGGAGGGACACGTGTCCTATGGCCTGCAGCGGTTGGCCTCCGAAGCCCTGTAGTGGAGCTCCTGACTGCTCTAGGCGGCTTCGGGGGATTCCCATACGTTCGAGCCCCTGCGAACAGGATATTCGCAGAGCTCCCCCATCGACGAGGACGCGTCTGACATCATGGCCTGCGATGTGGGCCTGAATGACTAAGGGGTCTTGGTGAGTGAACTCTACGCCCCTAGCGTCATTCAGGGTGAAGGTGATGTTGCAGGGCGGCACCCATGGTATCAACCGCTCCACGGGGGCCCCTGATAGGGAACCTCCAGTGATGACACTGACAGTGCGGTGCTGCGCGTCTTCCCTGTCGGAGGCTCACGGGGGACCACCTCTTGGGTGCCGCTCATGGACTTCGGCAAGGGGCCGAGGAGACGAGGCCCGAGACTCGGCCATCATCCGTCGCAGTTCCATGACTGCGGTGCACGCCTTCATGTAGTGATCGCCGTAACCATGTACCTCGCACCACTTGCCATAGCCCCGAAGCACTTGCTCCGCGCGGGGTCGCTCGTCATGACCTGGTTCGCCTTCGCATTCCCGGCCTCCATTCCATGGCATGGGGGCAGGTCCCCGAAGGGCGTTCCCGATACCGAGGACCTGGCGGACCTTGCGTGGTCTGTGCTGGTGACGCCGGGGCTTACGCCTGCTCCTTAACGAGCCTTCCTACTCCCCGGGGTCGTCACCCCCAGGAGTGCCCTCCCGGGGTTGGCGGCTGCCGCCCTTCTTCGGGGAATCATCGCCCACCTCGTCGTGGGCGAGGTCGGGGGTGGGGGTGCTGCGTCTCCACGCATCTTCCTCGGCCCGCGCGTACCCCTCCATTTTGTCGAAGAGCTTGGCGACTGTCCTGATAGGCTTGCGCGCGTTGTATTCGGCCAGGGGGCCCGGGCGGAGACCCTGTATGGCCGCGTTGATGACGGTTGTCTCGTTAACGTCCTTGACCTGGCATCGCATGCTCGCGAAGCATTTGAAATAGTCCCGGAGCCTCTCTGAAGGCTTCTGCTTCACGGCGAAGAGCTGGCCCGCATCGACTTGCTCAGCATAGTTCCCTTGAAAGTTGTTGTGAAGGCGGTCGCAGATCTGCTCCCATGCGTAGATGGAGTTTGGCTTTATGGTAAAAAACCAGGAAAGCGCCACTCCTTGCAACGCGAGGGGGAGTCCCTTCGCCTTTGTAGTGTCGTCTCCCCCCGCGGCTTCAATTGCGGTTTCGTATCGCCTTTGTATGGCCCGATGACGTCGGGGAATTTGAAGTCTTCTGGATCGACGCGCTGCAGCGGCGCGCGGCTCGCGGCTATCTGCCCTTTCCGGCGTGGGCTTTGGCGCGACCACTGGCGCGGCCTACTGGCTGCGAGCCTCTTGCATGTCTCGAACAGTCCCGCGAAGGTCCCCTAACTCCTTCCGAAATGCTTTGAAGGCCGTCCGCAGGGCGCCTTCCACCGCCGGCGCGGGCGGGGTCGCTCCGCGAGCTCCCGAGTTGCCGGTCGCTCCGTCGTGGCTACCTCCAACCGCCCGGTCCGCGCTACCGGCGAGCGTTGCGGCGAGGGCGGCGAGGTCAGTTGCTGTCGCGTCGGCGGGTCGTCGCAGCGCCAGTGACGGGGTTGGTCGTCGCAGCGCCGATGACGGGTTGGGTCGTCGCAGCGCCGATGACGGGGTTGGTCGTCGCAGCGCCGATGACGGGGTTGGCCGTCGCAGCGGGAGCGTCGACGTCCTCGACCGCCGCGCCTGCGTCGTCACCCGTGCCCGCACCAGCCGATGCCGAAGCCCTAGTACCCACACGGCGCTCTGACCCAGCCATCTTCTTTCCCTTCGCCGCCACCGACGAAGCTTTCTTTGATGCCATCCCTCTTCGGATCTCAGGCTTGCTCCTGTCCTCCCCACGGACGGCGCCAACTGTTGTGGTTACAGACCAAACAGAGAGAGATGTGGTAGTGGAGAGTTGGGAGAGTGTGATCGGTAATGGCCTGGGTCCCCCCCATGGCCTGTATCTCATATATATATACACATGGTGAGTGCTTTTACAATTATACCCTTACATCTGAGTATCCCCTTCAGGGGCACTTATGTCATTACACATGGCCTATTCTGGGCTTTATAACCTTCCACCAGGCCTGCTGGGTTTAGGTGGGGGCCACCCCTACAACAAATTCTTTTTAGACTTTATATGATATTTTCTAAGTGTTTTAAAGCCACCTAGTTTTCCTGAAAATCTAAATCAAATTTTAAATCTATCTCTGTCGTAGGGATGGCCCCCACCTAAACCCAGCAGGCCTGGTAGGAGGTTATAAGGCCCAGAATAGGCCATGTGTAATGACATAAGTGCCCCCAGAGGGGATAACCAGATGTAAGGGTATAACTGTAAAAGCACTCCTCATGTGTATATATATATATGAATACAGGTCATGGGGAGGAGGCAGGCCATTACGCTCATCTCCATCACTCTCCACTACCATCTCTCTCTCTATTTGGCCTGTAGCCACAACAGTTGGCGCCGTCCGTGGGGAGGACAAGGACAAGCCTGAAGACCGAAGAAGAAGGATGGCACCAAAAAAAGCTTCGTCAACGGTGGCGAAGGGAAAGAAGGCGGCTGGGCCGGAGCGTCATATGAGTACCAGGGCTTCGGCATCGGCAGCGGCGAGCGCGGGTGGCAACGCAGGCGCGGTGGCCGAGGACGTCGACGTTCGCGCGGCGACGATTAACCCCGTCACCGGCACCGCGACGACCAACCTCGTCACCGGCACCGCGACGACCAACCCCGTCACCGGCACCGCGACAACCAACCTCGTCACCGGCACCACGACGACCCACCCAGTCACCGGCGTTGCGGTGACGAACCCCGCGGTCGAAGGCGTCGACGCTGGCGCGGCGACAACCAACCCCGCCAACGCAACGACAGCCGACCTCGCCGCCCCCGCCGCGACCCTCGCCGGCAGCGCAGACCGGGCGGTTCGAGGTAGCCACGACGGAGCGACCGGCAGCTCGGGAGCTCACGACGCAGTCGTGCCCGCGCCGATCCGCCTGTTGGGAGTACCGGTGACCCCACCCGCTCAGGCGGTGGAAAGCGCCCTGCTGGCGGCCCTCAACGCGTTCCAGCGGGAGCTAGGGGACCTTCGCGGAGCCGTCCGAGATATGCAAGAGGCTCGGAGCCAGCAGGCCGCGCCAGTAATCGCGCCCGAGCCCACGCCGGAGAGGGCGGACAGTTGCGAAGCCCCCACGTCTAGCCGCGTGCCGCAAGGCGCGTAGATCCGGAGTCCCCACTTTCGGCGGGGCTGCAGCAGGCGGCATGGCCCGAAGACTTCAAGTTTCCTAGCGCCATCGACCCGTACAAAGGCGACACGGACCCCCGTGAGTTCGTGCGCGTGTACAAAACCGCGATCGAAGCCGCGGGCGGAGACGACACCACGAAGGCGAAGGGACTCCCCCTCGCACTGCAAGGAGTGGCGCTCTCTTGGTTCTTTACCATAGAGCCGGGCTCCATCTACGCGTGGGAGCAGCTCCGCGATCGCCTTCACAACAACTTCCAAGGAAACTATGTCGAGCGAGTCGACGCGGACCAACTCTTCGCTGTGAAGCAAAAACCCTCGGAGAAGCTCCGGGACTACTTCAAGCGCTTCGCCAAGATTCGATGCCAAGTGAAAGACGTTAATGAAACCACCGTCGTTAATGTAGCCATACAGGGCCTTCATCCGGGCCCGATGGCCGAGTACAATGCGCGAAAGCCAATCAAGACGGTGGCGAAGCTCTTCGATAAAATGGAGGAATACGCCAGGGCGGAAGAAGACGCGCGGCGAAGGCAAGGTGACGACTCCGACACCAACCAGGCCGGAGCCTCGGCAAAAGCCGAAGATCCGCCAAAGGACGGTTCTTCAAAGGGAAAATGTAAGTAGGAGTCGTCCAGGGATGCGTCTGACCGCAGGGACGCTTCGCACAAGGAGTCGTCCGATCGGCCCAAGCGTGGCCAGCAGAAGTCGAGGCGAAACCGGTACGTCCTCGACATTGAAGGCGGTTCCGACGAAGGTGCTCCCGCGGGCCGAGGCGGTCGAGGGCGCCGTGGACGGGGGCGCGGCCGTGGCCGGGGCCGCGACGATAAAAGTCGTGGAGATTACGACGACCAGCACCAGGGACTTTGGTGCGTAGTCCACGGCCGCGGCAACCACGATACCCGCACCTGCACCTCCATCGCGGCGCTCCGCGATAGCGTCGCTAGGGACAGGAACCCCGAGACGCGTCCGCCTGCGGTGGCCCACATCCAATTCCCGTACGAGGCCCCCATGCAGGTACAGGCGCAAGGGATGCAACCCCAGGAGGGCCCCTTACGGATCCAAGCTCACGTACAGCAGTCTCGGGAGGGCCTCCTGTCGCTGCAGGCCCCGGAGGCAACCCACCGAAGGGTCATTAACGTCATATCCGGAGGCTCTACGCTGGAATTCGCCTCAGCACGGCAGCAGAAGGCCTATGTGCGAAGACTACATCATGTGGCGGCATACCCAGCGCAAGCACCGCCGGACTGGGCGCAGCACGAAGTTACATTCACACCCGACGACGCCCAAGGCGTGGACTTCCCTCATCAGGACCCCCTGGTCATCCGGGTCACTATCGCGGGATGCGACGTGGGGCGTGCCTTGGTGGACGGTGGTAGCTCCGCGAACATATTGTTTGCGGCGGCCTTCGACTAGATGGGGATCCCTCGAAGCCGCCTAGGGCCCTCGGGAATCCCACTGCAGGGCTTCGGGGGACAGCCCCTGCGGGCGCTGGGCCAAATAGGTCTTCAAGTCTCCTTCGGCCAAGATGACAATGTGCGGGCTGAAGATGCCACCTTCGACGTGGTCGACCTTCCGTACCCCTACAATGCCATATTAGGGCGCCCAATCCTCAACTCCTTCGGTGCGGTACCACATCACGGCTATCTATGCATGAAGATCCTGGGTCCCCGGACCATCATCACCGTCCGAGGCGACCAGGATATGGCCCGGCGCATCAAGCCAGGTACCAGGTGCCCGCGTCGCGAAGCCCAACGGCGCTCCTAGAGCTGGCGTCACCGCGCGGAGGTCCGCGGGGCCATTCACAGGCGCCTTGGCGGGCCCTGCAGATGTCTAGCGACTAGAGGCTTCGGCCGCACCAAGGGCAAACGGTTAGTATATCCACCCTTTGTAGTTGCTCACCCGCGCAAACGGGGATGTAATGAAGATCGCCGTTTGTCGCTAATCTTTCTTTATCAGAGGCGCCTTGGTGGGCCCTGCAGATGTCTAGCGACTAGAGGCTTCGGCTGCACCACGGGCAAACGGCTAGTATATCCACCCCCTGTAATTGCTTACCCGCGCAAACGGGGATGTAATGAAGATTGCCGTTTGTCACCAATCTTTCTTTATCACGCTCAAGCACGCGGCGGAGGCGCGCGCAGGCTTGGCCAGCGCGCGCGTTCCCGCAGTATAAACAAAGACGCACGTTCGCGTGTGCACTCGCCGTAGCCAAAGGTGATGAGGACATCACTTCTTCGGATACACACAACACTCCTCCACTTGAGATGACTCCTCCACTTGACATTCAAGGACCAATCACTAGAGCTCGCGCCCGACAATTGAATTTACAGGTGACCTCGTTCCTAAGTACTTCTTTTTGTTCACTTGAGAATCGATTGCTACCTAATGATTTAATTGTGATTAGGAACCATGGAGAGGACCTAGAAGTACTTGGAGAAGTACTACGAGGCGCACAAGTCCAGCAAGGGCGGTCGAATCATGTTGGAGGCCCAATTCAAACCGACTTCGAATCCAATTCGGAGTCCAGGACCAGGCCGCACTAAAACGGACGCCCAGATCGCATCCGGACTCCGTTTTGGACGTTCTACATATGTATGGAAATATGAGAAGACTACCTTTCCAATGGATCTGGTCCCATGTCAAAATTCCTTCTGAGTCAACGGGAATCGTCGAAACAAATGAGCATTCAGAATCTGTCAGGGTGCTGCGCCACCGTCTTTTGGGCCTTTCGGCTTTGTATCGTGTTGGAGCCCATTAGGGCGCGTCCAGGGGTTTTGCACGCCCCTTAATCCTTTATATCCAGCCGCCACCCCCACCATTAGGGTTGGGTTTTGCTTAGATTAATTCTGTCTTTGAACAGTATCGCCGTTCATCGGTTTGTGAGACCCCAACTTTCGAGTGCTAAATCAATACATCTGCAATTCAGTTGTGTTCTTCCTGGTTCTTGCTTGTGTTCTTCAATTCGCAGGCAAGGATTAGCCTTCTTGGCGAGGTCAACCGACTGCGCACGGTTGATAACCTGAGGAGACGTGGTGCTGCGATTGCGGGGTTCGGAACGTGTCGTTCGGAAGCCGGATCGATTTGTGTCGCGCCTCCACCAAATCGAACATATCCAGAACCTGTTGGAAGATCGGGACCCCGTTCCTATCAAGTGGTATCAGAGCTTCAGGTGTTCCTTCAGGTTCGCGTTACCCTCTTTTGTTGTATTCGGTTTTATCCTAGAGTTCATGAAAAAGCCCTACAAAAAATTGTAGTCATAGGTTGTTTCCTGTCCTAGATCTCGTTTAGCCTTTGCACAATTTGATTCCAGAGTCCGTAGTGTTGAGTTTGTGTCCTTAGTCGAGTCGTGTTGCTGGTTTAGATCGTGTTTTTTTTCGGGTTGTCTTGCTTCCGCTTCATCTCATACAAACCCTAATTTTCAAATTCGGCTGATTTTTCCTTTCTCTGCAGCCGCCACAAAAAACGCCATATCTTTTGATTCCGAGATTATTTTTGAGTGAGATCACCGCCATTAGATTCAAAAATTGCTTATCCATCTATCTGTAAAATTTCACGTCATTCCAGCAAGGCAGTTAAGATATATATGCGGTGAAAGTTGACCAAATTATCTGTTTTGAATCTGCAACTGTCAGCAGTTGTGATTTTTGTGCGAATTTCTGTGTCGGGTTTTGGAAGTTGGTCCCAAAATAAAATCTGTAGAAAAAGCCGTCAGAAAATAAAGAAAAAAAGAATCAGTGAAAAAAAGGCATCTGACAAAAAGTTACGGCCAAAATACCGACGTGCTGTCCAGTGGACAGAAATCTTCAGTTTACAGTTTTAGGTGACAGAAATTCATTTGTTTTGTGCTTATGCTGAATTAAGTCTCTCAGTACCTGGCCATCTTTGTTGCTGTCTTTGCCTTGCTATTCTAGTCTTGACTCCTTGTTCATCATATCTTAACCCTGATATAGGACACATTTAGACCAGCAACTAGGACCAGTGCTTTGGACGTTTATTCAGCATTACTATCTGTTATTGATTTGTGTTCCACTAACATATTTGGCCTGCCAAGCTCCATATATCTACTTCTGGATAGCACCGTTTTGACCCTTGCAATCGTACCCACGCTCGACATGGTTTCACGAACCAGCCACCAGTTGTACCACCTGCTGCTTTGGTAAGAACATTTGTAAGAGCTTGGTAAGACACTTCCTTTGCAGATTTCCACTACCCTTCCTTTCTAGTTGATAGGGATAATCCTTTTGTTTTCCCTGTGTTTCCACTAACCATGGCAGGTGACGAAGGTGACGCGACACCGGTCGATTTCAACGAGTGTGTTAGTCGCGGCCAGCTACAAGCTGCGCTCGACAAACAAAATGCTTCACTCGGCGCGAGAATGAACACCATCGTCGCCGCCATTGCCAAGTTGAACACCACGGAAGGCATTGAGCGGGTGGAGCGGCGGTTAGCTGACCTCACTGGTCGGATGGACACATTGGAGGCACGCCTGCCACCTGTCAATGATGGCCATCATCCTGATGATGACGCAGTGTATGATGCAGATGGCAACATTGATCGGCGGGCGACACAAGATGCACGACTACGTCGGTGTCTTCAGCAAAACCGACAGGGTATGGGAGGTAATAACCAGAACCGTCATGGTAACGACGACCCTTTTGCTAAAGTCAAGTTTACCATTCCATCTTTTGCTGGTCTTTATGATGCTGATATATATCTTGATTGGGAGATGATGGTAGAGCAGAAATTTAATTCTCACTTGGTTCCTGAACAACATAGAGTTAGACAAGCTACTAGTGAGTTTAAGGACTTTGCTATTATCTGGTGGAATGAACTAAGTAACATGCGCTTACAACCTGATACATGGGAACGGTTAAAAGAAGATATGCGTAATCGTTTTGTTCCTCCCACATATAAACTTGATTTGAGAAAAAAATTGCAGCGCTTAGAACAAGGTGATCGTTCTGTTCAGGACTATTATGCTGAGCTTCAAAAGGGTATGATGCGTTGTGGGTTGTTGAGGACACGGATGATAAGATTTGTCGTTTCTACGGGGGGTTACGGCGTGAAATTCAGGACATTGTTGATTATAAAGAATTTACTACTGTCAACCAGTTGTTCCAGCTTGCTATGCTTGCAGAAAAAGAATTGCAGGGATGCAAGGAATCTGCGAAGGCAAGCACTGGACGACCCTTCTACACGCCGCGCACGACTACATCGACGGGACTGCCCAAGTCTTCTTCGAGTTTTCGTTCTCCTCCACCACCTGTGAACAAGATTGCAGCAGCGCCACCGAAGCCACCTTCCACGTCACGCTTTGCAGATGCTTCAAAAAATTCCTTGCAGGTTCCAGCCAAGAGTTCTTCTTCCGTGGCTTCAACGGGTCGCTCCTCCGACATTCAGTGCCACCGCTGCCATGGGCTTGGTCATGTGCAGAAGAATTGCCCTAGCCCACGTGCATACATCGCCACAGAAGATGGAGGCTACATCAGCACTTCGGATGTTGAGGAGGATGATGATGTTGCTGCTGCCTCGGACGACAATGGCGGTGGTGATGACAACTTGGTCCTTGGTGGGGCGTCCACAGCGACGCTACGGAGCATCATTGTGCAGCGAGTCCTCAGCACACAGGTACAACAACCCGAAAGCTTCAACGCCATAATTTGTTTCAAACTTTCTTCGCAATCAACAACCGGCCCGCAAGTGTCATCATTGATGGAGGAAGCTGCAACAACTTGGTGAGTTCTGATTTGGTCAAGAAGCTTGGCTTGACCACGCGACCGCATCCACATCCATACCATATTCAGTGGTTAAATAATTCTGGAAAAGCTAAGGTAACGCAAACATGCCGAGTCCATTTTTCCATTGGTGGTTATGCTGATCATGTTGATTGTGATGTGGTTCCCATGCAAGCATGCTCTCTTTTATTGGGTCGACCTTGGGAATTTGATAATGATGCTTTACACCATGGTAGTAGTAACAAATACACTTTTATGCATAAGGGAAAGAAAGTTACTTTACTTCTATTGACCCCAACTGAGATTATAGAGGCCGATAGGGCGAGAGCTGCTGCTAATGATCAAAAGGAACATGATAAATCTGAAAAACAGCAAGTAATTCATTTGAAAAATTCTGTTATGCTTGCCACAAAATCAGACCTTACTGAAATTGATGATGTTAATGATACATGCTATGCTTTTGTGTGCAAAGATGCTTTATTTTCTCTTGATAATATGCCTTGCACTTTGCCTGCTCCTGTCACTAACCTTTTGCAGGAGTTTAGAGATGTTTTCCCTGATGAGATACCTCCAGGACTTCCACCCATTCGAGGGATTGAGCACCAGATTGACTTGATTCCTGGAGCGAGTTTGCCAAACCGTGCGGCATACAGGACCAATCCTGAAGAGACTAAGGAGATTCAGCGACAAGTCCAAGACCTTTTGGACCGTGGGGATGCACGTTTGTTTGGTAACCTTGGGAACCAAACTGAGGTGGTGAACCGCACATTGTCTACCATGTTGAGAGCTGTTTTGAAGAATAATTTGAAGCTGTGGGAAGAGTGTTTGCCGCATGTTGAGTTCGCATATAATCGAGCGGAACACTCCACCACCAAGGTAAGTCCTTTTCAGGTAGTGTATGGATTCAATCCACGTGCCCCTATTGATATTTTACCATTGCCTACTAGTGAGAGAGTTCATAATGATGCTAAGGAGCGTGCTGATTTTATTGTTAAAATGCATGAGGCTACTAAGGCAAACATTGAAAAGATGAATGAAAAATATAGGATTACTGGTAGTAAAGGTAGAAAGGAAGTTAAACCTGAACCGGGTAATTTTGTTTGGTTGCACTTGAGAAAGGATAGATTTCCTGAGTTAAGAAAGTCAAAATTGATGCCTAGAGCTGCTGGTCCTTTTAAGATAGTTGAGAAGATAAATGATAATGCATATAAACTTGAATAGTCTCCAGAGCATCAGACCCATTCAGGGATGTCAATGATGATGACTATGTGGACGCCATCTCTCTTACAAGAAAAAACTAATTGCAGTGAGCTATAAGCGTAAACATTCGGTGACATATATTATTAGGTCTCTTTGCAACACTCTAGTATGAAGCTAATGACACACTTGTGTGTTAGCCTCTATGGAGTTGGTCATAGCTGCTATCTCTTCTTCCTCATCATTCTTTTACGCTAAGGGTAGCAATTAAGCCCAACACACAGAATGACAAGGAAGAAGAGGTAGCAGTCATGACCAATTCCATAGAGGTTAACACACTAGAGTGTGATTTGCTTCATACCCTTTGGAGGTCTCTTAGAAATATCAACTCAAATAATTTATCTCTAGAATCATTCCCTAGCTATTTTTTATTATTTTCACCACAACTTCCATCCTCACACCTAAAGATCTTGTACTTTCTCTAATGAAATGAAAGATGATCAACATCAGTAATCAACTGCTAAACTATACCTATTTATGTTGCCTGCTAAATTAAAGTCAACATTAATTGACCACAGACCAATATATAGTTTTCTTTTTTCTCTTAGCATAAATCATTGAACTGTTTTCCAAGCTTTTGGTTAGTGATCAGAAGGAGCCAATCAATGTGCCTACCAGCACCTGAACTATAGGTTGAACCTTTGATGACTCCAACATTTTGTATCAGTTTGACGGACAAGCATGCCTAGTTATTTTTTATAAGCTTAGTTAAATACTCAATTGATTATGTCACATCTTTCATTAATCTAAACATAACTGCCAGAGAGATCATGAGGTAGGAATTAACAAGCATCACTAATCAAACAATCCAGAAATTACTCCACAAAACAATGTAGAAATTACTCTACCAAAATAATACAGAAATTAACATGCATCACTAATGAAATCACAAACTTGTAATGGGGAAACGGTAGATTTGGCTAGGGGCAATGGCCGACGGCAAATCCGGTTGGGGGCGACGATGAGATCGTCGATTCAGCTGGGGGCAACAGCTGACGGTGAATCCGGCTAGGGGCGACGGTGAGGTCATTAAACCGGTTGGGGGCGATAGCAAGGTCATTGATCTGGCTAGTGGTGATGATAGGGAGTTCAGGAGGCGAAAGGATGTGGACGACTGAGTGAGTGAGGGCGCAAACCCTAGTGGGGCACTACTTCTAGGAGGAACTATCACAGATGGTTCTATTATGGAACTGTCTATCACAGTTGGTTCGATAATAGAACCGTTTGTGATGTGATATGTATCACAGATGGTTATCTTATGGGACTGTCTTTGATAACTATATCATAGATGGTTTGTGCCTCCAAACCTCCTGTGATAGGTCCTTCTTTAGCGTCAACAAATGCTAGCCATGCCCTCTGAAAACAAGCAAGCATATACAATCATATATGTAATTATTTCTTAATTACTGAATCAATTATAATAGAATAATTGATTAATTACATGCCAAGTTTCTTAATTACATTGGAATAATTTTCAAATAGGTGTTCACTATGTGGGATCATTATACTTGGCTATTTCCTTTTAAATAAAGCCCTTCATAATGATCGACATGCACATAGCTTGCTTCATCGCTAGGTTCTTCCTTAAGCCTGATGCCATATCTGAATGGAGGCAACTCGTCAAATTGATTGTACTCTTCCTCATCCACAACATTCTCAACTCTGATAATCCTTCTTTTTCCATGAAGAACTATGTGGCACTTCTTATTTGCCAGGTCGGTTACATAAAAAACATGAACATCTTGCCTCGCGAATACAAATGGTTCATCTTTGTATCCTACACGTTCGAGGTTCATTGTAGTAACGTCGTACCTATCAACTTTTAGACCATGTGGGAGTTGGACCCAATGACACTGAAATAGAGGGATCTTGAAAATTGCATAGTCGAGTTCCCAAATCTTCCCTACAGGCCCGTAGTAGGAGCTTGGGCCAGCGGTACTAAACTGCTCATGAAATGCATCTATGTGGACACCTAAGTCTGGACTGTGCACTTTCTATCTTGATCTTTTATATAAAATGTGTACCCATTAATATCGTATCCCTGCCATGTCAAAATTGTAAACTTTGGCTCTTTTTCTGACAATTACAGCATTTCACTTGATGACCTCCTAGTGAATGACACCTTCAACCATTCGTTAAATCGACGATTGTATTGTCTCGTGATCCAAAACTCCAACTGGCCTAGATTCTCTTGGCGTAGCATGTCCTTGTGCACTTTAATATATGGGGACACTTCAGTCATGTGTTGGAAGATCGTGAAATGTGTTTGAGCGTACGTATCCACATCGGGAATTATTTCTTTCCTTCCGATATTTTTGATACCCTCTAGCCTCCCCTCTTGACAAAATAGAGGCACACCTATCAGTTCAACCTGAGCCATATCATCGATGCAGAACTCAATGACCTGTTCGGTTGCATAACCTTCGTTGATGCTACCCTTCGGCTGAGATTGATTGCGTACATAGGACTTGAGAATTCCTATGTACCTTTCGAACAGGTACATATGATGTAGAAACACCGGGCCACATATCTTTATCTCTTTCACAAGGTGAAAAATGAGATGGACCATGATATCAAAAATGATAAAGGGAAATACATCTCAAGATGACATAGAGTCGTCACCACCTCGGTCTGCAGAGCATCTAGTCCACCGGATCGATGACCTTCTGAGCAATTGCATTAAAGAAATAACATAGCCTCATGATTGTCGCTCAAACCTCATTCGGCAAAATATTTCTCATTGCAACAGGAAGCAATTATCTCATTAGCACATGATAGTCATGAGATGTTATGCCAATTAATTTTAAATCATCCATGGAAACAAGTTTCTTCATGCTGGCAGAGTGAATGCATGGAACTTTCACGCCATGCAGGCACTTGCACAATTCAGTTCTCTCAGACATAGACAAAGTGTAGCAAGCTGGGGGAAGGTACGTCTAGCCTTTATCGGTCTTTATCGGTGCTAACTCGGTCCTGATGTTCATAGTAACCAAGTCACTATAACAGCCCGGCTGTTCATTTCAAAAATTTAAGTGAAATTTTTTTAATTAAATTTAAAATAAAAACAAGTGTTATATAGTTGCCAGAATTTTGGAGATTTATTTGCCTATTTTCCACTTTCAAAAAGGCTTTTTCTTAAAAGCGATTTAATTAAAAATATAAAAAAGTTTATTAAATAAAGGATATTTTGAAATTCTATAAATCATATTTCAAATTAATTATTTTAAAGCATTTGGCTTTATCTGGATTTTCTGTGAATTTCTTGGAATTCAAAAATCAATTTCATAACCAAAAGTAATTTTGTAAAAATTTAAAGACCGTAAAAATTTAAAGACCAACTTTAAGTTGAAAATGTTTTTGCTAAGTCTGAAACAGCTTTAGGAATTTCTGTGATTTTTGTGGAATTTCTAGACTTCATTTGCTATTTTCTAAGTATTTTTTTAGCTTCATAGTATTTCTGAAAATTAAAAACGAACTTCAAAATCACTCTATTCTTGTGCTGACACGTGTCGAGTCTAGATCAAATCCATCTCACCCAATTTAATCCCATCCGCCCGCTCCCACTTACCCCATCGTTTATCGGCCGGCAATCCCGATCTCCTTGCGCCACGTGGTGATCATCCGGTCACCCACCTCCTTCCTTTTCCTGTTATCTCTCGCCGACATATGGGCCCCCGGTTATCTTCCAACCTTCCCCTTATTCTTCCCCAGCCGGCCGCCATGGCCACCATTGCTAGCCTCTCCAAGCTTTTAAAAGCGGCGGTTTTTCTTCATTTAAGTCTAGAACAAACACGCCATTTGAATGCCCTTCACTCCTCACCCGATCCCGCTCGTTTCCCCCTCCATTAAACTCACCATCGCTGTTATATGCCATTCTTGTCTGTCTTTACTTCTTTGAGTAACCATCGGCACTCCCCTCACCCCCGAGCTCCTATAAAGCCCTCTCCTCCATCCCCTCCTCAGTCCCCTCCTCACTTTGCATCACCTCCCTCTCTCAATCTCACATCCCCAGCATCCTAGGAGCATAGCACCGCCCGCCTCTCTCTTTGCTCACCGGCGGAGCACCGGCGAGAAATCTTCATCGCCATAGTCCTCCTTGTGCCATACCCCCACCACTTTTACCATTGCCCGACCTGCACCTGTGTCTCCCGCCCCTCCGCCATGTCCCCTCGCCGTTGAAGCCGCGCTGCCGCCGGACGCCTTCCACCTCTCCTCGGTAAAATCCCTCACCACTGTTGCATTCCCCACCTCCTTCTCTCTCCCGTGCGGGCCTCACCGACTGCCCTCGAGCGTCGAAGCTCTGGTGACCCTCATCCAGGCCACGTCAGCACATGCCCGTGTGGGAGCCACATGGTGCCACGGCTCAGCCACATCGGCGCTCGGCCACCATGTCACTTGTGCTCCGCTACGTCAGCATTTTCCTTTGGAAATAAAATCTGTTGAAAACCAAAAGTCAAATGCTGATGTCATAATCGAGGTACAGTATAATTTCAGCTAATTACAATATAATTTTAGTCATAAACTAACTTATTTCAGCCCAAACAAGAGGCACCTAGAAATGGTGCTGGTGTGACCTTTACTACGGTGGTACTGACACGTCATTGTCATAATCGTGCTGGCCTACAAGGAATGGGGTGAACCTCCCTCACCCTACAAACACCATGGAATCACTTATATCTACCAGGCCGGCATCAACAAAAGAAGCGCAGTTCCATCGATTCCGTATATTTTTATCATGTCGATTTGATGCTATCTCTAACTGCATACTTTAATATGTAACCAATCTGCAGTAAGCCAGGAGACGCCCTTTTGTTGCTATCATATGGCAAGTAAGTAATAGAAGTCCAAACGATCCACCTAGCAACTGGGTCCTTGTTGGCAGCTGTGTTGGCATCATGATCCGGTTTGTGCTTTGATTCTACTCCCTGACGACTCCAATCGTTAACCGATGCACCTTTGGCTGCTGCAAGTGCGTATGAATGGATGTTAAAGTTTTGCCTCATGAATTGCACTCGCGCACGCATGCATGGATGGATGCATGAAAAATTACAGACGTACTATTAAAATTACTCTGCAGATATAAAAAATTTTAAGTTTAGGTTCGTTTTTCCCATTGAGTAACAAAAATGAGAAAAATTCTGAGAAGTGATAAATCAAGACGGAAAGCAAAAAAGGCTGGTCTTACTATTCACAGAATCTTTTCTTTTTTATTTATTCTAACGCAATATAGGCTATATCTACAATTGTTTTAGGAATTCTTTATGTTAATTTAATTCTTAAACCAAACAAGTTTGTGTACTCGTCCACCAAATTATATATGCTTGTAAGATGTTACTAGGAATGCGGTGAAACTCCCTCACTCTTAAAAGAAAAAAAAGGATTAGCAAACACGAGAAAAAAAGCATGAAATTACATAAGTTTAAATGCAAAGCAGGCCCTACAAAATTAAAATATGCTATTCAGTTTCGTGTTAACTTTGCCTCGTATCTGCAAATAAATAGTAATCAGGGACTCCATCCGCCGTTCACATAAGTTTTAGAAGGGCAACTCGATCTTCGCCAGGACAAAAACATAACCATCCAGATTCTCGGCTAGGTTCTTTTCCACTTATGACTTATGGTTTATGCTACAGTAACTAATTTTCAAATGGTGTATTTTTTCAAGATAGGGTCAACAGAAAAATTGTAGTAAAAAGTGTACTGAGTTCAGCTGTAGCAGCCAAAATCGCATGTGACTATATTTCTTTACATACTATCTCTCGCGAACAACCGAAATTCAAAAATTTAAGCCATAAGCCACAGCCCAAAAGAACTCACCCGAATTTTTATTAAAGCCAAAAAGAGTTTATTTTGTTTTTCCTAGCCTTCCCTAATTTTTTAATTAGTTTTTGAGAATTTTCTGGTATTAAAAATCAATTTTAAAGGTTAAAAAGTATTTTATAAAATTATTAAATGCAAATCTGAAATTAAAATTTTTTTCCTAAGTCTAAAATTCTTCCAGGATTATTGTATGATTTTTCTGGAATTTTTAGACATTAAATATTATTTTTCCAAGTGTTTATAAAGTTTCTAGTATTTTCTGAAATTTTATTCCGAAACTAAAAATCAAATTAATCCAAGCCCGCCACGTGTCGCTCTCAGATTGAATCACTCACTCTCCATGTTTTAATCCTAGCCACACATGATCACTTACCCCTTCATAACCATCTAAGAGCCATGAAACACTCACGTGCCACGTGTCAACAATCCGATGGCCCGTACCCCTTCACTTCCTCTCTCCCCCTATGACATATGGACCCCACATGTCATATGTGTCTTCAACCTCTCCTTCTTCCTCCCCTAACTCTCTCTCTCTCGTCCACCATTAAAACCGAATTGGAGCTCATAAAAACCACCGTTTCTCCCTCTTAACTCCCGATTAAAGCGTGGAAACGGAAGCCCTAATCACCGCCATCAATCTCCCGGCCGTTTCCCATCCTTTAACCCTCTCGAAACCGAAATCCCTTCCTCTCCCTTCTCTTTCTATAAAAGGGTCTCCCCACCACCATTCTCTCCACTCCCCCCTCCTTTCGGCCGGCTCCCGCCTCCTCTCCTGCCGCCGTGCGCCGCCTCCCACCGGCCGCCTCCGCCGCCGCCCGGCCACCTCCCTCCGGCCGCCCCCATCTCAACCGCCACCACCACCACCTCCCGCCACCGCCGGCCGCCCCGGGCATCCCCGCCGCCGCCGCCCGGCCACCTCCCTCCGGCCGCCCCCATCTCAACCGCCACCACCACCGCCTCCCGCCACCGCCGGCCGCCCCGGGCATCCCCGCCGCCGCCGCCCCGACCACCCCGCCGCCGTTCGCCGCCCCGCCACCGGCCGCCGATGAGCCGCCTCCCGTGCGCGCCCCCGTGTGCCTCCCTGTGTTCCCTTCTCTAATATTGCTCTTCTCTGTTTATTTGGTATTGGTGTTGTTCTTTTGTCAAGAAACAACAAGTGGCCACTTGGCTAGTGGAGGCATGTTAGTGCTTGCATACATGAGGTTGTGAGCTCAATTCCTGGGCAAAGCAATTTCGGTTGGGGCTTTGCCAAAATTTTTGTTCACCTCTAATCCATGACAAGCGGGACCCACTTGTCATAAAATAATAAAATAAAATTCTGCACCCAATGACAACCGGGCCCCACGTGTCATACACTCCAATATACCCCAAAAATCAGCCAAAAATAAGATTCCAGAGAATATTCCCTCGTTTTGCATTTTCTGGAATTTGCAATCCATCCAAACTTCCAATTGCTCGTTCTCCGTCGTCCGAACTCTGAATCCAGTGATTCAAATTTCTAAATTCTTCTAAAACCATATTCTATCTGCCAGTATATATTTTATAATTTTTGGATTTTATTTCGATTTTATTTGAATTTATTTGGTTGGTTCTTCGCGCGTAGATTTCGACGAATTCGGAGAGAACGACGCCAACGATTCGCACCAGGTCTTCGAGCAAGGCAAATTACACCTTTGATCATGTTGAACCTAATATTTTAAATTAATTATATTGTTTTTAAATTATTATTGCATGCATAATTTTATTCAAGTTAGTTTAAATTCAGTTTTGAACTCTAGTTACACCCAAATTCTTTGGACAGCCAAATTTGATATTGCTTACCATTATACCTTGTCAACCCTAGATAAAACCTAGTTGGTACATTAGTATTAACTAGAGCATTTTGTAGAAATGCTTAGCCATGCTTATAATACTTATGATTTGAGATGATCTTTCACATAAAATGACGAGCCTTTCACATAAAATGATAGACTTTAAAACTGAATTCCCGACTTTGGTGAGTCAAGAATGTTTATGAAATTAATTTCAAACAAAATATAAAACTGGTTTAGACTTAGGCAATTGGTTAGAGTGGTGGGTGCAGGCATGCCCTGTTGGTCGGAGCCGCAGTGGTTGATTGTCGGGCACAGGGGTATGTGGTTAGGCCTAAGTCAAGTTAAGGACCGGTCTGTGAGCTACTATTGCAAAGCCCTATCGTACTACCACAAGTTTGGTATGGGACAGACCTGGCCGAATAATTTGTGAAGTTTCAACACGATCTCGCTATAGGCTGAATGTGAGCGCGGCGTAGGCCGTGAGAAGTCTCACACGGCACAAGAGGGGGCTGCAACATGTGGATTCATGTTGTGGTGAAACCTTAGTGGCGGCGTGATTATGTTGACAACGGATCATTGTAAAGGCCTTGTCATGATCTCCTCGCCGCACACCTAAGGAAGTGTGTAACTCGCGTGGCAAACCGGGATGATCATGTCTTGTGGGTAAAGCTGTACAACCTCTGCAGAGTGTATAACCTATCCTGGATAGCCGTGCCCACGGTCATGAGCATGCCAAGTGAAGTTTTTCATGGATTAGACTTTGTTTTTCAAAAATGATTTTTGAAAACCTTGTGGATGGATGGAATCCATGAGAGATGAAAACCTTGCGGATGGATGGAATCCGTGAGAGAGTTGCGCAGTGGAAGCGTGTGGATGGATGGAATCCATACGTGGTCTTTTGGAAAAGATGGTCCGGGTGGGATGCCCGTGGTTAGGTTAGTGTGGGGGATGGACCTGCACTAACGGTATCTATTTTGCTTACAACATTGTTTTACTTAATGTATCAAATTTCGCTTTTGCACTTACTTATGATATTTACTTCAAAGTTGCCTTCTATGCAAATTAACCATATTATGCCTTCCTTTGATATTCCATATGCATGCATCAATTCTGTTAATCCCCTGGTGTAACTTGTGGAGTACTTTTTGTACTCATGTTACTATATCTAACTCTTTCAGAGGAAGCATTCGACGCCTTCGGTGAGGATTGCGACTAGGCCACGTCTTACAGTCATTCGCCTTGTGGGAAGGCTGGATGGGCTGCTACATTGTTTATCTTCCGCTATCTTCTTTTGCTGTTATTGTAAAACTTTGGCCATCAGGCTCATATTAGCTAAATAAAGTTTGTCATTACGCATGATAATTGTCTTTGTGATACTGTGTGCACTAGCTTTTCCTGGGATAGTGCGATTAACACAGCGGGTTCTGGAGTTGTTGCTCCGGGTCCCGACATGCACGGCGCCGGTGAAGAAGGGTTGGAGAGGGGCTCAGCCAAAGGTGGTGGTGGCTTTGCGACGCATTGAGGGTGCTCCGGCTCGGCGGAATTGGCCTGACTTGGCTCCAATCGATGGTGGGCCAGATGGCCGGAGTTGGGGAAGGAGGCGGCTCGCCGGCGATTTAACGGCTCCGGACTCGATTGCTTTCGGTGGAAGGGGGTGCGGTGTGTGGGGAGTCCAATGGGGGCCTTGGTGCCTCTTATAGATGGCCGGGCGGAGCTGGCAACGGGTGGGGCGTGCGGCGGTGACAGGCGGCGTGGCAACAGAGCGGAAGTGACCGGGCGTCGCTGCCATATCTCGGGGAGGATTCGGCGTGACTTAACGGGGTGGCCGGGGCAGCTTTGCGCCGCGCACGCTAGTGCATGGATGCCATGGGGCGGGGGAAGGCTGGGCGCGGCAGAGCACGCGTGGCGCTCGGGAGAAGAAAGAGAAAACGCAGGCGCTCGGTGGAGAAGGAAGAAAGAAGAAGAGAGAGAACGGGGCGGGGCCGCGGGTCCACAGGCAGAGAGCCGGGGGTGCGAGAGGAAGGGGGCCCGCGGCGCAGTGGCAGTAGAGAGGGGAGGCATGGGCGGGTGCTCGGGCCCGCGGGGCCAGAGAGAGGAGGCGGCACTCGGGCCACGCGGCGGCAGGGGAGGCGCGGCCGGGGCACGGGTGGAGGCGAGCTGGCGCGCGGGAAGGGGAAGCTGGGCCGGGCTGCTCGGCCGGCCTGGTTTCCCCCCTTTTTTTGTATATATATATACATATATATATATATATATATATATATAATATTTCATTCATTGTTATTTTGCTGGCTTATTTCATTTTGTATATTTTATTTCTAAGCTCTCACTTGACAATTTGTATATGCATATTTATGTTTGTATTTTATTCATTTACTCTTGTTGCTATTTATGCTATTATCTCTAAAAAGATACTTTATAACCTAATTCAAGTTTTTCCCACTTTATACTGGATCATCTTTTCAGATTCGTATTTAAAATTTTAAGTTTCTATTATTTGAACACGTTCGTTTCTTTCTTGAAACTTTTAACTCTTTGGAACCTCAACCAAAATTTCAGAAGAACACCACAAAATCAAAATTTTCAATAAATATATTCTGCAAAAATAATTCAAGAAATTCACATTTTCAAATTTAAATTTTCCAGGATGTCACAACCTTTTTGTGACTTGTTTATCTCCGACTGGCTTGTCTACAAAGACCTACCACGTCGTGGGTTTATATGACAAGGCAGTTAGAACGTGCGCTTATCTCTGGATAACTGCACATGATCTCTCTCTAATAACGACCGCTGCACGACAAATGGCCATCACGTCTCTCTGACAATAACTCCCATCAGACGATTATCCCTTGAAACGATAAGGCATCTTTTGGCGCAGAACAATGGCCACCATTTCGCCAACTACATAAAGGATGATGCTGGAGAGAAGAGGAAGCAGATTCTGATCGCATCCTGACCCAAGTTAGTCATTCACATTACTCTGAGTTGTAATCAGTTTTCTGAGCAATAGCCATATAGGAAGTTGGGTTATTATTCTACCAGGAGAAGGCCCGAACCTATATAAAAATTCCTATGTCTTTCTTCTGCATGATCATAGCCTAGTCTTCAGAAAGATTCCCTGAATCCAAAAAAATCATACATAAGATCGGTATTAAAACACCGACAGTTCGCACCATCCGTGGGGATTCTTCTTCCAAGACTCTAATAATTTCCTCGTCGACAAGTTCTTTATCCTCTGCTATCCTCATGGTAGGAGAATGGAATGAGGAGAACTGGTTCGACTTGGCCAACTATGCAGATATCGATATGGATGCCTGCTACGACTACGAGCAGACAATGCTCACTTCCAACGGTGAGACTGTCGCTGGAGGTCCATTCCACGACCTCAGAGATAGCACCACCAGAAAGGCTGATGAGGGATCCACACCCCCCATAGCAGTACGCCCAATGGAGGAACCGCTTCCCCCAAGTGGCAAGGGTCAATCCGACCATGAGCAGGACTCGTGGCACGATAATGGGCCTGCCCCCAAGTGCTCGAGTCCCACAGCAACCACCCAGTCAGTTTCGGCGAGCCCTGGAAGATGTCACTCCAGAAATCCATTGCAAACTGGTGGTCGTAACTCTTTAGTGGAATCTGTAAAGAAAGTGGGTGGCTTACTGTGAGTTCACCCCTCCCATCACAGAGTGTTGATCCAACCGAAGATAGTTATAATCCGGAATTGCCCTACTTGGTAGGGTTTACTCCATGCAGCGATGCAGTCTCGTTGGAGGATTCTTCAAATGAGGGGTCCTCCATCGGAAGTAGAGGTTCTCAACAGGAGGTCTTTGCTCTGCCCACAGATCTTGATCACTCTCTTGGAGGAAGGCCTTAGGATGCTCCCCGCCGGTCCTGCTCCCACCTCTTGTGAGGATGGCAAGGAGACCTCCAGTGATGAACCAGGTTAGTTCTCTGATGAGCACGGGAGAAATCCTAAAAATAATCAGACTCCTATAAGACAACCTCAACAAGCTTCAGAAATTGAGGACCCTGAGACCACTGAAAGGAGGCGGCTGGCTGTTGAAAGGTCTCTGTTTGGGTGTGTCCAGTACCAATTTGAAGAGGCCCGAGAGCTTCAATGGATCAATGACATGCTCAAGAACCCAACTCAAGAGCTTTCTCGAGCGCCGGGCTATGACCACTTCACCGAGGGGATTGCACGAAGACTCCACGATGTCATATCCAGATTCGAGCAACCTCACCAACATTACTCTAGGAGTTGGACCAGACGACCAGTATGACCGTGTCTAATCGTTCACACAATTCTCATCATGAGGTACGACATGATGAAAGGTCTCATCGCTCCCCCAACCACAACCCTAGTCGAAGGAGAATCCCTCAAGTGACCCCAGATCAGTGGGTCTATCGAGGGGATGACCTATCACCACTTTGACCAAGGAACCTTCAGCAGCAGATGAAGTACGAGGAGTACTACCCTTGTCCAGACCAGGCCTACAACAGGTCAGGTCCATCAACCGTAGGGCATCGCCAAGTACGATTGCCCAGTGACGCCAACCAACCTATCCTGCAAAGGAGGCATCATGAACTCATTACCGGATGTCGAGTGTTCATGCTTGAACTCCGAGCAGTGCACTGGCCACCGTTGTTCTGACCAGTGAACATGGAAAAATTTGATGGGTCCCAAAATCCCATTGAATTTCTCTATATATACAAAACCACAGTTCATGTGGCAGGAGGAGGCGAGCATGTAATGGTGAATTATCTCCCAACAGTGCTCAAAGGGTCTACTTGATCATGGTTGCTCCATCAACCACTCGAGTTGATCCACTCGTGGCAATATCTCTGCGATCTTGTGTTGGCTAACTTCCAAGGCACACACAATCGCCTTGAGAAGGAGGACGACCTACATCGGATGTGGCAAAATAGCAATGAGACCCTATGGCAATTCATCTGACACTTTAGTCAGGTTCATAATTCAATTCCAGAGGTCTTTGATGCTTTTGTTGTTAGGGAATTCAAGTAGGGGTTCAAAATAGGAGATTCACAGAGGACATCGTCTTGCATCCATCGACCACTGTCATTGAGCTCTTTGAGATGGCTGACCGTCACGCGACTGCCCCTAAAGCAATCGAATGGATCAGGTCCATTGATCAGGTCAATCAAAGTTCCAAAGAGGAAGGCGAAGGTAGCAAGAATAAGAATAAGGTCAAGAAGTCCAAGAACAGGGCTAAAGGCCAGAAGCCTCATGGCAGAAGTTCAAAAGAAGTCTTGGCCGTGGGTAATAAAGAGCCATGGAACCCCAAGCAATACTCTGATCGGGGTAAAGGTAAAGCACCCGTACAGAAGGACAACAGGCCTAGGTAGTGCCCTCTCACAAGGAGGGGCACGACCTTCGCAATTGCCGAGTTTTCCAACAAAAAATTGAGGATTTCTATTCTGGCAAGGGACTACTTCCCACATTGGAGGAGATGGGGCAGTCGAGTGGTTGAAAGCACTCAGATGAGAACATTCCTTTTTAGGATCCAAAACACACCATCGAGCATATTTATGATGGATTGTCTATGTATGAGTCGAAATGATAGTATAAGGCTATCGAATGCGAGTAAACTCTATCAACCCTTCCCTTGTCAATAATCTTCCTAAGTGGTCAGATGTCCAATCCCTTCGACTCGACCCGGTCTGTCTTTGATCATGGTTGAGCCCACCATCAACAACTATCGAGTGAATCGTGTGTTGATTGATGGTAGTAGTTCTTTAAATATTTTATTTGTTAGTGCATTGGACCAGAATAAAGCTTGTACGATATTATTTCATGTATCATACCAAGATCTTCAGCCAAGCCTATCGGCCAACTACCAACTCGAGAAGCTACCAGGGCACAGTCTTTGAGCAAGCACTCGAAGCCTAAAGCTGTGCCAAAGCTAAATGAAGAGGTCAAGGAGGTTCCTCTGGACCCAGTAGAGATTTCAAAGATAATTCACATTGGGGTTACTTTCGACCCAGCATAGGAAGACACCCTCGCTGCCTTCCTCCAAGCAAATGCAAATGTATTCACGTGGTAGCCATCCAACATGCCTGGGTCCCCAGGGAGGTGATCGAGCATAGGCTAGCTCTACGGCCTAATAAGAAGCCTGTAAAACCAAAATTATGGAGATTTGCGCCAGATTGACGAGAAGCTATTAGATCAGAATTGGACAAGTTGTTAAAAGTAGGCTTTATAAGAGAAGTCGATCACTCAAAGTGGTTGGCTAACCCTGTAATGGTTAATGTTGTGGTTACAGACCAAACAGTGAGATGAGAGTATTGTAGTGGAGATGTTCGGTGAGCAATGCTTAGGGACTTCCCAATGGCCTGTATGGCCTTATATATATTCACATGGGGAGTATTTTACAATTATGTCCTTACACCCAAGTATCCCTCTTGAGGGCATTTATGTCATTATACGTGTCCCATTTTGTGCTTTACAACCTTCTAACAGGCCGGCTAGGCTTACGTGGGGGCCACCCCTTCAACAGGAACCTCTCATGGTGAAGGGCTTCACGGGCCAAAGCCATGTTGCTGAGCCATTTGGCCCCCTCTGTCCCTGCGGCCTGTGCCCTTCTGTGACCTTGGGCAAACATGCATTTGCCGGCGTAGCCCAGCTTCGCACTAAGGATACGGAGTCAAACTGGCTACCAAAGCTGTCTCCGACCATGAAGTCCTTTAGTCGCGAAGTCGAAGTTGCCGGCGGAGCCGCCTCGCCGAATCGAAGCTGAGGCGAGGTTAGGCTCATCTTGCGGACATGTTGTCGAAGTGCGGGGCAGGTCTGCCCTACTTGCGTGATGCGGGGCCGATGGCGGGCTCGTCCCGTGGAGACGAGTCCGAAGCAGATGCGTCGCCGAAGTGATTTCTGAGGTTGTCCTATAGACGTAAAGTCGACGTATGGCCCAATGCTTCGCAGCCTGAAGACGATGTATTAATGGCACTGAGGATCGCGCCGACTCTGAGGTGTCAAGCAATCGCACGGCCATGGTCATCCGTTTCTTCCCGAGAGGGGGGACGCATGGCAGGACTCGATTGGCGGGTCGTGGGCTATCGGGCGATGTGCGCGCACACGCCACCTGGCAGCTTGGGCTTCCGCGGATGTGCACTCCCGATGGTAAGTCAAATTTGAAGTCGGAGTTATTCCACGGAGGCGGAGTCGATGTCAAAGTCGCAGTCGTTCTGCGGAGGCAGAGTCGATGTCGAAGTCAAAGTCGCAGTCGTTCCACGGAGGCGGAGTCGATGTCGAAGTCGAAGTCAGAGTGACTAGCTAGTGGCCTACCAACTATGCATTAATGGTCCCGAGAATCGCGCCGACCGCTGGTGCGCAATAGAAGGTGCGCAATAGAAGGTAGACCGTGGTTGTGCATTCGTTTCCGAGGGAGCGGACATATGGGAGGACATGATTGGTGCGTTGTGAGAAGCAGGGTATCATGCGCACCCTCCACTGCGATGCTTGGACTCCCGCTGGTTGAACTTCTACCGGTTGGCGCTACCGTCAGTTGCACTTCCCGGCCTAGGGGGAGATGGGTACATATAAGCCGCTACCCCCGTAGCATCGTCCTTCCGCAACCTTGGTTATTCGCTTTGTTGCTGGGATCTTGTTCTCAAAAATAGGTCTGCCAGCATTCTCTGAAAGCACTACTTTATAGTATGATTAGTGCCAACGACGCGATTAGAAAATGCTGATGAACTGAAGGAGGCCTATTTTTTAGGACAACCGATCATGGGGAGAGCGGACGGTTAGATTTCCACCAGGGTGGTGCCAAAGGCATCTCCTGGTCACAAGGTCTGTGCTTCCAGCAGAGCCGGTCCATGAAGACAAAGCCGAGCCCGCATCCAACTTCGTTCCGCGGACATGTGGGCAAAGCGGGGTGCGGAGTTGCCCCCCGTATGCGAGACCTAGTCAGAGGGCCGACTCAACTCCGCAGACGCGGAGTCGGAGGAGGCTCCAAAGTTGTCGCGCGGGCTCGAAGTCGAGGTGGGCTCTGGATTCGTCGTACAGACCTGAAGTCGAGACGCAGCTAGGCGGCTCGTGGCTCAATGACGGTGTTTTGGTGATGGCCAGCGTGCAATGGGAACTACGCAACGTGACGGTGCACGACCGACACGCCTTGCGGTGTCAGCGGCCGCCCAGCTGCAGCCACACACTTTTTCCCGATGGGGCAATACGCGTGGCTGCACGCGATTGGCACGCCGTGTGCTGTCAGGTTGCCTCCCAATCGCAACCGCGCGCTCCATCCTAATGGGGCAGGATGCGTGGCTCCGCAGGATTGGCACATCGTGCGTCATCAGGCAGTCTCGACCGTGGTCATGCGTTCATTCCTGAGAGGGCGGGGCGCACGCAGGCGACGCACCACTTCAGCTTCCACCGGTTACTTTTCCCAATTGGGGGGTGAGCGGTTCGGATTCCGCCGAATGCGCTTACCAACGGTGTGGGAGGTGAAGGGGCTTTATATAGTCCCTTTGGCATTGCACTGGCATTCTCCTTCACTTGCCTCCCATTCCCTTGCTCTCTTTGACTTCCTGTGCTCTCGCCTCCTTTTGCTGCCGCTGTTTGCCACAGGCAACGTTCTTCTCGCTGTTTGTCTCCCAGAGGGCGATGGCTCACAGCGAAGAAAGTGTTCACTGGGCCGGCGGTGCCGCCTCATCCGGACGATCGTCGTCGACCGAGGTGGAGTACGCGCTAGTAGGGCGCGAGCCCTCGCTAGTGATCAAGCGGTGGATACCGACGGAGAAGGTGGAGGGTCTGTGTTCCCGCGTCTTGGGTCAAACCCTCGTGACGGAGGAGACGATCCAAACTCTACTTAGCGAAGGGAAGCTGACAGGGCACTGCGAAGTGTGCCTGCCCACCAGCGATGAGACAGAGCCGCACTCGAAAGAGTCGGAGGCGATCGTCTTTGTTGCGTACTTCGAAGCCGTTCTTCGGATCCCGACGGCCCTGATCATCGGTGATGTTTTGCGGACCTTCGGGTTGGAACTGGCGCAGATGACCTCAAACGTAATAGCCCACCTGGCTGTTTACAGTTGGGCGCTGCGAACGGAGGCATGTTGACCTAGCACCTCGCTGTTCGCATTCCTCCACGACGTGCGATGTCATCCAAAGAAGCTGGAAGGAGGGGCGTTCTCCAACTTTGGTAGCGTCAACTTTGTTCTGCGACCCCAATGCACGAAGATCTTCCCTGCCAACTCAACCCAGACGATGTTGGAATCGATTTGGATGAGGCGGTGGTTCTACAACCGTGTGGCGAGTGGCAGCGGCCTCGCATGCACAGGCCAGTCAATGCTGTTCAACACCTCGCCAAGCGTGACGATCGACGATGAGAACAAGCAGAGAGCACGGAGGCTTGTGGGGATCACCCTCCAATTCAATATGCGCGACCTCGCTGAGGAGTTTGTCATGTACGGTGTGGCACCACTTGTTGGCTGGTGGCTCATCTAGCCTGGAGGCCTCCAGTGCGATGATGTCCGGCCGTCTGTGTCCTCGCTGTCGAGGCCCTCCGACCCCCGTAAGTTTTGCAATGGAGGTCTCCTTGGGTTTTTTTTGTTTTTTTGACTTCGCTTCGCCTTGCTTGTAGGGTTTCTCCTAGAGGACATGGAGCGTGCGGTGGTCGTGTTCCTCGGGCCATACGTGGCCAAGGAACACGGCATGTGCGAAACCGCTACCGTGGTGGTGAAGCTGGGGTGGATAAACAGGGTGTGCGAAGCTCTAGGCCTTCCCATGCTGGACCGTGCCATTCCAACCTCGGGCTGGGTTCGCCACCACGACGGCGACAACAAGGGGGAGGGGTCGCCCCCCCGGCGGAGGGCCCGGTCCCCCGTGGCCGTATCCAGCCCGGCGACCACCGCTCCCGTCAACCTTGCCGGAGCCAAGGGTGCGACGGTCACCGACTCTGACTCGGCGATGTATGCTGATTCAGACCTTAAGGCGGGGGCGGAGCAGATGGCTCCATGTGCGGAGTCCTTGGGTGGCACCAAAGACCAAGGGTGCGATGCGGACCAAGAAGGCGAAGCGTCCTCGCCCGTGCCGATTACCGAGGCTGAGGAGTCCTCGCCCCGGTCTCTGAAAGCGAAGCGGCCTTGGACACGATCGCCCTCGCAGCCGGAGAGGGGTTCGCTATGGCGAGTAGGATCGGGGGCATGTTGGAGTCTGACTTCGACACAGAGGCTGCTCGGCCCGCGGAGCCGGCTGCCCCAGGCGGTGCTGGTGTTCCCACGGTTCCTTTGGAGGCCAAGGGGACTCCCAAACGGACCCCGTCGGTTGACGCTGAAGGTAAGCTTGACTCTCTCCGTACGATCCTATGGGGCTTCCATACAGTTCTTTCCGTAAGGTAATCTTTTACTATTAGTGGAGGCACGGTCTCCTGGCTATGGACAATCTTCGAGGGATGGAGACGTCCCAGGGGTGGCATCGATAGCCGGCGCCCTCGACATTATCGTTGCGGAGGCCACACGACCAACCTTGATGGACTTTGTCCCTCAGCCAGAGATGCTGCAGGCATGGCAAGGGGCCATGGACAGTGCAGTTGCCAATTTGGACCACCAGGCGCTGCTGACGTGTGGGGCGGAGCTCCTGGAAGGCGCGCTAGCGGCCTCGGAGATGAGGGTGAGTGCTTGACTTCGATTATGTGAGCCATCATTTTGACAGGGGCCGATTACTAGTCTCGGACCACATGGTTCGACGGCATCACACCTTTGGAGGCCAAGGGGACTCCCAGACGAACCCCGTCGGTTGACGCTGAAGGTAAGCTTGACTCCCTTCGTACGATCCTATGGGGCTTCCATACAGTTCTTTCCGTAAGGTAATCTTTTACTATTAGTGGAGGCACGGTCTCCTGGCTATGGACAATCTTCGAGGGATGGAGACGTCCCGGGGGTGGCATCGATAGCCGGCGCCCTCGACATTATCGTTGCAGAGGCCACACGACCAACCTTGACAGACTTTTCCCTCAGCTAGAGATGCTGCAGGCATGGCAAGGGGCCATGGACAGTGCAGTTGCCAATTTGGACCACCAGGCGCTGCTGACGTGTGGGGCGGAGCTCCTGGAAGGCGCGCTAGCGGCCTCGGAGATGAGGATGAGTGCTTGACTTCGATTATGTGAGCCATCATTTGGGCATTTGTTAACGATTGCATTGCGCAAAACCTCACCCTTGCTCGAGCCCTACAGGCTGCGTGCGCCCGAGAGCGGGGAACGCTGGAAGACTGGCTGCGTGCTGCCGAAGAGGCCCACTCCGTCAAGGATGACCGCATCCAGTTCCTAGAGACGGAGGGCGTGAAGGTGATCTCGGACACCCGGGCGCTTGCGGTGGAGGCACAATGTACGGTCGCCGAGAAGCACGACGGCTTGCTCCAGCAAATTGCCGCGGTGGAGGAGGAGAAGGGCCACCTCACCGCGTCCCTTGGAGAAAAGGACCAGGCTCTGGGCGATGCTTCGGTGATGGCGTGGGATGCCATGATGGCTCTGGTGGGTGCCCTCGAAGACCTCTCTGTTGATGTGCCGCCTCGCTCCTTCGGTCCCGAAGACCTGTCGCGGATGCTTCGTCGAATCGGGGAGGCTTCCAGCCTTGCTCTCAATGCCGCCAAGGCCTTCGGTAACCACTGCTCCTTCATGACCTCGAGCCTGGCCTTCACGCTACTTCCGCACCGAGGCTGCCGGCACGTCGATGAGTTGGGCGACCCCTGGCTAGAGATGCCAGTCAGAGCCGGAGTGATGTCATGCACTGTGCGCGTCGTCTGCCGCACCATCCGGGCCTTCCACGAGCAAATCTGGTACTACATCGAGGAGGCTGCGGCAAAAATAGCGCTACGACAGAGTCTGCATGGCGAGGGGAACTTCGATCGATGGCTTGACGAAGTTCCGCGGTGCAACGAAGGCGGTGCTGCCGTCCCGGCGCATGGCGCGGACCCCCAGCTGTGATGCCGGGGTCTTAGTGTGTAGGTGTGCGTTGTAATGTGTCCGCTCTTTTTGTAAAGTGGCGTCATATGGCCGCCCTCCCTTTTTGTGAAGAAATGGAATTGAACAAAGTGTTCTAATGACGCGTACTATTTTTGCTCCGGGCAGATACTTGACAGGGGCCGATTACTAGTCTCGGACCACATGGTTCGACGACATCTTTGGCATTGGGGGTGGGCGGAGGACTCATTGAACTTCGGACGAGTAGCGACCTTAGGTACTCAAAGGCACTTGTAGACATTAGATCTTCGCAAATGTGATTGCCGAATCTTTGTACTCATTCTTTCATGAATGCAATAAAAGACTTTGATTGGAGTACGTGTCCCTGTCGCTTTTCATTATCGCGTCTGTCTCCGACCAACTCGTAGGACCTTGCGTCTTTGTTTTTGCGATTGAGCATGTGTTCGACTGCCACATAGGACGTCGGGGCCAGCTTCTAGCCCAAGTAGACACTCAAGCGCTCCGTCCCCTACCCTTCGAAGCGGCGACAGCGGAGCTAGCAACTAATCGAAGTAGATGCTCGAGCGCTCCGTCCCCTACCCTTCAAAGTGGTGGCAGCGGAGCTGGCGCCTAGCCGAAGTAAACGCTCGAGCGCTCTGTCCCCTTCCCTTTGAAGTGGCGGTAGCGGAGCTGGCGCCTAGCCGAAGTAGACGCCCGAGTGCTCCGTCCCCTACCCTTCGAAGTGGTGGTAGCAGAGCTGGCACCTAGCTGAAGTAGATGCTCGAGCGCTCCGTCCCCTACCCTTCGAAGTGAAGGCAGTCGAGCTGGCGCCTAGCCGAAGTAGGTGCTCGAGCCTAATTTATACTCCGTAGAGTGCGAACGGAGGCCGCGCACCTTATTTATACTCACGTAGAGTGCACGCGGAGGCCGCACATCTTATTTATACTCACGAAGTGTGCACACAGAGGTCGTGCGTCTTATTTATACTCCGTAGAGTCACACGGAGGCCATGCGTCTTATTTATAGTCACGAAGAGTGCGCGCAAAGACCGCGTGTCCTGTTTATACTCACGTAAAGTATGCGCGGAGACCGCATGTGTTGTTTATACTCACGTAGAGTGCACGCGGAGACCGCGTGTCTTCTTTATACTCATGAAGAGTGTGCGCGGAGACCCCGTGTCCTGTTTATACTCATGTAGAGTGTACGCGGAGACCGCGTGTCTTATTTATACTCACGTAGAGTGTGCGCGGAGACCGCGTGTCTTGTTTATACTCATGTAGAGTGCGCGCGGAGACCGTGTGATGAGGACATCACTTCTTTGGATACATACAACACTCCTCCACTTGACATTCAAGGACCAATCACTAGAGCTCGCGCCCGACAATTGAATTTACAGGTGAGCTCGTTCCTAAGTACTTTCTTTTGTCCATTTGAGAATAGATTGCTACCTAATGATTTAATTATGATTAGGAACCATGGAGAGGACCTGGAAAAACTTGGAGAAGGGCTACAAGGCGCACAAGTCCAGCAAGGGTGGTCGAATCATGTTGGAGGCCCAACTCAAACCGACTTCGAATCCAATTCGGAGTCCAGGATCAGACCGCACTAAAATGGACGCCCAGATCGTATCCGGACTCCGTTTTGGACGTTCCACATATGTATGGAAAGCTGAGAAGACCGCCTTTCCAATGGATTTGGTCCCATGTCAAAATTCCTTCTGAGTCAACAGGAATCGTCGAAACAAGTGGGCGTTCAGAATCTGTCAGGGTGCTGCGCCACCGTCTTTTGGGCCGATCGGCTTTGTATCGTGTGGGAGCCCATTAGGGGCGCGTCTAGGGGTTTTGCACGCCCCTAACTCCTCTATATCCAGCCGCCACCCCCACCATTAGGGTTTGGGTTTTGCTTAGATAGATTTGTCTTTGAACAATTCGCCGTTCATCGGTTTGTGATACCCCAACTTTCGAGTGATAAATCTATCCATCTGCAATTCAGTTGTGTTCTTCCTTGTTCTTGCTTGTGTTCTTCGATTCGCTGGCGAGGATTAGCCTTCTTGGCGAGGTCAACCGGGCTGCGCACGGTTGATAACCTGAGGAGATGTGGTGCTGCGATTGCGTAGTTCGGAACGTGTCGTTCGTAAGCCGGATCGATTTGTGTCGGGCCTCCACCAAATCGAATTTACCCAAAAACCTGTTGGAAGATCGGGACCCCGTTCCCATCACCGTGTGTCTTGTTTATACTCACGTAGAGTGCGCGCGGAGATCGCATGTCTTTTTTATACTCATGTAGAGTGTGCGGAGATCGACCTGACACCGTCGGGTTTCGGCGAATTTATTTTGCCCAAATTCGGCCTGGAAAGTGCAGTACTCGAGCTCCGAAATTGATTCACCGAATTTCCAGCACATTCATTATTTTCTGTAGGCCACACCTTACATTAGATTGAGGTGAAACTTTGTGTGGTTCCTATTTCTGTGCTCTGCTTTGTGAAAAAAAATAACAGAAAAAAGAAAAAAAAAGAAAAATTTCGGCACCTGGTTTTGCCTGAGAGCAAAGGCACCTGAGTTCCGTGCCTAAAAGAAAAAAGAAAAAAAAAGAAAAAAAAAAGAAAAAAAAAGAAAAAAAGAAAGAGCACAGTTTTAGGTGACAGAACTTCTTTTGTTTTGTGCTTATGCTGCATTAAGTCTCTCAGTGCCTGGCTATCTTTGTTGCTGTCTTTGCCTTACTATTCTGATCTTGACTCCTTGTTCGTCATATCCTAACACTGATATAGGACACATTTAGGCCAGCAACTAGGACCAGTGCTTTGGACAATTATTCAGCATTACTATCTGTTATTGATTTGTGTTCCACTGACATATTTGGCCTTCCAAGCTCCATATATCTACTTCTGGATAGCACAGTTTTGACCCTTGCAATCGTACCCACGCTCGTCATGGTTTCACGAACCAGCCACCGGTTGTACCACCTGCTGCTTTGGTAAGAACACTTGTAAGAGCTTGGTAAGACACTTCCTTTGCGAGATCCCACTGCCCTTCATTTGTAGTTGATAGGGATAATCCTTTTGTTTCCCCTGTGTTTCCACTAACCATGGCAGGAGACGAAGGGGGCGAGACACTGGTCGATTTCAACGAGTGTGTTAGTCGCGGCCAGCTACAAGCTGCGCTCGACAAACAAAATGCTTCACTCGGCGCGAGAATGGACACCATCGTCGCCGCCATTGCCAAGTTGAACACCACGGAAGGCATTGAGCGGGTGGAGCGGCGGTTGGCTGACCTCACTGGTCGGATGGACACATTGGAGGCACGCCTGCCACCTGTCAATGATGGCCATCATCCTGATGAAGACGCCGTGTATGATGCAGATGGCAACATTGATCGGCGAGCGACACAAGATGCACGACTACGTCGGCGTCTTCAGCAAAACCGACAGGGTATGGGAGGTAATAACCAGAACCGTCATGGTAACGACGACCCTTTTGCTAAAGTCAAGTTTACCATTCCATCTTTTGCTGGTCTTTACGATGCTGATATATATCTTGATTGGGAGATGACGGTAGAGCAGAAATTTAATTCTCACTTGGTTCCTGAACAACATAGAGTTAGACAAGCTACTAGTGAGTTTAAGGACTTTGCTATTATCTGGTGGAATGAACTAAGTAACATGCGCTTACAACTTGATACATGGGAACGGTTAAAAGAAGATATGCGTAATCGTTTTGTTCCTCCCACATATAAACTTGATTTGAGAAAAAAATTGCAGCGCTTAGAACAAGGTGATCGTTCTGTTCAGGACTATTATGCTGAGCTTCAAAAGGGTATGATGCGTTGTGGGGTTGTTGAGGACACGGATGATAAGATTTGTCGTTTCTACGGGGGGTTACGGCGTGAAATTCAGGACATTGTTGATTATAAAGAATTTACTACTGTCAACCAGTTGTTCCAGCTTGCTATGCTTGCAGAAAAAGAATTGCAGGGACGCAAGGAATCAGCGAAGGCACGCACTGAACGACCCTTCTACACGCCGCGAACGACTACATCGGCGGGACTGCCCAAGTCTTCTTCGAGTTTTCGTTCTCCTCCACCACCTGTGAACAAGATTGCAGCAGCGCCACCGAAGCCACCTTCAAAAAATTCTTTGCAGGTTCCAGCCAAGAGTAGTTCTTCTTCCGTGGCTTCAACGGGCCGCTCCTCCGACATTCTGTGTCATCGCTGCCATGGGCTTGGTCATGTGCAGAAGAATTGCCCTAGCCAACGGGCATACATCGCCACAGAAGATGGAGGCTACATCAGCACTTCGGATGTCGAGGAGGATGATGATGTTGCTGCTGCCTCGGACGACAATGGCGGTGGTGATGACGACTTGGTCCTTGGTGGGGCGTCCACAGCGACGCTACGGAGCATCATTGTGCAGCGTGTCCTCAGCACACAGGTACAACAACCCGATAAGCTTCAACGCCATAATTTGTTTCAGACTTTCTTCGCAATCAAGAACCGGCGTGCACGTGTCATCATTGATGGAGGAAGCTGCAACAACTTGGTGAGTTCTGATTTGGTCAAGAAGCTTGGCTTGACCACGCGACCGCATCCCCATCCATATCATATTCAGTGGTTAAATGATTCTGAAAAAGCTAAGGTAACACAAACATGCCGAGTCCATTTTTCCATTGGTGGGTATGTTGATCATGTTGATTGTGATGTGGTTCCCATGCAAGCATGCTCTCTTTTATTGGGTCGACCTTGGGAATTTGATAATGATGCTTTACACCATGGTAGTAGTAACAAATACACTTTTATGCATAAGGGAAAGAAAGTTACTTTACTGCCTTTGACCCCAGCTGAGATTATAGAGGCCGATAGGGAGAGAGTTGCTGCTGCTAATGATACAAAGGAACATGATAAATCTGAAAAACAGCAAGTAATCCCTTTGAAAAATTCTGTTATGCTTGCCACAAAATCAGACCTTGCTGAAATTGATGATGTTCATGATACATGCTATGCTTTTGTGTGCAAAGATGCCTTATTTTCTCTTGATAATATGCCTTGCACTTTGCCTGCTCCTGTCACTAACCTTTTGCAGGAGTTTAGAGATGTTTTCCCTGATGAGATACCTCCAGGACTTCCACCTATTCGAGGGATTGAGCACCAGATTGATTTGATCCCTGGAGCGAGTTTGCCAAACCGTGTGCCGTACAGGACCAATCCTGAAGAGACTAAGGAGATTCAGCGACAAGTCCAAGACCTTTTGGACCGTGGGTACGTACGTGAGAGCCTTAGTCCTTGTGCTGTTCCTATTCTTTTGGTTCCCAAAAAAGATGGTTCTTGGCGTATGTGTGTAGATTGTAGAGCCATTAACAACATTACTATAAGGTATCGTCATCTTATTCCTAGGCTAGACGACATGCTTGATGAGTTGTGTGGTGCTATAATTTTCACAAAGATTGACTTGCGTAGTGGATACCACCAAATAAGAATGAAACTTGGCGATGAATGGAAAACTGCTTTTAAAACTAAGTTCGGCTTGTATGAGTGGTTAGTCATGCCTTTTGGGTTAACTAATGCACCTAGCACTTTCATGAGATTAATGAACGAGGTTTTACGTCCTTTCATTGGCAAATTTGTGGTCGTTTACTTTGATGATATCTTGATTTATAGCAAGTCCATGGATGAACATTTGAATCACTTACGTGCTGTTTTTAATGCTTTGAGAGATGCACGTTTGTTTGGTAACCTTGACAAGTGCACCTTTTGCACGGATCGAGTCTCTTTTCTTGGCTATGTTGTGACTCCACAGGGCATTGAGGTTGATAGAGCCAAGGTGGAGGTGATATGGAGTTGGCCCACGCCCACGACGGTCTCCCAAGTGCGGAGTTTTCTTGGCCTTGTAGGATTTTATCGCCGCTTTGTCAAAGAATTCAGCACCATTGCGACACCATTGATTGAGTTGACAAAGAAGGGCGTCGTGTTCCATTGGGGGCCATCACAAGAGGAGTCCTTTAATCTTTTGAAGGACAAGCTTACACACGCACCATTGCTCCAACTTCCGGATTTTGGTAAGACTTTTGAGCTCGAATGTGATGCTAGCGGAATTGGTATTGGTGGTGTTTTGATGCAAGAAGGCAAACCTGTTGCCTACTTTAGTGAAAAATTGAATGGTCCTGCTCTTAATTATTCCACGTATGATAAAGAATTGTATGCTCTTGTTCGTTCTTTAGAGACGTGGCAACACTATTTATGGCCTAAAAAATTTGTCATTCATTCCGATCATGAATCACTTAAGCATATTCGTAGTCAAACCAATTTGAATCGTAGACATGCTAAGTGGGTTGAATTTATTGAATCTTTTCCTTATGTCATTAAACACCAAAAAGGGAAGGATAATGTGATTGCTGATGCTTTGTCTCGATGCTATACCATGTTGTCTCAACTTGATTGTCGCATTTTTGGTCTTGAAACTATTAAAGGACAATATGCTTTTGATGCTGATTTTAAGGATGTGTTGTTGCATTGTAAAGGGGGACAAGCATGGAATAAATTCATGATCAATGATGGGTATTTGTTTAGAGCTAACCGCCTATGCATTCCAGTTGGATCCGTTCGTCTTTTGTTGTTGCAGGAGGCGCATGGAGGCGGTTTGATGGGACATTTTGGTGCTAAGAAGACAGAGGATGTTCTGGCCACACACTTCTTTTGGCCAAAGATGAGGCGAGATGTTGAGCGGTTTGTGGCTCGCTGCACTACATGTCAAAAAGCTAAGTCTCGCTTGAATCCACATGGTTTATATATGCCTCTTCCTGTTCCTTCTATTCCGTGGGCAGATATTTCTATGGACTTTGTTTTAGGATTGCCCAGGACTAAGAGGGGGAGGGCTAGCATTTTTGTTGTTGTGGATCGCTTTTCTAAGATGGCTCACTTTATACCATGTCATAAAACCGATGATGCCGTTCATGTTGCTGACCTCTTTTTCAAAGAGATAGTTCGTTTGCATGGTATGCCTTCTACTATTGTTTCAGATCGTGATGTCAAGTTCTTGAGTCACTTTTGGCGTACTCTATGGAACAAGTTGGGTACAAAGTTGCTGTTCTCTACAACATGTCACCCACAAACTGATGGCCAAACTGAGGTGGTGAACCGCATATTGTCTACCACGTTGAGAGCTATTTTGAAGAACAATTTGAAGTTGTGGGAAGAGTGTTTGCCGCATGTTGAGTTCGCATATAATCGAGCGGAACACTCCACCACTAAGGTAAGTCCTTTTCAGGTAGTGTATGGATTCAATCCCCGTGCCCCTATTGATATTTTACCTTTGCCTACTAGTGAGAGAGTTCATAATGATGCTAAGGAGCGTGCTGATTTTATTGTCAAAATGCATGAGACTACTAAGGCAAACATTGAAAAGATGAATGCAAAATATAGGATTGCTGGTAGTAAAGGTCGAAAGGAAGTTAAACTTGAACCGGGTGATTTTGTTTGGTTGCACTTGAGAAAGGAGCGATTTCCTGAGTTAAGAAAATCAAAATTGATGCCTAGAGCTGCTGGTCCTTTTAAGATAATTGAGAAGATAAATGATAATGCATATAAACTTGAGTTGCCTCCCGAGTTTGGGGTTAGTCCCACCTTTAACATTTCAGATTTGAAGCCATACTTGGGAGAAGAAGATGAGGCTGAGTTGAGGACAACTCCGCTTCAAGAGGGGGAGGATGATGAGGACATCACTTCTTCGGATACATACAACACTCCTCCACTTGACATTCAAGGACCAATCACTAGAGCTCGCGCCCGACAATTGAATTTACAGGTGAGCTCGTTCCTAAGTACTTTCTTTTGTCCATTTGAGAATAGATTGCTACCTAATGATTTAATTATGATTAGGAACCATGGAGAGGACCTGGAAATACTTGGAGAAGGGCTACAAGGCGCACAAGTCCAGCAAGGGCGGTCGAATCATGTTGGAGGCCCAATTCAAACCGACTTCGAATCCAATTCGGAGTCCAGGACCAGACCGCACTAAAACGGACGCCCAGATCGCATCCGGACTCCGTTTTGGACGTTCCACATATGTATGGAAAGCTGAGAAGACCAACTTTCCAATGGATTTGGTCTCATGTCAAAATTCCTTCTGAGTCAACGGGAATCGTCGAAACAAGTGGGCATTCAGAATCTGTCAGGGTGCTGCGCCACCGTCTTTTGGGCCGATCGGCTTTGTATCGTGTGGGAGCCCATTAGGGGCACGTCCAGGGGTTTTGCACGCCCCTAACTCCTCTATATCCAGCCACCACCCCCACCATTAGGGTTTGGGTTTTGCTTAGATTGATTTGTCTTTGAACAATTCGCCGTTCATCGGTTTGTGAGACCCCAACTTTCGAGTGCTAAATCTATCCATCTGCAATTCAGTTGTGTTCTTCCTTGTTCTTGCTTGTGTTCTTCGATTCGCAGGCGAGGATTAGCCTTCTTGGCGAGGTCAACCGGGCTGCGCACGGTTGATAACCTGAGGAGACGTGGTGCTGCGATTGCGGGGTTCGGAACGTGTCGTTCGGAAGCCGGATCGATTTGTGTCGCGCCTCCACCAAATCGAATTTACCCAGAAACCTGTTGGAAGATCGGGACTCCGTTCCCATCACCGTGTGTCTTGTTTATACTCACGTAGAGTTCGCGTGGAGATCGCATGTCTTTTTTATACTCATGTAGAGTGTGCGCAGAGATCTCGTGTCTTATTTATACTCACGAAGAGTGCGTGCGGAGACCACGAGCTTTGTTTATACTCACGTAGTGTGTGTGCGGAGACCATGTGTCTTCTTTATACTCATGAAGAGTGCGTGCGAAGACCGCGTGTCTTATTTATACTCACGAAGAGAGCGCGTGGAGACCGCGTGTCTTGTTTATATTCACGTAGAGTGCGCGTGGAGACCGCGTTTGTTATTTATAATCACAAAGAGTGCGCACGGAGACCGCGTGTCTTATTTATACTCACAAAGAGTGCGCGCGGAGATCGCGTGTCTTGTTTATACTCATGTAGAGTGCGTGTGGAGACCTCGCGTCTTATTTATACTCACAAAGAGTGCGCGCAGAGACCACGTGTTTTGTTTATACTCACGTAGTGTGCGCGTGGAGACCGTGTGTCTTCTTTATACTCACGAAGAGTGCATGCGAAGACCACGTATCTTGTTTATACTCACGAAGAGTGCGTGCGGAGACCGCGTGTCTTGTTTATACTCACGTAGAGTACACGCAGAGACCACGTGTCTTATTCATACTCACGAAGAGTGCGCGCAGAGACCACGTGTCTTATTTTTACTCACGAAGAGTGCACGTGGAGACCGCGTGCCTTATTTATACTCCGTAGAGTGCACGTGGAGGTGTCCCTCCACGTGTATTATTTATACTCCGTAGAGTGCACGCGGAGGCTCGCCTCCATGCGTCTTTACACAGAATGAGACAAGTTTTGCAAACGGTGGACTTTATTATTGTCCCATTTACGTGGGTGAGCGATTACAAAAGTCAAGATACTAACTGCTGACCGCTCGAGGACAAGGACGACGCTGACCGCTATTGCTGTGGCGGTGAGGTATAACAAGAGGGGAGCCTCTGGTGCTGGGGCGACCAATGTGGGTAGGCCTGCGAGGTGCTTCTTGAGGTCGTCGGAAGCCTTCGCACGGTCGTGTCCACCTTAGGATTCTCGGTGGACCTTGTGGTGCAGGCCTCGAGCACCAAGCTCTATGCGCCGGGTGAGGTCCTGGTCACCGAAGGTGGTGATGATATCCTGTGGGCCCAGGAGCTTCATGCATAAGAAGCCATGGTGTGGGACTGCCCCGAAGGAGTTGAGGGTTGGGCGCCCAGTATGGCATTGTATGGGTACGGGGTGTCGACGACGTCGAAGGTGACGTCTTCGCTCCTCGCTTTGTCGCCCTGGCCAAAGGAGACTTGCAGGCGTATCTGGCCCAACGCCTTCAGTGGCTGACCTACGAAGCCCTGCAGTGGGATTCCCAAGGGGCCCAAGCGACTCTGGGGGATCCCCATCTGGTTGAAGGCCGTCGTCAACAGGATGTTCGTGGAGCTGCCTCCATCGACCAGGACGCGTTTGACATCGCATCCAGCGATGGCGGCCTGAATGACCAGGGGATCTTGGTGAGGGAACTCCACACCCTCAGCATCAGCGGGAGCGAAGGAAATTTTGTGTTGCGCCCACTCCAGCGGTGCTTGCACCGGGTACGTTGCCACATGGTGTAGCCTCCATGCGTAGGTGTTCTGTTGCCACGCCGAGGAGAACTCTAGCGAAGAGCCCCCGAAGATGACGTTTATAATTCGGCGCTGGCTCCCTCCGGGGCTTGAATTCGCAAGGGGCCTTCTTGGGCCTGCTGCGCCTGGGCTTGAATCCGCAAGAGTCCCTCCTGGGCTACTGCCCATGGGCTTGAATCCACAGGGGGCCCTCTTGGGGTTGCTGCATGTGGGCCATGACGGGCGGCCCCACTTCCAGGGCTCTATCCCTGGAGACGCTTTGACGGAGCACCATAATGGCGATGCATGCCCACGTGTGGTGGTCACCTCGGCCATGCACCTCGCACCACATGACGTAGTGCTGGTCTTCTTATTCTACACGGGGTTTATCGTCACGACCCCGGCCACGCCCCGCCCTTGGCCTCGACGACCTCGGCCGCGACCAGCGGGGGCACTGTCTTCAGAGCCAGCCTCGATGTCTAAGACATAGCGGGCCCTTTGGGATCTACATTAGCTATGCTTGGACTTGTCACCCGACGAGTCCTTATGCTTGGCATCCTTGCGCTCGGGGGCGTTCTTCGAAGACTCTTGCTTGCGCTTGCCTTTTAAGGAGGCCTCCTTCTTCGGTGAGTCTTCGTTCTTCAACAAGTCCTCGACTTGATTAAAGTCGGAGTCGTCGCCTTTGCACCGTCGCGCGTCCTCCTCCGCCCTCGCATACTCTTCCATCTTATCGAAGAGCTTCGCGACCGTCTTGATTGGCTTACGCGCGTTGTACTCGGCCAACGGCCCTAGGCGGAGGCCTTGTATTGCCGCGTTGATGATGGTCATCTTGTTGATGTCCTTGACCTGGCAGCGGACCTTCTCAAATCACTTGAAGTACATTTGGAGCTTCTCTGAGGGTTTTTGCTTGACAGTGAAGAGCTGATCCGCATTGATTGGAAGTTGTTGTAGAGACGGTCGTGGATTTGCTCCCACGCGTAGATGGAGTTTGGCTCTATGGTGAAAAACCAGGAGAGCGCCACTCCCTGCACTACGAGGGGGAGCCCCTTCGCTTTGGTGGTGTTTTCCCCACCTGCAGCTTTGATGGCGGTCTCGTACACGCGCACGAACTCCTGAGGGTCCGTGTCGCCCTTGTACGGCTCGATGGCGTTGGGGAACTTGAAGTTCTCTGGCCATGCCGATTGCTGCAGGCCCGCGGAGAGGGGGGACTCCAGATCGACGTGCCGCAGCGGGACACGACTGGAGGTAGGGGTGTCGCGGCTGTCCACCCGCTCTGGCGTGGGCTTCGGTGCGGCCACCAGTGGGACTTGTTGGCTCTGAGCCTCTTGTATATCCCGCACGGCTCCGTGGAGCTCCGCCAGCTCCCGTTGCAGCGTGTCGAGGGCCGTTAGTAGAGTGTTCTCCACTGTCAACGTGGTTGCGGCAGTTGGAGCAGCGGGTTGCACCGCTGGGCTGGCAGTGACCACAGCTTGCGCTCCAGAACTACTCGACGCATCGGTACGGTGGGCTCCGGAGTCGGTGATGGGACCGGTGTTGCCGCTGAGGCCGCCTGCCGCTCCTGCGTCGAGCGCGGTGGTAGTGGCCGTGGTAGCCCGGGCACCATTGTCACCACTCCCGACGGCCCGATCGGCATCCCAATGGTTGGGGCGACTGTCACGCCACGAGTGTCGAGGTCGGCAGCTGTAGCACCGACGCTGTCCCCCGCACCTGTAGCCGACGCTGAAGCCCTCGTGTCGCCAAGCGCCTCTTTCGTACTCCTCTTCTTCTTTGCCGCCGCCAATGATGAAGCCTTCTTTGGTGCCATCCTTCTTCAGATCATGGAGCTTGCTCTTGTCTTCCCCACGAATGGCGCCAACTGTTGTGGTTACAGACCAAACAATGAGATGAGAGTATGGTAGTGGAGATGTTAGGTGAACAATGTTGGAGACTTCCCCATGGCCTGTATGGCCTTATATATATTCACATGGGGAGTATTTTACAATTATGTCCTTACACCCAAGTATCCCTCTCGTGGGCATTTATGTCATTATACATGTCCCATTTTGGGCTTTACAACCTTCTAACAGGCCGCCTGGGCTTAGGTGGGGGCCACCCCTACAACAGTTAAGAAGTCTAATGGTAAGTGGTGTACGCGTATATACTTGTAGGATCAAAATGGCAACAGAGGGGGTGAATGGTGCCTTCAAAATCGCCCCAAGTATTCAACCTATCTTCTTCTCCGATAGCTATGAAAGCTATGAAGCAAGAAGTTAAATGCTCATTGGAAATGGAAGCAAGAACAACTAGAAAAGAAAATGAAGCATTTCTGAAAGCAGGAAATCAACATAAAGTGGTCATAGCTGGTCTGACCGCAGGCTGGAGAGCGGTCTGACCGCAGGTGGAGGGCCAGTCTGACCGCACATACTCGGCCGGTTAGACCGCCAGTGCTTGGCTGATCTAACCGCTAGTGGCACGCTGGTTTGACCGCCAACAGTCGAGCAGTCTGACCGCCAACGACTGAGTGGTCTGACTGCCTAAACCTAGCGGTCTGACTGGGTAAGGTTTCAACGAAAGTGCAGAGGAAAATAGAGCCGGCTAAAAACTGAATAAACAGTGAATACTAAAGACAACCAAAAGAAAATGAGATTAATGGATGTTTGCTGCTCTACTTAGCCCAACTGATGTCGGGACCCTGGATTTCCGAACCCGGACCCTCTGTGTATTACTGCACTAGTCCCAGATCAAAGCTAGTGCACACAGTTAAACAGAAATGAATACATAACCAGCAACGCTTTATTACAATATTAAAGAGTACAGACCGAAAGGTCTCATTATTACAATTGAGGTTTCAAGACCTCGCGCACACGAAACACAGCGGAAGCAAAAGATAAACTCGGTGAAGACCCATCAATACGCCACAGGCAATTGACTGGGGAAGCGCGACCTAGAACTCCTGGAATCCTTCGTCGAATCCACCCGCGAAGTAGTCGTAATCACCTTCTTGAGCTTCATGTTCTTCTGAGTATTGTTTTTGAGTGCAGCATGTGAGTACATAAAGTACTCCGCAAGTCTTGGGAAAAATGCATAGATGCAAGGCTTGACAAAGGAAGGCTATATGGTTCTTTTGCACAAAGGAATATTTTAAAATTTCAATTACTACTAATTATTTTCGAAGGCATCCATTTAATAAAGTAAATGATTTAACAGAACTAACAATTATTCTCGAGTGAAGGTTCCATCTACCAACACTAGCTTAATCAGGTCTAACTGACCAAGTTTGAAACTACGGGTTCCATCCACCCTCTCTGGCTCCATCTGCCAGGATACCCTTCCGAGAGTTCCCTCCACTCTCGGAATTCAAAACTTTTGATTTTAAAACAAAACCAGAAATCTACCATGTGAATGCATTCCTTGCCCGCCCTTGACCGTGGGCACGGCTATTCGAATAGTTTTACACTCTGCAGAGGTTGTACAACTTTACCCACAAGAGATAATTTATCCTAAAAGTCAACACGCTTCCTTTGGCATGAGACCCAGATAAAATATCACAAAGCCTTTACCTTACTCTAATCTAGCTAGATACCACCCGCTGAGGTTTCACCGCAGGTAGGCTAACTGCCCGAACCGAAGCCCCCTCTTGCGCCATATGAGTACAGTAAATCCCTGTCCCTCACTGTGAATAACCAGTCCATCCCTGGCATCCACTTTCCACTGGTGGCACCTAAACTAGACTATCATAAGTTAGTCAGCTAGGTCGTACCCATATAGACTTGTGGTTGTACGGTTAATGCTCAGTCTGGACAAACACAAGCGTCGGTCCTTAATTGACTAGGGTGGAACATACACTTAACAAGATCTCGTGCTTCCTGCACCAATCCAAACCAACCATCCACCCTAATCTAAACCAACTTTCACATTTTAGTTTATTTTAAAAGAACAGTGGTAACTCCAATTACCACTAAATTTGTAAAGACAAGGGTATTACAATAAATCATAATTTCCCATTTTCAAGATTTATGAGGTATTCAATAGCGTGGCTAAGCATTGTTCTACCATTATAATACCAACAATTGATTATAATACTCTCACTAAAGAGCCAAAGGAAATCCTAGGGAGACAAGGGTACATGGCATTCAATTTCAACTGAGGGCATAACAAAATTGGGGTAACTAATACCTTAATAATTGAACTAATGCTTTATGTAAATAGCAATGCACATAATTTAAAATAATTAAAACATTTTCAAAAGCATAGGTTCAAGATGATCAAAGGAGACTTGCCTTCTTGCACGCTCTCAGGGTCTTCCTGCTGCTGGGTGGAGAGATCGTCGACAACGTTGGAATCTACGCGGGAAAAGACGAAGCAAACAAAGCAAATAAATACAAATCAAATAAAATAAACTCAAAAACTCAAATAGAGGCCATAATTGGATAGATTATGATTTTAGACGAATTTAGGAGAAAGGTTCAGCGGATTTGGGGTTCACACGAGGGAGAACGAATATCTGGAAGATCGGTTGGGAAAAGAAATTACTGAGACACTATTTGGACCAAGAAAATTAGAATGCATTTTATGGAGATTTGGCAAGATTTGAATTTGAATTTTGAAAGTGCATAGAAAATTTGGAATGGAACTGAGGCTTTGAAATTAAACTAGGCATTGGAATTTGAATTTTAAATATTTGAAATATCAAATAAATTTCAAATATTTGGAAGGACGGAATAAATGGATAGTTTGGAATTTTTGATGAATTTAGAAATTTGAATGGGCTCAAACGGAGTTAAAACGATGGAGAACGGGCTCCGGAAAGTTTGAAAAGAGAGAAAAATGGAAAAACTGGATTTTTGGAATTATTTTTCTAAAGGAAAATGAATTATGGCGTCAGCATTGCGTCAGCCCTGGGAATTTCTTTTTCGGCCGATTTATTTTTCTACTGGAAAATCCAGATTATTGCGTCACCCTTGCGTCAGCATAGGGGTCGGCCGACAGACAGGTGGGCCCTCGGTCCATGGATCGAGTCCACTGGCGGGTGAACCGGCTGAGGTGGCACGGGGAGATGGGGTGGCAGCCGACTGGGTGAGGTTGCCGACGCGGCACCGACGTGGCGGGGGTCTGGCGCCACGTGGCTGCCACGTGGGACGGCGGGTTGAGGTGGCCGGCCGGCGGACGGGGGCGCTCGGGCACGGCGTCGGCGGCGAAGCTCCGGTGGCCGGCGGCGAGCGGCACTAGGCGGAACCGAGAGAGGGGGAAGTGGGGAATTCGGGGGAGGGGGCGGCAGTCACCTAGGGCGGCCGGAGATGCGTCGGCGACGAGGATGGCGGTGGCACGGCTCGGGTCTCACGCGGCGGCGGCGCTCCGGCGGTGGAGAGGCGCGGCCGAGGGATGGAGGAGGTCGGGGGCGTCGCGGTGAAGCTAGGGGCGGCGGCGGCCAGGCGGGAGGGGGCTCGAGCAGACGGCAATTGCTCGTCGGAGCCCGAGAAGGCGGCGGAGGCGGTGGTGCACGACGCGGGGAAGGTGGAGCGCACGGGAGAGAGGGAGGAGTAGCGGGGGAGGATGGGCGAGGAGAGGCGGAGCTCGGGGCGCCTTTTATAGGGGTCGGGGAGGGGAGGGCGGCCGGGGATTGCTCGCCGGATTACGGGCGGCGGCGATTGCGGAGGGGGGAAAAGAAGGCAAGGGCGGCCGCGTAAGGAAAGAGATCGGGGGGGGGCAAGGATGGAAGGGGCGCGGGTCACACGGGCGGCGGAAAAAGGAAAGAACCCGGCGGCGAGGGGCGGCAGTTTCGGGGAAGACGCAGGCGGCGTGTGGAGGAAGAAGGTGGGCGGGGAAGACGGAGCTGACGGGTGGGCCCGGGCGGTCAGCGGGATAGGAGGCGCGGCCCGGCTGACGGGTGGGCCGGAGTGAGGAGAGAGAGAGAAGCAGGGGCGCGGGTGGCGCGGATGTGGCTGCGTGGCTGAGGGCGGGGATCGGGCGGCCGAGAGAGGGGCGAGGCGCGGACGGGCCAGATCGGCCGGCGCGCGAGGGAGGGGAAATCTGGGCCAGCCAGGTGGCGAGTAGGGAGGAGGGGGAGGCGGGATCCGGGTGGCGGCGTGGGCGGCAATCCGGCCGTCCACGTGGCGGCCAGAGGGAGGAGGGATTTTAATTTTTGATTTTTGATTTCAGATTTTCAGAAAGGCCCAGAAAATTCATTTAGCCTCAGAAAAATATGAAATAAATTCCAAAAATTCCAAAAAAATTCACAGAAGTTCCTGGATAAGTTTTGGACTTAATAAAAATACTCCCAACTAATGTTGGTATTTAATTTTCATACTTGAAATACTTTTTACTTTCAAAATTAGGTTTTAAACTCCAGAAAATCCAGGAAACCAAATAAAAGTCAAATAACTCCAAATAATTAATTTGAATTAGGATTTTTATATAAAATCAAAATATCTTTTTATTTAACAATATTTTTAGGTTTTACTTAAAACACTTTTCAAATCCAACTTTTTCAAAAACAGAAATTTAGGACAAATCCAAATAAAACTCAAATACTTTAAAATAGTTAATTTGAATTTAAATTTTTCAGAAAGCAAATTTTTGGGATGTTACAAATCTACCCCCCTTAGAAAGAATCTCAACCCCGAGATTCGGACGGACTAGGAAAAAGAAAGGAGAGTAAAACGCAACTCTTGATTCTTTGCTGTGCTCGCAAGCTGCTTCTTTCTTTGAACCAAATTGAAACTTACCAGGCATGACTACTGCACCTGGGGCACCCTTTGTGGTGATGTGGTTAACTCGTCCTCCTCCTTGCGATTGCGGAGTTCTTGGAGCTTTTCCTGCAGTTGAAGTTACTTCCCGTCCTTGTCCTGCAACTGGAGTTCGCGCTGGTGTATTTCCCAAGTTGAAAGGAATTGGAGTGGTAACCTGAGGCTTCTGTGGGCAATTGCCTGCATAATGCCCCATCTCGTGACACCGAAAACATTGCACTCCTGCGGCTGAGGTGTTGCTTCGCTGAGGACAGACTCCGGTAAAGATGTGGGGTGCTTGCATTTCTGAATGAGGCACAGATCCTGGAGTTCTTGGTGCATTTGTTGCTGCTGGAGCTTTGTTGAACTGGGGTGGATTCATTCGGGGTCTTGAACTGCTTGCATTATACTATGTCTGAAAAGCCATCTTTCTCTTACGAGAGTCCTGTAATTGATATTGAGCATCTTCCTGGACAAGGGCCTTATTTACCATGTGCTGAAATGTCGGAAAATCTTTGGACACCAATTGCACCTTGAGTTTGGGATCAAGTCCTTGCATGAACCTCCAAATCTTCGTTCCCTCTGATGCAACATCTTCTGATGCATACCTGGACAGTTGGGTGAACTTGTTCAGGTACTTAGAAATGCTGAGGTTTCCTTGCTGCAGCTGGTAAAATTCCTTTCTTCATTTCCATTATTCCCATAGGAATATGCGCAGTGCAGAAAGCTTCAACAAACTCATCCCAAGTGATGGTTTGTGCATTTTGATGGGCGGCGCGGTAGATATCCCACCAGTTAGCAGCAATTCCCTTGAGCTGGTGAGCAGCATACAGCACCTTCTCGTTGTCGTTGCACAGAGCTAGGACCAATTTCCTTTCCACATCCTTGATCCAATCATCTACCTCCAGGGGATCCACTGATCCAGCAAAAGTGGGAGGCCTTGTCCTCATGAATTCTCTCAACTTAGACTGCGGTGCCTGGTTGGGTGCCTGCGGGGCTGGCTGCACTTGGTTTTGAGCTAAAGCTTGAAGAAGCTGAAGTTGCATGGCCATCATCTGCTCCAAGTTGGGCGCTTGTGCAGGAGGTTGTGGAATGTTGTTGTCTTGCTGGGCATTGGCATCACAGCTGCTGCCAGGGTTGCTCCTTGTGTTCACCATCTGAAGCGGTTTCCAGGGTCAGCAAAAGGTAAGAGGGAACTAGCATAGGTAAGAGATTAGGGGAACGACTAAACAACATCCCAAACAAACACACAAGAGAGAACAACTAGGAGAAGCTTAGCTTGAAATAAAAATAGTTTTTTTTAAAGACGACTGTACCACAAGTATACAAAGACTTGGTACAATTCATCTTGCACACAAACAAGTAATATAAGCGTTCTAAAATCGTAAGACTTTACTTGGGTTCTATAACTAAAGAACTAGTCCACGCTCCTTCGTGATGACGAGCTTCTCCAAGTGCTTCTTAGACGCAACCTTACTGAGCCGTCTATAGAAATTACAAAGGGAAGAGAATACAATTACCATTCCAAAAGGAAAAAAGCAGATAGATAAGGAAGAATACCATGACGAAGGTAAGGATAGAAAGACAAGAAAAGAAAAGGATAGCACATTATTAAATTTTTATTTTATAAAATAAATTTTTGAAGTTCTTCTTTTAACGACCATTCTAACTAGGTCACGTCCTACAGTCAAATTGGCTCTGATACCACCTCTGTCGGGACCCCGGATTTCCGAACCCGGACCCTCTGTGTATTACTGCACTAGTCCCAGATCAAAGCTAGTGCACACAGTTAAACAGAAATGAATACATAACCAGCAATGCTTTATTACAATATTAAAGAGTACAGACCGAAAGGTCTCATTATTACAATTGAGGTTTCAAGACCTCACACACACGAAACACAGCGGAAGCAAAAGATAAACTCGGTGAAGACCCATCAATACGCCACAGGCAATTGACTGGGGAAGCGCGACCTAGAACTCCTGGAATCCTTCGTCGAATCCACCCGCGAAGTAGTCGTAATCACCTTCTTGAGCTTCATGTTCTTCTGAGTATTGTTTTTGAGTGCAGCATGTGAGTACATAAAGTACTCCGCAAGTCTTGGGAAAAATGCATAGATGCAAGGCTTGACAAAGGAAGGCTATATGGTTCTTTTACACAAAGCAATATTTTAAAATTTTAATTACTACTAATTATATTCGAAGGCATCCATTTAATAAAGTAAATGATTTAACAGAACTAACAATTATTCTCGAGTGAAGGTTCCATCTACCAACACTAGCTTAATCAGGTCTAACTGACCAAGTTTGAAACTGCGGGTTCCATCCACCCTCTCTGACTCCATTTGCCAGGATACCCTTCCGAGAGTTCCCTCCACTCTCGGAATTCAAAACTTTTGATTTTAAAACAAAACCAGAAATCTACCATGTGAATGCATTCCTTGCCCGCCCTTGACCGTGGGCACGGCTATTCGAATAGTTTTACACTCTGCAGAGGTTGTACAACTTTACCCACAAGAGATAATTTATCCTAAAAGTCAACACGCTTCCTTTGGCATGAGACCCAGATAAAATATCACAAAGCCTTTACCTTACTCTAATCTAGCTAGATACCACCCGCTGAGGTTTCACCGCAGGTAGGCTAACTGCCCGAACCGAAGCCCCCTCTTGCGCCATATGAGTACAGTAAATCCCTGTCCCTCACTGTGAATAACCAGTCCGTCCCTGGCATCCACTTTCCACTCGTGGCACCTAAACTAGACTATCATAAGTTAGTCAGCTAGGTCGTACCCATATAGACTTGTGGTTGTACGGTTAATGCTCAGTCTGGACAAACACAAGCGTCGGTCCTTAATTGACTAGGGTGGAACATACACTTAACAAGATCTCGTGCTTCCTGCACCAATCCAAACCAACCATCCACCCTAATCTAAACCAACTTTCACATTTTAGTTTATTTTAAAAGAACAGTGGTAACTCCAATTACCACTAAATTTGTAAACACAAGGGTATTACAATAAATCATAATTTCCCATTTTCAAGATTTATGAGGTATTCAATAGCGTGGCTAAGCATTGTTCTACCATTCTAATACCAACAATTGATTATAATACTCTCACTAAAGAGCCAAAGGAAATCGTAGGGCGACAAGGGTACATGGCATTCAATTTCAACTGAGGGCATAACAAAATTGGGGTAACTAATACCTTAATAATTGAACTAATGCTTTACGTAAATAGCAATGCACATAATTTAAAATAATTAAAACATTTTCAAAAGCATAGGTTCAAGATGATCAAAGGAGACTTGCCTTCTTGCACGCTCTCAGGGTCTTCCTGTTGCTGGGTGGAGAGATCGTCGACAACGTTGGAATCTACGCGGGAAAAGACGAAGCAAACAAAGCAAATAAATACAAATCAAATAAAATAAACTCAAAAACTCAAATAGAGGCCATAATTGAATAGATTATGATTTTAGACGAATTTAGGAGAAAGGTTCAGCGGATTTTGGGTTCACACGAGGGAGAACGAATATCTGGAAGATCGGTTGGGAAAAAAATTACTGAGACACTATTTGGACCAAGAAAATTAGAATGCATTTTATGGATATTTGGCAAGATTTGAATTTGAATTTTGAAAGTGCACAGAAAATTTGGAATGGAACTGAGGCTTTGAAATTAAACTAAGCATTGGAATTTGAATTTTAAATATTTGAAATATCAAATAAATTTCAAATATTTGGAAGGATGGAAGAAATGGATAGATTGGAATTTTTGATGAATTTAGAAATTTGAATGGGCTCAAACGGAGTTAAAACGAGGGAGAACGGGCTCCGGGAAGTTTGAAAAGAGAGAAAATGAAAAAAATGGATTTTTGGAATTATTTTTCTAAAGGAAAATGAATTATGGCGTCAGCATTGCGTCAGCCCTGGGAATTTCTCTTTCGGCCGATTTATTTTTCTACTGGAAAATCCCGATTATTGCGTCACCCTTGCGTCAGCATAGGGGTCGGCCGACAGACAGGTGGGCCCTCGGTCCATGGATCGAGTCCACTGGCGGGTGAACCGGCTGAGGTGGCACGGGGAGATGGGGTGGCAGCCGACTGGGCGAGGTTGCAGACGCGGCACCGACGTGGCGGGGGTCTGGCGCCACGTGGCTGCCACGTGGGACGACGGGTTGAGGTGGCCGGCCGGCGGACGGGGGCGCTCGGGCACGGCGTCGGCGGCGAAGCTCCGGTGGCCGGCGGCGAGCGGCACTAGGCGGAACCGAGAGAGGGGGAAGTGGGGAATTCGGGGGAGGGGGCGGCAGTCACCTAGGGCGGCCGGAGATGCGTCGGCGACGAGGATGGCGGTGGCACGGCTCGGGTCTCACGCGGCGGCGGCGCTCCGGCGGTGGAGAGGCGCGGCCGAGGGATGGAGGAGGTCGGGGGCGTTGCGGTGAAGCTAGGGGCGGCGGCGGCCAGGCGAGAGGGGGCTCGAGCAGACGGCAATTGCTCGTCGGAGCCCGAGAAGGCGGCGGAGGCGGTGGTGCACGACGCGGGGGCGGTGGAGCGCACGGGAGAGAGGGAGGAGTAGCGGGGGAGGATGGGCGAGGAGAGGCGGAGCTCGGGGCGCCTTTTATAGGGGTCGGGGAGGGGAGGGCGGCCGGGGATTGCTCGCCGGATTACGGGCGGCGGCGATTGCGGAGGGGGGAAAAGAAGGCAAGGGCGGCCGCGTAAGGAAAGAGATCGGGGGGGGCAAGGATGGAAGGGGCACGGGTCACACGGGCCACGGAAAAAGGAAAGAACCCGGCGGCGAGGGGCGGCAGTTTCGGGGAAGACGGAGGCGGCGTGCGGAGGAAGAAGGTGGGCGGGGAAGACGGAGCTGACGGGTGGGCCCGGGCGGTCAGCGGGATAGGAGGTGCGGCGCGGCTGACGGGTGGGCCGGAGTGAGGAGAGAGAGAGAAGCGGGGGCGCGGGTGGCGTGGATGTGGCCGTGTGGCTGAGGGCGGGGATCGGGCGGCCGAGAGAGGGGCGAGGCGCGGACGGGCCAGATGGGCCGGCGCGGGAGGGAGGGGAAATCCGGGCCGACCAGGTGGCGAGCGGGGAGGAGGGGGAGGCGGGATCCGGGTGGCGGCGTGGGCGGTAATCCGGCCGTCCACGTGGCGGCCAGAGGGAGGAGGAGGGATTTTAATTTTTGATTTTTGATTTTAGATTTTCAGAAAGGCCAAGAAAATTCATTTAGCCTCAGAAAAATATGAAATAAATTCCAAAAATTCCAGAAAAATTCACAGAAGTTCCTGGATAAGTTTTGGACTTAATAAAAATACTCCCAACTAATGTTGCTATTTAATTTTCATACTTGAAATACTTTTTACTTTCAAAAATAGGTTTTAAACTCCAGAAAATCCAGGAAACCAAATAAAAGTCAAATAACTCCAAATATTTAATTTGAATTAGGATTTTTATATAAATTTAAAATATCTTTTATTTAACAATATTTTTAGGTTTTACTTAAAAGACTTTTCAAATCCAACTTTTTCAAAAACAGAAATTCAGGACAAATCCAAATAAAACTCAAATACTTTAAAATAGTTAATTTGAATTTAAATTTTTCAGAAAGCAAAATTTTGGGATGTTACAACTGATCAGAACTTTAACCTAAACACAAGATCAACCTTAAGAAGAGGTAATTCAGATTTGAACAAACACTTTTGCAGAAAATGAAGACAAAGCAAAGAAAGCGAAAAGAAAAGACGACTGAAAAGAGAAGCAAGCTGAAGAAATTAAGGAAATGATAGAGAGATAGCTACACTTCTTAGATCAAGAGAATAGAGCTTCAACTGGAAAATCAATCTCGGCAAACACAGAGATCAACAGAGTAAGAAAATCACTCAACTGAACTTCAGAACCTGAGAAGAGATCAACAGAGAGACAAAATGCAAATAGCTCATGATTCTCGGGTCTTCTGCTCATGAATCTCTGAAATACACCAGTGAAGCATCCTCAGACGAGCAAATATGAAGTTAGAACCACTTTTCCCAAGACATCAAATGAAACACAAGATTGCTCTGCCTTCAAACCCTAAAACTCTGAAAACAGAGGAAATGAGGCGCATAAGAGAAAGAAAAGAGTACACATGGATTTTGTGTTTTGCTCTTAGGAATGGACTAGTCAAATAACCTTGAGGCTGATTTCCCATACAGAGCAAAAAGATTCTGCAGCTTCTTCTACCAAGAATCCAACTCAGAGAGAAATGCACCGAGAAGAGCAAAGAACAGAGAACAACTATGAAATGAAAATGACAGCAGAACATAGAAAGAAAAGAAACAAGAACAACTCAACCTCAATCCTTCTCATTTTGATACGTTGAGATGAATGATTACATAGAGTTTTGCTACAGCTAGTTCATCCCCATTCTCACATCGAGAGCTACACACCCAAAAAGGAAAATCAAGAACTCACAGCCAACTCATACGTAGTTTCACATCTTGGGCAACTCACGCAGGAAAAGAAAAACAAGAGCACAGGCAGACAATGAGCCAAGAAGCTACTCTACCCAACTACTCACACACCAAAAAGGAAAATCAAGAAACCTGCACCCACTCCCACTACATGATTCACACACAAAAGAGACAAAATCCAAACACCCTCATCAGAATAGAGGAGGGAAACAAGCACACCTCTCCAAACCCTAAACCTCTCTAGTTATAGCCTTCCACTATTGGGTTCCACTTGCTTTGCCTATTAGCAAACTCAGCGTTTTACCCGTTATCTCAAGATCCGCTTCCATTTTGCAGCCTTACACATTTTACCAAAATGCCCCTGCTGCATTTTCCTAGAAGCTTCCTCTTTTCTTGCTGTCCACGCCTCACAACCACTTCGAGTCCTTGCCATCTTCGACATCTCCCGACCGCTTTGACCTCAGCACCGCCCGTGCCTAGTCCGGCCATCCCATGCCTCGCCACGACTTAGCCTCAAAGTCCTGCAACCATCACAGACAAGAAAAAATCACATAGCACCGCTCGAAACAATATAATCATACATTAGCATCAGAAGAAGGTACTCAAGTACAAAATACCCAAAACAAACTCAAGCTCTCTAAAAACAAGCGTCAATTACTCATCACATACCTGGGGTTACCTCCACATGGTCTCTCAATACTATATGACTTAAATAAAGCTTGTCCAAAAGATGATTTTCCGCTTTCTTGTATTGATCAATTGGTTGATTCTACTATTAGTTGTGAAATGCTAAATTTTTTTATGCATACTCTGCTTATGACCAGATCAGTATGTCTTCAAAAGATGAAGAGAAGATCGCATTTATCATGCCATTTGGAGTGTTTTGCTATGTCACAATGCCAATTGGCTTAAAAAATGTCAGTCTAACTTTTCAACGTTTGATGCAATTGACCTTTATTCATCAAATGGGCTGAAATTTGGAAGTCTATACATTGATGATCTGGTTGTGAAGAGCATCAAATGACTAAACCATATTTCTGACTTGTAGGAAACTTTCAACAACCTCAGAAAGCATTGCTTAAAACTTAATCCCGAGAAGTGTATGTTTAGAGTTACTTCAAAAAAGTTACTTGAATTCCTTATTTCAGTAAGAGGTATCAAGGCAAATCCTGAAAGGATCAAGGCCATCGAGTAGATGCACCCTCCGATTATAAAGAAAGAGGTAGAAAAACTCACCGGGTGAATGGCGGCTCTAAGTTATTTCATTGCACGTTTGGGAGAGACAGGACTTCTATTCTTTAAGATTCTAGGAAAACATAAAGGTTTTGAGTGGTCAAAAGAGGCTAATGATACTTTGGAGGATATCAAGAGATATCTTATGAGTCGTCCCATTTTGGTTTCTCCAAAACCAGGTGAGACATTCTTAGTATATCTGTTCGCCATGCCACAGGCAGTAAGTGCTGTACTGGTCGCAAAGTGCGAAGGCGTCTAACGACCAGTATATTACGTAAGTGAAGTGTTCCACATACCTAAGGAGCGCTACCCTCAAGTCCAAAAATTACTTGGGGAGTTTGACCTCCATTTCGTGTCTCAAACAACCATTAAATTCCAGATCTTGGCAGACTTTGTCATCGAATGGACAAATCCTAAACCTGTTTAGGATCCCTAACACAACTCCCATGACTAGTGGATGATGTACTTTGATGGGTCACTTACGCTAAGTGGCTCGGGGGCAGGGTGGTCCTACAATCTCCCACGGGAAAGACCTAGCTTAAAGTATGCCATTCAATTACTCTTTCTAGCTACTAACAATGTGATTGAGTATGAAGGTTTATTGGTTGGCATATGAGTCGCTAAAACGCTTGGGATTCATCGACTACTCGTGAGAGGGGACTCTCAACTAATCGTGAATCAAGTCAGAAAAGAGTATCAATGCTCGAGTACGACCATGTCTTAGTACTTGTCGGAGGTCCAAAAGCTTGAGAAGCACTTTTTCGGTTTCGAGTTATAGTATATCCCTCAGAAGGAAAACTTTCTCGCAGACTAGCTTGCTTGAATAGCTTTTTCCTGATCACAAGCACTGCCAGGAGTCTTCTTAGAGCAACTCTAAAAGCCATCTCTGGTCAAAGCACCTGAGATAACTCCCAATGAGATAGCATCTTTAGGTTACGAGGATACCTGGATGGCTCCCATCCATGAGTATCTTTAGAAGGGTTCAGACCCGATGATGATCTCGAAGTAGATCGTCTATCTTGAAAGGTCAAAATGTATACCTTGGTCGATGGGGAACTCTACAAGAGGAGTACCTAAGGGGTTCTTATGCGATGCATATCACAGAAAGAAGGATTATAACTCCTTAATGACATATATGGGGGCATCTGTGGAGCAGATGCCTCTTACAGAATGCTGATCGAAAAAACCTTTCGGCAAGGTTTCTACTGGCCAATACCCTCAACGATCCAAAGAACTGGTTAAAAAATGTGTACAATGCCAGTTTGATAGCCAGTAAGTACACCAACTAGCTCAGGCTCTCCAAACAATTCCTCTATCTTGGCCTTTTGTGACCTGGGGTCTTGACATCCTGTGGCTATTCCCAAGAGCATCATGGGGCTTTGAGTTCCTGTTTGTGGCTATTGGCACGTTCACGAAGTGGATCGAAGCCGAACCTGTGATTGGGATAAAAATGGAAGACGCAAAAAGGTTCATGACGGGAAGCGTTCTTACTTGATATGGAGTCCCAAGTCAGATAATTACAGACAATGTTAAGCAATTTTTGAGTGACAAATTAGGTACCAAACTTTGTTTTGCTTCTGTCGCTCATCCTTAGAGTAATAGAGCATCGAGCGCACGAATGGCCAGATAATGCAAGGAATTAAGGTTCGAGTCTTCGACCAGCTTGTAAAGCACTCGGGGGCTTGGGTATAAGAATTACCTCCAGTATTATGGGCAATTCGCTCGACTCCTAGTTGGGCGACAAGAGAAACTCCATTTTTTCTAATTTTTAGAGCTGAAGCCATGCTTCCTCCAGAACTAAAAATCTGGTCGTGAAGGGTTGAGAACTTCAATGACTCCAACTAAGAGCAACTTCAAGCAGATGACATCAACATGCTTGAAGGGAAAAGGAATCAAGCCTTAATCCGATAGCGGTCTATCAGCAAGCCATGCGTAAGTACTACGATCGTAAGGTCCAACCTCACAACCTTTTGTATGTGACTTGGTATTGTGGAAAATCCAATCCTAGTCTAATTGGAACAAGCTTTCCCTCAAGTGGGAAGGTCCTTACACTATGGTCGAAGTCACACGACTAGGCTCAGTATGACTTGCTATGGAAGACGACCAGATTCTTTCAAACTCTTGGAACATCGACCAATTGCACAAATTTTATGTGTAAATATTTCTACTCTTTCAATAAAGCTTTCCATTTATTCAAATCTTTATTATCATATGTTTAGTAAAGCTTCTATTATGTCTGTTCGACCACTTCTAGTACATCCATTTGTTTAACTGGTCAGAGAAGAAGGCACCACTAGTTGAAGTTTGTACTCTTTGCATGTGGTCCTGCCCACTAGAAGGAGCTTCCTAGTGTCGATCTATTCCTAAGTCTTTCTATCAGCATAAAACAATTGCGTTGTCTTTGAAAACATTGAGCAAATATTCAAGAAGGGATTCTAAGTGTTTATCCTCTTATTGTTTGTGTCTTCGATTTCATACACCTAGTTGAAGGAAGGTAACATCACCTAGTCTAAGTCTTTGCCCTCTGCATGTTGTCCTGCCCACTAGAAGGAACTTCCTAGCATCGACTCATTCCTGACTTTTGTTGCCAATACATGTGATTGAATTCGACAATGATAGTCGAATGAACAACTCTGCTCTCTACATACTCAACTCTGTACTATTTGCTCTGTTTATCTACATAAACTAAGTAAATAGTCGAGGGCAAGGATAGAGTTATCGGCATAACTTTATTTCTTAGTCGCAAATTCATTCTCTTTCATTTTTTTGTCTTAGGAGTACTAACTACTCAACAGGATGAATTGCAGGAAAAGGAGGAAGTTTTTCATTAGCCAAAGGTAAGTCTTTATAAATTCCTATTTGCAAACTACTTTGAAGAAGGAGAGCCAAGTTGTATCTCTTCAGTGATCTTTCGACTGGTTGGCTCTAGTTCATCACCAAGTGGGCTGCCTCTTGCAAAGAGCAATTGAAGTCATGCTCGATTGGCTGTAGGTTGAGGTTCCGGTCGCATTCCTTGAGTTTTACAAAGACATAGCTTGATAGGGACGGGGTCCCGATCTTCCAACAGGTTCTGGATATGTTCTATTTGGTGGAGGCGCGACACAAATCGATCCGGCTTCCGAACAACACCTTCCGAACCCCGCAATCGCAGCACCACGTCTCCTCAGGTTATCAACCGTGCGCAGCCCGGTTGACCTCGCCAAGAAGGCTAATCCTCGCATGCAAATCGAAGAACACAAGCAAGTACAAGGAAGAACATAACTGAATTGCAGATGTATTGATTTAGCACTCGAAAGTTGGGGTCTCACAAACCGATGAACGGCGAAACTGTTCAAAGACAGAATAATCTAAGCAAAACCCAAACCCTAATGGTGGGGGTGGCAGCTGGATATAAAGGAGTGAGGGGCGTGCAAAACCCCTGCATGCGCCCTAATGGGCTCCAACACGATACAAAGCCGAACGGCCCAAAAGACGGTGGCGCAGCACCCTGACAGATTCTGAATGCCCACTTGTTTGGACGATTCCTGTTGACTCAGAAGGAATTTTGACATGGGACTAGATCCATTGGAAAGTCCGCCTTCTCAGCTTTCCATACATATGTAGATCGTCTAAAACGGAGCCCGGATACGATCTGGGCGTCCGTTTTAGTGCGGCTTGGTCCTGGACTCCGAATTGGATTCGAAGTCGGCTTGAGTTGGGCCTCCAACATGATTCGACCGCCCTTGCTGGACTTGTGCGCCTCGTAGCCTCTCCAAGTACTTCTAGATCCTCTCCATGGTTCCTAATCATAATTAAATCATTAGGTAGTAATCGATTCTCAAATGAACAAAAAGAAGTACTTAGGAACGAGCTCACCTGTAAATTCAATTGTCGGGCGCGAGCTCTAGTGATTGGTCCTTGAATGTCAAGTGGAGGAGTGTTGTGTGTATCCGAGGAAGTGATGTCCTCATCATCCTCCCCCTCTTGAAGCGGAGTTGTCCTCAACTCAGCCTCATCTTCTTCTCCCATGTATGGCTTCAAATCTGAAATGTTAAAGGTGGGACTAACCCCAAACTCGGGAGGCAACTCAAGTTTATATGCATTATCATTTATCTTCTCAACTATCTTAAAAGGACCAGCAGCTCTAGGCATCAATTTTGACTTTCTTAACTCAGGAAATCTATCCTTTCTCAAGTGCAACCAAACAAAATCACCCGGTTCAAGTTTAACTTCCTTTCTACCTTTACTACCAGTAATCCTATATTTTTCATTCATCTTTTCAATGTTTGCCTTAGTAGTCTCATGCATTTTGACAATAAAATCAGCACGCTCCTTAGCATCATTATGAACTCTCTCACTAGTAGGCAAAGGTAAAATATCAATAGGGGCACGGGGATTGAATCCATACACTACCTGAAAAGGACTTACCTTGGTGGTGGAGTGTTCCGCTCGATTCTATGCGAACTCAACATGCGTCAAACACTCTTCCCACAGCTTTAAATTATTCTTCAAAACAGCTCTCAACATGGTAGACAATGTGCGGTTCACCACCTCGGTTTGGCCATCAGTTTGTAGGTGACATGTTGTAGAGAACAACAACTTTGTACCCAACTTGTTCCATAGAGTACGCCAAAAGTGACTCAAGAACTTGGCATCACGATCTGAAACAATAGTAGAAGGCATACCATGCAAACAAACTATCTCTTTGAAAAAGAGGTCAGCAATATGAACGGCATCATCGGTTTTATGACATGGTATAAAGTGAGCCATCTTAGAAAAGCGATCCACAACAACAAAAATGCTATCCCTCCCCCTCTTAGTCCTGGGCAATCCTAAAACAAAGTCCATAGAAATATCTGCCCACGGAATAGAAGGAACATGAAGAGGCATATATAAACCATGTGGATTCAAGCGAGACTTAGCTTTTTGACATGTAGTGCAGCGAGCCATAAACCGCTCAACATCTCGCCTCATCTTTGGCCAAAAGAAGTGTGTGGTCAGAACATCCTCCGTCTTCTTAGCACCAAAATGTCCCATCAAACCGCCTCCATGCGCCTCCTGCAACAATAAAAGACGAACGGATCCAACTGGAATGCGTAGGCGGTTAGCTCTAAACAAAAACCCATCATTGATCACGAATTTATTCCATGCTTGTCCCTCTTTACAATGCAACAACACATCCTTAAAATCAGCATCAAAAGCATATTGTGCTTTAATAGGTATAAGACCAAAAATGCGACAATCAAGTTGAGACAACATGGTATAGCATCGAGACAAAGCATCAGCAATCACATTATCCTTCCCTTTCTTGTGTTTAATGACATAAGGAAAAGATTCAATAAATTCAACCCACTTAGCATGTCTACGATTCAAATTGGTTTGACTACGAATATGCTTAAGTGATTCATGATCGGAATGAATGACAAATTCTTTAGGCCATAAATAGTGTTGCCACGTCTTTAAAGAACGAACAAGGGCATACAATTCTTTTTCATACGTGGAATAATTAAGAGCATGACCTTTCAATTTTTCACTAAAGTAGGCAACAGGTTTGCCTTCTTGCATCAAAACAGCACCAATACCAATTCCGCTAGCATCACATTCCAGCTCAAAAGTCTTACCAAAATCCGGAAGTTGGAGCAATGGTGCGTGTGTAAGCTTGTCCTTCAAAAGATTAAAGGACTCCTCTTGTGATGGCCCCCAATGGAACACGACGCCCTTCTTTGTCAACTCAATCAACGGTGTCGCAATGGTGCTGAATTCCTTGACAAAGCGGCGATAAAATCCTGCAAGGCCAAGAAAACTCCGCACTTGGGAGACCGTCGTGGGCGTGGGCCAACTCCATATCGCCTCCACCTTGGCTCTATCAACCTCAATGCCCTGTGGAGTCACAACATAGCCAAGAAAAGAGACTCGATCCGTGCAAAAGGTGCACTTCTCAAGGTTACCAAACAAACGTGCATCTCTCAAAGCATTAAAAACAGCACGTAAGTGATTCAAATGTTCATCCATGGACTTGCTATAAATCAAGATATCATCAAAGTAAACGACCACAAATTTGCCGATGAAAGGATGTAAAACCTCGTGCATTAATCTCATGAAAGTGCTAGGTGCATTAGTTAAACCAAAAGGCATGACTAACCACTCATACAAGCCGAACTTAGTTTTAAAAGCAGTTTTCCATTCATCGCCAAGTTTCATTCTTATTTGGTGGTATCCACTACGCAAGTCAATCTTTGTGAAAATTATAGCACCACACAACTCATCAAGCATGTCGTCTAGCCTGGGAATAGGATGACGATACCTTATAGTAATGTTGTTAATGACTCTACAATCTACACACATACACCAAGAACCATCTTTTTTGGGAACCAAAAGAACAGAAACAACACAAGGACTAAGGCTCTCACGTACGTACCCACGGTCCAAAAGGTCTTGGACTTGTCGGTGAATCTCCTTAGTCTCTTCGGGATTGGTCCTGTATGCCGCACGGTTTGGCAAACTCGCTCCAGGGATCAAGTCAATCTGGTGCTCAATCCCTCGAATGGGTGGAAGTCCTGGAGGTATCTCATCAGGGAAAACATCTCTAAACTCCTGCAAAAGGTTAGTGACAGGAGCAGGCAAAGTGCAAGGCATATTATCAAGAGAAAATAAAGCACCTCTCCAAACCCTAAACCTCTCTAGTTATAGCCTTCCACTATTGGGTTCCATTTGATTTGCCTATTAGCAAACTCAGCGTTTTACCCGTTATCTCAAGATCTGCTTCCATTTTGCAGCCTTACGCATTTTACCAAAATGCCCCTGCTGCATTTTCCTAGAAGCTTCCTCTTTTCTTGCTGTCCACGCCTCGCAACCACTTCGAGTCCTTGCCATCTTCGACATCTCTCGACCGCTTTGACCTCAGCACCGCCCGTGCCTAGTCCGGCCATCCCATGCCTCGCCACGACTTAGCCTCAAAGTCCTGCAACCATCACAGACAAGACAAAAACACATAGCACCGCTCGAAACAATATAATCATACATTAGCATCAGAAGAAGGTACTCAAGTACAAAATACCCAAAACAAACTCAAGCTCTCTAAAAACAAGCGTCAATTACTCATCACATACCTGGGGTTACCTCCACATGGTCTCTCAATACTATATGACTTAAATAAAGCTTGTCCAAAAGATGATTTTCCGCTTTCTTGTATTGATCAATTGGTTGATTCTACTATTAGTTGTGAAATGCTAAATTTTTTTATGCATACTCTGCTTATGACCAGATCAGTATGTCTTCAAAAGATGAAGAGAAGATCGCATTTATCATGCCATTTGGAGTGTTTTGCTATGTCACAATGCCAATTGGCTTAAAAAATGTCAGTCTAACTTTTCAACGTTTGATGCAATTGACCTTTATTCATCAAATGGGCTGAAATTTGGAAGTCTATACATTGATGATCTGGTTGTGAAGAGCATCAAATGACTAAACCATATTTCTGACTTGTAGGAAACTTTCAACAACCTCAGAAAGCATTGCTTAAAACTTAATCCCGAGAAGTGTATGTTTAGAGTTACTTCAAAAAAGTTACTTGAATTCCTTATTTCAGTAAGAGGTATCAAGGCAAATCCTGAAAGGATCAAGGCCATCGAGTAGATGCACCCTCCGATTATAAAGAAAGAGGTAGAAAAACTCACCGGGTGAATGGCGGCTCTAAGTTATTTCATTGCACGTTTGGGAGAGACAGGACTTCTATTCTTTAAGATTCTAGGAAAACATAAAGGTTTTGAGTGGTCAAAAGAGGCTAATGATACTTTGGAGGATATCAAGAGATATCTTATGAGTCGTCCCATTTTGGTTTCTCCAAAACCAGGTGAGACATTCTTAGTATATCTGTTCGCCATGCCACAGGCAGTAAGTGCTGTACTGGTCGCAAAGTGCGAAGGCGTCTAACGACCAGTATATTACGTAAGTGAAGTGTTCCACATACCTAAGGAGCGCTACCCTCAAGTCCAAAAATTACTTGGGGAGTTTGACCTCCATTTCGTGTCTCAAACAACCATTAAATTCCAGATCTTGGCAGACTTTGTCATCGAATGGACAAATCCTAAACCTGTTTAGGATCCCTAACACAACTCCCATGACTAGTGGATGATGTACTTTGATGGGTCATTTACGCTAAGTGGCTCGGGGGCAGGGTGGTCCTACAATCTCCCACGGGAAAGACCTAGCTTAAAGTATGCCATTCAATTACTCTTTCTAGCTACTAACAATGTGATTGAGTATGAAGGTTTATTGGTTGGCATATGAGTCGCTAAAACGCTTGGGATTCATCGACTACTCGTGAGAGGGGACTCTCAACTAATCGTGAATCAAGTCAGAAAAGAGTATCAATGCTCGAGTACGACCATGTCTTAGTACTTGTCGGAGGTCCAAAAGCTTGAGAAGCACTTTTTCGGTTTCGAGTTATAGTATATCCCTCAGAAGGAAAACTTTCTCGCAGACTAGCTTGCTTGAATAGCTTTTTCCTGATCACAAGCACTGCCAGGAGTCTTCTTAGAGCAACTCTAAAAGCCATCTCTGGTCAAAGCACCTGAGATAACTCCCAATGAGATAGCATCTTTAGGTTACGAGGATACCTGGATGGCTCCCATCCATGAGTATCTTTAGAAGGGTTCAGACCCGATGATGATCTCGAAGTAGATCGTCTATCTTGAAAGGTCAAAATGTATACCTTGGTCGATGGGGAACTCTACAAGAGGAGTACCTAAGGGGTTCTTATGCGATGCATATCACAGAAAGAAGGATTATAACTCCTTAATGACATATATGGGGGCATCTGTGGAGCAGATGCCTCTTACAGAATGCTGATCGAAAAAACCTTTCGGCAAGGTTTCTACTGGCCAATACCCTCAACGATCCAAAGAACTGGTTAAAAAATGTGTACAATGCCAGTTTGATAGCCAGTAAGTACACCAACTAGCTCAGGCTCTCCAAACAATTCCTCTATCTTGGCCTTTTGTGACCTGGGGTCTTGACATCCTGTGGCTATTCCCAAGAGCATCATGGGGCTTTGAGTTCCTGTTTGTGGCTATTGGCACGTTCACGAAGTGGATCGAAGCCGAACCTGTGATTGGGATAAAAATGGAAGACGCAAAAAGGTTCATGACGGGAAGTGTTCTTACTTGATATGGAGTCCCAAGTCAGATAATTACAGACAATGTTAAGCAATTTTTGAGTGACAAATTAGGTACCAAACTTTGTTTTGCTTCTGTCGCTCATCCTTAGAGTAATAGAGCATCGAGCGCACGAATGGCCAGATAATGCAAGGAATTAAGGTTCGAGTCTTCGACCAGCTTGTAAAGCACTCGGGGGCTTGGGTATAAGAATTACCTCCAGTATTATGGGCAATTCGCTCGACTCCTAGTTGGGCGACAAGAGAAACTCCATTTTTTCTAATTTTTAGAGCTGAAGCCATGCTTCCTCCAGAACTAAAAATCTGGTCGTGAAGGGTTGAGAACTTCAATGACTCCAACTAAGAGCAACTTCAAGCAGATGACATCAACATGCTTGAAGGGAAAAGGAATCAAGCCTTAATCCGATAGCGGTCTATCAGCAAGCCATGCGTAAGTACTACGATCGTAAGGTCCAACCTCACAACCTTTTGTATGTGACTTGGTATTGTGGAAAATCCAATCCTAGTCTAATTGGAACAAGCTTTCCCTCAAGTGGGAAGGTCCTTACACTATGGTCGAAGTCACACGACTAGGCTCAGTATGACTTGCTATGGAAGACGACCAGATTCTTTCAAACTCTTGGAACATCGACCAATTGCACAAATTTTATGTGTAAATATTTCTACTCTTTCAATAAAGCTTTCCATTTATTCAAATCTTTATTATCATATGTTTAGTAAAGCTTCTATTATGTCTGTTCGACCACTTCTAGTACATCCATTTGTTTAACTGGTCAGAGAAGAAGGCACCACTAGTTGAAGTTTGTACTCTTTGCATGTGGTCCTGCCCACTAGAAGGAGCTTCCTAGTGTCGATCTATTCCTAAGTCTTTCTATCAGCATAAAACAATTGCGTTGTCTTTGAAAACATTGAGCAAATATTCAAGAAGGGATTCTAAGTGTTTATCCTCTTATTGTTTGTGTCTTCGATTTCATACACCTAGTTGAAGGAAGGTAACATCACCTAGTCTAAGTCTTTGCCCTCTGCATGTTGTCCTGCCCACTAGAAGGAACTTCCTAGCATCGACTCATTCCTGACTTTTGTTGCCAATACATGTGATTGAATTCGACAATGATAGTCGAATGAACAACTCTGCTCTCTACATACTCAACTCTGTACTATTTGCTCTGTTTATCTACATAAACTAAGTAAATAGTCGAGGGCAAGGATAGAGTTATCGGCATAACTTTATTTCTTAGTCGCAAATTCATTCTCTTTCATTTTTTTGTCTTAGGAGTACCAACTACTCAACAGGATGAATTGCAGGAAAAGGAGGAAGTTTTTCATTAGCCAAAGGTAAGTCTTTATAAATTCCTATTTGCAAACTACTTTGAAGAAGGAGAGCCAAGTTGTATCTCTTCAGTGATCTTTCGACTGGTTGGCTCTAGTTCATCACCAAGTGGGCTGCCTCTTGCAAAGAGCAATTGAAGTCATGCTCGATTGGCTGTAGGTTGAGGTTCCGGTCGCATTCCTTGAGTTTTACAAAGACATAGCTTGATAGGGACGGGGTCCCGATCTTCCAACAGGTTCTGGATATGTTCTATTTGGTGGAGGCGCGACACAAATCGATCCGGCTTCCGAACAACACCTTCCGAACCCCGCAATCGCAGCACCACGTCTCCTCAGGTTATCAACCGTGCGCAGCCCGGTTGACCTCGCCAAGAAGGCTAATCCTCGCATGCAAATCGAAGAACACAAGCAAGTACAAGGAAGAACATAACTGAATTGCAGATGTATTGATTTAGCACTCGAAAGTTGGGGTCTCACAAACCGATGAACGGCGAAACTGTTCAAAGACAGAATAATCTAAGCAAAACCCAAACCCTAATGGTGGGGGTGGCAGCTGGATATAAAGGAGTGAGGGGCGTGCAAAACCCCTGCATGCGCCCTAATGGGCTCCAACACGATACAAAGCCGAACGGCCCAAAAGACGGTGGCGCAGCACCCTGACAGATTCTGAATGCCCACTTGTTTGGACGATTCCTGTTGACTCAGAAGGAATTTTGACATGGGACTAGATCCATTGGAAAGTCCGCCTTCTCAGCTTTCCATACATATGTATATCGTCTAAAACGGAGCCCGGATACGATCTGGGCGTCCGTTTTAGTGCGGCTTGGTCCTGGACTCCGAATTGGATTCGAAGTCGGCTTGAGTTGGGCCTCCAACATGATTCGACCGCCCTTGCTGGACTTGTGCGCCTCGTAGCCTCTCCAAGTACTTCTAGATCCTCTCCATGGTTCCTAATCATAATTAAATCATTAGGTAGTAATCGATTCTCAAATGAACAAAAAGAAGTACTTAGGAACGAGCTCACCTGTAAATTCAATTGTCGGGCGCGAGCTCTAGTGATTGGTCCTTGAATGTCAAGTGGAGGAGTGTTGTGTGTATCCGAGGAAGTGATGTCCTCATCATCCTCCCCCTCTTGAAGCGGAGTTGTCCTCAACTCAGCCTCATCTTCTTCTCCCATGTATGGCTTCAAATCTGAAATGTTAAAGGTGGGACTAACCCCAAACTCGGGAGGCAACTCAAGTTTATATGCATTATCATTTATCTTCTCAACTATCTTAAAAGGACCAGCAGCTCTAGGCATCAATTTTGACTTTCTTAACTCAGGAAATCTATCCTTTCTCAAGTGCAACCAAACAAAATCACCCGGTTCAAGTTTAACTTCCTTTCTACCTTTACTACCAGTAATCCTATATTTTTCATTCATCTTTTCAATGTTTGCCTTAGTAGTCTCATGCATTTTGACAATAAAATCAGCACGCTCCTTAGCATCATTATGAACTCTCTCACTAGTAGGCAAAGGTAAAATATCAATAGGGGCACGGGGATTGAATCCATACACTACCTGAAAAGGACTTACCTTGGTGGTGGAGTGTTCCGCTCGATTCTATGCGAACTCAACATGCGTCAAACACTCTTCCCACAGCTTTAAATTATTCTTCAAAACAGCTCTCAACATGGTAGACAATGTGCGGTTCACCACCTCGGTTTGGCCATCAGTTTGTAGGTGACATGTTGTAGAGAACAACAACTTTGTACCCAACTTGTTCCATAGAGTACGCCAAAAGTGACTCAAGAACTTGGCATCACGATCTGAAACAATAGTAGAAGGCATACCATGCAAACAAACTATCTCTTTGAAAAAGAGGTCAGCAATATGAACGGCATCATCGGTTTTATGACATGGTATAAAGTGAGCCATCTTAGAAAAGCGATCCACAACAACAAAAATGCTATCCCTCCCCCTCTTAGTCCTGGGCAATCCTAAAACAAAGTCCATAGAAATATCTGCCCACGGAATAGAAGGAACATGAAGAGGCATATATAAACCATGTGGATTCAAGCGAGACTTAGCTTTTTGACATGTAGTGCAGCGAGCCATAAACCGCTCAACATCTCGCCTCATCTTTGGCCAAAAGAAGTGTGTGGTCAGAACATCCTCCGTCTTCTTAGCACCAAAATGTCCCATCAAACCGCCTCCATGCGCCTCCTGCAACAATAAAAGACGAACGGATCCAACTGGAATGCGTAGGCGGTTAGCTCTAAACAAAAACCCATCATTGATCACGAATTTATTCCATGCTTGTCCCTCTTTACAATGCAACAACACATCCTTAAAATCAGCATCAAAAGCATATTGTGCTTTAATAGGTATAAGACCAAAAATGCGACAATCAAGTTGAGACAACATGGTATAGCATCGAGACAAAGCATCAGCAATCACATTATCCTTCCCTTTCTTGTGTTTAATGACATAAGGAAAAGATTCAATAAATTCAACCCACTTAGCATGTCTACGATTCAAATTGGTTTGACTACGAATATGCTTAAGTGATTCATGATCGGAATGAATGACAAATTCTTTAGGCCATAAATAGTGTTGCCACGTCTTTAAAGAACGAACAAGGGCATACAATTCTTTTTCATACGTGGAATAATTAAGAGCATGACCTTTCAATTTTTCACTAAAGTAGGCAACAGGTTTGCCTTCTTGCATCAAAACAGCACCAATACCAATTCCGCTAGCATCACATTCCAGCTCAAAAGTCTTACCAAAATCCGGAAGTTGGAGCAATGGTGCGTGTGTAAGCTTGTCCTTCAAAAGATTAAAGGACTCCTCTTGTGATGGCCCCCAATGGAACACGACGCCCTTCTTTGTCAACTCAATCAACGGTGTCGCAATGGTGCTGAATTCCTTGACAAAGCGGCGATAAAATCCTGCAAGGCCAAGAAAACTCCGCACTTGGGAGACCGTCGTGGGCGTGGGCCAACTCCATATCGCCTCCACCTTGGCTCTATCAACCTCAATGCCCTGTGGAGTCACAACATAGCCAAGAAAAGAGACTCGATCCGTGCAAAAGGTGCACTTCTCAAGGTTACCAAACAAACGTGCATCTCTCAAAGCATTAAAAACAGCACGTAAGTGATTCAAATGTTCATCCATGGACTTGCTATAAATCAAGATATCATCAAAGTAAACGACCACAAATTTGCCGATGAAAGGATGTAAAACCTCGTGCATTAATCTCATGAAAGTGCTAGGTGCATTAGTTAAACCAAAAGGCATGACTAACCACTCATACAAGCCGAACTTAGTTTTAAAAGCAGTTTTCCATTCATCGCCAAGTTTCATTCTTATTTGGTGGTATCCACTACGCAAGTCAATCTTTGTGAAAATTATAGCACCACACAACTCATCAAGCATGTCGTCTAGCCTGGGAATAGGATGACGATACCTTATAGTAATGTTGTTAATGACTCTACAATCTACACACATACACCAAGAACCATCTTTTTTGGGAACCAAAAGAACAGAAACAACACAAGGACTAAGGCTCTCACGTACGTACCCACGGTCCAAAAGGTCTTGGACTTGTCGGTGAATCTCCTTAGTCTCTTCGGGATTGGTCCTGTATGCCGCACGGTTTGGCAAACTCGCTCCAGGGATCAAGTCAATCTGGTGCTCAATCCCTCGAATGGGTGGAAGTCCTGGAGGTATCTCATCAGGGAAAACATCTCTAAACTCCTGCAAAAGGTTAGTGACAGGAGCAGGCAAAGTGCAAGGCATATTATCAAGAGAAAATAAAGCACCTCTCCAAACCCTAAACCTCTCTAGTTATAGCCTTCCACTATTGGGTTCCATTTGATTTGCCTATTAGCAAACTCAGCGTTTTACCCGTTATCTCAAGATCTGCTTCCATTTTGCAGCCTTACGCATTTTACCAAAATGCCCCTGCTGCATTTTCCTAGAAGCTTCCTCTTTTCTTGCTGTCCACGCCTCGCAACCACTTCGAGTCCTTGCCATCTTCGACATCTCTCGACCGCTTTGACCTCAGCACCGCCCGTGCCTAGTCCGGCCATCCCATGCCTCGCCACGACTTAGCCTCAAAGTCCTGCAACCATCACAGACAAGAAAAAATCACATAGCACCGCTCGAAACAATATAATCATACATTAGCATCAGAAGAAGGTACTCAAGTACAAAATACCCAAAACAAACTCAAGCTCTCTAAAAACAAGCGTCAATTACTCATCACATACCTGGGGTTACCTCCACATGGTCTCTCAATACTATATGACTTAAATAAAGCTTGTCCAAAAGATGATTTTCCGCTTTCTTGTATTGATCAATTGGTTGATTCTACTATTAGTTGTGAAATGCTAAATTTTTTTATGCATACTCTGCTTATGACCAGATCAGTATGTCTTCAAAAGATGAAGAGAAGATCGCATTTATCATGCCATTTGGAGTGTTTTGCTATGTCACAATGCCAATTGGCTTAAAAAATGTCAGTCTAACTTTTCAACGTTTGATGCAATTGACCTTTATTCATCAAATGGGCTGAAATTTGGAAGTCTATACATTGATGATCTGGTTGTGAAGAGCATCAAATGACTAAACCATATTTCTGACTTGTAGGAAACTTTCAACAACCTCAGAAAGCATTGCTTAAAACTTAATCCCGAGAAGTGTATGTTTAGAGTTACTTCAAAAAAGTTACTTGAATTCCTTATTTCAGTAAGAGGTATCAAGGCAAATCCTGAAAGGATCAAGGCCATCGAGTAGATGCACCCTCCGATTATAAAGAAAGAGGTAGAAAAACTCACCGGGTGAATGGCGGCTCTAAGTTATTTCATTGCACGTTTGGGAGAGACAGGACTTCTATTCTTTAAGATTCTAGGAAAACATAAAGGTTTTGAGTGGTCAAAAGAGGCTAATGATACTTTGGAGGATATCAAGAGATATCTTATGAGTCGTCCCATTTTGGTTTCTCCAAAACCAGGTGAGACATTCTTAGTATATCTGTTCGCCATGCCACAGGCAGTAAGTGCTGTACTGGTCGCAAAGTGCGAAGGCGTCTAACGACCAGTATATTACGTAAGTGAAGTGTTCCACATACCTAAGGAGCGCTACCCTCAAGTCCAAAAATTACTTGGGGAGTTTGACCTCCATTTCGTGTCTCAAACAACCATTAAATTCCAGATCTTGGCAGACTTTGTCATCGAATGGACAAATCCTAAACCTGTTTAGGATCCCTAACACAACTCCCATGACTAGTGGATGATGTACTTTGATGGGTCACTTACGCTAAGTGGCTCGGGGGCAGGGTGGTCCTACAATCTCCCACGGGAAAGACCTAGCTTAAAGTATGCCATTCAATTACTCTTTCTAGCTACTAACAATGTGATTGAGTATGAAGGTTTATTGGTTGGCATATGAGTCGCTAAAACGCTTGGGATTCATCGACTACTCGTGAGAGGGGACTCTCAACTAATCGTGAATCAAGTCAGAAAAGAGTATCAATGCTCGAGTACGACCATGTCTTAGTACTTGTCGGAGGTCCAAAAGCTTGAGAAGCACTTTTTCGGTTTCGAGTTATAGTATATCCCTCAGAAGGAAAACTTTCTCGCAGACTAGCTTGCTTGAATAGCTTTTTCCTGATCACAAGCACTGCCAGGAGTCTTCTTAGAGCAACTCTAAAAGCCATCTCTGGTCAAAGCACCTGAGATAACTCCCAATGAGATAGCATCTTTAGGTTACGAGGATACCTGGATGGCTCCCATCCATGAGTATCTTTAGAAGGGTTCAGACCCGATGATGATCTCGAAGTAGATCGTCTATCTTGAAAGGTCAAAATGTATACCTTGGTCGATGGGGAACTCTACAAGAGGAGTACCTAAGGGGTTCTTATGCGATGCATATCACAGAAAGAAGGATTATAACTCCTTAATGACATATATGGGGGCATCTGTGGAGCAGATGCCTCTTACAGAATGCTGATCGAAAAAACCTTTCGGCAAGGTTTCTACTGGCCAATACCCTCAACGATCCAAAGAACTGGTTAAAAAATGTGTACAATGCCAGTTTGATAGCCAGTAAGTACACCAACTAGCTCAGGCTCTCCAAACAATTCCTCTATCTTGGCCTTTTGTGACCTGGGGTCTTGACATCCTGTGGCTATTCCCAAGAGCATCATGGGGCTTTGAGTTCCTGTTTGTGGCTATTGGCACGTTCACGAAGTGGATCGAAGCCGAACCTGTGATTGGGATAAAAATGGAAGACGCAAAAAGGTTCATGACGGGAAGCGTTCTTACTTGATATGGAGTCCCAAGTCAGATAATTACAGACAATGTTAAGCAATTTTTGAGTGACAAATTAGGTACCAAACTTTGTTTTGCTTCTGTCGCTCATCCTTAGAGTAATAGAGCATCGAGCGCACGAATGGCCAGATAATGCAAGGAATTAAGGTTCGAGTCTTCGACCAGCTTGTAAAGCACTCGGGGGCTTGGGTATAAGAATTACCTCCAGTATTATGGGCAATTCGCTCGACTCCTAGTTGGGCGACAAGAGAAACTCCATTTTTTCTAATTTTTAGAGCTGAAGCCATGCTTCCTCCAGAACTAAAAATCTGGTCGTGAAGGGTTGAGAACTTCAATGACTCCAACTAAGAGCAACTTCAAGCAGATGACATCAACATGCTTGAAGGGAAAAGGAATCAAGCCTTAATCCGATAGCGGTCTATCAGCAAGCCATGCGTAAGTACTACGATCGTAAGGTCCAACCTCACAACCTTTTGTATGTGACTTGGTATTGTGGAAAATCCAATCCTAGTCTAATTGGAACAAGCTTTCCCTCAAGTGGGAAGGTCCTTACACTATGGTCGAAGTCACACGACTAGGCTCAGTATGACTTGCTATGGAAGACGACCAGATTCTTTCAAACTCTTGGAACATCGACCAATTGCACAAATTTTATGTGTAAATATTTCTACTCTTTCAATAAAGCTTTCCATTTATTCAAATCTTTATTATCATATGTTTAGTAAAGCTTCTATTATGTCTGTTCGACCACTTCTAGTACATCCATTTGTTTAACTGGTCAGAGAAGAAGGCACCACTAGTTGAAGTTTGTACTCTTTGCATGTGGTCCTGCCCACTAGAAGGAGCTTCCTAGTGTCGATCTATTCCTAAGTCTTTCTATCAGCATAAAACAATTGCGTTGTCTTTGAAAACATTGAGCAAATATTCAAGAAGGGATTCTAAGTGTTTATCCTCTTATTGTTTGTGTCTTCGATTTCATACACCTAGTTGAAGGAAGGTAACATCACCTAGTCTAAGTCTTTGCCCTCTGCATGTTGTCCTGCCCACTAGAAGGAACTTCCTAGCATCGACTCATTCCTGACTTTTGTTGCCAATACATGTGATTGAATTCGACAATGATAGTCGAATGAACAACTCTGCTCTCTACATACTCAACTCTGTACTATTTGCTCTGTTTATCTACATAAACTAAGTAAATAGTCGAGGGCAAGGATAGAGTTATCGGCATAACTTTATTTCTTAGTCGCAAATTCATTCTCTTTCATTTTTTTGTCTTAGGAGTACTAACTACTCAACAGGATGAATTGCAGGAAAAGGAGGAAGTTTTTCATTAGCCAAAGGTAAGTCTTTATAAATTCCTATTTGCAAACTACTTTGAAGAAGGAGAGCCAAGTTGTATCTCTTCAGTGATCTTTCGACTGGTTGGCTCTAGTTCATCACCAAGTGGGCTGCCTCTTGCAAAGAGCAATTGAAGTCATGCTCGATTGGCTGTAGGTTGAGGTTCCGGTCGCATTCCTTGAGTTTTACAAAGACATAGCTTGATAGGGACGGGGTCCCGATCTTCCAACAGGTTCTGGATATGTTCTATTTGGTGGAGGCGCGACACAAATCGATCCGGCTTCCGAACAACACCTTCCGAACCCCGCAATCGCAGCACCACGTCTCCTCAGGTTATCAACCGTGCGCAGCCCGGTTGACCTCGCCAAGAAGGCTAATCCTCGCATGCAAATCGAAGAACACAAGCAAGTACAAGGAAGAACATAACTGAATTGCAGATGTATTGATTTAGCACTCGAAAGTTGGGGTCTCACAAACCGATGAACGGCGAAACTGTTCAAAGACAGAATAATCTAAGCAAAACCCAAACCCTAATGGTGGGGGTGGCAGCTGGATATAAAGGAGTGAGGGGCGTGCAAAACCCCTGCATGCGCCCTAATGGGCTCCAACACGATACAAAGCCGAACGGCCCAAAAGACGGTGGCGCAGCACCCTGACAGATTCTGAATGCCCACTTGTTTGGACGATTCCTGTTGACTCAGAAGGAATTTTGACATGGGACTAGATCCATTGGAAAGTCCGCCTTCTCAGCTTTCCATACATATGTAGATCGTCTAAAACGGAGCCCGGATACGATCTGGGCGTCCGTTTTAGTGCGGCTTGGTCCTGGACTCCGAATTGGATTCGAAGTCGGCTTGAGTTGGGCCTCCAACATGATTCGACCGCCCTTGCTGGACTTGTGCGCCTCGTAGCCTCTCCAAGTACTTCTAGATCCTCTCCATGGTTCCTAATCATAATTAAATCATTAGGTAGTAATCGATTCTCAAATGAACAAAAAGAAGTACTTAGGAACGAGCTCACCTGTAAATTCAATTGTCGGGCGCGAGCTCTAGTGATTGGTCCTTGAATGTCAAGTGGAGGAGTGTTGTGTGTATCCGAGGAAGTGATGTCCTCATCATCCTCCCCCTCTTGAAGCGGAGTTGTCCTCAACTCAGCCTCATCTTCTTCTCCCATGTATGGCTTCAAATCTGAAATGTTAAAGGTGGGACTAACCCCAAACTCGGGAGGCAACTCAAGTTTATATGCATTATCATTTATCTTCTCAACTATCTTAAAAGGACCAGCAGCTCTAGGCATCAATTTTGACTTTCTTAACTCAGGAAATCTATCCTTTCTCAAGTGCAACCAAACAAAATCACCCGGTTCAAGTTTAACTTCCTTTCTACCTTTACTACCAGTAATCCTATATTTTTCATTCATCTTTTCAATGTTTGCCTTAGTAGTCTCATGCATTTTGACAATAAAATCAGCACGCTCCTTAGCATCATTATGAACTCTCTCACTAGTAGGCAAAGGTAAAATATCAATAGGGGCACGGGGATTGAATCCATACCCTACCTGAAAAGGACTTACCTTGGTGGTGGAGTGTTCCGCTCGATTCTATGCGAACTCAACATGCGGCAAACACTCTTCCCACAGCTTTAAATTATTCTTCAAAACAGCTCTCAACATGGTAGACAATGTGCGGTTCACCACCTCAGTTTGGCCATCAGTTTGTAGGTGACATGTTGTAGAGAACAACAACTTTGTACCCAACTTGTTCCATAGAGTACGCCAAAAGTGACTCAAGAACTTGGCATCACGATCTGAAACAATAGTAGAAGGCATACCATGCAAACAAACTATCTCTTTGAAAAAGAGGTCAGCAATATGAACGGCATCATCGGTTTTATGACATGGTATAAAGTGAGCCATCTTAGAAAAGCGATCCACAACAACAAAAATGCTATCCCTCCCCCTCTTAGTCCTGGGCAATCCTAAAACAAAGTCCATAGAAATATCTGCCCACGGAATAGAAGGAACATGAAGAGGCATATATAAACCATGAGGATTCAAGCGAGACTTAGCTTTTTGACATGTAGTGCAGCGAGCCACAAACCGCTCAACATCTCGCCTCATCTTTGGCCAAAAGAAGTGTGTGGTCAGAACATCCTCCGTCTTCTTAGCACCAAAATGTCCCATCAAACCGCCTCCATGCGCCTCCTGCAACAATAAAAGACGAACGGATCCAACTGGAATGTGTAGGCGGTTAGCTCTAAACAAAAACCCATCATTGATCACGAATTTATTCCATGCTTGTCCCTCTTTACAATGCAACAACACATCCTTAAAATCAGCATCAAAAGCATATTGTGCTTTAATAGGTATAAGACCAAAAATGCGACAATCAAGTTGAGACAACATGGTATAGCATCGAGACAAAGCATCAGCAATCACATTATCCTTCCCTTTCTTGTGTTTAATGACATAAGGAAAAGATTCAATAAATTCAACCCACTTAGCATGTCTACGATTCAAATTGGTTTGACTACGAATATGCTTAAGTGATTCATGATCGGAATGAATGACAAATTCTTTAGGCCATAAATAGTGTTGCCACGTCTTTAAAGAACGAACAAGAGCATACAATTCTTTTTCATACGTGGAATAATTAAGAGCATGACCTTTTAATTTTTCACTAAAGTAGGCAACAGGTTTGCCTTCTTGCATCAAAACAGCACCAATACCAATTCCGCTAGCATCACATTCCAGCTCAAAAGTCTTACCAAAATCCGGAAGTTGGAGCAATGGTGCGTGTGTAAGCTTGTCCTTCAAAAGATTAAAGGACTCCTCTTGTGATGGCCCCCAATGGAACACGACGCCCTTCTTTGTCAACTCAATCAACGGTGTCGCAATGGTGCTGAATTCCTTGACAAAGCGGCGATAAAATCCTGCAAGGCCAAGAAAACTCCGCACTTGGGAGACCGTCGTGGGCGTGGGCCAACTCCATATCGCCTCCACCTTGGCTCTATCAACCTCAATGCCCTGTGGAGTCACAACATAGCCAAGAAAAGAGACTCGATCCGTGCAAAAGGTGCACTTCTCAAGGTTACCAAACAAACGTGCATCTCTCAAAGCATTAAAAACAGCACGTAAGTGATTCAAATGTTCATCCATGGACTTGCTATAAATCAAGATATCATCAAAGTAAACGACCACAAATTTGCCGATGAAAGGATGTAAAACCTCGTGCATTAATCTCATGAAAGTGCTAGGTGCATTAGTTAAACCAAAAGGCATGACTAACCACTCATACAAGCCGAACTTAGTTTTAAAAGCAGTTTTCCATTCATCGCCAAGTTTCATTCTTATTTGGTGGTATCCACTACGCAAGTCAATCTTTGTGAAAATTATAGCACCACACAACTCATCAAGCATGTCGTCTAGCCTGGGAATAGGATGACGATACCTTATAGTAATGTTGTTAATGACTCTACAATCTACACACATACACCAAGAACCATCTTTTTTGGGAACCAAAAGAACAGAAACAACACAAGGACTAAGGCTCTCACGTACGTACCCACGGTCCAAAAGGTCTTGGACTTGTCGGTGAATCTCCTTAGTCTCTTCGGGATTGGTCCTGTATGCCGCACGGTTTGGCAAACTCGCTCCAGGGATCAAGTCAATCTGGTGCTCAATCCCTCGAATGGGTGGAAGTCCTGGAGGTATCTCATCAGGGAAAACATCTCTAAACTCCTGCAAAAGGTTAGTGACAGGAGCAGGCAAAGTGCAAGGCATATTATCAAGAGAAAATAAAGCATCTTTGCACACACAAGCATAGCATGTATAATTAACATCATCAATAGCAGCAAGGTCTGATTTTGTGGCAAGCATAACAAAATTTTTCAAATGGATTACTTGCTGTTTTTCAGATTTATCATGTTCCTTTGGATCATTAGTAGCAGCAGCTCTCTCCCTATCGGCCTCTATAATCTCAGCTAGGGTCAAAGGCAGTAAAGTAACGTTCTTTCCCTTATGCATAAAAGTGTATTTGTTACTACTACCATGGTGTAAAGCATCATTATCAAATTCCCAAGGTCGACCCAATAAAAGAGAGCATGCTTGCATGGGAACCACATCACAATCAACATGATCAGCATAACCACCAATGGAAAAATAGACTCGGTATGTTTGCGTTACTTTAGCTTTTCCAGAGTCATTTAACCACTGAATATGGTATGGATGTGGATGCGGTCGCGTGGTCAAGCCAAGCTTCTTGACCAAATCAGAACTCACCAACATGTTGCAGCTGCCTCCATCAATGATGACACGTGCGCGCCGGTTCTTGATTGCGAAGAAAGTCTGAAACAAATTATGGCGTTGAAGCTTATCGGGTTGTTGTACCTGTGTGCTGAGGACTCGCTGCACAATGATGCTCCGTAGCGTCGCTGTGGATGCCCCACCAAGGACCAGGTCGTCATCACCACCACCATTGTCGTCCGAGGCAGCAGCAACATCATCATCCTCCTCGACATCCGAAGTGCTGATGTAGCCTCCATCTTCTGTGGCGATGTATGCCCGTTGGCTAGGGCAATTCTTCTGCACATGACCAAGCCCATGGCAGCGGTGGCACTGAATGTTGGAGGAGCGGCCCGTTGAAGCCATGGAAGAAGAACTCTTGGCTGGACCCTGCAAAGAATTTTTTGTAGAATCTGCAAGGCGTGTCGTGGAAGGTGGCTTCGGTGGCGCTACTGCAAACTTGTTCACAGGTGGTGGAGGAGAACAAAAACTCGAAGAAGACTTGGGCAGTCCTGTCGATGTAGTCGTTCACGGCATGTAGAAGGGTCGTCCGGTGCTTGCCTTCGCTGATTCCTTGCGTCCCTTCAATTCTTTTTCTGCAAGCTGGAACAACTGGTTGACAGTAGTAAAATCTTTATAATCAACAATGTCCTGAATTTCACGCCGTAACCCCCCGTAAAAATGACAAATCTTATCCTCCGTTTCCTCAACAACCCCACAACGCACCATACCCTTTTGAAGCTCAGCATAATAGTCCTGAACAGAACGATCACCTTGTTCTAAGCGCTGCAATTTTTTTTTTCTCAAATCACGTTTATATGAGGGAGGAACAAAACGATTACGCATAGCTTCTTTTAACCGCTCCCATGTATCAGGTTGTAAGCGCATGGTACCCAGTTCATTACACAAGATAATAGCAAAGTCCTTAAACTCACTAGTAGCTTGTCTAACTCTATGTTGTTCAGGAACCAAGTGAGAATTGAACTTCTGCTCTACCGTCATCTCCTAATCAAGATATATTTCAGCATCATAAAGACCAGAAAAAGATGGAATGGTAAACTTGACTTTAGCAAAAGGGTCGTCGTTACCATGACGGTTCTGGTGATTACCTCCCATACCATGTTGGTTTTGCTGAAGACGCCGACGTAGTCGTGCATCTTGTGTCGCCCACTGATCAATGTTGCCATCCGCATCATACACTATGTCATCATCATGATGATGGCCGTCATTGACAGGTGGCAGGCGTGCCTCCAATGTGTCCATCCGACCAGTGAGGTCAGCCATCTGCCGCTCCACCCGCTCAATGCCTTCCGTGGTGTTCAACTGGGCAATGGCGGCGACGATGGTGTCCATTATCGCGCCGAGATCAGTGAGTGAAGCATGTTGTTTGTCTAGTGCAGCTTGTAGCTGGGTGCGACTAACACACTTGTTGAAGTCGCTCGGTGTCCCGTCCCCGTCGTCTCCTGCCATGGTTAGTGGAAACACAGGGAAAACAAAAGAAATATCCCTATCAACTACAAAGTAAGAACAGTGGGAACCCGCAAAGGAAGTGGCTTACCAAGCTCTTACAAGTGTTCTTACCAAAGCAAGGCAAAGGATACCTGGAGAGTGTGATCCGGCGATTGCAAGGGTCAAAAATTGTGTTATCCGGAAGTAGGTATATGGAGCTTGGAAGGCCAAATTGTTAGTGGAACACAAATCAATAACAGATAGTAATGCTGAATAAATGTCCAAAACACTGGTCCTAGTTGCTGGTCTAAATGTGTCCTATATCAGTGATGATATGATGAACAAGGAGTCAAGACCAGAATAGTAAAGCAAAGACAGCAACAAAGATGGCCAGGCGATGAGAAACTTAATTCAGCATAAGCACAAAACAAATGAAGCTCTGTCACCTAAAACCGTGCTCTGTCCCTTTTTTTTTTGGCACGGATAGCACTCTCAGCACTATAAGCCTAGGTGCCGAAATTTTTTCTTTTTTATTTTATTTTTTTCACAAAGCAGAGCACAGAAATAGGAACCACACAAAGTTTCACCTCAATTTGATGTAAGGTGTGGCTTACAGAAAATGATGAATGTGTGGTAAATTCGGTGACGAAATTTCGGAGCTCGAGTACGGCGCTTTCCAGGCCGAATTTGGGCAAAATAAATTCGCCAAACCTGACGAAGTGGGGAGTTTTGGATGCAAAATTTAATTTCACCCAATTTGAAAAACAATCGCGTGATTTCGAGTCCGTATGAGAAAGTTATGGTCGTTTGAAGGAGGGCCTCCGAGTTATGGTTGCTTTGGAGGCCGAAACGAAAATCGAGTGGAGGAAATTGGTGGAAATTAGGGGCGAAAGCTCAGGGAAAGGTGGGGGATGGTGCTGGGAGATCACAAGACGCGATGGATGACTCAGACAGAGAGTGGGATATGGGTGGGAAAACAAAAATTGATGGCTAGGGTTTGTATGAGAGATAGCGGAAGCAAGATAACCCGAAACAAAACACGATCTAAACCAGCAACACAACTCGACTAAGGACACAAACTCAACACTACGAACTCTGAAATCAAATTGTGCAAAAGGCTAAATGAGATCTCGGACAGGAAACAACCTATGACTACAATTTTTTTGTAGGGCTTTTTCTTGGACTCTAGGATGAAACCGAAAACAACAAAGGTAGGGTAAACTCGAACCTGAAGGAACCCCTGAAGCTCTGATTACCACTTGATAGGGACGGGGTCCTGATCTTCCAACAGGTTCTGGATATGTTCGATTTGGTGGAGGCGCAACACAAATCGATCCGGCTTCCGAACAACACGTTCCGAACCGCGCAATCGCAGCACCACGTCTCCTCAGGTTATCAACCGTGCGCAGCCCGGTTGACCTCGCCAAGAAGGCTAATCCTCGCCTGCGAATCGAAGAACACAAGCAAGAACAAGGAAGAACACAACTGAATTGCAGATGTATTGATTTAGCACTCGAAAGTTGGGGTCTCACAAACCGATGAACGGTGAAACTGTTCAAAGACAGAATAATCTAAGCAAAACCCAAACCCTAATGGTGGGGGTGGCGGCTGGATATAAAGGAGTGAGGGGCATGCAAAACCCCTGGACGCGCCCTAATGGGCTCCAACACGATACAAAGCCGAACGGCCCAAAAGACGGTGGCGCAGCACCCTGATAGATTCTGAATACCCACTTTTTTCGATGATTCCCGTTGACTCAGATGGAATTTTGACATGGGACTAGAGCCATTGGAAAGGTCGCCTTCCCAGTTTTCCATACATATGTAGAACGTCCAAAACGGAGCCCGGATGCGATCTGGGCGTCCATTTTAGTGCGGCCTGGTCCTGGACTCCGAATTGGATTCGAAGTCGGCTTGAGTTGGGCCTCCAACATGATTCGACCGCCCTTGCTGGACTTGTGCGCCTCGTAGCCCTTCTCCAAGTACTTCCAGATCCTCTCCATGGTTCCTAATCATAATTAAATCATTAGATAGCAATCGATTCTCAAATGAACAAAAAGAAGTACTTAGGAACGAGCTCACCTATAAATTCAATTGTCGGGCGCGAACTCTAGTGATTGGTCCTTGAATGTCAAGTGGAGGAGTGTTGTGTGTATCCGAAGAAGTGATGTCCTCATCATAGCTTATAGCACTCCTGACCGCATCACAAATTGACTCTGCCTAGTCAGACTTCAAAGTCGATAGGTGCTTCTTCAAAGCCTTGACTTTTAGATAAATCATACTCATGTGGGCAGTAATGGTGTCCTTGGAAGGACTCATTTTCTCCGCACCAAACCCACCTAGGAGATCATTGAGAAGTGTACCATTGTCTTGAAGGGTTGCCTTCATTTACTTGGCCTCCTCTTGGCTATGAGTTATGGCTTTAGTAAGGTGCTTCATTTCAACCAGAGCCTCTGCAAAAGAGTCAAAAGTGATCAAGGTAATACTCGCCAAGAGACTTGCTAGAAGAACTAGTCGAAGGTAAAGTTTTTCTTACCTGATAGTCGAGTATTGAGCAATCATATTCTCTCGTCCTTCTCTTTATTGATACGACTAAATTCTTCGATCACTTTAGCCTTCTTTTCGACCTCAGTGCAAAACTTACTCGATTCAGCCTCTTTTTCTATTAAAAGATGAAGGATTAAAAGAAGGCAAGAAAAATATATAAATGAACAGTCTTAAGTTTTAGAACTTACTATTTATTTCTTTTGTAAAGCCTTGACTGTAGAATTGGTCTTCATGAGGTTTATTGATAAGTCAGCATTTTTTGTCTTTAGCCTCTGTGAATCAGTCTTCTCATTGTTGAGTGCAGTAGCCAAGAACTCAGCGTCGAGCTTAGATCTGCAAGGGTTAAAAGCAGACATGAAAGGCTAGACAAGTGGTCGTGACATAGTTCAACTACATAAGTCAATAACTTACAATGCCACTGCCTTCTTAAGAGAGATTGACATTTTCTTATTGTAGAAGCATGAAAGGCTAGCATGAGTTGTCTGTGATACTCAACCACAGTAGCCATGTCTTCTAATGCTCTCTAAACAAAGAAGGATAGTGAGAAGCAAGAAGAAATAAGTACGAATGCTCAAGTACTCGATACTTACATTCATGCTCCTATAAGCAAACGTAGCAAGAACCAATCAAGAATTTTCAAGCCGATTGAGTTGGTCAACCCTATTCCACCATACCTTTTCAAGACACTCATCATCAAAGATATTCCCCTTGTTAGGAAGGTCTTTGGGCTGTGGGACTTGGATCGGAGGTCCATCAGAAGATCCCATTACAAATGTTGGGTTAAAAAATGTAGAGAAGAAGTTAGGTTCTTCTTCTCCAACTGTACCTTCTCAAAAACGAAGAGGAACATCCTCGATGACTTTCCCTTCGTCGTGGTGATCGAAAGGATTTCCAATCCCCCGATCATGTATTTCTACACTTTCCCCTACCATTTATATTTCTTTTGCTATGACCACTTTTGTGGTCATAGTCTTTGCAGCTTCGGCAGCAACCTCTGTTGCTACAGTGGTCATTTCTTCGACCACCTTCTCCATCGTGTCTTCATTCGCGGGCAGAGCCATAGGGTGCTTCTCGGTAGAAGCGTTCTTAGGCAATAGAGCGGTCAAGCTAGAATTTTTAAAAGTGAATCAGCATTCGAGGAGACATAAAGGTAAAATACAATATTTATACTTGTATTTTCATATCTTGATATTGTAGCCTTGAGCATGAATTTAGAAGAAACTCTTCTAGAGAGTGGTTTCTTCGACTTCTTCTCTTCGACCACATCTAGTCATGGAGGAATGAGATCTTCCTCGACCATGTTTGGTCGAAGGTCTTGAACATCCTCGACCACATCTAATGAGGGCCTTGAGCAAGAGTTTCTGTTGTAGGGGTGGCCCCCACCTAAGCCCAGCTGGCCTGTTAGAGAGTTGTAAAGCCCAATATGGGACATGTATAATGACATAGATGCCCTTGAGGGGGACACTTGAGTGTAAGGGTCATCATCGGCAGCTAAGAAGAAGGCGGGTGTGGAAGAATCTCACGTCAACACCAGGGCTTCGGCATCGGCAATCACGGGCGTGGACGATGACGCGGGTGCGGCAGGCGCGAACGTCGGTGCTCACGGCATGACGGTCAACCCTGCCACCGCCGCCACCACGGTCGACCCTGCCACCGATGCCACGACGGTCAACATCAGCAGCGCTGACCGGGTGGTCGGGGGCGGTAGCGCCGGTGCCCATGCTGGCACGGCTGCCGCCCTTACACCCGGTGCAGGAGCGGCGGGAAGCCTCGGCGGCAACGCCGGCGTCGCCCCCGACCACGAAGTCTACCGCGACGGCGCATCGGGTAACCCAGGGGTGCAGGCCATGGTCTTCGCTGTCCCGACAGCAGGCTAGGTGCACCAATTGCCTCGACTACGCCAACGGTGGAAAGCGCCCTGCTGGCGGCCATCGGCACGCTTCAGCGGGAGTTGATGGACCTCCGTGGAGCCGTGCAAGATATGCAAAAGAATCGGAGTCAGCAGACCCCGCCTGCAGCCGTGCCAGAGCCCCCACGTCCAGCCCTGTCCCGCTGCGATGTGTGGATCCGGAGTCCCCCCCTTTCCGTGGGCCTGCAGCAAGCGGCATGGCCAGAGGATTTCAAGTTCCCTACCGCCATCGAACCATACATGGGTGACACGGACCCTTGGGAGTTCGTGCGCATCTACGAGACTGCTATTAAGGCTGCAGGCGGCGACGACACTACCAAGGAGAGGCTTACCTCCATGCACACTCCGCGGAGTATGCATACGGTGCAGCAGAGGCTTACCTCCACGCACACTCCACGGAGTATGCATACGGTGCAGCAGAGGCTTACCTCCACTCACACTTCGCGGAGTATGCATATGGTGCAGCAGAGGCTTACCTCCACACACACACTCCGCGGAGTTTGCATACGGTGCAGCAGAGGCTTACCTCCACGCACACTCCGTGGAGTTTGCATACGGTGCAGTAGAGGCTTACCTCCACGCACACTCCGCGGAGTATGCATACGGTGCAGCAGAGGCTCACCTCCATGCACACTCCGCGGAGTATGCATACGGTGCAATAGAGGTTTACCCCCCGTGTGCACTCCGCGAAGCATGCATATGGTGCAACAAAGGCTTACCCCCGTGCGTACTCCGCGGGGTATGCAGGTGGTGCAGAAGAGGCGTGCCTCCGCGCGCACTCCGCGGGACAAACATGTGGCACAGCCGCGTCTACCTCGACTAGGCGCCAGCTCCACTGCCACCACTTCGAAGGGTAAGGGACGGAGCTCTCGCGCGTCTACCTCGACTAGGCGCCAGCTCCGCTGCCACCACTTCGAAGGGTAGGGGACGGAGCGCTCGCGCGTCTACCTCGACTAGGCGCCAGCTCCGCTGCCACCACTTCGAAGGGTAGGGGACGGAGCGCTCATGTGTCTACCTCGACTAGGCGCTAGCTCTGCTGCCACCACTTCGAAGGGTTGGGGACTGAGTGCTCCCGTGTCTACCTCAACTAGGCGCCAGCTCCACTGCCACCGCTTCGAAGGGTAGGGGACGGAGCGCTCATACATCTACCTCGACTAGGTGCCAGCTCCACTGTCACCACTCTAGAAGCAAGAGTACAAAGCTCGCGAAGGACTGCCTAGCGTACATGCGAGCGTGAAGCCCTATGAGCCTACCAGAGCAAAACGCAGTCATAAGATGTAACGGAGGCATGGGAGGAATATTTCAACTAAGGCCCTTTCAGCATTCTTCGGAGGATGCTTACAACGGGGTGCTGTAGGAGGCAAATTTACAAATATCCTCGAACGCTCACGGCTGCTGCTCGGCCAGTTCCTCCTTAACACGCGTCCATGTTGATATCCCGCCTGAAGAGCCCCGGGCTGCCTAAAAGTCCAGCGACTCTTCGGCCCGCCGCCAACGTCGAAGACGCCATCGGGTCACGAGGTCGGAGATTAGCGATCGGTCCCTATTGAGCAACTACTCGGAACACAGGGATACATCACAGTCAAAACATGGGGGCAATTTCTACTTTTATTCATAGAAGAGGGCACGCATATTACAACACACGCCAACACGCGAGGACCCCCGGTGTCACACCTGGGGGTTTGCGCCACGCCCTGGGGCGTCAGCACCACCTTCGTCACGCCATGGGACCTCATCCAACCATCGCCCGAGGCTCCCCTTGCTGTACATGCTCCGCCGTAGCTCTACCTTCGCCGCGGCCTCCCCGATGTTACAAATCCGCTCGTGCAAAACTCGAATGTCGGGGCAAATAGCACGTACCACACCGGACATCACCCTGGCCCCGGTCGGCATCTCTAGCTGGGGATCCGCCAGCCCGTCGACATGCTGGTAGTGTAACATCCCAAAATTTGGCTTTTTGAAAAATTTAAATTCAAATTAATTATTTTAAGCTAATTGGATTTTATTTGGCTTTTCTGGATTTTCTAGAATTTAAAAACCTATTTTTAGAATTTAAAAAGTAATTCAAAATATGAAAATAAAATACCAACAGTAGTTGGAAATAATTTTATAATATGCAAAATATCTCCAGGAACTTCTGTGAATTTTTCTGGAATTGTTGGAGGTATTTTCATATTTTTCTGAGGCCTAAATAATTTTCTAGCCTTTTCTGAAAATCTAAATCGAATTTGGAAAATAAAAATTCCTCCCTGCCCCTCCGGCCGACGCGTGGACAGCCCAGATCCGCCCACGTCGCCGCTCGGCCGATCCAGGCCGCACCTCCCCTCTCCCTCGCTGTCTAGTGGGCCCGGCCCGTCAGACGGCGGCCCCACCTTCCCCTCCTCCTCGCCCGACGCGTGGACGGCTCGGATGAGCCGAGTCTCCGCGCGGGCCATCCAGCCGCCCGCTCTCACTTCCTCCCTCACCCCGCTGACACCCGGCCCCGCCTGTCAGGCCCGTCGTCCCCGCGGAGCCGCCTCCTTTCCTTTCTTCTCTCCCCGCTTTCCTTCTTTGCGCCGGCGACCAATCCGAGCCGGATCCGGCCTTGCCTTCCCTGCCTCTCCCCGGTTTTGGCAACCCCGAGCCCCGCCGGGAAACAAATCCCCGATCTTCCGTGCTCCCCTTCCATCGGCGCCCCCTCTTTCCCGTTTCTCCCCCTTCCCTTCCTTTTCTGGCCGCCAGCACCGGCGAGCGATTGCCGCTCCCCTGCTCCCTCCTCCGCCCTATAAAAGCCCCGCTCGGCTTCGCCTCCTCCCGCACCACCTCCCAGAGCTCTCCACCTCCTCTCCCGAGCCCTGTAGCACCCCAGCACCGTGCGCTCTCTCTCCTCGAGCTCCGCCCAACTCCGGCGAGCCTTCGCCGCCGCCTCGGTCATCCCCGGAGCCCGCTGTCGCCTCCCCGAGCTCCCTCTCGTCCGTGCGATCCTCCTCGACACCTCAGCCGCCCCTCCCCGCCGCCGGAGCGCCGTCGCGCCGGAGGACCCAAGCCAGCTCCGCCACCCCCTCATCGCCGGCCTTCTCCGCTCGTCGTCGCACCTCGTCGACAAATCCAACCGAACCCCCTCCGCTCAAGGATTGCATTTCACGCACCACCCGCACCCCTCCGACCTTCCCTCGCCGCCGGCAACCTCGCCTCCGACCATCTCCGCCCGGCCCTCCCGCAGGTATCCCTCAAGAGGGTTACCTACCCATTATGGGTAGGCAACGCCTCCCCGCTCACTTGGCTATCACCGCTCGCTCCCCCTCCCCTCGGTTCCCTCGGCGCGCGTTCGAGCCCCCGGCTCCGCACGCTGAGGTCGAACCATTATTTTAAAATCCCACGCTGACAAGTGGGCCCCACACATCAGCGGCCGCCGGTCTGCGCTGGCCACTGCCGCCTGGGCCCCACCCCTCTGTGCTGGTCTCTGACAAGTGGGCCTGGAGTCCAGTGGGTCCCATGTGTCAGAGGTCGAGTCAGTGGGCTCACTGTCCAGTGGGTCCCACATGTCAGTGACCGCCAGTGGTTACTGTTCAGTGGGCCCCACCTGTCAGTCTCTCAGAATAAAAATAGAAATTAAAATCTAATATTCCAAGTGGGCCCCACCTGTCAGAAATTTGGGAATTTCTAGATTTATTCAAATCTGAGATTTTCAAATGAACATAACTTTCTCATTGTAACTCCAAATCCAGCCATTCAAATTTCTAAATTCATCTAAAATCATAATCTATCCAACTATGGCCTCTATTGAATTTTTGGAGTTTATTTGAATTTTATTTGTATTTATTTGCTTTGTTTGCTTCGTCTTTTCTCGTGTAGATTCCAACGTTGTCGACGACCCCTCTTCACAGCAGCAAGAAGACCCAGAAACCCTGCAAGAAGGCAAGTCTCCTTTGATCATCTTGAACCTATGCTTTTGAAATGTTTTAAAATATTTTAAATTATGTGCATTGCTATTTACATAAAATCTCTAGTTCAAATCTTTAGGAATTACTTATCCCAACTTTGTTATGCCCTCATTTGACATTGATTGCCATGTACCTTGTCACCCTAGAACTCCCTTTGTCTCAATAATGAGATTAATACTAACCTTTGTGAATATTAGAATGGTAGGATAATGCTTAGTCATGCTATCTAATAACTTTGGTAAATCTTGAAAATGGGAAAATTATGATTTATTGTTGAACCCTTGTGCTTGTTAAGGAAGTGGCAATTGGAGTTGTCACTGTGATTTTAAAATAAAATAAAATGTGAAAGTTGGTTTAGATTAGGGTGGATGGTTGGATTGGATTGGTGCAGGAAGCACGAGATCTTGTAATGTGTATGTTCCACCCTAGTCAATTAAGGACCGACGCTTGTGTTTGTCCAGACTGAGCATTAACCGTACAACCACAAGTCTATATGGGTACGACCTAGCTGACTAACTTATGATAGTCTAGTTTAGGTGCCACCAGTGGAAAGTGGGTGCCAGGGATGGACTGGTTATCCACAGTGAGGGACAGGGATTTACTGTACTCATATGGCGCAAGAGGGGGCTTCGGTTCGGGCAGTTAGCCTACCTGCGGTGAAACCTCAGCGGGTGGTATCTAGCTAGATTAGAGTAAGGTAAAGGCTTTGTGATATTTTATCTGGGTCTCATGCCAAAGGAAGCGTGTTGACCTTTAGGATAATTTATATCTTGTGGGTAAAGTTGTACAACCTCTGCAGAGTGTAAAACTATTCGAATAGCCGTGCCCACGGTCAAGGGCGGGCAAGGAATGCATGCACATGGTAGATTTCTGGTTTTGGTTTTAAAATCAAAAGTTTTGTATTCCGAGAGTGGAGGGAACTCTCGGAAGGGTATCCTGGCGGATGGAGCCAGAGAGGGTGGATGTAACCCGCAATATTAACTTGTTCAGTTGGAATTGATTAATCTAGTGTTGGTAGATGGAACCTTCACTAGGGAATAATTGTTAGTTCTGTTAAAATCATTTACTTTATTAAAGTGATGCCTTCGAAAATAATTAGTAGTAATTGAATCTAGAATATTGCTTTGTGCAAAAGAACCATATAGCCTTCCTTTGTCAAGCCTTGCATCTATGCATTTTTCCCAAGACTTGCGGAGTACTTTATGTACTCACATGCTACACTTAAAAATAAATCTCAGAGGAAGTTGAAGCTCAAGAAGGTGACTACGACTACTGCTTCGCTTGTGGCTGCGATGGATTCTTCCCGGAGGACTAGGTCGCGCTTCCCCAGTCAATTGCGTGTGGCGAATTGATGGGTCGTCTTCAAGTTTATCTTTACTTCCGCTTTATTTCTTGTGTGCGAGGTCTTAAACCTCTATTATAATAATGAGACCCTGTGGTCAGTACTCTTATTTATTGTAATAAATCGTTGATGGTGATGTTTTCCATTCTGTTTGACTGTGTGCACTAGCTTTGATCTGGGACTAGTGCTGTAATACACAGAGGGTTCGGGTTTGGAAATCCGGGGGCCCGATAGGTAGCCTCGAAGCCAGAGAAGCGAGCACGCCAGGCACGAGGTGAGGTACGAGCAGTGGTTGCCGAAGGTCGTCGCGGCATTGCGAGCAAGGCCGGCCGCGTCCCCAATCTGGCGAAGTACACGTGATAGCTCTTCGGGTCCGAAGGAGCGAGGGGGCACCTCGGCGACAAGGTCCTTAAGGGCGCTTTCCAAAGCCAGCATGATGTCCCACACGGCCATCGAGGCATCGCCCAGAGTTCGGTCCCGCTCCCCAAGGGATGCGGTGAGATGGCCCTTCTCCTTCTCCAGCGCAGCGATTTGCTGGAGCAGGCCGTCTCGCTCCTCCGCGGCCGCTTGTCGTGCCGCCTCAGTGGCCGACAATCGCGCCGCTGCCACGAGCACTTCGGCGATTGAGATCGCGTCCGCGCACTCTTCCTCTAAGCGGTGAATGTGGTCGTCCTTGGAACGTGCGCCTCCTCGGCTGCGCGAAGAGCATCCTCGGTGGCTTGCAGCCGGTCCTCTAGCGCCCCCCGCTCGCTGACGTGAGTTGCCCGCAGCGCCCAGCCAAGGACGAGCGTCTGTACGGCAAAGCGGTCAGTGAGCTTCCAAAGGATCACATGTCGCTAAAAGATCAGATACACACCCTCAATATTTCTGAGAACTGCAGTGTATCTCCAAGGCGCTCTGAGCCATAGGTCAGCAGCACCTGGTGATCCAGGTTTGCACCCGCATTATCCGTAATCCCTCGCCAGGCTCGCAGCACCTCCGGTCGGGGGACAAAGTCTGCTAGCCTCGGGCGCGCGGCATCCGCGACGGCGGCTTCGAGAACATCGGGCGTCCCGCCCAAAGGAATGCCCCTGCGCCTTGAAGATTGTCTGTGCTCTGGAAGGCGTGTCGCTGTGAGGGGAAGGAGCGGTTAAAGCCCTGCAAACACACCGTGAAATTACGCCAAGTTGATTTACCTTCAGCATCAGCTGGTGGACTCCTCCGGGGCGTCCCTCCAGCCTTGGGTGGGGCAGCAGGGATGCTAGCGCCCTCAGATGAAGCCAGCCCTCCGGATCGGGGGACCTCCATGTCGGAGTCCAGCACCAGCAGGCCCCGGGCCCTAATCGATGCAGCCTTGGAAGGAGCCGTGGGGGCGTTGGGCCTGGGGGCCTCAGTGTTGGAGTCGGAGTCCCATAGGCTCCCGACCCTGGACGCCACAGCGAACCCCCTCTTCGGGCGAGGAGGCGATCGTACGCGTGGCTGCTTCGCCTTGGGGGAGTAAGACGGAGACCCCGCCCAAACAACCGCTGTAGGCGGGGGCTCCACCCCAGCAATGTCTGCAGGCAGAAGCTCTACCTCGGTAGCCACCGTAAGCGGGAGACCCACTCCAGGTCCGAATTGGCATACTTCACCGAATTGGAATCGGCGTCCGCTGTATCGACGAGAGCGACAGCAGCCAGCGCATTGGGTGTAGCCGTAGAAGACCGAGCCCTCCGCCGGTGAGGTTGGCTCGGGGTCGGAGTGGCGTGCTCTGGCACTTCAATGTCTAGGGCCTCGCACACACGGTTTAAATGTCCCAGCCCCGCCTACGCAGTCACAGCTACGCGAAGGTCGTGCTCCCTGCCTGTATACAGCCTGAGGAACACGCCTACCGCATGCTCCGCGTCCTCCAGGAGGGACCCTTACAGGCGGTAAATGGCGGAGCTTAAAGACAATCCAGTAGGAAGCAGTGGAAAAGCAAAGCGCTAACAAGACTTACGAGGGTCGGCTGGCCTCGGTAGCGAAGACACGGACATGTGGACATTGTCGCGCCGAACATTTCCAGTTGGGAGGCGCCATCCATCGGCAAGCGGTGCCACGCCATACATGACGAACTACTCGGTGAGATCGCTCATGTTGAAACGGGAGGCAATCCCCACGAGCCTCCGTGCCCTCGGCTTGTCCTCGTCGTCGACCGGTGCGCTGGGTGTGGGGTTGAACGCCGCCGGCCGGCCCGAGCACTCGAGGTCGCTACCGCTCGCCACTCGGTGGTAAAACCACCGTTTCATCTAGTTTGGCTCCCACTTCGCCCGAGTCGAGTTGCCAGGGAAGATCTTCCCACACGACGACCGCAGAACGAAGTTGACGTGTTGAAGTTGGAGCATGTCCTGTCTTTCCGCCTCCTTGGTTGGCACCGCGCGTCGTGGAGAAACGAGAACAGCGACGCACTGGGCCAGCATGCCTCCGTACGCAAGGCCCAGCTGTACACGGCTAGGCGGGCTATTGCGTTGGAGTCAGCTGCGCCAACTCAAGTCCGAAGGTCCGCAATACGAAACCAACGATCATGGCCGCAGGAAGCGGAGCCCAGCCTCAAAGTAAGCGATGAAAATGATTGCCTCCGACGTCTCAGGATGCGGTTCTGTCTCGTCACTAGCAGGAAGTCGCACCTCTCAGCGGTCCGACAGCGTGCGGATCGTCTCCTCCATCGCGAGTGTTGGACCCAGGATGCGGGAGCACGAACCCACCATCTTCTCCGTCGCCACCCACCGCTTCTCTACCAGCGATGGATTGCGCACCTCAAGCGTGTACATCACCTCGAGTGGCGACGACCATCGGGAGAACACGCCCTCGCCGGCTCGCTGACCATGTTCTTCGCCGTGCGCAATCGTTCTCCAGGAGCTAGACGACGACGGGAGCACCGCGGCCGCAAGGGAGGCAAGGAAGCGGGGCGCAGGAGAAGGGACCAGAAGGAGTGAGAAGTAGAGCGCGGACGTACTGCCATAGGGGGAATTTAAAGATCCTTCATCTCCCGCACTGTCGGTAAGTGTAACCGGTGGGAGATGAACCGTTCGCCCCCCACTATCGAAGCCGAAACGGCGCAACCGCCCACGCGTGTCGTGCCCCGTCAGAAATGGACACACGACCGTAGTCGTGTGCTGGCCAGACAGCGCACGACGCGCCAACCACGTTTCGCCATGAGTCTGCTCCCTCGGGAGTGAATGCAGGTCGTACGACATGACGTTTCCCCTGCCGCTTCTCGGTGTGATTCTCGGGGCCATCAAGGCAACATCGGCAAGCCATTGACCAGTCAGCCTCGACGGCAACCTCGGCTTCAACCTTGCCTCCACAGAATGACCTTGACTTCGATGTCGGCTTCAACCCCGCCTCCGGGGGCAGCCCGCCCGTCTTCGCCCCGCTCTCGACTCATTCAGGTGACTCCGCCAGGCATCCTCGACGCCACGGATAAAGCGGCTCCAAGACACCTTCAACCCCATCCCCGCGAGGAATCACCTCGCTACGCCGCCACACATCTGTGTGGCAGGCCCGAAGACCACCTCGACGTCGATGGCTCGAGGCAACCTGGCGATCACTTCGACCCATATTTCTGGGGTCCAACCGGGCCTCACGCACCACGGGCAGCTTCGTACCCCGCTCCTAACACACTAAATCTTTACATCTCACAAATAATACCTGTGGAGTGAGGTCGTGTGCGGATTCGGTTTCCTCTTGACAGGATGCCCCCAGCAGGCGGAGCGTGGAGACGAGCAGGCACTAGTCCAACCTACAACACCATTCAAGTGCCGCCCACAAGCTGCGGGATTCCACCCAGCCCTCCGATCTTCAGTCCGCGCAAAGATTCCAGAGTCAACCCCGCCAAACACGCAGGACGACGCCAGAGGCCACCTCGACTTCGAAGTCCACGGGACAGCCTCACAACCCCAACCAGCGGAGATCCAGCCGGCTGCGCCCCTCATAATCGGGAAGCACAAAGTCTACACGGTGAGCTCGGAGATTACCTCAGCCTCAGATAATGCCCACAAAAATGGTCGCCCATGATTAATCGGCGCATCGCGCGACCAGGGATCCCGAATAAGTTTTGCCACAGTCAAAAACAGGCCCCTTTCTATTCCTCAGCATTCCCCGATCACTATGTCAATGCATGTTCTCCCGCCAGACAGCGTGAGCGGAGAAGGCAGAGGAACAGAAGCGGACCTATTTTTCGATAACCAAGACCATCCTAGCCGTACCCGACTGCATCACAATGGACGACGCAAGGTGGTAGACTATGCATATATATGCCCGGCGCACCCCCCTCAGGCGAGAAACGCAACCGGCGGGAGCACAACCGGCGGAAGAGCACCCGGCGGGAGCGGAACCACCGCACATGGTCCAACTCCCATTGAGCACCAGTACCTGGCGTGATTCTCGAGGCCATTAATGCATGAGCAACCCACCAGCGCCCGACGCGATTCTCGGGGCCATTAACTCATGAACGACCTCGATTTTGACCGTGGCATCAACCCCGCCCTTGCGGAGCGACGACGAGCTCCACGCCGGTGGATTGACCCGAGGCCCCGCACCAACCTCGCGTACGAAGGATGGAGCAGGCGAACACTACTCCTGACAAGGAGGCCCCGGGGGACGCTGAGGAGATAGGCCGTGGCCGACTTCGGCCCCACACACCGACTTCGCTGTCCGGCCCGTCCGGCTTGGATTGACGTCACGGGGATCCCATCCAACAACGCAGATGTTCACAGGTTGTAGGGACAGAGGGGGCCAAAGGGCTCGGCGACATGGCTTCGCCCTGTGAAGCCCTTCACCATGAGAGGCTCCTGTTGTAGGGGTGGCCCCCACCTAAGCCCAGCCGGCCTGTTAGAGAGTTGTAAAGCCCAATATGGGACATGTATAATGACATAGATGCCCCTGAGGGGGACACTTGAGTGTAAGGGTAAACTTGTAAAACGCTCCTCATGTGGACACATATATACCATTCAGGGCATGGGGGTAAAATTGTAAAACGCTCCAGTACAGCTGCTCCTATCTTACTTGCGGTACTCATGTCCACAAAAAATTGCTTGATGGAAGCACTCAGAGCAGTAGGGGAAAGAACGAAGAGTGGAACGACAACACTAGCATTCCTCTTATCCTTATCGACTACTTTGGTCACTCGACGTCTCTTAGCCAGAGGAGTCTTGACTTTCTCTACCTCTCCACCAACGACCATCAGCTCGGCCCCTTGGTTGTCCTGATGGTAATACATGCCTACACTCTGACAAAGAGAAGAATACTACTTAGTCGTACCGTACAACTACATAGTCCTAAATATGAAAATGATTTTTTGATTACCTTTAGGTGTTCCTCTCTCTCTTCAGTGGAAACATCCACCAGAATACGAGGGGCCTCCATCTCAAGCGATGGAGCTTTCACGCAGATAGACTTGACCTGAGATTTGATTTCCTCCAAGTCAAGATCTGTTTATATAGTGATGGTAAACGATAAATGGTACTCGAAAGAAGTAATCTATTTATGAACATCAGTACGAGTATTACTTACCAATCTCGTAGTCTCTGGTCAGATCCGAGACTCCCGAGTACATCCACATGGGATGTGCTTGATGCTTTAGGGGGCTGATGTGGCGGGTGATGAAATCCTTCACCACATGCCAGCCCATAGGTCCCTTGTCCCTCAGCTTTTTGAAAGCTGAGATGTATGAGGCTATTCGAGTAAGGTCATTCGGGGTCGAATTCCAAAGATTGTTCTTTTCCACAGCTTTCCCCGCAAAAGAATGGCTGTCATCGCTGGTTGTCTCCTAGTCAAACCACCTCTTCTTTCAGCTCGGCCATGAGTACTTAGTGAACATCTGGATGTAGAGCTCCATCAGCCCTCATGGAGTTTCAGACCACAGCTCCCAGATTTCCAATTTGCCCGCTAATTCATAGTAATACCAAAAGAGCTTGAAATTTGCTAGAATAGCCAAGTACGCCTCGCATAAGTATACGAATATGCTTAGCATTGTGATTGAATTGGTACCAAATTCACCAATTCAACCCCAAAATGCTCAAGCATGGCTGTAAGGAAGGGGTGAGTACGGAGACGAAGGCCACACTCATAGTAGGTCTGGAACATTGCAATTTCTTTGATTTGCCCCGATGGCCAATGTTGCCCAGCGGCTTCAATCCATTTGACGAATCACCGTGGCAGAATCTTCTTAGCCATCTCCAATGCCTTCAATTTCGCATTATCATCTCCAACATGGCCCAAGTGAAGTAAGATTCAGTCATCTTTTCGAATGATTGAAATGGATTTGAGCGAGATTGAGATAAGAGGAAGAATTGGTCAGCGGTGGAAAGCTCAGAGTAAATCGAAACATAAGGGAAATGTAAGGAAACCAAAAGTTACCCTGAGGTAAGTTTTTATAACCGTGTGATTCATTTACCTGTCTTAGGAACCGAATAGTTATCTTGGTAGTCAACACGGTGGACAGATCGGCAGATTTCGATTAGAGTTTATCCTTTGAAGTCCGTCTATCTTTACAACTCAAACGAAATTATCTTATTGACCGAGATCAATTCTGGTCGAAGAGAGTCGAAAAGGGCTTTCTTTCGACCATTTTTTCATTTACGACCTTTCTTTCTCAAGTAAGTTATTTTCATTTGAAGTTGAGGGCTAGATGATGAGAATAGAATAATCCTCAAATTATTACATCATTATACTTTCTAAGTATACCCCTTATTGATAAGGGAGAATGGGGTATTCGTAAGTCCTTTTATGACCGCTCTTAAGTCGTAAGCTTTTCTACGATCATGTTATCATAAGTCCACCTATGACCACGTAGTCGTAAGTTCTTCTACGACCATGTAATCGTAAGATGTTCTACAACCACCTCGTGGTCATGGACCTTCATGCGACTCATTTATTTCCAACTGGCTTGTCTATGAAGACCTACTGCATCGTGGATTTATCTGACGAGGTGGTTAGAATGTGTGCTTATCTCTAAACAACCACACACGATCTCTCTTCGACAACAACCGCTACATGACGAACGCCCACAACGTCTCTCTAACCATAACTCCCGTCAAACAATTATCGTTTGAAATGAGCAGGCATCTTTTGTGGCAGGACAACGGCCGCCGCTTCGCCAACTACATAAAGGAAGATGTCGGAGAGAAGAGGGAGCGGATTCTGATCGCATTCTGACCAAAGTTAGACATAGTGCAAGGCATTTCACATTTCTCTGAATTGTAATCAGTTTTTCTGAGTAATAGCCATATAGGAAGTAGAGTTATTATTTTCTTAGGAGAAGGCTCGAATCTGTATAAAAATTATCGTGCCTTTCTTCTGCATGATCGTAGTCTAGTCTTCTAAGAGATTCCCTTAAGCCAAACAAATCATATTTAAGATTGGTGTTAAAACACCGACATGTATGACTCGATGTAAATCGGTGGTTGGCCAAAATATTTTAGAGTAATTTGTACTCTAATCGGGGATCATGGGTAAATCCAATATTTTGAAAAATTGACTGATTTTTGACCGGTAATCAGAATCCTGGTGGGCATACACTGAGGGCGCCACTTGTTGTCTCATTTCAGTTTTTTTGTTTCCCGCTACTGTTGACATTTGAATTATTTGGCATGATCAACCTGCACTGTAAGTAAAGGACCACATGGTCTATTTATATATTCTTTAATATTAACTAATAGCTTGTCTTACTACATGGTATATGTAAGCTGCCATCGATGTTACTCTGTGCCCTAGTTATTAATCCAAGGATTAGTGCTGCTGCATGCACAAAGTTGTGGACTATATGTCTGGTTGCCTACAAGTAGGTAGATGAGGTGAATGACTAAAGGATTGCCCCGAGTCTCACGTCAATTGTCCCGATGACCTTTGCTCGAAGTAGATCGATTTTTCGCTGAAGAATGACCTAGAAATACAAAAATATATGCTAGCCATGTTGTAATTGCTCTGATACCAATTGTTGGAATTCTTACGACTTCTCCCAGGACCTTACGACCGTTTACAACCGGTTTTGGCCGCTCAGACAGTCGTTCGACCGCTTTGCAGCCCTCCGATCGCTTTTCCTTTGTGGTTGGAAATCTTCTGCCGAAGTTTCGACCTCACTTCTCTTTCACTGTGCTACTCTTCCTTTGACCTTGCTCGAATTACCATAATCACAACTCTCTATGATCACGCAATGATTCTGCTGATCACTATTCACCGTGGTCGAAACTCCCTTCCGACCACGTTCAAGTCTCCATGGCATGGTCGAAGCCTCTTCTGACCACTTACACCGTGTCGAAGTTACTTCACAATGTGGTCGATAGCCCTTCCAACCACGTTCAACTCTCTTCAACGTGGTCGAAGCCTTCCAACCACGTTCAAACTTTACAACATGGTCAAACATCTCCCGATCACGCTCAAACTTTCTTTACCGTGGTCGTATCACCTCCCGACCACATCTATTTCAGATTTGCCGTGGTCGAACGCCTTCCGACCATGTCTGCTGGTACTTTGCCGTGGTCGAAACCCCTTCCGACCACGTTTTCCATGGTCGTAAGCTAGTTTTCGACCACGTCTGTGAGACTGCACGATGAAGTCGATACTCAGGGATTTGCTTTTCTCTTCTCTATTTCTCGCATTGCTTGGTGGTTTTTCGGCGCACTTCTGGTTACATGACTCCACCCCTTTTTATACCCGGCTCTATGACTCCTACTCGGGTTACAACTATGATTACAAGCCAACTCCGACTATGATTACAACTTTGTTTCCGACTCTGACTATAGTTCGACTTCGACTTTCGACTACGATTACAATTCGACTTCGATCACGACCAAAACTTGTATATGACTTCTAAACAAGATTATTTCCAACAAGCCAATTGTTCTAAAATATATACTAATTAAATTACCTACTGTAGATTATCGATAGGAATAGCCGCGATCATGTTCTCTAGATCGACCGCATGATTTGGAACGCCGATCATAGTCTCTACTTTCAGTTGTGTGCTCAGCTCTTTTCGCATTGGAGCTCTACTCCTTGCATAAGAGAAAACTGATTGAAATATAAAGGATCTCCCTCTATAAGCTAGATGCACACATGGATACTATTAACTACAAACGTTTGTATGCGCACATAGTGATATGCCCTAGAGGCAATCATAGATATGATTGTATAACTTATATGTTTATGATTTTTTCATAATATATTGTTTTTTCTCTTGAATAAATATCTTTCATATTGATCAACAAATATGTGACTTATTCGTGGAACTCTTTATTCATGTTTTGATGTTATTCTAATTTATCCCTGATCTTATATCATTATGTGGGATAATTATGATTTATAGATTAGCACATGTATTATTTGATGATCATGTTTCATGGATCATGGATATGAGATATCAAATCAGTAATGTGGACACATGTTAGAGAACATGATGTTGGATTGACCCACCATGAGACACTGCAGGAATTGTTATATTCTTAAGTGTCATCAGCTGGTCTCGTACATAGTGTATGTAGGATCCTTAGACTTGAGATCATCATTGTTTCCTACATGTATAATAGTTTGCTTAGAGGTTACCAAACACTACTCCATGATTGGGTGGTTATAAAGGTAGCTTTCAGGTTTACTGTAAACATGAGGAGGAATATGAGTGATCGAGATAGAATTTGCCGCTCCTATATAACAGGAGAGATATCTCTAGGCCCCTCGATGTGGTTGAATTAAGAAAGTGTATGGCTATGCCGAATGTGGTAGAAGAGTCAATCACAACTGAGTAATCTACTACAGGATCGATCTATCATAGAATGGCATGCCTCTCGCCTTTAGATCGATCTAGTATCATGAGGCAAAGAGATCAGTACATAAGCACTATATAAGTCCATCCGATATGATCTTTATGTAAGTTTGGGAGTTGCTATATCCTGGTAGGGACCGCTACTGACTTATGGGCTGAAAAGGAGTTTTTCAGCCTATAGCCAAATACACATGAACCTACAGGTTCACGCACTTAATGGGTGCTAGCACACTGACACACGGTGCTCCATCCCTAGATGTGTGGACCTCGGTAGAGGTGCTGCTACGACTGCGGCGTTGATCGGGACAATCACGAGGAGGAGATGGTTGGGTGGAGGACGATCAACTACTACCACTACACTGATGTGCTCTTCATTGAATCGGTTGCTTCAACCTTAGTTGGGTTGCACTACGCGTCTAGTGGTAATGATCGATGATATCTTACTCGTATGGCTTCCTGATTTAAGCAGTAGAAAATTTTAATCTGTACTAGTGTAGCCTACCCGTATCCCCGCAGTGCTATCAGAGCCATCCTGTGTACTTTTTGATCTGGATTGGTCGTATATAGTTGATATGTGGTGGTAGTAGATTAGATCTATTACTGGTTTAATACAATAGCTTAGATCAGTTCATGTTATTGGATTGGATTAGGTACTGGTTGATAAGATCAATCAGTTTCAGTGGTAGTAGATGGGTTCGGAGGAGAAATGAATTGATAGCACCGATGTCACAGCCCAACTTTTATTTCAAATTTTCAAAAAAAAAGATTAAAATTAATTTAATTTAAAATAAAATCAAGTGTTTTTGGTTGCCTAAATTTTGAGGATTTTATTTGCCTTTTTTAGCTTTTAAAAAAAGGCTTTCTAAAAAGTAATTTAACTAAAAACATAAAAATATTATTGAGTAAAAGATATTTTGGATTTCTATCAAAATTATATTTAAAATTATTTATTTTAAAAGCATTTGACTTTTTTCTAGATTTTAAAAATCAATTTCAAAGATAAAAAGTATTTTTGTAAAAATTTAAAGACCAACTTTAAGTTGGAAATCCAAAATATCTTTTACTCTTACGGATTTCTGTGTTCGCCGATCACCCTCTTGTATGTGAAGTTTAGACGCGCCCATGGAAGATTCTCGATCGGTTTGTCCCACTAGAAATCAACTAGTCGTCAGCCCATAGAGACGGGCCACTAATTTCGAATATTTTTGTTTTTTTACGTAAATCCAAAGGATTATAATATACTTGTATAATTACAATTTGCATGCGTGAAAAATTGCTAAATATTTGCATTAATTTTTTAGTTAATTCGGAGAAGAGTCTACTGGAACTTCCTCGCAGATACAATTTCAAATTTTTTTTGTGAGTTCCAAAATTTATGGGTCACAATATTTTCTTACCGTTAAACCACACTTACCTAGAAAAAAAATTCAAGATTGAAATTCTTTCTTAGCTCCTCATCTACCAGAACTTCTATACTAACATAGTCTCGAAAGTCCATTTCTCTTTGAGGTCGAATTTATATGTAAAAACTACATGATTAATATTCTTTTTACCTTGGAAACAAAGAAATTTTAGTTTTATAGACTTCGATCATTGAAGTGTAAAATTTTACAGGGTTACACAAAAATGTTCATGTGTGCCAAAGAATCTTACTATCAAAACTGCAGAGAAGGAAAGAAAACAACAGTCACCGACCATTCCTGGTACGTTTCTGAGCACATACAGGCTGTAGACATGCACGTACAGGTGTACAGAAGCTGGTCAGTTTCTTTGTCCCTTTCTATGCGCTGACCACATGGAGACAAAACATGAGGAATCCTTGTTTGTTTCGGACTGCAATGATAAAACAATGCTTCAAGCATCCATTAAATTAGAGCTATCACTTTGGTTGGATTTACCACTTGGAAGGCTGGTCAATTTCTGTCCCTTTCTATGTCTTAGACTACATGGAGACAAAACATGACGAATCCTTGTTTGTTATGGACTGCAATAATAAAACAATTCTTCAGGCATCCATTAAATTAGAGCTATCACTTTGGTTGGATTCGCCACTTGGATATGGCTGGTCAGTTTCTTTGTCCCTTTCTATGTCTTAGACTACATGGAGACAAAACATGAGGAATCCCTGTTTTTTACGGATTAAAAAAAACATGTTTGTTATGGCCTGAAATAATAAAACAATGCTTCAAGCATCAATTAAATTAGAGCTATCACTTTGGATGGATTTACCACTTGGATGGCTGGTCAGTTTCTTTGTCCCATTCTATATATGACTTAGACTACATGAAGACAAAACATGACGAATCCTTGTTTGTTACGCATTAAAAAAACATGTTTGTTATGGACTGCAATAATAAAGCAATGCTTTAAGCATCCATTAAATTAGAGCTATCACTTTGGTTGGATTTACCACTTGGATGGCTGGTCAGTTTTTTGTCCCTTTCTATGTAGGTCTTAGACTACATGGAGACAAAACATGACGAATCTTTGTTTGTCACGGCATGTACAGTGGTATAGATAGCTGTTGCCTATAATATCATGCCATGTCATTTGTAGTGTAGGACCGGATAGGCAACAGAGGGGGTGATGGTGCCTAAAAATTTTTCCTGCAAATATTCACATATTCCATTTCTCCAATAGCTATAAAGCTACGAAGATTAGGATATGAGGTATACATGAAAACAGAGGAACACAGAGCTTAGAACAACCAGAACGGACTATTATGTGGTCGAGAAAACTCGGTCAGCTATACTGGACACCACTGGTCGGCGGAGAAAAGCAACATGATTGAAAGACAGACAACGTGGTTGAAGGGTAGACAACGTGATCCATGCAGACAATGTGGTCGAAGCCAACGTGGTCATAACCAACGTGATTGAAACCAACATGGTCGAAACTAATGTGGTCGAAACCAACGTGGTCGTAACCAATGTGGTCGAAACCATCGTTGTCATAACCAATGTGGTCGAAACCAACGTGGTCGTAACCAACGTGGCCGTAACCATTGTGGTCGTAACCAATGTGGTCAAAACCAACATGGTCGTAACCAACGTAGTCGAAACCAACTTGGTCGTAACTGACGTGGTTGTAACCAACATGGTCATAAGCAACGTGGTTGAACGCCAACATTGTCGAAGACCAATGTGGTCGATACCAACATTGTCGATGTCCAATGTGCGGTCGAAAAGCCATGTTGTTCAAGACCAATGAGTGGTTGGAAACCAGCACTGTCAAAGACCGACACAATCGTACACAACGTGTCGAAAACCAATGAATGGTCGACACCACCGTAGTCGATGATCAAGGTGCGGACAGAAAATACGTGCAGCCGAAAACCAATGAGTGGTCATATCAGTTCAGAAAGAGACCAAGAGATCTATGACCATTGAGCGATTGAAACCAAGTGCGGTCGTAAATGACTAGAGGTTGCAGAGAAGGCACGCGACCACACGACTTAGGATCATTGGGCGATAGAAAGCAGATGTAGTCGTAAATGACTAGAAGTACCAGAGACACCTGACCGAGACCCATTGAGGAGATCAGATGTGGTCATGAACGACTAGATGGAATAGAAGAGGTGCACGATCACCAGATCTAAAAACATTAAATATTTTGATTTAGAGATCAAATCACCACAGAAACTTGTACGCAATTAACTTAAGGTCTCAGGAAGCTAATCCCATCTTGGATTGAAAACTTAGTAAGCCAGTTGGGACCTTTTTGAAATTTTATCAAAGGCGCACAAGAACAGGGACTAGAGATTGAACAGATGAACTAACCACGCTCGTTCGAAAATAATAGCCAAGATAGCTCTGCGTCTAATTCCACATGTCACAGCAAGCAACTACATCGAAGAAATCAAATCAAAACTCTTGGATCAAGAAAAGATCAAGAGAGATGAGAACGATCTCAAAACAGAGAAGTCATTAGACGTGGTCGATGGCCATCGAGCACTCGTATCTGACTATGGTCGTAAACAACTCAAAAAGCAGTGAGGGTGCATGACCACAATATCTACATCCATCGAGCAATCGGAGACAAATGCGGTCAAAATTAGATGTGATGTGATCTGAGACTTGACCATGGTCGAAACAAGAAGTGATCGATAAAGATTCTGAAGAACAGAGCAACACACGACCGCGTGACCGCAAGATCTAAAATCCACATATCTTTTTATTAAAAGATCAAATGGCCATGAAACTTTGTACGCAAATTGCTTAAGGTCTCAAGAGGCTACTCCAATCTTCAATTGAAAACTTATTAACCAAATTGAGACCTTTTTGTGATTTGATCAAGAGCGCACATGAACTGAGTTCAAAAATCGAAGTCGTTGATCAGAACTGCTCGTGGGTCAAAGCAAGCCAAGATGGCTTTGGTTATATTCCCACCTGTCACTACGATTCAGAGTATCAACAAGATCAACCCAAGAACACCTCCAGATCAAGAAGAGAGAGGAATCTCCATATCAAGAAGAGAGAGGACATAACAAAGAGCACAGAGGAAGAACCAAACCGAAAACTTAGAATAGAGCAAACTCAAAGAGAAAGATACACAAAAGAGTTGATCAAAGATTGTTGGATTTCTCACTTGAGATAATGGTTTCACAGCCACTCCCCTCGGGAGGACTAAGCTCTAAGCCTAGAGCCAACACTCACACTCTAACCTAACTCCCATGGGAGGGAGAGGCGCCAGCCACCAAGGCTTAGCCATCGTTCTCAACCCTAACTCTTGCCTCCCCTCTCCTTTTTATAAGCTCACCAATGAACCCTAGACCTAATGGATACTACCATTAGTCCAAACCGGGGATAACCCATTAACCCCATGTAACACCGGGTTTTACTCATGCATGCTTCTCAAAGTTGCTTACATGTGGCCCCAATGACTTGTCGTCAAGCCTCTCATGCATCCGGATTCCATCGAACCATCCTCGCTTGGAAACGACTCAAGTCACTTGGCGCACCACATGCTTCTCCTTGTGCATGACGGCACCCAGCATCCTTGACCGTCAAGACCTCGACTCCTCCCTATGCCTAGTCCTGATCCACCTCACCATTGCTCATCATGTCCACCTCCGATAGCTCCCGCTCCAGTTTCTCGTTGTCCTGGCTTGCAACCACCTCACTAGCTTCAATTATCTTCGGTGTCTCCCTGACCATTCTGGACCTCAACACCTCCCTGTGCCTAGTCCCAGTCCTCCTATGCCTCACCATGACCTAGCTTCGAAGTCCTACAACCAACACCAATAAGAAAACCATCACACAGCATCGCACGATACACAAAGATCATCAATTTGCACAATCAAAAAGTATGCATCCAAAATACTGATTCTAATCTTAGAACCAAGCAATAACCTCATATGCACAAAGCAACAAACACCCTGGTCAACCCTGACCAGAACACCAATGACTCTAGTGAACAACCTTAGCCCCACATGACTGGTCTGATAAGACTTACGAGCACTCGGATGCACAAGAAAAGAAGTACTCGTAGCTCAAGAGATCCTTCCAGTAGCCTACGGCCACATTGCAATCTACTATGACCATGTAGCAGATGCTGACCATCAAATGCACAGGCAAATAGGATGCTACAACTATCGCTCACATTCAGTAGTAGCTACGACTGCTTATGACCGATCGCTATGACCATTGAATGCACAGATCGCTACAACCATCAAGGACACAAGCTATGACTACCACACAGATTGCTACGACCACTTCACACATCAGCTACAATAATCGATCATGACCAGGTAGATCCACGACCATCGATCATGGCCAGCATAAGCTGCGACCACCAAGTTGTAAGCACACCTGCCGACCACCAAGTCGTAAGAACTTCTTCCGACCACCATGTCGTAAGAGCTTCTGCCAACCACCAAGTCATAAGAACTCCTGCTGAGCACCAAGTCGTAGGACTTCCTGCTGACCACCAAGTCATAGGACTTCCTGCCGACCACCATGTCGTAAGACAGACTGTCGACCACAAAGTCGTAAGAACTCCTACCGACCACCAAGTTGTAGTACTGACTGTTGACCACCAAGTCGTAAGACAAACTGTCGACCACATAGATGAATAGTGAACATAGCCGATTGAACCGACCGACCACAAAGTCGACTGAAGTGATCTTTTACAAAACTCCTCAAATCCAAACTCAACCTTCACCCATACTCTAATCTAAAAGTCAATTACTCATCACAAACATATGGTGACCTCCACATGGTCTCACATGTAGATAACACTAAAGACACATTCTATAATGGGTTGTCTATAATGGGCCGTCTGTAAAATATAGACAACATTGATACAATTGCATGAAGCTATCTGTAACAGGCTATTTTCTAGGATTTCAACCATCTATAGAATTACAGTCTACCTCCTTCTCTCTCATATTTCTTTTTCATCCACCTCAACAAAATTCCTATGTGGCACATCTTATAGACAGTTTATGTCACCCTATTGTACATGCCCTTACGGATTAAAAAAACTTGTTTGTGATGGACTGCAATAATGAAAGAATGCTTCAAGCATCCATTGAATTAGAGCTATCACTTTGGTTGGATTTAATTACCACTTGGATGGATTGGATGTTTTCCTTTTCTGGAATTAACATGGGAATTTATAGCTTTTTCCTTTTTTATTTGATGAATGTAAGAATTTCTATTTTTTACCCCCTAAAATTAACGCAGGGGGTTTCCGAAGGAGCATCCAATTAGTATAGATAACGACAGCCAGTGTGTTAGAAGGAAGTAGGAAAAATAAGAGTGATGGTTTTAAGTATCTTATTTTTGACTTTTACTTCTCTCTCTTTCCTTCTCTCTCTCCCTTCTCTTCTCAGGCGAGTCCTTGACACAGCCCCGCCATGCCAGCGCATGCACATCACACCACGCTGACCTATAACTGTCAAGACCCAAATCTACAAATCTAGACTCTCCTGTGTGTGAGTAAAGTCCATTACCGGTCCTTAAACTTTTTATGCTGTGTCATCCCGGTCCATAGACTTTTAAAGTGTGCCATCCCGGTCCATAAACTTTCAAAGTGTGCTATTACCGGTCCTTAAACTTTTTATACTGTGTCATCCCGGTCCATAGACTTTCAAAGTGTGCTATTACAGTTGGACCCGAAACGCTCCGGTAATGGCACACTTTGAAAGTTTATGGACCGGGATGGCACACTTTGAAAGTCTATGGACCGGGATGACACAGCATAAAAAGTTTAAGAACCGGTAATGGACTTTACTCCCTGTGTATTCTGCACTAGTCTAGGATTACGCTAGCGCACACAGTGTAACACATAGATGAGATATCGATCATATCATGATCTACTAGGAAAAGACTCAAATTTTAATAATTATTAGAGTTGCGACCTTATAGCCAAGCTTACAGATAATAGCCTAAAAGGCTTAAAAAACTTGCTGTGAAAAACAAAGATAAGCGTAGTAGGCACTCGACATGCCCGTGGGCAATCGACTGGGAAGCGAAGTCCTAGTCCGTGAGTCGTCAAAGTATTCTTCTTTAGGTACCTCTTGCTGATATGGTCTTTCTTTTTCAATTGAGCAAATATGGATATAGCCGTGAGTACATAGAATACTCAGTAAGTCGTTTGTAACAAAGATGCAATATAATATGCAAGGCTTACCAAATGATGACTGAGTGGTTATTTTGCATAAAACAACAATTTAAAGTAAATACAATAGAGAGATTGGAAGCACATTTTTTTTGAAAATGATTAATAAGTAAATAATCAAAGGAATTGAGAATAACCACAAGGGAACCGACCATTCACTCCAATGAACCACCAGTGAACGAACTCTTCACTTTCTGACTTAACCTAACTAGATCTTTTATGAAAAACTCTACCCCTCGTGTGAAACCACTAAGCATTTTCCATTACTTAGAATAATTTTACACTTAGTTGAGGTAATACAATTTACCCACACGATGTGATTATCACGTTCCAAAAAATCACAACAAGGCCTTTACAATATTCAACCTCAACCCAATTCCGCCACGCTAAGGTTTCGCCATCCCAGCCCCTCTTGCACCTCATGGAAATCAGCAACCATGTTCATCACAATGGCGAAATCGAAATTTCACAAATTAATCTGCTAGGTCTATCCCATACTAGATATGTGATTGCACGGTAAGGCTTATATCGATAGTACACAAAGTTAAGTCCTTAGACAGTACCTAGTCGAGACATCCACATCCCTCGAAGTGAATCAACACTTCCCCGTTTACAGCATGATCACTCGCCCAACACCAATGAGAAACCAATGTCATGGCACTCACATTTTATCACTGTAGCTGCAACTATGATTCAATATCTAATTAAGTAAAAATTAATTAATTAATCACATGTGATGATGAACCCAATGTAACTATAAGCATGGCTAAGAAATTTAAACATACAACCCATGTGACAACTAGTATTACATCACTATATAATTACCCATCCTATGGTGACAATAGAACCATGGTATTTAAATTATCAAGGAAGGATTAATCAAATAGGTCATTAACTACCAATACAAAGGTTTTATAATAAAATAGCGATGCATGATAATTTAAAACAAAATAATACATAATAGATTTGAAAACTAGGTTCAATATGATCAAAGGACATGACTTGCATTGGCCTTGCTCAGTTACCAATTTCTTGATCTTCTGTTCCTACTCCAGCTCCTTTGAAGACATTATCTAACAGGAGAGAAAATGAACGAGGCACAAATAAAATCAAATAAAAAATTTAATGAACTTGAAAACTACAAAACCAAAACCAAAAGATAGAGCTCAATTTTAGATGAATTTAGGAAAAAGAATCGGTTCAATCGGAGTTTGGACGGAGGAGAACGAGCTATTGAAAGATTAAATCTAAAGAAAAGGCTCTAAATTGGGAAAACCCTACTGTGCTATGGACTCGGTGCATGGAAAGGTAGTCTACGGTGAACTTAGTGTATGGAATAGTGCTCATACAACTGGGCTTGCTGACGTGGCAAGCAGGACTGATGTGGCGACAACATGGCATGACACATGTGCACTAGGGATTGCATGGTAGGGTCACTGGCATGACACGTGGCAGCCGACGTGGCATCCACGTGGATGGACACGTGGTGGGCACGTGGCCTTAGGGCTTATGTGGCATCCGACATGGCTTGGCAATGGGTTCGATGTGTGGGTGCATAGAATAGTGCTGCTGACCTTCGGGGCCCACACATCAGTGACTTGGCCCATGGTGAATCAAGTCTGTGGGAATTCAAGGAGACGCGGTCAGCATAGGTGCGGGGTGATGCTGCAGCTCACGAACTGAGGTGACACTTTGTTCGGCCAAAGCAACGAGCATGGTGACCGAAGGGGCTAGCGGTGGGTGATGGGTGGACTCATCAGTAGTAGCGCTTGAGATGGCAGATGACTAGTGAAGTTAGCGAGAGCGGCGACTGCGGGCATGTAGGAATCGAGGGCACGATGGCTATTTCAGCACGGACGCTGAGGTATTCCAGGCGTACACAGGATGAAGTCCAAGGCAATCATGATGGCGTGCTCTCAGGAGGAAGATGAACAGTAGCTAACACCTCGGATAGTTGACACGTGGCTCGTGAAGGAAATCGGATGGTCAGCGGAGATTGCACAGATGAATAGTGCCCAGGATTCCCGATGCTCAACACGTGGCAATCAGATGGAAGTGGATGGGTGGCGGATTGCCAACACTCAAACACGGGGTGAAGCGGGCTAGGCCAATGGGAATTTGGACTAGAGGGAATGGGCTTCGGCCTACTTGGCCTTTTAGGGTTTGTGGGGGCTCTTCTAATTTTAGAAATTCAAATAAATCTCATTGAGCCCCCAAAAAATAGCAAATAAATGCAAATAAAATCCAGAAAATTCCAAAAATAATCCTTGAGACCCAGGGAACTCAAATAAAATACTTTTAGCAAATGTTAAAGTTTTATTTAGTCATATTAAATCCATTTAATTCAAAAAATTCCATTTAAGTTGTAATTAATTCCAGAAAAATCCAAATGATAAATTTTATTTTAAAAGCTTCAAAAATTCTCTGAAAATTAGGATGTTACATTAACACCCCAAAAATTCATGAAACCAATATATTTTTTTAAATAATCATTTATGCATTTTTGGAATTTTTATAATTTCTTAAGATGGTTGTACATTTTTTACTATCTAAAAATGATTTTCTAAATTTATTAAAACTTGACTAGAACCTAGAAGTAATTTATCTAATCTCCACATATTGTAAAGTGTCTCTCGAAAACATTTCATGAATTTTAATGCTAGTTTGCTAATTTTAAAATTCTAACTTGATTTTCACAATTAAATCAATTCGAAAACAAAATCAAGATCATATTTTATCTTGGGTTGAATCCTCTTCGGCCTGGCCCATTGTTGATCCAACCTAGCACCAGCCAACGTGCCATCTCGCCTAAGCCACCTCCTCTTTTCCGCCTTCTCCGAGCAGAAATGTCTCCTGCCAAAGTCATCGTCTCTCCTGGCGTCCCTCTCACTCTCGCTATTATTCAAGCCCGAGACCCACGTGCCAACGATCATCTTACACCTCTTGATGTGGTACAGTGTTTCTGTGCTTGCATCGCGCCGAACATGCCACAACAAGCTCGGCGAAAGCTAGTGACCCCATCGCTATGCCACACACCTTGCTGGCACACCCTTATCCTCTGTCATGCCTACCCAAGCAATCATTTCCCCAACCAGCACTGATGGGATGCCATAGCCGTCTAGACTTGTGAAGGTCCAGTGCAATTGTTGGCCTCCCCTCGCTATAAAACCCGCTCCTGACCTTGTTATCTTCCTCGCCATCGCTAGTCGTCTCTATTTTGCCCCTTGGCTGAGCTTCTCCTCCACTGGTGCACCCAAAACACGGTCGTTGTCCTTAGCTCTAGTGCACATTGCTACCATGCTCATCATTTGTTCCATGTCATTCTATTCCTTTTGATCCCTTTCGGCTAGCCCCACATTTAATTTGGATTTGGTGTAGTGAGCCACTAGGAGTCCACCTTCGTCCTCAATGTCAGTCGCCATCCCCATCGCATTCAATTTTGTCACCCCCGTGGGTCTACCATAGTCATTTTCACCATACCTATCCCCTCTGAACATGTTGCGTGCTCCGTTGCTCCCCATTCTCACAATGTTGAGCCATCACCGTAGAAGCCATTGCTATCGCCTTAGTTCATCGCCGCCCTACCATCTTCTACCACATCTGACCTCTCTAACCTGACCGTTAAGCTCGTGGTAAGATGTTGATGCCTAAGGACCCTTACTTTTAGCTCACGCGAGTAGTGTTGCGAACTCCTCCTTTTCTACCCAAGGTGTTACTGTGATTGTACGTCGCGAGTGCTTCTCCAATGATCATTGGTCCCCATGTCAGCACCCCTCACATTGTAACACACCATAGACCCATCCCAGTTCCTAGTCCTTGCATTCCTTGACTCTTGCACTGATGCCATCGCATGCCCAAGCCGCCTTATCGCCGATCACCACCGCATCGCCATCTCCATCGACATCCTCGACTGCCACTACCACCTGTAGGTTCGCCTTAGCCTTGGCGTTCCAATCCACTAGCATCTGAGGAATTTCTACTGCTACCTCACCACTAGTGAGCTCGGCAACGAGCTCGGCCACTACCGCTGTTGATGACCCCCTGTTCGATGTCTCTGACCAATGGGCCCTGACTCAAGGTGAGATTAGTTTAACTTAATTAAAATCATTTGAAACTAATTAATCTATGACATGTGCACTCGAGTAGAATAATCATGTTAAAATTTTAATTTAAATTGGTTTTAAGTAATTAGACACTAACACAAGGACCCAACATGCTGCCATTTTAGAAATCAATAAAATCTTGATGAGTAGGACCCACCTATTAGTCTAATGAGACAATAAACCCAAAATATCCTTTATAAGAAAAATTAAAACTAAAATGGAAATTCATACACAATGATTTCTTTTTCTTTTCAACATTTTACAATCCAGACCAAATTCAAATGCTTGTAGCTTTTGTATATAGACACCAAATTGAATGATTTTTATCTCTAACATTTTATAAAATCAAGCTAGTTTGTATTCTATAAAAATATTTGACATTACTCTCTATTTGAGTTTATTTAGCTCTTATTTGAGATATTCAATATTTACTTACAAGATACTAATGCTCAAAAAAATTTTGTTGATGAGCCAGAGCAAGACCAAGAGATTAACAAGCATGGCAAGCACTCCATTTGTCCATGTTGATCTCATATATCACTATAATGTATGTTATATTCAAAATTATTATCATGCAGGTAATTTGGTAAAAATCACTATAATGACAATGTCGATCGTTACACCTATGACAACCCAAAATTTTGGCTTATTTATTTATTTAATTAGATTTTCCTTGGAATTAATTTAACTTTTTCTTAAATCCTTTAATTAAGCCTAGAGAAACAGTTAATAATTTATGTGTGTAATTGTCATCAAATCAAGTAAATTTTATTTTATTTGGGTTTCTTGCATTTTCTAGAATTTATAGGAATTTTCTTAGATTTATTTGGATTTTTCTGCTATTTTCTAAGCATTTATTTGATTTCTCAGGTTTTCGATAATTCAAAAATAAAAATTAAAAAACCCAAAACCCTTCCATCCCTTTGGGACTGACGCATGGACGGCCCAGATGGTGCCACATCTTGCATTGGCCCACCCGTCGGCGTCCCCGCCACCTTTCCCGCTGGCACGCGGGTCCCGCCTGTCATCCCTATTGCACCGTGCCCCCTTTCCTTCTTCCTCCTCCCCTCTTTCCTTTTTGACCACCAACTTCCCCTTCTCCTCCAACAGCTGCATGCCGTGTGGGATTTCAATCCCCTAATCTCTGCACCTTTTTTCCTTTCGTCCCCCTTCCTTCCTTTTCTTCCCCGACCGAGATCCAACTGCCATCATTCACGGTGAGTAATTGCTGCTCTATGCCTCCCCCTGGGCCTATAAAAGGCACTCCTCGGCACCACCTCCTCTCACTCCATATCGCTCCTCCTCCTTTTCTCCCTACCCATGCCCGAGGTCTCCCTGCATCGTAACCCTCTTCTTCCGTGCACTGGCCAAGCCACGGCAAGCAATTTCGGTCATCCTAGGTCCCGAGGACTCCATCCATGAGCTATGTGAGCTTCACCACCCTACGGTGTACCTCGCCCGCTACTCCGCCGTCCCTGTTAATCATCGGAACGCCGTCCGCACTGGAGCAATGCACTGCCACTATCTCTCTCATGTCGCCGACCACCTTCCGATCCACCTCAGTGAGCACCCCGCATACCAAAATAAGCCCCTTGATTCCCTCTCTCATTTGCACACAACACCGACCGCCGCCACCCATGAGAACACTGCTCGCTCCTGTGCAGGAGAACACCAATGACCCTCGGTTCCCGTGCGCATCAATGACTAGCAACGCCACCTCATACTGCATGCCTACATGGCACACCACGTAGGGCCGCCACATGGCCAGCACAGACGCCACACCAGCCCCGCTTGCCCCATCATTAGCCACGTTAGCCTTTTGGCACATGTGGTAGCCATGTAGCTTGCCACATCAGTACACCTATCCACATGGACGCCATGTGGTGCCACGTGGCCTGCCTCATCATTAGAGAGCAACCCCAGGCCACATCAGTGCCATGTGTTAGCCACGTCAGCAAATCGTGCCATGTCAGCTGCCATGTGTAGGGTTGATATCAGCATCACATCATAAAATTGAATTTTCCTTTAGAAATTTAATTTGACCGAAAATCAAAATCACTTGGTGGCGCCATAAATGTCTTTTCCTTTATAAAAAAATTCTATAAATCCCAATGTTTCCTTTTTCTTAGATTTTAAACTTCTCGAAGCCCATTGTCCTTCATTCTAACTCTGATTAAGCCCGTTCTCCTTCATCCTAACTCCGATTGAGCCCATTCAAATTTCTAAATTTGTCTAAAATCAAGATCTTTCCAAATTTGTAATTTTTTGTTTCAAATTTTGGAGCTCATTTGAATTTTATTTGAATTTGGTGGGTTATTTTCACGTGTCGACGGCGATCAAACTGCAGAGTTCTACTTCGACGATTCGCATCAAACTGCAGAGCAAGGCAAGTTACACACCTTAACCATATTGAACCCACTTTACAAATAAAATTATCTTGTTTTAAAATATATTGCAGGCTTAATTTTAGTCATTGTATTTTAATTCAATTTTAAATTTAGTTAGTGCCTACTTGTTAATTCCTGCATTGACATTAAATTTCCGAATATCTTGTCACCCCAGAATAAAACTCTAGTTAGTATAATAGTTTGGCTAGAGAATTTAAATAGCAAATGCTTAGTCCTGCATAGACATAATTTTAGGTTTAGGATAAGTTTTTCACATAAAATGGTAAGCTTTTTAAATGTATTCTTGACATCGGTGAGTCAAGAAAGTCTGTGAAATATTTCAAAATAAAATGTAAAACCTAGTTTAGACTTTGGCAAATGGTTAGGTGGTGGGTGCTTACTAGCATACATTGTTGCTCGGCGGCTCAACATGGATGCTCAGCACAAGGGTAAGTGGTTATTGCCTATGTCAATAAAGGATCGATCTGTGAACTACTGCTACAAATCCCTATCATACTACCACAAGGCTGATATGTGATAACCCTGGCTAACTAATTTATGGGTCCCAACTTGAATCTCGCTATAGGCTAAATGTGTGTGTGGCATAGGCCATGGGAAGTCTTACATGGCACAAGAAGGGGCCCCGATCTGGTGGATTCCTTTTTAGGGTGAAACCTTAGTGGAGGTGTGGCTAGGTTGATAACTTAGCTTTATAAAGGTCTTATTATGATCACTTAGTCGCATGCCTACGGAAGCGTGTAGTGCCCGACAACATGAGTTATTCATATCTAATGGGTAAAGTTGTACAACCTCTACAGAGTGTATAATCTATGCTGGATAGCCGTGCCCACAATCATGGGAGTGCTGAGTAAAGTTTTTTATGGATTAGACTTGGTTTTCATGAATCTAGTTTTGGTAGGAAATGACGTATCTTTTGAAGAAAAGATGGTCCGAGTGGGATACCTATTGTTAGGTCAGCACCAGCTCGGTGCCTATGCTAACAATATTATTTGTTAACTTATTGTCTTTTACTTACAGTATTAAATTCAATAATTTCTATCTAATTACTATAAATCATTAAATGTTGTTTTATACTCAATTAACCCTATATGCCTTCACTTGTCAGCCTTTCATTAATATTGCATTTCCTGTGTAACTTGCGGGTACATTTATGTGCTCACCCTTACTAAATCTGTTGCTCAGAGGAGGACGACTTTGACTACGGTGAGGACCAGGACGAGTAGGCCGCGTCTTACTGTCATTTGGCTATGGGCAGGATTGGGCTTCATCCTTTAACTTATTGTTTTCCGCTTTTACTTTTGTTACTATTTTGCCAATGAGCTTGGATGATGTAAACTTGGCAATAAGGCTTGTACCCTTTTTACTTAATAAAGTTTGTCATTTGTGCTTGATATGTATCCTTGTTACCAATGTGTGCACTAGCTGATCCTAGACTAGTGCGATTTATTAAGAGGACCCAAAGTCAACGCTCTGTGGTCTAACAATACCCAATTGTTGCATTGATTTCACCTTGATAAATTGTTACCCATGCTGTTGTCACCTTCGTATTAATGTCAACTATTGATAAAACATGAAATTTGTAGAGTAAACAAAGTAGTTGGTGCTTAGTCATGCTCATAATGGTACTAGATGTGCTATGTTGGAAATTGGTCGAATATTTTAAAAAATAGGAGAATACTCAAGAAATAGACCAGAGGAGACACCTCTGTATTTTGGCTAGGAAATAAAATGGAAAACATGTTTTAGACTTGAGCAAGTGGTTGTGGAGACCGGTACAGTTAACATGTGGAACAACGCGTCCACGTTCAGTTCTTGTGGACTCAGGGCTTTCCCGCGATAGAGCTCTACTCCCTGCATAAGAGAAAATTGAATGAAATATAAAGGATATCTCTCTATAAGCCAGATGCACACAATGCATACTGTTAACCACAAACGTTTGTATGCGCACATAGGTTAGTTTTGGCCACCTCATCAGCTACAATGTTGCATGCATATGTGAGCAAGCGCGGGTAAACTTTGTTGAATTTGTATACTTGTTTAGTGTTCACAAGAAACATTAAAGCATGAAGTACTACATTTGACACACAATCGTACGGAGACATTTATTATTAAGAAAAATAACTAAACAGGAGCAATAAGTTCATTGTTCAAGAATTAACAAATTATGCACATATGCATGGGTACGATCGAAAGTCGAAGAACTAAGTCGTGAATCCTAGTCGATTGCTTGTGGGCATGAGGGTCTTGAAAACCGGTTTGAAAATTTTACCAGGGGTCTCGTTAGACTGATTTCACTGAAAATCTGAAAATATATGAGGTTTTTGGCCCAAATTTTTCATATAAAAAATTGAATTAAAAAATTAAGCCGAAAATCAGAAAACATAAGAGTTTTTCGGCTGAAAATTTCAAGAAAATCGATGTAAATCGGTACAACTTGACGTAAATCAGTGCAAATTCAAATTTAGCTGAAATATTTGAGACCGTTTTGTACTCTAACCGGGGATCACCGGTAAACCCGATATTTCCAAAAATCGGCTGATTTTTGGCCGGTAATCAGAATCCTGGTGAGCATATCCTGAGCTCCCCACTTGATATGTTGTTTCGTTTCAGTTTTTCGTTTCCCGCTATTGCTGATATTGAAAGTATTTGGCATGATCGGCTGGTCGATCTGCGAGGCAGACGAAGGGATTCGTGTTTAGATGGACTGGTCCGCAGAGGGACTTCCCGCGATGGAGCTTTACTGCCTGCATAAGAGAACTGATTGAAATATAAAAGATCTCCCTCTATTAGCCAGATGCACACATGCATGTGGTTAACCACAAGCATTTTGTACGTGCACATAGGTTACTTTTGGCCACCTCGTCAGCTACATTGCTGCATGCAGATATGGGCAAGAGGGGTTGATATAGTTACTCGTAGCTAGCTAAGTTAAACGTTGTTGAATTTGTATACTTGTTGAATTCCAAAACATTTTTTTGTGAGTTCCAAAATTTATGGGTCACAATATTTTCTTACCGTTAAACCGCAGTTATCTAGAAAAAAAATCAAGATTAAAATTCTTTCGTAGTCTCGAAAGTCCATTTCGCTTTGGGCTTGAATTTATATGTGAAAACTTCATGATTAATGTTCTTTTTACCTTGAAACAAAGAAAGTTCTGTTTTATAGACATCGATCATTGAAGTATAAATTTTAACAGGGTTACACGAAAATGTTCATGTGTGCCCAAGAATCTAACTTGGTCAAAGTAGTCAGTTGAATGTTAGTATCAAAACTGCAGAGAAGGAAAGAAAACAATTGTCACCGACCTTCCCTGGTACGTACACATGCACATACAGTCTGTACAGAGGCTGGTCAGTTTCTTTGCCCCTTTGTATGTGTTAGACTACATGGAGACAAAACATGAGGAATCCTTGTTTGTTACGGATTAAAAAAACTTGTTTGTTATGGACTGCAATAATAAAACAATGCTTCAAACATACATTAAATTAGAGTTATCACTTTGGTTGGATTTATCACTTGGATGGCTGGTCATTTTCTTTGTCCCTTTCTGTCTTAGACTACATGGTGATCGTGCGAAATAGCACACCCGCAAGTGAACGGGCTGCCGCTAAGATAGCGGCGAGTGTCGTGTTCTCCACAGGGACTAGAGTACCGGTGGTACGACACTTAACCAAAGCTAAATCGCAAGAACAGGGAGATGGACACTAACTGCAGATCCTAAACAACTAAAGGGCAGAAAAGAACTGCAAAAGAGAGAAAGGAAGAGAAAGGAAGAGCTAAGGGGAAAGAGAGATAGAGTTAGAGCAGAAGAGAGAATAGGGCTAAGACAAGGCTGGAACTAGCAGATGAGGGAGAAGGGAAAAGAAAGAGAGCAAAGATAAGAGAATGCTAGAATTAGAAGACCAGCGGAGAGATTGACTGCTAGAGAAAGACTTGAGGTGAGAATAGAGACTAGAGAAGAGAAGAGAAGAAAGAAAGCAAGGTCTACAGAAGGAAAGGAAACTAAGAATCGGAAAGAGCAAGGGGGAAATGAAGAGAGGAGACTAAGGACCAAACTCTACCTATAGAAAGGTGGAGGAGCGCTGAGAAGGCTGGGAAAAGAACTAAAGGGAAGAAGGAGAGGACTTAGAGAAAAGAAAAGAGCACAGAGGGAAGACGTGAAGAAACCAAGCGCTAAGATAGACAGGAGGGGCGAGAGAGGGATAAGCTAGAAAGATAAAGAATGAAGATCTAAGTGGAAATAGAGGGGACAGACAAGAAGATAACTTCGGAGCGTACAGATTTGCAATCAAACTGAACTACCGACTACTTCCTAAAGAACTACTGAACCTGGAGAAAAGAGGGAAAGTAAAGGAAGAACGGGGGAAGAGAAGAATACTAGAACCTAGCAGGAAGAGAGATAAGAACAGAGGGAACTGGAGAACTCGAACCACAGAAAGACAGAAGGAAGGGGTTGAGGAAGGAACTGAAGGGAATAGGGGGAGAAGCAGAGGAAGGAAGGAAGAGAGCAGCAGGGAAAAGGAAGTAGATCTAGGGGGAAGGAAGACGTTGGGAAGAGCAAAGTAGGAGGAGGGAAGATGCTACTGCTATACCCATACTTCACTGCAATCAACAGAATAAGCACAGAAAAGCAGTATCCCTAAACATGCATCTAATAGACAAACCAAGCTACTACAGAGAACAAGCAGATTTATCTAAAACTGAAATTAAAAGCAGAAATAACAGATCTAGACTATTACTATTTTTTTATCTCTTTTCTGCTAACAAAACTTACAGATCAACTAGCACTATTTAAAGAAACCCTAACAGAAACATTGGATCTAGAACGACAGAAAATAACACCAACATCATGGCAAGATATTCAGACTACTAGCAGAATAATGAACTAAAGTAAATCTAACAGAACATCAAGTAAAAGCTTAAATCTACACTAGAGAATAGCATCCATACAAACAATCTCATAAAAGCAAGAACATGCAAAAGCATTCAAAGTACCCAGATCCACACAGAAAATACATGCATATCAAAGATCCACGCATAAGTATCTTAAGGAAAGCATGAACCAGACAAGCATAACCTAGTAACCAGATCCACAAAATAAATCATGTGCACATCACCGATCTGATCATACAAGCATCACAGGAAAGCATTAACAGTACTGGGAAAGAGATCTGAGACAATACAACCCAGAAAATGTGCAGTTCGGCTGTTGAAGAGGCTCTGTAGTGGATGCAGGAAGGTGAAGCTGATCTGAAGCAGGAACCGTAGGGGATGCAGGCAGTAGGGAAGCAGATCCACGCTGGGGAAGAACCAGTAGAGGTAGCAGGCAGCAGATGAGGCAGATCCACGCCGGCCAGCTGTAGAGGATGCAGATCCAGTGCAAAGGAAGTAGATCCGACGAAGAAGATGCAGATCTGGCCGTGGGAAGGACTGATGAAGGGGACGCAAGTCAGCAGCGGCAGATCCACCCGAAGAAGGATCGAGTATTCGGGGAATGTGGCTAGGGTTTTCTGGATGTGGGGATGACCGGCTCCATTCTGAGTTTTTGGGTCTTGGAGAGGTGAGATCGGTGGTGCTGCTCGGTGAGGAAAGGAGTAGGGCTGCCGGTTGTGGGAGATCGTGAGAGCTTGGGTTCTGGTGGCGGCTTGAGGAGATGTGGTGGTGAGCGGCTTTGGAGGAGATGGATTGGGGCTGCTGGGTGGTGGAGTCGCGAGGAGGATGGGTGGCGATGGAGAGGGATGAGTGGGGCGGCTGGGGTTCGGTGGAGATGTGGAGATTGTGGAGGCTGTGGAGAAGATGGAGCCGTGCGGCTGGTTCTTGGAGGTGCTAGAGGATGGATGGCGGCTGGTTGTGCGGGAGAATGAAACGACCGGGTGAATGGGTTCGGCCAAAGGGGCAAAATGCGGCTAGGGTTCCTCTCCTCCTGGCTCCCCCCTTTGCTGCTGGCTTATATAGGTGCGGCGCTAATGCATCTAGGGTTTCCAGTGGAGGCGCACGCATTAGGGTTTGCTGGCTGCTGGGAGTTTTGCTGTGAGGCTTCTTTGCACTTTAGTCCTTCCCATTTTTATGTTTTGCAACCCTAGCTCATCCATGCTGATATCTGTGGAGTTTGCGCCTATTTCGCGCCGATCTGCAAGGATAATGCGAACACTGTAAACTGTAGCAAAATAAGGGCAAGTTTATGTATAATTGATGAAATTAAGGTCAATTTGAGCTATTAGCAGCAGGATAATGTCATAAAATAAACTGCAAATATGATGCACATCACATGGAGACAAAATATGCGGAATTCTTGTTTGTTACAGATTAAAAAAACTTGTCTGTTATGGACTGCAATAATAAAACAGTGCTTCAAGCATCCATTACATTAGAGCTATCACTTTGGTTGGATTTACCACTTGGATGACTGGTCAGGTGGGTCGGCCGACGGTTCTATTTTATTTTCTAATTATTTTCCTTAAGGATATCATTGCGGGGCTTATAGGTGGGGTCCAGCGTTTTTTTATTTTTCGTTTATTTTAATTCGGGAAAAAGGGTGCAGCTGATAGGTGGGGTCACAGCCCATATAGACTAGGTTCGTGCGGCTATTTACGGAGTGGTGGGACCTACTGATCAGTGATAGTGGTCCATAGGATGGGTCTATGAAGCAGGTCAAGCGATGTGGGGTCCGTATGTCAATGAGTCATGGTTTAAGGGTGCCTTATTTTTCACTTATTGTTTGTGGCTTATAGCTTATGTTACAGTAACTAGCTTTCAAATAGTGCGTTTTTCAAGGTGGGGTCAACAAAAAGAATATAGTAAAAATTGTATTGAATTTAGTTCTACCGGTCAAAATCGCATGCGACTATTTTCCTCTTTATGCTGTCTCTTACGAATTCATTAGATTTACATGGAATATCATGGGAACGAGAGGACCCACTAGAGGACGACGCGGAGGGGGAGATCAACGGTGGTGGTGTTGATGGCGAGTAGACACATGGTGCGGGTCTTGGGTTCAGCGTTTTTAGGGGCAAATGAGGACAAGAGGGTGAGCACACGGTAGGTGGAGATGATGCAAACTTAGAAAGCATGACAACATCACGCATGGATTTACCGGAGAGGAGTAATTTGACGATGAAAACCGGCAGCCAGAGTTGAAGACTGAGGCATGATTGGCTTCAACCAGAGGCGAAGAGAGGGGGAGAGTTTGGGGAAGAGGAAGAGTGAGGTGAGGCGCATTTGGTGACATGAGTGGCCATGTCTTTTATAGAGGGGAGGAGGGAGAGTGAGTTCGAGTGCCATGAGTGGCCTTGGGCACTGAGTGAGAGAGGGCATGAGAGATGGAGAGAGGCTAGCTGTTCATGGGACTACCTCGCGGTGATGAGACAATGCCGTGGCTTGCTTGGCTCGAGGCGTAGAGCCTTCTAGCACATGAAACTAGGGGAGAAGGTGAGGTTGGGCGCACGTGTGAGGAAGAAGGATGGGAAGAAGAAGAAAAATGCACGCTGACAGGTGGGGCTGGACCCACATGTCGGTGGCACGCGAGAGGGTGAGGGTGAGCTAGGCTGGCCTACATGTCTGTCGGGACCCCGGATTTCCAAACCCGGACCCTCTGTGTATTACTGCACTAGTCCCAGATCAAAGCTAGTGCACACAGTTAAACAGAAATGATTCATGACCAACAACGCATTTATTACAATTATAAAGAGTATTGACCCTCAGGTCTCATTATTACATTAGAGGTTCCAAGACCTCGCACAATCAAAACACAGCGGAAGCAAAGTAAACTCAAAGTAGACCCATCAAAATGCCACAGGCAGTTGACTGGGGAAGCGCGACCTAGTCCTCCGGGAAGAATCCATCACAGCCACAAGCGAAGCAGTAGTCGTAAACACCTTCTTGAGCTTCATGTTCTTCTGAGGTATATTTTAAGTGCAGCATGTGAGTACATAAAGTACTCCGCAAGTCTTGGAAAAAATGCATAGATGCAAGGCTTGACAAAGGAAGGCTATATGGTTCTTTTGCACAAAGCAATATTTAAAATTTCAATTACTACTAATTATTTTCGAAGGCAACCATTTAATAAAGTAAATGTTTTAACAGAAACTATCAATAACTTTCTAGTGAAGGTTCCAACTACCAACACTAGCCAACAACTTGAACAAGTTTAATACTGCGGGTTACATCCACCCTCTCTGGCTCCAACCGCCAGGATTCCCTTCCAAGAGTTCCCTCCACTCTCGGAATACAAAACTTTTGATTTTAAAACAAAACCAGAAATCTACCATGTGCATGCATTCCTTACCCGCCCTTGACCGTGGGCACAGCTATTCGAATAGTTTTACACTCTGCAGAGGTTGTACAACTTTACCCACAAGAGATAAATTATCCTAAAAGTCAACACGCTTCCTTTGGCATGAGACCCAGATAAAATATCACAAAGCTTTTACCTTACTCTAATCTAGCTAGATACCACCCGCTGAGGTTTCACCGCAGGTAGGCTAACCGCCCGAACCGAAGCCCCCTCTTGCGCCATATGAGTACAGTAAATCCCTGTCCCTCACTGTGAATAACCAGTCCATCCCTGGCATCCACTTTCCACTGGTGGCACCTAAACTAGACTATCGTAAGTTAGTCAGCTAGGTCGTACCCATATAGACTTGTGGTTGTACGGTTAATGCTCAGTTTGGACAAACACAAGCGTCGGTCCTTAATTGACTAGGGTGGAACATACACTTTACAAGATCTCGTGCTTCCTGCACCAATCCAAACTAACCATCCACCCTAATCTAAACCAATTTTCACATTTTAGTTTATTTTAAAAGAACAGCGGTAACTCCAATTACCACTAAATTTGTAAACACAAGGGTATTACAATAATTCATAATTTCCCATTTGCAAGATTTGTGAGGTATTCAATAGCATGGCTAAGCATTGTTCTACCATTCTAATACCAACAATTTAATATATTAATCTCATTAGTGAGTCAAAGGAATTTCTAGGGTTGCAAAGGTACATGGCATTCGAATTCAAATGAGGGCATAACAAGGTTGGATATAACTAATGCCTTAAGATTTGAACTAATATTTTATATAAATAGCAATGCACATAATTTGAAATAATTAAAACATTTCAAAATCATAGGTTCGAAATGATCAAAGGAGACTTGCCTTCTTGAGTGCTGACTGGTTCTTCTTGCTGCGACTCGACGAAATCTTCGGCAATGTCGGGTTCTACGCGCGAAACGACAAAACAAACGAACAAATAAACACAAATAAAATCTCAAATATAATATATATATACTGGAAGGAAGTTTATGATTTCTTACGAATTTAGAAGAAAGATTCAGCGGATTTGGGGTTCACACGAGGGAGAACGAATATCTGGAAGATCGGTTGGGAAAAGAAATTACTAAGACAATATTGGGACCAAGGAAAATAAAATGAATTTTATGGAGAGTTTGCAAGATTTGAATTTGAATTTTGAAAGTGCACAGAGAATTTGGAATGGAACTGAGGCTTTGAATTTAAACTAAGTATTGGAATTTGAAATTTAAATATTTGAAATATCAAATAAATTTTAAATATTTGAAAGGATGGAAGAAATGGATAGTTTGGAATTTTTGATGAATTTAGAAATTTGAATGGGCTCAAACGGAGTTAAAACGAGAAAGTTATGGCTTCCGAAAGATTAAAAGGAGGGAAAAAGGAAAAAGCCGGCTTTCGGGAATTATTTTTGCACTGGAAAATGCCATTTATGACGTCATCAAATTTCGAATTTTCTGAGCGGGAAATATTATTTGAATGACCGGTGGGTCCGGTCTACCGTGGACCGGATCCACGGACCACGGGCCTTGCCGACGTGGCGCGCCGGCCACATGGCGCCACGCGGGCGCGAGGTGGCGGCCACGCGGGTGGCCACGCGGACAAGGCCGGCCGACGTGGAGGCCACGCGGGCGCACGCGCATGGCCGGCTCGGGAGATGGCCGGCCGGTGGCCTTGCCGTGGCCGGCGGCCGGCGGGAGGGCGGCGAACGGCGGCGGCGGGTGAGGGGAGGCGGCGGCACTCACCGGCGGCGGCGGATGAGGTGCGGGCGACCGGTGGCGGCGCTAGGAGGCGGCGGCGGTGAGGCCGGTTGGGGGCGGCGAAGAGGCGACGGGAGGCGGCGGTGGAGCGCCGGGAGACGGCCGGGAAGAGGAGGAGGGCGGTGGGAGGCGGGGTGAAGGAGGGCGAGGGGAGGGCGGTATTTATAGGCAAGGGGAGGAGGGGTGGCCGGATTTTTGGAGCTTCGCCGGAGTTAATGCAAACCGCGAATAAGGGAAATAAAAGAGGGGAAACGGCCGGAGGAATGGAGGGGATTGATTGAGCATCCGTTTCCACTTTTTATTCGGGAATTAAAGCGAGTAAAACGGCCGAAATCAAAGCTTGATTTTCGGTTTAATGGAGGTGGAGAGAGAGAGTGGGAGGAGGAAGAAGGTGAGGTTGAAGAAGGATATGACATATGGGTCCCATGTGTCATAGAGAGTGAGAGATAGTGAAGGGGTACGGGCTGTTGGATTCTTGACACGTGGCAAGTGAGTGGATGATGGCCTTTAGATTTTATGAAGGGGTAAGTTGTGGTGGATGGCTAGGATTAAAACGTGGAGAGAGGTGGATTTAATCTGAGAGCGACACGTGGCGGAATAGGATTAATTTGATTTTTATTTGCGGAATAAATTTCAGCAAATACTAGAAACTTTATAAAAGCTTGGAAAAATAATATTTAATGTCTAACAATTCCAGAAAAATCATAAAATATTCCTGGAATTATTTTAGACTTAGTAAAAATATTTTTAAATTCAGATTTGAATTTAATAATTTTATAAAATACTTTTTAAATTTGAAAATTGATTTTAAATTTGAGAAAATTCTAAAATAATATTTAGAAATTAGGAGAGGCTAGGAAAAATATAATTTTCCCTTTTTGGCTTTAATAAAATATTTAAAATACATTTTCTTGCTTTAAATTTTGAAATAAAATCCAGAAAATCAAATAAAAGCCAAGTAAAATCCAATTACTTTAAAATAGTTAATTTGAATTTAAATTTTTCCAGAAAGCCAAATTTTGGGATGTTACAATGTCGCACGCATGGGCCACGTGGTGTAGAGTAGGCTAGCTGGTTGGGCCACGACGCATGAGGGAAAGTGGGAGCGGATCGGGCCGGCGGGAGAGATTCGGCCGAATGGTTTGGTGGGAAAGAGGTTAAGTTTGAACTTTATTTTTAGTTTGAATTTCTAAATGAATTTGCATATGAAAATTTTAGGAAAAATTCCTCAGCATTCAATTTAAATTTAGTTTCAATTTAATTTTAGAAATTTTAATTTCACATTTTTTTGTCAAGGAATTGATTTTAAAAAATTCAAAACCTCAACCAAGCTTTTAGGAGCAATTTTAAAAATGCATCAAAAATTTTAAAATTCATGTCAAATTATGCATGTTTATTTGGAAGCCGAAATTGGGCTATTACACATGGTGACATCCTATCGCTGTCTAACATGTGTGGTCCCGTAAGTCCAAAGATGTGCCATGGTGAGGTCCTGTTGATGCGAGGAGAGGTTGCGTCCAAGTGGGGACGCGTCGGGTACGACACTTTTGAGTGCGTTTGTGAGAGTTGCATTGCGTTGGACTCTTCATGAGCATTGCCCCTATATCGCATTGCTGACTACGGGTTGTAATCCAGTAGTAACCCAAGCATCCGAAGAAACTGTAACAACCTTAGTAGGAAAGTTGTAACAGCAGAGCAATAGTATGAACTAAAATACACCATGCACACACTACTGTAGGCATATCGCCACCACGCCAGGGGGGTACCCCAGGAGTGGTCGCTGCCCTCGTGCGGTGCTGTCCACGCCCATGCTGGGAACACGTCAATGGGTCTGGCAGTTATGGGTCCTAGCCGGGTAAGCGGGGGGTAGCGGCGTAGCAAAACTTGGTAGGATTGGCTAGCTGGGTCCTGGCGTAGATACGAGCTGCGTACGAACCACCGAGGACAGGGCCTTGTCATGCCCTGAGTTAAAGCCAGATTTGACACTGTCACATATTGTATTTATAAAACTAACCATATGCATAACCATATTTGTAAAAATAACACTTCTGCCATCCGGTGAAGGACGGCAGCGCCGGCGAGGCCGCCGGTGGCAGGCTCCTGCCGCCCCCCCCCCTCCGCGCTAGCAGACGGCAGGCAGCCTGCCGCCTGGTGGGTAGATGGTAGGCAAACTTGCCATCTGGTGAGGGGACGGCAAGTGATTAAGCCAGCCAATTAGCCGGTTTAATTACCTGCCCTAATTTTTTTATGTTTAGTGTTTGTTTAATTTTTTAAATATACCACATGAGCTCAAAAAATTACGAAAATTTATGTATAGCCTTCTAACACAACATACCTCGTAGTGTAATTTTTGGATAATTTTATCCATTGCGAATGTTGCTCAAAAATTCATACAATTTTAAATATAGATAACGAGCTTCAAAAGTTACGAAATTTTATGTGAAGCCTCCAGACACAGTCATAGTTATTGTGTAATTTTTTGTGAATTTTATATGCTCTGAATTTTTCATGTTTATTTAAGATAATTTAATCTTGAATTAAATTCACAATTAAATTCATCAGCCGTAAATTCACAATTAAATTCATTCGAATAAACATAGCAAATTTAGATCACATAAAATTTCTAAAAATTTACACAATAACTATGATTGTGTTGGGAGGTTTTATATAAAATTTCGTAATTGTTGGAACATGTTTGCTACATATACAAACTCATACAAATATCAAAACTATATAAATTTTTTAGCAATATTCACATCGGATAAAATTATCCAAAATTACACTATTAAGTACGTTATGTTGAGAGGCTGTACATAAATTTTTGTAATTCTTTGAGCTCATTTGTTATATTTAAAAATTCAAAAAATTTGAGCATAAATCACCTGCCGTTTCTCACCAGGCGACAGGTATGCTGATTAGTCAGCTTAATTGCCTATTTTTCGTTCAGTATTTGTTTAAATTTTCAAATGTAATAAATGAGCTCAAAAAATTACAAATATGTATGTACAGTATTCCAACACAATGTACTTGACAGTTTAATTTTGAATAATTTTATCCATTGTGAATGTTTCTCAAAAATTCATAACATTTTGATATTTGTACATGTTTTTATATATAGCAAACGAACTTCAAAAATTACAAAATTTTATGTAAAACCTCTTGACATAGTCATAGTTATTGTGTAATGTTTGTAGAATTTTATATGCTCCAAATTTGCCACATTTATTCAAGTTAATTTAATCATGAATAAAATTCACGATTAAATTCACCGGCTATAAATTCATGAATTAACAAAGTAAATTAGGACCATATAAAATTCTAAAAAAATTACACAATAACTATAACTCTATCTGGAGACTTCACATAAAATTTTGTAATTTTTGGAGCTTATTTACTATGTGTAAAAACTCATAAAATTATCAAAATTTTATGAATTGTTTAGCAATATTTGCAATGGGTAAATTTACACAAAAATTACATTGCAAGGTACTTTGTGTTGGAAGGTTGTACATAAATTTTTGTAAGTTTTTGAGCTTATTTGTTATATTTAAATATTTAAAAAACACTAAATGCAAAAAAAAGGACAGGTAATTAAGCCAGCTAATTAGCCGGCTTAATCACCTAGCGCCCCTTACCAGATGGTAGGCTTGCCTACCGTCCCCCACTAGGCGGCTGGCTGCCTTCCATCTACTGGCGGGGTAGCAGGCACCTGCCGCCGGCGGCCTCACCATGTGTCGCCTCGCCGGCGCTGCCGCCAGCCCACCGATTGGCAGAAATGCTATTTTTGCAAATATGATGCACATACAACTAGTTTTATAATTACAGTGCGTAATAGTGCTAAATCTGGCTTTGTCTGGTCATGCCCCATGGGATCGGTCAACCAGTTGTGCACGTCGACGTCGAGGACGTCCTCGTGCGGCCCCTCCTATACACTGCCATAGATGTCATGTATGGATGTGATTGCATGTATGGCAAAATGACAAAATTATGTAACAAGTGTACTGCAGGATGGCATCTGGCTTTGCGTCGCGCAACGTCCCTCGCGCATTGGATTAGGTGCATGTCCATGCTGCCCCCGTGGGATGAGCAGAGAAGGTACCTCTATGTGTCACCAAACTCTGTAGTCATCTGTGTCCAGGGCCATCCTTTGTGTCTGCAAGTAAAGATCATCCATTACATGTTGAACAAACTAGTCACTACTACAGAAAACCATATTACAGACGATTCAGAAACGTCATCACAGACGGTTTTGTGAGCCATCTGAAATTATGGGTCAGTAATGATACAAGGTCATCACAGACGGCTTTCGAACTGTCTCAGGTGCAAATATCTCAGACGGTTTAAAAACCCGTATGTGATATTCCCTACTACCCCTAAACCTATTTCTATTTATTGGCTAGCCTCAGGAAATGCTAGCCATGCCCTCTGAAACAAGCAGATCAATACATGCAATTCACATCTCAATTCATTTCACAAACATAAAACATCCATTTCGCAAATCAATTAATTGAAATGAAATAAAATATCCATTAAGAAATACGCAATTACAATCAATATTGTCAATCTTACCCCAAACAAATAATCATTGTGTGGTGTGGAACTCTCCATCTGATCTTATGACTTTAGACAACAAAAAGAACGCGCACTCTCCTTAAATTTTTGCAAGGTCCGGCTGTTTCAATGCAGTTGTAGAGATGAGCGCAGCCTGTCGATATAGGAATATCAATGTGCGTACATATATAACATGATAAGTATGAAATAAATGTGGGAAGATTGACAAACCTTAGAATTGGTGATATTCGAGGAATCGAGGAGTAGTCTCATATGGTGGCAAACGTAGAATCCACACGTGTTGCCCAGCGGCTGCTGGTTGCACTGCAAAAAATAGAATGTGTTAATTCAAGAGGCATTACTACCAAGTGTTGTATAGGATTAATTAATGTGTACTAGCGAATACTCAAAAATTTCGAACATGTTGCAAGGGCTTGGCCCCTTGCGTCGAGCCACGTGTCTGTGCAACGTACGTGGCGAACGACCTTCGTGATTCGAAAAAGCTAGCTCAATCATTCGGAAGGAAAGAAAGAGTACAATATAGTTATGTATGGAAAAAATGTACTTACCTATTGAGTAATTGAGCGATGACTGTGTACTCTGTTTTCTTCTTACTTAGAGAATCAAAGTATACGGCTTTGTTCCATTTTGGTACAACTACAATTAAAATCCAATGGAACCGCTCATTGTAGGGCATAAGAACAAAATCCTTATCACGGTGAGCCAGCAATGTTGTTGTAATATAGCTCTCGATGAAAGATGCTTTCTCATTGATAGTATCCATGGCGACCAAGTGTGGGTCTAGGAAACCAATTGGTGATTTGGATAATCTAGCTTCAGTCATGTAACATCCTGAAAATTTAAATCTTTAAATGTGAAGTTTTTGAATTTCTTTTGTAAATGTGGTTTATTTGAATTTGGAGTTTATGGTATTTTTCTGAATAATTTAATGAAACTTCCAAAAAAGTTAAAAAGGACCAAGGGGAAACAAGCAGGTTTAAATATTAGAAAGTTTGAAATTTAAGTAAGAATCTGAAAAGATGATCCAGAAAAGAATGGAGGAAATTTTAGTTTAAACATAAAAGCCCTCATTTTTAAAATAATGGCATGAATAACAAGGGAAGCAAATAAATTAAATACCAACACTAGTTGAAAGTATTTTTGATAAGCCCAGAATGTCCTCAGGAACTTCTGTGAATTTTCCTGAAATTTTTGGAAGTAGTTTCATATTTTTCTGAGGTTTGTTCAATTAACTGTGCATTTCTGAAAATCCTTAAAAATAATAAAATGAAAACCCTCCCCTCCTCTTCTCGGGCCGCCACCTGGCCGGCCCCGATGCGCGACACGTCGCCAGCCTAGCCCATCCGGCCCGTCCGCGCCCTCCCGCACCCTCTCTCTGACGCGCGAGCCCCACGCGTCAGATCTCTCTCTCCCGCTGACCGGTGGGCCTTCCGCCCCCGCTCTTCTTCTTCCTCCCTCCTTCTTCCTCCACGCGCTGGCGACGCAGCTCTCTCTCGCGCTCGCTCCTCTGCCGCAGCCAATCCGTCTCTCTCTCTCTCACTCCGCGGGCAGGTTCGAATTATCTCTTCCCTTCTCTCTCCCGCGCAATCCCGAAGAGGATCGCGTTCATTCCCCTCGGCCAGCGCGCACAGCGCGGAGGCAGGCGCAGCCTCGCCGCGTGTCCCGCTCTCCCGGCTATAAAAGCTTCACCTGGGAGTTTCAACCTCGTCGCGACACTCCTCTCACCCCTCCCCTGCTCGCAATTGAGCCGTAGCGCCCCCAATCCTCGCCGGCGCCGTCTTCTCCCTCGCGGCCGGCAACCGAGCCGCCGCTCATTCCGGCCGTCCCCGAAGCATCCCAAGCTTCCAGAGCTTCGCGGAAGCAAGGCGAAGCCGACCCCCTCCTTCCTCGGGTCTCCCATCGCCCGAGCATCGCCGGCGACGACCGCATCCCCGAGCCTCTGCCGTCGCATGCCGCCAGCCCTCTCCGGTGACCGTCACCCCCGACCGTCTGCACCCACGTCTTCCCCGGCACCCGGAGGTTGTATTCCACGCAACTCCAGGACCTCCCCGGTAGCCCTCACCGCCGGCCACCGTCGCCCCCGACTTCCTCTGCCCGGCCCCCTCCGCGAGCTACTTCAAAAGGTTTGACTGCCCTTACTGGGTAGGCAATGCCTCCCCGCTCACTTGGTTACCTCCGCTCGCTCTTTCCCCCCAACTCCCCGGTCGCGCGTTCGAGCCTCCGGTTCCGCAGGCCGGGTTGAGTTTTCTTTGTTTTCTTTAGGGCTGACAGGTGGGCCCCACCTGTCGGCCGGTGTAGTCGGAGCGGCCCACTGACCGCTGGGTCCCGCTGGTCAGTGAAACGCCTGCACAGGACCCTACTGACAGGTGGACCCCACTGAACAGTAGCTGGGCCCACTTGTCAGTGACACAGCAAGAAAGGAATTAAAATAAATTAAGAAAATGACATGTGGGACCCACTGTCAGAGATTTAATAATTTTTGGAATTAACTGGACTGAAATATTCAAATGGACATAACTTTCTCATTGTAACTTCAAATTAAGTGAGACAAATTTCTAAATTCATCTAAATTCAAGATCTATCCAATGGATCTGAAGTCATAATTTTTAGAGTTCATTTGAATTTCTGGTGATATTTTGTTGATTTGATGTTTTCTTTTTATCCAAATTTTCGCGCACGATTAAAATAGCTTACGAGGCTCAAGAGGAAGAGTTCGAGGCAGCAGCACTAGAAGTTCCGGATAATCAAGCACCAGACCAGTGTGACCAAGGCGAGTCAATACTTTGATCATGTTGAACCTACATTTCTGCAAATTACTTTGTTTTAAATTAACAAATTGCATGCTGTTATTTTTATGCAAATACATGCTAAATTTGATATTCTAGTTATAAGCCATTGTTTACCTTGAATAATATTACCCCCTCCTTTGAGTATTTGAATGTGTGAACCTTGTCGCCCTAGCAAAATTATAATAGTAATGTTTTAAAAATAAGTCCCTAGCTATCTGCTATGCTTAGTTTTGCATAGATACTCAGGGGGCGCTGAAATGCCCCATACATCATGATCGCTTTTAATGATGAGAAAATGGTTTGGGCAGTCATGATGGGAATGACTGGTATATTTTGGACATGACTATTTTATACCCTCAAAGTCCCCAACTTGCTTAAAAATCTGGGCGGATTGGTGTGATGGTGTGAGTGTGGTGCAGTGGATGCACAAAATGGGCCAGTGATAGACCGCCCAGATACCACTAAGGATCGAATCTTGTCATGACCTCCTGTGTAAAACAGTACAACCACAAGTCTGTAAAGTACAACTTGGCTAAGTAAATTTATCGAAACCTCGGACTCATCTCACTGGTAGGGGGGTGAAGGGGTTAAGCTATGGCAAGGGGGCCTGAAGGGACACTAGTGGAGGGTGAAGTTTCCCAGTCGTACTAGCGCAGAGGGGAGTGGAGCCCGTACGCTAGTAGCTGTGGGAAACATCCCGCGCATAGATGGGACCCACCGCAAGTGGGCAGTTTCCCATACGGTGAGATGACAAATGGGTCTAAATACTTTGAAAAGTCACTGTGATGGTCTGCTCAACCACATGTCTAAGGTATCATGTGGGTCAACGAGTTGATTATCTCTTGTGGTGAAAGTGTACAAACTCTGCAGAGTCTAAAACTATTCGAAGAGCCGTGCCCACGGTCAGGGGCGGACATGGGAACTTAACTAGATATAGTTCTGTTTACAAAATATTGGAACTTGGGTAAATGGAAAACTTGAAGGGCGAAGGACTGCCCTGGTTTGGAATTGTCCTAGGTGTCGTCCCAGTGGTAAGTTAAGCGGCTATAACGCTGAAGAAATGCTATATGGTGCAGATGCCATGTAACGATGGATGGAATCTGGATCACTATTATTATTGCATATTCTTGAACATTATGCTTTTGTTCAAAATGCTAGGTCTTAGAAATTTTTAAGTAATTGTATTCAAAAGCACTCTACGCAAAAATAAAAAGAGCCACAACCTTTCCTTCGATTGGCCATGCATGTTAAATATTGCATTCTGTGTGTTGGCTCACGGAGCACGGGGTCGGAGTGCTCACGCTCGCTTTTGCGACAAATTCAGAAGCAGGAATCGGATCACTACGCTTCAATACTACCTTTGGATCACGATGGCAAAGAGGATGAAGATGTCGAGAACTAGGTCGCGAACCTCCAGTTGGCTGCCTATGGGCATGTCCTGAAGGTCCCACCTGTGTGCTTCGTTCTTCCGCTGCTGCAGTTTATTGATTTCGGCCTAATCGGCCCATGAGTAAGTCTACTATTATATTTACGTTTCCGCATGATATGTACTTTGATATTCAGAACTGTAACTGTGTGCACTATCTACTGATCCAGGGAATAGTGAAGTTAAACACAGTAGATTCCGGATTGCAAAATCTGGGTCTGACAAGTCACCATGTATCTATATATATACATAGAAAAGCAACATATTATAAATGACATATATTGGTATTACATGAACGGAGACCGTGATTGTACACACTTACAGCGTCCAGCATCGAACGAGTGAGGCGTCGAGAGCGTCGAGCGTGAAAAGTTGAAATAACCTCAAAGGTCACCGCGAAGACACAATCATGAATGTCGTGTTGCAAATGATCCGGCTTGAATTTGACAGTGATACCTGAGCGCCGTTCTGCCTCTGGTTTATTAGACTGTTCCATATACCAAGCGTGCAATCTTTGGCAACCAAATTCTAGGGTTATGAGGCGCTCTTCTGGGATGATCATCGGCACGCCTAGCACGAATTTGCGGGCCAATGGCAGGTAGGGGATATCATCATCTGTCTTCTTTGGTTTGCCCCTGCCTCGCTTGTAGGTCGACTTCACGGTAGTCAACTGTAAAGGTACCACCGGTGGAAGTTGCTTCACCGGGAATAGCACCCGTGGACATGGCACCGGTGCAGGTAGCGGTGGAGATAGGCATTGCGGAGATGGTACCAGTGCATGTAGCTCTAGTTCAGACTGCCCTTATGGACCTACCACCAGTGAAGAAGCCTCCAGGCAAATGTCACTTTTGGGGCACTGGATGAATGTTCCAATGGCTTGCCCTAGATTCACGATCTCGTCGTTGGGAGGCTTCGGTAGCGGGACGACCTCAAAATTGGCATGACACCATCCACATGAACTTTTCCGAAGCCTGGTGCTAAAGGTGTATGGTGCACCATGGTCCCGTGAGCAGATGGATATGCTTGGCCCCAAGCAGCGCACAAGGGAACAAAGGCATATCTCACTTGGAGCGTGCACTTCGTAGCCTCCAACATAACGATACAAAATTAGCTACTCTAATAGACCTATCAACGGATCGAGCATTCCAAAGATAATAATTATTACCAGGATGTCATCCACAGGAAATCTGGCCTCGCTCTCCGTTGTAGGATTGAACGCGCAACTACTCGGACCATTGGGCAGGCTAGCTAGCACAGGAGCGGCGGCGGCCTGCTGATTTTATGTAAATCTCCGCATCTCATCTCTGACATAATCAGCCAGCTCCTCTCTAAGAGATGCCTTGATCTCTTCTCGTAGCCATGCCTCACGCTCGGTTTTGGTTCTCTTCCTACCCCGATACAATTCGGAGTCATCTTGGAAACCATGTTTCCAAGGAACGTAAAGCCCAACGCCTGTCGAACGATTCGAGTGCTCCTTGTTTCCTAGGGCTACGGAGAGTATATCTTTGTCCCTTGATCCCTAGAATGATCCCTGGGAAGATTCAACACTCAGTGCTTCCTGCAAGAGCACGACATGTCATTTCACTTCCTATGAAGTTGTGGAGTAATTACAAGCTACGTAGTTCGATCGATATCTTACCAGGCGGTGGGACACTTCCTGGTCCGCAGGGCTTCAGAAGGAGATGTCCCTGGATGACGTGGTAGATGACCTCGCTCTAATCCAATTTCGAGCACGGTCATCCGGGATCGTGGCAAATGGCGGGGTGGTGTCCCGTAGGATTGCCTGTTCGTCCTCCCTCCTCCATTGCGGGATTTTACCTGCATACCCAGCTATGCCAAGTCTGTATGGGTGTGTGTTTTTTCCTGGAGGGCCTTGTGCGCCGCACTTGCACTTTTAAAATCTTTGGTCGTGTTCATCGCCTTAAACTCTTCCCATTGTGGTTCCAGGAATGGGTACTTTTGAAAGGGCATTTCATCCTTATCCACGTAGTTCTTGACAAGCACTCTTGAAGTTCTTCCATGCTTTGCACGCTGCTAGCAAGACATGTCGTTGCACGTTGTCGTGGTCTTCTTCTAGGATGTCGAACGATGCCAAAATTTCTGTCAGCGCTCACGTTTCCACGTCGTAGGCACACTCTTCCACGAATCGAATGTGATCTCAATTCGTTCTCGTGCAAGTATTCTGATCATTCTTCGGAATGCGCATGCTGCTCGGCGAGGAAGGAGAGGGGTCCTAGATCCATCGACCTTTGTGATGGTAAATCGACCCTCAGGCTTTTTGGACAGTCCTCTTCCTTGGCATTTTTATTTTGGAGCGGATGTATCCGGCGATGATGTTGAAGAATGCGCGGATGACATGTTGGATATAAAGATGACTTCTTCAAGATATAAACAGGTGGAAATATTAAGCCATCTAAATAACATATCATGCAATAGTCTAAAACCAACATATATTCATATTTGAGACATAGATCATTGAAGTAACATGCTGCCATCGAAAGTAGCCAGACATAAAAGACTAGCATGTTAGAGTGGTTTTAGTTGCTCTTAGATATAGGGTTACACAAGATTTTAATCAAACCTTGAGCTCTAAGAAATGTGAATTAGTAGCTCTAAGATTTTAATATTGGCCGTCCCACTACTACGGTCTTTACTCTTCACTGATTGAATATGTCAAATGTGAACCAAACCTTGAGCTCTAAGAAATGTGAACTAATCTAGCAAAACTGAAAGGACTACTAATCTACTAAACAGGTGATCACAGAATGTGATGAGGACATCACTTCTTCGGATAAATACAACACTCCTCCACTTGACATTCAAGGACCAATCACTAGAGCTCGCGCTCGACAATTGAATTTACAGGTGAGCTCGTTCCTAAGTACTTTCTTTTGTCCATTTGAGAATAGATTGCTACCTAATGATTTAATTATGATTAGGAACCATGGAGAGGACCTGGAAATACTTGGAGAAGGGCTACAAGGCGCACAAGTCCAGCAAGGGCGGTCGAATCATGTTGGAGGCCCAACTCAAACCGACTTCGAATCCAATTCGGAGTCCAGGACCAGACCGCACTAAAACGGACGCCCAGATCGCATCCGGACTCCGTTTTGGACGTTCCACATATGTATGGAAATCTGAGAAGACCACCTTTCCAATGGCTTTGGTCCCATGTCAAAATTCCTTCTGAGTCAACGGGAATCGTCGAAACAAGTGGGCGTTCAGAATCTGTCAGGGTGCTGCGCCACCGTCTTTTGGGCCGATCGGCTTTGTATCGTGTGGGAGCCCATTAGGGGCGCGTCCAGGGGTTTTGCACGCCCCTAACTCCTCTATATCCAGCCGCCACCCCCACCATTAGGGTTTGGGGTTTTGCTTAGATTGATTTGTCTTTGAACAATTCGCCGTTCATCGGTTTGTGAGACCCCAACTTTCGAGTGCTAAATCTATCCATCTGCAATTCAGTTGTGTTCTTCCTTGTTCTTGCTTGTGTTCTTCGATTCGTAGACGAGGATTAGCCTTCTTGGCGAGGTCAACCGGGCTGCGCACGGTTGATAACCTGAGGAGACGTGGTGCTGCGATTGCGGGGTTCGGAACGTGTCGTTCGGAAGCCGGATCGATTTGTGTCGCGCCTCCACCAAATCGAATTTACCCAGAACCTGTTGGAAGATCGGGACCCCGTTCCCATTAGAATGCCCAGAATTCTGACTACTCTAGCAAAACCGAAAGGACTACTAATCTAGAGCTCAAGATTTGTGATCCAATCTCAGTACAAGACCAGTTACTTCATAGAGCAGAGTTTCTAAAACAGATAAAGAGAACAAGCGCTTCACAGTTTTGAAAACCACATCAGTGCATTACTAATGTACTAGCAGAAGTAAAAGATTTTCTAAAACTAAAACCTACAAGTGATGGTTGTATTTAAAAACTTAAGGAATAACTGGTAATGTAAACTTAAGGAATATATATAGATAGAGAGAGAGAGAGAGCTTAGGTCAAAAGAATATCAAACAAAGAAGCTCCATTGGAAAAGATAATTGAAATCATGGTTCTGCTGTTATGATTATGAGATATTTTTAGACATTATGCTAGTTTGCACCATGTGATACTGCATTTTAGTAAGGAACAACATGTTTTGTGCAACAAGAGTCAATATAAAGATACTAATGCATAAAAGTTAAATAGTGTCCTGATAGTCGATCACGGCAACAAAAAGATAGTGATAGCTTTTCCCAAAAAGATGACAACTCAAAAAATGATTTGTTATCAAGATTATGTAAGTACTAAATAACTGAGAAAGGGGACAGGGGTCGATGGCGAGGAGAGGAGAGGAGAAAGGGGAGTGTTCACCGGTCACCACGGGTCGAGTCGACGGCGACTAGGGACGGAGGTCCGAGGAGGCGGCGGCGGCGGCGTGGATGGGGGTCGACGTCGACTGGGAACAGAGGTTCGAGGAGGCGGCGGCGACGGAGTGGACGCGAGAAGGATGGAGATCTGAGAAGGAGACGATGACGGGCTAGATCGGGATCGAGAGCGGCGAGACGGTATGTAGATCTAACTATAGCGTACATGCAAAACCCTAGCCTGAGGATACATATAGGAAGGGTTATTACAGACGGTTCTATTTTAGAACCGTTTGTGATATAGTTATCACATTCGGTTCTAAACTAGAACCGTCTGTGATATATAGTTATCACAGACGGTTCTAGTTTAGAACCGTCTGTATTAAGCCCTTTCCTACCACACACTGGAGTTATTACCTACACCAACCAATTATCAGTATTTCTTTACAATAGCGCAATGAATAACTCTTCACCAACCAGCAGACACTATAATAAGACGAATTATCAGTATTTCTTTACAACAGCCCAATGAACATAGAGATACATATCTATGACACTCATTCTCAAAATTCATCTATATATCACACATTTTCACATATACATAAATGCAAATTCACAAATACATCACACATATGCATTGTTATATACACAAATGAAAATTTATAAATACATCACACACTTGCATTGTTATATACATAAATGCAAATGCCCATATATACATCATATACATGCATTGTTATATACATAAATGCAAATGCCCACATATATATCTCACTTTCTCATTCCACTTGCTTATTTCCTTTAAAAATTAGCCCTTCATGACGATCAGTGCGTATGTAACTAGTTTCATCACGTTGTTCGTTGTCGACCCTTATGCCATTTCCAAACGGAGGTAACTCGTCAAATTGATTGTATTCGTCCTCATCCACTACATTCTCTACTCCGACAATTCTCCTTTTTCCATGAAGAACTACATGGCACTTCTTATTTGCTGGATCGGTTACATAGAAAACTTGAACAACTTGGTTACCGAGTACGAATGGTTTGTCTTTGTATCCGACACGTTGGAGGTCCATGGTAGTGACACCGTACTTGACAACCTTCACCTGTGGGAGATGCACCCAACGGCACTAAAATAAGGGTATCTTGAGAACCACGTAGTCGAGCTCCCAAATCTCTTCTATGAACCCATAGTACGAGTTTCTCAACCCATCGGTATTGAGTGCATCTATGCGGACACCGCTATTCTGATTAGTGCTCTTTACATCTTGAGCCTGTGTATAGAATGTGTACCCATTTATGTCATATCCTTGCCATGTCACAACTGTAAATGTTGGCCCTTTTGCCAACCATGTTAGCATATCATTTGGCGAGCTCCTAGCGATTTGCTTCTTCATCCAATGGTTGAACTGACTGTTGTGTTGCCTCATGATCCAAACTTCTGGCCACTTCGGATTCTGTTGCCGAAGCACATCCTTGTGCTGGTCGACATAAGGCACCACTTCAGTCATGTGTTGTAAGACCGTGAAATGGGCTTGAGCATACACGGCCATATCTGGAGTGATTGCTTTCCTTCTGGTAGTTCTGATACCCTTGATCCTCCCCTCATGACGAGATTGAGGCACACCTATCGGTTGAATCTGAACCATATAATCGACACAAAACTTAATGACCTCTTTGCTTGCATAACCTTTGACGATGCTGCCCTCCGGCCGAGATCGATTCCGTACATAGAAATTGAGAATTCCTATGAACCTCTCAAATGGGTACATGCTACGTAGGAATACAGGCCCGCACATTTTTATCTCCCACACAATGTGAACAATGAGATGGACCATGATATCGGAAAACGAAGGAGAAAAATACATCTCAAGATGACATAGAGTCATCACCACCTCGTCCTGCAGAGCATCTAGTCCTTCGGGATCGATGACCTTCTGAGCAATTGTGTTAAAGAAATAACATAGCCTCATGATTGTCTCTCGAACTTTGATTGGCAAAATATTTCTAATTGCAGTAGGGAGCATCTGTGTCATCAGCACATGACAATCATAAGACTTTATGCCATTTAACTTCAAATCTTGTATCAAAACAATTTTCTTCATGTTGCCGAAGTAACCAGACGGAACTTTGACACCATGCAAGCACTGGCACAGTTCTGTTTTCTCGGCCTTGGACAGAGTGTAACATGAAGGGGGAAGGTACGTTCTTCCATTATCTGTTTTTGTCGGTGCTAACTCAGGCCTGATGTCCATATTAGCCAAGTCAAGCCGTGCATTGACGCCGTCCTTTGTTCTATCATCAATGTTCAGTAAGAGACCAATCAAGCTGTCACATACATTCTTTTCTACGTACATGACATCGATACAGTGTCGAACATCTAGCTACTCCCAATAAGGTAAGTCCCAAAATATTGATCTCTTCTTCCACATGTTCTTCTCATTAGCCCTCAATTTACGTCCCTTTCTGAGGACAACATCTAAATCCTTAACCATATTATAAACCACTTTTCTGCTTAAATGCCTTGGAGCTGAACCGTCCTTCTTCTCTCTGTCAAATTGTTTCTTCATCTTGCGGTATGGGTGAGCCCTCCGAAGGAACCGACGGTGACGCATGTACACGGTTTTGCGTGAGTGTTTTAGCCACACACTCTCGGTACCATCTAAACAGTGAGTGCAAGCTTTGGCACCTTTTGTACTCTGGCCCGACAGGTTACCAAGGGCAAGATAATCATTTATGGTGCAAAACAATAAAGAGCGCAAAGTGAAGTTCTCTCATTTGTATGCATCCCACACCTGTACCCCTTCGTTCCACAATACTTTTAGATCTTCCACCAACTGTGCTAGATACACATCAATATCATTCCCAGGTTGCTTGCCCTTGGATAAGTATCGACAGCAAAATATACTTTCGCTTCATACAGAACCAAGGAGGAAGGTTATAGATGCAGAGAGTCACGGGCCAAGTGCTATGTTGGCTGCTCATGCTACTGAAAGGATTCATTCCATTTGTACTCCTAATGATGTTTCTCTACTGGGCGGAATCAGCAAGGTGTCTTAGCATTCCATCCTTCTTGCGCTCCTCCGAGTGCCAATGCAGCAGTTTTGCCTCCTTTGGATTTGCAAAAAACCATTTCAAACTGGAAATTATAGGAAAATACCATGCCACCTTAGCAGGAGGTCCTTTCTTCACCTCTGTTCCCTCGCCGTCATCTGATTGATATTTACATTTGTATCGGGATGCATTGCACACCGGACATACATGCATGTTTGCATACTATTTACGATAGAGGATAAAGTCGTTCGGACATGCATGTATTATTTCTACTTCCATTCCCAATGGACAAAGAACCTTCTTAGCTTTATACGTGGTTTTAGGCAACTCATTTCCCTCCGGAAGCATGTCCGCTAAAAGACCAAGCAGCGCCATGAAACTCTTGTCGGACCAACTGTTGCTTGCCTTCAATTTCAACAGTTCAAGCATGGCCGACAACCTCGTGTACTTTAACCTGCAGCAAGTGAACAAAGGTTTCTCCCAGTCCTCCGTCAAGCCCCGGAATTTAACATACTCTCTCTCATCATAGTTCTCTTCTACATCGCGAAGCATCTGATCCAGATTGTCATTGTGCAACCTATCCGGATCCGAACAAAAATCAACATGATCCGGCGGCATATCATTCACTTCACCGGTGATGTCATCCGGCGGCATATCATTCACTTCACCGGCAATGTCATCTGGCAGCATATCATTGACTTCGCCATGACTGGTCCAACACGTATAACCCTTTTTGGAACCCCTCCGAATCAAGTGCGCTTCAATCTGCTCTCAGTTCTTAAACATCTTTAAATTCTCGTAGTCAGTGCGTGGACAGTACATATATTCCATCCCCTTATTCAACATGTCCTCCTCGACAGCTCTTCTAAAAGCAGACACGCCATTAATGTACTCTTCACTCACACGGTTCGCGGCAGACATCCAGCTTCGGTCCTACGTTATGCGCATATATATAACAACTTAGTATTAAAAATTAAATTAATTAATTATTATTACATATATACCACATGCATTGAGGCTTTGCTAGCTTAATTCATATTATAAACACAATAGCTATTTCCCCAACGATTGCTGAAGGTATATATAACCAACAATTTTGACAAATTTTGCCTCCCGCATGACGGGAACTGATCATGTATGGTCAAGTAGATGCAAACCATCTTCAATAACACTCACCAAAGCTTAAATCTAAATTGTAATGCAAAGAAAAATAAATTTCAATACTAACAATATCTAGGGCAACCACAAACGTATTAATCTTCAAAGCTCTATCTCTGCCTCCTCCCACCAAATTAACTGGCCTGAAATCGCCTAGCTTGCCTCTTGAGCGAAAGAGTGCAGCACCAGCTAGATCTGAATCGAAATGAAGACAGATGTGGTTCTGAGCGGCGCAATAAATATGTAGCAGGATTATCACAGATGGTTATAAAAAACCATCTGTGATAATCAGCTTATCACAGATGGTTTTTTTTATTTAAAATCATTTGTGATTGTAATATCCTAAACGTCGCTACGGCGTAAGTTTCTAAAACAATCGCGGAGTCGCCGGTTTTTCGGCAAATCGCGGGAAGGGAAAAATAAAGAAATTGTAGAACATTGAAAAAAGAAATAAAATATATTAAAAATTACTTTTAATTTTCAGTTTGGGCTGCCTGGGGAGTGGGCCAACCGCCCTTGGGCCAAGGCCCAAGGGGGAGGCGCACCCCCCTTTCCCCCTTTCTTATTAACCCTAGGGCTTCCCCTCCTCCCCCTTTTCCCCACACCCAGCCGCACCCCCCCTATTCCCCCTGGTGGCTGCCCCCTCCCAAGGATTGTTGCCCCCATTGCTGCCCTTGGAGAAGGAGACGAAGGAGAAGAAGGAGAAGGAGAAGAAGGAAGGAGAAGAAGAGGAAAAAAAGTGGGGTAATTCTTCATCTAGGTAATTTTTTATCATCCAAAACCCTCTGTTCTTATGAATAATTAGGGTTCTTGGCACAGATTTTGAAGGTAGTTAATAGATTAATTGCCCGATTAGAGATTAGCTGCTGTTTGCCTGTAGATCGATTCGCGCAGCGTGTCTGTTCGAGAGGTTTTGACCTAGTAAACGAATTTTCCTGCGGACTCTCCCAAAAGGAAAGTTGTAGAGGACTTCCAGACGCATCTCGTGTATTTGTTTCGGATTTTTGTGCCGTGGGATCTGGGAGTTACAGGGTCGGGAATACTGCTGTTCGTCAGGCGAGCAGATTGGTACAGACCGACGGTAATCTGGGAATTTGAGGTAGTAAATGATTTTATTGGTCATGTCCGTAATTTAGAAAGTTGCAGATAATTTAGAGATCTAGCTTCTGTATAAAATTCAGAAGTTTTAGACCCTTGTACTGTTTCTGAGACGCAATTGAATATCGCTGTCCAATCTGCAAGAACAGAGTTCTTCCTCTGTTTTGGGCATTAAATTACACCTAGCTGTTATTAAAATAAAAATAGGTGTTCTACATGAAAAATCTAGGTTTTTAAGTGATGAATCCAGAGAGGTATCTTTTGTTGTATTTGGATCAATATTTTTTTAAAAGTTACAAAAAATGTTAAGCAGCGCTGCTGCAGAGGGTAATTTGCTGAACTGTTGAGCGGAGAGGAGTTTGTGCGGGTTCGGGGTTCTAGCGACGTCTTTAATTATTTATGTCGTGTTTGTATGCTGTGGCTTTGTGCTGAGAGATGACTTTTGGACAGGTGGTCTTGTCCCTGAGCGCTCTTGATTTTACTTCGCTTCGTCGGATTGAGGCAAGTAAACGTAGCGGTGGTTGCTACCGTTTAACTTGTTATTCCTTCTACTTGCAGTTTACATTATTATCATAATTTGATACATTATGCTATGATTTCATGATAATTTAATTGTGGAGATGGTAGCAAGTACTTATCCATTGATATGTTGATAATCTGCTAGTAGTCATGTGGAAATCTTGCTTAATGTTATAATGTGGAACATGAAAATAACATGTGGTGGATGTGGATATGTCGTGAGCATGTTGATGCTCCTTTGAGGATGGATTAATGTGATTTGTGATTATCATATCATATCATGTCATATGCATATGTGGATGTCGCCGCACATAGCCGCGACCGTACCGGTACAGCATCGTATATTGCCGTAATACGATGCACCTCTTATCCCGCGGGAAGCATCGTATATTGCCGTAATACGATGCAACTCAAATCCTGCCCTGGAAAGAGTGATGTGGAGCATAGCATAAGCATTCATATGCATTTAATGTGGATAAAATGACTGCATTCATATGCCTAAATCTGAAATTGATGAGGTATGAATCATGGAGGATTGTGGTGGTTTAATAATCGTGGACATGAATTGTGATTGTGGTTGTATGGAATTATAAATGATGTTGTATACTTGTTTGTAGTTTGAATAGCCTGTTAAACTGTTTGCTTGCTGAGATTTTTATCTCACCCTTGTTTCGCCCTCCCTACAGGTGGACTTTGAGCATGCATGGGAAGGGTATAGCGGCACCACACTGATGCACTTGGAATATATTTTAATGCTGTAATAAAGTTGAAAGGATTCTAGTCTTTTGCTTAGTTATCTTATTGAGGATTGTTTCATCCTAATAATGTTAAATTTGGATTTGTTACCTTTGGTTATTATTTTGGAGTTGCTTATGAATATTGAATTGTCATCTCTATTCTGTTTTCCCTTAGTTGTTTATGCTTCCGTTTGTATTATCTTGTTTAATAATTATTGCCAGTTTATTTTATTTTGTAAATTGGCTAGTTGTGGAGTGGTTTTAGTAGCATCCCAGGGTAATGTGGGTCCTGGGGTGTTACAGTTGGTATCAGAGCGGGCTTTAGGTCCGTGGTAATTAAATTATTAAATTGACACACTTGCACATGTAGGTTGGGGAAGGGTTTGTATATTTTTGCATATACCCTGTTGAACTCATTGCATTAATGCTTGTGCCTTTTTGGCTTGTTGATATTGTTCTTGTTTGAATGTGGATTGTGGTGGCTGCAGGATGCCGCCTAGGCGTAGTAGCCGTGGCCGTGCAGCTACGCCAGTAGCGCAGCCAGCGGTCGAGGAGGCTGAGGTTACTCAGTCAGCGGGTGGTAGTCAGGAGGAGCTGTTGGCCACTGTGAGGGCCATGCAGCAAGAGCTGAGTGCGTTGAGGCAGGGGCAGCTGGCCCCTGGTGTTCGTGCTGATCTGGTGCCGGAGGTTGCGACAGATGGAGCAGTTAGCGGCCTCTCGCTCCGTGAGTGGGTAGGTTTGAGGCTGGACAGCTTTAGCGGTGCAGCCACTCCTGTTTAGGCCGCAGACTGGCTGTCCTATGTGGAGGACAAGATGGAGGCATTCGAGGTGGTTGCCTCCGATCGTGTGCGCTATTTGGCGCAACTTCTGAAGGGAGAGGCTCAGATCTGGTGGAAGGGAGTGCAGACTGCTCGCACGGCTGCACATGGAGCGCTATCGTGGGCAGAGTTTGTTCGACAGTTCGAGAGGAGGTTTTACCCAGAGACCTTTCTGGACAAGATGAAGATCGATCTGAGCAGGTACACACAAGACAAGCAATCTGTGGCAGAGTATGAGGTGGGCTTCAACCAGATCGTCCGCTTTGTTTCGCATGTGGCTCGGGATGATGCGGAGAAGGCCAGGCAGTTTCGTCAGGGGCTCAGACCTTCGATCCGCCACCTGCTAGGTGCTTTTCCGATCACAGATTTTCGTACCTTGGTGGAGCAGGCTTTGGGGATCGAGATGCAGCAGGCTTATACAGATGACATCCGCAAGGCCACTGGAGGAGATCAGCCTCGAGGCCATGGCGAGAAGAAGGGCTTTTCTGGAGGCCCTGCGCACAAGAAGGCGAAGAGTCGTCGCCACCAGCCCTACCGTGGTAGTACAGGGCAGTCCGGCTCTACTGGAGGGAGCTCTCTGCAGTACCGTGCCACAGCGAAGCCCGGGCTGGGCTTGGTGTGTTTTCGTTGTGGAGACCCGCATAGGCGGAGCGACTGCACTTGGAGTGGACAGTGTTCTATCTGTGGTAATAGCCACAGGGATGTGGTGTGCAGGCAGAATCCCAAGGGGAAGCTGCAGTGGGAGTTGGCGCCTACACCTTCAGCAGGCTCTACCCGTCCTGATGGCACCGTGCAGATGATGGCTGTGGCTCCTAACCCGCAGTTCTTGCCCGCGGTCCCTACACCGCGATACTTGCCGTCGCCTTCAGCACCTTCGTCGCTCGCCCCGGCGCCTCCACCTGGAGGATACTGGGTCCAGCATCCTGCTACTCCTGCAGCGCCTGTACCTCAGTGGACTCCTTCGTCGACTTTCCAGGGCGTGGGAGGTTCTTCTTCTTTAGCTGTTCCTGCGGCGTATGCCATGCCAGCGTCTGATGGCAGGGATCGTGGAGATGTGGTGACAGGTACCTTATCTGTTGATTCTTTTGATGCTTCTGTACTTTTCGATTCAGGGGCTAGTTTCTCCTTTGTCTCGGAGGTTTTTGTTCAGCGGGCAGGTCTGTCCGTGCAGTTTGTTGGGAGAGCTGTGGTTGTTAGTTCTTCCAGTGGGCTTATTTCCAGTGCTCGTATTTGCCCTGGTTGTGTGGTGGTTCTAGCAGATGAGGAGTTCGTGGCAAATTTGGTGGTTATACCCCTGGAGCCTTTCGATGTGATCCTTGGCATGGATTGGCTCGCGCAGTATCAGGCTGTTATCTCTTGTTTCTGGAAGACAGTCACTTTGCAGTCTCCGTCTGGATGTGAGGTTGTCTTCCAAGGGAGTGCCCCGCAGTACTCTCTCTCTCGTTGCTGTGCCAGTCGTTCCCCAATCGGCGAATGCAGAGGTCAGGTTTTCTATGGGCCATGGTTGAGGGACACGAGGATGTTTTGAGGCTAGAGGATATACCTGTGGCTTGCAGGTACCCAGATGTTTTTCCGGCCGAGCTTCCAGGTCTGCCACCAGAACGGGAACCGGATTTCCGCATAGACCTTGTTCCGGGTACACGGCCTATCTACAAGTCCCCGTATCGGATGGCACCTGTGGAGCAGGTGGAGTTGAAGAAGCAGTTGGATGAACTCCTAGCTAAGGGGTTTATTAGACCGAGCACGTCGCCTTGGGCTGCTCCGGTCTTGTTTGTGGGAAAGAAGGATGGCACCAAGAGGCTTTGTGTGGATTATCGAGCACTTAATCAAGTGACGATCAAGAACAAGTATCCATTGCCTCGCATTGAAGATCTCTTCGATCAGCTGAGAGGTGCCAAGGTATTCTCAAAGATTGATTTGCAGTCTGGTTATCATCAACTGCGGATCAGGGAGGAGGATATAGAGAAGACAGCTTTTAGCACAAGGTATGGGCATTTTGAGTTTGTCGTTATGTCTTTCGGACTAACAAATGCTCCTGCTGTCTTTATGGAAGCCATGAACAGGATGCTCCATGAGTACCTGGATTCTTTTGTGGTGGTTTTCATCGATGACATTCTGGTTTATTCCAAAACGGAGGAGGATCACGAGTTGCACCTCAGTCTGGTCCTAGATGCCCTTCGGAGGAATAAATTCTACGCGAAGCTGAAGAAATGTGCTTTCTGGCTGTCCGAGGTGGGATTTCTTGGTCATACCATCAGTCAGCATGGTATTACAGTGGACCCGAAGAATGTGGCAGCGGTGGTGCAGTGGCGGAGGCCAACTAATGTGTCAGAGGTCCGGAGTTTCCTTGGTCTTGCCGGTTATTATCGGCGCTTTGTGCAGGATTTCTCTATCATCGCCAAGCCAATGACCCGACTCACGCAAAAGGGTGTTCCTTTTGTGTGGACAGACGATTGTGAGTCTGGTTTTCAGACCTTGAAGAGCAAGCTGGTGAATGCACCTATCCTATCCTTGCCCGAGAGTGGCAAGCGCTTCACGGTGTACACAGATGCTTCGCGGATTGGTCTTGGTTGTGTGTTGATGCAGGATGGGCGAGTTATCGCTTATGCTTCTAGACAGTTGAAGTCTCACGAGCAGAACTATCCTACTCACGACTTGGAGTTGGCAGCTGTTGTTTTTGCTCTGAAGTCTTGGAGGCATTATCTGTACGGGGAACAGTGTGACATCTTTACTGATCACAAGAGCCTTAAGTACATATTCACTCAGCGAGAGCTGAATTTGAGGCAGCGGAGGTGGTTGGAGTTGATCAAAGATTATGATCTGACTATCCAGTATCACCCTGGTAAAGCCAACGTGGTGGCTGACGCCTTAAGCAGGACAGGAGTACCTCAGACAGCGATGTCCTTGATCTCAGAGTTTGAGCGGATGGGTATCTCTTTCTGCCTCACTGGAGTTGCACGGGCAGAGACACAGATGATTATCCAGTCCGCCATTCCCGAGCGTGTTTGAGAGGCTCAGCAGCACGACCGGCTCCTTTCAGAGGTGCGGAAGAGGATCTCGGAGGGTCGTTCCCGAGATTTCAGTGTGGATGAGAGTGGTGCAGTTCGTTTCAGAGGTCGGCTGTGTGTACCCCAAAAGTCAGAGGTGAAGGATGATATTCTTCGTGAGGCTCACCGGACTCCGTACTCTGTACATCCGGGAGAGACCAAAATGTATCGAGATCTGAAGCAGGTCTTTTGGTGGAAACGCATGAGGGTGGACATTGCTAAGTATGTCGCTTCTTGTGGTGTTTGTCAGCAGGTGAAGGCCGAGCATAAGCGGCCTGCGGGTTTGTTGCAGCCTTTGGAAATACCTGAGTGGAAGTGGGAGCTTATCACGATGGACTTTGTGGTTGGATTGCCGCGCTCTCCTCGAGGGCGAGACGCAGTTTGGGTCGTGGTGGACAGGCTTACCAAGTCCGCACACTTCATTCCGATGAAGACGACCAATACAGCGCAGGATCTGGCTCCGTTGTATATCCGAGAGGTGGTGAGACTACATGGTGTGCCTAAGTCAATTGTTTCTGACCGGGATGCCAAGTTTGTCTCTAAGTTCTGGCAGAGTCTTCAGGCTGCGTTGGGCACGACAGTTTCCCTTAGTACAGCTTTTCATCCTCAGACGGATGGTCAGTCAGAGCGGACCATTCAGACTTTGGAGGATATGCTCCGTGCTTGTGTACTGTCATGGAAGGGCAGTTGGGAGGACCATCTGGCTTTGGCAGAGTTCGCGTATAACAACAGTTATCAGGCAAGTATCAAGATGGCTCCTTTTGAGGCTTTGTATGGCCGAAGGTGTGTTTCCCCTCTTTGTTGGGATGCAGTGGGTGAGAGGTCTTTGGTTGGTCCAGACCTTGTTCAGCAAACGGTTGAGAAAGTGCGGGAGGTTCATCAGAACTTGTTGGCTGCTCAGAGCCGACAAAAGAGTTATGCGGACGTTCGACGCCGTGAGTTGGAGTTTGCGGTTGGCGACTTGGTGCTCCTTCGAGTGTCACCAACTAAGGGCATTGTTCGTTTTGGTACCACCGGGAAGCTTAGTCCGCGGTACATTGGTCCTTTTCCAGTGGTTGCTCGTGTGGGTAGTTTGGCTTATCGTTTGGAGTTGCCGAGCTCATTGAGTGGTGTGCACAATGTCTTTCATGTTTCTATGCTGAGGAAGTATTTGCGGGATCCCGAGCACAAGATTGACCTGGGGCAGGTCACGGTGGATCAGGATCTCACTGTGGAGAGTCGACCAGAGCGTATCTTGGATACCTCAGAGCGGGTCTTGAGGAATAAGACTATCAAGTATGTGAAGGTCCTCTGGACGTTTCAGTCTGAGAGGGAGGCTACGTGGGAGCTTGAGGATCAGATGCGAAAGAAGTACCCCGAGCTCTTCGAGGCTGGTGAGTACTCGTAGTTGTGGTTCTGTTTTTCTGTGGATTGCTCTTTTCTTTGTTGCTCTCTTGCTTTGTGGTTTGAGGAGTTAGATTCGAGGACGAATCCTTTTTAGGTGGGGAGAATGTAATATCCTGAACGTCGCTACGGCGTAAGTTTCTAAAACAATCGCGGAGTCGCCGGTTTTTCGGCAAATCGCGGGAAGGGAAAAATAAAGAAATTGTAGAACATTGAAAAAAGAAATAAAATATATTAAAAATTACTTTTAATTTTCAGTTTGGGCTGCCTGGGGAGTGGGCCAACCGCCCTTGGCCCAAGGGGGAGGCGCACCCCCCTTTCCCCCTTTCTTATTAACCCTAGGGCTTCCCCTCCTCCCCCTTTTCCCCACACCCAGCCGCACCCCCCCTATTCCCCCTGGTGGCTGCCCCCTCCCAAGGATTGTTGCCCCCATTGCTGCCCTTGGAGAAGGAGAAGAAGGAGAAGAAGGAGAAGGAGAAGAAGGAAGGAGAAGAAGAGGAAAAAAAGTGGGGTAATTCTTCATCTAGGTAATTTTTTATCATCCAAAACCCTCTGTTCTTATGAATAATTAGGGTTCTTGGCACGGATTTTGAAGGTAGTTAATAGATTAATTGCCCGATTAGAAATTAGCTGCTGTTTGCCTGTAGATCAATTCGCGCAGCGTGTCTGTTCGAGAGGTTTTGACCTAGTAAACGAATTTTCCTGCGGACTCTCCCAAAAGGAAAGTTGTATAGGACTTCCAGACGCATCTCGTGTATTTGTTTCGGATTTTTGTGCCGTGGGATCTGGGAGTTACAGGGTCGGGAATACTGCTGTTTGTCAGGCGAGCAGATTGGTACAGACCGACGGTAATCTGGGAATTTGAGGTAGTAAATGATTTTATTGGTCATGTCCGTAATTTAGAAAGTTGCAGATAATTTAGAGATCTAGCTTCTGTATAAAATTCAGAAGTTTTAGACCCTTGTACTGTTTCTGAGACGCAATTGAATATCGCTGTCCAATCTGCAAGAACAGAGTTCTTCCTCTGTTTTGGGCATTAAATTACACCTAGCTGTTATTAAAATAAAAATAGGTGTTCTACATGAAAAATCTAGGTTTTTAAGTGATGAATCCAGAGAGGTATCTTTTGTTGTATTTGGATCAATATTTTTTTAAAAGTTACAAAAATGTTAAGCAGCGCTGCTGCAGAGGGTAATTTGCTGAACTGTTGAGCGGAGAGGAGTTTGTGCGGGTTCGGGGTTCTAGCGACGTCTTTAATTATTTATGTCGTGTTTGTATGCTGTGGCTTTGTGCTGAGAGATGACTTTTGGACAGGTGGTCTTGTCCCTGAGCGCTCTTGATTTTACTTCGCTTCGTCGGATTGAGGCAAGTAAACGTAGCGGTGGTTGCTACCGTTTAACTTGTTATTCCTTCTACTTGCAGTTTACATTATTATCATAATTTGATACATTATGCTATGATTTCATGATAATTTAATTGTGGAGATGGTAGCAAGTACTTATCCATTGATATGTTGATAATCTGCTAGTAGCCATGTGGAAATCTTGCTTAATGTTATAATGTGGAACATGAAAATAACATGTGGTGGATGTGGATATGTCGTGAGCATGTTGATGCTCCTTTGAGGATGGATTAATGTGATTTGTGATTATCATATCATATCATGTCATATGCATATGTGGATGTCACCGCACATAGCCGCGACCGTACCGGTACAGCATCGTATATTGCCGTAATACGATGCACCTCTTATCCCGCGGGAAGCATCGTATATTGCCGTAATACGATGCACCTCAAATCCTGCCCTGGAAAGAGTGATGTGGAGCATAGCATAAGCATTCATATGCATTTAATGTGGATAAAATGACTGCATTCATATGCCTAAATCTGAAATTGATGAGGTATGAATCATGGAGGATTGTGGTGGTTTAATAATCGTGGACATGAATTGTGATTGTGGTTGTATGGAATTATAAATGATGTTGTATACTTGTTTGTAGTTTGAATAGCCTGTTAAACTGTTTGCTTGCTGAGATTTTTATCTCACCCTTGTTTCCCCCTCCCTACAGGTGGACTTTGAGCATGCATGGGAAGGGTATAGCGGCACCACACTGATGCACTTGGAATATATTTTAATGCTGTAATAAAGTTGAAAGGATTCTAGTCTTTTGCTTAGTTATCTTATTGAGGATTGTTTCATCCTAATAATGTTAAATTTGGATTTGTTACCTTTGGTTATTATTTTGGAGTTGCTTATGAATATTGAATTGTCATCTCTATTCTGTTTTCCCTTAGTTGTTTATGCTTCCGTTTGTATTATCTTGTTTAATAATTATTGCCAGTTTATTTTATTTTGTAAATTGGCTAGTTGTGGAGTGGTTTTAGTAGCATCCCAGGGTAATGTGGGTCCTGGGGTGTTACAGTGATAATTCCAGATTATCACAGACAGTTTTTATTTGATACTGGAATATCACAGACGATTCATCGGTAAGAACCATCTGTGATACTCGTTTTCTCCGACACCGTCAATACAGACGGTGTCCAAATTAAAACCGTCTATGTTAGTGTCGGTCACAAGCGGTTTTGTCAAACCATGTGTGATTTGGTGTCTAGGCTTTCTGTAGTAGTGAGTGCATACAATAAATTATAGGCATGTGAGGGATGAACTCATGTAAAACTGGCACAGCCACCTCTGTGTGGGCCGGTGGGTGCTTTCGAACTATCTATAACCTGTGCCCACCCATAACACGCCCTAAAACCTCACAAGTAGCTTGTCCAGCACTGTATATGTATGTCCTGTGGCACAACCACCTCCCCTGTGCAAGCGGGGTCAGTCAGGAATAAGACATCCTCAAGAATAGGGTCCATCTCCCCACACAGGAGGTAAAAAGTGTGTCCCCCGAGCCTCCAACAGTCCACTAGTGTCATGAGGAGGCACTTGTCATAAGGAAACTACCTCAAAGTTTGGAGATCCCCATCAACGTGGATCGTGGCCTCGACCATCCTAGCATGGGGAAGTAGTCCAGAAGCTCACCACCCATGTGCAAATGATTGCAATTCCTATTAGCGTGAGGAAACAAGTATGAAATCTTTTTGCAAGAAAATGTTGCTTCATTACCCATATCGTGTTAGTGACATGCCCTAGAGACAATCATGAAGATGATTGTATCACTTCTATGTTTATGAACATTTGAATAAAATATTATTTTGTCCCTTAAATAAATATCTTTCATATTGATCAGTAAGTATGTGACTTATTTGTGAAACTCTTTATTCATGTTTTGATGTTATTCTAAATTATCCCTGATCTTATATCATTATGTGGGACCATTATAATTTACATATCAGCACATGTAATAATTGATGATCATATTTCACGGATCATGGATATGAGATATCAAATAAATAATATTAACACATGTTAGAGAACATGATGTTAGCTTTGAGCCAGTCATTTTGAACTTTCATATAAATGGCATGGAGAAGTCAATGACTGAGTTGCACGGGATGCTCAAGTTAGCAGAGGAGAGCATTAAGAAAAGCTCTAATCCTGTGATCATGGTTTAGAGGACTAACAACTTCAAAAAGAAGAATCATAAGGTTCTGAGGAAAAGAAAGGGTACGAGCAAAACTCAATATGAGATCTCGAGTATCAAATCTAAGCTTCAAAAGCTGAAGATTGGTGTTGCACCTGATGCTATTTAGTACCTGTTGTAGGGGTGGCCCAACCCCCCGTGACTGAGCCGTGCAACTAGTCCAACATATAATAGGCCCAATAGTGTAGAGGAATATACCAGTGTAAATATACCAATGTACCCCCATCCTTTGTAAATACTAAGGGGTAGAATGGGGATTTCCCATTCTACCCCACTCATATACATATAAGTCCCCAGGAGGGGCAAAGGGGGACATCTCTCTCTCATTCTTACTCCCCCACACAGACCTGGCTCCTCTCCTTCCACCAGTTCCCTCTTTCTCTGTTTGGCCCGTAGCCACAACAGATGGCGCCGTCCGTGGGGACCGACGAGAAGTTGCGTCTAGAGGAGGCTTCTCCAGCATTCAACGAAAGATAAGTAGTTCGTTCACTAAAAATCTAGCCATTTTTTGATTATGGAGGCGTACGGGCTCTGCCTGCAAACTTGGCTGTATTTTGTAGATGCGGCATTGAGTAGATCCAGTGAGATTGCCCAGATCCATGAGGTTGATCGAGTGGCGCAGGCGCGCCGCAGGCCACCACGTCGCCGTTGGCTTTACATCGACTCTAGGCCGTCAGGCCGTGTTGCGTCAAGGTCTTCGTCGAGCGATGCCTCTGCGTGTTGGCCCAAGACTCCGCAGGGCGCAAGGACAACGGGCGCACCAGTTTGCGTCGGACAGACTCGCGTAGGCAGCGGCTCCGCACGTCTTCGAGCCAAGTACGCATCGATGAAGTCTTCCGCGAGTAGGACTCCGCTGCGCCACAGCTCCGCGGCGCCGATCTCGTCTTCGCAACACGCGTCTTCGAGCCGCGTCCCCGCGAGTATGTATGTATGAGCCGCTCATGCGTATTTATACGTACGTACTACTCCATGCGTGAAATGTCGCCACACGTATGTCCAGGCATGCATTAATGTCTATCCATGCATAATTATCCATTTGCATGCCCATCCACGAAAAGGTCCATTCACTGCATCCCGTCATGCATGCATATTATCCATTCGCGTGTACACATCCACCTGCGCACGTCCGGTGTATACATGCATGCAGGATTTCCCCTCTCTTTGCGGCGCTCGCGTCTGACGCCCTGCGCGGAGACTGGTTCCTGCCGCGAGGGCGAGCGGAGATTCCAGCTCGGCTTTGTCTGTGTGAAGGCGGGCGGCGACCGAAGCCTGTCTTCGTCGACGCGGCGGATCTGCACTGGCTTCGGTGTCGGGCCCGCCGAGCTTCTCGCCGAGGGTGCCGCTGACGTCGAGGGCAACGTAAGGTGGGTATGCGCCACGCGTGGTCTACGTTCTGCAGGGCCTCTCTATGCCGCAAGTGTCCAAACACGTCGCACCGCCGCGCGAAGGAGGGCGGAAAGCGGGCAGCAGGACGGCGCGCTGGCACGTCCCAGTCTCCAGGCGTGCAGCCTCCTGCGTCCATACGAGCTCTCTCCAGACATGAAATATCCATCCGCAACATCCTGGAGAGCAAGGCGTCCTTCTTCAACTAGTCCTACCTCTGCGTCGACTTCGGCTCCATCATCTCCGGTGCGAGCAGAACGTCAGCTGGGGCCTCAGCTTTGATGATCCTCTACTCCTGATGTACACGCCCGTGATGCCACGCGCGTCGGCGAGGTCCCGGCGAGGCTCGCTTTGAAGCAGTCCCGGCGAGGCCCTCTCTGAGGCGCTACGGTGATATCTGTCTACCTGCATGCATGGGATGTCCACCTGCGCACCTCCACTCGAGACTCCGTCCGGCCTTCGTCGTCGCGCGCAGACGCCTGCTGGTCTTCAAATTTGCAAAACCGGTGAGCCCGTCCCCGCATTGACAGCTTCGCGCCCGCGAGAGGTCCGCCACCGGCTACGCGCCTGCGAGGTCGGCGCCGCCATCTCTGCGCCTGCGTGGTCTCCGCCACCAGCTCCGCGCCTGCGAGGGCCACGCCCCTCCAGGCGAAGCTACGGAAGACCTTGGTGTCGGAGCCCTCCGCGGCATCCCCACATGGAGATGGAAAGCTTCGCACACGACCGGAGCCTGTGCCGCAACTCCGGCCTCCGTGCCCTCGGCATCTGCGCACGGGGCTCCATGCACGCGCGAAGTCTCCGGCTCGAGGTCTCACGCGCGAGGTCCCGAGGTCTCACGCGCGAGGTCCCGAAGTCTCACGCGCGAAGTCACGAAGTCTCCAGCTCGAGCTCGACGCGGATGGATGTACGCAGTCACTTCATTCTGCGCGAGTGCGGCAAGCGTTGGTGAGCCTCGCGTGTGCGCTCCGCATGGCCTCCACGTGAGCCTCCATGCCTTTCCGTCGGACGTCACCTCCGCAAGCGGTGGGCTCCTCGCTGCTCCTTGCCGACCCGGCGTTGGTCTGTGCCACGGCGAACCACGCGGCGAAGTCTACCCCGCGCACACCTTCGCCGCGGCCTGCGCTCCAGCGTATACGCCGCCTGGTGCCTGTGCTTTGGCTCCATCTCCGCCGGCCAGGTGACGCGTGCCACCTGCTCCTGGCGCCGGCCCAAGCCTCCACGTCGAGATTGGCCTCTGACTTGAAGCCTTCGCCAGCGACACTTTGTCTCGGCTCCGAGAAGTCTTCAACGGCCCTCGCCTTGGCTCCGCGTTGCCTCCCCGACATGTCACGGATGCCACGTGCTGGCGCATGCATAACGAAGCACGGAGCGCAAGCAGGCTCACTACATCGTGTGCATGGTCCATGCACAAGACTAGCGCATGCGCTTCATCTCCACCATGTCAAGACCAGGCGTCACACGCGGCCGCAACCAGGGCAGTTGACTCACGTCGTCACTGTCCCGCCCGGTACGCACTGCATTTCATTTCGCACGAGGCTTCAGTAATCCCTGCTGCAATTTTTGTGCGCATGGCGGCAAACAAATGGTTATCCATCATATCATTTATTGCGGGTGCAATTCCGTTTTTGAGAGCATTTGATTTGGCCGTGTTTGCTTCTTCGGTTTTGGCCTGTTCTAGGCTACCGTAGCATCTAATGCTTTTCCAGTACTGCATTCTGGAGCATTTTGTTGTCGCAAATCTTCGGCCATTTCTTCGATGCCTCTCTTTTGATCCTCGTTTTTATTTTAAATCGCACGACGGCCTGGTGCCTCGGCGTAGTCTGCGGACTCTAAATAAGACGTAGCGTTGAGCTTGCCTCCGCACGCACCAGTCTACGGACTATAAATAAGACGCAACGGGGGGATGCCTCCGCGCGCACTCTACAGAGTATAAATAAGACGTAGCGTTGAGGTACACCTCCGCACGCACCAGTCTACAGACTATAAATTAAGACGTAGCGTCGAGGTACGCCTCCGCACGCACCAGTCTACGAACTTTAAATAAGACGTAGCGTCGAGGTCCGCCTCCTCACGCGCGAGTCTACGAACTATAAATTAAGACGTAGCGTCGAGGTACGCCTCCGTACGCACCAGTCTACGGACTTTAAATAAGACGTAGCGTCGAGGTCCGCCTCCGCACGCGCGAGTCTACGGACTATAAATTAAGACGTAGCGTCGAGGTACGCCTCCGCACGCACCAGTCTACGGACTTTAAATAAGATGTAGCATCGAGGTCCGCCTCCCCACGCGCCAGTCTACGGACTATAAATTAAGACGTAGCGTCGAGGTACGCCTTCGCACGGACCAGTCTACGGACTTTAAAAAAGACGTAGCGTCGAGGTCCGCCTCCGCACGCGCGAGTCTACGTACTATAAATAAGGCGTAACGTCGATGTCCGCCTCCGCACGCGACAGTCTACGGACTATAAATAAGACGTGGATGTTGTTCCCACGCACTCTACGGAGTATAAAAATCGCGGCCGACCGAGACACAAGGGAGTGCCTCGCTTTAAGCGGCGCACCACATGGATATCGCGCACTCGTGCGCGTTGCACCAGGGAGTGCACCGTGACTTTTTCAAGGTAGGGGAACGGCGGCGACGCCTCCCTACCTCAGCGTGCATAGCGCCCTCGGCCTACGCCGCAAACGCCCGCTCTGCGCGGGAACCGTTTTGGGAGGTAGGGGAACGGCGGCGACGCCTCCCTACCTCAGCGTGCGCAGCGCCCTTGGCCTACGCCGAAAGTGCCCGCTCTTCGCGGGCACCATTTTTCGAGGTAGGGGAACGGCGGCGACGCCTCTCTACCTCAGCGTGCGTTGCGCCTTCGGCCTACGCCGCGAGCGCCCGCTCTTCGCGGGCACTATTTTTGAAGGTAGGGGAATGGCGCCTTCGCCTCCCTACCTCAGCGTGCGTAGCGCCCTCGGCCTACGCCGCAAGCGTCCGCTCTTCGCGGGCACCCCTTTTTCAAGGTAGGGGAACGGCGGCGACGCCTCCCTACCTCAGCGTGGGTAGCGCCGTCGGCCTACGCCGCAAGCGCCCGCTCTGCGCGGGCACCCTTTTTCGAGGTAGGGGAATGGCGGCGACGCCTCCCTACCTCAGCGTGCGTAGCGCCCTCGGCCTACACCGCAAGCGCCCGCTCTTCGCGGGCACCCCTTTTTCCAGGTAGGGGAACGGCGGCGACGCCTCCCTACCTCCTCCCTACCTCAGCGTGCGTAGCGTCCTCGGCCTACGCCGTAAGCGCCCGCTCTGCGCGGGCACCGTTTTTCGAGGTAGGGGAACGGCAGCGAAGCCTCCCTACCTCAGCGTGCGTAGCTCCCTCGGCCTACGCCGTAAGCGCCCGCTCTTCGCGGGCACCCCTTTTTTCCAGGTAGGCGAACGGCGGCGATGCCTCCCTACCTCAGCATGCGTAGCGCCCTCGGCCTACGCCGCAAGCGCCCGCTCTGCGCGGGCACCATTTTTTCAAGGTAGGGGAACGGCGGCGACGCCTCCCTACCTCAGCGTGCGTAGCGCCCTCGGCCTACGCCGCAAGCGCCCGCTCTTCGCGGGCACCCCTTTTTCAAGGTAGGGGAACGTCGGCGACGCCTCCCTACCTCAGCGTGCGTAGCGCCCTCGGCCTATGCCGCAAGTGCCCGCTCTGCGCGGGCACCCTTTTCAAGGTAGGGGAACGGCGGTGACGCCTCCCTACCTCAGCGTGCGTAGCGCCCTCGGCCTACGCCGCAAGCGCCCGCTCTTCGCTGGCACCGTTCTTCGAGGTAGGGGTGCGGCGGCTTCGCCTCCCTACCTCGGCGTGTGTAGTGCCCTCGCCCTACGCTGTGAGCGCCCGCTCTCCGTGGGCCCTGCTTTTGAAGGTAGGGGAACGGCGGCTTCGCCTCCCTACCTCGGCGTGCGTAGTGCCTTCGGCCTACGTCGCGAGCGCCCGCTCCTCGCGGGCACTATTTTCGAAGGTAGGGGAACGGCGGCTTCGCCTCCCTACCTCGGCGTGCGTAGTGCCTTCGGCCTACGCCGTGAGCGCCCGCTCTTCGCGGGCACTATTTTTGAATGTAGGGGAACGGCGCCTTCGCCTCTCTACCTCCGCGTGCGTAGTGCCCTCGGCCTACGCCGCAAGCGCCCGCTCTTCGTGGGCACTCTTTTTTGAAGGTAGGGGAACGGCGGTCTCGCCTCCTTGCCTCCGCGTGCGTAGTGCCCTCGGCCTACGCCGCAAACGCTAGTTCTTCGCGGGCACTGTCTTTGATGGTAGGGGAACGGCGCCTTCGCCTCTGTACCTCCGCGTGCGTAGTGCCCTCGGCCCACGCCGCAGGCGCCCGCTCTTCGCGGGCACTCTTCGGCACTCGACTCCGCCGTCCGCCTCGTAGGCATCGCCTCGGCAGGACGGCACATCTTCGGCGCTCGACTCCGCCGTCCACCTCGTAGGCTTCGCCTCGGCGGGACGGCACGTCTTCAGCGCTCGACTCCGCCGTCCGCCTCGTAGGCATCGCCTCGGCCGGACGGCACGTCCTCGGCGCTCGACGACACGTCTTCGGCGCTCGAATCCGCCGTCCGCCTCGTAGGCATCGCCTCGGCGGGACGGCACGTCTTCGGCGCTCGACTCCGCTGTCCGCCTCGTAGGCATCGCCTCGGCGGGACGGCACGTCCTCGGCGCTCGACGACACGTCTTCGGCACTCAACTCCGCCCTCCGCCTCGTAGGCATCGCCTCGGCGGGACGACACGTCTTCGGCGCTCGACGACACGTCTTCGGCACTCGACTCCACCGTCCGCCTCGTAGGCATCGCCTCGGCGGGACGGCACGTCTTCGGCGCTCGACTCCACCGTCCGCCTCGTAGGCATCGCCTCGGCGGGACGGCACGTCTTCGGCGCTCGACGGCACGTCTTCGGCACTCGGCTCCGCCGTCCGCCTAGTAGGCATCGCCTCGGTGGGATGGCACGTCTTCGGCGCTCGACTCCGCCGTCCGCCTCGTAGGCATCGCCTCGGCGGGACGGCACGTCTTCGGCACTCGACGGCATGGCTTCGGCGCTCGACGACGTATTCGGCGCTTCACTGATTTCTTCATAGGCATTGCCTCTAGGGTCTGCGAGCTAGCAGTTGCATCGGCACCCTCGCGCTTGCTGTCAGGGAACGGGGGGCTGGGGTGGTTGATCGCGTCAGCTCGCCCATCGGGACCTCAGCGCTTGCTGTCGAGGGAGTACTGTTGTAGGGGTGGCCCAACCCCCCGTGACTGAGTCGTGCAACTAGTCCAACATATAATAGGCCCAATAGTGTAGAGGAATATACCAGTGTAAATATACCAATGTACCCCCATCCTTTGTAAATACTAAGGCGTAGAATGGGGATTTCCCATTCTACCCCACTCATATACATATAAGCCCCCAGGAGGGGCAAAGGGGGACATCTCTCTCTCTCATTCTTACTCCCCCACACAGACCTGGCTCCTCTCCTCCTCTCCTTCCACTAGTCCCCTCTTTCTCTGTTTGGCCCGTAGCCACAACAGTACCGTTGCTATGGGACTAGACATTAGAAGAGGAACTGCAAGATGTACTTGGCAGAACTAGAAAAGAAGAAGGGAAGTAAGACTTCTACTTTAGGTTTAAATGTTATATAAATAAATCTTGCTACTTCTCATGTTAGTTCTTGGGTATTTGATACCGGATCGGTTGCTTATATTTGCAATTCAATGCGGGGGCTGATAAGGAGTAAGAGTTGCTGTGTTGGCTATTGGTATTTTACCATTATCTTTACCCTCAGGATTAGTTTTGGAATTAAATAATTGTTATTATGTTCCTGCCTTAAGCCAAAATATTACTTTTGCTTCATGTTTGGGAGCAGAAGGTTATGAGTTCATAATAAAGAACAATTGTTGTTCAATTTATTTGAATAATGTGCTTTATGATCATGCTCCACTAATAAATGGATTACATGTTTTAAATCTTGAGGATGCACCAGTCTATAACATTTATGCTAAGAGTGTTTGGCCTAATGATTTGAATCCCACTTATATTTGGCATTGTTGTTTGGGTCACATAAATGAGAAGCGCATGGTGAAGCTCCATAAAGATGGTCTTCTAAACTCATTTGATTTTGAATCATTTGAAACATACGAGTCTTGTTTACTTGGCAAAATGACTAAGAAACCTTTCATTGGTATAGGTGAGAGGGCAAATGACTTGTTGGCCTTAGTACATTTGGATATATGTGGACTAATGAGCTCAACAGCAAAGGTGGTTTTCAGTACTTCATAACTTTTATCGATGACATTAGTTGATATGGATACATCTACCTAATGAGGCATAAGTTTGTTGGACCGAGATTGGCTACAGAGGGGGGGGTGAATGTCGATCTCTTAAAACTTGCCCCCAAAGGTATTCACACGAAATTCATAATTTTTACCCAAAAAAAACTGACAAGACAAACTGCTACTAAGAGAACCAACTTGGAGCAAACTACGGATTACTGAAAACTGCAGAAGGTAAAAGCAAGATCAAGACCACAGGCCAAACTAACTGGACAAAAAGATACTAAAGAAAAGAGCACTTAACCTTGCTGAAATACTGCAGCAAAAAGAGAATGGATAGCTGTCCAAAATAGCAGAGAAACAAGAACCAAGAAGAGTGCTCCCGAAAATGGTCTCCAGACTGAACTTCAGATTTTAGGCCTGCTTAATTGCTGTTGTAAATGAATGGGATAAGAAACTGTTTTTAGCCAATAGTAGCAGAGAAGAATACTACACAAAGCACTGACCGAAAGAGACTGTTGTGGTTACAGACCAAACAGAGAGAGAGAGTGTGGTAGTGGAGAGTTGAGTAAGTGAATGGCTTCGGGGTCCTCCCCGTGGCCTATGCCACATATATATCCAAATGGTGAGTACTTGTACAGTTATACCCTTACACATGAGTATTCCCCTCAGGGGCACTTATGTCATTACATATGTCCTATTTCGGACCTTACATCCTTCTAACAGGCCTACTGGGCTTAGGTGGGGGCCACCCCTACAACAGAGACAAAAAAGGGGCAGCCGAAGGCTTCAACTACTGGACTGCACGCAGTCAACAAAATCTGCAGTAATCTGAAAAGAAGAACAGTAATTACCTAGAAGAGAAAGAAGGCAAAGAAGAGATCAAAACAGCTGCAGTTTCTCTCTGGACAAGGGGGCAGAAATCAAACTAAATACCTAACCATCTTCATGAAATGGAGGAAATAAATCAAAGCTGCAGCTTGGCGAAAAAGACAACACAAGAGACTAACTACTGTAAATAGCATGAGCTCATTTACTGCATACTTCCGAAAGTTGGGAATTGATTTGTAAATGCTGTTTTTCCTTGACCAAAAGAGCAGTTCAGAAAAATGAAATTTGGGCAAACTCTTCAGAACACCAAAAACTGAAAAATTAAGGGTTTTGCTCCCAACCTTTCCACCTCAGAGCATCACAACCATATTCTAAGTAGCAAGGTATGCTTGGGAAACAAAAGAGACCAACTCAAAATGAATAATTTCAGTTTTGTCTCAAACTCTGAAAAATACAGAGAGCTGCCCAAAAATTTCAATTGCCACTCCATCTCCAATCCTTTGGCCATGAGACTTTGCAGATATGTTAGCAATAGCCATGGGACTCTACAAGCCAAATTTCAAGCCATCTTGAGAAGGGAAACATGAAATGCACTAAAACCCTAGAAATGCAAGGGAAGCTACAGAGAGAACACAAAAAATCCAAATACTCAAGATTCACAGATCCTTTTCACGTGAGATTTTGCAAGAAGATTAGCAATAGCCTAAGGACCTGAGAGTCCAAAGCTTAGAGCATCTCATGAAGAAAAACACAAACCACCAAAAAAACCCTAGATATGAACCTGAAGAGCAGAGGAAGCCCAACAACCAAATCTGATATTAAAACGAAGTTTGCTCTTGGGAGACTTGATCAAATGATCTAAAGATATCATACCATCATAGAGCAACCCATTTTGGGCCTTCCCAACAAGAAACAACAAGAAAACAAGAAACTCAAAAATCAACCCAAATGAGCATCGAAGAGAAACATGCACGAACTGAAAACTAACTCCAGAGATTTCATTCCAGGGAACAAAAGATATACAAAGAAGTCCCGATACCCCGATTACAGCAGAGGAATGATTACATAGTTGCTCAACACTCCCTCTCCCTCTCCATCTCAAGAACTCAACTCAAGAACACTATCTTGGAGAGGAGACACCACTGAGAAAAGCTACGAAGAGGCCCCCAGAACCCTGTGTCCCTCCTGCTCTTAACCACTAAAGCCTCACCAACTAAAGCCTAAAGCCTAAAGCGAAAACAAACTCTCAAAGCCTTTTTTGACTCTAGCAAACCCTAACTCTTTCTAAAATCCATGAGGGGGCATGCAGCCACTCCCTCCTTTATATAGCCTTGGCTAACAAGTCTCCACCCCGTTACGCCCGCTAAACCCAAACGGAACTGTCTCCCGCTTGTGCAGCCTTGCGTTTTTCCCGAAACGCCCCTCCTGCACCTTCCGGGAAGCTTCCGCGTTCCTTGTCGTCCACGACACGCAACCACCTCGAGTTCACGTCGTCTTCAGTACACCTCGACTGTTCTGACCTCGGCACCACCTGCGCCTAGTCCGGTCCTCCGTGCCTTGCCACGACTCCGTCTCGACGTCCTGTAGCCATCACAAACAAGAAACACATCAAATAGCACCGCTCGACACATGAAAACATAAATAGCATGATACTTACCCGTGATGAAGTCCAAACCTATCGAATCAGAGAATATGCATCCTAATCCCATACGACCAAGTTTGAGCAAGTCCGACCGAGCCCGATTGCACCACGCAACGTCAAGGTCTGAACCAACCAAAACAAATTCGACTTCCCTAAACCAATGTCAATTACTCATCACTCACATGGGGTCACAACCACATGGTCCATCAATTGGTATCAGAGCTGGTTAGCTCTCGTCTATAGATCTTAACCGGTCTGCGAGCCATGGCGACAGATAAGTACTCCACCAAGCCTCCGATCTTTGTTGGCATCAATTATCCGTTCTGGAAAAGCCGGATGGAGACGTACATCCAGGCTCAAGGATATGCCATCTGGCGGAAGGTTAAGGTGCGATATGTTGTTCCTGCCGATGAGTAAAAGCGTGAAGTTGAGTTTGAGAACGAAGTCAAACATGGTCCAAAGAAAAGAGCAAAAGAGCCTCATGACCATGTCGACGAAGGAACACTAGAGCTACACAAGAAAGAGCAAAATTTTCTCCAAAGCTCTAGAAGGCTTCCCAGATGGCTTTTTCTCCCACTATTCTCCCCCTTTTGGCAATAAACACATCAAGGATGCAAAAGAGAGAATATGACATGATATTGGATGAATATGGCTGAAATTTGTTTATTCTAAGCATTTAGAGCCATGAGAATTATCCAAAATGACCATGATGTATTACACCAAGCCATAGCTCAACAAAAGGCTATCTAGATCATGACAAGACATGTATAAGCCAGCTAGAACATATAGATGACAACCTGAAAAGTAGTGCGTTTTAGTGAGCATGTCAAGTCATCAATGAGCAAAGTCTAGCTAGAGATATCCAAGGATGATGCGGGCCATGTCAATAAGCTAAGCGGAACCAAGAAGCTAATATTGAGTCCAAATAGAGTGCTATACGCTCAAGAATGAAACATTGGGTCAAGTACTTGGTTCTTTATATAGTTCAAGCAAATTGAGCACAAATGACATATTTTCTTTTGAAACTTATGGTTGTTTCCAACATTTTTATCATGTTTTTATTCTGAGCGCCAGGCGGTACGATGAGGTGGAACCGCGCCCCGAGAGGTCGGAGGCGCTCGTATTCGTTGCCTTTTTTGACGCGGGGCTCCGCATCCCGGCGGCGGCGATCGTGGGCGACGTGCTGCGGACCTTCGGGCTGGAGCTGGCGCAACTGACTCCGAACGCCGTGGCCCGGCTCGCGGTGTACAGCTAGGCCTTGCGCTCGAGAGCGTGCTGGTCCAGCGCCTCGTTGTTTGCCTACCTTCACGAGGCACGGTGCCAGCCCAAGGATTGGAAGGACGGGACGCTGTCGAGCTTCGGTAGCGTCACCTTTATTCTTCGTTCGACATGCAACAAGCTCTTCCCTGCGAACTCCACTCGCGGGAAGTGGGAGTCTCACTGGATGAAGCGGTGGTTCTACCACCGCGTGGAGAGCGGGAGCGGTCTTGAGTGCACGGGCCGGCCGATCGCATTCAAGACCTCGCCCGGCCGGACGCTCGACGACAAGGACAGGCGGAGGGCCCGACGGCTCGTAGGCGTGGCCGCCTGCTTTAACATGCGTGACCTCGCCGAGGAGTATGTGATGTACAATGTGGCGCCGCTCGCCCGCGACTGACGCCTTGCTGCCGAGAAGCGTCGAGACGACAATGTTTCGCCGTTGATTTGCTTACTGCCGACGCTGTCCAGTCTCCGTAAGCCTCGATCGTGTCTCTCCTTTGTTTACACGAACTGCGTTATATGCTAATGTTATCTCCTTTGCTTCAGGGATTTGCTTGGAGGAGGACGGAGCGCACGTGCGTCTACTTTGGCTAGGCGCCAGCTCTCCGCTTCCACCCGTTCGAAGGGTAGGGGACGGAGCGCGCGCGCGTCTACTTTGGCTAGGCGCCAGCTCTCCGCTGCCACCCGTTCGAAGGGTAGGGGACAGAGCGCGCGCGCGTCTACTATGGCTAGGCGCCAGCTCTCCGCTGCCACCCGTTCGAAGGGTAGGGGACAGAGCGCGCGCGCGTATACTTTGGCTGCGCGTCTACTTCGGCTAGACGCCAGCTCTCCGCTGCCACCCGTTCGAAGGGTACGGGACAGAGCGCGTGCGCGTCTACTTCGGCTAGGCGCCAGCTCTCCGCTGCCACCCATTCGAAGGGTAGGGGTCGGAGCGCACGCGCGTCTACTTCGGCTGCGCGTCTACTTCGGCTAGGCGCCAGCTCTCCACTGCCACCCGTTTGAAGGGTAGAAGACGGAGCGCGCGCGCGTCTAGTTTGGCTAGGCGCCAGCTCTCCGCTGCCACCCGTTCAAAGGGTAGAGGACGGAGCGCACGCGCGTCTACTTTGGCTAGGCACCAGCTCTCCGCTGCCACCCGTTCGAAGGGTAGGGGACGGAGCACGCGTGTGTCTACTTCGGCTGCGCGTCTACTTCGGCTAGGCGCCAGCTCTCCGCTGCCACCCGTTCGAAGGGTAGGGGACGGAGCGCGCGCCCGTCTACTTCGACTGCGCGTCTACTTCGGCTAGGCGCCAGCTCCGCTGCCACCCGTTCGAAGGGTAGGGGACGGAGCGCGCGCGCGTCTACTTCGGCTGCGCATCTACTTCGGCTAGGCGTCAGCTCCGCTGCCACCCGTTCGAAGGGTAGAGGACGGAGCGCGCGCGCGTCTACTTCGGCTAGGCGCCAGCTCTCCACTGCCACCCGTTCGAAGGGTAGGGGACCGACGCGCGCACGTCTACTTCGCCTGCGCATCTACTTCGGCTAGGCGCCAGCTCTCCGCTGCCACCCGTTCGAAGGGTAGGGGTCGGAGCGCGCCCACGTCTGCTTCGACTGCGCGTCTACTTCGGCTAGGCGCCAGCTCCGCTGCCACCCGTTCGAAGGGTAGGAGACAGAGCGCGCGCGCGTCTTCTTCGGCTGCGCGTCTACTTCGGCAAGCGTCAGCTCCGCTGCCACCCGTTCGAAGGGTAGAGGACGGAGCGCGCGCGTCTACTTCGGCTAGGCACCAGCTCTCCGCTGCCACCCGTTCGAAGGGTAGGGGACAGACGCGCGCACGTCTACATCGCCTAGGCGTCTACTTCGGCTAGGCGCAAGCTCTCCGCTTCCACCCGTTCGAAGGGTACAGGATGGAGCGCATGCACGTCTACTTCGCCTGCGCATCTACTTCGGCTAGGCACCAGCTCTCCGCTGCCACCCGTTCGAAGATTATGGGACGGAGCGCGCGCACGTCTACTTCGACTGCGCGTCTACTTCGGCTAGGCGTCAGCTCCGCTGCCACCCGTTCGAAGGGTAGGGGACGGAGCGCACGCGCGTCTACTTCGACTGCGCGTCTACTACGGCTAGGCGTCAGCTCTGCTGCCACCCGTTCGAAGGGTAAGGGACGCAGCGCGCGCGCATCTACTTCGGCTGCGCGTCTACTTCGGCTAGGCACCAGCTCTCCGCTGCCACCCGTTCGAAGGTAGGGGACGGAGCGCGTGTACGTCTACTTCAGCTAGGCGCCAGCTCTCCGCTACCACCCGTTCGAAGGGTAGGGGACAGACGCGCGCATGTCTATTTCGCCTGCGCGTCTACTTCGGCTAGGCGCCCGCTCTCCGCTGCCACCCGTTCGAAAGGTAGGGGACGGAGCGCGCGCACGTCTACTTCGACTGCGCGTCTACTTCAGCTAGGCGCTACCTCCGCTGCCACCCGTTCGAAGGGTAGGGGACAGAGCGCGCGCGCGTCTACTTCGGCTGCGCGTCTACTTTGGCTAGGCGTCAGCTCCGCTGCCACCCGTTCGAAGGGTAGAGGACGGAGCGCGCGCGCGTCTACTTCGGTTGCGCGTCTACTTCGGCTAGGCGCCAGCTCTCCGCTGCCACCCGTTCGAAGGTAGAAGACGGAGCGCGCGCGCGTCTACTTCGGCTAGGTGCCAGCTCTCCGCTGCCACCCGTTCGAAGGGTAGGGGACAGACGCGCGCACGTCTATTTCGCCTGCGCGTCTGCTTCGGCTAGGCGCCAGCTCTCCGCTGCCACCCGTTCGAAAGGTAGGGGACGGAGTGCGCGCACGTCTACTTCGACTGCGCGTCTACTTCGGCTAGGCGCCAGCTCTCCGCTGCCACCCGTTCGAAGGGTAAAGGACAGACGCGCGCACGTCTACTTCGCCTGCGCGTCTGCTTTGGCTAGGCGCCAGCTCTCCGCTGCCACCCGTTCGAAGGGTAGGGGATGGAGCGCGCGCACGTCTACTTCGACTGCACGTCTACTTCGGCTAGGCGCCAGCTCCGCTGCCACCCGTTCGAAGGGTAGGGGACGGAGCGCGCGCGCGTCTACTTCGGCTAGGCGTCAGCTCCGCTGCCACCCGTTCGAAGGGTAGAGGACGGAGCGCGCGCGCGTCTACTTCGGCTAGGCGCCAGCTCTCCGCTGCCACCCGTTCGAACGGTAGGGGATGGAGCGAGCGCACGTCTACTTCGGCTACGCGTCTACTTCGGCTAGGCGCCAGCTCTTTGCTGCCACCCGTTCGAAGGGTAGGGGACGGAGCGCGCGTCAACTTCGGCTCGGCGCCAGCTCCGCCGCCACCCGTTCGAAGGGTAGGGGACGGAGCGCGCGCGCGTCTACTTCGGCTAGGCGCCAGCTCTTCGCTGCCACCCGTTCGAAGGGTAGGGGACGGAGCGCGCGCGTCTACTTCGGCTCGGCGCCAGCTCTGCCGCCACCCGTTCGAAGGGTAGGGGACGGAGCGCGCGCGCGTCTACTTCGGCTAGGCGCCAGCTCTTCGCTGCCACCCGTTCGAAGGGTAGGGGACGGAGCGCGCGCGTCTACTTCGGCTGCGCGTCTACTTCGGCTAGGCGCCAGCTCTCCGCTGCCACCCGTTCGAAGGGTAGGCGACAGACGCGCACACGTCTACTTCGCCTGCGCGTCTACTTCGGCTAGGCGCCAGCTCTCCGCTGCCACCCGTTCGAAGAGTAGGGGACGGAGCGCGCACACGTCTACTTCGACTGCGCGTCTACTTCGGCTAGGCGCCAGCTCCGCTGCCACCAGTTCGTAGGGTAGGGGACGGAGCGCGCGCGTGTCTACTTCGGCTGCGCGTCTGCTTCGGCTAGGCGTCAGCTCCGCTGCCACCTGTTCGAAGGGTAGAGGACGGAGTGCGCGCGCGTCTACTTTGGCTAGGCGCCAGCTCTGCGTTGCCACCCGTTCGATGGGTAAAGGACGGAGCGCGCGCGCGTCTACTTGGACTGCGCGTCTACTTCGGCTAGGCGTCAGCTCCGCTGCCACTCGTTCGAAGGGTAGGGGACGGAGTGCGCGCGCGTCTACTTCGGTTGCGCGTCTACTTGGACTGCGCGTCTACTTCGGCTAGGCGCCAGCTCTCCGCTGCCACCCGTTCGAAGGGTAGGGGAGGGAGCGCGCGCACGTCTACTTCGGCTACGCGTCTACTTCGGCTAGGCGCCAGCTCTCCGCTGCCACCCGTTCCAAGGGTAGGGGACGGAGCCCGCGCACGTCGACTTCGACTGCGCGTCAACTTCGGCTCGGCGCTAGCTCCGCTGCCACCCGTTCGAAGGGTAGGGGACGGAGCGCGCGCGCATCTACTTCGGCTAGGCGCCAGCTCTCCGCTGCCACCCGTTCGAAGGGTAAGGGACGGAGCGCGCGCACGTCTACTTCGACTGCGCGTCTACTTCGGCTAGGCGCCAGCTCCGCTGCCACCCGTTCGAAGGGTAAAGGACGGAGCGCGCGCGCGTCTACTTCGGCAGCGCGTCTACTTCGGCTAGGCGTCAGCTCCGCTGCCAGCCGTTCGAAGGGTAGAGGACGGAGCGCGCGCGCGTCTACTTCGGCTCAGCGCCAGCTCTGCGCTGCCACCCGTTCGAAGGGTAGGGGACGGAGCGCGCGCGTCTACTTCGGCTGCGCGTCTACTTCGGCTAGGCGCCAGCTCTCCGCTGCCACCCGTTCGAAGGGTAGGGGACAGACGCGCACACGTCTACTTCGCCTGCGCGTCAACTTCGGCTAGGCGCCAGCTCTCCGCTGCCACCCGTTCGAAGCGTAGGGGACGGAGCGCGCGCACATCTACTTCGACTGCGCATCTACTTCGGCTAGGCGCCAGCTCCGCTGCCACCAGTTCGTAGGGTAGGGGACGGAGCGCGCGTGTGTCTACTTCGGCTGCGCGTGTACTTCGGCTAGGCGTCAGCTCCGCTGCCACCCGTTCGAAGGGTAGAGGACGGAGCGCGCGCGTGTCTACTTTGGCTAGGCGCCAGCTCTGCGCTGCCACACGTTCGATGGGTAGGGGACGGAGCGCGCGCGCGTCTACTTGAACTGCGCGTCTACTTCGGCTAGGCGTCAGCTCCGCTGCCACCCATTCGAAGGGTAGGGGACGGAGCGCGCGTGCGTCTACTTCGGCTGCGCGTCTACTTCGGCTAGGCGCCAGCTCTGCGCTGCCACCCGTTCGATGGGTAGGGGACGGAGCGCGCGCGCGTCTACTTCGACTGCGCGTCTACTTCGGCTAGGCGTCAGCTCCGCTGCCACCCGTTCGAAGGGTAGGGGACGGAGCGCGCGCGCGTCTACTTCGGTTGCGCGTCTACTTCGGCTAGGCGCCAGCTCTCCGCTGCCACCCGTTCGAAGGGTAGGGGACAGAGCGCGCGCGCGTCTACTTCGGCTGCGCGTCTACTTCGTCTAGGCGACAGCTCCGCTGCCACCCGTTCGAAAGGTAGAGGACGAAGCGCGCGCGCGTCTACTTCGGCTCGCTGCCTCTCGTTCGAAGGGTAGGGGACGGAGCGCGCGCACGTCTACTTCGGCTGCGCGTCTACTTCGGCTAGGCGCCAGCTCTCCGCTGCCACCCGTTCGAAGGGTAGGGGACCGAGCGCGCGCGCGTCTACTTCGGCTGCAAGTCTACTTCGGCTAGGCGCCAGCTCTCCGCTGCCACCCGTTCGAAGGGTAGGGGACAGACGCGCGCACGTCTACTTCGACTACGAGTCTACTTCGGCTAGGCGTCAGCTCTCCGCTGCCACCCGTTCGAAGGGTTGAAGAGGGAGCACGCGCACGTCTACTTCGACTGCGCGTCTACTTCGACTAGGCGCCAGCTCCGCTGCCACCTGTCCGAAGGGTTGGGAGGGAGCACGCGCACGTCTACTTCGACTGCGCGTCTACTTCGGCTAGGCGCCAGCTCCGCTGCCACCCGTTCGAAGGGTTGGGGAGGGAGCACGCGCACGTCTACTTCGACTGCGCGTCTACTTCGGCTAGGCGCCAGCTCCGCTGCCACCCGTTCGAACGGTTGGGGAGGGAGCACGCGCACGTCTACTTCGACTGCGCGTCTACTTCGGCTAGGCGCCAGCTCTCCGCTGCCACCCGTTCGAAGGGTAGGGGACGGAGCGCGCGCGTCTACTTCGGCTCCGCGTCTACTTCGGCTAGGCGCCAGCTCTCCGCTGCCACCCGTTCGAAGGGTAGGGGACGGAGCGCGCGCACGTCGACTTCGTTGCGCGTCTACTTCGGCTAGGCGCCAGCTCCGCTGACACCCGTTCGAAGGGTAAAGGACGGAGCGCGCGCGCATCTACTTCGACTTCGCGTCTACTTCGGCTAGGCGTCAGCTCCGCTGCCACCCGTTCGAAGGGTAAATGACGGAGCGCGTGCACGTCTACTTCGACTGCGCGTCTACGTCGGCTAGGCGCCAGCTCTCCGCTGCCACCCGTTCGAAGGGTAGGGGACGGAGCGCGCGCACGTCTACTTCGGCTGCGCGTCTACTTCGGCTAGGCGCCAGCTCTCCGCTGCAACCCGTTCGAAGGGTACGGGACAGACGCGCGCACGTCTACTTCGCCTGCGCGTCTACTTCGACTAGGCGCCAGCTCTCCGCTGCCACCCGTTCGAAGGGTAGGGGACGGAGCGCGCGCACGTCTACCTCGACTGCACGTCTACTTCGGCTAGGCGCCAGCTCCGCTGCCACCAGTTCGTAGGGTAGGGGACGGAGTGCGCGCGCGTCTACTTCGGCTGCGCGTGTACTTCGGCTAGGCGTCAGCTCCGCAGCCACCCGTTCGAAGGGTAGAGGACGGAGCGCGCGCGCGTCTACTTCGGCTAGGCGTCAGCTCCCCGCTGGCACCCGTTCGAAGGGTTGGGGAGGGAGCACGCGCACGTCTACTTCGGCTGCGCGTCTACTTCGGCTAGGCGCTAGCTCTCTACTGCCACCCGTTCGAAGGGTAGGGGACATACGCGCGCACGTCTACTTCGCCTGCGCGTCTACTTCGGCTAGGCGCCAGCTCTCCGCTGCCACCCGTTCGAAGGGTAGGGGACGGAGCGCGCGCGCGTCTACTTCGGCTAGGCGTCAGCTCCGCTGCCACCCGTTCGAACGGGAGGGGACGGAGCGCACGCGCGTCTACTTTGGCTAGGCGCCAGCTCTTCGCTGCCACCCGTTCGAAGGGTATGGGACGGAGCGCACGCGCGTCTACTTCGGCTAGGCGCCAGCTCTCCGCTGCCATCCGTTCGAAGGGTAGGGGACGGAGCGCGCGCGCGTCTACTTAGGCTACGCGTCTACTTCGGCTAGGCGCCAGCTCTCCGCTGCCACCCGTTCGAAGGGTAGGGGACGGAGCGCGCGCACGTCGACTTCGACTGCGCGTCTACTTCGGCTAGGCGCCAGCTCCGCTTACACCCGTTCGAAGGGTAAAGGACGGAGCGCGCGCGCATCTACTTCGACTGCGCGTCTACTTCGGCTAGGCGTCAGCTCCGCTGCCACCCGTTCGAAGGGTAGAGGACGGAGCGCGTGCCCGTCTACTTCGACTGCGCGTCTACTTCGGCTAGGCGCCAGCTCTCCGCTGCCACCCGTTCGAAGTGTAGGGTACGGAGCGCGCGCACGTCTACTTCGGCTGCGCGTCTACTTCGGCTAGGCGCCAGCTCTCCGCTGCAACCCGTTCGAAGGGTACGGGACAGACGCGTGCACGTCTACTTCGCCTGCGCGTCTACTTCGGCTAGGCGCCAGCTCTCCGCTGCCACCCATTCGAAGGGTAGGGGACGGAGCGCGCGCACGTCTACTTCGACTGCACGTCTACTTCGGCTAGGCGCCAGCTCCGCTGCCACCAGTTCGTAGGGTAGGGGACGGAGCGCGTGCGCGTCTACTTCGGCTGCGCGTGTACTTCGGCTAGGCGTCAGCTCCGCAGCCACCCGTTCGAAGGGTAGAGGACGGAGCGCGCGCGCATCTACTTCGGCTTGGCGCCAGCTCTACACTGCCACCCGTTCGATGGGTAGGGAACGGAGCGCGCGCGCGTCTACTTTGATTGCGCGTCTACTTCCACTAGGCGTCAGCTCCGCTGTCACCCGTTCGAAGGGTAGGGGACGGAGCGCGCGCGCGTCTACTTCGGCTGCGCGTCTACTTCGGCTAGGCGTCAGTTCCGCTGCCACCCGTTCGATGGGTAGGAAACGGAGCGCGCGCGCGTCTACTTCGACTGCGCGTCTACTTCGGCTAGGCGTCAGCTCCGCTGCCACCCGTTCGAAGGGTAGGGGACGGAGCGCGCGGGCGTCTACTTCGGCTAGGCGCCAGCTCTCCGCTGCCACCCATTCGATGGGTAGGGGCCGGAGCGCGGGCGCGTCTACTTCGACTGCGCGTCTACTTCGGCTAGGCGCCAGCTCTCCGCTGCCACCCGTTCGATGGGTAGGGGACGGAGCGCGCGTGCGTCTACTTCGGCTAGGCGCCAGCTCTCCGCTGCCACCCGTTCGATGGGTAGGGGACGGAGCGCGCGCGCGTCTACTTCGACTGCGCGTCTACTTCGGCTAGGCGTCAGCTCCGCTGCCGCCCGTTCGAAGGGTAGAGAACGGAGCGCGCGCGCGTCTACTTCGGCTCCGCTGCCTCCCGTTCGAAGGGTAGGGGACGGAGCGCGCGCACGTCTACTTCGGCTGCGCGTCTAGTGCGGCTAGGCGCCAGCTCTCCGCTGCCACCCGTTCGAAGGGTAGGGGACCGAGCGCGCGCGCGTCTACTTCGGCTAGGCGCCAGCTCTCCGCTGCCACCCGTTTGAAGGGTAGGGGAGGGAGCACGCGCACGTCTACTTCGACTGCGCGTCTACTTCGACTGCGCGTCTACTTCGGCTAGGCGCCAGCTCCGCTGCCACCTATCCGAAGGGTAGGGGACGGAACGCGCGCGTCTACTTCGGCTAGGCGCCAGCTCTCCGCTGCCACCCGTTCGAAGGGTAGAGGACATACGCGCGCACGTCTACTTCGCCTGCGCGTCTACTTCGGCTAGGCGCCAGCTCTCCGCTGCCACCCGTTCGAAGGGTAGGGGACGGAGCGCGCACGTCTACTTCGGCTAGGCGTCAGCTCCGCTGCCACCCGTTCGAAGGGGAGGGGACGGAGCGCACACGCGTCTACTTGGGCTAGGCGCCAGCTCTCCGCTGCCACCCGTTCGAAGGGTAGGGGACGGAGCGCACGCGCGTCTACTTCGGCTAGGCGCCAGCTCTCCGCTGCCACCCGTTCGAAGGGTAGGGGACGGAGCGCGCGCGCGTCTAGTTCGGCTAGGCGCCAGCTCTCCGCTGCCACCCGTTCGAAGGGTAGGGCATGGAGCGCGCGCACGTCGACTTCGCCTGCGCGTCTACTTCGGCTAGGCGCCAGCTCCGCTGACACCCGTTCGAAGGGTAAAGGACGGAGCGCGCACGCGTCTACTTTGACTGCGCGTCTAGTTCGGCTAGGCGCCAGCTCCGCTGACACCCGTTCGAAGGGTAGGGGACGGAGCGCGCGCACGTCTACTTGGGCTGCGCGTCTACATCGGCTAGGCGCCAGCTCTCCGCTGCAACCCGTTCGAAGGGTACGGGACAGACGCGCGCACGTCTACTTCGCCTGCGCATCTACTTCGGCTAGGCGCCAGCTCTCCGCTACCACCCGTTCGAAGGGTAGGGGACCGAGCGCGCGCACGTCTACATCGACTACACGTCTACTTCGGCTAGGCGCCAGCTCCGCTGCCACCAGTTCGTAGGGTAAAGGACGGAGCGCGCGCGCGTCTACTTCGGCTGCGTGTGTACTTCGGCAAGGCGTCAGCTCTCCGCTGCCACCAGTTCGTAGGGTAGGGGACGGAACGCGCGCGCGTCTACTTCGGCTGCGCGTCTACTTCGGCTAGTCGCCAGCTCTCCGCTTCCACCCGTTCGAATGGTAGGGGACGGAACGCGCGCGCGTCCACTTCGGCTGCGCTTCTACTTCGGCTAGGCGCCAGCTCCGCTGCCACCCGTTCGAAGGGTAGGAAACGGAGCGCGCGCGCGTCTACTTCGGCTGCGCGTCTACTTCGGCTAGGCGTCAGTTCCGCTACCACCCGTTCGAAGGGTAGCAAACGGATTGCGCGCGCGTCTACTTCGACTGCGCGTCTACTTCGGCTAGGCGTCAGCTCCGCTGCCACCCGTTCGAAGGGTAGGGGACGGAGCGCGCGCGCGTCTACTTCGGCTAGGCGCCAGCTCTCCGCTGCCACCCGTTCGAATGGTAGGGGACGGAGCGCGCGCACGTCGACTTCGACTGCGCGTCTACTTCGGCTAGGCGTCAGCTCCGCTGCCACCCGTTCGAAGGGTAGGGGACGGAGCGCGCGCGTCTACTTCGGCTGCGCGTCTACTTCGGCTAGGCGTCAGCTCCGCTGCCACCCGTTCGAAGGGTAGCGGACGGAGCGCGCACGCGTCTACTTCGGCTGCGCGTCTACTTCGTCTAGGCGTCAGCTCCGCTGCCACCCGTTCGAAGGGTAGAGGACAGAGCGCGCGCGCGTCTACTTCGGCTCCGCTGCCACCCGTTCGAAGGGTAGGGGACTGAGCGCGCGCACGTCTACTTCGGCTGCGCGTCTACTTCGGCTAGGCGCCAGCTCTACGCTGCCACCCGTTCGAAGGGTAGGGGACCGAGCGCGCGCGCGTCTACTTCGGCTAGGCGCCAGCTCTCCGCTGCCACCCGTTCGAAGGGTAGGGGACAGACGCGCGCACGTCTACTTCGACTGCGCGTCTACTTCGGCTAGGCGTTAGCTCTCCGCTGCCACCCGTTCGAAGGGTAGGGGACGGAGCACGCGCACGTCTACTTCGACTGCGCGTCTACTTCGGCTAGGCGCCAGCTCTCCGCTGCCACCCGTTCGAAGGGTAGGGGACATACGCGCGCACGTCTCCTTCGCCTGCGCGTCTACTTCGGCTAGGCGCCAGCTCTCCGCTGCCACCCGTTCGAAGGGTAGGGAACAGAGCGCGCGCGCGTCTACTTCAGCTAGGCGTCAGCTCCGCTGCCACCCGTTCGAAGGGTAGGGGACAGAGCGCACGCGCGTCTACTTTGGCTAGGCGCCAGCTCTCCGCTGCGACCCGTTCGAAGGGTAGGGGACGGAGCGCACGCGCGTCTACTTCGACTGGGCGTCTACTTCGGCTAGGCGCCAGCTCTCCGCTGCCACCCGTTCGAAGGGTAGGGGACGGAGCGCGCGCGCGTCTACTTCGGCTAGGCGCCAGCTCTCCGCTGCCACCCGTTCAAAGGGTAGGGGACGGAGCGCGCGCGCTTCTACTTCGGCTAGGCGCCAGCTCTCCGCTGCCACACGTTCGAAGGGTAGGGGACGGAGCGCGCGCCCGTCTACTTCGACTGCGCGTCTACTTCGGCTAGGCGCCAGCTACGCTGCCACCCGTTCGAAGGGTAAGGGACGGAGCGCGCGCGCTTCTACTTCGGCTAGGCGTCAGCTCCGCTGCCACCCGTTCGAAGGGTAGGGGATGGAGCGCATGGGCGTCTACTTCGGCTAGGCGCCAGCTCTCCGCTGCCACCCGTTCGAAGGGTAGGGGATGGAGCGCGCGCGCGTCAACTTTGGCTGGGCGTCTACTTCGGCTAGGCGCCAGCTCTCCGCTGCCACCCGTTCGAAGGGTTGGGAACGGAGCGCGCGCGCGTCTACTTCGGCTGCGCGTCTACTTCGGCTAGGCGCCAGCTCCGCTGCCACACGTTCGAAGGGTAGGGGACGGACCGCGCGCGCGTCTACATCGGCTAGGCGTCAGCTCCGATGCCACCCGTTTGACTTCAACTTGGCGCCAGCTCTGCTGCGTCGGCCTTTGCAGCCTAATGCGGGCGAATCGCCGCCTCAAGCTGCGAAACGATGCCACCGGCCTCGGCCCCGCGCCGGGGTGTAGCGGCAAGCCGCCGAGGGCCAGGCAACCCCGGCGGTCAAGCCTTGCTATCCTCACGCGGGAGCACGACGCGCGCGTCGGAAGCCGTCTTCTCGATCGCCGCACCAACCTGGCCGCAGCCGTGGATTCGTCCTGGATCTTGGCTTCAAGGAGCGGACCCGCGCACACAATCTCGCCCGTTGGCGCCTCCCTCACACGGCAAAAGCAAAGATCATGTCGCGCAATGTTTGGCTTGTTTTCCTTAACAGGCCACCTTCAGGCCATGACGGGCTCCATCAGGAACCCCGACTGAAGGTAGGTATGTTTAGGAAAACAGGGCAAACCTTGCCGCCGTATGCATAAACGCAGAGCAAGGGTGGGAAGTGCGGCTGGCCAAGACTCTAACCAAGCTCCCAAGAAAAATGGACCTCCATCTGTACATCAACATCCCCCAAGCCGCTCAGCGTCGCTAGGGAATGTCGATGCACGGAAGGGGCCCGTTTTAGGGGAACAGCTCCTATCCAAGGGCACGATGCAGGAGCAACGCCGCACCAGCGCCGTGTATTTATACCCCACCAGCGGGGGAGCCAATAGGCGGGAGTCCAACAGGCGGGAGTCCAACCGGTGGGAGTCCAACCGGCGGAAGTTTAACCACCGGAAGTCCGCCGGCACATCAAAACAACCACGACGCCTCAAGGCCTGCACCGTGCCAAGCACACTTCGCCACGTGGGCGGCCAGCAGAAGGAGCGTCGCAGCGCGTCCGCTATCGCTCGACGCACGTGCGACAACTCAGGGACCCTCCACGCCTACCTATGCCGGAGCAACGCCTCCGATTCGCCCCGGGCAACTCCGATCCCAACACAGCAGCAAAACGGAGTGCGCGCGCGTGCCCACTTCGACCAGGCGTCGGCTCGGTACGCAGCGCTCGCGCATCTACCTCAACCACCAATCCAGGCGTCGGGTTCGGCTACGACCTCGATCCCCGAACAATTTCGGAAACGTTCACAGGCCGCAGGGACGGAGGGGGCCAAAGGACTCGGCAACATGGCTTCGGCCCTGTGAAGCCCTTTACCATGAGAGGCTCCTGTTGTAGGGGTGGCCCCCACCTAAACCCAGCAGGCCTGGTAGAAGGTTGTAAGGCCTAGAATAGGCCATGTATAATGACATAAGTGCCCCTGAGGGGATACTCAGATGTAAGGGTATAATTGTAAAATCACTCCCCATGTGTATATATATATGAATACAGGCCATGGGGGGACCCAAGCCATTACTATCACTTACTCCCGACTCTCCACAACCATCTCTCTCTGTTTGGTCTGTAGCCACAACAATATACATGGGGAGTGCTTTTACAATTATACCCTTACATCTGAGTATCCCCTTCAGGGGCGCTTATGTCATTACACATGGCCTATTTTGGGCCTTACAACCTTCTACCAGGCCTGCTGGGTTTAGGTGGGGGCCACCCCTACAACATTGCTTTTTAAACAAGTTGTACTAACTTATGCATCATCACGAACTAACATAGCTCAAACTAAGGCTCACTACAGACTCAACGCTCAACTCAGCCTATTTGACATGGTATGAATCATAAAAGGATAACTCAAGAAAGACTAGACTCAAATGCTAGCATGACAAGTTTTAATGCAAGTTGAGCAATTTTTAATTAACTTATCATGGCAAAAGCTAGTCTACACATATGAAGTCATGATAAATCTAGCAAATAAGCACAAGTCATGGCAAGGTGTAAAGCATTGTAAACATGTCATAATAGGATAATAATCAAGGCTCAATGTAGTTATTTACAATACAGAATGACATGCAAAAAAATCCAGCTTCCCCTCAACAAGAGATGCTACTTTTAGTTCAAGTTGAGTTATGTCATCATTAAGATCTAGAAGCTCCCAAAAGAACTCCCCCTGAACCAAAGCAATAGAATCGAGAAGTTGGCAAAGAAAACCAAATAGCCAGTCCTTAAAGCATAGATAAGATATAGAGGATACTATAGCTCAGACTGACTCTCATCTACCCCATATGACTCGAGGACTATCAGCTGATCTACTAACAACCTAGGGAGCACACACGTACCCTGTCTACCCGAGGGTGGCCCAACCCTTGCTAGAACCTACAAGAAGTGAGTGAGCTCAACCTAGTGAGAAGAGAAACAGCTAATAAGCAGCATCCTAGAAGCACAAGATAAGAGCAAGGAGTCTAAGCAGCTGGGCAAGAGAAGCACTCTAACCTATGCTAGAAGGACTGAACCCAATGCACCCAAAATGCAATGCAACAACAAGGAGAAGAGCATAATCAATATAGTAAAGTAGTAAAGCACAAACTCCCCCTCACAACAGTCCATAAGGACAAACCACCCCGAGCTCTCCCCGCAGAGCTGAAAACCTAGAGCTATCCAAAGGCTTGGTGAAGATATCAGCCAACTGGTGGTCACTCTCCACAAACTAGAGCATGATGTCACCCTTCTCTACATGGTCTCTAAGGAAGTGGTATCGGATATCAATGTGCTTGGTCTGAGAATGCTGCACTGGGTTCTTAGCAATGTTAATCGCAGAAGTGTTATCACAAAAAAGTGGAACACTGTCGATAACTAACCCAAAGTCCCGTAGGGTCGAGACCATCCAAAGTACCTGGCTACAGCAACTGGCTGCAGCAACGTACTCGGCCTCTGCGCTGGACTGTGCAACACCGGACTGCTTCCTCGAAGACCAAGAAATGAGAGAAGTGCTAATGAATTGGCAGGTGCCAGAAGTGCTCTTCCTATCTATCTTACAGCCGGCAAAGTCTACATCCAAATAGGCTCTCAAGGAAAGACAGGACGAGGAAGAGTACCAGATACCATAGTCAATGGTAGCTCGAAGGTACCGAAGAATGCGCTTCACCGCTTGAAGGTGAGAAACACGAGGAGAAGCCTGAAACCGAGCACAAAGACACACAGCGAAGTGTATGTCCGGTCTCGAGGCAGTGAGGTACAAGGGAGAGCCTATCATGCTATGATACTCCTTCTGATCAACTGGCTCACCGTCCTCATCTGGGTCGAGTGAAGCTGATGTAGCCATAGGAGTGGATACTGGTTTACCATCACTCATGTCGAAGCGCTTCAGGAGGTCTCGAGTGTACTTGCCCTGATGTAAGAAGGTACCCTCCCGAGTCTGCTTGATTTGGAAGCCAAGGAAGAAGCTTAACTCGCCCATCATGCTCATCTCAAACTCCGAGCTCATGACATCGGAAAACCCTGAAACGAGAGCATGCGAGGAGCCGCCAAAGATGATGTCATCCACATAAATCTGGACGAGCAGAAGATCAGTACCATGCCGGTGGATGAACAAGGTCTTGTCTACTTTACCCATCTCAAAACCATGACTCAACAGATAGGACTTAAGCCTCTCATACCAAGCTCTAGGGGCCTGCTTAAGTCCATACAATACTTTGGAAAGCTTGTAGACATGGTTTGGGTATTTAGGGTTTTCGAAACCTGGAGGCTGTCTCACATAGACTTCTTCCTCAATAAAGCCATTGAGGAAGGCACTCTTGACATCCATATGGTAAAGCTTGAAACCCTTAGAAGCTGTAAAGGCAAGCAGGATTCTAATGACCTCAAGTCTAGCTACAGGGGCAAAGGTCTCCTCGAAATCCAGACCCTCAACCTGGGAGAACCCCTGAGCTACCAGTCTAGCCTTATTTTAAATAACCACACCATCCTCACTCTGCTTGTTTTTGAACACCCACTTAGTCCCAATGACATTGTGACCTCGAGGGGGCTCAATAAGCGACCGGACCTTGTTCCTCTCAAAATTTTCTAACTCCTCATGCATGGCATTGACCCAAGACTTGTCAGATAGAGCATGACAAACGTCTTTGGGCTCAAAGGAGGCAACAAAGGCAGAATGGAGATAGAATTGAGACATGCCAGATTTTGAGCGTGTGACACGCTCAAAGAGGTCTCCAATAATCTGCTCGGAAGGATGGGCATTCTGGATATGCCGAGGAGGTCCAGAATGAGATGAAGAAGTGGCCTCTATCTCATGTGCAGATGAGGTAGGAACAGAGCCACTAGCTCCAGAAGAAGCAGAAGGCAAGGGCTGATCGCCTCGAGGTGCAGTGGAAGAAGGCACCTCATAGGGTGGATGAGGGACTGGATCGGGTAGACAACCCTCATCTCCATCGTCCTCATCATCCACAAAGATGGGCTCGGACTACTCTAAAGAACCTGAGATATCAGGCCTAGTCCCCGGACTGGCCTCGTCGAAGGTCACCTTACAGGTCTCTACCATTTTACTAGTCTCGCAGTTCCAAACCCGATAAGCCCGCGAAGAAGTCGAGTAACCTAAAAAGATACCGTCACAAGAACGTGACTCAAACTTGTCTAGGTTCCCGGACTCAGAATAAAACACTTGCAACCAAACACACGAAAATGAGATACACTGGGCTTTCGCCTATATCTCAACTCATAAGAAGTGCGGTGCAAGTGTGCCCTAAGAAAAACTCGATTTGAGACATGGCACGCGGTAGCTATAGCCTTAGCCCAGAACTTCCGCGGTGTAGAGTACTCATCGAGCATCGTCCTGGCCATCTCGACCAAGGTACGGTTCTTTCTCTTCATGATGCTATTTTGCTGTGGGACGTGCGGAGAGGAGAACTGATGCTCTACACCTGTCTCATCGCAGAACCTCTCAAAGTAGGAATTCTTGAACTCCGTGCCATTGTCACTGCGGATCGCTCGTAAGGCACCTGGGAGCTCAACAGAAAGCCTACTGAAAAGACCTCGAAAATGTGTAAACGTCTCATCCTTCGAGGCTAAGAAAAACACCCAAGAATATCTTGAGAAGTCATCGACCACGACAAGCACATACCACTTCCCTCCTGCTGACTGCACTCGAGCTGGTCCAACTGTATCCATATGGAGCAGCTGTCCTGGTGCATTGGTCATAGTGACTATGACTGGAGGATGGGAAGCGGCAACCATCTTACCGTGCCGGCAAGGAGCACAAACTAGATCTTTGACCATCTTGAGTTTCGGCAAACCACGAATGAGATCGTGACCGCTAACTCGGGTCAAATCCAATATGACCAAGTCTCCTATGCTAGAAAGAAAGGTCGCGGGACTCAGAAGCAACTAAACACCTGAGAGGATCACCAGAAGACTCAGAAAAATCAGCATGAAAGATCCTCCCAAAACGAGAAATCCCGCAAACAAGACTACTCGAAGAATCAAGAATTTTGCAAGCGTTTTTCTTAAAGCTCACCTTGAAACCGTCATCGGTAAGCTGAGAGACTGAAAGCAAATTATACGGTAGCTTACTAACCAAAGAAACATCTTTCAAAATGAAAGAATCATTAACGCGCACTGTACCTTTGGCGATGACGCGCCCAGATGAAGCATCTCCGAAGGTGATCGTCTCATCACCTGGAGCACGGGCAAGGGAAGAAAACCAACGGGAGTCTCCGGACATATGATGAGAACAACCGGAGTCTACAAGCCAAACCTTTCCCTTCCCTGCCCAGTGAACCTGAGTCAAATAGAGAGTAAAGTCTCAGTACTGGGGTAAATCAAGAGTGATTTTGGCACCCAATACTGAGTAACACGTCGAGCAGCAGAAGTAGTCAAGCACGACTGACCTCTAACTACCCTACGCTCTCTATCGCTCAAAGAAGCAGAAGGTCTGTGTGCAGACCCGAAGCCGTTGTTGGGCTTGACTGCTACAGAGGAGCGAGTCAAGACACCAGCAACATGCTGATCACGTCGCGGGTAGCTATCTCGATGGGAAAAACGAGATCTACCCTCAGGACGGCGGAAGTCACGACCAAAGGGAGCATGAGGACGAAAACCAGAAAACTCAGAAAAACCAAGTCCTCGATGCTGCCCAAACCCATCAACAGAAGCAATCCTAGACCTCGTGTTGGTCTTAGGTGCACTCAAGGTATGGGGCTGACCCTGAATACGCCTAAGAGACTCAACACAGTCTCTACGCGCGATCTTGGCGCGCCTGAAGCATCGATCGATCAGATGTCCATCCTTTTGACAGAAGGTGCAGTAGTACTTTACCTTTTGAGAGGTAGAAGTAACACAGTGAGGCTTCACCTTCTGAGTGGCCGAAGCTGCAGGGGGAATCACCTTGCTGTCAGAAATCCCTTGGACAAAGCCCGCTGACTTAAATTGGACTTTCTCGGTCCTGGGCTTAGTCTCGATTACACCTGGTGCTATGGGTCTAAGCACGGCAGGTGGATGCTTCCTCATGTCCTCATAGAAATCGTATCCTAGACTCTGATTAAATTTGCAAATCTTGGATTGGTCTAGAATAAGATTGAGCTTCTTCTTGCCTCCTACAAATCTCTCGAGAGTGTTCATAAGGTACTGACACTCCCGAAAGAGAGAGGTGAAAGAAGAGTAGGGGGAAGAAGGAGTAGCAGAAGGTAAGGGAGCAGGTGAAGAACCAACAGTAGAGGAAAGAATGGCTTGTGCACGCACAACCGACTCTGAGGGGACAGTCCTATTACTAGCCGGTTGGTTCACGTCGCTAAGCGTCTCAACCTTACCCTTGGGATTCTCCTTCCCCACCTCAGCAATCACATCACAATGAGTTGATGGCTTCTCTAGTAAATCCTTAGTTAGCTTCACACATTGTTCATTCAAAGCAACGAGTTCAAGTTTTAGTTTATCACAACTAATGCATGGTGAGCTAACAGGATCTTTAGTCGCAAACTGAGCTAGTTTGTTGTCACGATCAACCATCTCTTGAAATTGCTTAGAAACGGACTCAAGCTCAAGCGTCAATTTTGGACTGTTGGTGCAAGAAACAACAGGCTCAAGTAAAGAAGCATGCAACTCAGCAATTTTATGATCTGCCCGTTTTAGGTTCATCTTCAAATTATTGCAGTTTTCACAAGTCTCGGGCAGATCGAGCAACATGGTATAAAGACCTCTAAATGCATTGTCCTTATCCTCACATGAGGTGCAAGCACTAGTCTCAACAGTGGTAGATGAAACAGGAACTACCCTACTCATCTCAAGCTCAGCCAAGAGACTAATATTCTCCACCTTAACAAGATCAAGTTCAGAGAACAGACTATCATGCGAGGTCCTTAGTTTCTCCATGTCACCCAACAGAGCACAGCATGTATCACCATCATCACTAGGGGGAGCAGATGTAAGAGCAATAATCTCTAGTGACAATCTATCTACTTTCTTCTCTAACTCAGTACACCTAGCCCTAGCTCTAGCATGAAATCCACCTAGCTTAAGAAAAGCATGATTGAGCTGGTCGTAGGTGGGGCATACCTTGTCCAAGTCGGAGTACAGCTTGTTGCTCAGTTCGCCCTCAAGGGCCATGAAGCACATGCCGGAGAAGTCGTCGCCGCCCTTGGGGTCTTGGTCACCCGTCCCATTGTCGTCGCTCCATCCCTCCACCTCGCTGAGGTCGAGATTGTCGAAGGCGGTGAGGACGCGATGGAACAGCTTCTTGGCTTTGCCATGGTTGCGAAACTTCTTCTTGCCTTGTGTAGGAGCTGGAGGCTTCTTGTTGCGGTTCTTGTCGGTGTAGTCGATCTTGCTCGAACCGCTGTAGTTGTTCTTGCCCTTCTCCAGCTTAGGGCAGTTTGCTCGAATGTGGTTGGGGCCACCACACTCGAAGCAAATGACGGGTCCCTTTCTCTTTTTGTCCCTCCTCCTCTTGTAAGCATGGGAAAACTTCTGAGCTAGGAGGGCCAACTGTTCATCCTCAAGTTGCTCTAACTGATCATCAGTTACGTCACAGAGAGCAGCGAAAGAGAAACCACAAAGCGAATTGGAAGAAGAAAGACCATCGACTGTGACTTCGACTTGCGAGAGACAATGCCAATCTCGTGAGTCTTGAGGCGCGAGTACAGCACATCAAGAGTCAATGTTGAGAGGTCTGTGGTGTCCTTGATGGTAGTCACCTTCATCTCCCACACACGTAAGTCAAGAGCCGCGAGCATCTAACGAGCGTTGTCCGAGTCGGGGTATGTGAGATCGACCGCTCGGAGGTTGCTCAAGATCTTGTGGAAACGCGCAAAACACTCATCAAGGGACTCACCAGCGAGCATTTCAAACTTGTTGTAATCTCGCTTCAACTGGTCCTGTCAAACTGTCCTGATCTGGGTGGTGCCCTCATGGTATGCATCGAGGGTCACCCAGATGTCGAAAGCCGACGTGAGATGAGAGATGCGGTCAAACTCGCTATGACTCAACCCCTGGATGATGATGTTCCTTGCCTTTGCATTCGCCTCAACATCAGCCATATTCCCGGCATTGATGTTCTCATCGGCGGGAACAACATATCGCACCTTAACTTTCTACCAGATGGCATATCCTTGAGCCTAGATGTACGTCTCCATCCGACTTTTCCAGAACGGATAATCGATGCCATCAAAGATCGGAGGCTTGGTGGAGTACTTATCTGTCGCCATGGGTCGCAGACCGGTTAAGATCTATAGACGAGAGCTAACCGGCTCTGATACCAATTGATGGACCATGTGGTTGTGACCCCATGTGAGTGATGAGTAATTGACATTGGTTTAGGGAAGTCGAGTTTGTTTTGGTTGGTTCGGACCTTGACGTTGCGTGGTGCAATCGGGCTCGGTCGGACTTGGTCAAACTTGGTCGTATGGGATTAGGATGCATATTCTCTGATTCGACAGGTTTGGACTTCATCACGGGTAAGTATCATGCTATTTATGTTTTCATGTGTCGAGCGGTGCTATTTGATGTGTTTCTTGTTTGTGATGGCTACAGGACGTCGAGACGGAGTCGTGGCAAGGCACGGAGGACCGAACTAGGCGCAGGTGGTGCCGAGGTCAGAACGGTCGAGGTGTGCTGAAGACGACGTGAACTCGAGGTGGTTGCGAGTCGTGGACGACAAGGAACGCGGAAGCTTCCCGGAAGGTGCAGGGGGGGCGTTTCGAGAAAAACGTAAGGCTGCACAAGCGGGAGACGGTTCCGTTCGGGTTTAGCGGGCGTAACGGGGTGGAGACCCGTTAGCCAAGGCTATATAAAGGAGGGAGTGGCTGCATGCCCCCTCATGGATTTTAGAAAGAGTTTGGGTTTGCTAGAGTCAAAAGAGGCTTTGAGAGTTTGTTTTGGCTTTAGGCTTTAGTTGGTGAGGCTTTAGTGGTTAAGAGCAGGAGGGACACAGGGTTCTGGGGGCCTCTTCGTAGCTTTTCTCAGTGGTGTCTCCTCTCCAGGATAGTGTTCTTGAGTTGAGTTCTTGAGATGGAGAGGGAGAGGGAGTGTTGAGCAACTATGTAATCATTCCTCTGCTGTAATCGGGGTATCGGTACTCCTCTGTATACCTTTTGTTCCCTGGAATGAAATCTCTGGAGTTAGTTTTCAGTTCGTGCCTGTTTCTCTTCGATGCTCATTTGGGTTGATTTTTGAGTTTCTTGTTTTCTTGTTGTTTCTTGTTGGGAAGGCCCAAAATGGGTTGCTCTGTGATGGTATAATATCTTTAGATCATTTGATCAAGTCTCCCAAGAGCAAACTTCGTTTTAATCTCAGATTTGGTTGTTGGGCTTCCTCTGCTCTTCAGGTTCATATCTAGGGTTTTTTTGGTGGTTTGTGTTTTTCTTCATGAGATGCTCTAAGATTTGGACTCTCAGGTCCTTAGGATATTTCTAATCTTCTTGCAAAATCTCACGTGAAAAGGATCTGTGAATCTTGAGTATTTGGATTTTTTGTGCTCTCTCTGTAGCTTCCCTTGCATTTCTAGGGTTTTAGTGCATTTCATGTTTCCCTTCTCAAGATGGCTTGAAATTTGGCTTGTAGAGTCCCATGGCTATTGCTAACATATCTGCAAAGTCTCATGGCCAAAGGATTGGAGATGGAGTGGCAATTGAAATTTTTGGGCAGCTCTCTGTATTTTTCAAAGTTTGAGACAAAACTGAAATTATTTATTTTGAGTTGGTCTCTTTTGTTTCCCAAGCATACCTTGCTACTTAGAATATGGTTGTGATGCTCTGAGGTGGAAAGGTTGGGAGCAAAACCCTTAATTTTTCAGTTTTTGGTGTTCTGAAGAGTTTGCCCAAAATTTCATTTTTCTGAACTGCTCTTTTGGTCAAGGAAAAACAGCATTTACAAATCAATTCCCAACTTTCGGAAGTATGCAGTAAATGAGCTCATGCTGTTTACAGTAGTTAGTCTCTTGTGTTGTCTTTTTCGCCAAGCTGCAGCTTTGATTTATTTCCTCCATTTCATGAAGATGGTTAGGTATTTAGTTTGATTTCTGCCCCCTTGTCCAGAGAGAAACTGCAGCTGTTTTGATCTCTTCTTTGCCTTCTTTCTCTTCTAGGTAATTACTGTTCTTCTTTTCAGATTACTGCAGATTTTGTTGACTGCGTGCAGTCCAGTAGTGGAAGCCTTCGGCTGCCCCTTTTTTGTCTCTGTTGTAGGGGTGGCCCCCACCTAAGCCCAGTAGGCCTGTTAGAAGGATGTAAGGTCCGAAATAGGACATATGTAATGACATAAGTGCCCCTGAGGGGAATACTCATGTGTAAGGGTATAACTGTACAAGCACTCACCATTTGGATATATATGTGGCATAGGCCACGGGGAGGACCCCGAAGCCATTCACTTACTCAACTCTCCACTACCACACTCTCTCTCTCTGTTTGGTCTGTAACCACAACAGTCTCTTTCGGTCAGTGCTTTGTGTAGTATTCTTCTCTGCTGCTATTGGCTAAAAATAGTAGCTTATCCCATTCATTTACAGCAGCAATTAAGTAGGCCTAAAATCTGAAGTTCAGTCTGGAGACCATTTTCGGGAGCACTCTTCTTGGTTCTTGTTTCTCTGCTATTTTGGACAGCTATCTATTCTCTTTTTGGAGAAAAAAGTGTTTGTTGCCCGAAATAGTGTCTTTTTGGAGAAAGAGTTTCTCTCAAAAGTAGTTAGTGGGAGCATGATGAGACTCGAAGAAATTTGAGAGACATCAGAAAATATTTGAACTCCTACTGAACCTCTACAGAGTATACAAGATGGATTAAATATAATTTATGGCAACACAAACCATTGAGGATAGTTCTAGATCTGGGCCAACACGAACTGCTATAGGTGATTTATTGAAACCCTAAAATTCGGAATATGGTAAAGTTGTACGACCTATGGAAGAGGCACCATCCCCACGCAGGTCTGAAAGGCCATGTCAATTGCCGATAAGGTATCGACATGACATTTTATTATTAGACAATGATGAGCCTAACACTTATGAGGAAGCAGCGATGGGCCTGGACTCTGAGAAATGGCTTGGAGCCATGAGATCCAAAATTCAATCCATGTATGATAATCAAGTTTGGAACTTGATTGATCCACCTGATGGTGTAAAAACCATTGAGTGCAAGTGGGTTTTTAAGAAAAAGATAGACATGGATGGAAATGTTCATATCCATAAGACACGGATTTAAATATTGTTGATCCATTGACAAAGCCTCTTCCACAGCCAAAGCATGAGGTGCCCACAAGAGCTATGTGTATTAGATACTTATAAGATTGACTCTAGTGCAAGTGGGAGATTGTTAGTGATATGCCCTAGAGGCAATCATGAAGATGATTGTATCACTTCTTTGTTTATGAACATTTGAATAAAATGTTATTTTGTTCCTTGAATAAATACCTTTCATATTGATCAACAAGTATGTGACTTATTCGTGAAACTCTTTATTCATGTTTTGATGTTATTCTAAATTATCCCTGATCTATGTGGGAAGTTGTAGGGGTGGCCCCCACCTAAACCCAGCAGGCCTGGTAGAAGGTTGTAAGGCCCAGAATAGGCCATGTGTAATGACATAAGTGCCCCTGAGGGATGCTCAGATGTAAGGGTATAATTGTAAAAGCACTCCCCATGTGTGTATATATATATATGAATACAGGCCATGGGGAAGAGGCAGGCCATTACTCATCTCCCTCACTCTCCACTACCATCTCTCTCTCTGTTTGGTCTGTAGCCACAACAGTTGGCGCCGTCCGTGGGGAGGACAGGAGCAAGCCTGAAGTTTGAAGGAGGATGGCACCGAAAAAGGCTTCGTCGGCGGCGGCGAAGGGGAAGAAGATGGTCGGGGTGGAGCGTCACGTGAGTACCAGAGCTTCGGCGTCGGCTGCCGCAGGCACGGGTGACAACGCGGGCACGGCGGCCGACCAACCACGCCACCGGCGCCGCGACCACCGACCCCGTCATCGGCACTACGCCGACCATCCACGCCACCGGCGCCGCAACAAGCAACCCCGTCATCGGCACTGCGCCGAACGACCCCACCGACGCAACAGCAACCAACCTCGCCGCCTTCGCCGCGACGCTGGCCGGTAGCACGGACCGGGCTGTTGGAGGTAGCCACAATGGAGCGACCGGCAGCTCGGGAGCTCGCGAGGCGGTCGTCCCCGTGCCGACCCGCCCGCTGGGCGGGCCGGCGGCACCACCCGCGCAGGCGGTGGAAAGCGCCCTGCTGGCAGCCTTCAAAGCGTTCCAGCAGGAGCTAGGGGATCTTCATGGGGCTGTCCGAGACAAACAAGAGGCTCGGAGCCAGCAGGCCACACCGGTGGTCGCGCCAGAACCCACGCCGGAAAGGGCGGACAGCCGCGATGCCCGCACGTCCAGCCGTGCCCCGCTGCGGCGCGTCGACTCAGAGTCCCCGCTCTCGGCAGGACTACAGCAGGCGGCGTGGCCCGAAGAATTCAAGTTCCCCAGTGTCATCGAGCCCTACAAAGGCGACACGGACCCCCGCGAGTTCGTGCGCGTGTACGAAACCGCAATCAAGGCCGCGGGCGGCGATGACACCACAAAGGCGAAGGGGCTCCCCCTCGCGTTGCAGGGAGGGGCAGATCCGCGACCGCCTTCACAACAACTTTCAAGGAAACTATGTCCAGCGGGTCGACGCGGACCAGCTCTTCGCCGTGAAGCAGAAGCCTTCGGAGAAACTCCGGGACTACTTCAAACATTTCGCGAAGATACGTTGTCAAGTCAAAGACGTCAACGAAACCACCGTGGTTAACGCGGCCATACAGGGCCTTCGTCCGGGCCCGATGGCCGAGTATAACGCGCGGAAGCAATCAAGACAGTGACGAAGCTCTTCGACAAGATGGAGGAATACGCCAGGGCGGAAGAGGACGCACGGCGGCGACAAGGCGACGACTCCGACACCAACCAGGCCGGTGCCTCGGCAAAAGCAGAAGATCCGTCAAAGGACGGTTCTTCGAAGGGAAAATGTAAGCAGGAGTCATCCAAGGATGCGACCGATCGCAAGGACACCCCGCACAAGGAGCCGTCCGATAGGCCCAAGCGTGGCCAGCAGAAGTCGCGGCGAGGTCGGTACGTCCTCGACATCGAAGGCGGTTCCGACGACAGCGCTCCCGCGGGTCGAGGCGGTCGGGGGCGCCGAGGCCGGGGACGCGGCCGTGGCCAGGGCCGCGACGATAGAGGCTGGGTGGATTACGACGACCAACACCAGGGGCTGTGGTGCGTAGTCCACGGTCGCGGCAACCACGACACGTGCACAGGCACCTCTATCGCGGCGCTCCGTGACAGCGTCACCAGGGACAGGAACCTGGAAGCACGTCCGCCCGTGGTGGCCCATGTACAGCACCCATACGAAGCCCCCGTGCATACCCAGGCGCAAGGAACGCAGCCCCACGAGGGCCCTCTGCGGATCCAAGCCCACGTGCGGCAGCCTCAGGAGGGCTTTTGCAGCTACAGGCTCCGGAGGCCACACACCGAAGGGTTATCAATGTCATCTCCGGAGGCTCCTCGGTGGAGTTCGCCTCAGCACGGCAGCGGAAGGCTTACGTGCGGAGGCTCCACCACGTGGCGGCGTACCCAGCGCGAGCACCACCGGACTGGGTGCAGCAGGAGGTCACGTTCACCCCCGCTGACGCCCAAGGGTTGGAGCTTCCTCACCACGATCCCCTGGTCGTCCGGGTCGTCGTAGCAGGATGCGACGTGAGACGCGCCCTAGTTGATGGCGGCAGCTCCGCGAACATTTTGTTCGCGGCAGCCTTCGACCAGATGGAGATCCCCCGAAGCCGCCTCGGCCCGTCGGGAGTCCCGCTACAGGGCTTCGGCGGACAACCTCTACGGGCGCTCGGCCAAATATGCTTGCAGGTCTCTTTCGGTCAGGGCGACAATGAAAGGGTCGACGATGCTACATTCGACGTCGTCGATCTCCCATACCCTTACAACGCCATACTGGGGCGTCCAGTCCTCAACTCCTTCGGGGCAGTGCCGCATCACGCCTATTTGTGCATGAAGCTCCCGGGGCCGCGGGCCGTCATCACCGTTCGGGGCGACTAGGACATGGCCCGGCGCATCGAGCACGGCACCAGATGTCCCCACCGCGGCGGGTAGCGGAGCACCTAGGATTGGCACCGCCGTGCGAAGGCTCACGGCGCCATCCGGGGGTGACTCCGCAAGCCCTGCCGATAGTGCAACTACTAGAGGCTCCGGCTGATAGGAACGGGGTCTCGATCTTCCAACAGGTTCTGGATATGTTCGATTTGGTGGAGGCGCGACACAAATCGATCCGGCTTCCGAACGACACGTTCCGAACCCCGCAATCGCAGCACCACGTCTCCTCAGGTTATCAACCGTGCACAACCGGTTGACATCGCCAAGAAGGCTAATCCTTGCCTGCGAATCGAAGAACACAAGCAAGAACAAGGAAGAACACAACTAAATTGCAGATATATTGATTTAGCACTCGAAAGTTGGGGTCTCACAAACCGATGAACGGCGATATTGTTCAAAGACAGAATAAATCTAAGCAAAACCCAACCCTAATAGTGGGGGTGGCGGCTAGATATAAAGGATTAAGGGGCGTGCAAAACCCCTGGACGCGCTCTAATGGGCTCCAACACGATACAAAGCCGAAAGGCCCAAAAGACGGTGGCGTAGCACCCTGACAGATTCTGAACGCTCACTTGTTTCGACGATTTCCGTTGACTCAGAAGGAATTTTGACATGGGACCAGATCCATTGGAAAGGTAGTCTTCTCATCTTTCCATACATATGTAGAACGTCCAAAACGGAGTCCGGATGCGATCTGGGCGTCCATTTTAGTGCGGCCTGGTCCTGGACTCCGAATTGGATTCGAAGTCGGTATGAATTGGGCCTCCAACATGATTCGACCGCCCTTGCTGGACTTGTGCGCCTCGTAGTCCTTCTCCAAATACTTCTAGGTCCTCTCCATGGTTCCTAATCACAATTAAATCATTAGGTAGCAATCGATTCTCAAGTGAACAAAAAGAAGTACTTAGGAACGAGGTCACCTGTAAATTCAATTGTCGGGCGCGAGCTCTAGTGATTGGTCCTTGAATGTCAAGTGGAGGAGTCATGTCAAGTGGAGGAGTGTTGTGTGTATCCGAAGAAGTGATGTCCTCATCATCCTCCCCCTCTTGAAGCGGAGTTGTCCTCAACTCAGCCTCATCTTCTTCTCCCAAGTATGGCTTCAAATCTGAAATGTTAAAGGTGGGACTAACCCCGAACTCGGGAGGCAATTCAAGTTTATATGCATTATCATTTGTCTTCTCAACTACCTTAAAAGGACCAGCAGCTCTAGGCATCAATTTTGACTTTCTTAACTCAGGAAATCTATCCTTTCTCAAGTGCAACCAAACAAAATTATCCGGTTCAGGTTTAACTTCCTTTCTACCTTTACTACCAGTAATCCTATATTTTTCATTCATCTTTTCAATGTTTGCCTTAGTAGCCTCATGCATTTTAACAATAAAATCAGCACGCTCCTTAGGATCATTATGAACTCTCTCACTAGTAGGCAACGGTAAAATATCAATAGGGGCACGTGGATTGAATCCATACATTACCTGAAAAGGACTTACCTTGGTGGTGGAGTGTTCCGCTCGATTATATGCGAACTCAACATGCGGCAAACACTCTTCCCACAGCTTCAAATTATTCTTCAAAACAGCTCTCAACATGGTAGACAATGTGCGGTTCACCACCTCAGTTTGGTTCCCAAGGTTACCAAACAAACGTGCATCCCCACGGTCCAAAAGGTCTTGGACTTGTCGCTGAATCTCCTTAGTCTCTTCAGGATTGGTCCTGTATGCCGCACGGTTTGGCAAACTCGCTCCAGGAATCAAGTCAATCTGGTGCTCAATCCCTCGAATGGGTGGAAGTCCTGGAGGTATCTCATCAGGGAAAACATCTCTAAACTCCTGCAAAGGGTTAGTGACAGGAGCATGCAAAGTGCAAGGCATATTATCAAGAGAAAATAAAGCATCTTTGCACACAAAAGCATAGCATGTATCATTAACATCATCAATTTCAGCAAGGTCTGATTTTGTGGCAAGCATAACAGAATTTTTCAAATGAATTACTTGCTGTTTTTCAGATTTATCATGTTCCTTTTGATCATTAGCAGCAGCAGCTCTCGCCCTATCGGCCTCTATAATCTCAGTTGGGGTCAAAGGCAGTAAAGTAACTTTCTTTCCCTTATGCATAAAAGTGTATTTGTTACTACTACCATGGTGTAAAGCATCATTATCAAATTCCCAAGGTCGACCCAATAAAAGAGAGCATGCTTGCATGGGAACCACATCACAATCAACATGATCAGCATAACCACCAATGGAAAAATGGACTCGGCATGTTTGCGTTACCTTAGCTTTTCCAGAATCATTTAACCACTGAATATGGTATGGATGTGGATGCGGTCACGTGGTCAAGCCAAGCTTCTTGACCAAATCAGAACTCACCAAGTTGTTGCAGCTTCCTCCATCAATGATGACACTTGCGGGCCGGTTGATGATTGCGAAGAAAGTTTGAAACAAATTATGGCGTTGAAGCTTATCGGGTTGTTGTACCTGTGTGCTGAGGACTCGCTGCACAATGATGCTCCGTAGCGTCGCTGTGGACGCCCCACCAAGGACCAAGTCGTCATCATCACCGCCATTGTCGTCCGAGGCAGCAGCAACATCATCATCCTCCTCAACATCCGAAGTGCTGATGTAGCCTCCATCTTCTGTGGCGATGTATGCACGTTGGCTAGGGCAATTCTTCTGCACATGACCAAGCCCATGGCAGCGGTGGCACTGAATTTCGGAGGAGCGGCCCGTTGAAGCCACGGAAGAAGAACGCTTGGCTGGAACCTGCAAGGAATTTTTTGAAGCATCTGCAAAGCGTGACGTGGAAGGTGGCTTCGGTGGCGCTGCTGCAATCTTGTTCACAGGTGGTGGAGGAGAACGAAAACTCAAAGAAGACTTAGGCAGTCCCGTCGATGTAGTCGTGCGCGGTGTGTAGAAGGGTCGTCCAGTGCTTGCCTTCGCAGATTCCTTGCATCCCTGCAATTCTTTTTCTGCAAGCATAGCAAGCTGGAACAACTGGTTGACAGTAGTAAATTCTTTATAATCAACAATGTCCTGAATTTCACGCCGTAACCCCCCGTAGAAACGACAAATCTTATCATCCGTGTCCTCAACAACCCCAGAACGCATCATACCCTTTTGAAGCTCAGCATAATAGTCCTGAACAGAACAATCACCTTGTTCTAAGCGCTGCAATTTTTTTCTCAAATCAAGTTTATATGTGGCAGGAACAAAACGATTACGCATATCTTCTTTTAACCGTTCCCATGTATCAGGTATTAAGCGCTTGTTACTTAGTTCATTCCACCAGATAATAGCAAAGTCCTTAAACTCACTAGTAGCTTGTCTAACTCTATGTTGTTCAGGAACCAAGTGAGAATTAAATTTCTGCTCTACCATCATCTCCCAATCAAGATATATATCAGCATCATAAAGACCAGCAAAAGATGGAATGGTAAACTTGACTTTAGCAAAAGGGTCGTCGTTACCATGACGGTTCTGGTTATTACCTCCCATACCCTGTCGGTTTTGCTGAAGACGCCGACGTATTCGTGCATCTTGTGTCGCCCGTCGATCAATGTTGCCATCTGCATCATACACTGCGTCATCATCAGGATGATGGCCATCATTGACAGGTGGCAGGCGTGCCTCCAATGTGTCCATCCGACCAGTGAGGTCAGCTAACCGCCGCTCCACCCGCTCAATGCCTTCCGTGGTGTTCAACTTGGCAATGGCGGCGACGATGGTGTCCATTCTCGCGCCGAGTGAAGCATTTTGTTTGTCGAGCGCAGCTTGTAGCTGGCCGCGACTAACACACTCGTTGAAATCGACCGGTGTCGCGTCACCTTCGTCACCTGCCATGGTTAGTGGAAACACAGGGAAAACAAAAGGATTATCCCTATCAACTAGAAAGGAAGGGTAGTGGAAATCCGCAAAGGAAGTGTCTTACCAAGCTCTTACAAATGTTCTTACCAAAGCAGCAGGTGGTACAACCGGTGGCTGGTTCGTGAAACCATGTCGAGCGTGGGTACGATTGCAAGGGTCAAAATGGTGCTATCCATAAGTAGATATATGGAGCTTGGCAGGCCAAATATGTCAGTGGAACACAAATCAATAACAGATAGTAATGCTGAATAAACGTCCAAAGCACTGGTCCTAGTTGCTGGTCTAAATGTGTCCTATATCAGGGTTAAGATATGATGAACAAGGAGTCAAGACCAGAATAGTAAGGCAAAGACAGCAACAAAGATGGCCAGGTACTGAGAGACTTAATTCAGCATAAGCACAAAACAAATGAATTTCTGTCACCTAAAACTGTAAACTGAAGATTTCTGTCCACTGGACAGCACGTCGGTATTTTGACCGTAACTTTTTGTCAGATGCCTTTTTTTTACTGATTCGTTTTTTCTTTATTTTCTGACGGATTTTTATACAGATTTTATTTTGGGACCAACCTCCAAAACCCGACACAGAAATTCACACAAAAATCACAACTGCTGACAGTTGCAGATTCAAAACAGATAATTTGGTCAACTTTCACCGCATATATCTCTTAACTGCCTTGCTGGAATGACGTGAAATTTTACAGATAGATGGATAAGCAATGTTTGAATCTAATGGCGGTGGTCTCACTCACAAATAATCTCGGAATCAAAAGATATGGCATTTTTGGTGGCGGCTGCTGAGAAAATCAGCCGAATTTGGAAATTAGGGTTTGTATGAGATGAAGCGGAAGCAAGACAACCCGAAAGAAAACACGATCTAAACCAGCAACACGACTCGACTAAGGACACAAACTCAACACTACGGACTCTGGAATCAAATTGTGCAAAGGCTAAACGAGATCTAGGACAGGAAACAACCTATGACTACAATTTTTTGTAGGGCTTTTTCATGGACTCTAGGATAAAACCGAAAACAACAAAAGAGGGTAACGCGAACCTGAAGGAACACCTGAAGCTCTGATTACCACTTGATAGGAACGGGGTCCCGATCTTCCAACAGGTTCTGGATATGTTCGATTTGGTGGAGGCGCGACACAAATCGATCCGGCTTCCGAACGACACGTTCCGAACCCCGCAATCGCAGCACCACGTCTCCTCAGGTTATCAACCGTGCGCAGCCGGTTGACCTCGCCAAGAAGGCAAATTCTTGCCTGCGAATCGAAGAACACAAGCAAGAACAAGGAAGAACACAACTGAATTGCAGATGTATTGATTTAGCACTCGAAAGTTGGGGTCTCACAAACCGATGAACGGCGATACTGTTCAAAGACAGAATTAATCTAAGCAAAACCCAACCCTAATGGTGGGGGTGGCGGCTGGATATAAAGGATTAAGGGGCGTGCAAAACCCCTGGACGCGCCCTAATGGGCTCCAACACGATACAAAGCCGAAAGGCCCAAAAGACGGTGGCGCAGCACCCTGACAGATTCTGAATGCTCACTTATTTCGATGATTCCCGTTGACTCAGAAGGAATTTTGACATGGGACCAGATCCATTGGAAAGGTAGTATTCTCACCTTTCCATACATATGTAGAATGTCCAAAACGGAGTCCGGATGCGATCTGGGCGTCCGTTTTAGTGCGGCCTGGTCCTAGACTCCGAATTGGATTCGAAGTCGGTTTGAATTGGGCCTCCAACATGATTCGACCGCCCTTGCTGGACTTGTGCGCCTCGTAGTCCTTATCCAAGTACTTCTAGGTCCTCTCCATGGTTCCTAATCACAATTAAATCATTAGGTAGCAATCGATTCTCAAGTGAACAAAAATAAGTACTTAGGAACGAGGTCACCTGTAAATTCAATTGTCGGGCGCGAGCTCTAGTGATTGGTCCTTGAATGTCAAGTGGAGGAGTCATGTCAAGTGGAGGAGTGTTGTGTGTATCCGAAGAAGTGATGTCCTCATCATCCTCCCCCTCTTGAAGCGGAGTTGTCCTCAACTCAGCCTCATCTTCTTCTCCCAAGTATGGCTTCAAATCTGAAATGTTAAAGGTGGGACTAACCCCGAACTCGGGAGGCAATTCAAGTTTATATGCATTATCATTTGTCTTCTCAACTACCTTAAAAGGACCAGCAGCTCTAGGCATCAATTTTGACTTTCTTAACTCAGGAAATCTATCCTTTCTCAAGTGCAACCAAACAAAATTATCCGGTTCAGGTTTAACTTCCTTTCTACCTTTACTACCAGTAATCCTATATTTTTCATTCATCTTTTCAATGTTTGCCTTAGTAGCCTCATGCATTTTAACAATAAAATCAGCACGCTCCTTAGGATCATTATGAACTCTCTCACTAGTAGGCAACAGTAAAATATCAATAGGGGCACGTGGATTGAATCCATACACTACCTGAAAAGGACTTACCTTGGTGGTGGAGTGTTCCGCTCGATTATATGCGAACTCAACATGCGGCAAACACTCTTCCCACAGCTTCAAATTATTCTTCAAAACAGCTCTCAACATGGTAGACAATGTGCGGTTCACCACCTCAGTTTGGTTCCCAAGGTTACCAAACAAACGTGCATCCCCACGGTCCAAAAGGTCTTGGACTTGTCGCTGAATCTCCTTAGTCTCTTCAGGATTGGTCCTGTATGCCGCACGGTTTGGCAAACTCGCTCCAGGAATCAAGTCAATCTGGTGCTCAATCTCTCGAATAGGTGGAAGTCCTAGAGGTATCTCATCAGGGAAAACATCTCTAAACATCACGTGTGCACTCTCCGTAGCCAGGGGTACGAGTATGAGTATAAACCAAAGACGCACGTTCGCGTGTGCACTCTCCGTGGCCAGGGGTACGGGTATGAGTATAAACCAAAGACGCACGTTCGCGTGTGCACTCTCCGTGGCCAGGGGTACGGGTATGAGTATAAACCAAAGACGCACGTTCACGTGTGCACTCTCCGTCGCCAGGGGTACGGGTATGAGTATAAACCAAGGACGCACGTTCGCGTGTGCACTCTCCGTGGCCAGGGGTACGGGTATGAGTATAAACCAAAGATGCACGTTCGCGTGTGCACTCTCCGTGGCCAGGGGTACGGGTATGAGTATAAACCAAAGTCGCACGTTCGCGTGTGCACTCTCCGTCAAAGACACGGGCATGAGTATAAACCAAAGACGCACGTTCGCGTGTGCACTCTCCGTCAAAGACACGGGCATGAGTATAAACAAAGACGCACGTTCGCATGTGCACTCTCCATCAAAGACACGGGCCTGAGTATAAACAAAGACGCACGTTCGCGTGTGCACTCTCCGTCAAAGACACGGGCATGAGTATAAACCAAAGACGCACGTTCGCGTGTGCACTCTCCGTCAAAGACACGGGCATGAGTATAAACGAAGACGCACGTTCGCGTGTGCACTCTCCATCAAAGATACGGGCATGAGTATAAACAAAGACGCACGTTCGCGTGTGCACTCTCCGTCAAAGACACGGGCATGAGTATAAACCAAAGAGGCACGTTCGCGTGTGCACTCTCCGTCAAAGACACGGGCATGAGTATAAACGAAGACGCACGTTCGCGTGTGCACTCTCCGTCAAAGACACGGGCATGAGTATAAACAAAGACGCACGTTCGTGTGTGCACTCTCCGTCAAAGACACGGGTATGAGTATAAACCGAAGACGCACGTTCACGTGTGCACTCTCCGTCAAAGATACGGGCATGAGTATAAACAAAGACGTGTGGGGGGACGCCTCTGCACACACTCTGCGGAGTATAAATAAGATGCGGATGTTCTCCCTGCGCACTCTACTGAGTATAAACAAGAAGCGAACCCCGCGCATGCCAAGGACTTCGTCCTTGTGCGTACTCCCCAGAGTATAAATCAGACGTGGACGCCGACCCCACGCGAATCTTGCGCGGCTGCCAATCGCGCACCTCAGTGCGTCGAGGCTCGCCTTCGCACACCAGAGGCTGCCCACACCCCGGGGTGGGGGGACGAAGGTCCGCCTTCGCACGCACCAGTCTACAAGACTCTAAACAGGTCGTAGTGCGGAGGTCCGCCTTCGCACGCGCCAGTCTACGGACATTAAATAGGTCGTAGTGCGGAGGTCCGCCTTCGCACGCGCCAGTCTACGGACTCTAAACAGGTCATAGTGCGGAGGCCCGCCTTCGCACGAGCCAGTCTACGGACTCTAAACAGGTTGTAGGGCAGAGGTTCGCCTTCGCACGCGCCAGTCTACGGACTCGAAACAGGTCGTAGTGCGGAGGTCCGCCTTCGCACGCGCCAGTCTACGGACTCTAAACAGGTCGTAGTGCGGATGTCCGCCTTCGCACGCGCCAGACCACGAGACTCCAAATAGGTCGCAGTGTGGAGGTCCGCCTTCGCACGCGCCAGTCTACAGACTCTAAACAGGTCGTAGTGCGGAGGTCCGCCTTCGCACGCGCCATTCTATGGACTTTCAGCAGGAGGCAGCGCTCGCACGGTTCGCACTAACGGCGAACTGGGAATGTGAGGACCTCGGCTCCGCACAGCACGCCCGTGCATGTCCTAATTATCAGGAGATCTATATATCGGGAAAATCTTTCGAGTACAGAGGCCCGCCAACATCCCTGCCGCTCTGAATAGCTATTCGGCAGGCTCGTCCTTAACACGCGATAAGGACGGGGTTCCGCCGGAAGAAGGTCGGCCCGCCCAAAAGTCCAGCGACTCTTCGGCCCTTCGCCAGCGTCGAAGGCGTCGCCGAGTCGCAAGGTCGGCCACAAGAAGTCGGCCCCAACAAGGAAGCTGCCCGGGACATAGGCGAAAGTCAGAATTTCTGAAGCAAGCGCACACTTCATTCGCAAAAAGAGGGAGCATTACAACGCACGCCTACACCTAGGCACCACGCCGTCAGACCTGCGAGTTCCCGGCGCCTTCGGAGGCCCCAGCGCCGCCCTCGTCGCGTCGAGGGACCCCGTCCAGGAATTGGTCGAGGCTCCCCTTCCCGTAAAGTGACTTCCGGAGTTCGACCCGTGCGGCGTCTGGCCCGACGTAATCCCAAATCCGCTCGTGGAAGGGCTTGATGGCGAGGCGAGCGGAGCGGACAGCGCCGGACATTACTCCGGCCCCGCCAGGCATCTCCGGCTGGGGGTCATCTAGCCCGGCGACGTGAACGCGCAGTGGTTGCCGAAGGTCGTCGCAGCGCCGCGCGCGATGTTGGCGGCATCTCCGACCCAGCGGAGGGTCCGAGACAGCTCCTCCGGGCCAAAGGTGCGGTCCGGCACCTCAGCTACCAGCCCTTGAAGATGGCTCTCCAGCGCTTGCATGGCGTCCCACGGAACCACCGAGGCGTCGCCAAGCGTCTGGTTACGCTCCGCTAGAGTCAAGGCGAGTTCACCTTTTTCCTTCTCTAGCAGGGCAACCTGTTCCAGGAGCCCGTCCCGCTCCGCCGCAAACTTCTGTTGAGCAGCCTCTGCGGCCGACTCCCGCGCCGACGCAACAAGTCCCTCGGCGTGTGCCTTCGCTTCGGCGCATTCTGCTTCCAGCTGGCGGATGCGGGCATCCTGGGCAGCACGGGCTCCATAGGCTTCGCGTAGCTCCTCCTCGGCGGCCCGCAGCCTATCCTCGAGCGCCTTTTGGCCGCGAGTATAGGCCGTTTGCAAGGCCTGCCCAGCACAAGTGTCTGCAGAAGGGAAAGACTTAGCAAGCTCAGCCAGCCCAGGCGTTGTCGCATGAGTACTTACCCTCACCCTAGACACCTCGAAGGCGTCCTCGAGGTGCCCCGCCCCGTAGGCCTGCAGCGCTTGCGGGTCGACGCTGGCAGCCGCGTCATTCACAATCCCGCGCCACGCCCTCAGCGTCTCTGGGGGCGGCACGAAGTCCGCGGGGCTTACACGCGCGGAGGTCCTGTGTTCCGCCAAGCGCTCCCCCTCCGGAATGAGCAACGCTGCAAACAGGGATGCAGGTGAGCACCGCAAGGCATAAAAGAATACACCAGGGTAAGCTAAGCCACCCTACCTTCGGTAGCAGAAGGAGGGTTTCGGGGACTCGCCCCCTATTCCCGGACAGGGCGACGGTGGCGTAAGCCCCCGCAGAAGGAATGGTCCCGCCGCGGGCAGAAGCCTCCGCGTTCGGAGCAGGCGACGGCTGTTCCTGCGCGGCGGGCAGCGTGGCCAGGGGGGCAGAAGGCGCGCATGCCGCAGGGTCTCCGGCACTTGCACTGGAGTCCCACAAGCTTCTGATGCCCGTGGCCACGACGAATCCCCGCGGTGTCCGGTGGAGCTCCGGCCGCGCACACGGCCGTTTAGCCGGGGCAGGCAGCAGCGACACCGCCCCCGCAGTCGCTGCTGGGGAAGCCCCAGCGGCTGCGGCACCCGGGGGCGAAGGTTCCGCGGTGGCAATTCTTGCAGGGGGCACCTCGGTTTCTGCTGCTATCGGTAAAGGCAGCACGGCTCCGTGCACCCCCACGGAGGGCGCCTCCGGCACCACAGCGGCCACGGTCGAAGGCTCCACCTCAGCATCGTCAGTCCGCACAGATTCTGTCTCGGCGACTGCGGCGGGTGGCGAGACTTCCCCTCTCCTGCTGTTCCCTCTTCTCCCTGCTCTTCTTGCACCTCTCTCTTTCGGGAGTGTCAGTATCTTATGAACACTCTCGAGAGATTTGTAGGAGGCAAGAAGAAGCTTAATCTTATTCTAGACCAATCCAAGATTTGTAAGTTCAATCAAGGTCTAGGATATGATTTCTGTGAGGATATGAGGAAGCATCCTCCTTCTATTCTCGGACCCATAGTGGGAGGTGTGATCGAGGTCGAGCCCAGATCTGATGAGGTCAAATTCAAATCAGCGGGCTTTGTCCAAGGGATCTCTGACAGTAAGGTGATTCCACCTGTTGCTTTGGCCTCTCAGAAGGCGAAGCATCTTCGTGCTACTTCCACCTCTCAGAAGGTGAAGTACCACTGCACCTTCTGTCAGAAGGATGGGCACTCGATCGAGAGATGCTTCAGGCGCGCCAGGATTGCGCGTAGAGACCGTGCAGAGGCACTTAGGCGTATTCAGGGTCAGCCCCAGATCCTGAGTGCACCTAAGACTAGCACGAGTTCCAGGTTTGCTTCTGACAGGTTTGGGCAGCATCGAGGACTTGGTTTTTCTGAGTCTTCTGGTTTTCGTCCTCGTGCTGCTCCAGGTCGTGACTTCCGCCGTCCTGAGGGTACATCTCGTTTCCCTCGTCGAGACAGTTACCCACGGCGTGATCAGCAGGTTGCCGGTGTTTCGACTCGCTTTCCCATAGCAGTCGGACCTAGCAACAACTTCAGGTCTGCACACAGACCTTCTGCTTCTTTGAGTCACAGAGAGCGTAGGGTAGATAGAGGTCAGTCGTGCTTGATGACTTCATCTGCTCGACGTGTTGTTCAGTATTGGGTGCCAAAATCTCTCTTGATTTATCCCAGTACTGAGACTTTACTCTCTGTTTGACTCAGGTTCGCCGGGTAGGGAAGGAGAAGGTTTGGCTTGTAGACTCCGGTTGTTCTCGTCATATGACCGGAGACTCCCGTTGGTTCTCCTCCCTAGCCCGCGCTCCAGGTGATGAGACGATCACCTTCGGAGACGCTTCGTCTAGGCGCGTCATCGCCAAAGGTACTGTGCGTATTAATGCTTCCTTTATTCTTAAGGATGTTGCCTTGGTTAGTAAGCTGCAGTACAATTTGCTTTCCGTTTCTCAGCTTACCGATGACGGTTTCGAGGTGAGCTTCAAGAAAAACGCTTGCAAAATTCTTGACTCTTCGGGTAGTCTGATTTGCGGGATTTCTCGGTATGGGAGGATCTTTCGTGCTGATTTTCCTGATTCTTCTGGTGATCCTCTCTGGTGTTTGGTTGCCTCAGAGTCCCGTGATTTGACCTTCTGGCATAGGAGACTTGGTCATATTGGATTTGACCATTTGACCCGAGTTAGCGGCCATGACCTCATTCGTGGTCTGCCGAAGCTCAAAATGGTCAAAGATCTTGTTTGCGCTCCATACCGGCACGGCAAGATGGTTGCCGCTTCACATCCTCCGGTCACTATGACCATGACTGATGCACCAGGACATCTGCTCCACCCCACAACAAAATGGCGTTGTGGAGAGGAAGAACCGTACCTTGGTCGAGATGGCCAAGACGATGCTTGATGAGTACTCTACACCGCGGAAGTTTTGGGCTGAGGCTATAGCCACCGCGTGCCATGTCTCAAATCGAGTTTTTCTTAGGGCACACTTGCACCGCACTTCTTATGAGCTGAGATATGGGCCAAAGCCCAGCGTCTCTCACTTTCGCGTGTTTGGTTGCAAGTGCTTTATTTTGAAGTCCGGGAACCTAGACAAGTTCGAGTCACGATCTTGTGATGGTATCTTTCTAGGTTACTCGCCTTCTTCGCGGGCTTATAGGGTCTGGAACTGCGAGTCTAGCAAAATGGTAGAGACCTGTGAGGTTACCTTCGACGAGGCCAGTCCGGAGACTAGGCCCGATATCTCAGGTTCTTTAGAGCAGTCCGAGACCATCTTTGTGGATGATGAGGACGATGGAGACGATGATTGTTTACCTGATCCAGCTCCTCATCCTCCCCTTGAGATGCCTTCTTCCACGGCACCTCGAGACGACCAGCCCATGCCTACGGCTTCTTCTTGAGCTAGTGGCTCTGTTCCTACCTCGTCAGCTCACGAGGTAGAGGCCACTTCTTCATCTCATCCTGGACCTCCTAGACACATTCAGAAAGCTCATCCTTCAGAGCAGATCATTGGAGACCTCTTCGAGCGTGTTACCCGCTCAAAATCTGGCTTATCTCAATTCTGTCTCCATTCTGCTTTCATTGCCTCATTTGAGCCCAAAGATGTTTCTCATGCTCTTTCCGACGAGTCTTGGGTCAATGCCATGCATGAGGAGCTAGAAAACTTTGAGAGAAACAAGGTCTGGTCGCTTGTCGAGCCCCCGCGAGGTCACAATGTCATTGGGACTAAGTGGGTGTTCAAGAACAAGCAGAGCGAGGATGGAGTGGTTATTCGAAATAAGGCTAGATTGGTAGCTCAGGGGTTTTCTCAGGTTGAGGGTCTAGACTTCGAGGAGACCTTTGCCCCTGTAGCTCGACTTGAGGCCATTAGAGTCCTGCTTGCCTTTGCAGCTTCTAAGGGTTTCAAGCTTTACCAGATGGATGTCAAGAGTGCCTTCCTCAATGGCTTTATTGAGGAAGAAGTCTACGTCAGACAGCCTCCAGGTTTTGAGAACCCCAAATACCCTAACCATGTCTTCAAGCTTTCCAAAGCTTTGTATGGACTTAAGTAGGCCCCTAGAGCTTGGTATAGAGGCTTAAGTCCTACTTGTTGAGTCATGGGTTTGAAATGGGTAAAGTAGATAAGATCTTGTTCATCCGCCGTCATGGCAATGACCTTCTGCTCGTCCAGATCTATGTCGACGACATCATCTTTGGCGGCTCTTCCCATACTCTGGTTTCACATTTCTCGGATGTCATGAGCACCAAGTTTGAGATGAGTATGATGGGCGAGTTGACCTTCTTCCTTGGCTTCCAAATCAAGCAGACTCGGGAGGGTACATTTCTTCATCAGGGAAAGTACACTCGTGACCTCCTGAGGCGCTTCGACATGAGTGATGGTAAGCCTGTGTCGACTCCCATGGCTTCTACAGCCTATCTTGACCCAGATGAGGACGGCGAGCCAGTTGATCAGAAAGAGTTCAGAAGTATGATCGGTTCTCTTCTTTACCTCACTGCCTCGAGACCAGACATACACTTCTCCGTGTGTCTGTGTGCCCTTTTTCAGGCTTCTCCTCGCGTATCTCACCGCCAGGCGGTGAAGCATATCTTTCGATACCTTCGAGCTACCATTGACTATGGTATCTCGTACTCTTCCTCATCCTGTCTTTCCTTCAGAGCCTTTTCGGATGCAGACTTTGCCGGCTGTAGGATAGATAGGAAGAGCACTTCTGGCACTTGCCAATTCATAGGCACTTCTCTCGTTTCTTGGTCTTCGAGGAAGCAGTCCGGTGTTGCGCAGTCCACCGCAGAGGCCGAGTATGTTGCTGCAGCCAGCTGCTGCAGTCAGGTACTCTGGATGGCTTCGACCCTGGGGGACTTTGGGTTAGTTATCGACAGTGTTTCACTCTTTTGTGATAACACTTCTGCGATTAACATTGCTAAGAACCCAGTGCAACACTCTCGGACCAAGCACATCGATATCCGTTTTCACTTCCTTAGAGACCATGTAGAGAAAGGCGTTATAGTGCTCCAGTTTGTGGAGAGTGACCACCAGTTGGCTGACATCTTCACCAAGTCATTGGATAGTTCGAGGTTTTCAGCTCTACGGGGAGAGCTTGGGGTGGTTTGTCCTTATGGACTGTAGTGAGGGGGAGCTTTTGGCTTTACTGCTTTACTATATTGATTATGCTTCTGTCTCATTTCTGTTGCATTGCTCTCGGGGTGCGTCGGGCTTAGTCCTTCTAGCATAGGTTAGAGTGCTTCTCTTGTCTAGTTGCTTAGACTTCTTACTCTTATCTTGTGCTTCCAGGATGCTTCTTATTAGCTGCTTCTTATCTCACTAGATTGAGCTCACTCACTTCTTGTAGGTTCTAGCGAGGGTCGGGCCACCCTTGAGTAGACAGGGTACATGTTTGCTCTCTAGTGTGTGGTTTACCGTCAGCTAATAGTCTTGGAGTCATATGGGGTAGATGAGAGTCCGTTTGAGCCATAGTTGTCTCTATATCTTATCTATGCTTTAAGCACTACCTGTTTGGTCTTATTTGCCAGCTTCTCGATTTTATTGCTTTGGTTCAGGGAGAGTCATTTGGGAGCTTCTGGAGCTTAATTTTGACTTAACTCAACTTGAGCTAAAAGTTGCATCTCATGTTGAGGGGGAGCTGGATTTTCCTGCATTTTAGCATTTAGCATTGTAATATAACTGCTTTGAGCCTTGATTATTATCATGTTATAACATGTTTACAATGATGTACACCTTGCCATGACGTGTGCTTTATATGCTAGATTGATCATGACTTCATATGTGTAGACTAGTTTTTACCATGATAAGTTAATTAAAATTGCACAACTTGAAGTAAAACTTGTCATGCTAGCATTTGAGTCTAGTCCTTCTTGAGCTATCCTTTTATGATTCATGCCATGTCAACTAGGCTTAGCTGAGCGTTGAATCTTTATTGAGCCTTAGATTGAGCTGTTTTAGTCTCTTGATGATGCATAAGTTAGTACAACATGTTTACAAAGCAAAAAGATCTCTTTTGTGCGAAAAAACTGATTTCACCAATTCTTTCTCATGAGACGGCTTGCCATTGCACTAGGCATGAACTCAGGGGGAGTTTTGGATGACTCAAAATGCTTAGAAATAATCAAACTTCAGCCATATACATCCATTGACATGTCATATTTTCTCCTTTGCATTCTTGATGTGTTTATTGCCAAAAGGGGGAGAATAGAGTAGAAAAAGTCATTTGGGAACATTTTAGAGCTTTGGAGTTCAATTTGCTCTTTCAGTTGTTGCTCTAGTGGTTCCTTCGGTCGACTCGGTCATTAGCTTCATTCCCTTCTTTGGACCATGTTGGATTCTTCAAACTCAAACTCAACTTTGCACCTTTTCGGGTTTGTCAATATACTCATCAAGGGGGAGATTGATGGACCATGTGGAGGTGACCACATGTTAATGATGAGTAATTGACATTGGTTTAGATAAGTCGAGTTTGGTTTGGGTGGTTCGGAGTCGAGTCATTACGTGGTGCAACGGGCTCGGTCGGACTGTGGTCAAACTTGGTCGTATGGGATTAGGATGTATATTCTGATTATTCGACAGGTTTGGACTTCGGTATGCGTAAGTATGACTTACTGATAAAGGAAAGCGCGTAGGCTACGATAGCAGAAAATAAAAATTTCTACCGCGCACACTAGGACATCATGCTAAGGAGGGATCATAGATCGTTACCACTGGACACGCAGCGCAGCGGAAGAAGAGTTGGAGAAGCCGATCCAACCACGCGCGTCGAGGTAGTAGTGGAAGTAGCCGATCTTCCCGAACAGATCGTCTCCTCCACACGATCAACCACACCACAAGCAGATCCAATCTGTAGGTTGTTGATGCCGATCAACGCCGCAACGAGCAGCGCCTCCACCGGTATCCACACGTCCGAGGCTGGAACGCCGATCGCGAGTGTACCAGCACTCGCGAACGGCTAGGGTTTGGCTCGGGAGGTGGCGGCTAGGGTTTTGCTCGGGTGGAACAGAAGTATGCATCCCTCAGCCCCCCGCCTCCATATATATAGACCTCCTCACTTGGGCCTCGTGGACCGAGGCCCAATAGGAGTCTATCCGGATCTCTATCCGAATTGAGTCCACATCCGAATCATATTCGAATTAGTGTTCCAACCCGTTAAGTGTGCGACCCTGTAGGTTCACGTATACTTGGTCGCGACCCGGAAACGCCTTTCCGGTCACCCCGTTAATAGCGGCCTCTAGCAAGACATATTAACCCCAAAGTATACGTAAAGATCATATCGGCTGAACCTGTAATGTTCTCATGTACGAATCCCTTTGCCTCATGATATAGATTAAGCTCAAGGCGAGACCTGTGTCATCCTCTTAATAGCTCAATCACTCTCTCGATTCCGTGATGGATTATAAACTCGTGATTGACTCCTCAATCACCTTGGCATGGCCATGCACTTTCATAATCCATTACATCGAGGGGCCCAGAGATATCTCTCCCATAAGGAGGGGCAAATTCTATCTTGATCATTCACATCCCACTACATGTTTCATAGCAAACCCGAAGACTACTTTTATGACTACCCAGTTACGGAGTAGTGTTTAGTAGTCCCAAAATAAGCTACTACGCATGTTGGGAACCATGATGATCTCAAGTCTAAGGATTCCACATAAATACTACTTGAGACCAACTGATGACACATGGAATCTCTGCAGTGTCTCATGGCGGGTCTATCCAACATATGTTCACTAACACATGTCCATATTATTGATTTGGTATCTCCATACCATGATCCATGAGACATGATCATCAATCAATACATATGCTGATCTTTGAATCATATTTGTTCCTCATATGATATATAATCAGGGATCATTTAGAAATAGCAACATTTTGGCATTAAGAGTCTCATGAATAAGTCACATACTCATTGATCAATAATGATAATGTCTATTTCAAGGAACAAACTAATGCATCATAAACATAGTATGTGATATGTATAACATCTCCATGTTGCCTCTAGGGCATATCACTAACAACTGATGCTATTTATGCTTTCATGTATCGAGCGGTGCTATTTGATGTGTTTCTTGTCTGTGTGGCTGCAGGACATCAGGCGGAGTCGTGGTGAGACACGGTGGACCGGACTAGGCGCAGGTGGCGCTGAGGTCAGAACGGTCGGGATGTGTCGAAGACGATGTGGACTCGAGGTGGTTGCGAGGCGTGCGAGACAAGGAGCGCGGAAGCTTCCCGGAAGGTGCAGGAGGGGCGAATCGGGAAATTCGCAAGACTGCACAAGCGGGAGCGGGCTCCGTTGGATTTAGCGAGCGTAACAGGGCGGAGACCCGTTAGCCAAGGCTATATAAAGAGTGGAGGGGCTGCATGCCCACTTGAACACTTCAAGGGATATTAGGGTTTCCTTTAGTCAAAATAGGCTTTAGAGTTTGCTTTGGCTTTAGGCTTTAGTAGTTGAGAGTGGGTGTGGGCAGTAGGTGGGTGTTCCCTGGTTGTCCCCTTCAATGCTCTCTATGTGACCTCTCTGTGTTGTGTTCCTCCCAAGATGCATGTGTAGCTCTTGGTGAATTTGAGGATTGAGAGGGAGAAGATGGAGTGATGTGCTTGTAATCAACTCTTGTTCTAATGTCCAGGTGTATCAGGACGTCTTGTAATCCCCTTTTGATTTGGAATGAGAATCTGAAGTTTTCATCTGTTCGTGCTCTCTCTGTTCTTCGTTGCTCCATTTGGTTGATTTCTGAGCTTTTTGATTTTCGAGTTCTTGCTTGTTGGGAAGGCCCAAAATGGGTTGCTCTATGATGGGTTAGTGCCACAAGATCATTTGATCGATTTCCCGAAGAGCAAACTTGGTTTAATTCTCAGATTTCAGTTTTGGCCTTCCTCTGTTCATGAACTAAGATTCTAGGGTTTTGAGTGAAAACTTGATTCCCTTTGAGAGATGACTTGATTTTTGGTCTGAGGAGTCCTCTTGTTATTGCTAATATTCCTGCAAAAATTCATGAGCAAAGGACTTGAGACCTATGAGCAATTTGGCTTTTTGGATCTCTCTCTGAAGTTTTTCAAGTTTTCTAGCGTTTTGAGTTAAATCTTGATCCCCTTCTTGGCTTGAGCTGATATCTGGTCTGGGAGGTCCCCTTGCTATTGCTAATATACCCCAGAAGTTTCATGGCCAAAGGATTGGGGATGGAGTGGCAATTGGAATTTTTGGCAGCTCTCTGTATTGTGTCAATTTCAGGCTAAAATCAGAATTCCTTTAGCTATTTGTGATTTCTCTTGAGCCTTGGCCTCCCTCTGCTATTTAGTTCCTTTCCTTGTTCTCTTGAGCAAATCATTGCAGCTGAATTTCATCTCTTCTCTCAGTTTGGTGGTCATCTGAATTTTACTGCTTGCTGTTTTCAGCATTTGTTAGCTGCAGATTTCAGCATTTCTTCAGTGCAGTTTTCAGCCAATGTTAAGTGCAGTTTTCAGCCAACATGAAGTGCAGTTTTCAGCCTAGTGCATTTATTTTTCTTGCTGCAGTTTTCAACCTTTTCAAGTAGCTCTTTTATCTTGTCAAGTCCAGATTTCAGCATGCAAATTTCAGTCAAATACATTTGAATTTCTTGGTGCAGTTTGTTGTAGGGGTGGCCCCCACCTAAACCCAGCAGGCCTGGTAGAAGGTTGTAAGGCCCAGAATAGGCCATGTGTAATGACATAAGTGCCCCTGAGGGGATGCTCAGATGTAAGGGTATAATTGTAAAAGCACTCCCCATGTATATATATATATATGAATACAGGCCATGGGGGAAAAAGGCCATTCACGGTCATTGTCTCCCAACTCTCCACTACCATCTCTCTCTCTGTTTGGTCTGTAGCCACAACACAGTTCATCTTCATCTTCGTAGCTCCTTATAGCTATCGGAGATAGAAGTTGATCGTGGGTACTTGTGGGGGACAAAATTTTTTTTGAGCAACATTCACCCCCCTCTGTTGCCGATTTTGATCCTACAATTGGTATCAGAGCCGGTTAGCTCTAATTCATAGATCTTAACCGGTCTCAAGAGCCATGGCGACGGACAAGTACTCGACCAAACCGCCCGTGTTCGATGGCATCGATTACCCCTTCTGGAAGAGCCGAATGGAGACATACATCCAGGCCCAGGGGTATGCCATCTGGCGGAAGGTCAAAGTACGATTTGTTGTTCCTGCCGATGAGAACATCAATGCCGGGAACATGGCTGATGTTGAGGCGAATGCAAAGGCAAGGAACATCATCATCCAGGGGTTGAGTCGTAGCGAGTTTGACCGCATCTCTCATCTTCCGTCCGCCTTCGATATCTGGGAGACCCTCGATGCATACCATGAGGGCACCACCCAGATTAAGACGGTGAGACAGGACCAGTTCAAGCGAGATTACAACAAGTTTGAAATGCTCACTGGTGAGTCCCTTGATGAGTGCTTTGCGCGTTTTCACAAGATTTTGAGCAATCTCCGAGCCGTCGGTCTCACATACTCCGACTCGGACAACGCTCGTCAAATGCTTGCTGCACTCGACCTTCGCGTTTGGGAAATGAAGGTGACTACCATCAAGGACACCACCGACCTCTCGACTTTAACGCTTGACGCGCTGTACTCGCGCCTCAAGACGCGCGAGATCGACATTGTCTCTCGTAAGTCGAAGTCGCAGTCGATGGCTCTAGTCACCGATCCCAGTTCGGCTTCTGGTTTTTCCGCTGATTCGCTTTGTGGGTTCTCCCTAGCTGCTCTCTGTGACGTAACTGATGATCAGTTAGAGCAGCTAGAGGATGAACAGCTGGCCCTCCTAGCTCGGCGAAACTGTTCAAAGACAGATTAATCTAAGCAAAACCCAAACCCTAATGGTGGGGGTGGCGACTGGATATATAGGGGCGTGTAAAACCCCTGGATGCGCCCTAATGGGCTCCAACACGATACAAAGCCGAATGGCCCAAAAGACGGTGGCGCAGCACCCTGATAGATTCTGAACACCCAATTGTTTTGATGATTCCCGTTGACTCAGAAAAAATTTTGACATGGGACCAGAGTGATGTGACGATGGCCCGATCTTCCGAGAGGTACTGATAAGTCGATTGTGGAGATCTCGACGTTGATGATCCAAAGGCTCCGACCAAAACAGATCGAACCCCTCGCAATCACTACACCACTGCTCCGTTGGTTATCAACCGTGCCGAACACGATTGACCTCGCCAAGAAGGCTATCTCCTGCAAGCGAATCAAGAACACAAGCAAGAGAGTACAAGATGCAATCTGAAATTGCGAATAAATATTAAGTTCACAAGTTGGGGTCTCACAAACCGATGAACGGCGAAACTGTTCAAGGACAGATTAATCTAAGCAAAACCCAAGGAAAACTAAAGTGGTGTGGCCTCCTTAAATAGGGGAGGGGGAAGCCACACTTATCTAATGAAAAGGGATGTGGTACTATTCCTAGTTACTGTTCACATGTGTGGTACTGTTCACGTAAACAGTACCGGCCCAAATAGCCCAAGTTACAAGGCCCTCGGCCCACATTGAGTCGGACTGGAAAAGTGATGTGGCTTGTTTCGCAGTTTCTGATCTTCTCGAGTGGAGTTTGGAGGTGAGACTAGATCCATCTGAAAGTAGACTCCAAGATCTTTCCAACGAGTACTCACGGGCCCCGAGAAGCCTTCTGGATCAAACGTTATGGCCGTTTGAAGTTGGCTTGTCAAGCTGAATCCGAATTGATCTGGAGGCCGAATTGAATTCCAAAACCTGTCCAAGTTGAACCCTTACTTCAATTGGTTCCAAAGTGATGTGGTGCTACAAATATATATATTTTCATCATTAGGTAGCATCATATTCTCATTTAAAATATTTTGAAGTTGAAGAAACGAATTCACCTTTAGTTCATTCTTGATATTGGCCGCTATGGTCGTACGTGTTGGTGGCATGGTCACATCATCCTCCCCTTCTTGATGGAAAACCGTCCTCGGTTTTAACATATGTGTAGTGTCACGTATTGCATGATCTTGATCATAAATCTTGGTGTATGATAACAAACGCAACAAACTCTCATTATGTAATGTCATAAGTTCTTTATCAAATAAAGTAAAATCTCTTTGAAACGAGCTCACCTCATAATTTAAGTGATGCGTAGCTCTTGTAATTGTAACAACAAGTAGAGCAAATATGGTTGTATCCATAGGGTTCATGTTCTTATCATCCTCCCCTTCTTGCAAACAAACCCGTCCTCGGCTCTTGATAAGCTGAAAATATGATAACAAAGAAGCCAAGGTGTATGCATGGTATATGTATATGTCATCCATTTTAACAGTTTTTCGTTGTTGCACAATTAAGGTTATAAAACAGCAGCAATCATAAAAGCTAATTGTATTATTAACCCAAGAGTAATCATATAAGTTAATGAGCAATTCAAAATTTGTCACACAGTAATTGTTGCAACTTGTTTTGCAAACGTAAGTGAGGAACAATCCAGCTATATAATCATATCTCAATCGAACAATAGCAAATTCATCTAGCAAGGGTGAAAAGATTTGTATGTTCTGCCATAATTCGTCATCTTTATTCAGATTGTCTATACTAGATGGTGTAAAAAGAGTTGAATACATAGGCATTGGATGAGTACTAAATTTTACTTCCCTCTCACTTTGAACATGATTCAGCATACAAGAATTGTTGTTCCAAATAGCAAGTTTCAATTCATCCATGTGATCGCAAGTTATGCATATTCGATATACAAGAAATTGAGTTCCCACATCATAATCTCCAATCAAATTAAACTTATATCCAGGGGTATAGGCACTTAACAAGAATTTCGAACATGCAAGTTCAGAAACTTTCTCCATAGCATGTGACAATTTCATAGGTAGATCCAACATGATGTAACACAATGAATTAGCAGGAGAAATTCTAGTCAAAACTTCTTTATGTGTTATTAATTCGACATGTGCAAAATTATGAGAATTTAGATTAGCACATGGTTCATTTAAGTCAACACAAGGAATATCAAAAGATTGCACTATAGCAGGTATATACTCACAAGGTTGCTCTATGTCTTGTTGTAGCACCAAATCAGTACCGTGAGCGATGATAGCTCCATGTTCTTTACCTTTTTGGCTCTCCTCAGATGATGTAAGGGCATCCATCTCCTTATCTTCATTCTCAACCAATGGGGTCAATGATTCCATCAGCTCATGCTCCTCTTCGGCATGGTTCTCAACTACCTGCAAGTTGTTAGTCACAGAAAAGGGCACAAACACAGGTTTGTTCTCATGATCATCACCATTACCTGCAAGGTTAGCTGCAAGAGCATATTTATCCTCAACATCACTAGCACTTACATAACCACCATCTTCTGTCGCAATATACGCCCGCTGACTTGTGCAATCTCTCATGACGTGGCCCATCCCTTTACAACGGTGGCACACAATGCCCGTCGTACGGCCCGTGGAAGCAACCAATGAAGAGCTCTGTGCTAGTGTTTGCACACTAGTAGATTTGCTCGTCTCGGGTGCGCGTGATGGTGGCGGCGGTGCTGCTGAATGCGCCCTACTCACAGAGGGGGCAGCAGCTCGACAAATAGGAGGTGGGGCTATCTTGGCTTGCCCAGGCGTTGATCTCGATGTAGACGTACCTCCAAAGTTGTTCCTCGTCCTTTGTTGCCTACCCTGCAATTCTTTTTCTGCCAAACAAGCAAGCTGGAACAACTGGTTGACAGTAGTAAAATCTTTATAATAAACAATGTCCTGAATTTCACGCCGTAACCCCCCATAGAAACGACAAATCTTATCCTCCGTGTCCTCAACAACCCCACAACGCATTATACCCTTTTGAAGCTCAGCATAATAGTCCTGAACAGAACGATCACCTTGTTCTAAGCGCTGCAATTTTTTTTCTCAAATCAAGTTTATATGTGGGAGGAACAAAACGATTACGCATATCTTCTTTTAACTGCTCCCATGTATCAGGTTGTAAGCGCATGTTACTTAGTTCATTCCACCAGATAATACCAAAGTCCTTAAACTCACTAGTAGCTTGTCTGACTCTATGCACTTCAGGAACTAGATGGGCATTAAATTTTTGTTCAACTGTCATCTCCCAATCTAGATAAGTTTCAGCATCATAAAGACCAGAAAAAGATGGAATGGTAAACTTGACTTTAGCAAATGGGTCATGATTAGAACGATCATTGTGGTGCTGAAAATTATTACCTCCCATACCGTGACGGTTTTGATGTAGGCGGTGTCGTGGGCGTGCATCTTGGGCAGCAAATGAAGCACTGGCGTCGCGGTTTTGTCTCTCATTATCATCTCCCTCCTCACGATCGTGGTCCGCATCGTGATCATACTCGTGTCCAATGTTTGGTGGCCGATTCAGCATTCTTTCAAGGCGTGCAATACTCTCATTGATGGCGCTCTGCAATGTATCTGTCGTAGCTTGAAACTTCCTGTCGAAGTCCTCAATAATGGTAGTGCGTTGTTCATCGAAGAGCGTCATGAGCTCTCCTTTAAAACACACTCTTAATCATCAGACGACTCACCTGTCGTGGTTAGTAGAAAACAAAAGACAACACAAAGGTATTATCCCTATCAACTACTAGGTGGTGGAAGGTGGAATCACACATTCTCAAGCGTCTTACCACACCCTTACAAGTGTTCTTACCAATGCAGCAGGTGGTACAACCGGTGGCTGGTTCGTGACACCGTGTCGAGCGTGGGTACGACTGCAAGAGGGGACCTGTTCTGATCAAGAGTATGTGGAGCTTGGAAGGCACAATATGTAGCAAAGGAGAACAATCAGTTAATTTCAGAATTGCATAGAATTGAATTATAGTCCGTATCTAGCACTTAGCCTATGTTGCTGATCAACCAAGAATTGAAGAAGGCTAAAAACAAGTGTATGGCAATGTGTATGAGTGGTAAATACAAGATAATTCAATCCAATACAATCTGGAATTGAAGAACACAAGGATTGACCCAAAACTGAAAATTGAAGATTTCTGTCCACTGGACAGTATGTCGGTATTTTGGCCGTAACTTTTTGTCAGATGCCTCTTTTTCACTGATTCTTTTTTTCTCTGTTTTCTGACGGCTTTGTCTACAGATTTTCTTTTGGGGCAACTTCCAAAACCTGACGCAGAAATTCGCACAAAAATCACAACTGCTGACTGTTGCAGATTCAAAACAGATAACTGGGTCAACTTTCACCGCATATATCTCTTAACTGCCTTGCTGGAATGACGTGAAATTTTACAGATAGATGGATAAGGAATTTTTGAATCTAATGGCGGTGGTCTCACTCAAAAATAATCTCGGAATCAAAAGTTATGGCGTTTTTGGTGGCGGCTGCAGAGAAAGGAAAAATCAGCCGAATTTGGAAATTAGGGTTTGGGGTGGGGAATTTTTCTTTTGTTTGGATTTTTAATGGAACAAAGATATGACCAGCAACTAGACAATGCTAATATGGACACAAATTCAATTTAGCAAACCAAAACTAACAGATTGAAAGGCACAATGGGGTTTGGACAGCGGAAATTAACTCTTTTTGTGGGGCAATTTTTTTTTGACTATAGGAAATAAAAACCAATCTACTAACTAGGGATACAAGAATTACCTCACGGGCAACCGTTGCTCTGATACCAACTGATGTGACGATGGCCCGATCTTCCGAGAGGTACTGATAAGTCGATTGTGGAGATCTCGACGTTGATGATCCCAAGGCTCCGACCAAAACAGATCGAACCCCTCGCAATCACTACACCACTGCTCCGTTGGTTATCAACCGTGCCGAACACGATTGACCTCGCCAAGAAGGCTATCTTCTGCAAGCGAATCGAGAACACAAGCAAGAGAGTACAAGATGCAATCTGAAATTGCGAATAAATATTAAGTTCACAAGTTGGGGTTTCGCAAACCGATGAACGGCGAAACTGTTCAAAGACAGATTAAACTAAGCAAAACCCAAGGAAAACTAAAGGGGTGTGGCCTCCTTAAATAGGGGAGGGGAAGCCACACTTATCTAATGAAAAGGGATGTGGTACTATTCCTAGTTACTGTTCACGTGTGTGGTACTGTTCACGTGAACAGTACCGGCCCAAATAGCCCAAGTTACAAGGCCCTCGGCCCACTTTGAGTCGGACTGGAAAAGTGATGTGGCTTGTTTCGCAGTTTCTGATCTGCTCGAGTGGAGTTTGGAGGTTAGACTAGATCCATCTGAAAGTAGACTCCAAGATCTTTCCAACGAGTACTCACGGGCCCCGAGAAGCCTTCTGGATCAAAAGTTATGGCCGTTTGAAGTTGGCTTGTCAAGCTGAATCCGAATTGATCTGGAGGCCGAATTGGATTCCAAAACCTGTCCAAGTTGAACCCTTGCTTCAATTGGTTCCAAAGTTATGTGGTGCTACAAATATATATATTTTTTCATCATTAGGTAGCATCATATTCTCATTTAAAATATGTTGAAGTTGAAGAAACGAATTCATCTTTAGTTCATTCTTGATATTGGCCGCTATGGTCGTACGTGTTGGTGGCGTGGTCACATCACAGAGCCATTGGAAAGGTCGCCTTCTCAGCTTTCCAGCCATATGTAGAACATCCAAAACGGAGCCCGGATGCGATCTGGGCATCCGTTTTAATGCGGCCTGGTCCTGGACTCCGAATTGGATTCGAAGTCGGCTTGAGTTGGGCCTCCAACATGATTCGACCGCCCTTGCTGGACTTGTGCACCTCGTAGCCCTTCTCCAAGTACTTCCAGGTCCTCTCCATGGTTCTTAATCATAATTAAATCATTAGGTAGCAATCGATTCTCAAATGAACAAAAAGAAGTACTTAGGAACGAGCTCACCTGTAAATTCAATTGTCGGGCGTGAGCTCTAGTGATTGGTCCTTGAATGTCAAGTGGAGGAGTGTTGTGTGTATCCGAAGAAGTGATGTCCTCATCATGAAGGATTACACCAAGCCATAACTCATAAGAATGCTATCAAGATCATGACAAGACATGTATAATCAAGCTAAGCCAAATAAGTCACAATTAGTCAAATTTCTTAGCATGTTGAGTCAACCATGATTCTAGTCTAGCTAAAGGTATGCAAGGATGATGCAGGCCATGTTAATAATCTAAGTGGAACCAAGAAGCTAGTATTGAATCATTTTATAGTGATACAAGTTCAAGAATGAGACATTTGTTCAAGTACTTGGTTCTATTTGAAGTTAAGCAAATTGAGCACATTTAACATGATTTTTCTTTTAAAGCGCATGGTCGTTTCCATCCAAAATTTTTTTAGTCATGTGCTAGATCTCAAGCCTTATGCAACCACTCCAACCAAGAAGCTTAAGGAAATGATCTTGGTCAACCAAAACTCCCCCTGAGTTCATGTCTAGTGCAATGGCAAACAGTCTCATGAGAAAGAATTGGTGAGATCAGACTGACTCTCATCTACCCCATATGACACTAGGATTATCAGCTGATCATCTAACACACTAAGAAGCAAACACGTACCCTGTCTACCAGAGGGTGGCCCAACCCTTGCTAGAACCTATAAGAAGTGAGTGAGCTCAACCTAGTGAGAAGTGAACCGGCTGACAAGCAGCATCCTAGAATCACAAGATGACAGGAAAAAGGTCTAAGCAACTAGACTAGAGAAACACTCTAACCTATGCTAGAAGGACTAACCCCAATGCACTCATATGCAATGCAGCAGAAATGAGTAAGAGCATAATAAACTTGATAAAGCATATGGCACAAAACTCCCCCTCACAACAGTCCATAAGGACAAACCACCACAAGCTCTCCCCGTAGAGCTGAAAACCAAGAGCTATCCAAAGGCTTGGTGAAGATGTCAGCCAACTGGTGGTCACTCTCCACAAACTGGAGCACTATGTCACCATTCTCCACATGGTCTCGAAGGAAGTGATATCTGACATCAATGTGCTTGGTCCGGGAATGTTGCACTGGGTTTTTGGCAATATTAATGGCAGAAGTGTTATCACAAAAGAGTGGAATACCATCGATAACTAACCCAATGTCCCGCAGGGTCGAGACCATCCAAAGCATCTGGCTGCAGCAACTAGTAGCAGCAACGTACTCAGCCTCTACGGTGGACTGTGCAACACCGGACTGCTTCCTAGAAGACCAAGAAACAAGAGAAGTGCCAATGAATTGGCAGGTGCCAGAAGTGCTCTTCCTATCTATCCTACAGCCATCAAAGTCTGCGTCTGAGTAGGCTCTCAAGGAAAGACAGGATGAGGAAGAGTACTAGATACCATAGTCAATGGTAGCTCAAAGGTACCGAAGGATGCGCTTTACCGCCTGGCGGTGAGATACGAGAGGAGAAGCCTGAAAGCGAGCACATAGACACACAGAGAAGTGTATGTCCGGTCTCGAGGCAGTGAGGTACAAGAGGGAGCCAATCTTGCTGCGATACTCCTTCTAATCAACTGGCTCACCGTCCTCATCTGGGTCGAGTGAAGCTGATGAAGCCATAGGAGTGGACATCGGCTTGCCATCACTCATATCAGCGTCTCAAGAGGTCTCGAGTGTACTTGCCCTGATGCAAGAAGGTACCCGCCAGAGTCTGCTTGATCTGAATGCCGAGAAAGAAGCTCAACTCGCCCATCATGCTCATCTCAAACTCTAAGCTCATGACATCAGAAAACTGGGAAATGAGAGCATGAGAGGAGGCGCCAAAAATGATGTCATCCACATAAGTCTGGACAAGTAGAAGGTCATTGCCATGCCTGCGAATGAACATGGTCTTATCTACCTTACCCATCTCAAACCCATGACTCAATAGATAGGACTTAAGCCTCTCATAGCAAGCTCTAGGGGCCTGCTTAAGTCCATACAAGGCTTTGGAAAACTTAAAGACATGGTTTGGGTATTTGGGGTTCTCGAAACTTGGAGGCTGCCTAACATAGACCTCTTCCTCAATAAACCCATTGAGGAAGACACTCTTGACATCCATCTGGAAAAGCTTGAAGCCCTTAGACGCCGCGAATGCAAGCAAGATCCTAATGGCCTCTAGCCTAACTACAGGGGCAAAGGTCTCCTCAAAATCTAGACCCTCAACCTGGGAGAAACCCTTATCTACCAATCTAGCCTTATTTCGAATGACTACCCCATCCTCACTCTGTTTGTTTTTGAACACCCACTTGGTACCTATGACATTATGACCTCTAGGGGGCTCAACAAGTGACCAGACCTTGTTTCTCTCAAAGTTTTCTAACTCCTCATGCATGGCATTGACCCAAGACTCATCAGAAAGAGCATGACTAACATCCTTGGGCTCGAATGAGGCAACAAAGGCAGAGTGGAGACAGAAGTGAGACATGCCAGATTTTGAGCGGGTGACACACTCGAAAAGATCTCCAATCATCTGCTCTGAAGGATGGTCTTTTTGGATAGTCGAGGAGGTCCTAGATGAGAAGAAGAAGTGGCCTCTACCTCATGAGCTGACGAGGTAGGAACAGAGCCACTAACTCCAGAAGATGCGGAAGGCATGGGCTGATCACCTTGAGGTCCAGTGGAAGAAGCAGGCACCTCAAGGGGAGGAGAAACTAGATCGGGTGGACAACCCTCATCTCCATCCTCCTCATCATCCACAAATATGGGCTCGGACTGTTGTAAAGAACCTGAGATATCGGGCCTAGTCCCCGGACTGGCCTCGTCAAAAGTCACCTCACAGGTTTCTACCATCTTACTAGACTCGCAGTTCCAGACCCTATACGCCCGCGAACAAGTTGGGTAACCTAGAAAGATACCATCACAAGAATGTGACTTGAACTTGTCTAGGTTCCCAGACTTCAGAATAAAACACTTGCAACCAAACACGCGAAAATATGAGACACTAGGCTTCCGCCTGTATCTCAACTCATAGGAAGTGCGATGCAAGTGTGCCCGAAGAAAAACTCTGTTCGATACATGGCACGCGGTCGCAATAGCCTCAGCCCAAAACTTCCTAGGTGTAGAGTACTCATCAAGCATCGTCCTGGCCATTTCGACCAAGGTACGGTTCTTCCTCTCCACGACACCATTCTGCTGTGGGACGTGCGGAAAAGAGAACTGGTGCTCTACACCTGTCTCATCGCAGAATCTCTCAAAGTAGGAATTCTTGAACTCCGTGCCGTTGTCACTGCAGATCGCTCGTAAGGCACCCGGAAGCTCAACCGAAAGCCTACTAAAAA